>CM052027.1:0-2400000 GCA_028476575.1 Platygaster robiniae
CTAACCTAACCTAACCTAACCTAACCTAACCTAACCTAACCTAACCTAACCTAACCTAACCTAACCTAACCTAACCTAACCTAACCTAACCTAACCTAACCTAACCTAACCTAACCTAACCTAACCTAACCTAACCTAACCTAACCTAACCTAACCTAACCTAACCTAACCTAACCTAACCTAACCTAACCTAACCTAACCTAACCTAACCTAACCTAACCTAACCTAACCTAACCTAACCTAACCTAACCTAACCTAACCTAACCTAACCTAACCTAACCTAACCTAACCTAACCTAACCTAACCTAACCTAACCTAACCTAACCTAACCTAACCTAACCTAACCTAACCTAACCTAACCTAACCTAACCTAACCTAACCTAACCTAACCTAACCTAACCTAACCTAACCTAACCTAACCTAACCTAACCTAACCTAACCTAACCTAACCTAACCTAACCTAACCTAACCTAACCTAACCTAACCTAACCTAACCTAACCTAACCTAACCTAACCTAACCTAACCTAACCTAACCTAACCTAACCTAACCTAACCTAACCTAACCTAACCTAACCTAACCTAACCTAACCTAACCTAACCTAACCTAACCTAACCTAACCTAACCTAGCCTAGCCTAGCCTAGCCTAGCCTAGCCTAGCCTAGCCTAGCCTAGCCTAGCCTAACTTTTCTATTCTTTGCGTTAATTCGTGTAATCATTCGATTTTTGCGATTGAGGCGCAGCATTTTCTTTCCGAAAAGTCATCTGAAGACATCAGGTATTTCTTACAGACATCAAAAACAACAATCAAAATGCAATCCCAATAGAATAACTTTTCGAATTGAATTTTCAAATCGATTTACGTTATTATGTCAATATATAGAGCCATTCCTTGCTTTTCCCCATAAGTCATGAATTTATTTCAGTCCTCCTATAACCACGCAGCAAAATATGCTCATTTTCTAATTTTGCAATATTACCAAGTCCTGTAGCGAGCAGGTTATCCGCGAATAATTGCGATCTAAATTTAACTATTCAGCGCATTGAAATTTTTAATAACTGAAAGCGAACAGATACAGACATTAACCTCTTCTATTCTTTTACGTTACTTCGTGTAATCATTAGATTCCTGCGATTGAGGCGCAGCATTTTTTTTCCGAAAAGTCATCTGAAGACATCAGGTATTTCTCACAGACATCAAAAACAACAATCAAAATGCAATCTCAATAGAATAACTTTTCGAATTGAATTTTCAAATCGATTTACGTTATTATGTCAATATATAGAGCCATTCCATGCTTTTCCCGAGGAGTCATGAATTTATTTCAGTCCTCGTATAACCACGCAGCAAAATATGCTCATATTCCAATTTTGCAATATAACCAAGTCCTGTAGCGAGCAGGTTATCCGCGAATAATTGCGATCTAAATTTAACTATTTAGCGCAATGTAATTTTTAATAACTGAAAGCGATCAGATACAGACATCAACCTTTTCTATTCTTTACGTTAATTCGTGTAATCATTAGATTCCTGCGATTGAGGCGCAGCATATTTTTTCCGAAAAGTCATCTGAAAACATCAGGTATTTCTTACAAACATCAAAAACAACAATCAAAATGCAATCTCAATAGAATAACTTTTCGAATTAAATTTTCAAATCGATTTACGTTATTATGTCAATATATAGAGCCATTCCTTGCTTTTTCCCAGGAGTCATGAATTTATCATAGTCCTTCTATAACCACGCAGCAAAATATGCTCATTTTTCAATTTTGCAATATTACCAAGTCCTGTTGCGAGCAGGTTATCCGCGAATAATTGCGATCTAAATTTAAATATTCAGCGCATTGAAATTTTTAATAACTGAAAGCGAACAGATACAGACATCAACCTCTTCTATTCTTTTACATTAATTCGTGTAATCATTAGATTCCTGCGATTGAGGCGCAGCATTCTTTCTCCGAAAAGTCATCCGAAGACATCAGGTATTTCTTACAGACATCAAAAACAACAATTAAAATGCAATCTCAATATAATAACTTTTCGAATTGAATTTTCAAATCGGTTTACGTTATTATGTCAATATATAGAGCCATTCCTCGCTTTCTCCCAGGAGTCATGAATTTATTATAGTCCTATAACCACGCAGCAAAATATGCTCATTTTCCAATTTTGCAATATTACCAAGTCCTGTAGCGAGCAGGTTATCCGCGAATAATTGCGATCTAAATTTAACTATTCAGCGCATTGAAATTTTTAATAACTGAAAGCGAACGGATACAGACATCAACCTCTTCTATTCTTTTACATTAATTCGTGTAATCATTAGATTCCTGCGATTGAGGCGCAGCATTTTTTTTCCGAAAAGTCATCCGAAGGCATCAGGTATTTCTTACAGACATCAAAAACAACAATTAAAATGCAATCTCAATAAAATAACTTTTCGAATTGAATTTTCAAATCGATTCACGTTATTATGTCAATATATAGAGCCATTCCTTGCTTTTTCCCAGGAGTCATGAATTTATCATAGTCCTTCTATAACCACGCAGCAAAATATGCTCATTTTTCAATTTTGCAATATTACCAAGTCCTGTAGCGAGCAGGTTATCCGCGAATAATTGCGATCTAAATTTAACTATTCAGCGCATTGAAATTTCTTATAACTGAAAGCGAACAGATACAGACATCAACCTTTTCTATTCTTTCACGCTAATTCGTGTGATCATTAGATTCCTGCGATTGAGGCGCAGCATATTTTTTCCGAAAAGTCATCTGAAAACATCAGGTATTTCTTACGGACATCAAAAACAACAATCAAAATGCAATCTCAATAGAATAACTTTTCGAATTAAATTTTCAAATCGGTTTACGTTATTATGTCAATATATAGAGCCATTCCTCGCTTTCTCCCAGGAGTCATGAATTTATTATAGTCCTCCTGTAACCACGCAGCAAAATATGCTCATTTTTCAATTTTGCAATATTACCAAGTCCTGTAGCGAGCAGGTTATCCGCGAATAATTGCGATCTAAATTTAACTATTCAGCGCATTGAAATTTCTTATAACTGAAAGCGAACAGATACAGACATCAACCTTTTCTATTCTTTCACGCTAATTCGTGTGATCATTAGATTCCTGCGATTGAGGCGCAGCATTTTTTTTCGAAAAGTCATCTGAAGACATCAGGTATTTCTTACAGACATCAAAAACAACAATCAAAATGCAATCTCAATAAAATAACTTTTCGAATTGAATTTTCAAATCGGTTTACGTTATTATGTCAATATATAGAGCCATTCCTCGCTTTCTCCCAGGAGTCATGAATTTATTATAGTCCTATAACCACGCAGCAAAATATGCTCATTTTCCAATTTTGCAATATTACCAAGTCCTGTAGCGAGCAGGTTATCCGCGAATAATTGCGATCTAAATTTAACTATTCAGCGCATTGAAATTTTTAATAACTGAAAGCGAACGGATACAGACATCAACCTCTTCTATTCTTTTACATTAATTTGTGTAATCATTAGATTCCTGCGATTGAGGCGCAGCATTTTTTTTCCGAAAAGTCATCCGAAGGCATCAGGTATTTCTTACAGACATCAAAAACAACAATTAAAATGCAATCTCAATAAAATAACTTTTCGAATTGAATTTTCAAATCGATTCACGTTATTATGTCAATATATAGAGCCATTCCTTGCTTTTTCCCAGGAGTCATGAATTTATTATAGTCCTCCTGTAACCACGCAGCAAAATATGCTCATTTTTCAATTTTGCAATATTACCAAGTCCTGTTGCGAGCAGGTTATCCGCGAATAATTGCGATCTAAATTTAACTATTCAGCGCATTGAAATTTTTAATAACTGAAAGCGAACAGATACAGACATCAACCTCTTCTATTCTTTCACATTAATTCGTGTAATCATTAGATTCCTGCGATTGAGGCGCAGCATTTTTTTTCCGAAAAGTCATCTGGAAACATCAGGTATTTCTTACAGACATCAAAAACAACAATCAAAATGCAATCTCAATAAAATAACTTTTCGAATTGAATTTTCAAATCGGTTTACGTTATTATGTCAATATATAGAGCCATTCCTCGCTTTCTCCCAGGAGTCATGAATTTATTATAGTCCTCCTATAACCACGCAGCAAAATATGCTCATTTTCCAATTTTGCAATATTACCAAGTCCTGTTGCGAGCAGGTTATCTGCGAATAATTGCGATCTAAATTTAACTATTCAGCGCATTGAAATTTTTAATAACTGAAAGCGAACGGATACAGACATCAACCTCTTCTATTCTTTTACATTAATTCGTGTAATCATTAGATTCCTGCGATTGAGGCGCAGCATTTTTTTTCCGAAAAGTCATCCGAAGGCATCAGGTATTTCTTACAGACATCAAAAACAACAATTAAAATGCAATCTCAATAAAATAACTTTTCGAATTGAATTTTCAAATCGATTCACGTTATTATGTCAATATATAGAGCCATTCCTTGCTTTTTCCCAGGAGTCATGAATTTATCATAGTCCTTCTATAACCACGCAGCAAAATATGCTCATTTTTCAATTTTGCAATATTACCAAGTCCTGTAGCGAGCAGGTTATCCGCGAATAATTGCGATCTAAATTTAACTATTCAGCGCATTGAAATTTCTTATAACTGAAAGCGAACAGATACAGACATCAACCTTTTCTATTCTTTCACGCTAATTCGTGTGATCATTAGATTCCTGCGATTGAGGCGCAGCATATTTTTTCCGAAAAGTCATCTGAAAACATCAGGTATTTCTTACGGACATCAAAAACAACAATCAAAATGCAATCTCAATAGAATAACTTTTCGAATTAAATTTTCAAATCGGTTTACGTTATTATGTCAATATATAGAGCCATTCCTCGCTTTCTCCCAGGAGTCATGAATTTATTATAGTCCTCCTGTAACCACGCAGCAAAATATGCTCATTTTTCAATTTTGCAATATTACCAAGTCCTGTAGCGAGCAGGTTATCCGCGAATAATTGCGATCTAAATTTAACTATTCAGCGCATTGAAATTTCTTATAACTGAAAGCGAACAGATACAGACATCAACCTTTTCTATTCTTTCACGCTAATTCGTGTGATCATTAGATTCCTGCGATTGAGGCGCAGCATATTTTTTCCGAAAAGTCATCTGAAAACATCAGGTATTTCTTACGGACATCAAAAACAACAATCAAAATGCAATCTCAATAGAATAACTTTTCGAATTAAATTTTCAAATCGGTTTACGTTATTATGTCAATATATAGAGCCATTCCTCGCTTTCTCCCAGGAGTCATGAATTTATTATAGTCCTCCTGTAACCACGCAGCAAAATATGCTCATTATTCAATTTTGCAATATTACCAAGTCCTGTAGCGAGCAGGTTATCCGCGAATAATTGCGATCTAAATTTAACTATTCAGCGCATTGAAATTTCTTATAACTGAAAGCGAACAGATACAGACATCAACCTTTTCTATTCTTTCACGCTAATTCGTGTGATCATTAGATTCCTGCGATTGAGGCGCAGCATTCTTTTTCCGAAAAGTCATCCGAAGACATCAGGTATTTCTTACAGACATCAAAAACAACAATTAAAATGCAATCTCAATATAATAACTTTTCGAATTGAATTTTCAAATCGGTTTACGTTATTATGTCAATATATAGAGCCATTCCTCGCTTTCTCCCAGGAGTCATGAATTTATTATAGTCCTATAACCACGCAGCAAAATATGCTCATTTTCCAATTTTGCAATATTACCAAGTCCTGTAGCGAGCAGGTTATCCGCGAATAATTGCGATCTAAATTTAACTATTCAGCGCATTGAAATTTTTAATAACTGGAAGCGAACAGATACAGACATCAACCTCTTCTATTCTTTCACATTAATTCGTGTAATCATTAGATTCCTGCGATTGAGGCGCAGCATTCTTTTTCCGAAAAGTCATCCGAAGACATCAGGTATTTCTTACAGACATCAAAAACAACAATTAAAATGCAATCTCAATAGAATAACTTTTCGAATTGAATTTTCAAATCGATTCACGTTATTATGTCAATATATAGAGCCATTCCTTGCTTTTTCCCAGGAGTCATGAATTTATCATAGTCCTCCTGTAA
Source organism: Platygaster robiniae (assembly GCA_028476575.1). Lineage (NCBI taxonomy): Eukaryota > Metazoa > Arthropoda > Insecta > Hymenoptera > Platygastridae > Platygaster > Platygaster robiniae. The sequence continues at coordinate 6,165 of CM052027.1, forward strand.
CCACGCAGCAAAATATGCTCATTTTTCAATTTTGCAATATCACCAAGTCCTGTAGCGAACAGGTTATCCGCGAATAATTGCGATCTAAATTTAACTATTCAGCGCATTGAAATTTTTAATAACTGAAAGCGAACAGATACAGACATCAACTCTTCTATTCTTTCACATTAATTCGTGTAATCATTAGATTCCTGCGATTGAGGCGCAGCATATTTTTTCCGAAAAGTCATCTGAAAACATCGGGTATTTCTTACGGACATCAAAAACAACAATCAAAATGCAATCTCAATAGAATAACTTTTCGAATTAAATTTTCAAATCGATTTACGTTATTATGTCAATATATAGAGCCATTCCTTGCTTTTTCCCAGGAGTCATGAATTTATTATAGTCCTTCTATAACCACGCAGCAAAATATGCTCATTTTTCAATTTTGCAATATTACCAAGTCCTGTAGCGAGCAGGTTATCCGCGAATAATTGCGATCTAAATTTAACTATTCAGCGCATTGAAATTTTTAATAACTGAAAGCGAACAGATACAGACATCAACCTCTTCTATTCTTTCACATTAATTCGTGTAATCATTAGATTCCTGCGATTGAGGCGCAGCATTCTTTTTCCGAAAAGTCATCCGAAGACATCAGGTATTTCTTACAGACATCAAAAACAACAATTAAAATGCAATCTCAATATAATAACTTTTCGAATTGAATTTTCAAATCGGTTTACGTTATTATGTCAATATATAGAGCCATTCCTCGCTTTTTCCCAGGAGTCATGAATTTATCATAGTCCTCCTGTAACCACGCAGCAAAATATGCTCATTTTTCAATTTTGCAATACCACCAAGTCCTGTAGCGAGCAGGTTATCCGCGAATAATTGCGATCTAAATTTAACTATTCAGCGCATTGAAATTTTTAATAACTGAAAGCGAACAGATACAGACATCAACCTCTTCTATTCTTTCACATTAATTCGTGTAATCATTAGATTCCTGCGATTGAGGCGCAGCCTTTTTTTTCCGAAAAGTCATCCGAAGACATCAGGTATTTCTTACAGACATCAAAAACAACAATCAAAATGCAATCTCAATAGAATAACTTTTCGAATTAAATTTTCAAATCGATTTACGTTATTATGTCAATATATAGAGCCATTCCTTGCTTTTTCCCAGGAGTCATGAATTTATTATAGTCCTTCCATAACCACGCAGCAAAATATGCTCATTTTCCAATTTTGCAATATTACCAAGTCCTGTAGCGAGCAGGTTATCCGCGAATAATTGCGATCTAAATTTAACTTTTCAGCGCATTGAAATTTCTTATAACTGAAAGCGAACAGATACAGACATCAACCTTTTCTATTCTTTCACGCTAATTCGTGTGATCATTAGATTCCTGCGATTGAGGCGCAGCATATTTTTTCCGAAAAGTCATCTGAAAACATCAGGTATTTCTTACAAACATCAAAAACAACAATCAAAATGCAATCTCAATAGAATAACTTTTCGAATTAAATTTTCAAATCGATTTACGTTATTATGTCATTATATAGAGCCATTCCTCGCTTTTTCCGAGGAGTCATGAATTTATTATAGTCCTTCTATAACCACGCAGCAAAATATGCTCATTTTCCAATTTTGCAATATTACCAAGTCCTGTTGCGAGCAGGTTATCCGCGAATAATTGCGATCTAAATTTAACTATTCAGCGCATTGAAATTTTCAATAACTTAAAGCGAACAGATACAGACATCAACCTCTTTTATTCTTTCACATTAATTCGTGTAATCATTAGATTCCTGCGATTGAGGCGCAGCCTTTTTTTTCCGAAAAGTCATCCGAAGACATCAGGTATTTCTTACAGACATCAAAAACAACAATCAAAATGCAATCTCAATAGAATAACTTTTCGAATTAAATTTTCAAATCGATTTACGTTATTATGTCAATATATAGAGCCATTCCTTGCTTTTTCCCAGGAGTCATGAATTTATTATAGTCCTTCCATAACCACGCAGCAAAATATGCTCATTTTCCAATTTTGCAATATTACCAAGTCCTGTAGCGAGCAGGTTATCCGCGAATAATTGCGATCTAAATTTAACTTTTCAGCGCATTGAAATTTCTTATAACTGAAAGCGAACAGATACAGACATCAACCTTTTCTATTCTTTACGTTAATTCGTGTAATCATTAGATTCTTGCGATTAGGGCGCAGCATATTTTTCCCGAAAAGTCATCCGAAGACATCAGGTATTTCTTACAGACATTGAAAACAACAATCAAAATGCAATCTCAATAGAATAACTTTTCGAATTGAATTTTCAAATCGATTTACGTTATTATGTCAATATATAGAGCCATTCCTTGCTTTTCCCCAGGAGTCATGAATTTATTTCAGTCCTGCTATAACCACGCAGCAAAATATGCTCATTTTCCAATTTTGCAATATTACCAAGTCCTGTAGCGAGCAAGTTATCCGCGAATAATTGCGATCTAAATTTAACTATTCAGCGCATTGAAATTTTTAATAACTGAAAGCGATCAGATACAGACATCAACCTTTTCTATTCTTTACGTTAATTCGTGTAATCATTAGATTCTTGCGATTAGGGCGCAGCATATTTTTCCCGAAAAGTCATCCGAAGACATCAGGTATTTCTTACAGACATTGAAAACAACAATCAAAATGCAATCTCAATAGAATAACTGCGAATTGAATTTTTAAATCAATTAACGTTATTATGTCAATATATAGAGTTATTCCTTCCTTTTTCCCAGGAGTCATGAATTTATTATAGTCCTTCTATAACCACGCAGCAAAATATGCTCATTTTCCAATTTTGCAATATTACCAAGTCCTGTTGCGAGCAGGTTATTCGCGAATAATTGCGATCTAAATCTAACTATTCAGCGCATTGAAATTTTTAATAACTGAAAGCGATCAGATACAGACATCAACCTTTTCTATTCTTTACGTTAATTCGTGTAATCATTAGATTCTTGCGATTGAGGCGCAGCATATTTTTTCCGAAAAGTCATCCGAAGACATCAGGTATTTCTTACAGACATTGAAAACAACAATCAAAATGCAATCTCAATATAATAACTTTTCGAATTGAATCTCAAATCGATTCACGTTATTATGTAAATATATAGAGCCATTCCTTGCTTTTTCCCAGGAGTCATGAATTTATTAGAGTCCTTCTATAACCACGCAGCAAAATATGCTCATTTTTCAATTTTGCAATATTACCAAGTCCTGTAGCGAGCAGGTTATCCGCGAATAATTGCGATCTAAATTTAACTTTTCAGCGCATTGAAATTTCTTATAACTGAAAGCGAACAGATACAGACATCAACCTTTTCTATTCTTTCACGCTAATTCGTGTAATCATTAGATTCTTGCGATTAGGGCGCAGCATATTTTTTCCGAAAAGTCATCGGAAGACATCAGGTATTTCTTACAGACATTGAAAACAACAATCAAAATGCAATCTCAATAGAATAACTGCGAATTGAATTTTTAAATCAATTAACGTTATTATGTCAATATATAGAGTTATTCCTTGCTTTTTCCCAGGAGTCATGAATTTATTTCAGTCCTGCTATAACCACGCAGCAAAATATGCTCATTTTCCAATTTTGCAATATTACCAAGTCCTGTAGCGAGCAGGTTATTCGCGAATAATTGCGATCTAAATTTAACTATTCAGCGCATTGAAATTTTTAATAACTGAAAGCGATCAGATACAGACATCAACCTTTTCTATTCTTTACGTTAATTCGTGTAATCATTAGATTCTTGCGATTAGGGCGCAGCATATTTTTCCCGAAAAGTCATCTGAAGACATCAGGTATTTCTTACAGACATCAAAAACAACAATCAAAATGCAATCTCAATAGAATAATTTTTCGAATTGAATTTTCAAATCGATTTACGTTATTATGTCAATATATAGAGCCATTCCTTCCTTTTTCCCAGGAGTCATGAATTTATTTCAGTCCTCCTATAACCACGCAGCAAAATATGCTCATTTTCCAATTTTGCAATATTACCAAGTCCTGTAGCGAGCAGGTTATTCGCGAATAATTGCGATCTAAATTTAACTATTCAGCGCATTGAAATTTTTAATAACTGAAAGCGATCAGATACAGACATCAACCTTTTCTATTCTTTGCGTTAATTCGTGTAATCATTAGATTCTTGCGATTAGGGCGCAGCATATTTTTCCCGAAAAGTCATCCGAAGACATCAGGTATTTCTTACAGACATTGAAAACAACAATCAAAATGCAATCTCAATAGAATAATTTTTCGAATTGAATTTTCAAATCGATTTACGTTATTATGTCAATATATAGAGCCATTCCTTGCTTTTTCCCAGGAGTCATGAATTTATCATAGTCCTCCTGTAACCACGCAGCAAAATATGCTCATTTTTCAATTTTGCAATATCACCAAGTCCTGTAGCGAGCAGGTTATCCGCGAATAATTGCGATCTAAATTTAACTATTCAGCGCATTGAAATTTTTAATAACTGAAAGCGAACAGATACAGACATCAACTCTTCTATTCTTTCACATTAATTCGTGTAATCATTAGATTCCTGCGATTGAGGCGCAGCATATTTTTTCCGAAAAGTCATCTGAAAACATTAGGTATTTCTTACGGACATCAAAAACAACAATCAAAATGCAATCTTAATAGAATAACTTTTCGAATTAAATTTTCAAATCGATTTACGTTATTATGTCAATATATAGAGCCATTCCTTGCTTTTTCCCAGGAGTCATGAATTTATTATAGTCCTTCTATAACCACGCAGCAAAATATGCTCATTTTTCAATTTTGCAATATTACCAAGTCCTGTAGCGAGCAGGTTATCCGCGAATAATTGCGATCTAAATTTAACTATTCAGCGCATTGAAATTTCTTATAACTGAAAGCGAACAGATACAGACATCAACCTTTTCTATTGTTTCACGCTAATTCGTGTAATCATTAGATTCCTGCGATTGAGGCGCAGCATATTTTTTCCGAAAAGTCATCCGAAGACATCAGGTATTTCTTACAGACATCAAAAACAACAATCAAAATGCAATCTTAATAGAATAACTTTTCGAATTGAATTTTCAAATCGATTTACGTTATTATGTCAATATATAGAGCCATTCCTTGCTTTTTCCCAGGAGTCATGAATTTATTATAGTCCTTCTATAACCACGCAGCAAAATATGCTCATTTTTCAATTTTGCAATATTACCAAGTCCTGTAGCGAGCAGGTTATCCGCGAATAATTGCGATCTAAATTTAACTATTCAGCGCATTGAAATTTCTTATAACTGAAAGCGAACAGATACAGACATCAACCTTTTCTATTGTTTCACGCTAATTCGTGTAATCATTAGATTCCTGCGATTGAGGCGCAGCATATTTTTTCCGAAAAGTCATCCGAAGACATCAGGTATTTCTTACGGACATCAAAAACAACAATCAAAATGCAATCTCAATAGAATAACTTTTCGAATTAAATTTTCAAATCGATTTACGTTATTATGTCAATATATAGAGCCATTCCTTGCTTTTTCCCAGGAGTCATGAATTTATTATAGTCCTTCTATAACCACGCAGCAAAATATGCTCATTTTTCAATTTTGCAATATTACCAAGTCCTGTAGCGAGCAGGTTATCCGCGAATAATTGCGATCTAAATTTAACTATTCAGCGCATTGAAATTTCTTATAACTGAAAGCGAACAGATACAGACATCAACCTCTTCTATTCTTTCACATTAATTCGTGTATTCATTAGATTCCTGCGATTGAGGCGCAGCATTTTTTTTCCGAAAAGTCATCCGAAGACATCAGGTATTTCTTACAGACATCAAAAACAACAATCAAAATGCAATCTCAATAGAATAACTGCGAATTGAATTTTTAAATCAATTAACGTTATTATGTCAATATATAGAGTTATTCCTTGCTTTTTCTCAGGAGTCATGAATTTATTTCAGTCCTGCTATAACCACGCAGCAAAATATGCTCATTTTCCAATTTTGCAATATTACCAAGTCCTGTAGCGAGCAAGTTATCCGCGAATAATTGCGATCTAAATTTAACTATTCAGCGCATTGAAATTTTTAATAACTGAAAGCGATCAGATACAGACATCAACCTTTTCTATTCTTTACGTTAATTCGTGTAATCATTAGATTCTTGCGATTAGGGCGCAGCATATTTTTCCCGAAAAGTCATCCGAAGACATCAGGTATTTCTTACAGACATTGAAAACAACAATCAAAATGCAATCTCAATAGAATAATTTTTCGAATTGAATTTTCAAATCGATTTACGTTATTATGTCAATATATAGAGCCATTCCTTCCTTTTTCCCAGGAGTCATAAATTTATTATAGTCCTCCTATAACCACGCAGCAAAATATGCTCATTTTCCAATTTTGCAATATTACCAAGTCCTGTAGCGAGCAGGTTATTCGCGAATAATTGCGATCTAAATTTAACTATTCAGCGCATTGAAATTTTTAATAACTGAAAGCGATCAGATACAGACATCAACCTTTTCTATTCTTTACGTTAATTCGTGTAATCATTAGCTTCTTGCGATTAGGGCGCAGCATATTTTTTCCGAAAGGTCATCCGAAGACATCAGGTATTTCTTACAGACATTGAAAACAACAATCAAAATGCAATCTCAATAGAATAACTGCGAATTGAATTTTTAAATCAATTAACGTTATTATGTCAATATATAGAGTTATTCCTTGCTTTTTCCCAGGAGTCATGAATTTATTTCAGTCCTCCTATAACCACGCAGCAAAATATGCTCATTTTCCAATTTTGCAATATTACCAAGTCCTGTAGCGAGCAGGTTATTCGCGAATAATTGCGATCTTAATTTAACTATTCAGCGCATTGAAATTTTTAATAACTGAAAGCGATCAGATACAGACATCAACCTTTTCTATTCTTTACGTTAATTCGTGTAATCATTAGATTCTTGCGATTAGGGCGCAGCATATTTTTTCCGAAAAGTCATCGGAAGACATCAGGTATTTCTTACAGACATTGAAAACAACAATCAAAATGCAATCTCAATAGAATAACTGCGAATTGAATTTTTAAATCAATTAACGTTATTATGTCAATATATAGAGTTATTCCTTGCTTTTTCCCAGGAGTCATGAATTTATTTCAGTCCTGCTATAACCACGCAGCAAAATATGCTCATTTTCCAATTTTGCAATATTACCAAGTCCTGTTGCGAGCAGGTTATTCGCGAATAATTGCGATCTAAATTTAACTATTCAGCGCATTGAAATTTTTAATAACTGAAAGCGATCAGATACAGACATCAACCTTTTCTATTCTTTACGTTAATTCGTGTAATCATTAGATTCTTGCGATTAGGGCGCAGCATATTTTTTCCGAAAAGTCATCGGAAGACATCAGGTATTTCTTACAGACATTGAAAACAACAATCAAAATGCAATCTCAATAGAATAACTGCGAATTGAATTTTTAAATCAATTAACGTTATTATGTCAATATATAGAGTTATTCCTTGCTTTTTCCCAGGAGTCATGAATTTATTTCAGTCCTGCTATAACCACGCAGCAAAATATGCTCATTTTCCAATTTTTCAATATTACCAAGTCCTGTAGCGAGCAAGTTATCCGCGAATAATTGCGATCTAAATTTAACTATTCAGCGCATTGAAATTTTTAATAACTGAAAGCGATCAGATACAGACATCAACCTTTTCTATTCTTTACGTTAATTCGTGTAATCATTAGATTCTTGCGATTAGGGCGCAGCATATTTTTCCCGAAAAGTCATCCGAAGACATCAGGTATTTCTTACAGACATTGAAAACAACAATCAAAATGCAATCTCAATAGAATAACTGCGAATTGAATTTTTAAATCAATTAACGTTATTATGTCAATATATAGAGTTATTCCTTGCTTTTTCCCAGGAGTCATGAATTTATTTCAGTCCTGCTATAACCACGCAGCAAAATATGCTCATTTTCCAATTTTGCAATATTACCAAGTCCTGTAGCGAGCAAGTTATCCGCGAATAATTGCGATCTAAATTTAACTATTCAGCGCATTGAAATTTTTAATAACTGAAAGCGATCAGATACAGACATCAACCTTTTCTATTCTTTACGTTAATTCGTGTAATCATTAGATTCTTGCGATTGAGGCGCAGCATATTTTTCCCGAAAAGTCATCCGAAGACATCAGGTATTTCTTACAGACATTGAAAACAACAATCAAAATGCAATCTCAATAGAATAACTGCGAATTGAATTTTTAAATCAATTAACGTTATTATGTCAATATATAGAGTTATTCCTTGCTTTTTCCCAGGAGTCATGAATTTATTTCAGTCCTGCTATAACCACGCAGCAAAATATGCTCATTTTCCAATTTTGCAATATTACCAAGTCCTGTAGCGAGCAAGTTATCCGCGAATAATTGCGATCTAAATTTAACTATTCAGCGCATTGAAATTTTTAATAACTGAAAGCGATCAGATACAGACATCAACCTTTTCTATTCTTTACGTTAATTCGTGTAATCATTAGATTCTTGCGATTAGGGCGCAGCATATTTTTCCCGAAAAGTCATCCGAAGACATCAGGTATTTCTTACAGACATTGAAAACAACAATCAAAATGCAATCTCAATAGAATAACTGCGAATTGAATTTTTAAATCAATTAACGTTATTATGTCAATATATAGAGTTATTCCTTCCTTTTTCCCAGGAGTCATGAATTTATTATAGTCCTTCTATAACCACGCAGCAAAATATGCTCATTTTCCAATTTTGCAATATTACCAAGTCCTGTTGCGAGCAGGTTATTCGCGAATAATTGCGATCTAAATTTAACTATTCAGCGCATTGAAATTTTTAATAACTGAAAGCGATCAGATACAGACATCAACCTTTTCTATTCTTTACGTTAATTCGTGTAATCATTAGATTCTTGCGATTGAGGCGCAGCATATTTTTTCCGAAAAGTCATCCGAAGACATCAGGTATTTCTTACAGACATTGAAAACAACAATCAAAATGCAATCTCAATATAATAACTTTTCGAATTGAATCTCAAATCGATTCACGTTATTATGTAAATATATAGAGCCATTCCTTGCTTTTTCCCAGGAGTCATGAATTTATTAGAGTCCTTCTATAACCACGCAGCAAAATATGCTCATTTTTCAATTTTGCAATATTACCAAGTCCTGTAGCGAGCAGGTTATTCGCGAATAATTGCGATCTAAATTCAACTATTCAGCGCATTGAAATTTTTAATAACTGAAAGCGAAGAGATACAGACATCAACCTTTTCTATTCTTTACGTTAATTCGTGTAATCATTAGATTCTTGCGATTAGGGCGCAGCATATTTTTCCCGAAAAGTCATCCGAAGACATCAGGTATTTCTTACAGACATTGAAAACAACAATCAAAATGCAATCTCAATAGAATAACTGCGAATTGAATTTTTAAATCAATTAACGTTATTATGTCAATATATAGAGTTATTCCTTCCTTTTTCCCAGGAGTCATGAATTTATTATAGTCCTTCTATAACCACGCAGCAAAATATGCTCATTTTCCAATTTTGCAATATTACCAAGTCCTGTTGCGAGCAGGTTATTCGCGAATAATTGCGATCTAAATTTAACTATTCAGCGCATTGAAATTTTTAATAACTGAAAGCGATCAGATACAGACATCAACCTTTTCTATTCTTTACGTTAATTCGTGTAATCATTAGATTCTTGCGATTGAGGCGCAGCATATTTTTTCCGAAAAGTCATCCGAAGACATCAGGTATTTCTTACAGACATTGAAAACAACAATCAAAATGCTATCTCAATATAATAACTTTTCGAATTGAATCTCAAATCGATTCACGTTATTATGTAAATATATAGAGCCATTCCTTGCTTTTTCCCAGGAGTCATGAATTTATTAGAGTCCTTCTATAACCACGCAGCAAAATATGCTCATTTTTCAATTTTGCAATATTACCAAGTCCTGTAGCGAGCAGGTTATTCGCGAATAATTGCGATCTAAATTTAACTATTCAGCGCATGGAAATTTTTAATAACTGAAAGCGAACAGATACAGACATCAACCTTTTCTATTCTTTACGTTAATTCGTGTAATCATTAGATTCTTGCGATTAGGGCGCAGCATATTTTTCCCGAAAAGTCATCTGAAGACATCAGGTATTTCTTACAGACATCAAAAACAACAATCAAAATGCAATCTCAATAGAATAATTTTTCGAATTGAATTTTCAAATCGATTTACGTTATTATTTCAATATATAGAGTTATTCCTTGCTTTTTCCCAGAAGTCATGAATTTATTTCAGTCCTCCTATAACCACGCAGCAAAATATGCTCATTTTCCAATTTTGCAATATTACCAAGTCCTGTTGCGAGCAGGTTATTCGCGAATAATTGCGATCTAAATTTAACTATTCAGCGCATTGAAATTTTTAATAACTGAAAGCGATCAGATACAGACATCAACCTTTTCTATTCTTTACGTTAATTCGTGTAATCATTAGATTCTTGCGATTAGGGCGCAGCATATTTTTTCCGAAAAGTCATCGGAAGACATCAGGTATTTCTTACAGACATTGAAAACAACAATCAAAATGCAATCTCAATAGAATAACTGCGAATTGAATTTTTAAATCAATTAACGTTATTATGTCAATATATAGAGTTATTCCTTGCTTTTTCCCAGAAGTCATGAATTTATTTCAGTCCTCCTATAACCACGCAGCAAAATATGCTCATTTTCCAATTTTGCAATATTACCAAGTCCTGTAGCGAGCAAGTTATCCGCGAATAATTGCGATCTAAATTTAACTATTCAGCGCATTGAAATTTTTAATAACTGAAAGCGATCAGATACAGACATCAACCTTTTCTATTCTTTACGTTAATTCGTGTAATCATTAGATTCTTGCGATTAGGGCGCAGCATATTTTTCCCGAAAAGTCATCTGAAGACATCAGGTATTTCTTACAGACATCATAAACAACAATCAAAATGCAATCTCAATAGAATAATTTTTCGAATTGAATTTTCAAATCGATTTACGTTATTATGTCAATATATAGAGCCATTCCTTCCTTTTTCCCAGGAGTCATGAATTTATTTCAGTCCTCCTATAACCACGCAGCAAAATATGCTCATTTTCCAATTTTGCAATATTACCAAGTCCTGTAGCGAGCAGGTTATTCGCGAATAATTGCGATCTAAATTTAACTATTCAGCGCATTGAAATTTTTAATAACTGAAAGCGAACAGATACAGACATCAACCTTTTCTATTCTTTACGTTAATTCGTGTAATCATTAGATTCTTGCGATTGAGGCGCAGCATATTTTTTCCGAAAAGTCATCCGAAGACATCAGGTATTTCTTACAGACATTGAAAACAACAATCAAAATGCAATCTCAATAGAATAACTGCGAATTGAATTTTTAAATCAATTAACGTTATTATGTCAATATATAGAGTTATTCCTTGCTTTTTCCCAGGAGTCATGAATTTATTTCAGTCCTCCTATAACCACGCAGCAAAATATGCTCATTTTCCAATTTTGCAATATTACCAAGTCCTGTAGCGAGCAGGTTATTCGCGAATAATTGCGATCTAAATTTAACTATTCAGCGCATTGAAATTTTTAATAACTGAAAGCGAACAGATACAGACATCAACCTTTTCTATTCTTTACGTTAATTCGTGTAATCATTAGATTCTTGCGATTGAGGCGCAGCATATTTTTTCCGAAAAGTCATCCGAAGACATCAGGTATTTCTTACAGACATTGAAAACAACAATCAAAATGCTATCTCAATATAATAACTTTTCGAATTGAATCTCAAATCGATTCACGTTATTATGTAAATATATAGAGCCATTCCTTGCTTTTTCCCAGGAGTCATGAATTTATTAGAGTCCTTCTATAACCACGCAGCAAAATATGCTCATTTTTCAATTTTGCAATATTACCAAGTCCTGTAGCGAGCAGGTTATTCGCGAATAATTGCGATCTAAATTTAACTATTCAGCGCATTGAAATTTTTAATAACTGAAAGCGATCAGATACAGACATCAACCTTTTCTATTCTTTACGTTAATTCGTGTAATCATTAGATTCTTGCGATTAGGGCGCAGCATATTTTTCCCGAAAAGTCATCTGAAGACATCAGGTATTTCTTACAGACATCAAAAACAACAATCAAAATGCAATCTCAATAGAATAATTTTTCGAATTGAATTTTCAAATCGATTTACGTTATTATGTCAATATATAGAGCCATTCCTTCCTTTTTCCCAGGAGTCATGAATTTATTTCAGTCCTCCTATAACCACGCAGCAAAATATGCTCATTTTCTAATTTTGCAATATTACCAAGTCCTGTAGCGAGCAGGTTATTCGCGAATAATTGCGATCTAAATTTAACTATTCAGCGCATTGAAATTTTTAATAACTGAAAGCGATCAGATACAGACATCAACCTTTTCTATTCTTTACGTTAATTCGTGTAATCATTAGATTCTTGCGATTAGGGCGCAGCATATTTTTCCCGAAAAGTCATCCGAAGACATCAGGTATTTCTTACAGACATTGAAAACAACAATCAAAATGCAATCTCAATAGAATAATTTTTCGAATTGAATTTTCAAATCGATTTACGTTATTATGTCAATATATAGAGCCATTCCTTCCTTTTTCCCAGGAGTCATGAATTTATTTCAGTCCTCCTATAACCACGCAGCAAAATATGCTCATTTTCCAATTTTGCAATATTACCAAGTCCTGTAGCGAGCAGGTTATTCGCGAATAATTGCGATCTAAATTTAACTATTCAGCGCATTGAAATTTTTAATAACTGAAAGCGATCAGATACAGACATCAACCTTTTCTATTCTTTACGTTAATTCGTGTAATCATTAGATTCTTGCGATTAGGGCGCAGCATATTTTTCCCGAAAAGTCATCTGAAGACATCAGGTATTTCTTACAGACATCATAAACAACAATCAAAATGCAATCTCAATAGAATAATTTTTCGAATTGAATTTTCAAATCGATTTACGTTATTATGTCAATATATAGAGCCATTCCTTCCTTTTTCCCAGGAGTCATGAATTTATTTCAGTCCTCCTATAACCACGCAGCAAAATATGCTCATTTTCCAATTTTGCAATATTACCAAGTCCTGTAGCGAGCAGGTTATTCGCGAATAATTGCGATCTAAATTTAACTATTCAGCGCATTGAAATTTTTAATAACTGAAAGCGAACAGATACAGACATCAACCTTTTCTATTCTTTACGTTAATTCGTGTAATCATTAGATTCTTGCGATTGAGGCGCAGCATATTTTTTCCGAAAAGTCATCCGAAGACATCAGGTATTTCTTACAGACATTGAAAACAACAATCAAAATGCAATCTCAATAGAATAACTGCGAATTGAATTTTTAAATCAATTAACTTTATTATGTCAATATATAGAGTTATTCCTTGCTTTTTCCTAGGAGTCATGAATTTATTTCAGTCCTCCTATAACCACGCAGCAAAATATGCTCATTTTCCAATTTTGCAATATTACCAAGTCCTGTAGCGAGCAGGTTATTCGCGAATAATTGCGATCTAAATTTAACTATTCAGCGCATTGAAATTTTTAATAACTGAAAGCGAACAGATACAGACATCAACCTTTTCTATTCTTTACGTTAATTCGTGTAATCATTAGATTCTTGCGATTAGGGCGCAGCATATTTTTCCCGAAAAGTCATCTGAAGACATCAGGTATTTCTTACAGACATCAAAAACAACAATCAAAATGCAATCTCAATAGAATAATTTTTCGAATTGAATTTTCAAATCGATTTACGTTATTATGTCAATATATAGAGCCATTCCTTCCTTTTTCCCAGGAGTCATGAATTTATTTCAGTCCTCCTATAACCACGCAGCAAAATATGCTCATTTTCCAATTTTGCAATATTACCAAGTCCTGTAGCGAGCAGGTTATTCGCGAATAATTGCGATCTAAATTTAACTATTCAGCGCATTGAAATTTTTAATAACTGAAAGCGATCAGATACAGACATCAACCTTTTCTATTCTTTACGTTAATTCGTGTAATCATTAGATTCTTGCGATTGAGGCGCAGCATATTTTTTCCGAAAAGTCATCTGAAGACATCAGGTATTTCTTACAGACATTGAAAACAACAATCAAAATGCAATCTCAATAGAATAACTGCGAATTGAATTTTTAAATCAATCAACGTTATTATGTCAATATATAGAGTTATTCCTTGCTTTTTCCCAGGAGTCATGAATTTATTTCAGTCCTCCTATAACCACGCAGCAAAATATGCTCATTTTCCAATTTTGCAATATTACCAAGTCCTGTAGCGAGCAGGTTATTCGCGAATAATTGCGATCTAAATTTAACTATTCAGCGCATTGAAATTTTTAATTAATGAAAGCGATCAGATACAGACATCAACCTTTTCTATTCTTTACGTTAATTCGTGTAATCATTAGATTCTTGCGATTGAGGCGCAGCATATTTTTCCCGAAAAGTCATCTGAAGACATCAGGTATTTCTTACAGACATTGAAAACAACAATCAAAATGCAATCTCAATAGAATAACTGCGAATTGAATTTTTAAATCAATTAACGTTATTATGTCAATATATAGAGTTATTCCTTGCTTTTTCCCAGGAGTCATGAATTTATTTCAGTCCTGCTATAACCACGCAGCAAAATATGCTCATTTTCCAATTTTGCAATATTACCAAGTCCTGTTGCGAGCAGGTTATTCGCGAATAATTGCGATCTAAATTTAACTATTCAGCGCATTGAAATTTTTAATAACTGAAAGCGATCAGATACAGACATCAACCTTTTCTATTCTTTACGTTAATTCGTGTAATCATTAGATTCTTGCGATTAGGGCGCAGCATATTTTTCCCGAAAAGTCATCCGAAGACATCAGGTATTTCTTACAGACATCAAAAACAACAATCAAAATGCAATCTCAATAGAATAACTGCGAATTGAATTTTTAAATCAATTAACGTTATTATGTCAATATATAGAGTTATTCCTTGCTTTTTCCCAGGAGTCATGAATTTATTTCAGTCCTGCTATAACCACGCAGCAAAATATGCTCATTTTCCAATTTTGCAATATTACCAAGTCCTGTTGCGAGCAGGTTATTCGCGAATAATTGCGATCTAAATTTAACTATTCAGCGCATTGAAATTTTTAATAACTGAAAGCGATCAGATACAGACATCAACCTTTTCTATTCTTTACGTTAATTCGTGTAATCATTAGATTCTTGCGATTGAGGCGCAGCATATTTTTCCCGAAAAGTCATCTGAAGACATCAGGTATTTCTTACAGACATTGAAAACAACAATCAAAATGCAATCTCAATAGAATAACTGCGAATTGAATTTTTAAATCAATTAACGTTATTATGTCAATATATAGGGTTATTCCTTGCTTTTTCCCAGGAGTCATGAATTTATTTCAGTCCTCCTATAACCACGCAGCAAAATATGCTCATTTTCCAATTTTGCAATATTACCAAGTCCTGTAGCGAGCAGGTTATTCGCGAATAATTGCGATCTAAATTTAACTATTCAGCGCATTGAAATTTTTAATAACTGAAAGCGATCAGATACAGACATCAACCTTTTCTATTCTTTACGTTAATTCGTGTAATCATTAGATTCTTGCGATTGAGGCGCAGCATATTTTTCCCGAAAAGTCATCTGAAGACATCAGGTATTTCTTACAGACATTGAAAACAACAATCAAAATGCAATCTCAATAGAATAACTGCGAATTGAATTTTTAAATCAATTAACGTTATTATGTCAATATATAGAGTTATTCCTTGCTTTTTCCCAGGAGTCATGAATTTATTTCAGTCCTCCTATAACCACGCAGCAAAATATGCTCATTTTCCAATTTTGCAATATTACCAAGTCCTGTAGCGAGCAGGTTATTCGCGAATAATTGCGATCTAAATTTAACTATTCAGCGCATTGAAATTTTTAATAACTGAAAGCGATCAGATACAGACATCAACCTTTTCTATTCTTTACGTTAATTCGTGTAATCATTAGATTCTTGCGATTAGGGCGCAGCATATTTTTCCCGAAAAGTCATCCGAAGACATCAGGTATTTCTTACAGACATTGAAAACAACAATCAAAATGCAATCTCAATAGAATAATTTTTCGAATTGAATTTTCAAATCGATTTACGTTATTATGTCAATATATAGAGCCATTCCTTCCTTTTTCCCAGGAGTCATGAATTTATTACAGTCCTTCTATAACCACGCAGCAAAATATGCTCATTTTCCAATTTTGCAATATTACCAAGTCCTGTAGCGAGCAGGTTATTCGCGAATAATTGCGATCTAAATTTAACTATTCAGCGCATTGAAATTTTTAATAACTGAAAGCGATCAGATACAGACATCAACCTTTTCTATTCTTTACGTTAATTCGTGTAATCATTAGATTCTTGCGATTGAGGCGCAGCATATTTTTTCCGAAAAGTCATCCGAAGACATCAGGTATTTCTTACAGACATTGAAAACAACAATCAAAATGCAATCTCAATAGAATAACTGCGAATTGAATTTTTAAATCAATTAACTTTATTATGTCAATATATAGAGTTATTCCTTGCTTTTTCCTAGGAGTCATGAATTTATTTCAGTCCTCCTATAACCACGCAGCAAAATATGCTCATTTTCCAATTTTGCAATATTACCAAGTCCTGTTGCGAGCAGGTTATTCGCGAATAATTGCGATCTAAATTTAACTATTCAGCGCATTGAAATTTTTAATAACTGAAAGCGATCAGATACAGACATCAACCTTTTCTATTCTTTACGTTAATTCGTGTAATCATTAGATTCTTGCGATTGAGGCGCAGCATATTTTTTCCGAAAAGTCATCCGAAGACATCAGGTATTTCTTACAGACATTGAAAACAACAATCAAAATGCAATCTCAATAGAATAACTGCGAATTGAATTTTTAAATCAATTAACTTTATTATGTCAATATATAGAGTTATTCCTTGCTTTTTCCTAGGAGTCATGAATTTATTTCAGTCCTCCTATAACCACGCAGCAAAATATGCTCATTTTCCAATTTTGCAATATTACCAAGTCCTGTAGCGAGCAGGTTATTCGCGAATAATTGCGATCTAAATTTAACTATTCAGCGCATTGAAATTTTTAATAACTGAAAGCGAACAGATACAGACATCAACCTTTTCTATTCTTTACGTTAATTCGTGTAATCATTAGATTCTTGCGATTAGGGCGCAGCATATTTTTCCCGAAAAGTCATCTGAAGACATCAGGTATTTCTTACAGACATCAAAAACAACAATCAAAATGCAATCTCAATAGAATAATTTTTCGAATTGAATTTTCAAATCGATTTACGTTATTATGTCAATATATAGAGCCATTCCTTCCTTTTTCCCAGGAGTCATGAATTTATTTCAGTCCTCCTATAACCACGCAGCAAAATATGCTCATTTTCCAATTTTGCAATATTACCAAGTCCTGTAGCGAGCAGGTTATTCGCGAATAATTGCGATCTAAATTTAACTATTCAGCGCATTGAAATTTTTAATAACTGAAAGCGATCAGATACAGACATCAACCTTTTCTATTCTTTACGTTAATTCGTGTAATCATTAGATTCTTGCGATTGAGGCGCAGCATATTTTTTCCGAAAAGTCATCTGAAGACATCAGGTATTTCTTACAGACATTGAAAACAACAATCAAAATGCAATCTCAATAGAATAACTGCGAATTGAATTTTTAAATCAATCAACGTTATTATGTCAATATATAGAGTTATTCCTTGCTTTTTCCCAGGAGTCATGAATTTATTTCAGTCCTCCTATAACCACGCAGCAAAATATGCTCATTTTCCAATTTTGCAATATTACCAAGTCCTGTAGCGAGCAGGTTATTCGCGAATAATTGCGATCTAAATTTAACTATTCAGCGCATTGAAATTTTTAATAACTGAAAGCGATCAGATACAGACATCAACCTTTTCTATTCTTTACGTTAATTCGTGTAATCATTAGATTCTTGCGATTGAGGCGCAGCATATTTTTCCCGAAAAGTCATCTGAAGACATCAGGTATTTCTTACAGACATTGAAAACAACAATCAAAATGCAATCTCAATAGAATAACTG
This sequence comes from Platygaster robiniae, assembly GCA_028476575.1. Taxonomy (NCBI): domain Eukaryota; kingdom Metazoa; phylum Arthropoda; class Insecta; order Hymenoptera; family Platygastridae; genus Platygaster; species Platygaster robiniae. The sequence continues at coordinate 24,517 of CM052027.1, forward strand.
CGAATTGAATTTTTAAATCAATCAACGTTATTATGTCAATATATAGAGTTATTCCTTGCTTTTTCCCAGGAGTCATGAATTTATTTCAGTCCTCCTATAACCACGCAGCAAAATATGCTCATTTTCCAATTTTGCAATATTACCAAGTCCTGTAGCGAGCAGGTTATTCGCGAATAATTGCGATCTAAATTTAACTATTCAGCGCATTGAAATTTTTAATAACTGAAAGCGATCAGATACAGACATCAACCTTTTCTATTCTTTACGTTAATTCGTGTAATCATTAGATTCTTGCGATTAGGGCGCAGCATATTTTTCCCGAAAAGTCATCCGAAGACATCAGGTATTTCTTACAGACATCAAAAACAACAATCAAAATGCAATCTCAATAGAATAACTGCGAATTGAATTTTTAAATCAATTAACGTTATTATGTCAATATATAGAGTTATTCCTTGCTTTTTCCCAGGAGTCATGAATATGTTTCAGTCCTCCTATAACCACGCAGCAAAATATGCTCATTTTCCAATTTTGCAATATTACCAAGTCCTGTTGCGAGCAGGTTATTCGCGAATAATTGCGATCTAAATTTAACTATTCAGCGCATTGAAATTTTTAATAACTGAAAGCGATCAGATACAGACATCAACCTTTTCTATTCTTTACGTTAATTCGTGTAATCATTAGATTCTTGCGATTGAGGCGCAGCATATTTTTTCCGAAAAGTCATCTGAAGACATCAGGTATTTCTTACAGACATTGAAAACAACAATCAAAATGCAATCTCAATAGAATAACTGCGAATTGAATTTTTAAATCAATTAACGTTATTATGTCAATATATAGAGTTATTCCTTGCTTTTTCCCAGGAGTCATGAATTTATTTCAGTCCTCCTATAACCACGCAGCAAAATATGCTCATTTTCCAATTTTGCAATATTACCAAGTCCTGTAGCGAGCAGGTTATTCGCGAATAATTGCGATCTAAATTTAACTATTCAGCGCATTGAAATTTTTAATAACTGAAAGCGATCAGATACAGACATCAACCTTTTCTATTCTTTACGTTAATTCGTGTAATCATTAGATTCTTGCGATTAGGGCGCAGCATATTTTTCCCGAAAAGTCATCCGAAGACATCAGGTATTTCTTACAGACATCAAAAACAACAATCAAAATGCAATCTCAATAGAATAACTGCGAATTGAATTTTTAAATCAATTAACGTTATTATGTCAATATATAGAGTTATTCCTTGCTTTTTCCCAGGAGTCATGAATATGTTTCAGTCCTCCTATAACCACGCAGCAAAATATGCTCATTTTCCAATTTTGCAATATTACCAAGTCCTGTTGCGAGCAGGTTATTCGCGAATAATTGCGATCTAAATTTAACTATTCAGCGCATTGAAATTTTTAATAACTGAAAGCGATCAGATACAGACATCAACCTTTTCTATTCTTTACGTTAATTCGTGTAATCATTAGATTCTTGCGATTGAGGCGCAGCATATTTTTTCCGAAAAGTCATCTGAAGACATCAGGTATTTCTTACAGACATTGAAAACAACAATCAAAATGCAATCTCAATAGAATAACTGCGAATTGAATTTTTAAATCAATTAACGTTATTATGTCAATATATAGAGTTATTCCTTGCTTTTTCCCAGGAGTCATGAATTTATTTCAGTCCTCCTATAACCACGCAGCAAAATATGCTCATTTTCCAATTTTGCAATATTACCAAGTCCTGTAGCGAGCAGGTTATTCGCGAATAATTGCGATCTAAATTTAACTATTCAGCGCATTGAAATTTTTAATAACTGAACGCGATCAGATACAGACATCAACCTTTTCTATTCTTTACGTTAATTCGTGTAATCATTAGATTCTTGCGATTAGGGCGCAGCATATTTTTCCAGAAAAGTCATCTGAAGACATCAGGTATTTCTTACAGACATCAAAAACAACAATCAAAATGCAATCTCAATAGAATAACTTTTCGGATTGAATTTTCAAATCGATTTACGTTATTATTTCAATATATAGAGCCATTCCTTCCTTTTTCCCAGGAGTCATGAATTTATTTCAGTCCTCCTATAACCACGCAGCAAAATATGCTCATTTTCCAATTTTGCAATATTACCAAGTCCTGTAGCGAGCAGGTTATCCGCGAATAATTGCGATCTAAATTTAACTATTCAGCGCATTGAAATTTTTAATAACTGAAAGCGATCAGATACAGACATCAACCTTTTCTATTCTTTACGTTAATTCGTGTAATCATTAGATTCTTGCGATTGAGGCGCAGCATATTTTTTCCGAAAAGTCATCTGAAGACATCAGGTATTTCTTACAGACATTGAAAACAACAATCAAAATGCAATCTCAATAGAATAACTGCGAATTGAATTTTTAAATCAATTAACGTTATTATGTCAATATATAGAGTTATTCCTTGCTTTTTCCCAGGAGTCATGAATTTATTTCAGTCCTCCTATAACCACGCAGCAAAATATGCTCATTTTCCAATTTTGCAATATTACCAAGTCCTGTAGCGAGCAGGTTATTCGCGAATAATTGCGATCTAAATTTAACTATTCAGCGCATTGAAATTTTTAATAACTGAAAGCGATCAGATACAGACATCAACCTTTTCTATTCTTTACGTTAATTCGTGTAATCATTAGATTCTTGCGATTAGGGCGCAGCATATTTTTCCCGAAAAGTCATCTGAAGACATCAGGTATTTCTTACAGACATCAAAAACAACAATCAAAATGCAATCTCAATAGAATAACTGCGAATTGAATTTTTAAATCAATTAACGTTATTATGTCAATATATAGAGTTATTCCTTGCTTTTTCCCAGGAGTCATGAATTTATTTCAGTCCTCCTATAACCACGCAGCAAAATATGCTCATTTTCCAATTTTGCAATATTACCAAGTCCTGTAGCGAGCAGGTTATTCGCGAATAATTGCGATCTAAATTTAACTATTCAGCGCATTGAAATTTTTAATAACTGAAAGCGATCAGATACAGACATCAACCTTTTCTATTCTTTACGTTAATTCGTGTAATCATTAGATTCTTGCGATTAGGGCGCAGCATATTTTTCCCGAAAAGTCATCTGAAGACATCAGGTATTTCTTACAGACATCAAAAACAACAATGAAAATGCAATCTCAATAGAATAACTGCGAATTGAATTTTTAAATCAATTAACGTTATTATGTCAATATATAGACTTATTCCTTGCTTTTTCCCAGGAGTCATGAATTTATTTCAGTCCTGCTATAACCACGCAGTAAAATATGCTCATTTTCCAATTTTGCAATATTACCAAGTCCTGTAGCGAGCAGGTTATTCGCGAATAATTGCGATCTAAATTTAACTATTCAGCGCATTGAAATTTTTAATAACTGAAAGCGAGCAGATACAGACATCAACCTTTTCTATTCTTTACGTTAATTCGTGTAATCATTAGATTCTTGCGATTGAGGCGCAGCATATTTTTTCCGAAAAGTCATCGGAAGACATCAGGTATTTCTTACAGACATCAAAAACAACAATCAAAATGCAATCTCAATAGAATAACTGCGAATTGAATTTTTAATTCAATTAACGTTATTATGTCAATATATAGAGTTATTCCTTGCTTTTTCCCAGGAGTCATGAATTTATTTCAGTCCTGCTATAACCACGCAGCAAAATATGCTCATTTTCCAATTTTGCAATATCACCAAGTCCTGTTGCGAGCAGGTTATTCGCGAATAATTGCGATCTAAATTTAACTATTCAGCGCATTGAAATTTTTAATAACTGAAAGCGATCAGATACAGACATCAACCTTTTCTATTCTTTACGTTAATTCGTGTAATCATTAGATTCTTGCGATTGAGGCGCAGCATATTTTTTCCGAAAAGTCATCTGAAGACATCAGGTATTTCTTACAGACATTGAAAACAACAATCAAAATGCAATCTCAATAGAATAACTGCGAATTGAATTTTTAAATCAATTAACGTTATTATGTCAATATATAGAGTTATTCCTTGCTTTTTCCCAGGAGTCATGAATTTATTTCAGTCCTCCTATAACCACGCAGCAAAATATGCTCATTTTCCAATTTTGCAATATTACCAAGTCCTGTAGCGAGCAGGTTATTCGCGAATAATTGCGATCTAAATTTAACTATTCAGCGCATTGAAATTTTTAATAACTGAAAGCGATCAGATACAGACATCAACCTTTTCTATTCTTTACGTTAATTCGTGTAATCATTAGATTCTTGCGATTGAGGCGCAGCATATTTTTCCCGAAAAGTCATCTGAAGACATCAGGTATTTCTTACAGACATTGAAAACAACAATCAAAATGCAATCTCAATAGAATAACTGCGAATTGAATTTTTAAATCAATTAACGTTATTATGTCAATATATAGAGTTATTCCTTGCTTTTTCCCAGGAGTCATGAATTTATTTCAGTCCTCCTATAACCACGCAGCAAAATATGCTCATTTTCCAATTTTGCAATATTACCAAGTCCTGTAGCGAGCAGGTTATTTGCGAATAATTGCGATCTAAATTTAACTATTCAGCGCATTGAAATTTTTAATAACTGAAAGCGATCAGATACAGACATCAACCTTTTCTATTCTTTACGTTAATTCGTGTAATCATTAGATTCTTGCGATTAGGGCGCAGCATATTTTTCCCGAAAAGTCATCTGAAGACATCAGGTATTTCTTACAGACATCAAAAACAACAATCAAAATGCAATCTCAATAGAATAACTGCGAATTGAATTTTTAAATCAATTAACGTTATTATGTCAATATATAGAGTTATTCCTTGCTTTTTCCCAGGAGTCATGAATTTATTTCAGTCCTGCTATAACCACGCAGCAAAATATGCTCATTTTCCAATTTTGCAATATTACCAAGTCCTGTAGCGAGCAGGTTATTCGCGAATAATTGCGATCTAAATTTAACTATTCAGCGCATTGAAATTTTTAATAACTGAAAGCGATCAGATACAGACATCAACCTTTTCTATTCTTTACGTTAATTCGTGTAATCATTAGATTCTTGCGATTGAGGCGCAGCATATTTTTTCCGAAAAGTCATCGGAAGACATCAGGTATTTCTTACAGACATTGAAAACAACAATCAAAATGCAATCTCAATAGAATAACTGCGAATTGAATTTTTAAATCAATTAACGTTATTATGTCAATATATAGAGTTATTCCTTGCTTTTTCCCAGGAGTCATGAATTTATTTCAGTCCTCCTATAACCACGCAGCAAAATATGCTCATTTTCCAATTTTGCAATATCACCAAGTCCTGTTGCGAGCAGGTTATTCGCGAATAATTGCGATCTAAATTTAACTATTCAGCGCATTGAAATTTTTAATAACTGAAAGCGATCAGATACAGACATCAACCTTTTCTATTCTTTACGTTAATTCGTGTAATCATTAGATTCTTGCGATTGAGGCGCAGCATATTTTTTCCGAAAAGTCATCTGAAGACATCAGGTATTTCTTACAGACATTGAAAACAACAATCAAAATGCAATCTCAATAGAATAACTTTTCGGATTGAATTTTCAAATCGATTTACGTTATTATTTCAATATATAGAGCCATTCCTTGCTTTTTCCCTGGAGTCATGAATTTATTATAGTCCTTCTATAACCACGCAGCAAAATATGCTCATTTTCCAATTTTGCAATATTACCAAGTCCTGTAGCGAGCAGGTTATCCGCGAATAATTGCGATCTAAATTTAACTATCCAGCGCATTGAAATTTTTAATCACAGAAAGCGAACAGATACAGACATCAACCTCTTCTATTCTTTACGTTAATTCGTGTAATCATTAGATTCCTGCGATTGAGGCGCAGCATTTTTTTTCCGAAAAGTCATCTGAAGACATCAGGTATTTCTTACAGACATCAAAAACAACAATTAAAATGCAATCTTAATAGAACAACTTTTCGAATTGAATTTTCAAAGCGATTTACGTTATTATGTCAATATATAGAGCCATTCCTTGCTTTTCCCCAGCAGTCATGAATTTATTTCAGTCCTCCTATAACCACGCAGCAAAATATGCTCATTTTCCAATTTTGCAATATTACCAAGTCCTGTAGCGAGCAGGTTATCCGCGAATAATTGCGATCTAAATTTAACTATTCAGCGCATTGAAATTTTTAATAACTGAAAGCGATCAGATACAGACATCAACCTTTTCTATTCTTTACGTTAATTCGTGTAATCATTAGATTCTTGCGATTGAGGCGCAGCATATTTTTCCCGAAAAGTCATCTGAAGACATCAGGTATTTCTTACAGACATTGAAAACAACAATCAAAATGCAATCTCAATAGAATAACTGCGAATTGAATTTTTAAATCAATTAACGTTATTATGTCAATATATAGAGTTATTCCTTGCTTTTTCCCAGGAGTCATGAATTTATTTCAGTCCTCCTATAACCACGCAGCAAAATATGCTCATTTTCCAATTTTGCAATATTACCAAGTCCTGTAGCGAGCAGGTTATTCGCGAATAATTGCGATCTAAATTTAACTATTCAGCGCATTGAAATTTTTAATAACTGAAAGCGATCAGATACAGACATCAACCTTTTCTATTCTTTACGTTAATTCGTGTAATCATTAGATTCTTGCGATTGAGGCGCAGCATATTTTTCCCGAAAAGTCATCTGAAGACATCAGGTATTTCTTACAGACATTGAAAACAACAATCAAAATGCAATCTCAATAGAATAACTGCGAATTGAATTTTTAAATCAATTAACGTTATTATGTCAATATATAGAGTTATTCCTTGCTTTTTCCCAGGAGTCATGAATTTATTTCAGTCCTCCTATAACCACGCAGCAAAATATGCTCATTTTCCAATTTTGCAATATTACCAAGTCCTGTAGCGAGCAGGTTATTCGCGAATAATTGCGATCTAAATTTAACTATTCAGCGCATTGAAATTTTTAATAACTGAAAGCGATCAGATACAGACATCAACCTTTTCTATTCTTTACGTTAATTCGTGTAATCATTAGATTCTTGCGATTAGGGCGCAGCATATTTTTCCCGAAAAGTCATCTGAAGACATCAGGTATTTCTTACAGACATCAAAAACAACAATCAAAATGCAATCTCAATAGAATAACTGCGAATTGAATTTTTAAATCAATTAACGTTATTATGTCAATATATAGAGTTATTCCTTGCTTTTTCCCAGGAGTCATGAATTTATTTCAGTCCTGCTATAACCACGCAGCAAAATATGCTCATTTTCCAATTTTGCAATATTACCAAGTCCTGTAGCGAGCAGGTTATTCGCGAATAATTGCGATCTAAATTTAACTATTCAGCGCATTGAAATTTTTAATAACTGAAAGCGAGCAGATACAGACATCAACCTTTTCTATTCTTTACGTTAATTCGTGTAATCATTAGATTCTTGCGATTGAGGCGCAGCATATTTTTTCCGAAAAGTCATCTGAAGACATCAGGTATTTCTTACAGACATTGAAAACAACAATCAAAATGCAATCTCAATAGAATAACTTTTCGGATTGAATTTTCAAATCGATTTACGTTATTATTTCAATATATAGAGCCATTCCTTGCTTTTTCCCTGGAGTCATGAATTTATTATAGTCCTTCTATAACCACGCAGCAAAATATGCTCATTTTCCAATTTTGCAATATTACCAAGTCCTGTAGCGAGCAGGTTATCCGCGAATAATTGCGATCTAAATTTAACTATTCAGCGCATTGAAATTTTCAATAACTGAAAGCGATCAGATACAGACATCAACCTTTTCTATTCTTTACGTTAATTCGTGTAATCATTAGATTCTTGCGATTGAGGCGCAGCATATTTTTTCCGAAAAGTCATCTGAAGACATCAGGTATTTCTTACAGACATTGAAAACAACAATCAAAATGCAATCTCAATAGAATAACTTTTCGGATTGAATTTTCAAATCGATTTACGTTATTATTTCAATATATAGAGCCATTCCTTGCTTTTTCCCTGGAGTCATGAATTTATTATAGTCCTTCTATAACCACGCAGCAAAATATGCTCATTTTCCAATTTTGCAATATTACCAAGTCCTGTAGCGAGCAGGTTATCCGCGAATAATTGCGATCTAAATTTAACTATCCAGCGCATTGAAATTTTTAATCACAGAAAGCGAACAGATACAGACATCAACCTCTTCTATTCTTTCACATTAATTCGTGTAATCATTAGATTCCTGCGATTGAGGCGCAGCATTTTTTTTCCGAAAAGTCATCTGAAGACATCAGGTATTTCTTACAGACATCAAAAACAACAATTAAAATGCAATCTTAATAGAACAACTTTTCGAATTGAATTTTCAAAGCGATTTACGTTATTATGTCAATATATAGAGCCATTCCTTGCTTTTCCCCAGCAGTCATGAATTTATTTCAGTCCTCCTATAACCACGCAGCAAAATATGCTCATTTTCCAATTTTGCAATATTACCAAGTCCTGTAGCGAGCAGGTTATCCGCGAATAATTGCGATCTAAATTTAACTATTCAGCGCATTGAAATTTTTAATAACTGAAAGCGATCAGATACAGACATCAACCTTTTCTATTCTTTACGTTAATTCGTGTAATCATTAGATTCTTGCGATTGAGGCGCAGCATATTTTTCCCGAAAAGTCATCTGAAGACATCAGGTATTCCTTACAGACATTGAAAACAACAATCAAAATGCAATCTCAATAGAATAACTGCGAATTGAATTTTTAAATCAATTAACGTTATTATGTCAATATATAGAGTTATTCCTTGCTTTTTCCCAGGAGTCATGAATTTATTTCAGTCCTCCTATAACCACGCAGCAAAATATGCTCATTTTCCAATTTTGCAATATTACCAAGTCCTGTAGCGAGCAGGTTATTCGCGAATAATTGCGATCTAAATTTAACTATTCAGCGCATTGAAATTTTTAATAACTGAAAGCGATCAGATACAGACATCAACCTTTTCTATTCTTTACGTTAATTCGTGTAATCATTAGATTCTTGCGATTAGGGCGCAGCATATTTTTCCCGAAAAGTCATCTGAAGACATCAGGTATTTCTTACAGACATCAAAAACAACAATCAAAATGCAATCTCAATAGAATAACTGCGAATTGAATTTTTAAATCAATTAACGTTATTATGTCAATATATAGAGTTATTCCTTGCTTTTTCCCAGGAGTCATGAATTTATTTCAGTCCTGCTATAACCACGCAGCAAAATATGCTCATTTTCCAATTTTGCAATATTACCAAGTCCTGTAGCGAGCAGGTTATTCGCGAATAATTGCGATCTAAATTTAACTATTCAGCGCATTGAAATTTTTAATAACTGAAAGCGAGCAGATACAGACATCAACCTTTTCTATTCTTTACGTTAATTCGTGTAATCATTAGATTCTTGCGATTAGGGCGCAGCATATTTTTCCCGAAAAGTCATCCGAAGACATCAGGTATTTCTTACAGACATTGAAAACAACAATCAAAATGCAATCTCAATAGAATAATTTTTCGAATTGAATTTTCAAATCGATTTACGTTATTATGTCAATATATAGAGCCATTCCTTCCTTTTTCCCAGGAGTCATGAATTTATTACAGTCCTTCTATAACCACGCAGCAAAATATGCTCATTTTCCAATTTTGCAATATTACCAAGTCCTGTAGCGAGCAGGTTATTCGCGAATAATTGCGATCTAAATTTAACTATTCAGCGCATTGAAATTTTTAATAACTGAAAGCGATCAGATACAGACATCAACCTTTTCTATTCTTTACGTTAATTCGTGTAATCATTAGATTCTTGCGATTGAGGCGCAGCATATTTTTTCCGAAAAGTCATCCGAAGACATCAGGTATTTCTTACAGACATTGAAAACAACAATCAAAATGCAATCTCAATAGAATAACTGCGAATTGAATTTTTAAATCAATTAACTTTATTATGTCAATATATAGAGTTATTCCTTGCTTTTTCCTAGGAGTCATGAATTTATTTCAGTCCTCCTATAACCACGCAGCAAAATATGCTCATTTTCCAATTTTGCAATATTACCAAGTCCTGTTGCGAGCAGGTTATTCGCGAATAATTGCGATCTAAATTTAACTATTCAGCGCATTGAAATTTTTAATAACTGAAAGCGATCAGATACAGACATCAACCTTTTCTATTCTTTACGTTAATTCGTGTAATCATTAGATTCTTGCGATTGAGGCGCAGCATATTTTTTCCGAAAAGTCATCCGAAGACATCAGGTATTTCTTACAGACATTGAAAACAACAATCAAAATGCAATCTCAATAGAATAACTGCGAATTGAATTTTTAAATCAATTAACTTTATTATGTCAATATATAGAGTTATTCCTTGCTTTTTCCTAGGAGTCATGAATTTATTTCAGTCCTCCTATAACCACGCAGCAAAATATGCTCATTTTCCAATTTTGCAATATTACCAAGTCCTGTAGCGAGCAGGTTATTCGCGAATAATTGCGATCTAAATTTAACTATTCAGCGCATTGAAATTTTTAATAACTGAAAGCGAACAGATACAGACATCAACCTTTTCTATTCTTTACGTTAATTCGTGTAATCATTAGATTCTTGCGATTAGGGCGCAGCATATTTTTCCCGAAAAGTCATCTGAAGACATCAGGTATTTCTTACAGACATCAAAAACAACAATCAAAATGCAATCTCAATAGAATAATTTTTCGAATTGAATTTTCAAATCGATTTACGTTATTATGTCAATATATAGAGCCATTCCTTCCTTTTTCCCAGGAGTCATGAATTTATTTCAGTCCTCCTATAACCACGCAGCAAAATATGCTCATTTTCCAATTTTGCAATATTACCAAGTCCTGTAGCGAGCAGGTTATTCGCGAATAATTGCGATCTAAATTTAACTATTCAGCGCATTGAAATTTTTAATAACTGAAAGCGATCAGATACAGACATCAACCTTTTCTATTCTTTACGTTAATTCGTGTAATCATTAGATTCTTGCGATTGAGGCGCAGCATATTTTTTCCGAAAAGTCATCTGAAGACATCAGGTATTTCTTACAGACATTGAAAACAACAATCAAAATGCAATCTCAATAGAATAACTGCGAATTGAATTTTTAAATCAATCAACGTTATTATGTCAATATATAGAGTTATTCCTTGCTTTTTCCCAGGAGTCATGAATTTATTTCAGTCCTCCTATAACCACGCAGCAAAATATGCTCATTTTCCAATTTTGCAATATTACCAAGTCCTGTAGCGAGCAGGTTATTCGCGAATAATTGCGATCTAAATTTAACTATTCAGCGCATTGAAATTTTTAATAACTGAAAGCGATCAGATACAGACATCAACCTTTTCTATTCTTTACGTTAATTCGTGTAATCATTAGATTCTTGCGATTGAGGCGCAGCATATTTTTCCCGAAAAGTCATCTGAAGACATCAGGTATTTCTTACAGACATTGAAAACAACAATCAAAATGCAATCTCAATAGAATAACTGCGAATTGAATTTTTAAATCAATCAACGTTATTATGTCAATATATAGAGTTATTCCTTGCTTTTTCCCAGGAGTCATGAATTTATTTCAGTCCTCCTATAACCACGCAGCAAAATATGCTCATTTTCCAATTTTGCAATATTACCAAGTCCTGTAGCGAGCAGGTTATTCGCGAATAATTGCGATCTAAATTTAACTATTCAGCGCATTGAAATTTTTAATAACTGAAAGCGATCAGATACAGACATCAACCTTTTCTATTCTTTACGTTAATTCGTGTAATCATTAGATTCTTGCGATTAGGGCGCAGCATATTTTTCCCGAAAAGTCATCCGAAGACATCAGGTATTTCTTACAGACATCAAAAACAACAATCAAAATGCAATCTCAATAGAATAACTGCGAATTGAATTTTTAAATCAATTAACGTTATTATGTCAATATATAGAGTTATTCCTTGCTTTTTCCCAGGAGTCATGAATATGTTTCAGTCCTCCTATAACCACGCAGCAAAATATGCTCATTTTCCAATTTTGCAATATTACCAAGTCCTGTTGCGAGCAGGTTATTCGCGAATAATTGCGATCTAAATTTAACTATTCAGCGCATTGAAATTTTTAATAACTGAAAGCGATCAGATACAGACATCAACCTTTTCTATTCTTTACGTTAATTCGTGTAATCATTAGATTCTTGCGATTGAGGCGCAGCATATTTTTTCCGAAAAGTCATCTGAAGACATCAGGTATTTCTTACAGACATTGAAAACAACAATCAAAATGCAATCTCAATAGAATAACTGCGAATTGAATTTTTAAATCAATTAACGTTATTATGTCAATATATAGAGTTATTCCTTGCTTTTTCCCAGGAGTCATGAATTTATTTCAGTCCTCCTATAACCACGCAGCAAAATATGCTCATTTTCCAATTTTGCAATATTACCAAGTCCTGTAGCGAGCAGGTTATTCGCGAATAATTGCGATCTAAATTTAACTATTCAGCGCATTGAAATTTTTAATAACTGAAAGCGATCAGATACAGACATCAACCTTTTCTATTCTTTACGTTAATTCGTGTAATCATTAGATTCTTGCGATTAGGGCGCAGCATATTTTTCCCGAAAAGTCATCCGAAGACATCAGGTATTTCTTACAGACATCAAAAACAACAATCAAAATGCAATCTCAATAGAATAACTGCGAATTGAATTTTTAAATCAATTAACGTTATTATGTCAATATATAGAGTTATTCCTTGCTTTTTCCCAGGAGTCATGAATATGTTTCAGTCCTCCTATAACCACGCAGCAAAATATGCTCATTTTCCAATTTTGCAATATTACCAAGTCCTGTTGCGAGCAGGTTATTCGCGAATAATTGCGATCTAAATTTAACTATTCAGCGCATTGAAATTTTTAATAACTGAAAGCGATCAGATACAGACATCAACCTTTTCTATTCTTTACGTTAATTCGTGTAATCATTAGATTCTTGCGATTGAGGCGCAGCATATTTTTTCCGAAAAGTCATCTGAAGACATCAGGTATTTCTTACAGACATTGAAAACAACAATCAAAATGCAATCTCAATAGAATAACTGCGAATTGAATTTTTAAATCAATTAACGTTATTATGTCAATATATAGAGTTATTCCTTGCTTTTTCCCAGGAGTCATGAATTTATTTCAGTCCTCCTATAACCACGCAGCAAAATATGCTCATTTTCCAATTTTGCAATATTACCAAGTCCTGTAGCGAGCAGGTTATTCGCGAATAATTGCGATCTAAATTTAACTATTCAGCGCATTGAAATTTTTAATAACTGAACGCGATCAGATACAGACATCAACCTTTTCTATTCTTTACGTTAATTCGTGTAATCATTAGATTCTTGCGATTAGGGCGCAGCATATTTTTCCAGAAAAGTCATCTGAAGACATCAGGTATTTCTTACAGACATCAAAAACAACAATCAAAATGCAATCTCAATAGAATAACTTTTCGGATTGAATTTTCAAATCGATTTACGTTATTATTTCAATATATAGAGCCATTCCTTCCTTTTTCCCAGGAGTCATGAATTTATTTCAGTCCTCCTATAACCACGCAGCAAAATATGCTCATTTTCCAATTTTGCAATATTACCAAGTCCTGTAGCGAGCAGGTTATCCGCGAATAATTGCGATCTAAATTTAACTATTCAGCGCATTGAAATTTTTAATAACTGAAAGCGATCAGATACAGACATCAACCTTTTCTATTCTTTACGTTAATTCGTGTAATCATTAGATTCTTGCGATTGAGGCGCAGCATATTTTTTCCGAAAAGTCATCTGATGACATCAGGTATTTCTTACAGACATTGAAAACAACAATCAAAATGCAATCTCAATAGAATAACTGCGAATTGAATTTTTAAATCAATTAACGTTATTATGTCAATATATAGAGTTATTCCTTGCTTTTTCCCAGGAGTCATGAATTTATTTCAGTCCTCCTATAACCACGCAGCAAAATATGCTCATTTTCCAATTTTGCAATATTACCAAGTCCTGTAGCGAGCAGGTTATTCGCGAATAATTGCGATCTAAATTTAACTATTCAGCGCATTGAAATTTTTAATAACTGAAAGCGATCAGATACAGACATCAACCTTTTCTATTCTTTACGTTAATTCGTGTAATCATTAGATTCTTGCGATTAGGGCGCAGCATATTTTTCCCGAAAAGTCATCTGAAGACATCAGGTATTTCTTACAGACATCAAAAACAACAATCAAAATGCAATCTCAATAGAATAACTGCGAATTGAATTTTTAAATCAATTAACGTTATTATGTCAATATATAGAGTTATTCCTTGCTTTTTCCCAGGAGTCATGAATTTATTTCAGTCCTCCTATAACCACGCAGCAAAATATGCTCATTTTCCAATTTTGCAATATTACCAAGTCCTGTAGCGAGCAGGTTATTCGCGAATAATTGCGATCTAAATTTAACTATTCAGCGCATTGAAATTTTTAATAACTGAAAGCGATCAGATACAGACATCAACCTTTTCTATTCTTTACGTTAATTCGTGTAATCATTAGATTCTTGCGATTAGGGCGCAGCATATTTTTCCCGAAAAGTCATCTGAAGACATCAGGTATTTCTTACAGACATCAAAAACAACAATGAAAATGCAATCTCAATAGAATAACTGCGAATTGAATTTTTAAATCAATTAACGTTATTATGTCAATATATAGACTTATTCCTTGCTTTTTCCCAGGAGTCATGAATTTATTTCAGTCCTGCTATAACCACGCAGTAAAATATGCTCATTTTCCAATTTTGCAATATTACCAAGTCCTGTAGCGAGCAGGTTATTCGCGAATAATTGCGATCTAAATTTAACTATTCAGCGCATTGAAATTTTTAATAACTGAAAGCGAGCAGATACAGACATCAACCTTTTCTATTCTTTACGTTAATTCGTGTAATCATTAGATTCTTGCGATTGAGGCGCAGCATATTTTTTCCGAAAAGTCATCGGAAGACATCAGGTATTTCTTACAGACATCAAAAACAACAATCAAAATGCAATCTCAATAGAATAACTGCGAATTGAATTTTTAATTCAATTAACGTTATTATGTCAATATATAGAGTTATTCCTTGCTTTTTCCCAGGAGTCATGAATTTATTTCAGTCCTGCTATAACCACGCAGCAAAATATGCTCATTTTCCAATTTTGCAATATCACCAAGTCCTGTTGCGAGCAGGTTATTCGCGAATAATTGCGATCTAAATTTAACTATTCAGCGCATTGAAATTTTTAATAACTGAAAGCGATCAGATACAGACATCAACCTTTTCTATTCTTTACGTTAATTCGTGTAATCATTAGATTCTTGCGATTGAGGCGCAGCATATTTTTTCCGAAAAGTCATCTGAAGACATCAGGTATTTCTTACAGACATTGAAAACAACAATCAAAATGCAATCTCAATAGAATAACTGCGAATTGAATTTTTAAATCAATTAACGTTATTATGTCAATATATAGAGTTATTCCTTGCTTTTTCCCAGGAGTCATGAATTTATTTCAGTCCTCCTATAACCACGCAGCAAAATATGCTCATTTTCCAATTTTGCAATATTACCAAGTCCTGTAGCGAGCAGGTTATTCGCGAATAATTGCGATCTAAATTTAACTATTCAGCGCATTGAAATTTTTAATAACTGAAAGCGATCAGATACAGACATCAACCTTTTCTATTCTTTACGTTAATTCGTGTAATCATTAGATTCTTGCGATTGAGGCGCAGCATATTTTTCCCGAAAAGTCATCTGAAGACATCAGGTATTTCTTACAGACATTGAAAACAACAATCAAAATGCAATCTCAATAGAATAACTGCGAATTGAATTTTTAAATCAATTAACGTTATTATGTCAATATATAGAGTTATTCCTTGCTTTTTCCCAGGAGTCATGAATTTATTTCAGTCCTCCTATAACCACGCAGCAAAATATGCTCATTTTCCAATTTTGCAATATTACCAAGTCCTGTAGCGAGCAGGTTATTTGCGAATAATTGCGATCTAAATTTAACTATTCAGCGCATTGAAATTTTTAATAACTGAAAGCGATCAGATACAGACATCAACCTTTTCTATTCTTTACGTTAATTCGTGTAATCATTAGATTCTTGCGATTAGGGCGCAGCATATTTTTCCCGAAAAGTCATCTGAAGACATCAGGTATTTCTTACAGACATCAAAAACAACAATCAAAATGCAATCTCAATAGAATAACTGCGAATTGAATTTTTAAATCAATTAACGTTATTATGTCAATATATAGAGTTATTCCTTGCTTTTTCCCAGGAGTCATGAATTTATTTCAGTCCTGCTATAACCACGCAGCAAAATATGCTCATTTTCCAATTTTGCAATATTACCAAGTCCTGTAGCGAGCAGGTTATTCGCGAATAATTGCGATCTAAATTTAACTATTCAGCGCATTGAAATTTTTAATAACTGAAAGCGATCAGATACAGACATCAACCTTTTCTATTCTTTACGTTAATTCGTGTAATCATTAGATTCTTGCGATTGAGGCGCAGCATATTTTTTCCGAAAAGTCATCGGAAGACATCAGGTATTTCTTACAGACATTGAAAACAACAATCAAAATGCAATCTCAATAGAATAACTGCGAATTGAATTTTTAAATCAATTAACGTTATTATGTCAATATATAGAGTTATTCCTTGCTTTTTCCCAGGAGTCATGAATTTATTTCAGTCCTCCTATAACCACGCAGCAAAATATGCTCATTTTCCAATTTTGCAATATCACCAAGTCCTGTTGCGAGCAGGTTATTCGCGAATAATTGCGATCTAAATTTAACTATTCAGCGCATTGAAATTTTTAATAACTGAAAGCGATCAGATACAGACATCAACCTTTTCTATTCTTTACGTTAATTCGTGTAATCATTAGATTCTTGCGATTGAGGCGCAGCATATTTTTTCCGAAAAGTCATCTGAAGACATCAGGTATTTCTTACAGACATTGAAAACAACAATCAAAATGCAATCTCAATAGAATAACTTTTCGGATTGAATTTTCAAATCGATTTACGTTATTATTTCAATATATAGAGCCATTCCTTGCTTTTTCCCTGGAGTCATGAATTTATTATAGTCCTTCTATAACCACGCAGCAAAATATGCTCATTTTCCAATTTTGCAATATTACCAAGTCCTGTAGCGAGCAGGTTATCCGCGAATAATTGCGATCTAAATTTAACTATCCAGCGCATTGAAATTTTTAATCACAGAAAGCGAACAGATACAGACATCAACCTCTTCTATTCTTTCACATTAATTCGTGTAATCATTAGATTCCTGCGATTGAGGCGCAGCATTTTTTTTCCGAAAAGTCATCTGAAGACATCAGGTATTTCTTACAGACATCAAAAACAACAATTAAAATGCAATCTTAATAGAACAACTTTTCGAATTGAATTTTCAAAGCGATTTACGTTATTATGTCAATATATAGAGCCATTCCTTGCTTTTCCCCAGCAGTCATGAATTTATTTCAGTCCTCCTATAACCACGCAGCAAAATATGCTCATTTTCCAATTTTGCAATATTACCAAGTCCTGTAGCGAGCAGGTTATCCGCGAATAATTGCGATCTAAATTTAACTATTCAGCGCATTGAAATTTTTAATAACTGAAAGCGATCAGATACAGACATCAACCTTTTCTATTCTTTACGTTAATTCGTGTAATCATTAGATTCTTGCGATTGAGGCGCAGCATATTTTTCCCGAAAAGTCATCTGAAGACATCAGGTATTTCTTACAGACATTGAAAACAACAATCAAAATGCAATCTCAATAGAATAACTGCGAATTGAATTTTTAAATCAATTAACGTTATTATGTCAATATATAGAGTTATTCCTTGCTTTTTCCCAGGAGTCATGAATTTATTTCAGTCCTCCTATAACCACGCAGCAAAATATGCTCATTTTCCAATTTTGCAATATTACCAAGTCCTGTAGCGAGCAGGTTATTCGCGAATAATTGCGATCTAAATTTAACTATTCAGCGCATTGAAATTTTTAATAACTGAAAGCGATCAGATACAGACATCAACCTTTTCTATTCTTTACGTTAATTCGTGTAATCATTAGATTCTTGCGATTGAGGCGCAGCATATTTTTCCCGAAAAGTCATCTGAAGACATCAGGTATTTCTTACAGACATTGAAAACAACAATCAAAATGCAATCTCAATAGAATAACTGCGAATTGAATTTTTAAATCAATTAACGTTATTATGTCAATATATAGAGTTATTCCTTGCTTTTTCCCAGGAGTCATGAATTTATTTCAGTCCTCCTATAACCACGCAGCAAAATATGCTCATTTTCCAATTTTGCAATATTACCAAGTCCTGTAGCGAGCAGGTTATTCGCGAATAATTGCGATCTAAATTTAACTATTCAGCGCATTGAAATTTTTAATAACTGAAAGCGATCAGATACAGACATCAACCTTTTCTATTCTTTACGTTAATTCGTGTAATCATTAGATTCTTGCGATTAGGGCGCAGCATATTTTTCCCGAAAAGTCATCTGAAGACATCAGGTATTTCTTACAGACATCAAAAACAACAATCAAAATGCAATCTCAATAGAATAACTGCGAATTGAATTTTTAAATCAATTAACGTTATTATGTCAATATATAGAGTTATTCCTTGCTTTTTCCCAGGAGTCATGAATTTATTTCAGTCCTGCTATAACCACGCAGCAAAATATGCTCATTTTCCAATTTTGCAATATTACCAAGTCCTGTAGCGAGCAGGTTATTCGCGAATAATTGCGATCTAAATTTAACTATTCAGCGCATTGAAATTTTTAATAACTGAAAGCGAGCAGATACAGACATCAACCTTTTCTATTCTTTACGTTAATTCGTGTAATCATTAGATTCTTGCGATTGAGGCGCAGCATATTTTTTCCGAAAAGTCATCTGAAGACATCAGGTATTTCTTACAGACATTGAAAACAACAATCAAAATGCAATCTCAATAGAATAACTTTTCGGATTGAATTTTCAAATCGATTTACGTTATTATTTCAATATATAGAGCCATTCCTTGCTTTTTCCCTGGAGTCATGAATTTATTATAGTCCTTCTATAACCACGCAGCAAAATATGCTCATTTTCCAATTTTGCAATATTACCAAGTCCTGTAGCGAGCAGGTTATCCGCGAATAATTGCGATCTAAATTTAACTATTCAGCGCATTGAAATTTTCAATAACTGAAAGCGATCAGATACAGACATCAACCTTTTCTATTCTTTACGTTAATTCGTGTAATCATTAGATTCTTGCGATTGAGGCGCAGCATATTTTTTCCGAAAAGTCATCTGAAGACATCAGGTATTTCTTACAGACATTGAAAACAACAATCAAAATGCAATCTCAATAGAATAACTTTTCGGATTGAATTTTCAAATCGATTTACGTTATTATTTCAATATATAGAGCCATTCCTTGCTTTTTCCCTGGAGTCATGAATTTATTATAGTCCTTCTATAACCACGCAGCAAAATATGCTCATTTTCCAATTTTGCAATATTACCAAGTCCTGTAGCGAGCAGGTTATCCGCGAATAATTGCGATCTAAATTTAACTATCCAGCGCATTGAAATTTTTAATCACAGAAAGCGAACAGATACAGACATCAACCTCTTCTATTCTTTCACATTAATTCGTGTAATCATTAGATTCCTGCGATTGAGGCGCAGCATTTTTTTTCCGAAAAGTCATCTGAAGACATCAGGTATTTCTTACAGACATCAAAAACAACAATTAAAATGCAATCTTAATAGAACAACTTTTCGAATTGAATTTTCAAAGCGATTTACGTTATTATGTCAATATATAGAGCCATTCCTTGCTTTTCCCCAGCAGTCATGAATTTATTTCAGTCCTCCTATAACCACGCAGCAAAATATGCTCATTTTCCAATTTTGCAATATTACCAAGTCCTGTAGCGAGCAGGTTATCCGCGAATAATTGCGATCTAAATTTAACTATTCAGCGCATTGAAATTTTTAATAACTGAAAGCGATCAGATACAGACATCAACCTTTTCTATTCTTTACGTTAATTCGTGTAATCATTAGATTCTTGCGATTGAGGCGCAGCATATTTTTCCCGAAAAGTCATCTGAAGACATCAGGTATTCCTTACAGACATTGAAAACAACAATCAAAATGCAATCTCAATAGAATAACTGCGAATTGAATTTTTAAATCAATTAACGTTATTATGTCAATATATAGAGTTATTCCTTGCTTTTTCCCAGGAGTCATGAATTTATTTCAGTCCTCCTATAACCACGCAGCAAAATATGCTCATTTTCCAATTTTGCAATATTACCAAGTCCTGTAGCGAGCAGGTTATTCGCGAATAATTGCGATCTAAATTTAACTATTCAGCGCATTGAAATTTTTAATAACTGAAAGCGATCAGATACAGACATCAACCTTTTCTATTCTTTACGTTAATTCGTGTAATCATTAGATTCTTGCGATTAGGGCGCAGCATATTTTTCCCGAAAAGTCATCTGAAGACATCAGGTATTTCTTACAGACATCAAAAACAACAATCAAAATGCAATCTCAATAGAATAACTGCGAATTGAATTTTTAAATCAATTAACGTTATTATGTCAATATATAGAGTTATTCCTTGCTTTTTCCCAGGAGTCATGAATTTATTTCAGTCCTGCTATAACCACGCAGCAAAATATGCTCATTTTCCAATTTTGCAATATTACCAAGTCCTGTAGCGAGCAGGTTATCCGCGAATAATTGCGATCTAAATTTAACTATTCAGCGCATTGAAATTTTTAATAACTGAAAGCGAGCAGATACAGACATCAACCTTTTCTATTCTTTACGTTAATTCGTGTAATCATTAGATTCTTGCGATTGAGGCGCAGCATATTTTTTCCGAAAAGTCATCGGAAGACATCAGGTATTTCTTACAGACATTGAAAACAACAATCAAAATGCAATCTCAATAGAATAACTGCGAATTGAATTTTTAAATCAATTAACGTTATTATGTCAATATATAGAGTTATTCCTTGCTTTTTCCCAGGAGTCATGAATTTATTTCAGTCCTCCTATAACCACGCAGCAAAATATGCTCATTTTCCAATTTTGCAATATCACCAAGTCCTGTTGCGAGCAGGTTATTCGCGAATAATTGCGATCTAAATTTAACTATTCAGCGCATTGAAATTTTTAATAACTGAAAGCGATCAGATACAGACATCAACCTTTTCTATTCTTTACGTTAATTCGTGTAATCATTAGATTCTTGCGATTGAGGCGCAGCATATTTTTTCCGAAAAGTCATCTGAAGACATCAGGTATTTCTTACAGACATTGAAAACAACAATCAAAATGCAATCTCAATAGAATAACTTTTCGGATTGAATTTTCAAATCGATTTACGTTATTATTTCAATATATAGAGCCATTCCTTGCTTTTTCCCTGGAGTCATGAATTTATTATAGTCCTTCTATAACCACGCAGCAAAATATGCTCATTTTCCAATTTTGCAATATTACCAAGTCCTGTAGCGAGCAGGTTATCCGCGAATAATTGCGATCTAAATTTAACTATCCAGCGCATTGAAATTTTTAATCACAGAAAGCGAACAGATACAGACATCAACCTCTTCTATTCTTTCACATTAATTCGTGTAATCATTAGATTCCTGCGATTGAGGCGCAGCATTTTTTTTCCGAAAAGTCATCTGAAGACATCAGGTATTTCTTACAGACATCAAAAACAACAATTAAAATGCAATCTTAATAGAACAACTTTTCGAATTGAATTTTCAAAGCGATTTACGTTATTATGTCAATATATAGAGCCATTCCTTGCTTTTCCCCAGCAGTCATGAATTTATTTCAGTCCTCCTATAACCACGCAGCAAAATATGCTCATTTTCCAATTTTGCAATATTACCAAGTCCTGTAGCGAGCAGGTTATCCGCGAATAATTGCGATCTAAATTTAACTATCCAGCGCATTGAAATTTTTAATCACAGAAAGCGAACAGATACAGACATCAACCTCTTCTATTCTTTCACATTAATTCGTGTAATCATTAGATTCCTGCGATTGAGGCAAAGCATATTTTTCCCGAAAAGTCATCTGAAGACATCAGGTATTTCTTACAGACATTGCAAACAACAAACAAAATGCAATCTCAATAAAATAACTTTTCGAATTGAATTTTCAAATCAACTTCCGTTATAATGTCAATATATAGAGCTATTCCTTGATTTTTCCCAGGAGTCATGGATTTATTTTAGCACTCCTATAACCACGCAGCAAAATATGCTCATTTTCCAATTTTGCAATATTACCAAGTCCTGTAGCGAGCAGGTTATTCGCGAATAATTGCGATCTAAATTTAACCATTCAGCGCATTGAAATTTTTAATAACTGAAAGCGAACAGATACAGACATCAACCTCTTCTATTCTTTCACGTTAATTCGTGTAATCATTAGATTCCTGCGATTGAGGCGCAGCATATTTTTTCCGAAAGGTCATCTGAAGACATCAGGTATTTCTTACAGACATTGAAAACAACAATCAAAATGCAATCTCAATAGAATAACTCTTCGAATTGAATTTTCAAATCAATTAACGTTATTACGTCAATATATAGAGCTATTCCTTGATTTTTCCGAGGAGTCATGAATTCATTTTAGCACTCTTATAACCACGCAGCAAAACATGCTCATTTTACAATTTCCCGAAAGAACTCTACAGCACTCATTAAATTAGTTTGACCCTTTTTTTATAAAGTCTATGAGATACATACAATTATCGACTGCTGGTCGGCTGTTTGCGAATTTTATGTCTGACTGAGATTGCAAGTTAAGAATTAATTACAACAACTTATCAAAATTGAGATACTGATTACTCTAGACTTTTGTTAGGCTGAAAATAATTCTGCAGATAAAGTTTTACTTATTTTCTGATTTCTTATTTTGAAATGGTATCAGATAATCATTATTATAGACCGCAAGTCGGCCGTTCGTGAATTTAAGGTCCCACTGTGTTGAAAATTCGACAACCAACGACAATTATTCATCAGAATCGAATTTCCCACTTTTTCAGTCTTTTCTTTGGCCCAAAAGAATTCTGCAGCACTGAATAAGTTATCGTTACATTTTATTCTTTTAAAAATCTATAAGACACATAATTTCCGACTCCTGATCGGCCGTTTGCGAATTCCTTGTCTGACATAAATTCCAACCTCAGACTTAATGACAATTCATCAAAATTGAGATACTGACTCCTCCAGACTTACGTTGGGCTCCAAATCATTCTGCAGCTCAAGCACTACTAATTTTCTGTTTGCTGCGTTTTAAAAGGTATCAGATATTGATAACTTCAGATCGCTAACCGGCCGTTCGTAAATTTCAGGTCTTACTGAGATGGAAACTTGAAAAGCAACGACAACAATTTATCAGAATGAAAATACCGGCATTTTCAGTCTTTTCTTTGGCCCCAAATAATTATGCAGCACTAAATAAAATGATTTGTCATTTTCTTCTTTTTAAATTCTTTGTGATACATATAATTTCCGACTGCTGATCGGCCGTTTGCGAATTCGTTGTCTGACATAAATGTCGACTTAAGTATTAATGACAACAATTCATCAAAATTGAGATACTGACTTCTCCAGACTTATGTTGGGCTTTAAATAATTCTGCAGCTCGAGTGATACTAATTTTCTGTTTTCTGAGTTTTAAATGGTATCAGATAATAATAATTTCAAACCGCAATTCGGTTGTTCGTAACTTTCAGGTCTCACTGTGTTAGAAACTTGAAAAGCAACGACAACAATTAATCAGAATAAAAATACCTACTTTTTCAGATCTTTCTTTGGCCCGAAAGAATTCTGCAGTACTAAATAAAATAATTTTACATTTTCTCTTTATCAGATTCTATGAGATACATATAATTTCCGACTGCTGGTCGGCCGTTTGCGAATTCCTCGTCTGACATAAATTGCAACTTGAGAATTAATGACAACAATTTATCAAAATTGAGATACTGACTTCTCCAGACTTATGTTGGGCTTTAAATAATTCTACAGCTCAAGTAATACTAATTGTCCGTTCCGTTTTCGTAACAGCCTTTTTGTAATTCCGATTCCTCACTTTCATTTCGAATTGTCAATAAAAAAAGAAATATCCCACGATTATTCGAGCATCGCAATCACCTGGGTGAAAATTTGTACATACGAATCATTTGTAAATGTTGATAAAAATGCATGGCAAACAATTTGAGGCGTGCATAAATATATCATACGTTTTGGAACATGGTGATACAAAATACCATACATTATATCCGACGTGTATGATTTAACTATGCGTGAAAAAATTTTCTCTGGTAAAGAATCTTGTACGTAGTTACGGAGAAACTATTTTATCGTATCATGATTATAAATCGAGTATTTTATATTTAAATTTAAATGTGTACGAAACGTTGTCTGTTTTTTCAGTGCTCTATTGTAGAGTGGGGTCTGATTGAATTTTACGGATAAGAGTTCCTTCTTCATTTGATGATGCGGAAAGGAGTGGAAATTGTCAATACATTCCGGCGAGGGCGAAATTTTTCATCGCGTGAGTGTGTGGTATAATTTGTAAATATTTTGCTTCTTTTTGCCGTCTCCTGACCCGCCAAATAACAAGCGATCACGTGAGCAATTTCCAATAAAGAGTACAAATGCAAACTGAATGAGAGTTTCATTTCCTTTTATTTCTCCGATACTTTCTCAATGTTTCGGCAATTGGAAGGATTATTCAGCATTTTTGAAACTATTCGTGTTTTTCGGGATGATGCAATTTTGCAGAATTTTCCTGTATTTTCATAATTTTAGAATTCATATAATATAAACTGATACATACATTTCAAGAATCATTTCAAACTCTAGAATGTGAAAAAAGTGAAATTTTCCATGTTTTGCAGGATTTTCCAGAAAACAGGGTGTCGATAGATTTTTACTTATACGAGTACTTTTCGTATTTTTTCAGTTTTTCTATGATTTCAAATATCGTTCATTATTTTTATTATTCATATTGCTGTATGAATTTCTAGAATTGGAAAGATTTTCCATGTTTTTTATAGTTACACGAATTGTTCTTTACATATTTTCTTTCCGTGTTTCAAAGTATTTATACGATATTGTGGAATTTTGGAGTTTTTTCAAACATATCTCTTCGAATTTCGAAGGATAAGATAGAATTAAAAGTTGAAAATTTCTCAAGTATTTCGATTGATTTTGCAGGAAACAGTTTCTTTATAGATTTAGAGCGCCCTCAGTATTTTTTGTATTATTCACAGAGTTATTCGATTTGTACTCGAATTTTACTCGTAAAATTAGTTTTTCGATTCCTTGAGTTACATGAATTTCTTAAGAATCAAATAATATGAAACTTATCAAAATCTAGTATTTCGAGTATTTTTTCAAGTATGCATGATGCGGCAGAAGATTCATATAAATCATGCGAATTTCTAAAACTAAATGGCTTTGAATTGTTAAAGTTTCCAATGAAAAGTAAAAAAACATCGGCTTTGTCAATTTTTTTACACAATAATCTACCAATACTCCACATTGTTCCATTAAAAATTGGCGATATAGAATTTTTTATTTGACAATTAGCAAGTTGGAAATGATTTTTCTGTAATTGTCCGTTTCAGAACATTTCTAAATAAGTTACGAATTGTGCTAAGAACTTGATGAGACAGATAAAAGTAACGTAAAATAATGGGATTCTCGTTACTCGTTACCGAAAAAATATGACTCGTTCCTATCCTCGTTACTTTTTAAATAATTCAGCGCGTTACGTTATCGTAACGGTATTAAATGTAACGTTTTAGAGTAACGCGTCACTTCCGAACCCTGATTTTCTCACATTCCATTTTTGTACTTGAAATTGTTGAATGCATCCTCATCAGTAAATATTCTCATATTGAAAGTCAATATTTCTCAGTTTTTCAAAATAGGCATGGTTTTTTACGAACTTTTTACGAACATGACGAATTACTTTTTTTTACCTTTGTAACGGTAACGCAACGCGTTACATGTTTTTTCAGTAACTTTCCAAACCCTGGAAAATTATTTTGATCGTTTCGATGCGTTGGCTATTTGTAATAGTTTGCTCATTTTTCATATGTCAGTGGTTTGTTAATTTATCTGAAAGAGTTTTATTTTGTAGATCGTTCATTCTTACAATTGATCAACCATTTGAAATACCTCGTTTTTTCAGAAACTCTTATCTCTGACATTTATTCCAACAATATTATCAGAAGCGACAGTTGGGTTATGAAGATCGTAGTGCTTGAAATCTGCCTTTGTTTTCAAATACACAATTTTTCCGAAAAACGCGACATTTTTCCCGAGTTTCGAAACCGAGTTCTCCAGCTCAAAACGCAACAAAGGGAAAAGCTTCGCTTTTTCTATCACCAAGATATTTTCGACGCCGAGTACTATGATTTTTCATTTCTTTTCTTTTTCATTTTAAGTTTATTCTTCATTATTTGTTCATGTACAATTGTACACTTTTATTCACTTGAATATTTGTAACACTGGATCAACTCCAATTATGCAATGCATAAATTAAAGGCGATCCCAAACAAAAAATCTTGAAAAAATATGTTTTCTAACATGTTTTCCAGTTTCACCAAAATCAGAAGGATGTAAGTATTTGAATATTTTTGAATGAAATCATGTATACAAAACCTACACTGGAGAAAGAAATAAAATTCATCAATTATAACACAGTAAATAGTATAGAACATATTTTTTTTGGGAGGGGGGGGGTGGGGTGGGGGAGGGGGAATTTTTTCAGTCATTCGAAATACCTTCATTATTCATGAAAAACAGACCGCATTGTTTGTATTTAGTGAAAACTCACCAATCGGAATCGAAAAGCACCGGTTTTTTGACGTAAAGGCTTCAGAAACACGAAAAAATTTCAATATATTAACATCTCCTCCCTTTGAACAAAAAAAAACTATCAAAAAATTTTCCCCTGCACACACAGACGCCAAAAACAATTTATATCAATTTTCGGGAAACATTGAAATTTTCTTGAAATATTTTTCGCGAACCTTTTTCCACTGAATCCCGCGCGAAACTTTTTCTTTTCCACTCGATCGCGTGGAAAGAAATAATTTGCCTCGCGATTTACCGAGAGTTTTTTGAACACATCCGAAAAAACCTGGAAACTTGATCGACAGATTTTTACTTCGCAAGAAAAGGCTCCTGAAGAAATGAACCGACCTATTGCATCTGCAACTGCTGCCAACTTCGCGCCATGCATGTCAAAGAGCATGCAGCAAATATGACCTAAAAATTGACTGCGTTTGGCTTTCTGGGAAACTTCTAACCGACTTGAACAATATGGTACAATCTATAATTTTGAAAATTAAGTCAACTGACACAATTGTATTTATTATAATGTGTATAATAATGAAGTTGGAAGATTGTTCGTTGTAAAATTCGTAATACAAAGAAACGCTTATCATAAAATGTGGAATTCCTAGTTTTTTAACATAATTGACACTGAATACAGTCCGAGAATATTATTTCTCAAACTCTGTAAGTAAGATATCTTTTAAATATCAATATTCTCAAGGATTTAAAAAGTTTACTTCTCTATGTTCTAGAGATTCAATAACCTTCAAAATCATGAAAACATTAATTTTATATGAACGAGTATAAAGGTTTGGTAGACCGAGGCAAAGACGAGATAATTGAGAAAGTTTGTCAAAAATATATATATATATATATATATATATATATATATATATATATATATATATATATATATATATATATATATATATATATATATATATATATTACACTTGAACAATTTTTTCGAATAAACTTTCGTTACTTTAAGTTACAAGTGTTGGAAAGAATTCAACTGCTCAAAACCTCAAGTACGGGCTGAGAATTTTTTACTTCAACATTAATTTAAGATTTTGGGAAATAAAAAAAATCAAATCATCTACTCTCTTAGCTAATTTACTGTCTGCTAGAAAGTGAATATGCGCTGCACAAAACAGTGCATATATTCACTTTTGAAGTCATTGTTCTCAGATTAAAACATATGTTTGAGCGCTTTTACGATGTTTTCCAAGTTTCATTAAATTTTTGTTTATGTAATAAAAGATATTATTATTTTACAATCTTTACATTTTTATAAGACCCACCTTTTTTAATTTCGAAAAGGTGGATAATTTTGAAAGATCCTCACTATTTTTTTTAAGTATATTAAGATAAATATAGTGCATAGTACTATGTAATTTATTATTCACTACATTTTACAGCCCATCAATTACTCAAAGCGCAATGCGCGAGAAAACAGGCAGACACGCCTTTCGTTGTGTTGGCGCTGGCCGTTGCTGGCCGTGTTAAAGTGCGCGCAGCCTGGCAAGGAACGCGTTCGCAATTGTCGATTTGAATTATGCCGCCGAAGTCTCGCGTTCTCATTGGTCGATATTATTTCAAATAATGCAAGGCGCATGATTGGCTGAAATTTTTAGCATCGGTTTTAACACGGGAGTGTGCTGCTACCCCTGGTCGTATCCGGTTGTATTCCGTTGTATTTATCCGTTTGTTTATTTGCAGAAGAATAATATTATTCACCTGAGAGTATGTATTGTTTTTTTTTTCTTTCATTTTCATACATTCGATCATTTTCGGTACATCATTTCCGACTGTCTTTTTTTACTTCAACTTTTTGTTCCATCAGTTAATAATATGTTCATTTTATAAGTATAATTTATTCACGGCAAGTTTACCACTTTTTGCATTTTGTCAACCGTTCTGACGGATTATTAATTTTCCAACTTTTTTCATACATGCAATAAAAAAATCAAACTAACAGACTTCTTACAACTTTCCAGGCATTTGTGCATTTTCTAAAAGTGGTGAAAAGTTTAAGCCCCATTTCTTCAACAAGATTTGCAAACTCAAATCAATAAGAAATATTTACAGTTGATTTTCAATTGGGTGAATCTCAAATTGAGAAGGACGTGATAACATTAGGAGCAGCAGTATCAAATATTAGCTTTGATTACTGGCAGTTGAAATGCAAGATAAAAAACGCACTGCCATCCATGATTACAAGAAACAATTATCCAAGAAGTGTCAAATCAAAATTTTGAAACTTTCAAAATTCGACGTATCGATATTTTGGATAAATTACATTTACCCCGGCGATCCAAGAGCGACCGAATTTTGGTCACTCTTTGGTCTTTCTACAGTCCTTGTTCGGTCGCTGAGTTTTATAAGAAAATAACTCTCATTCATATTAGATTTATTAGGAAAAACGTGCTCAGGCATGATCGAAGTATAAGTGTTTTTGCTGTCGCAGTGAAAAGTGTGCGCGTCGTTTGAAATTCCCTGTGTTTTGAATATGTCAAGTTGGCAACTGCCTCAAGTTGGTTCGGCTGTCATTGGCTGTCGCGTGTTAAAAGTCTCATTTTAGCAAAATTACATTATTTGGCTATTGAAAAATTGTCGTGGCGAGGAAAATTTCTTTCCTTCGCACGCTCAAAGATAAACGACCATAAGTAGAGCAAAATTATAAATATGAGCAACCAAGCATTTTTTTGCGAAAAAAAATGTCATCTCATCGGAACGACAAAAACCTAAGCGTCTTTTAACAAGAGAATATTTTTATTCAACGCCGTGTGGAAAAGGCTACTTTTCCACGCGCTTGGGCGATGCAAAACTCACATTTCCACACATTGTTGAATAAAGCATATTTCTCAACTAGTTTGGTAAAATTCTTTTTAACTCATCCGAATGAAATACCAAAGCGAGGGACCAAAGTTGGGTCGCCCTTGGATTGCCAGGGTAGTTGTACATTGTGAAAACTTGGGTCTCAACAAAAAATTTACATGCTGGTTTCTCTCATTTTAATTCATCGTTTTTTCAACCATCCTTTCATTTCTCATTATATTAATCGAATCATGTTTGGAATTGAATGTTTAAATCACAAACTCTTTAACAAACAACTTGGTTCGATTTGAGCAAATATTTGCCATTTTCAAGTAATGTACAAGTTGTCAATTTTCAATCCTCAACCGCTGTGTATGATGTCGATGTTTTTTTTCATCTAAACCGCCCCTCGAAATACAGTCAACCCTTTTTATTGATGCCATTTCCCATTTATTTCAACAGCTAAACGAGGTCAACATTTTAAAAATTCCTCACCCAAAATACTAACCATCACAAACGTTTTAATCTGAGAATTTTCATTTATTTATTTCTTTTTTTCTCTTATTCATTACTATTGAATGTACATATTCGCAACTATTTTCCATTGGTTTTTTTTACACCTAGCTAATCATGTTGGGAGTGTATTTCGTATATGATGGTACAGCACAGTTTTACAGCATTGAGTACTTTTACAGAACACGCAGCACGTCTGACTGTACAGAGTTCAAGTCGATAATCTAGTCCTGCGTCGCAAACGCACATCATGGCTCAAAGTCGTCTAGAAAAAGTGACAAACATCTACAAAAGGTATATCGAATTTTATTAAACATTTCTCAATGAATGTTGCATACATGAAATTCAATTTTTATTAACAACTCCGGCATAAAAGTTGGAAATTTTTTACATTCAAATGCAAGATTTAAAACTTTACACGTGTTGTAAAAAGTTTTCTTCTACATAAATTCGTTGATACAAAGTCAAGTTTTGGAAAAACAATTTTTTATCTCAACTTGCAGATTCTTTCACTTTTATATGGTGTTTGGGAATTTGCGTTTTTTTTTTTTTTTTTTCTTGTTTGGAAAATTACAGACAGCTGAGATGCTTTAATCTTTCAAGTTGTTTGTAAACTCCGCACGAGTTGAGATGCTTTCTACATTTCTAACATGCATTCGCAAATGACGAGATTATTTTATAATTTTTTGTACTGCCTTCTTCAAATATATTGGGAATTGTCCATTCTTGTATTATTACTCTTTATACAACTTGACTTTGTGGTTCCATGTCTAAGATGATGCGAAAATTTCATTTGTCAAGGTGGGTTTTGAATAATTTTAATAATGGTAAATATGGATGGATATAAAATTACTCGAGTTCCATATCAGCACCTTGAAACAATGTTTGATAACAGATTTTCGTACTGTGCAAATTACTGATTAAAATTAAACATATCAACAAGTAACTATGTATGGGGGGCGGGGGCGGGGGAGGGGGGGGGGGGGGAAGAAAAGAAGAGGGCGTGAAATGAGAAGAAGATTGGCGTAGATGCAAAACTTTTTTAGAGTCGAGTCCTTGTTGAGAGGGAGAGCTATTGGGGAGGAGCATCTGCCATTATGGTATCAAGTGTATGCCAAGTTTCCACCAAAATATGAACCGACCTTTGCCAGGACCGTTGAGGATATCCCAATAAGGAAAATTTTTTATCCCGAAGACTTGCCCAGAGCGTAAGGAAACTAATGGTCGCGTGCTGTACCAACAAATGCTGTTTGTTTCTGACTTTTTCTTCCACTCGTGTGTTTACAGAAGATTCCAAAGCGAATACCTCGACGGTTGCCATTCAAAACTGTCCACCAATTCCACAACCAAGACACAAGAATTTCTGGCCATTTATCAGAGTAAAGAAAAGGTGCTAATTATCGATTGCAATTTTTTTTATCATAGGCAGGCATTACATAATCGCTTTTGTTCATTGATCGCAGGAGGGAGTGCCCAACGAAGAATTATATGCCACCGCTGTAGAAGAATTTAGGAACAAGTTTGGCCTGACCAAGAAGAAAACGGATCAAGAACTAAAAAAAGAAATTGCAGCCAAAAAAGAGGCCATTAAACAACAGCAGTCTAATGTAGATAGAACCATATCATAAAGTGGAAAATGAGAAGAAGAGAAACATGTAATGAACAAAAGAAAATCCATTGAAAGCAACTGCTGACAGTTTTATCATCTTTTCGCCCAGTCAATACTTTTGTGTGCGCTAATGTGCGTGTCCGTGATGTATAATCTTTACTTCCAGTTTTGATTTTTAAAACGGCAATAAATAGCAACAAGTGAAATCGAACAACTCCATCATACAGCACTAACAGCGCTTTATACAATATGTGTGAAAAATGTCATACAGTTGTCGATTACACAGAGAAAAATAAAAAAAAAATGAAACCCCATCGCATTTTTGGAAAATGTATTTATTTCTTTACAGTAAACGAGGGTCTCTCTCATGTATTCTTGTAAAATGCCAAAATGGTTTTCAACACTTGCGGATTATATCCGTCAACTACTGGCTTGCCTTTTTCATATCCCGCAAATTCGAAAAGTTTCATTTTTGGAATTGACCACCAATAATTCACGTCGCCTGCGCAATCACTCAAATCTAACGTATTTAATTGCAACACTGAAAAATGGAACGTTTGGCCATCCGACTGTATTGACTGCACGGTTATTGGCTCGGGCAGCGTTTTCACGTCAATGCCGAATTTTTGTCTCGCCCGACAAGCCGCTGCGGTGAAAGCTTTCGTCAAAGATCGCGCTTCCATCTGAGTTTCTTTCACAGGCAATTCCGTCAAGTTGCGCACTTTCGTTGGATCGTGGTGAATGAAAAGCATGTGCATGTCCGAAAACTTGGATTTCGGGTGGATAGCTGAAATTTTAAAGAAAAAGTGTGTCAATTCAGTAAAATGTTGTTGTTGAACGACAACAGTATTGGCTCGGAGAGAGTGAAAAAGATGCTGCTGCAAGTTTATACAATTTCAACAAGGAGAGTAATTGGACAAGGATACATTTTTACCGACGGCAGTGAAAAAATCCCAGGACTGGATAAACATTCAAAAACGTCAACGAATTTTGCTTGTATATGGAGAATTCGCAAGTCTCATTTCAGAATACATTTGGAAATTCATCAAATTTAGACGAATAACGATCAAAAACTTGCCAACTGTATATTGGAACTTGAAAGTTTACATTTCTCATAAAAAAATACCTTGAAAAAACTTGAGATCAGTTGCAAGTTTTCAAAACAAACGGTTTCAAATTTTCGGCATTTAACGGAGTTGTGTGAAACTCTAATGTTAATCCGAAGAATTTTATGCGAAAAAGTGAAAAAAGAAACATTCTCAACCGCCACGTTAAAATTACAAGTACTTGATGTTGCAAAGAGAACAAGTATGAAAATTGATGAATTATGACATGTTTGTAAAAGCACACGCGACTTTTGGAATTTATCCATTTTCGCGAAATACTAGTTGAAAAATGGACAAAAAAAAACCGTAAAACTCGTTGAAATACATGATGAGATAACGATGAGTCGCGCAATTCAAAATTGTTTCAAACATTCGTTGGCCGTAAGAATTTGCTTAATTTTCTGATTAACGAAACACTCGACAACAAGGCGAATAATAGTCGACTTGTTCGTCTTGCATGAAAAAAACCTAGTATCTGATGATCGCAATCGACACGTACGATAAGTGTTTTCCAGTTGATAGGCAGTGTCCCGAGTAAGGCTGACCGTGTGATGAATCGGGCCAAGGTTGGGCAACTTGGCGCCTTTGTACAAATGCTGGTCACAGATTTGCCCAAGCGGTAAACTAGCCATGACCATCAAATCCATTGTATGCTTCAACTGATAGCCGTCCAAATCTTTTTCTGCAATACAGCAACATTGCGGCTTTCAACTTGTGAATTCATTTCCAAAACCAGTGCATGAATATAGGACATCAAAATTTACAAGTGTAAAATCTGGTACAGGGGAATTTTTTTCAACGCAAGTTGCACTGCCCAATTTATTCAATACAAATATTGGGAAATTTATCGAAACTTGTGTGCGTGCGTGTGCGTGCGCGTGTTGAAAATTTGTATCCATTTACAATCGATAAATACATGAAACTTGCGCATTGAGAAAACAAGTTGGCTAGTGCTTTGTTTGGCAAATAATAATAAGAGTATTGGAAAAAAAGTTGCAAAGTTGTTGGTTTCAAAATGTACAAACCAAAAGGTAATGACATGGCTGCATCGTGGACAATTCTGCGCTTGTTGGCCACGTCTGAACCCGCTACCAAATCGCAGAGACGGACAAATTTATTGGACATGTCCCGTCTGAAACATTTTTCATTGACAGTAAACGACACGAAAAAAGTGCGTTTCATTTTATACACACCACAGCCAAGAATATGTAAAAACGAGTGCTCCGCTGACTGTACAGTGAGAGTAACAAAAAGCGCAATATGGATTATAAACAAGCGTGGGATAGTTGGACAAGCAACGTTAATATAAAATTGACCAAAACGGGACAACAGCTAATCGGAGCCAAAGAAATTTTTGGCAAAAAAAAAAAAGACAAGAAGCCAATGTCAATTTTTATACCGAGAATAAAAATCCTACTCGACCTGGGTTTCACAGCCACCAACCCCAAACAGGCCGTAAAAGATGGTTAGAGACTATATTGGCTAATGTACAAGATTTTAGTTGTGCGCTCGAGTCTTGGGCCATATAGTGCACGGACCGCACATTCAAGCTCGAAAAGTGAAGCAGGCATCGGGTCAATTGGCTATACTTGCCGTGTGCAAAATTCAATGTGGCCGCTGTGTGTTTACGTCGACGAATATTGCTCGTCAACTTTTTGCGGAGCGAAATGTTTCGATTGAAATAAATGAAAGTTTTTTTTATTTCTTGCTTAAAAGTGCGAAGCAAAAAATGTCAAAAATAGTTGCTTCGCATCTGTCTGAACAACTTGACCAGCAGTATGCGTCACTTTTTCTCGGCAGGCGAGAAGATGGGCAACGCGCGGTCCATGTACTATATGGTTCGAGTGCTCCGTGATGAGCGACTTATTCTTCTCCTCAATTACATACTGCGATTAGTTGCGTATACCCACATTCTTCTAATGCTTGTAATGCCGTAATCCCTTTTGAAAGACCAATAAGGCTTTTCGGGGTCTATCCTCTTTGGCAGCTTGTCTTGATGAGCGTTGAATATGGCAGAATTTTTGACGATCCTGTTGGGTTTTTTTTCCAACCATTAGCACACACATGTATACGAGTATTAAAAATACACTGTGCCCGAGTATTTTTAGTTGAATATGAATTTATTTTATATTTGATTTAAATTTATCAATAAACGTTATAAACGAAAAACTACATTTACTGGAATTTGGATTCACATTTTTTTGTCATGACCAAGTTGCAGAGTCTCGATTTCAAATTGAAAAAACATTTTAAGCTTGCGATGATTTTAATGTTTGTGCGGTACTTTTCTTTGCTAAACAGCACAAGACAGTAAATGTTGGAATTTCTTGAAAAATCACAATTCCATGAGAGAATCGTGTATTGTTGAGTAATTTTCAATGCATTAAATTTCAACAACTTGACATAATTGAGACTTTTTTTTTCACTTGTCGCTTTGGGTCGGTCCTGATTTTTTTTTTCTTTTTTAATATGCAAGTAAAATCGTCTTTTCAAAATTTAAGAATGTAGAATGCGATAATTTTCAAGTGAATTTGGAAAAAAAAATTGCTTCCATTTTCAAAAATAAAAAATGTCAAACTTGCGGTTCTTTTCAGGTTGCCCATTTTTCAAAAAAAAATTGTAATACATAGCACACGTGACGCGGTGTTTAGAAAGGGACCTAACGACCAAAACCTCGATTTTGAGATTTTTACATGGGTCAATGGAGTAAATGATTATCTTTCATTCGCAGCCAGTCTCGCGTTTCTACGATAAAAATTGAGCTCGGGATAAATTTTTTTCTAAATGTGTATTCCAATAATATTTTCAGTGAAATCTGGCTGAAGCATCGTTCTCTCACTCTACTTGCTACTACGCTATTAGGTACGGACACCTAACTTTTGTTATTGCGTCGAATCGTTAATGACGTCTTCTAGTTCACGCCTCCTATTTCGTCCAAGAATGGAGTGGAAAATAGAAAAGGAGGGACGAATACGCTTACCTGCTTTCGAGAGCGAACCTTAAAACGCGTTTTTCTCAAAACCCTGTTTTGGTCGTTAGGTCCCTTTCTAGAAAGCGTGTCGCGCACGCTGCTAAGATATCGTGTCAGGAAATTTTTTCAACTTGACATTTCAAACTAGACTAAAACAATCAAATGATTTTTCGAGCATTAAAAGAGAATGTCTCGGACATTCGAGGTATTCTGTATATTTTTATTTGCCTCTGAAAATTTCGCACTTGGGTCCAATTTAATTTGCAGCATTGGAATTTTACGAGCTCAAACATGTAAAACTGGCATGGTTTCTGAAATGTATCAACTCCTGCAAGTGATATCTCATTTTTTTGTTTCTGAAGATAAACACGAGCATTTTTATTTCTGTGAATTCTATGGTGAAAAGGCGATGTTGCATGTACGCTTGAAAAAGAATTGCAAGATGGAAAATTACCGTTGGGCAAGGTGGTCCATTTCTTGGGGGCAATCTTGGACGAGGGACTGTATTTTATCGGGAAGTGCTTGTTTCACCAGCAGGGTTTTTGTTAAAACTTGAGCTTGAGGAACGCCAAGAACCAAAAGATTATCATCTCCCAGAGTGTAAATCATTTTTGGACGAGTGGGTACATATTCCTTCAATGGCAATAACTTGGCGTGTGCAAAATAGCTAAAATCGAACCTGGAATTGAATCAAAAATTTTCCCATCACGCACCGATACTTTTACAATCGAGTTGTCATTGATTTTTAAATTTGCAAACAACTCTAGTCAAACTTGTTATTTTTTAAATACATGTGCATCGTTGGTAACGTGCGCGTTATGGAATTTTAATATTTTTGTTAAATTGGCGCATCAAGTAATGAAATACGCATGTTTTGAAAATGAGTTATTTAATTGAAAAATCATGCAACATTTCAACAACAATCATGACCCAAGAAACTAACGCGTATCAGCAAATGTCATCATTTCTCTCATTCAATCTGTGTTTATAAACTGGAAACTGGTAAAAATATTGTTCAAGGGTTTCAAGTTTTCAACATTCAAAAATAAATCATTTCAAACACGAGCTGAGTCGCGTGTATTTTTTTCCCTTAGTTTTTGAACCCTCTAGTCAACTTTTAACTAAAAAAAGTTTGCTATCTGTCGCCATGCACAAAAAAATCAATTATTATGCCATAGAATGATGATTGATTGACCGAAATGAAAAATGAAACTTTATATACAATGCTTGTAACTAACGAATAATAATCATAGATTTCAATGGTTATAATTGGCGAATCCGAGCGGAAAATCCAAACACGAGATGTATCGTGTTTGGAAATGATTTATTTTTCTCTTCTTAGCTTTCGGCTACATAATATGGAGCCCTCATGAGAGACCGTCTGCAGTTACAAAGATGATACACAATTAGCATACCGTTGGCAATTGGCCAACAATTGACCTCGCTATCATTCACGCACTTGTCTTATAGATCAGACCGCATGTGGCGTATGGCTACCCAGGCAATCAAATCAGAAAGTTACCACAAATCCATGCAATGAGACTCTCAAGTAATCAATGAATTACAAGCACGTTATACGTGTTAGTTGATAAAAGTGTACAATTCAATTCAAAGTGGAAAAATGATTGCTCGGAGCCAATTCTTGTGTCAACGAATTTTATTCACTCAACAAGTGTAAAATCACTCGACTTGACTGAAAAAGTGTAAAATTATCTGACAAAAAACTTTGCAAAGAGAATCCAAAGTCGACAAGGGACATTTTGAACATTAATAACCATCCATTGGAATTCCTCTGCAAATGTATAAAGAAATGTTTACAATTGATTTATGATTCGAGCACAGGTGCTGATGAAGGTGGTATTGTTAGAGAAAAGAATAATCAAGTTGTCTTTCTGTCTAAAGGAGTTTTCACAGACAATGAGAGGAATCAACGGGAAGTATGCTTTGCAGGCGATTTGTTCGATCAACAGTAAATCTAATGTATTTAAGAATGATAAAAAAAGGTAAGGATTTGTTACCAACAAATGAAATCCAAGGTGGCGTGTGTAGGATGAGTTGTAAGGAGTGCGGCGATTGTTGCATCGGGCGAACAAGAAGAAACGTAAACACTAGAATCAACCAGCATCGGAAAGGCATTAACAAGATCAAGCCGACATCTATTGCTGGTACGCGCAGAATTTCAATGGGTCATGAGATGGATTTGGACAATGTCAAGATTCTAGTTGGGGAAAGACATTTTCAGAAACCTCACATTTCGGAGATGTTATGTATGAGAAGGACAAGGAGTACCTTCAACGGGAAGACTGACATTGAGAGTCTCAGTCCTATTTGTGATCGGATTCCGGGGAGGCCGTCGCGCGCGGTCCGATCTATGAGACAAGTGCGCGCATGATAGCGAGGTCAATTGTTCGCGGGGGCGGGGGCGGGGGCGGGGGGGGGGCTTGGGAGAAGTGGCATGACTCGCACGAGTCTTGGTTGTTCTGTGAGAAAAAGAGTGTAGCTGTGAGTAAATATGGGAGACGAATTGATTCAACAAGCCGAACTACGCCATTTGGCAAGTACCGAGCTGGCTCGTAGGGAGACACGTTTGACGCGCGTTACGAGAGCGGTATGCCAATGGTGTATTATCTTTGTGACTGCAGACGATCTCTGATTCCGGCTACGATCATTACGCAGCCGAAAGCTGAGAAGAGAAAAGTACATCGTTTCCAAGCACGATAGATACATCTCGTGTGTGGATTTCACGCTCGGATTCACCAAGTAGAAGAAGCATTGAAATTATGCCATCGCCGAGCGTCGAGTGACGAGTAATGAAAAGTAAAGAGTAAAATAGTGTCGGAAAGAGGCGCATGTAACGATGACGAGTCGTTGCGCATGGCTGAAATTACGGTCGCTGGTCCTCCTTGGGGGGGGCGACCGTCGCGAGGGCGTCCTCGACCTGGATGCCGCGCTCCTTCAGGACATCATCCCCGTGGCCCCATCGCCTGATCGTGCGCTTGTTTGCCCGGTACCACTGCTGCTTCGTGTGCCGGTATATATGCTGAGCTTGCCTCAACTGCGTTAACCTCATTTCTTCTCTCTTATCTCACTGTTACAACACGCATTGATTTTTCCCACCAACACGGCAACAACTGCGAACAACTGCGAACAACTGCGAACAACTGCGAACAACTGCGAACAACTGCGAACAACTGCGCGCACTGTGAAAACGTCACTTATTATCATTCATATGCAATTTCATTAGCTACGAAATGTACTTTTCAACTGTGGCGCGCGTATACTGCTAGCAACTGCTAGGCTGTGTTATTATTATTCATTATTATTTGTCGTCATTATCATTATTATTCATTGTTATTACTATCGATGGATGTGTGCGATGCGAGGTGTGCGCGTGTGTCAGTGTATGTCACGTACGGAATGTATGGCTCGGCATATGAATACACAATATACATATACCATGCGATGCGTATGTACGTCGATATACGTCGTAAATATGGAGTCAGCTGTTTTTGTTATCATGTCGGGGTAAGACCAAGTGTACGAATAATTGTTGATCATTGTATTATTGAATTACACTTTCAGAAGTTGAAAAAGTGTAAAAATAATTCACTCGATTTCTATTGTCAACCGCCACAGTAATTGGCATTCAACTGAGGAAAGGTATGCTTCATAGGTAATCTGATCAACGTTACAATTTTTCAACGTCAACAAGATTTAAGAGCTGTTTTACGATTTTTTTTTGTTATTCAATTTTTCGAATTGTACGCCAAAATTCTTATTTTGAAGGTTTTTTGAGAGGATACACCTTTTTCCGTTCCACTTGTTCATAAGCATTGTTATTCGTCTTGTAATGACAAATCATCAGGATTTGGAATCATCAAAAACATTCGTTAATCCTGTCCCTGCTATTAACATCGTCGAACAATAGGATTCTGTGGAAAGATGCCAAAAAGTAATTAGAAAGAAAATTTCAAAAGCGTGCATTTGCACGCTCGTGTATTTTGTATCAAGTTGACAAGTTGTTGAGTGTTTATTCACATGAGTGATTCAATTTTAAAAATCAACATGACGAACAATGTATGGAGAATTTGCTCCGAAAATATTTTCAAACATTCTTGAAATAATCCCTTTAACATTGATGGCCTTGTTTGAAAACTACTCGGCTATAATCGCCATTTTCATCCCCACATGTTTCCCATAATTATACTGTACATTTTTCAAATCAGATAACGATCCGCTCCGTTTTCATTTCAAAATTTACCAATTTCTCGGAGCCAATGCATTTCATCATCCCAGGTTTTAATTAAACACAACGCGGAACAACTTTTCCGAGCTCTCGACCGTTTATTCAGCCCTCGTCGGCAACTGTACGCGAGAGTTTTCCTCTTTATGGTAGCGCTCGCGCAAGTTTAGCAACAGCAATAAATAATCATCTACTTGCAAAAATTTCGATACGAGTATATAATCGAAATTGGAACAGCAGCAAGTGTAATATCGGTTGGAAGGGCATTATTGATCCTTTCTTAAAATGATGAACTGAATATGGTGGTATTTATGCTTTGGGCGCGTATCAAGTT
Organism: Platygaster robiniae; assembly: GCA_028476575.1. NCBI lineage: Eukaryota > Metazoa > Arthropoda > Insecta > Hymenoptera > Platygastridae > Platygaster > Platygaster robiniae. The sequence continues at coordinate 65,267 of CM052027.1, forward strand.
GGCTGCATATCGATTGTTTTGTAAACTGAAAGAAATTGCCAACTCGCTGTGGGAATAAGTAGTGATGAATTATTAATGAATAAAAAAAAATCTCAGCTCGCATCATGATGCTTGGTTTTTCTTCAATTTTGTGAGTAAATATTGAAAAATGACATGTCATTGTTTGTGTGTGCATAGTGAAATTTTGAGTCCAATATAGATTCTGCAATGTACAATTGAAGAATACACCTTAAAAAATTTTTACTGCTTGAACAAAATACAATATCAAGTGCTTTAAACAAATTTTTGAAAATAATGATGAATAATCATTGTTCTTTCACTCGGAGAAACCAAACTTGCATGTTGTTCATTTGCTTTTTGAATTTTTCAAAGTCATGTTCAGCAATTATTTTTCAAGTTTGTCGCATAAAAAATTGCTTTTTCAATTGCATTTATTTAAAAATTTACATAAAATCATACAAAAACTCTCGCCTTTTTTTTTAAATAATAATTTTCAAAATTAAATGTATAAAAATTTGTAATCCAAAACTTTAATTTGAAGGATATAAGATAAACTGGAATCTCGAAATGTCTACATTGACATATAAAATCAATTTAAAATTCCACAAATCACTTTAAAGTAAAAATCAATTTTCAGTGCTAAAAATAATTTCACAAAATAATAATTATGGTTAATTTCAATTATTCGTATTTCATATTTTTTTAAACAAAATTATTTACTAGTAAATTTATCGGTAAATCACTGGTCATGACCATCAATTGCGACAAGAAAGTTTTGGTCAATTCGGACCCTCAGTTTATCTTACCGGTCACAACTATTATGATGGTCAAAATCATTACGTACTCAAAGATGACTTGAAAAAATGTCCGTCTCGTTTGTTATTGCATCTTTATTTCTTTCGTCAAATTTTTGTAACTGAATGGACACAAGTTTTTTGGTTGCTTAAGTAATAAATAATCGTACAATTTCAACCTTCCTATATGAAAACAACTATTTATAAAGAAATAAACAAATTACTGGATGAAATTGTGTTGTTGATTAAATATTTTCCTGTGGTATCTTTATTTTCAGAAAAATTTCTATTTAATGTATTTCACATCAGTTTTATACAATTATTTCAAGACAAAAGTGTTATACTTTTCACTCTCAGGCGTTGTAATTATTGTGGAACAGACTATCGCACTTTTTTTTTTGGGAATTCTTTATTTATTTTACTATATTCATGGCAAATGTTGGCGAATTTATTCAAGTTTCGTTATGAATGTAGTAGAATATGAAACGAATTTCATCAAAAAGTGCAATATTTGAGACTGAACCACAAGCATAAAATTTTATAGTAAAAAGTACAATATTTTCTCTCAGGGTATGTTTATGTATAATTCTGAAAGGAACTTGTTAGGAAATACAAGAATTCTCAAACTTTTATCATTATAGCCGATGCAATAATTTCTAAACGTGAGTATAAATTTTTTGTTTTTTGATTTGTTATTGATGACACCATGTACAGGGTGTCCCAAAGTCAGCAGATGATCAGAAAAACAATCAATTCCTCATAAAATTCCAAGACACTATTTCATTTGCAATTTTTGAAAATTCACAATACTCGAGCAGTTATTGATAATTCAATTTCGTCTACTAACTTTTGGAGAGGCGGGGCTTTTCCTAGAAAGAGACTCATTCCCTTTCTTGGCTTGCTCTCATGGGAATACTGGGATCACTGAGGTGCGTAGAATGGACTTTTCCATTAGAGTAAGCTTGGGAAGAGAAGGGGCTTCGGTCAAAAGCCCCGCCTTTCCGAATGGTCAGTGGATGAGACTGAATCATTAGTACGCAACTCTTCAAATTTGGCAAATCTTCAAAAATTGCATAGGAAAAAGTGTCTCAGAATTTCGTGAAGCATCGATGGTTTTCCGATGATTCGCCGACTTGGGGCACCCTGTATATTGTCCAGCAAACGCAGTAGTACAATGACACTCATGAGTTTTTCTGAAAAAATGGAAAAGCCATTTATGAAATGTGAAATAAGGAGATTGCTGCTTTTCAGCTGGAATTGCTGGAAATGGTCTGGTCAGTTGTGTTAACTTGCGTTTTTTCATCGAATTTCGGGTCATGACCGGTAATAATTACTGACCAGAAACGAGCTCTGACGGTAAATTATAATTAGAAAGTTTTTGAATTTGGCCTGAATGATAGTGAATGACTGTCAGGAATTACCATGACCTGACCCATTTTTTGGCTGGTAAACTCACATCCCTGCTCACCATGAAAGGGTTCTTTATTTACATTTCTTTCAGGTTTTGCGTCAGGAGCGGGGAAAAAAATGAAGAGACAGAAGCACGGGGTTTCCATAGTTGTTCGGGAAAAATTTAGAAAATCAATCAAGCTCAACAGGAAATTGTACGAAAATGGGATATGCGACGAGGACAGCGACAATCCGACAATCCCTAAAGCCCAAAACATTGCCAGACCCATACCACCCGAGTACATGTCGTCGTCGCAGTCATCGTCAAAATCGTCCTCGCAGTTATCGTCAAAATCGTCCTCGCAGTTATCGTCAAAATCGTCCTCGCAGTTATCGTCAAAATCGTCCTCGCAGTCTACAAAATCACCATCTTCTAAACCAAAAATTCCATTGTCAGGCGCGGAAAAACTTGAAATGAGAAGAAAAAAACCAAGAAAATTGAGCACATCGATGTCAAGTGACACGAGTAAGAAAGCTCGACAGTCTAAAGAAAAATCACCACGTGGCGAAAAAACCAAATTTGCAGAAGAAATGAAACCAAAAGTAGAACCCGGCTCAAATTTGGAATACAAGAGCAGTTTATCAAATTCCAGCGATGCTTTCGATAATCCATCGAGGACAAGCGCCGCGAAGAAGAATCCATTATTTTCACAAACAAGTGCCGCGAGGAGGAGGAATCCCCTATTTTCACAAAAAGCTGGATCAGGTCCAGCAAATGACATGAAAGATTTGGTCAACGAGTCTTGGAAAAGAGTCAAAAAGTTTTTTAGTGAGGCGAAAAATGAATATGAAAACATGATGGATCGCTGCACCAAAAAACGTTCGAAACAAAAAATGCGCGATTCCAGTATTTTTAGCAAAATTCACAGCCTGCTGAAAAAAAATAAAGATTGGTTTGAAACGGAAGCGAAAATTTTCGAATCGAGTTATCACGGGTACGCGCAGAAAGCGAGCGCGCCAGAGCCCTCGACCATTGCCAGCAACGGTTTGTCAAAAAAAGCAAAGGTGACCAGTTCATCGGAATCTAGTCCCGTGAAGCCCTTGACAAATGGCGAGAAAAAGTTGGACGGGAAATCACGTTGCGGAGAAAATTCTAGCCAAGAAAGAAAAAATGTGAAAACGGTCCTCGACGGCGACAAAAGCGAGCCAACAGCAGACATTGACGGCAATTTTTCTCAATCAGAGTTTGACGAAAGGGCCATGGGCCCGGCCTCGCCAGGAGGGGATTCGTCAACCAGCGAAAATACGCAAAGGTTGCGAAATAGGCAGCTCTCAGAATCGAGCACGGACGTTTCAGATGCGCCAAGGATAAAGCAAGAAAAACATTCCGATCTCGAGGAACAGCGGGTAAAAAATAATGATGTGGCGCAAGTTGCCGAGGGAGAAACGGAAAGGGAAAGCGAAGGAAATGACGACGAGGAAGAGACTGAAAAAGAAGGCGAGAAAACCGAGAAACCTCGGTGCGACACAACGGAGAAGCAAAATGGATCGGTCGTTGAAGATGCCGCAAGACTTGGAATAAAACGCGAAACCTGTTGTTCTCCGCCCAACGTGAGTGCTCGAGAAAAAGGAGCGACCGACGATGAATGCTTCTTTGACATACCGCTAATCGAACCGACAATGGTCGATGATGAGCAAGAGGGAGAGGACGAAGGAACTTCGGACGAAAATATGAAGCGGCGACTGTTGAATTCCGAATCGAGCGATGGTAGCGATGGCAGCGCTGACGATAGCACAGGGAGTTTGTCGGAAGAGGAGCAAGATGGATTTTTCGGCAGCGACTCGTCCGTTGAAGCTCCCGAGACGAGTCAAATGTCGTCTACTGGCAATGGTGCATTGGGTGACGCAAAATTGCACAAGCCATGCTTTGTGTACGTGGAGAGGCTCGACGAAGGCGTGCTAGGCAAGTTTGAGCATCAGTTGAAGGTGTCGAGAAACCACCTCCAGCGGATTAAAAAGGAAAAAAGACTGGAGAGGTATGAAACAAAAATTGTTTCCGTTTCTTCAATTCTCAATATTGCGCTTCTTCTTTCGTTTGCATTGGTTTTTACTGCTAGTTTTCATCCTCTCTCTCTCTCTCTCTCTCTCTCTCTCTCTCTCTCTCTCTCTCTCTCTCTCTCTCTCTCTCTCTCTCTCTCTCTCTCTCTCTCTCTCTCTCTCTCTCTCTCTCTCATTCGTATTTTTTTTCACCAATCACTTGCTTTCCAGCCAAAAATTTAACATTAGACGTATTGCTTGTGTCATTTTAAATTGTTGCTGGGAATATCCAAGATCCAAAAAATTCTGAAATCCCGCTGATTCGCTATTGATGATGTCCACGTGTTTTGCTAGTTCCTCGCGAGCATTATCTGTCCTTTTTTTCTGATGCCAACGGATCAGAATAGAAAGATGAGAAAGTACTCGTTCTCGCGAGGAACTAGCTGTATTTGTAGTAAAACAACTGCATTTTTTTATGTCATCTTTTGATTGGCGAATCTTGTTTCGCAAGACTCTGTCGGCTGAGCAATTTGACGTGCAAAAGGAAGCGTACAAGATTTACATCGGATTCTTCAGATGATGACAATGATGGTGAACCAATGGATAAACGCCGAAGAAGGCTGGAAATTCAAGACTCTTCGGAGGCAGAAAAGGAAGGCAATTTTTCCGAGTCGGAAGATGGCTCGTCAAATAATGACGACACGCCGCTTAAAATTGACGATAGAAACACGGAATATCAGAATGAAGCTGAAAAAATGAGGATGCTCAACTCTGACTCGGACTCGACTGATTCAAGTGAGATACACGATATTATACGTTATTACTTTTGTTTTATACATTTTCTTGGATTCCTTTACACAACACACACGCACACGCGCGCACACACAAACACACACACACACACACACACACACACACACACACACACACACACACACACACACACACAAGTCCCCGCTGGCAAACAAGCAATTTTCGCAAATCATCTTGCGTATGCAGAGGCGGATCGACAGGGTGGTGGTGGCGGGGGGTTCGGGTCTAGACCTCCCCCTTCCCATTAGGATAATTTCACAGAATATTTAAATTTTTCAATTCATCGAGCAACCAAAATTTGTTCGAAAAATTCGACACGCCACGCTTGATTATAACAATTTTCTTTTAAGGCTAGAATCCAAGCCCCAACCCATTTATTCGAAAATTTCGAACCCCCTTCCTGTCTTTGCTAAAAGCAAATACATTCCATCGTTGATCTCATCAATTTTCGAATTTAAAAAAAAATGATATTGTCTGTCAAGTTTTCAGTCTCTTAAGGAGGATTTGGTATATGAAAATTCAGCAATGTTTATTCCAAATCTTGTCTTTCAAATATTGAATCCAAGTCGACAGATTTCGATTTTTTTTTTTTTGCTTTTTGAAAGAGAAAAATGTTTCAAATTTGATTTGTTTCGATAGGATGAGTGATTGAATGATATAGTTGGACGTAAACTTTTAATATGTTTTGAAGATAACAGCTTTTCTTAAAGATAGTTTTATATAATGTGATTTCGACGTTCAGTAGTCATTTATCGTCGGACATTTATATGAAAAGGACGACTGAGAAAATGTGATATGTAATTTTTTGATCTTTTATTGTTTTAACGATGGTTTTAGTGACCTAATTTGATACAAAGATTCACATTGTTGAAAGGAAATAGGAATTTTATATACGTAAGTGGATGTTTTTTTTGAGGATTTTTCGTATATGTGATTGATTGTATATACAGAATGAATTTTTGATTTTGTAAGGATCCTGAAGAGGACCTAATTTAAGGTCGAAATATTGATCAAATCATGAAGATATAATAAAGAATTTGGAATTCGTATTGGCTCCGAGAGATCAATTCATTTAACACTTATGGAAAAATGTTTGTTACAGCCAATTTCAGTGAAGCACGCGGTAACGACAGTTCGGAAGCGAATCAAGAGAAAAAGTTGAGTAATAATAGGAATGGCAAGTCAACACTAGAAATAGAGGCCGAAGAGGTACGTTTTTTATTTTTTGTCAAAATCAACGCGAGTGATTTCCACTTGATTGGCAGTATTTGACCCATTTCCAGGAATCGGGAGGGAGGAGAGCAATCTCGAAATGGAAAAACGATTCATTGCTGACAAGTAAAATATGCACTACCGACTCGAGCGATGAAGAAGAATTTAACAAGAGGCCCAAAAATGTAAAAAAAGTTGTGCGACGAGTTTCTTCGAGTTTAAGGTAAGAAATGTACGTCATTTTAATGGGAGGATTTCGAGTTGATGAAAATTTTCATCAATTTTCTCCAAGTCGATAGAATGGAAAAAAAATCGATCAAGTTGAAACGGATCCATCGGAGAGTAATAATTATCCTGAAAATGTAAATGCGAACGTAACAATGAAATACACACACCTTGGAAATTTTGCTCATTCACAGCGACAGCGAAACTTGTAGTACGTCTGAAAATTTTCTGAGCGAGAAAGCGCAAGTTGAGCAGGAAAGGGGCGGCGCCGCCCTTGAAACTGTTTATCTGGATAGTAGTTCCGATGACGATGGCGACATTGTAGAAATTTTCTCCCAAGTCTCTCATGGAAAGGGGCGGAAAAACATTAAGGAAATCATGCAAGATCAGCAAATTGCCGATAATACAAAAAAAGCTGTGACCGAGGAAAAAAAACGCAGGGAGCGACTCGCCGAAAGGAAAACACTTGTACGCATATATACCTCCATTTTACTGATTTATTGTTTTTTTTTTTCATCATCATTTTCCTCGACGATTACCAATATTATTGACAAAGAATCGTTGTAATATGTACGGTAAATGGGCTTTTTTCCATAAAAATGTTTGCGTATATTAGTTTACAGAAACTTTCGACACTCAATCCCAAGAAGAAAGTAGTGGACCACATTCTGGGCTGATTTTGGACTTTGACAAAGATACGAAAAGCGAGCTGGTACGCGTCGACGATAATTTGTGGAAAGAAATGAAACCGCACCAAGTCAATGGCGTGAAATTCATGTGGGACGCGTGCTTCGAGTCTTTGCAGCAGACCCAAAATTCGCCAGGTTCAGGATGCATTTTAGCGCAGTAAGGGAATTTTCACTTTTCTCTCTCTCTCTCTCTCTCTCTCTCTCTCTCTCTCTCTCTCTCTCTCTCTCTCTCTCTCTCTCTCTCTCTCTCTCGTCGCCGGTTGTCAGTTTTGAAATTTGAAAAAAACTTGTTATGCCTAGTTTCGAGAGAGATATATTCTAATAATTTCTCTCTTGAATTGTCAGTCACAACAACTTGAAAATTCTCAAATTCGCAGAGTTTTTCCATAAAGTTGGAGTCTATAAACTCTTATTAGTGTATTCAACACAACCACATCGAGAGATTTTCAAAAGGAAAATTGTCTAAGGGAAAAATTTGCTTGGAAACTCGAGCGTAAAAACATCTCGAAAGGATCGAGTTGACGATAAAATAAAAAAAAAAAAAAAAAAAAAAAATCTGGTAATGCAATTGTCTGCACAAGAGTTTGAAATGTTTTCATCAAGTTTTAGACTGCGTAGACTAATTTTTCCTATGAAAAATACAGGAAAAGCATAGTTGCAGTGTAAAAAAAAGGGAAAAAAAATATTGTCATTGAAAGAGAAATGCAGTTTTCAGGGGAAAAAATCTTGAATGAATGCAATAAAAAAAAGGAGTGTAATTTTTTATGCGTAAAATCGCGAACGCTCAATACGGTGACTTTTTTTCTTTTTTTATTTAGCAACATGGGATTGGGGAAAACGATGCAAACAATCATCCTGATTCACACTGTTTTGAAAAACAAAAACCTCGGAATGAAAACAGTTTTGGTACTTTGTCCATATTCAACTGTTTCCAATTGGCTCAAAGAACTTGATTTATGGCTCAAACTTGCCAAGGAAGATGCAAAAATTCCTATATACAAGATGCTGAAGTAAGTCGCCTACATCATTTTTATGTAAAAAAAAAAAAACAACCTTCTAATAAATTTGGTCGCTGATTTTGCCTTTGTATAACGTGCGATCGAGCATGTTATTTGTGTTTTTTTTTTTTGGAAAGGCAGTACATAAAATTATACAGGAGAGCAGCTTCTCCAAATTCTAAATCGTCATTGAAAAATTTCCAGCATTTGAATAGACTCGTAAAAAAACTCGCAGAGGATCGCGTATCATTTTTTCTACTATATTGCTTGAATTTGCTTTTTACGGGCAAATCAAGTTTCCGAATATAGCAAATGTAAAGTTGATCGCGCGCCAAAATGATTGAATGATTTCTCTCATCTCGGAATAATTGTTTGCGTTTACACATAAACTTTTTTGACAGAAAGCACAATGCGAGTGACCGCGTCAAAAAACTAGCCAAGTGGAAAGAATTTGGAGGCATCGTCGTCATGGGTTATGAGATGTTTCGAGTTTTGGCCAATCCGGACGAAAAAACGAGTCCCGACGTAAAGGAGTCATTATTGTCTTGCCTGATCGATCCTGGGGCTGATTTGATTATCTGCGACGAGGGTCACAAGATCAAAAACAACGAAACAAAACTGAGCAAGACGCTTACTCAAATCCGTACAAAGAGAAGGATCATACTCACGGGGACGCCGTTGCAAAACAATTTGATGGAGTGTAAGAAAGACGGAAAGTTAAAATTTTGGAATACGTCATTGTACCTTTGCCCCTTGATAAAAAAATCGACGCCCTCGAAATGCCCCGTTGGCAGAGTCGCGTCGCAGCAAACTTTTCGTTTGTATAAGTCGCTGCTGCGTTAAAAGTTAGCGTCGCAAAGGCGTTGACGTTTAATTTCCCCGATAACTTTTCCGCAGATCACTGTATGATGCAGTTTACGAAACCAAATCTTCTCGGTTCGGAAACTGAGTTTACGAATCGCTTCGTGAATCCCATAAACAATGGACAATACGAAGACTCGACGCCGCAAGATGTAAAACTGATGAAACAGAGGGCTCACGTTTTACACAAGTTGTTGGAAGGTTGCGTCGAGAGATGTGACGGCGCAGTACTCGTGCCATACCTACCCCAGAAGTCGGATTACGTTGTGTTTCTCACGCTCACCGATGTCCAAACAAGGATGTACAAGCATTACCTCAGCAACATTGTCACGTACGTAGAGATTATTCAAAGTGCCATCATTATGCGAAGGAACCTCGCCGAGATCGGCGCCGAGTCGCGTCTAGTTGTAGAGCAGAGTGAAAGCGATGTAATCGATCAATGGCCTAGTTGTACGAATTGTCACGAATTACTCGAAAAAGGCGCGAGTTTGTAGCGTGTAACGGCCAGAGTGAAAAGCGGTTGAGCAAGTCTTTCACAGACGTGAGAAGATTTGAAAACTTGATGACGCCAACTCTTGATTGTTCCACTTAGAGATAAACGCAAGCATTTTGAGCACGTTCAAGTGTTGCGACGAATCATAACGCATCCTTTGGCAATGTCGAAAACAACCAAGGACTCGAGGAAGAAGCAGAAAGGCGACGCGAAGAATCCTCAAGTTGCGGTGAATCCGGAAGCGGCGGAGCAGCCTGTCGCGGTCAAGTGGTGGCGACAGTTTGTCCAGGCCGAGGATGAAAATCATCTTTCGCATTCGATGAAATTGGTCGTCTTGTTTGAGATCATTGATAAATGCGAGATGATCGGTGACAAGCTGTAAGTACCTCCAAACGTTACACTAGACTCGACAATTTTTTTCTAGACCGTGCACCGTGGGTGTGTGCAGTCATTTTCTTGCTTCGTCCATAAATAGGGCTCACTTGGCATGTAGTCGAAAAGCATTATAGCAAGTCGTGGTCGTTGTTGTTGTTGTTTTTTTTTCGGCAAGTTGTAGCATACAATCTCGTACTCCAAGAGGTATGCAGTTTTTGTACGAGTCGACGCAATTTAATGTACGCATGCTGCTCCCCGAACACGTGCGGGTTGGATTTTTCAAAAAAATGTCACCCAATTTTGCGATACTCGAATCGTTGCAGGCTCGTTTTCTCCCAAAACGTGTACTCGTTGGCAATCATCGAGAGATTCCTGATTCGCAACAAGCAATGGAAGCGCAACGTGGATTATTACATAATGATTGGCAAAACGTCGGATATCGACAGGGCCAAGTGGAGCGAGCGCTTCAACGACCCGAGCAACGCGCGAACCAAGCTGTTTTTGATATCCACCAAGGCGGGCGGGCTGGGCATAAATTTGATCGGCGCGAGCAGAGTCGTCGTCTTTGACGCCAGCTGGAACCCTTCCGACGACCACCAAAGTATTCACAGGGTGTTCAGGTACAAGCTTGCTCCGCCGCTTCGGGCACATGACGAGCGATCATTCTTTCTGTACCGCGCGATTATTCTCTTCAAGGTTCGGACAGAAGAAGGAGTGTTTCGTGTACCGATTCATTGCCTTCGGTACGATTGAGAACGTAGTGTTTAACCGTCAAGTGACGAAACAATCCTTGTCCCTTCGAGTCATTGACCAGCACCAAATCGAGCGACATTACGCGACGCACGACCTCAACGAGTTGTACAGCCTGATCGAGCCCCCGAAAAACCGTGCGATCGTGAGCTGCCCGAAGGATAAATTGCTGGCCGAAATCGTCACGAGGCACAAAGGAAACATTGTCGAAGTCAAGGATTACTCGCCCTACCTCCAAAACATTGTAATTGTTCGACTCTTGAATCGTTCCTCGCTCTTGTTTGCATCAGGCCGTGCGCGACTGTTGCTTACTCGTCGAGTTGGTTGCAAATGAGAGTGCCACTGGCGCTCTAGAGATTCCCATGTCCCACGTGTCTGCTCGTTTGCAGGAGGACGAGGAGTTGAACGAGGAAGAGCGCTTGGCTGCTTGGGAGGCTTATGAAAATGAAAAAAGCGGCAACAGCAACTTGCCCGCAGCTGCTGCTGCTGCTGCTGCTGCTGCTGCTGCTGCTGCTGCTGCTGCTGCTGCTGCTGCTGCTACTGTTCCCCCCCACCAGGATGTCGCGCCCACTGCGAATGCATCCAGAATCAGCAACGATCCAAGCGTAAGCAATCAAAGTGGTACAATATTCCGCGGATTTGACGATGGCAACTCGAAGCTCAATGTTACTAGGTTATTTGAAGCATTTGCCAAATGTAGCGGGACGCCTGTAGCACGCATTGTGCCTAGTGTCCGCAATCGAAATAAATCTCTGAATGACGAGTTTCAAGAACCAGGATGAGTACCGCGCTTGTTGCCCACTGTAGTACTCGTCGACGAGAGTACGCCTTCGAAAAAGGAAAAAGTGCTTTTGCGCTTGACATCTTTTACATGGTTAAGATGTCATGTTTTGCACTTGCAGACTAGTCATCAGTACGCGTCGATGCCATCAGCGTCTTCCTCCTCGGTCGGTTTTAACGGAGGCGCAGTCACTCTGCCGCAACAACTGCAAGCACAAGCTCCGGTCCAAAGAGGTCTGCATTCTCCCATTACATTAGCGATCATGCGTGAAGATGGATTTACTTACATACATCTCGTGCAAATGTCGCCATTGATTTCGAAAAATTCAACGCGCTTATTAGAAATAATCGCATTAATAACGTATTGGTGATTTTCCACGACTTGCAAGTTTCATGCATCGCTTGATATTTTCAACCGTCAAGTGGGCTCGATCAAGTTGTTTGAACTGTGCGACGCAATTCATGCCAGCTTCGAGTTACGCAACGACATGCCTATGGTACCATAGACGTTGTATACATGGACCGCCAGTACCTATTGTTTGCCCGATTTATTTCAAGGCCCCGGGCATGAATGAATTTTTCAGTTTTACTTTGAAACATAAGAAACGCAGAATGAATGGTGGTTCTTCATGCCCCCGAGTACCGTGCCAATAATACCAACAAAATATCGAACCGTTTTACTCTATTGACAGTACTGCTCTGTTCACGAGAAATCGAATACCTGGGAAAACGTCGGGCACACGCTGGCCCGTTCGTTTTGACCTACCGGCTAACTCTCGCTTGCAGATGCTTGGCTAATCACACCCTGCTGGCGGTCCATGCATATAATGCCTGCGGTCGTTACTCTCCCTTGCCAATCCTCACCGGAGCCAACCAGCCTGGAAATTCCCTGTCGGGCTGATTTACAACATCTCCACATTCTTCTGAAAAACCCAAGACTTGTGCTCTCCTCCTCCTCCTCCCGTAATCATTATTAATTATTATTGCACGTCATCTCAACTAGTCTCTCCATTCACACGAGCTCGTTTCAAGGCGCTCCACGCGAAACGAGAAGCCTTTCGTTGCGTTGCCCACTTGTCTCATATGCTGCTACTGCCACTGCTACTATTACGACGACGACGACGACGACGACGGCGACTGTATGAAACGTGTATTTTACAGAGCGACAAAAGAATCCAGCAGCGAGTGAGTTTTTTAAAAGGGCCGTCTTCTCTATTGAGCACATCGGAAAGTGCCCGTTCCCGAAGCAAGGAGACGACGGCATCGTGGAAACGTGCTCGATGCCGTATTGCTTGGAAACAAAGGAGACCTTGAACCAGGCAAAAGAGTGCTTTTTCAAGAAACTGAAAAGCTGCGAGCACGGAGGGTGCCAACCAATCAAGCACGTGTTCAAGCACATCACGAGATGCGACCTTCCTTGCAGCAACTGCAACTTTTTGACAAACGGGGACAGGCAAACCATAAGGGCATTTCTCGCAACCTGACATTCGTCGGCTCGTTCCTTTCTTCCTAGTGGTCGCCTTGACTTTTTCCACGCAAGTTTACTACACATCGTGTCGGCAGTGTTTGCTCGTCAATTCAAATCATTGAGGAGAATTCACAACTAAAAACTTGACGAATCATCGTCATCCATTGTGCATTGTGCATTAAAAAAGTCTTCCTTTTTTTTCCCCTTCTTCTTCCCAATGCTCGCGAAAAATGTTCGAGTGCCGTACGCTGTGTTTTGTACATGCTTCTTTTTTTACCATTATGCGTTGGGCGTATTGCACGTGTACATATGAAATGAGAACAATGATGAAATATATACGATGGTTATTTTCATTTTCATAATTGCGATCGTTCTTTGTGTCGAAATTGAGCCGAAAAACTATTCCCGATGAAACATACGTCGATTGACCCTCGCATTTGTTGGACGTTTCCCGCATCCAGAGATGGCGAAGCACACAAACGAAACATTTTCTTTTTTTTTTTTTTTTTTTCAAATAACCAATTTTCGCGCGGAAATCTGGGAATTGTATTTTTCCAAAAGTAACGATTAACGAAAGGAGTACAAAATCCTTCTCTCTGTGCAGGCGTGGGCGAATGATGAATGGAGGTATTTCAATAACGGACACCGTGGTTTTTAGTAAGGCATAACGCAATAACGCACGAGATTTATTAGCTGCTTTCAAAATTTCCAAATACTCGAGCCACTCATCACTATTACACAAGCTCCTTTTCTCTTTCTTTTGTTCGGTAGAAAAATCTAATTGCGTGACTCGTCAGAGCAGTCACGGTACAATAATGCAAAATGTCGTTGCCGCCGCAGCCTTAATTAATACCATCGCTTACGATCTAGACGAGAACAAAACAGCTCGCGCCTCTCGAGCGAATTCACGCGCAGCAGCACTGCGACACGAGTCTCGACGAAAGCGCGTTACAAAAAATGAAAGACAGCATGGACGACGCTCCGTGAAAACTTGAAGAAAATGTTGCCCATCAACATGGTTGTTCAACATTCAGCGACATTCATTTTATTATTCCCGCGACCTTTTTCAACTCGTAACTTGGCTGACTATTAGTGAAACTTTCGAATCACTCACCCGACGCGCGATACTCGAAGAAATTGGAAACTATACGTGCACGCCAAAGAGATGGAAAAGGAGAAATCCGGTAATCGATGCCGAGGAAGCTGCCGACCGATGCGCAAAGTAATCACGTCGGACGTGAAAAATTAAAAGTTGGTCATTACGAAATAGTTTTATTAATCAACCGCGAGTTGTAAAATACAAAAGTGCGCTTGCTAATAAAACTCGACGCTACAATCCTTTTCACGACGCCGTCAAAGTTTGGCGAAAAAATTTCACGGTGCGAAAACAATAATATACACGCGCCTAAAACCGAAATGCGATAAAATGCTGTCCGATCGTTCATGAAATTAACGATTGCAAAAACTACTGAATCGAACGTAATCAGTTGGATTGTCGCAATCGTTGATTGCACTTATTCGATCAAAATAAATGCCGTGTTTTCACTGTACAGTCATGACGACTCGCTAATATCGTGCAATAAGAGTACCCTTAAAAACTAAATAATCGAAAATGCTATCGAGTTTCTCACACGAGTGGCAACGATTCTCTTTTTTGATCAACATCAATAAAGCATGTGCAGCTTGAAATTCTTTCTTTTCCGAAAGCACCGCAATTTCGTTCAATATTCCTCGAAAACGTCCAGCGTTGACGCTTTCGAGGAATTTATCGTCAGGATGGAAGCCAAAGTACAGTAGCAGTATAATCCAGGAAAAATCAAAAGAATCAAAATACAAAAACCGTCGAATTCGAAATCAACAGTGTCTCGCTTTGTTTCACGAGTAAACGGCACATAAACGGCATACATCACGCAGAAGGTACGGGTGTGCGAATTCGGCAAAGCCGGGAAATTACGGACCGAGCCAAGGGCCAAGTCTGTCGACATCGCGCATCTCCCCGTTTTGCCTGATATCGTCACGCCCTCTTGCAATATTATACTCGTTCACCCGCTAGCTGTGTTTTTCTTTTTATTCTCACACATTCCAAAGTAACTTGAAAATGCCAGTTTCAAGGGTGACGATGAACAATATTTGAATGTGGAAAAAACACGAAACGTAATCAACGTCATCCAATGGTTGATTTTTAATGAAAAAAAAAAAAAAAACGATTCAAACGCAAGTTTCACTTGTGTGTTTCTTTCTCATTCAAACATTCAAACCTTTCATTTTCGACAATAAAAGCGTAGAATTTCGAAATGAAAGGAAATAACTCTTCACTTGTCTCGCTCCATCCTGTACGAATCCAATAAACTCGCGTGCAGTAAAAACGTGTTTGATAATTTTTTCTCGTAAACAATTTAATAAGCTGCCTTAAACAAAACAGCGCGCTTCAAGCACTGATAAAGTGAATCCTCCGCTCTGTATGGGCTGCTGCGACCATTTTCCAATTACGTTCAACATATTCTCTGGAATCGCGGCACATACAAGCATCGGATCAACTCGAGAATTCAAACACTTTCACCCTGCCTTTATCCAAAAAACCAACATTCTCATCCTCAACAGAACGAAAAAAAAAAATACACATTTCGCTCGCCCCAAACGCAACAAACAAACATCTCCGAGCGCATATTCGCTCCGTGCAAAAACTGCACATTTCCGAGCATCATTATACCGAACGACAACATAAATGGCAATATTCGCCGACACTTGTTATTAATCGCACACTCTTACGTATTTTGAGAACTGAATTTAAAACCTTCAAAAGCGTTCCTTTGCGTGATTTGAAAGTCACTTGCGTTAATAAATGACACATTTTTGGACAAGACGAGGAAAATGAAAAGACTTTTTTAAAAGAGCCATTTGACAGCTTTGATCATCACTTGAGTATTGAAAGACACTATTTCAGGGCAAATTGAGTATGCAAATTCATACATGAACATTTCAATTCTACCATTTGATGTATTCGATTTACACCAAGAAGAAAAACACAATCCAACTGTCCTAAAAATGTGCACGGAGCGAATATTTGAAAACTTTTTTTTTTTTTTTTTTTTTTTTTTTTTTTTTTTTTTTTTTTTTTTTTTTCAAATAAAAAAATGCGAAGTGAAATACAAAGTACGAAATACTTTCAAGCGCGAAGCGAATCTGAATTCAAAAAGCGACGTTTAGAGGCCTTGTGTACTTGTTCACTATTTCTAGAGTGCATTTACAATAACGTTTCGTACATTTTAATATATATATATATATCCTTTGGGTGTATAATATAGATTTTTTTGTATATATAATATATATTATATCGTTTGTATCTTCGTAATTGCTGCGCGAATTCGCACGATTGTTCAACGTAATAAATAATTCACACCGGGTACGAATTATCATCCTTGTTTTTTTTTTTTTTTTTTTTTTAAATCGCCGTTTCTCGTATTACTATAGGTTTTTCAGTCCAAGCCAGACATTGACACACTTGTATAAATAGCACGAAGCAAAGTTGGAGGCGTTTTTTAATTGTTACAAAATGCCAACACGAATAATTTTCCAATTCGCCAAGATGAAACTCTCAACCATACCAAGTTTGACCGAATTTCCTAATGCAGCAAACACTTTGATTGGCTTGACAAAATTCCTTTGCAATTTTTGGCATTATTTATAAAAAAAAATCTCTCGCGAACAAGAAACATGTACGAGTCTATTGAGAATTTACTCCGCTAATAGACTTTCCTCCATCATCGCTTTAGAAAAATAACAATCACGTGATGTACATGACGGTTGGCGAATGTTTAAAAATGTTGAGTCGAACGAAAAATTGCAATTGAATTGATCCAATATGAGATCCGACGCATGAGACTGACGTCGTATCCGACACTATGAGACATTGGCCGAAAATCTGTCAAGATGAAATCTTACCTCTGATCGAATCCGATGTAAGATCCGTCATGAGAGATGTTGGCTAGAATTTATTAGAATTTATTAGAATTTATTAGAATTTATTAGAATTTATTCTCAGTATGGGAAAAAAGACGCTTGGCGTGTAAAAAACATTATTATTGCCGTTTAAAATTGAAAATCCGAATTCGCGCACTTGTAAAAGGCATCGGAGCAACGAGAATAATAATTACACAAGTAGACATGTCGGCACTTTGTCGGGAAAAATTTTTCAAAGCACGTGTCAAATAGACTCTGGCGCCGCTAAAGTGTCATGCTAGCATTCCTTTTTTTGTTTTTTTTTCAAACTTGCACGCGACTCTTACGATTACTCGCGATTTCGCATCTTACGGACTATTATTTAATGTGGCCTTATATTGTACATACGCAAGTATAAAAAACATGATCCGTTGGAGAGATATGAAATTTCCCGGTAAAAAGAAAGCAGGTTCCGCGAAACCTTGGAGACTACTCGTTGTGGGGAACAACGCCCGCCGAAATATAAAATGTCATCTTGGATAATGCACGAGTCTTCAAACCTCGCGCATTTTTTCGCAAAAAGCAAAAGAGATTCCAAACTCTGCAGTCTTGGAGATGAAGAAAGGCTAATTTCGTTGTCACAGAACTTCGAGATTCTTTTTGCGTATCCCAAGTACGACGCACTACCCTACTGAACGTGAAATGACTTGAAGGGGGGAAAAAAAAAAAAAACCAATGTCGGGTCTGGCGCAAGATCTGACATTAGAGATTGACCAATTTTCGTACTTCCCTTGGTCGGAAATGAACGACGATCATAAAAGTTGTACAAGTGAAAAAATCCAGATGAATATTTAAAACATCGTGCACGTAAGCACGAAACAATTTACACCGAATGACACAATCGACGAAAAATTCCGAAAGCATTGGCAGTTTTGGACATTGCGCCCCGCGCAACGTGTCAAGCAGCTGCAGTCGCAGGCGAAGGAGCGGCGTTTTCGTTTTTTTCTTTTTTCTTTTTTCACGAGAGACCAGGCGCCGAGTGACGACTACTCCGGGCACTCAGACGTAGGTGGCCATTGTTCCTGTAGGAATGCTCGTCGTTTCGCCTGGTCGATGATGATTTTTTGGCCCGTACTGGCCAATAAATGATCCATCTTCGGTGAATTGGCCTGCGTAACCGACATGCTCGTTTATTCGGCGCGCTCTTCGAAAAACCGGAGATTCGGAATTTTCCTTCTCGAAAAGGAATCGACACGACGGGCATTTCGACTTTTCATGAAACAACATACGCGGGCCATTGCAAGAGTTTGAAGCGAAGAAAAATCTTCTTCGCAGCACGTATCAGTGCTTTTACAGTGCTCACTACCATCAATGATCGCCATATTGAAACTGACTATAGCATTATTCAACGAGACGCGTGGAAATGGAAAAACAAACCAAAGCCGATTCTGCTTCGCTTCTTCGAGACCTTTTTCTTGTTCCGGGGCCTTGTTTTGCGTTTTGTGCGATGATCGCTATGATCGTAATGATCGCAACGATCGTAAGCTGGGCTTTCCCTTTTTGCGAAATTAACGAAAAACGATGGCCACTTGCGGCAAGTCGCGATTCGCATGTCGATTCCCATTTTTATTCCAGCAAAATCTGCTACACAACGGAAATAGCACGTTACCTGACATTTTTGTCGAAAATGAGTTTCTTACGTCAATTGAATCTGCAAGAAAATCTTTTATTTGCAACTTTCCAGGCTTGAAACAACCAACATCACTCATCATGTCAAGTGCGTGAAAAATGTGCTTTGTGATGACCACGCGGAGAAAAGACGTCTCCCATTGAAAATAATATTGCAACTCTAATGTTACGTACATCACATATTCCACCATACCATTGAGTACGAATAAACGTCATAAATATTACGGTCCGGCGCCAGCTTTTGAAAATAAAACTCAAGATGGTCGTCACGTCACGTCCGCCTTATCGAGATACGACGACGTTCGAGATTGGTCAAATTTCATTTTCAGTGCAGGGTGGGCACGCTCCTCAATGGCATGGCAAAATGTTACTATGGAGGTGAAATGTCTTTTCTAGAAACTAGAAATTTCTTTCCCTCGAGAGTTGCATGGAAATGAAAAAAAAAAAAAAAAAAAAAAAAAAAAAAAAAAAAATACGAGTCTCTGTAAAAGAATTTACCAGACGAAATGTTACTAGCGAATTGAGCTGTCCCGATTAAATTGGCATATCTATATACAAACGAGATCCCAGTAGAGACGCACATGTTGGCGTAAAATTTCGACATGATTTTCGGTAATCTGACGCAAGCCAATCGCATGTTCACTCTGGAATCAATGAACTGCTCATTTTTCAGAGGAACCACTACGATATAATAAACTGCAATACACTTTTAGCGACTCAAGTGACATGAACTGTATTTCAAAAGAATAACGCAAACGGTTCAAGTCAGCTCTGCTATATGCGAGAATCATGTCAAAAATGTACACGGTGCAATGCGAGCCAGCTGGATTAGAGCAGGCTGTACAAGGCTCCATGGGCACATGATACGTCTACTGTGGGACCGCATGAATAATAATATTGGGTGCTCAATTTTCCCGTAACTATTGTGGCGCCCTGGCAAGTTCGTGAAGCGTGTCTTTTTTGTTGCTTCGGCGTTTCATTCGCGTTCCCGTTGCATTTGCGTTTATTCAGCGTTTTTAAACGCTACCGCAACACTAAAGCAGCGATATTGAGACGTGTCAAATGGTCGCCATTGAAACGTTTCTTTGTCGTCGCTGCAACGCCAATAAAACGTTTCATTAGCGTTTCAATGCTCTATATTTTCTGTCATCAACTATATACAACAAGATTTATCAATATTTTTAGGACGCTTCGGATTTTTCCAATTCTCAAGAGTTATTGAGCAATCTTCGAAATTTTCGATTTTTTGACATTTTGCAAGTTTCAACGGTTTGCGTTGGAGCATTTTTTAAAAATTGCATTTTGTTAAATGAAAGAAAGTAGTTAGAAATTTGCTTCAATCAGAGTTTCAGGTACTTCATATTTTTTTCCGTCATCAACTGGACCCTGGTAAAAAATGGTGGCACAACATTTTAACTCATATCCTCATCCTGCGAAATGGCTCAGGTGTTGTCATGGTCTCGGCATATCGCCCCAGCAATCCAGGTTCGCATCCCGACTTTAGCAAGGATTTTTTTCAGGTCGATTACGATGATTGGAGCGGTGTCCAGGTACATCATCACCCCATCGTATTATATCAAGCTAATTATACTATTGGATTTCTTTTTCCAACTTGTTGGTTTATTAGGACGTTTCAAAGGCATTTCATGCGTAACCAAAAGAAACGTTTCTTTCGTGTTGCATTCGCGTTTCACGAACTTGCCAGGGCGATGACGCAAAGTTTGTTGTGGTTCGTTTGTTTTTCAGCATGGAAATGCGGTGAATGTGCTTTTTACGTTGAATGGCAGGGGAGATGATTACGTACAAACACGTGTTATGCGCCGCCAACAATGAAAAATGGACAAACAGTCAAAGCAACGGAAAAAAAGAACAAGGAAGCGGAAACCGGAACGAGGTAATAATCCACGTGATTCTTGGGAAATCCACATGGTAGAGGAGGAGGTGGTCATCGATTGAAGAATAGTTGGGGCATTTTTACAAGTGTGGCAACGATCTCTCCTCAAGTTTCATCAGCATTGAGACATTTTCTCGGATTTCGCGAGAAAATTTATT
The DNA here is from genome assembly GCA_028476575.1 of Platygaster robiniae. Lineage (NCBI taxonomy): Eukaryota > Metazoa > Arthropoda > Insecta > Hymenoptera > Platygastridae > Platygaster > Platygaster robiniae. The sequence goes on from CM052027.1 coordinate 85,831, forward strand.
GCAGAAAAATACTCTCAATTGCTTTGAAACACGTGGGAGAATTTCATCGCAATCATTTATTCGTAGCGATTCAATTTGGAATGACTCTCTACTCTTGTTATTCTTTGGCTAGCGCAATAATCACTTTTTATTTCCAAAGTCTAAATGTAGTTTGAATATCAACTTGAGCTGGCGTTTCGTGGATTGACGGTATATTTGTATGTTGATATCTTTCGCCTCTTTCGGGTTTCAGCCCCGCGAGGGATGAGGATGCAAGAGGAAAGAAGGAAAGAAAAAGAAAAAGCACGAAAACAAAACGTACCTTACACCAGCGTCGCGAAACCTTGGGAATTGAGATCGCGCTTACGCTGGCGGCCATATTGGCCGATGAATGAGCCGTCCTCGTTCATACCTTCTGTTAAAACGAAGAGGCAAAAAAACTCAAAAGTAGTATGACAACACAACGCATTGATGCAAATAAAAAGATGACGCGAAATATGAGCCGGATTCTCCAATAGCTGGGGTAGCACGACATGAATTCGGTGGGCAAGCATCGATACAATATACACTTATTCTCGGGCTTCTTTCAAGAGTCACAAGTCGGAGGCGTTGCTGCAGTCGTCGTCGCGAATGGACCAAGTCGCGAACTCTGCTTCTCGTAACGTAGCCGCGATACACCGAAAAATGGCACATTTCGTACCGCGCGAATCGAAAAAACTCGCTACGCTGAAATGTTATATTCAAGCCTTGGATTGTGGCGGCGAATTAACTAGATTTCTTTGCCAGAGCTCGAAATTCGTCCGATTTTAGAGTGCCGGAATTCATTCAAGTGCATATGAAAAACTATTGCGATGATAAAAATAATGAATAACGCGAGGAAAAAAACGTATGAATAATATCGTCCATTCGAGTAATCGGGAACGTGCGAATGCCTCTTCCTACGAAGCAGTTTCCCACGTCTTCGGACAACGTCCCCCCCGACTTGTCTTCAAATAAGAAACCCGAAGAGTCGTTCGCAAATCACACAAGAGTCCAAGTGGTCCTTTCACACTTTTTCCAAAAGGTAAAATTTCAAATTGAAGAGATTCAACAGCAAACGACATGAACTAGCGAGAATGGAAGCGAAATTTCTCTAGTTTCCGAAAGTTGAAAATTTGAAAAAGCAAACCTTGCTATACGGAAACAAGCGTTTACAGACCCCCCCCCCCCCCCCCCGCCCCCGCCCTCGCCAGCATGAATTTCTTCTGTGATTTGTAAATGACTCTGGAAAGAAATTATACACCGAGCGAAACGTATCGTTGAAGTAAAACTTGTCACGCGCAATAGCGCTCCATCTTGGTCCAATCTCGAGCAAGGTAGGTAATTGTCATTCGACGAAATATCGACTGTTTCTAATGATTCGTGCAATTTGGACGAAAATCATTGACAAGTAGAAAGTCCAACTTGTTGCGTTCAAGGGCTTGTATGCTTTTAATATGTAAACAAGATTTTCATGTTTTCACTTGCAAGTTTTGACTTGTTTCCCAAGCACGTATTTCCAGTAGCAAAAAATTTGACGTGGAATGAAAATTGGACGAGAACCAAGTTACCGGGATGAGGACGAAAACCGAGGATGCCCAGCATGACGTAAATTTCGCGGCGTCGGCATAACCAACGAATGTCCAAAAATGTGCTCGTGACTCGTAAGGCTATCAGCGACAAGTTTTCCTCCAAGATGTCATTTCGATATCGGCGGCGCGAGGGGTGAAAGTAAGAAGGGGTGAAAGTAAGAAGGGGTGAAAGTAAGAAGGGGTGAAAGTAAGAAGGGGTGAAAGTAAGAAGGGGTGGTGGGCAGAGTGGCGTTACCAGTGTTGCCCTCGCCGTACTCGGCCATCGAGTCCGTGTCGGACTCGGGGTGCTTGCCGTCGTGGTGCGAGGACGACGCGAGGGAGGCCCTCCCCCCGCCCCTCTCGCCGGGGGACTTGCCGTCCAGGGGCTGCGAGTACTCGTGGAAGCCGCCCTCCTCGGGGTAGTCCCCGCGACCCGCGGCCATTTCCCTCTCGTGCACCGCGTACTTGCCGCCCCGGTTGCGTCTTATCACGCAAACGATGATGAGCACGAACAGCAGAAACGCGATGGCCAGCATCATGCCTTGAAATTCACATTGCCATCTTCAATCGCAAGGTACATCTTCAATCGCAAGGTACATCTTCAATCGCAAGGTACGCGCGACGGCAACGATGCTCGTTTACCGACAATTAACGACGACAGTGCGATTTTCGAAAAGCAAAACTCGATTTCTCCTCGAACGGAATTCCCGTTTTTTTGATAACAGAATACGTCGATTCCCGCGGTCCCTTGCGACTCCATCGCGAACGAATCAACAAGTTTAAATCCGAAACCCGAGGACTCGGGAAGTTGGCATGTACAAACTGCCGATTCGCACTCACCGATGAACCATCCTGCGGTCGCTACATTCTCCTTGGGCTGAATGATGGGGCCCTCGTCGCTGGTTTCGACTTGCTGTATCCAACTTTCCGCGTATTCGCGGCCGTCGACCGCCACGATCATCATCTCGTACGTTTCTCCACTTTGCAGGCCTCGAATCTGCAAAGACAACGCGAATACAGCCATTCGACTCTCGCTTCTCATTCAATTCATTCGGATTCGTTTCCGATCATTCAAGGCGTTCAACCGGCTTTCCCGAATTTCTCACGACACACGAACAAGGCCAAAAACCTTGGAAGGATGAATGAACATTCCAATTCGTTTATTGGCAACATCTGTATTAATGAGCATTTTCTACGCTCGCGCAGAGGAATCTGGAAGCGAGGAAACGACACGTGTTCGTTTCGAATCATTGAAATCGCGAGGTTCGAAAAATTGTCACTCTTTCGCGAAAATGTTAAGTGCTCTTGGCTTCGACACATTTCGAGTTTCCAATGCGCCGGGGGGTAAAATAATAATTAACGTGAAACAAGCATAGATTCCAGATGTCAAGTATCGAAACGATCCGTTGGAAAACGGATCGATTCGATGATGATTTTACACTTTGGTTCATGACCGATTTTCAAATCATTGCCGAAAGATGCAGTGGGGAGGAGCAAGTGAAACGATTCCGAAGTGAAACGATTCCGAAGTGAAACGATTCCGAAGTGAAACGATTCCGAAGTGAAACGATTCCGAAGTGAAACGATTCCGAAGTGAAACGATTCCGAAGTGAAACGAAGAGGCCGCGCCGCGACACTCACGTGCAGCTCGTTGTTGAGGTACTCGGGCTCCGTTTCCATCCAGCTCGTCTCCCCCTTCAGCTTGTGCTTGGCGTAAAAGTGGCTCCCGGGGTTGCCCCTGTAATTCGGCAACCACCTCACAATCACGGTGGCGTACCCATTGTCCTTGGGGATGGTCTGCCAAGAGAAGTCGGGCTTGTCCGGTCGTTGAGCGGCTCTCGTTTGCTGCTCCACGAAGTAACTGAAATCAAGTCGATATGGACAAAAAGCCAGAAAGCATCCGACCGTTTCTGTTTTTTTTTTTTTGTTTTTGTTTTCATCAATTTCTCGCATGCATGATACTCGAAAAAGAACTCGATAATGCCAATTTCCACTCGAAACTATGCAAATACCAAGTTGCTGACTCGTGTCAACAAAATCGCCGACTGGTTGGATCGCATGTGATACGAATTTTGCGAAATGCAATAGCATCGTTATCGATAACTACGTGGGAACCGAGAAAGGTGAAAAAAAGATTCCCGAGAAATCGAGAAATAACAACGACGATTCGAATCGCGAATTCGGGGACCCAGTCGTAGAATTTTCGCCAAGCGGCAGAGCAGGGCAACAGCCTTGCTTGGAGCAGGGCAACAGCCTTGCTTGGAGCAAACAGCCTTGCTTGGAGCAAACAGCCTTGCTTGGAGCAAACAGCCTTGCTTGGAGCAAACAGCCTTGCTTGGAGCAAACAGCCTTGCTTGGAGCAAACAGCCTTGCTTGGAGCAAACAGCCTTGCTTGGAGCAAACAGCCTTGCTTGGAGCAAACAGCCTTGCTTGGAGCAAACAGCCTTGCTTGGAGCAAACAGCCTTGCTTGGAGCAAACAGCCTTGCTTGGAGCAAACAGCCTTGCTTGGAGCAAACAGCCTTGCTTGGAGCAAACAGCCTTGCTTGGAGCAAACAGCCTTGCTTGGAGCAAACAGCCTTGCTTGGAGCAAACAGCCTTGCTTGGAGCAAACAGCCTTGCTTGGAGCAAACAGCCTTGCTTGGAGCAAACAGCCTTGCTTGGAGCAAACAGCCTTGCTTGGAGCAAACAGCCTTGCTTGGAGCAAACAGCCTTGCTTGGAGCAAACAGCCTTGCTTGGAGCAAACAGCCTTGCTTGGAGCATCGCTGCGAATTAAGTGGGAATCGAGAGAATCTGGATTGAAATGTCGACTGACTCGTTTCCTTCGCCGGCTTTGGTCGTCGCGCGAACGTGAACTCGGTATTTCGTTTTTGCGTCGAGGCGCGGCAACTTGGCGCCCGTGGCTTCCGGGTTGGTTATGCGCGGCAGTCTTTCAGCTAGTGGCAGTATCTCCAGGCCGTTGACCTGCTGATAGTAGATCTTGTAACCGGTCAAAATCCCATTAGGTTCGGCTGGCTTCGTCCACTGCAGCCACAAGGCGCTCGAGCCCATTGGGATCGCCTCCAAGCTGAGGATAGAGCCTGGTTTCCCTTCGGGTGTGTCGAAACTCAAAGTTTCCGACGGCGGGCCGTTGTACCTGAACAAAACATGAACCAAGTCAAACGCGCCGCGATCCGGCGTTCGATTAATGACAAACTATTCACTTTCGCGCGCGCCTATCCATCCTCTCATCATGCACAGTTCATGTGCAGTTTATTACAACTGTGCGTGATTTCGTAGACTGTCGTCGACGAGTCGAGGAACGAAACATGGCTACAAGGTAAAATCAGTCAGACGTGTTACGTACTGCCCGTTGTAAGCCAAAATTTTGACATAGTTTTTGCTGAAGGGGATAAATTTCTTGACGGCCGCTTTGGTTTCATTGCCACCTTTGACGTTGATCTCCCTCGTGCTTTCCTCGCCCTCTTTGTCCGTCCAAGTTTGAATTTTGTAGCCTCGCAATTCTCCCCTCACCGATTCCGCGGGGACCGGGGACCAAGACAAAACAGCTTCCACGCTGGATTTCACCTCGAGCAAGGCGAAATTTCCCGGAGCTTGCAGAGGTACTGAAAACACGAGAAAACGATTAAAAACCACGCCAAGTTGCCAACGCGTTGTGATCAACTGACGGCAATACTGAAAGAATCGCGTTGAAATGGAACGCGTCGAGGTATTGCGTACAGCGTGCTCGACTGCCTGACGTGTAAATTTGGCACGAGCGCGCATTGGATGGACGAGAATGAAGGGTCGATGAATTTCATGCGAATGCCTCGATCGGCGGCGTCTCGGAAAATCTCGCGAGGCAACGAACGATAATTCATTCTACGAAATTCGAGACTTGCCATCTTCGCCAGAATATCCGATGACCTCCGACGGCGGCGCTCGACATTCTCCTTTCGCGTTAATGGCCCCGACCTTGATTTTGTATCTTTGATAGGTCGGCTGATTGTTGACAACGTAACGATTCGTTCTCCAGTCGTTCACTTCCTCGATGGTCCATTTTTCGCCAGGTATGTCGCGTTTGTAATAGACTCGATACTTGAATCTCGGGGCGTTGTGCTCAATCTGCGGCATTGCAGTCCAGGAGATTACCAGATTCTGCGGATCGGTGCCCTTGCCGATGACGTTGTCCGGGTTCTTGAAAGGTATGTCCGGTTGCGTGGTACAAACAGAGCTATGCGGGGACGGTAAAGACGGTCCTAAAGAGGAAGAAAGAAAGACATATGAATCGATGGTTGCCCATTTCACTGTTTGGGTGCTCGCTCGGTTTCCCGAGCACCCGAGCGAGAATGACGCGGGCCATGCCGAAAATCGGGACTGTACTTTGTCAAACTCCTCGAAATGCATTTCGAAACTCGAGACTTGCCAATTTTGTTCCAGGCCTGAACGCGGAACGTGTAGTTCGCCCATGGAGTCATGCCGACGACGTAGGTTTGATCGGTCGCGGAGACGTGATCGTCGACAATTTCCCAGGTGTCGGGCGCGAAAGTCGTGTTGTACTGGATGGTGTATCTCAAAATGCGGGCCCTGTTGTCGCCCATGGGGGTCCACTGGAGGGACGCGTTCCTGTGGCCGCAGGTGATGCCCTCCAGCCTCGGGGCGTTCGGCACATCCTGCACGATGAGGGTCGCCTGCGCCCTGGCCTCGTCCAAATCGGTGCTCGCGACGCACGTGTACGTTCCCGAGTCCAGTTCCGTCGTTTTCGTTATGCTCAAGGAGTAGTCCGACGTCTGAATGAATCTCGGATCCATGTCGATGTCGATCCTCTCGTTATTTCGCAGCCACTCGATCGTCAGCGTCAAGCTCGAGTCCGTCACCGCGTTACATCTGCGCGAAATTCCGAAATTCATTTTAAATGCGTCACGTCAAATCCACTCCGAGAACCTTGTACGTGTTTACTCATTTCTCTCTCTCTCTCTCTCTCTCTCTCTCTCTCTCTCTCTCTCTCTCTCTCTCTCTCTCTCTTCACAAGGAATCGAATTTCCTTTCGCAAACAACCGCGGGTTTTCGAAGGAGGAAAAAATTGCCGTTCGAGCATCTTTCCGAAAAGCTGGTAGCGAATTTTGAAAATGGCCACGAGAACATGCTCTCAAGGCTTGATCTCGCGAGAATCGCCAATTTTTTCCAAGCAATGTTTTCCAAGCAATGTTTTCCTTACTCTTGAAAAACTTGCTCCGGGCGCGAGGGAAGGCAAGGAAAACGACAAGCCTCGCCCGTGAAAACCGTTCGCGTGGCGCGCTTCCTTTCGAAGGCGCGCCTGGCGGAAAAAGAGCGAGATAGCGATTCTCGTCCACTCGAGCACGCACCTGAAGGTGGCGGTAGATTTGGCGGGCACCTCGTAATCCTCGGGCTCGTCGGTTATTCTGGTGTGCTCCTTGACCACGAGCGAGCCGGAGGCCGAATCCTCGCCCAGCTTGTTGGCAGCGTGGCAAGTGTACTTGCCGGCGTCCGAGAAGATGACGCTCTCGATATCCAGGTCGCCGCTGGGCAGTATTTTATACCTCCCGCCGGTGAGCTCCTGGTTGTTCCGGATCCACTTGACTTCGGGCCTTGGCGCCCCGAAAGCGTGACACGTCATGCGAACGTTCTTCCCGTCGACGGTGGCCTCGTCGCTCGGCGGCTCCGTTATCTCGGGCTTCAAGGCCAGGACGTTGACGTAAACGTCCTTGTACACGTAGCCCAAGGAATTGGTGGCGTTGCAGCCGTAATTGCCCGTGTCCTTGCGAGTGAGCTTCTCGATGATGATTCTGTTGGGGAGGACCTTGCGACGCGGGTTGGGCGGGGCTTCGCTGATCGGCTTACCGTTGTAAATCCACTGGATTTGGGGCTCCGGGATGCCACTGGCCATGCAACGGAACTCGGCGCTTTCGTCCTCGGCGGCATGCACGTTTTCCGGCTCCACGGTGAAGTACGGGACCGCCAGGACCTCAAAGTTTCAATAACTCATGTCAATATGAGATTGGCTTTTGTCATTTTTAATTCTGCCCGAAAATGAAAATACGTATACCGCCACATCTTTCGTCGAAGCGTGCAATGCTTAAGGCAGTAGATTTTTCCATATTTCGCGCGAGTGGGTTTTATTAATAACTGTAAATTTGTGACGAGAAGCCGGGCCCAAAGGTTTGAGCATACGAGTGACGCTAAAATTTCGACCCATGCCTCTGGATTCTATTGCAATTATTTCTAGACTCTGGGGGTCGGGCACGTCCAAAAAAAACAACCCACGAGGCATTGTATAACGCACTGTTGGTAAAAACTACCCGAGTAGTCACATTGAATGCAACGAGTTGATCAGGGGTCTCGGCATTTTACCAAGGCTCAACAAAGCCGCCCAAGAGGACACGGTACGGGCTAATACTCGACAATGGCAAACTGTGATTCGCGCGACTCACCTTCATATTGATGGAATAAGATTTGGCATCGCCAACGCCATTCGAGGCCTCGCAGGTGTAGGATGCTTCGTCCTCAAAGTCCACGTGTTTAATAATCAATGATTTCCCGTAATTTCCCTGCGTTATACGGTCGTTGGTATTGATGACCTGGCCATTTTTATACCACACAGTTTGGGGCAAGGGCGTGCCACCGTAGATGCAGAAAAGCTCGATTTTCTTGCCCCGGTATGCGACTTCGTTTTTCCTCGAGACGTATTGGCGCTCGGGCTCGTGCTTGTTTTGACTGGCGGAGGCACCGGTGGAGATGACATTGAGGAGAACGCGATTCCCGAGTTTGTATTCGTTTCGAAAAACAGACGTAGCAGAACAGGCATAGTAAAAATCATCCGACTGGTCGTTCCTGGTGACGTTGCTGAACCAAAGGTTTCCTTCCGGATCGAGGGTCATGCGGGAATTGTTGATTGATCTAGAATTTAATCGAGGCTTGTGAAAAAAAAAAAAAAAAAACATTTTTCGCGCGTCAGCAACTTGACAGCGAGGAGATGTAAGAGTTGAAAACTCTCCGTGTCCGATCTTGAAAATTTTCCACTCGAGTCACTTGAAACTTTGTTTCTCATTTTCTCCGACTCTATCGACATTATTAGCTTTCATTCTAATATGAGAAAAAAGGCGAATTTCGTGCTACGATTGGGCGAAAGGCCGTGGGAAAAAAAAAATCCGACCAATATAGACTTTGCGCTCGATCGACATTGGCCGAGGGAAATATAATCTCGCTCGAGTCGCAATGCCGAGGTCGTTGTACCGCGAATGTTGCTTGGATGATTCCAATAAATTTCAAAAACTTACTTTATACCGCCCATCGTGTCCTGAATGAGCCAGTAAACCTTGGGCTTGGGCCAACCGTCGGGCGGTTGACAGGTCAATTTGTAGGGCTCGCCTTCGTTGGCCACCATGGTCATTGGGCTCTCGTCCTTGAACGAGTTCAACTCGGCTTTGCGAACGAAGACCGAATTCGAGGTGGCGATGCCAAATTCGTTTTCAGCGAAACATTGGTACTGGCCCAAATCCTCGTCCCTTGGTCGCGTTATCACCAGGGTACCCCGACCCGGCTGCACCGAAATCCGGTCATCGTACGCCGGCCAGTCGAAATGCTTGCCGTTTTTGATCCATTGGTAACTGCAACACAAGGCAATCCATCGATCGTTTCCTTCGATTGTCGCCCGCGCACGCCGACTCGGTGACAAACGAAGCACGCCAAGAGCAGAGCCGGACTGTCGAAATTTCGCAACTCGCTCGATTAATCAAGGCGTTGGATCAATGACATCCTTGGGAGCAACGAACTTTTAAACTGAGAAATTCCAACGTACCGACGTCTCTACGTGTCAAGTTTTTCGTAAAAGAGCACGCGTAGCTTTCGTCGATTTCGACAAGGATCGTTTTCGAGAAATGGACAAAATTTTTCCAAAAGCCAAATCGCCCTCTCGCGAATGCAAACTTTGAATTTCGCGAGAAACCAAAGTCGATGGTCTCTGGCCGGGGAACGCCCCTCGAGCATCTGAGATGATTCGGGCGATCCAACGGAGTTCCCGTACTCGCGATGGCGACCGCCACTGGCCGAGGCTGCGAGGTCGCTCGAGCAATTGACGGGGCGAGTTGCTTTGGCTTCTGTTACGGAATATACACGCATCTACGTTACGGAATATAGACGCCGAGCTCTCGAGCGAGTGACCAATTTTATTGATGCGCCCATCTGCCAACGTGACGGTCGTTCAACTTTTTTGCCCGCGGATTTTCGCGTGCTTGCGCAAATGAGACTCGCATTGAATTTCGCATCAAGGTCGTATTGATTGACATGAAATTCGATAAAACATGAAAACTCAATTATTGATTTACAAAAGTTTCTCGCTTACAAGTTTCGGAAGACTGCGCGAATGTTAGGGAGAGAAAACTCGTGAAAATGGAATGCCTTTACGTTTATCGCTACGAGTAATATAGCGATATTAACATGTCATGCTGAATTATTTCGAGTCTTACACTTTATTCAATTTCTTTTGGCCGCGTATAAAGTCAAACTCGAGTACGATTTGACTTGGATCCTTGAAAAATTTCATGGTTGGCATAAATTCAGTTTTACGTTCCTTTGACGAGCAAAAAAAAAAAACGGCACAATTTTCGGAAATGACTATGGTCGATTCAGCTAAAAATTACGGTGAATTGGGGTGCTCCTTATGATCGAATATTCCGTAGAAAGGAATCATTAACGCGATGAAATATCCGATTGATATTTCACTAACGATGTTTGGCGATGGCCAAGTTCAAAGCCCGAGCCATCGGGGATATCGATCGATGGTGCTCTAGTTGCACTTTTGCAGATTTTATGGCGATGTTGCGTACATTCAATATCGACCTTCCGTCGCCACGTTCCCCGGTGTCCAGGAACATTTTTTCTTTCCGCGGTTGCTTGACATTTTTTTTCGGCCCCGCTGGTCCAGCTGAATTCAAGACTGCAAACCTCCAAGGATTCAACAATTCGTCAGGAATTTGGGCTCATCGGATCTTGCACGGGAAGGGAATTGAAAGTTGCTTGTGCACATGGACTAGCGCGCGTACAAGTAAACTCCTCGCGAAATAGAAAAGATTTCATCATTGGAAAAATTCATTTACCATCTAAATTTTTCAATTTTCCATTCTCTACTACCTTGGGGCTGGTTCGCCGTCAGCCTCGCACTCAATCAAAAAGGGCTTGTCGTTCTCGTTGACATTGGCTTGCGCAACTTGAAATAGCTGCTCGTCCGTAGGTGGTTGCTTTGTTATTCGGGGAGGTGATTGAACTGTAAAAATTACACAACACTTCTTGAATGAATATTTACACACAATTAATATCAGCATCAATATAGCAGCTCAACCCATCACGTCGCACATTTTTCTGGAAGAGGACTTTTTCAGAACTCGCTTTTATTTGCTGTGATGTTACACGGGGAAATTTCAACTTGCGAGTGCTCATTTGCCAATAAACAGCCTGAGAATGGACTTTATGATATTGCAAATGTGAATTGGGATTCACAAATTTGACATCTACTTCCATAAAACGTAGTCAAAGGTTACATTGAAAAGTAGAGAAAATTCAATTTAATCTACCGCTCCAAGTTGTCGATACTATAGAGAGGCACAGTCAACTCTATACGCCGAGCACCGCTTAAACTATCTTCCACGCTATACTCCGCGTGTCCATTTTGAAATAAGAAACAAATTACCATCGAGACTCTTGATCTATTACAAAGTGAAGAATTGGAAACTATTTCAAATACGCTTCATTCGATAACCTTCTGAATTGATCAAGTGTCGCGTCTTTTCTGGTCAAATGAGGCACCCAAAAAAGGAAAAAGTAATCATTACTTCGAGTTGGCGCGATGAAAGTAATGCACGTTATTAAATAGGAATCGAGATGTATGCTTACTGAAATATTATTTACATAGTTGTTTGCAATGATCGCGACTACACTCGGAGAAATGCCCGCTCAGGTTTGAAACGGAAAGTGTTCCAAAGCCACCTGCATACTAACCCCAAACGTTGACCATTACTTTTGGAATGATCGATTTGTCAAAGTGAAACAAGTTGGACCGTTCACTTTGAAATGCAACTACGATGGTATTTTGAAAGGGATTCCTCTTTACACGTTCTCATAATATATTCCTGTGTTCGGGCCGCGTTCTTCTCCCCCCACGCGTCCCTTCCACTGCGCTAGATATATAAAAGGCAAGCGCGTTTCAAATCGACCTGGCTGGAGGAGATGTGATTGTTGACGAACGCGAAAGGACATTTATGCTGAAAGAGGATACCTTTCAAAAAGTCTTTGAAACGACGTCCCTTTCACGTTGACGGGCGAGTTTTCCGAATGTGCGACAACTTTCGAAAGAGGGACGTGTGAGCGAAAAAGCGATTAGACCGACAAATATGCGACTCACCTGTAGCAGATGCGTGGACGATAAGGGCGGTAAAAATAAATATCCTCCACCTCGCCATTTTTCAACTGGCTATTTTTTTCTGGAAAGATGAAAAGATTGCATTACGGTCAAGAGCAAGCGTGACATCAATTCAGTAAGAATCACATATTATACTTTGATATCAACAAGTTTGAATGGCATTTGGTATTGTTAAGTGGAATTCGGTAAAAAAAAAAAAAATCGGAGAGCGCGGGACACTCGTCCTATTAGGATGTGTAAACATTGTACACACATTTTGATAGTTATTATCATGTTTTGCCCTTTGGTCGAATATTAAATTAGTAGCAGTCATCTGGTGCAATCAAATGTAAAAAAAGGGTTTGAAAAAAATTACCGGAGTAACTTTCGTAGCCCAAAACCCATGGATATTTTTGATCCTACGTAAAAAACTGTAGCGAGATGGTGAATTACGCATTGTCAGTACGAATGAGCGAGACACGAATGAGCATTATGATCAAGGTAATATTTAATCATGTCGAAGTAGGCAATACCCATAACATCATATAACAATAACGATTACTTAATAATTTCGACATATTACGATACATAAAAATTTATCATTGGAACAAATTTTGTTTCAATGAAATGTAGTATTCGTTATATGCGAATGTGAAAAACTTTAACCTTTTTAAAGGGTGACTACGTATTATAAAAATTGTTTCAATTTCTAGATTGCCTTTGAAAATCAAGGAATAAATCGTAATCTGTAAAACAGGTTAAACAGTAGGAATCCAAATATACCATATGAGGGGTGTATAATAATTATCTAATGACCCTCCAGAGCAACTTTACTTTGCTCAAATTTTAATTTGAACGTTCAGCCGACCGGGAGCTACAAAAATTAAGTTAAAATTCTACAATTCATTGTGGAGATTTAAATGCAGAAATTTGAATATGCCACGTTTTCTAGGTGTATAATTTTCTGACATCCCTCAGGCCGAATTTTTTTCCTAAAACTGTCAATTTTATTGTCAGGCTCGCCGAGAGCTACGAAAAATACAGTAAAAAATTCACGAGTCATTGTAGCGATTGGAATATACGATTTTAGGAATGTGCCAGGTAATTATCTCCCATCGGGGGATTTTCAAATTTAACCGGGACACCACCATCTGTGAATGTCAATAAGATACTTTTTCATAGAAATTCATTTCAGAAAATCGAGTTCTTAAGGAATGAAATTATGGGCATTGTCAGCAGCCAATGGGGATATGGCGTTTTAACATGAGATATCACAAGGTTGGGAGGTTCACCAAAAGAGCAACTTTTTTTCCACTTTCCTGGTCGGGAGGTGTCAGGTGCGGATTATCTAATGGTCAGGTTTTTCACCGTCAGTGATACTCATCATCAAGCTGGTAGGAATTTTAAAGCGAAAATTCTATTTTTACAAATCAAACAATGGGCTCTACCAGCGAAACACAGTACGATATTATAGATTTACGATTGAGAAACTGCAAGGCTGAGGGATTAACCGCGGCATCAAATTTTTCCCCACTTTTCCGGCCAGGTGCTGGTGCCAATCGATTATCTCCCCGTCAGGATTTTCGAACCTCAGGGCGCCATCGGCGAATCTCTTGAAATTTTTCACAACTCGATTACATGGTCCGGGCCCACGATTGTGAATGCGATTTCATGAATCGTAAAGAAAAAAAAAAAAAAGAAAGAAAATAGAAAACCATCAACTGCCAGAGATCCTATTTATTTTATAGTAAAAAAATTGTCAGGTTTTCAAATTGTTTCTTGGTTTTTCCATTTTTTTTCTATGTTTTACTCGATACATACACTTGATACATAATACGTATAATACTACGAGCGCGCGCGGGTCTGGGAAAAGAAAATATTTGCTCATCATTCCACATTTTTTTCCGTTTGTTCGGACGTTTTATTTGTCAAGTTTCAACGTTTGGAATCCGAATTCAAGGAAGATTTGGATTTTCCCCATTTTCCCCACTGGGACATTTCATTTTTGCCCGGCCGGGGTCGATCGGTGTCACGCGGTATACTCTCGTAAAATGTTCATTTTTCGTTTGTTTTTGTTGCTGTTGCTTCGCAATCATAACAAAAACTGCTAGAAAATAATAGTTGAATTGTATATACGCGTGGCCAATGATAATGCGATAGAATAATCAAGCTGATTGTAGTAAATTGTTGTACATTTTCAAGTCTTGTCCATGTTTAGTTATCAACAGAGCTAACAGAGTTATGTTTTTAAATGAAAAATATTTCTTTCCATATTTTCGCCTCTTTCCCTCCCCTATAAATCCATATTTTCCACAATCACCCAAACAAACCCATATTTCAAAGATTCAAGTGTCTAAGAATCGACAAGAAAGATATTTATGGCTCGAATACTTTTCAACTTCTATCGTTTGCTTGATAATAATGTAAACAAAACATGGTTGCATCGTTAATCAATCGAGATCATTGAATAAAAAAAATCCAGCTCTGAAAGTCAAATTCGTAATCAAATTTGTTATTTCAATTTGTTATCAACTGAACTGAATGCTTCTACGTATGGTCCAGTTGCATCTTATGACGTCGAACGTTCATTTTCAACAATATATATTGAGTCGAGTTCAACAACATATTTAGAGTGACAAACGGCGCAGTTTTTTTTTTTTTTGAAAATCTGATGCAACATTTTATATTGTTCTGCAACGATAGAAAGTTGAAAACTCATCGTAATTAAAAATAAATACTATGCATCTTATTGTCCATATTTGTTCATTTTTCCATTCATAAATCCATACATATTTTAATAGTTTAAAAAACATAACTCTCTTAGCTCTGGTTATCAAGTTTTGGCAAAACTTGATGAAATCATGCGTGGACTTTTTCACCATCGGATACTCGAAACTCGCTAATACTTACGAAATTTATCAACATTAGTCAAAGTCGTACATTTCGATTGATATTTTTCAAACTATCGACCATGCTCGGTGAGATGAAATATTTTTTCAGTATAAAACACGTGATGGACATTACACGGCGGCTCCGATACTTTACCGAGTTTTCCAAACTTTCTACCGTCCACATAATTCTTATCAACTTTTTCTGGGCTTGTAGAAAATTTTTCCAATTATTTACAATCGAAGAAATTTGCAACATTTTTCGCGAATGTATTGTATTTTTTTAAACTTGAAACGCGAGACTCGAATCATTTGCAACTTTAGTTTTATTGCAATTTTTCCAATCCTTTCGCATCATTTGTATGTTTTCAATACTTTTCAGGAATTCAATCGTGTTGCTCGGAAATAAGAAAAAAAAGTAATCATGCATGTTTCAAAGAAACGTGATATTGGTCCAATTCTGCCGAGTACGTGAATATTTTTCGAAATTATACAAATCGTTTGAATTTCTCTGAATTATTGACAATCTTTGGGATTTTCATCGTTATTTCATTTGTCGAAATTTTCGAAATTCCACCCAAAATGCATACCCTTCAGAAATGTTTGGAATTTGGGTTCAATTCTTTAAGATGCTTGATAATTTTTTCATACTTGACAAGTTGTTTTTGACAGATTTATATTAAAAAGTAAAGAAATTCATCAACATTTGCCGAAACTGTAGGTTAAAAATTTTCCGAGTCGTCAAAGTTTTATCGCTTCAACAACATTGTATCCGTCATCAGTTGTCGATATTAGACTTTATACGTATGTCAAACAATTGAGACGTTTTCATAGTTTGTTTTTAATGATAAGTAAATATTCAAATGTGCCGTCTACTTGCAAAGAGTAATTGAGACGATTAACAAAAATTATATTTTGTGACGTATGATGAGCAACGCTCGTGTTTTTCATCATACATGAAAAAAGGAATGACGGAAATGGGGAGAAAAGTATGCGATAATAATACTACGTGCAACTCGAAAACTACGTGCGAGCATCCACTTATTAAGTTGATCGTGGATTGATCTTGAATCATTGGTCGCGTCGCATCAACTGAAAGTGAATGCCGAAAATCCGGCAAATAATGAAATTCGTCATTGAATCAACTCGAACGACTATTCGAGATGCTGGACGTACGGGAATAATCGGAAACAGTAAAATAGACGGCGAAGCAGGTGTTTGTATCAAGGAAAAAACCGTTACGAGTGATTGATGCGCGTGTGTCATCAGATGACCCCAACGGCCAAAATATCGACTCCCTCGCAGTTCGAAATCCACAATGCCGAATACTCGAGCAGGATAATGGGACCTGCTGTTGAATGGAATATATCCGCCAAGACGGATATCGCGTGGAAAAAGGAAAACGGGACGCGCGCGAAAAAGGCGAGGGAGCAGAGTCGCGGTCACGCCCGTTTTCACCCCCGCGAGTCGAGAAAAAACCGCTAGTACTGGTACTGCCGCCGCAACATTGATCGCGTTGATCGCTGTTGATCGCGTTGATCGCGTTGATCGCGTTGATCGCGTTGATCGCTGTTGATCGCTATTGATCGCGTACCATTGAAGAAACGGATCAACGTTTCATTCGCTTTCATCATGATTGATTGCACAACGACGCAAGGAAATGGAGAAGAAGTTATGAGTACCTATCACGCTTGTTGCGCTCATCCGACTTGATCCGATTGACCGCGCGATCAATGGCTTATTTATTATTGTGGTCTTATTTCATCGACGCGACAAACTTTTTTGGAAAACACCACCTGAAAACTGAGATTGACTGAGATGCTACACACCCAACGCACACTGGAAAACACACGCCCTCTTGCGAGACGGGCGGTGCAGAGGGGTCAGGAGGGATTGATAAACTCGGATAGACTCTGATAAACTCTGATAAACTCTGATAAACTCTGATAAACTCGGCATATTGTTGGAGAGAAATGTTGCATTTTGTATGCGAACGAATCGAATTCTACATAGCCGACATAGCCTAATGCCACACACGACACAACCGGACACAGCGTGCATAACAATTCATTTACATACGTTTACTTGTATATACATTCATGCAGTTTCATGCATGCATACCTTCCAGTGTATTCCCCATAGTACAAGTAAATAATGTCTCATCATCATTCCTGATCATTCCCATCAATTCTCACCCTTGATCGCCGTGAGAAAAACGATCGGAAAAAAACACCACACGGCGCGCCTGCTTCGTGATCTCCGAGCAATACAGCTTCTGCAGCTTTCCCTCTCTTTTCCCTCATTTCCCGTGCGATTCTGCATTTCCCGTCTCCTTCTCGTGTGCTCCCGTCGCGTGGCTTGGTCGTCGTCGTCGCGCGCGAGTGTTGCGCGAGCGCCGTGCGCGTGTAAAAAATACACATGTACACCTCGCGTCGCGCGCGTACATTACGTAGCGAACTGTAGCGAACTGTAGCGAACGAACGCGGAAGCGAAACATTGCGAAACATGGCGTTTGTTTCTCTCGCATGTTTGGGACGTCCTTAGAAATCCCATTCGCGTTTCACGCGTTTCACGCTGCCCTCTTGGTACGCGCTCGAGTGCTTCGCTCGCCCGGGGAGGCCTCCTTCGCCTCGATATTATTACTGATTGTTACGAACCGCGTATCGACACAGTCGACGAACACTGCTGCCGCTCGTGGTTGAGGAGCCGAGAGGCATTGCAACTGGCGTCGATGAAGCTGTCGGGTTGATTGGCGCGAGATGAGGCTCGCTTGGGACATGTCACCAGTCGGCGGTGGGCAGGACGACGCGGGCGACGGTAAGGCTCGGCCGCAGCGGCAACACTCGTGATTGTCCCAATGAGCAAGTGCAGGAGGGCAGCAAGTTGAACCGAGTTGGAGAGAAAAGTCGCGCCGCAGCGGCTCGCCGACACGGACGAGAGGCATCGCCAAATGGCCTCGCGAGGCTGCGCGAGGCCCTACGGGCGCAACAAAGTGAGCGGCGCCGTGGCGGGCAGCATCCAGTTCGACAAGCTCTTCCGCGAGAACAGCAACCGCCCGTCCGCGGCCAAGTCCGCCGGCACCGTCGGCAAATGGGGCATCACCTCCTTCACCTCCATACGCAGCACCAATGTCAACAACGGTAACCTCCTCCGCAGCAAGTCTCCCTCCGCGTCGTTACATTATATATACATATACATATATACATACATATATATATATATATATATATATATATATATATATATATATATACACATATATATATATATATTATATATATTCATTCTGATTCATTCACTCGCAACGTCTTCTTCTTCTTCTGCCTCCATGAATGCACTTGACTCGTGACCAAAGGGAAAAAAACACTCATCGTCGGCGCGACCGAGTTTTTGAAAAAAATTGACAAGTGTTCCGTCGGTGGTGGTACGGAGTACTCACCCACGTAATACCTATCGCGTCACTAGCAATGCCCGCCAAAGTATTTTCATGAAAATGTAGTATTCCGAGGTGACCTACCTCGTGCTCTCATCGGTACAATGTGCCGCGAGGGCACATCCACACTCGCGTGTGGCGCGAGTATTCGTTTTCTGCTCAATGCCATCATTTTTCCTCGCCGACCTGAGCAGGTTTCTGTAAACTATTAATGTTCCAGGCCGAAAATTTGCTATGCGCGTCGCTTCCATTTGCAAATTAAGGTTATTTTTGAGTATGTTACTTGAGATCTTTCAGTACTCGTTAATTTAAAGGACTTTCTGGTATCTTTTGTACATTTCTACACAGACACCTGGAATTCCATCCTACAGGATTCAAGGTTTTCAATTTTCGTGGTGATCCATAGATCCCCCAGAGAGAGTCATATTAGCCTGGATTCTTAGTGCTCCTAACATTTTTCGTTTTTTCAGTACTTTGGAAATTTTGCAGCCTTCTCTACGGTTCCTATGCATTACTAGTATTTTCAAGGGCCACTGCATAGGTGTCCAGTATTTGAGATTTATAGTCTCATATACAAGATGCCTCTTGAAATTCTCAGCATTTTATTCCCCGGAATCGAAAAAACATGTTGATAATAATTTTCATACACCTTTCAGAAAGCATGAGCTTGGAGGACTTTTAGTATTTTTCTATATTTTACAAAGAATCAAATACAATCTCAAGTATTTTCTGGTATTTTTATGCATATTCTATGTAGATTTTTTAGAATTTTTACAATTCAATGCTTTTTCAGAATCTCCAAGTTTTATTGACTTGCAGATTTTTCACACATTTTCAACAAAATTTAGTCAGCGTTCATAGGGGCTTTTTTGATTTCTAGTATTGTACGCGTTTTTTTTTTTTTTTTTACATATACATACAGGGTGTCCCAAAGTCCGCGAATCACCCGATCACTACGGAGGGGCAAAATAAGGGGGGGGGGGGGGAGATATACTCACTCGGAAAAAATTTAAGAATTGTGTGAATATACTACAAACAGCAATTGAAGAATGGAACAGTGAATTTCAATCCATCGGACATTTTGACGCTGTACTAGTTTTTGATTTTCTCACCGATATAACCAGCTTCAAATGGAGCCAGAACATGGACAAAAGAATGTAGGGACGGAGCCTGAGCAAGCGGGGCGGCCCCTGTTGAGGGGCGAGAGGCAGGGTGCTATAAGGTCAACGTAACATGTTACCGAGCATGCGCGTAGTCGTTGAGCAATCAAAACTAGGCAAACTAGGCGTTATTTTCCCGGCATTGCCCGGAACTGAGCCTCGGCCAATGAAAAGTAGGCAGACAATCTCGTCCCTCTGCGGGACGCTCCCCTGGCCTAAAGTATGACTTTACACTCCGTCCCTGTATTCCTTTGTCCATGAGCCAGAAAATCCAAAGAAAAAACAAAGAAAAACACATTTTTGTTCCAAGAAAAACAAATTTTCGTTTACATGCGGATTCACTCTAAACGGAAACTAAGGATTCATGCAGTAAATTTTCACCAATCAAAGGTCAATTAACTATTTATTTTCGAATGATTGCCTCCATGGATTCAGATTGATATCGAACAAATGCAACTCTTCAAAAAATTACAAATATTACAACTACAAAATTCCACTCTAAATGCAAAAAATAGAATGATAAAATGAATATTGATATTAAACAAACACAACGGCACAAAAAAAATTACCATGCAAATTTCATAACAATGTCAAGTTCATTATAATTCATCAAATTTCAATCAATCGCACATTACTTTTGTACAAATTTGAAACCGATATCATTAATTGAGCCAGCTTGATATTACATTAGCACAACCACCAAAAAATGTCTACAATTATTGGGTTCAGCTTGAAACGCACAACAAAGATGATGATTATAGTTATTTGAAATCCATAGCTTTCTTACTTACTTCCTATTTATCTCAATGGTGGAGCCTACTCGATAGTAAACTAGCACAGCAGCGCAATAAAAAACCTATAATAATTATGTAGTCTTACATCAAACGTAAGTTTGAAAGTTTAGTAAATTTTGGCCGATTGCGTAATCATTCTTTGCTTGTGTTATATTTGTTGTTCCAGCATAATATTAAAATCACTATTCTTTATTTTGCATTCTTCGAATCGTGATAATTACCAGTTTTTGTGTGTGATTATGGTTACTATAATAATATTAAGGTAGCGCAACAAATCACAAAGTTAAAAATATGTACTCGATTAATGTCTGATGCGTTAAAATGTACAGTTCCATACTTGGCGTGTTTCAAGTATATACGCATGATTATAATAGTTCTTTTTTTTTTTTTTTTTTTTTTTTTGCAAATTTGATAGCTCAATGTTGAATAACGCGAACAACCGTACGCGCGACGCGTACGTCCAAACGCTTAAAGCATACACAGATTTGGTTGAATTTTATGATAATCGATAAATGAAATTAAATTGTATATTTCGCAAATTTTCCGAACAAGTAGGAAAACCCTGAATTCGTTTTGGCTGCTGAATTTTGAAGAGTAAAATCTGAAAAATGGATTTTTACATGAACGCACAAAGGAAGCCACTAATCTCTCTAAATTTTCTTGAAATGGTATTCACTCAGGCTCAAGTCAATCTACTGCCTCTTGAAAAAATGAGTGAAAAGAACCTATTTTTTAGCCACGGTCAATTATCTCAAATTTAGGAAAGTTGGCTCAAAGAACTTTTTATACCAAAGAAAGTTGACTTGGCTCAATCCGTGTAGAAAAGCTTTCATTCATGCAAGTCAGAATGTCAGAAAGTGTTACCTTCATGTGCGTTTGTCTACTTGCAATAGTATATTTCCCCGTTTCGCCACATTCGCACAACCGTGCCTGTTACGAACGATATTTTATAGAAAACGCGTTTAGAGACCTCGAGCTGGCATAGAAACGCGTTTTCTATGCCAGAGGTACATAAAATATTTTTCTGGTATAAATCTATTATTTGAAAATGAATTATTCTTTCCGTTTTATTAAGCAGACTTGTAATTTAGCCACCTTCACGCAACCACGGCAGCGCAATCAAAAAATGAAAATATACTACATTGCACAATATTGGATGCTAATTTAATACGTATTCCAAAAATTTATTGCGTTTATATTTTTCTAAACACCGCCGGTTGTGCTGCCTAGAATTCCTTCAAATTAAGTTGACACAACCGCAAAAAAATTACAACCCAACTCAAAGAGTGAGAGAGCATTAAACTGCATAATATTCGATGTTATTCGATTATGCGTTTGAAAAATTTAATGTGTCCATACCGTTCGAAATGTAATTTTTTGATTCGAATTGAATAATTCAACCAGTCATTGTCTTTGGAAATATTCTATGGATTTCGATATTACAAATTTCTTGTGGAATTCTATTAAATAATTAGCATTGTATGCCTATAAGTGTTTCAATGAAGAGTTGGTAACAAGCGATTTCACGAAACTATTGAATACATATTCGGAAATCGTCAATGAGCAGTTTTTCGTTGCGCTGATTAATCCATGTCTAGTCAGCATAATTATTATCATGATACATTAACAGACATAAATCTCTCTAACGTACGCCAGTCTTAAGAAAAGTTTTGTCGCGCAGTCAAAGCTATGGATACCTTGGGATTTTTTTGGTATACAAGAATTTTACTTGAATATGGGGCGATTTACTGCCACAAAAAAAGTGATACTATCGATTATTTTGAGTAAGAATCAACTTGATTACTTTCACTCATCTTTAACATCAACTCGACTTGGAATGAAATTCATTTAAAGATATTGGGAGGGATTTCAAGTTTTTTTTTTTTTTTTTTTTTTTTTTGTACTTGTACCAATATAATTTTTTCCATTAAACTTGCTGCGATTTGGCAGCCAAAACGAATTCAGTGTTTTTTTGGATTAGCTCAAAAAACGTACCTGTCAAGATTAAATTTTTTTTTATTTTTTCGGGCCATACGCATGATTGTTCACGCTAGTCAATATTAAGCCAGAACAGCCAGTGATATTTCGGAGAATGTAAGTGCAATAAATTTTTGAGTATGCATTACATTGTGCATTACATCAAATTTGTGCCAAGCGTGTCCCAACTTTTGAACTAACTTTTGTTCTAACTTTTTCGCGGGCGTGCTAGCTAAAACTTGAGCCAGCGCAACCGGTGAAATTTAGCGAAATATAAATGAAATAGATTTTTAAAAAGAGTAATAAATGAGGGTTCAATATTGCGCAATCAAATATGTTCTCGTTTTTGAATTGTGATGTACGTTTTTTGTGGTTGTGCTAGCTTAAATTTAGGCCTGCACATCAGCGATATTTCGAAAAATATCAACGCAACAAATTATTCGAATGCGTATTAAATTAGCATCAAATGTGGTGCAATGTTAGTACGTTCACACTTTTGGATCGTGCTAGCTTAAGGTGGCTTTAAAATTTAGATACCCATCCTCAAACGCATTTACCATGCCAAGTGTAGATGTTTGACTTATGCGCATATCTTTTGTGTCGTACGGTCATGGTATTTTTCATCTCCCCATGTTACTGTTTCCTGCTGTTACTAGCAGTCCTTCATAAAAGTTTATTCTGCTACTTGCCTTATACATTTTTCTATTTGGTGGCTCACTTTGACAGGATATAAAATAGCGCACTCTGATATGTACATACATACATACATACAGAAAGTGATTGTTGATTGAAAAAGTAAATTTCTTTCTCATTTCGATGTATATACATTATTCCCAGTTGATGACTTGAATATCATGATTGCATTTTCCCACAGGAAAGAAAGAGGAAATCCGTAGCGGCATCAGCGCGAAGCGCATGAAACTGGAATACAGCAACCAAAATTCAAATGTAAACGCGGCAGCGGCGGCGGCGGCGGTGACGGCGACGGCGGCGGCGGCGGCGGCGGCGGCGGCGGTGGCGGCGGCGGCGGCGGCGGGGGGGGGCCAAGATCCGTTTTCTTTCGACGCTACCGCCGACAAACCTGCCGCGATCCAGCCAAAGAAGTTCTTCAAGAGTAGAAATGCGACCTCAAGTTCGGCCGAGGCGACGCCGACCGACGCCGCCTCGATTTATCGCCAAGTACCTGACTCGCAGTACGGTGTGCCGCCCCGGGCTCCCCCAAAGACTGCCCCTCTCAAAAGCGCCACCAGCAAAAAAGAGCTTCCCAGCAAGGTAGTAGCCACTGTACATGGAAGCGAAAGAAAGAATTTTCGAATTTTCATCATCTGCAATATTCGGCGCAAAGCATTCATTAGCATGCGATGATAAATACGTAGTTATTAAATGTTGACGTGATTTGTCATTGACTGGAAAATGACTTTCAATGTGAAAAATAGTTTGAGGAAAGTTGCTTTTCCCGCATAGTAATGTATGAAAACAATGTTACAATAAAATAAATAACTTGTTACAATGAATGTGTATTATTGTAACAAGGCTTCGCCGGTGAATAATGCGGCGGCGACGAAAGAGGAGACGAAACCACCGATTGTGCTCCGAATATGCAAGGGTACGGCGCGACTTGTGAGCAGCGACATCGAGTACGGCGAGCCTGATACGTACAGGATATCGCCCGCCATGACAACTCTGACCAAGGTTAGCATAACCAGGACCACCAGGAGCTCGGAAAAGACGAGCAGTGAGAAGTTAGAGCCAAAAGTTTTGAGATCATCCTCCTCATCATCGTCCCTCCAACAGCAACACGCGCAACTAGAGCCGCAAGCACAGATACAATCATGGGTAATTATGTGTCAAGGAGCTATTGTATTCTGTCGACTCGCATTTTTCTCGTGTAAAAAAGGATTGATCGATTTACTTTTCAACTCTTCTGTGAAGAGCACCAAATTCACACATGACTTTGGTTTCTCGCAGGTGGCAACGACGTCGATTCCAATCGACGAACACACGGAGACGCGGCGAACAACCCGCAGCCGTGCCAAACACCTGCACATGGAAGTGACCCCGATGCCGCCCCCTCCTGTCGCTGCTGCTGCTGCTGCTGCTGCTGCTGCTGCTGCTGCTGCTGCTGCTGCTGCTGCTGCTGCTGCTCCTGCTGCTGCTGTGGAGCAGCCTATCCTACCAAAGCCCCCTGTGGTGGAGCCTAGCCCGAAGCCAGTGCCCCAGAGTAGTCCCCAGCAGGGTGGCCCTGGTGGCGGTGGCCCTGGTGGCGGTGTCCCAGGTGGCGGTGGCCTCTCTCTCACACTGAGAAAATCTGTCACCGATTCGAACAATACGCTCATCTCCCACTACGACATTATCAAGACGACCGCCGACCTCGAGACAACGGGCCAACACTATACGCCCAAGTCCCCGACTCGGACGACGGAGCGCATCATCGCCCAGGATGACAATGCGCCCCTGCCAACCAGCACCCAGGAGCTCATCGACATTCTTTCCAGTGATGTCGAGTCCAAGGTGGATTCTTTGCCCCCAGTTGTTCAAGACAAAATGGAGGTCGATGAGGAAATTACATCAATGGAAACGCAATGCTCCCAAGTAGTTGATTCAACTCCTCAAGTCCGCGTGGAGCCGGAGAAGGTAAGAAAAGAAGAAAAAAACTTGTTTGAAATAAGAAAATCGGCCATGTGCCGTGAATCGCATCGAACACGACGTCTCCAAAAACTACTATTGTTGGAATTGCGAAAAACAAAAGCTGTCTGGAATGGTTGTTAATGACTCCCTAAACACTGTCCGTAAAAGTTTTTTCCAGAGTAAGCCCTGGTTCTCGATTTATTACTTGGACAACTTCAAGCCGCGCGATATCGGCCCTTTTTCCTCGAACAGAAGGCGATTCACATTCCCCGATCACCCAAAAGGGGGGCCCTCCGTCAAAGACGTCCGCAAAATGTCTGAAATTTCAGAGCCCTGCCTCCTTGTTTTTGGTTGCGTGTCTTGGAGGTTCTGGAGAATGTCGCTGAAAACGGAAAATGTTGATTTATTGTACTACCGCCGTGTTTGACAGGGGCTGGAGCAAGGTGAGCCGCGGCGAGTGGTCGAGCAGCCGGAAGTTGCGCCGAGGGGCGAAATGGAAGCGCAAGTGCTGGCGCCCACGAAACAGCTGCTCGATCAGGACTGGTCCTCGGAGAGCGAGGACAGCGAGGAGGCCCCTTGCAACGTCGATAATGAGACGATACCTGCGGACACGAGGAACCTCGAAGCGGAAGAAGAGGAAGAAATGGCGGCGCGACCGGCGCCTCCCCGACAGGTCGACGTCGCGGCGAAACAGCCCGTTACCAAGAAAGGCAGTATTTTCAAGAGCAGGTCAGCGGGGACGACCAACGGCAACAGGCGAGCCCTCTACAAGCACAAGTGGTGCGACAACGACAAGGAACCCGGCCAGCCGGACAGCGCGACGACGGAGAGCGTTCTCCTGCCAAGCGCGCCCTCCGGCTCCCACGTCACCACTCCTCCAATCAACTTCGAGGAGAGCGAGGCGCAGCTCACCAGGGTTGTCACGTACCCCGAGCTCGACGCCGACTTCACCGACGAGCTCGGGAGCGCCGTCACAAGCGTCATTTGCGGCAAAAAAGTCAAGGGCGTAAGTTGACCTTGTCGTTTTTCTCAATCAACTCTCGAGAGCCCTCCTCGGCAAAAATTAATGCCAAAAATTAATGACATCGGTCGCGTCTCGCGCTCGACAATGGCGAATTCAATAGAGTCAACTGACGTTTTTCACCAGCATCCACGTTGGCTTGTATTTTATGCAAGATTGAATGAATTTCACGTCCATAAATCAATAAATACACGCCGTACGAAAATGTATATTTCCCAGTATTTGTTGGATGATTCGCGTTGTCCGGTGTTTTTGTTCCAGTTCTATACCGTCGTGAAGAATGTGAAGAAGGCCCACCAAATCCAGGAGAGCGGGGAGTTTCAGGAATTCAACGACGACGTGGACTACATTTTGGACACTTTGAAGGAGGACAGTCCAAACGCGACTCGATGCCTCTCGGCCATCAGGTTGGCCAGCAAATGCATGGCCCCGGCATTCCGCATGCACGTCCGAGCTCACGGCACTGTCGCCAAGTTCTTCAAGGCTCTGCACGATGCGACCAAGGATCAGGTAATCTCGGATAGAAATGACAAACTTGCCCGAGTTTCTTCCTGGCGGGGTGAATGATGTCGTTATCTTTAGATATGGCTTTTCGTGCTCCTCGAGTAAACTCGCACAATTTCGAAGAAGAAGAAGAAGAAGAAGAAGAGTTTCGAATTCCTCGTTTGCACGAGGAATTCGAAACTCGGAAATATCAAGAAATAATGATAAAAGCCAAGTACACCACCACCTTTGCGGAGTTGCGGAATTTTTCGCTGCAAATATCACAATCTAAAAACTGAGGGGAAAAATGAGAACGCAACGGTTGCAGTTCTCAAAAGTTGCCTCGTCATCCTTAGGTTAAAGAATTTCCCATGATAATTGGACAATTATTATTTCGAAACGTTAGGGAATGCTGTGGGGAAGGTAAAAAATATTCGACGTGTACAGCAACCATCCTAAATATTCTGGGGAATATTTAGGATGGTTGCGGAACGTACCCTTGTAGAATATTCCGCAACATTCTGAAATATCGGCCGAGTATTTTCGGAAGCAAGTTTTTCCCGTTTAATGATATGAGGAGGAGGAGGAGGAGGAGGAGGAGGAGGAGGAGGAGGAGGAGGAGGAGGAGGAGGAGGAGGAGGAGGAGGAGGAAGAGGAGGAGGAGGAGGAGGTTCGTAATAATTATGAGACCGTGCGCGAAATTCAAATTTTTCAATGCTGTACATTTGTAAATATGTGAATAAAATTCCAAGTAGGTTTCACCCACTCGTCTACTGGATCCAGTGTCTCGTGATCCATAACTGGACAAGTATATTTTCATGATTCGCAGAGTCTTGGGCTGTGCACAGCGACGGTGATGTTTGTGCTGAGCCAGGACCGCTTGGCCATGGACCTGGACCGCGACTGCTTGGAGCTCATGCTCAGTTTGCTCGAGTCGGACGCGAGTCACAAGAATGCCTTGGACGACTGCGGCCTCAGTGACGTCGAGTTACTCAAGAACAAGGAAAAGGTTCGACAGCTGTGCGCCGACATTCAGGCCCAGGGTCACGCCAAGCACCTCAACTTGGACAACATCACGGTCATTGCCTTCTCTCTCTTTATTAGCGATGGCTATAATCATAACGGTCACTCGAATCACGCTCCGAACCCTCGTTTTATCCCCACCGCAATACTTTACACGGCACTCGAAGACTTTTCATTGCATTCGGAAATTCATCAAGTAGTAGACTTTTCTCTCTCATTTCTCACTCGAATGTTATTCTTGACAACTTTTTCGTCAAAGCTTCAGTTTCTTTCACCGTCGGCTGGAATCGACGAAAATGCGTGTATTGCAAAATGTTTCATTTTTATTTACCTCGCTATTATCTTATTGTCAGTCCAACATTTGGAGCCATCGCGAGTTTGGCATGTTGAAAGTGTAAATGTCGCTTGCAGGTCGGGCAACTTGCGATGGAGACCTTATTGAGCCTGACGTCGAGGCGTGCGGGGGAGTGGTTCAAGGAAGAGCTCCGAGAGTTGGGGGGCTTGGAGCACATCGTCAAGACCATTCGAGATTGTCACCGGCACATCGTGGCCAGCAGCGTGTCCGTCTCTGGATGGGACGAAACAATGCTCGACAAATTGCGAAAAGTCGACAGATGCTTACGGGTGCTCGAAAACGTGAGCAGCATCAAACGAATTGCTATAACAACACAACAGAGATGAATTGTTCATCATCGCTTGGAGGAGACCTGTTTGAGGTCCGGCGGCGGCACACCCGACGATACTATACTCTTCCTTCCCTTCTGTTTCAGGTCACGCATATGAACGAGGAAAATCAAGTGTACTTGTTGAAGTACGACGAGGGCATCTTGGTCAGTACTTTGGCTAGCCTTTACCAACTGTGTGTCAGAGAAATGGCCACTTACTCGACCTTTGACCCGAGTGACAAGAGCTCGACCGGTGCTGTGTTTCGAGAGTGCCTCTTTGCTATTATCAAAGTTCTCATCAATCTCACGCACCGTTTCAATGAACAATGTAAGAATTTCGCCAGCAATATCCCCCCCCCCCCACAACCAACCAACCAACCAACCATTCCGCTTCAAAATACTCCGGTATTTAATACTCTGACGGGTATTTGGCGACTCGAAAGTTTGAAAAAAAAAAAAAAAAAAAAATTTTTCTGGATGAAATGAGAGGATTTTACATTCCTTGTTAGACTTTTCAAATTTGGCAACTGTCGAGAGCGAGAGGAATCCCGAAGAAAAGATTCTTTTTTTCCTTCCAATACTTTGCATTCCTGAAAAATATCCACGGCTCATGTTTCAGCTTTTGGGAGTAGAACCATTGGTTCCCAACCAGGAGTCGTTGACTGCAGCTTGAATCTTTTATTGCGCGTGCCCGAGTTCATCCTGGAAGAAAAACGATTCGACGTGATGATGTTGGCTTTGATATTCCTGATCAATCTTGTCGAGAAATGCGACGACAACAAGAAATTGATCATGGAAAACGAAAAACTCGTCGTCGAAAGTGAAGACATTTTCGATGGTAAATGAACGTTTGCGGAAATGCTTAATATGATTGGTCAAAATGTGTGTTTTTTTTTTTTTTTTTTTTATATAAAAACATGATAACACCGATCAACGATATCATTTCATTTTATTATAATTATAATTGAAAACATACTGAAAGTTTAAACGTTCGCATGAGACAGTTTTTAAAAAATATTGAAAACGTTGAAAAAAATTCTGAATCGTCGAAGGCACTTTGGATTTCTTTGCAGTGCGGATATCTTCAGTGAAAGCCTTGATTGAATTGTTTTACAAACAAGAGCAACTCGCAAGACTCGAGGAACAAAAAACAGACGCAATATTGGATGGAAAAAAAGACTCGACTGAGCAATCAGAAACGGTTTCCACGACGACAAAGTCTCAAGAAGAATTCATCGAAGAAACTGTTACTAAATGTTTGTAAACTGCGCACTTACTTAATATCCCTTTGTATCTTGAAAAGCCTTACGGGTTGTAGCGATCATGAGGAAAATTATCCAAATTGACTCGTCTCGATCCACTCTTGACGTGATTTCTTACGGCTAGAATTTAAAATGTTTCGAAACGTCAATAATGAAAGAAATCCTTTTTCCCAGGGAGTATCAAAATTCGTTTGATTATTATAGCAATGAATCTGTTGGGTGTATTCATTCTTTGAATTTGTGTTTTTGCCTTCTAGTATTACAAAAAGCTGGGCGACACATGGAGCACACCCTCATTGGCGCGTATGTCGTGCTTCTTCTCGGATACTTGATTATGGATAACAAGGTAATTTTCTTCTTATCAATTGCTGCGTTCGCGCATTTCCTTCGTGTCAACATGTGCATTGAGATTGATAGAACAACAAGTCATGGAAAATTAAAATCTCCCAGCCTGAAGCAATTTTTTCACATTACAAATGTACTCATCATTATTCTTGGTGTCCTTTTACTTATTCGCATCCAATACACAAATTTACACTGCAGCTGGTAAAAGTAACTATGCCAAATTTCTCGTATTGCTTGGTCCATTAACAAAAGTAAAAATAGATTTTTCAGTTTTTGAAAGCTATCTGACTCGCGCTGTTTCTAAATTGCAACATTATTCCAAAATTATGGTCAACTATTAAGATAACTAACTGCTTATTAATGATTTGGTTTTGGAAAATATAAAAAAATCGTGCATTTCCCAAGATGTTTCTATGCATCTACTTGATTCCCACTTGGACCAAAAATTCCTATTACCGATGAATGTACGATGATATATTTTCATATTACAGAATTATGAATTTCTCGTAAGGAGCAAATTACCGGACAAGAATTTTGCGACGATGGTGATGGTGCTTCAGAAGTTTTTCAATTTCATGAACTTGACGGCATCGGTGAGTGAATACTATTTTGTTAATTTGTATTCCAACGTCTTACTCGTACAATTTCAATGAAGCCTTCAACTTGTGTACATCAAACATTTCAAGTATCGAAAAACAATCGTAACGAAAACTACTCGAATTGAAATTGGATCATGGCGAGCTTTTATTCGATCAAGTCAATGAGAATTGAAAAAAAATCTGTTGTAAAAATGAGATTTCCCAGGTTCGCCTGCGATTTACTAAAAATATGGGAACGATGGTAATATTCGTTATTTGTAAAAAAAAGTGGCGGAGGGTGGAGGGTGGGGTGGGGGGGGGGGGGGGGGTCAGTGACTTTCGTTGAATCGGTGGAACTGGACCGAGGGGAGAAGCGAAATGAACATGTCCCGTTTCCGAACGAACGACATTTGCTTTCGAGAGGCACGCGATGCGATTCTAACTTTATCGAAGCTTGATTGGCGTGACATTTCCTCAGAACGAAGCGAGTAGCTGCGGAATAGCGGCCACTGAGAAAGTCATCAAGTTTCTGAAGATGTCGGACGCAAGGGTCGAGGAGGAGAGGAACGAGCTGCCGCTGCCCGCGATGGAAGATTCCAGCGCCGTGTACGCGTCCTGATTGGCGCACGAGCGCGCTTGAAAGCAATGAAGGATAGCTGGGCGAGCGAATCTTGGCCGCCACCGGTTTTTATTATCGCCCCTTTCATACAGCCCCATTCTCCTCTTCTCCTGCATTTGTACGTACTTCCCCCATCATTCGATTAATTTATTGATGCAAGTTTTATGGCCCTCTAGGTCGAATCGTGCTGAGCGTACTCATTGTTAGAGTTATACATATTAACACCTTCGGCGGCTAGACTGGAACCTAGGCCGCGCGTTTGTAATTACGGAACGAGTTACATTAATATTATGCAATATGTATTATTAGCGCTGGCGTATTGCAAATTTATAAATAAAGAATGAATATATGGAGGGAGACGGTCGCAACGAGGCGCCGGTCAACCAAGAGCGCATTTCTTGCCAAATATTTTCCGATTCGGCGATACTCGCCGCCTTGGATTGACCGTGCTTCGAACGGCCGCATGGCGTTGCGCTGCGTGAGTTTATTTTGATATTGATGAAAAAAAAAGAAGCAAGCGAACCTGCTGCGTGTAATAGCGCGAGTCTTGTAAATTTTCAAATCTATTATAGGCTGGCTGGCGTTACCAGGAATTGATCAAGGGCGCCCCCCTCTTTATACATACATATTCTTTTGTTTTTTTTGTATAATTTGATTTTTAGAATACACGCGTCATCGTCCGAGGAGAACAAAGAACACTAAGTAGTTGTCGAATTTAATGAAACCTTTATTTCGACAGTTCTCTGTTTGTACAAAACGCGAGCTCAATAACCTCTTCGACATTTTTATCGAGAGAAAAATATGGAATTTATGGATAACACAGTTGTGCTAAACGAGACTTTTGGAAGAAGGCGTGGAAACTTTGGACAGGAACGTTCAGGTAAGGTCGACGATAATCGGTTCCTAAAAAAAAAAAAAACATGAAAACGAAAACGAAAGATTACTGAGAAAAACCCCTTAAGGAATCGATCATCGGTGGTGACCTTACCCGAAAGTTTTCTGCAAAACTTTCCGCGCCTTTTGTTTTTCGCCCAACTGTCTAATCAGGAAAGCATGTATCAACGTTTGTTACGTTTTGTAACCGTGAGCATACAGTATGTCAATATAATAAGCGCTGTTAAGTTGGTTCGGCACAATAAAACTATGAAAAATTTTAAAAATTAACTTTGCTGTCTCTTTGGGTGTTGTATTTTTTGCTGGCGTCTCTCTGATTCGAGTTTGCAAAGAGGTTGCAGAACTGACTTGACCATTACTAGGGGCGCCATGAGTTTGTTGTATTGGAATGAGTTGACTTGAAGAGGCTTTGTCGAGGAATCGGCAAGCGCCGCTCGGATGGTCAGCTCGGGTCTTTTTTCGGGAAACGTTTCGGGGAATTTGATAACGACAATGTACGGCAAGTCCTCCATTTCCATCATCAACGAGACATAACTGTAATCGTCGGAATTGTATTCCAGGATGTTCTTCCTCAGGTAGATGAGCAAACAAGCTATAAAGTCTCGTTTTTTCTTGTACGAATTGCTCACAGAGTCAATCTGCAAAAAGAGGTGTCCGACATTTCATGTCCCGACTGTGAAAGGCTTGCGTCATTTTTTCATGCATTACAAAATTCAACAGACCTTTTCTTGTAATTTGCGCGTCAATTGCGGTATGTACTCGAACAGCAGACACTGATCTGTAAAATTCGTAATCTGAAAGTCCTTTTGTACAATTTCCTTCAAGTCCTCCGTGGGTATAATTTTCCAAGTCATTTTTGTCCGCCCTTGATGCTGATACGCAACGCAGAATATCACAGCGTCGTCGATTGGTTTCCGGTCCCTGTAAGGCAGCCCCGAAAAGTCCAGGTCCAATTTTATGAACATTTGTGCTTCCGGTGTGTTTGGCGAGAATATGATTTCGAAATTGTCATTGATTTCATCGTCGAACAAGGCGAGCTGAGTTTCAATGCAGTCGGTGAATTCAGCGCACAATTTCCTCTGTTGGTATTTGGCAAAATAAAAAAAACATTGGTAGCGATTCCTGATAATATCAAAACACTCGATAAACTTGCCAAATTGCAATTGATTATGAATATTTTCAGCAATGGTTTGTTTTGCATTCAATGAATTTGCATCCAATAGAACATTTGTGAGTTTACAAATATGAAAATAATACATGTAACAAGTTTTTACACTTTTAGTCGAGTCTTATCGAGATGATATATTGTTCATTTTCAAACTTGATCAACAGTCAAGTTTCCTGTTGCAGTTTGAAATTTCGCTGCATGATCAAATTATTTCCTGAAAATGTCTTGGTCAAATTTAAAAACTCGCTAAATTTTCATCTTCAATTCTATATTGGGTTTTACAAGTCGATCAATTTGAGAGCACAACTTTCCAGTCTTGTTTAGAAAACTCGAAAATTCATGGCTCTCGCATGAAAATGAATTGTATTGAAATTGAGAATAATTACTTGAAATTCCTTGTAATGGGTGATCAATTCTCGAACGACATTCAGCAACGCTTTCGGGTTCTTCCAATCCCAATTAGCAAGACTTGGAATGTGATTCTCTATATCAGACGCTGCTGGATCGAAGAAAAAGTTTGCATTTTCGAAATTGAAATCAGGCCCTAATTCCGGAAAGTCCAAGTCAAAAATCACGTTACATCTAAAAAAATGTTGCGCGTATGGCACCGACAGCTCAAATTGGTTATTGAGGTTTGGAAATATTTGAAGATGTATTTGCTCTCCATGGATTCCTGGAAGAAAGAAGAAAAAAATTATTGTGATGAATTCATTTGAAATTTTTGCAGGTTCTGTAATGCATTTCTTACACTAAAATCCTGAAACTGTGGTATTTAAATATTGTACTATGTAAATTCTAAATCTTTTTTTTTTCCCCCACAAAACGTACTTTCCAAGGCACAAGGAAAAGACTTGCTATTTTTGATTGAATATTTTATTTTATAGAAATTCTCAATTCCCAGTATCGGAATGCTTGAATTTTGTATTTCCAACAATAAGCTTCAAGTGTTGAACTGGCATTGCATTTTCAAATTCGTTTAAAGTTGATGTTGCTTTTTCAATATTATATACTTCAATTCTACAGTCGCTGACACGCAATTAATGTAGTTGATAAATAATTCTTCATGGAAGTGAAATTCTTTTTTTTTTTTAAATAATGAAATATGCATAATATCGATATTAAGAACTAATTTGCTATTTAAAATATGAAAGGTAAAAAATCTAGAATTACCCAATTGATGAGAAGCATAAGTTGGGGACTTGTTTAAATATGTACATTTCTTCGGATTCAATTAGGAATTGGGAATTTGACTTTTATTGTAAATTACACCAAGACGTTTTCCAATGACTTGTTCTAAAATTTCTTGAAATCGAGGAGACAACCTTTGCATAATATGCTGAATTTTTTCAGCTCTAAAATATAACAATGAATAATATGCAAAAGTTGTGAAGGTAGGTACATAGTGTACGCGAGGTATGGGAATTTTGCAAGTCTTC
The DNA here is from genome assembly GCA_028476575.1 of Platygaster robiniae. Lineage (NCBI taxonomy): Eukaryota > Metazoa > Arthropoda > Insecta > Hymenoptera > Platygastridae > Platygaster > Platygaster robiniae. Next base: position 120,165 of record CM052027.1, read on the forward strand.
TGAAACTTGATGCTAATACAGTGTTGTAAGGGAAAAAAAATGTTGTCAATGTTAAAAAGTGCCTGAAAAATTTGACGTTCTCTTACCGAAACGTTTGTTTTTCAAAAGCGCATTAACGTAGAATTGTATGGATTTATCCAATTCCGAAGTATTCAAAAAGTAATTGTACGATTTTCGGCTCGTCATTTTTATTATTGCGGCTACGCTGGCGTTTATCCGGACAATAGATGCGCTTTTTTTTATTACTGAAAATGTCATCCAATAACGAACAGTACAGTACGTTGTTGTTATTTCAGTCAACTGTTCGAAACTGTTGAAAATTGTCAGCTTGTGGCCAATCGTGATATTGCGCACGCGGCGTATGCATATTCCTGCCTCGCGATTGGTTTTTTTTGCTCTGGCACACCATTGGCTGTCACTCTCAACAGAAAATATCAAAAGAGAAAATTCAAAATTCACACGACTTTTGATTTCATATTGAAAATACTTTTGTTCAGGAGCCATTCGAACCACTGAAAATTTTACGTTTTACGTGGAATACGAGCATAATATAGAAATACATTTTCATACATAAACACGTGTTATGCCAGAAAGAAGTTTTGAAAAATTAGTTTTCCCTAAGAACGATTAATAAGCGAAATTCGTTGGCCATTCCCGGACTTGGCGAATGTTGAAAGTATTATTGAACACCGACTTATGTATATTGGATGAAACGAGAAAAGAAAATGTTAGCAGAGGAGCACTTTCACACGTGTGACGGACGCCGAAAATGCACTTATTCGCCAACATATTACGTTGGATTGCGCCGAGATAAATATACCGAATGACACCAAGTACTTGGAAACAAATGTAAAGAAGAGAAATTACTCGTGCAAAACGCGAGGCGCGCCGCATAATTGCTCGTCTTAATTTGGGAACGTGACGGACGGACGGCTTCGCGAGAGCACTCGGATTTTTAAAATTGATGTTTTAAAAAGTTTTCATTTCTTGAAAAAAGTGTCAAATTTGTCGAATCAAGTTTTCGTTTAGTTGTTTGGAAAATATTTTTAAAAACTGTGAAAATATCTGAAAAATCTGGACTCTCAAAAACCGGCTCATTGGTTGGCTCAAACAAACGTTTGGTCGATATGGCCACAAACAAAAATTGGCTTGACTACTCAAATAAATGTTTGCCTCATAAACAAACTATTTCCATTAGACTCTAAAAAATTTTATTTCAGTCAAACAATAATAAAATGTGCTTGTCTGTACCAGAAATATATCTGTGGCTTCCCGCCATAATCGGGAAAGTCACGTGTGCCACAAGGCTCAGTTTACATCATGTTCTCATGAAATTTCGAACCTTATGGCATGTGCGAGTTTCTCGGCCATGGTTGGAGGCCATAGATATATTATAGATTGTAGCCCAATAAAACATGTGTTTGCTCGAACCAACAATTCACTCGAGCTGGCCAATTGTTTAATTAAATAACGATTGCTGGCCCATACGTATATCGTCAACGAAACGTTTGTTTAAGTAAACCAAACTGGTTTTTGAGTGTATGGGATGTCGATCTTTGTATGTTAGGAGGGCGAATATTAAAAATAAAAATAATAAACGCATAATAACATACAAGTAAATCAATATGACGAGAAAATAGCTGTTTACTCGAGGCCTGCCGAAGGAGCTTCTTTAACGAATGTGAATTTTGAAGAACGAGCCGAAGGCGAGTTTTGCAATCACACGCGTCAAAAAAGCCCTTCTGCAAAAGTCGAGTGCAATATTTTACATCGCAACGTGTCAAAAGTAGAATTTCCGATACGAGAGAAGCGTGGCGAAAGTGGCTACTTTCGCCGCTGGTCATGTCAAAGCATTTCCAGACCAGTCGGTCTGGAAATCGTGACACACGCAAGTTTTCTTGTGAAATACTTCGAGTCCGATGCATTCAGACTAAATATAGTGCATTAAAAAAATTATGTGAGAAATAAAATAAGGAATCCGAATTTGTGCTGACTAATAAATTAAAAGTTGTTTAGTCGTCGTCATCACTCGATGATTTTTTCAATTCACTATGCAGTAATGGAGAAATCGTTTTGCGAAATTTCAGCGAGATAAAATTTAGCGGCGTCAAGATCGATATGATTAATACCAAGATGCATATGCCGATAACGATTTGATAATTCTATTATCAGTGTTACACGTATAATATTGTACCTATATGTATTAGAGTGTCGTTAAAATATATATATATCCATACCCGCCCAAAAGTTGACGAATTCGATGAAATGAAAAAAAAAAAAAAAAAAAAAAAAAAAAAAAAAAATGTTTTAATTTTTTTATTGGAGCAATTAAGTCGCTGTGCAAAGGCAGAAACTTTGCATAGATCATCAATGTATACATAAAGGCAAAGGTTTTTGCCTTATTTTCGCAACGACTCACTCCAATAAAAAAAAAAAAAACACATTTTCTCACTTCATTTCATCAAATTTGTCAATTTTTGAGCGGGCAGGGAATTTTTTTTACGGACACCCCCCCAATTTGCGTACATACAATATCTTAATGGCACGACTTGTTAATTGCAATGCTAAAAATGCTGTATGAAATAACATTGTGTTTGCTCAGCAAATATTTAAAGCACGTACCTGTACGATTCATCCAGATACATTAATGTATATTCACATCTGCTGTTAAATGTCCTATGTATGTATTGAGAATTTTCATCACGAGTTATTCGTCCCAAGTTTTGCTTTAATGGATTTCCTCTTTCGTAAGATGGCATCTTACGCTCAGCCGATATTGAATAAATTCGTCGACGATTTGCACGAATAAAACAATTGTGGTCGACGGGGCGGAATTATTACTTTATAAGACTCGTACATAAACTGTCGTGTTTGGCTTTTCATCGCGATTCCGTATTTGTTTGAGGTTTTTTGAATCTTAAAACAAACAAAAAGGTGTTTTTTCTCAAAACTTGGCGATTCCATGAAAATGTAGTTACGAGCGTTTTCCACTCTTGCAAATTCATCTTCGACTTTTCAACTTGAGAGAATATTCATGATTTTTTTATTTTACACGTGAACAAATATATACAGAATTGCTATGTTTGTTTCTTCTTTTTCGAAAATATTAAAATATAACTCGATGATCACCATTATACATGCACGTTTGAAAAGATTCAATAGGTACCCAAGTGTTGCACAGATTGTTCCGTCAGTCGCACAAATGATCAATTATTAATCAATCATCTTGTATGATTTTTCGGAAATCTCGCTCCACCTGCAGGTGCATTATATGTTTCGAACAATTATTTACATCGCAGAAACTCGATAAATTTTGTCAATTCGTAATTATAACATTATAATATATAACGATAACCATCATGTATGATGGTAAAAATTGTATGCTGTGCTCTTGAAAAACTACCCCGAAGATTATTATGGACGGAAATTTGATTCGAGTTACTTTTTCACCTCTCAAGCATCGAGAATGGGCATTGGCAGCCCTGTTCCGACGGTGACAAGTGGCATATTTTAGGCCGACACGCAGGCGGGCAGAAAACGGTACATTGCCGCCCGTGTGAAAAAAATAATTCATTATTAACGATGAATTTTTAATTCCTTGGATTCAGGCTTGAGGTGGCATTAGTTTTCTTAGAAAAAAAAAGTATGCAACGTGTCATCGAGTCTTTTTAACGTTAGCGTAGTACATTGTAATGATGTTTCCTACACTCAAAAGTGAAAATTCCAAACGAAATGTTTACTTTGGAATTTAGAATCTGAAATTCCAAGCCTGTAGTTTTTACTCGTTTTTGAAATTCCCAAGTTGAAGATACGTCGAATATCTCTTGTAGCTCATCTGCAATGAAAATGTCGCATGCTTTTCTATTTCGAATTTTACATGAAAAATGCAGAGTGCAATAAGACGAGTAGGTTTTATATTTGCCTTTGTATACGAATTGCAATAAGTGGACCTTGACAAATTTAGGAACAGATTTGCATACATTCGCAAGCTTTAGTTTTGACACACCTAAATTCTCGCCGGTTATATTTATCATGTTACTCGAGTAATTGATGTTGTTCTTTTTAATTTCCGCAGGGGTTTCGACCCCCGTCACTTTTTTTGCGAATTCGCCTTCAGCATTGGCATTGCAAGATCCACTCCAAAGGTGGCATAGCGAAAGTATTGACACAACATGAATTCGTCAAACTTTTTGGCGGCATTACTTTGCGAAATTTCGTGGTCGCGCAATGAGGTGGCGACGCAAGCGAATTTTCGTACAGGTTTTCGGTGGCGTAATCGGAGGAGCGAGTAAGATTCATGGACAACGGTGCTGATGATGCCTCGGCGGTGAAACGACCTTCGCCCCGCTTGGTTCGTTTCATGCGCTCCCACCATTCCCAGCATCAGCGGCATGGCAGGCACGCGCTGCTCCAGCGCGGATCACGCCAGGTCTCCCCGTCACTCCACCCACTGCTTCCGACTGCTGCTCGGCGGTGGCGCGCAGTAGCGTCGCGTAGCGTCGGGCCCGTTTCTCTCCGAGCAGCCGCGTCGTCCTCCGCACGCGCCACGCCCGATCCTTTCGCTCGCCCGAGCTCCCTTCGACTGGACCAAATTAGACGAATACCGCGACATGCCGAGGGCTCTGCCAACCATTCTCCTCGCCGCCGCGCTCTTCTTCGTCCGCGTGAGTCCACTTTTCGCACATCATCCCACGTAATAGCACCTTACATTCGCTGAGACTGCAAGCTTTTCCATGCTCGCTGACCGACCTTGCTCATTATCGAAAGCTTTTCAAATCTCTCGCGACTCTCTCTCACTCGAGAGTCGAGAGTTGAAGGTTTCACAGAGAGAGTTTGCATTTCCTCGTCTCGCGCTTTCTCTAACGCCGCGAACTTGTCGCGTATGTCCATTATTCTTTTGGACTTGCCCGTCAATTAATTGGCCCGTCAATTAATTGGCCCGTCAATTAATTGGCTCGTCAATGCTCCTACTGCATATAATATAAGCAACGATAAAAATCACGAGGATGCTGGAACTTGTCAGTTCCAGCATCCTCGATATAAATACGATTTTTCTCATACTGCTTCGTAGGCTTCGGGAGATGAAGATAAAAAAGTCGACGTTGAGGTTTTCTACGAATCTTTGTGCCCGGATAGTAGGAGGTTTATCAATGACAAACTCGAGCCGACTCATCGAGATTTGAAGGAGTACCTGAACATCACGTTGGTCCCGTATGGGAAGGCCGCGGTAACGTATTTCCATTTACTTTATACTCAAACTTGTCGCCTCGACTGCTTTCACATCGTTTTTTGCGACATTCAAAGGCTGCTTTGTTGATATTCATCGCGTTTCTGAAATTATCGCGACTAGCCCCTGGCGGAAGAGGAAGGACTGTAAGAGCACTGTAGGAGGACTGTTTATGGTCCACCTATTATAGTCCTCCGCAGGGCGATGCGAGGAGGACTGCGTGATTTATGTGATCGCACGCGACAAGCCAGCTGCTGGGCCGGCAGGGACAATCGAAAAATACCCGGGATATTTGAAACATGCGCAAACTGCGCGTTACAATGAGATAAATATTACGACGCATTTATGAAGATATATATTATGACGAGCTGCAAGTTTCTATTATTTAACGGTACATTAAAATAGCATACATATATATAATCATATGATGTGAAAAATATTGTGTAAGACAATATAATGTTACGTTATGTTTAATTAAATATTATTCCACAATACGATCAAATGTAATGAAATACAAAAAAATATATTATCATATCAAATAAGATAATATACGGTATAATTTGTTCAAGTAGAATATACTAAAATTTGATATGATACTCCAAGATATGATGCATAATGCAATATAATATGTGATACGATATAATATTATTTTGTTATACTATGCTATAATATTATATTATAATATCTTACTTTATATTGATCATAATATATTGTATTTTCATTTTACATTTTTTTTTCTTCAAAATGTTGCCTTTATTCAAGTCAACAAAATCGAAACGGTTTCATTCCGAAATTTCCCGCGCTTCAGCACGTCCGAGCAGACGAAACAGGATTGACACCACTGAAACTTTCGACTGTGATTTATTTCATGAACAATTAATAATGATGCGATAGGAATATGAATTCTCGTCGCTATAATTTTGCAAAGCAGGCAATTAATTATTCACATATGGAAACAGTTTTTTGATATAAAAATGACAGTATTTTGCTCAAGTTACACTTAAAAAAATAGTCTATTTCAGAGGACTATCTTTCTTCCGCCCTTTTCCGCCAGGGAGCGTTAATTATACGTCAACAATACAAGTGTATTGTTGACGCCTAAGGACACGTGTCGTATTTTTTATGATTCAATCCCTAGCAAACGCGGCGGTGCCTTATGAGGTACCCTTAGGTACCAGTTAAGTACTTTCCCAAATATCTACTCCTTTTCATTGAAAATCCGGGAGACTTTTATTTTACCTTGTCAATGGAGTGTTTTTCGTCATTTTCCGGAGGTCGAACATCCGAAAAAATGGCGCGTTAAAAAAAAAAAAAAAAACGAGAATTGGACACACGAATTGTCGGATAGATAAGTGTAGATGGCGCACTTGTCATACGCTAGATAACATTCAGATGATGCGGGAAATTCGAAATGCGCCATCGACACAGTTGTTCCTCACAGGGGCGTACGTAGTCGGGGCACATCAGCTCGCGATTATTTCTTTTTAAGATAGCTCTATTGCGCTTCGAGTGTTCCCCGAGTTATTAAACTTTACCACAATGACGTGATAGTAGACAGTTAACGTTCGGAAAATTTTCGCTCAAGTTTTCCCGAATCGCATACGCGATGTTCATCGAAATTGGATTCAAATCATTTTAAGGTAAAATTACAAACCCTTGCCGCAAAATGTCGATGTTAATCGTGAATAAAATACAGAAATATTTTACACCGTACTTTTTCATACCTGTCACATTGCTGGCAATCGAAAAATTATCTATGAATTTGAATAATTTAAACGCAAAATTGGTCGTGAAAACCCCCAACACAAAATTTCGATGTTCATCGTGTATGCGATTCGGGAAAACTTGAGCAAAAATTTTCCGAACGTTAACTGTCTACTATTACGTCATTGTGGTAAAGTTGAAAAACCCTGGGAACACTCGAAGCGCAATAGAACTATCTTAAAAAAAAATAATCGCGAGCTGATGTGCCCCGACTACGTACGCCCCTGTGAGGAACAACTGTGTCGATGGCGCATTTCGAATTTCCCGCATCATCTGAATGTTATCTAGCGTATGACAAGTGCGCCATCTACACTTATCTATCCGACAATTCGTGTGTCCAATTCTCGTTTTTTTTTTTTTTTTTAACGCGCCATTTTTTCGGATGTTCGACCTCCGGAAAATGACGAAAAACACCCCATTGACAAGGTAAAATAAAGGTCTCCCGGATTTTCAATGAAAAGAAGTAGATATTTGGGAAAGATACTTAACTGGTACCTAAGGGGTACCTAGCTGGTACCTCATGAGGTACCGCTAAAGTACCGATTAGGAAGTTCCGAGGGTCATCACGACACAGCTCCGTGTCTCCCCGCCGCTCCTGGCCCATAGGGTATATCGGCGGATTTACATCCAATGCAACTTTTGTTTACCCAAAGCCTTATACATATATATTCCCAGCACGCACAACAACTGTGAGAGTGTCTGGATTTTAGGTGGGTTTCGAACCACCCGTAGTTGCCATTGATTACTTTCAACTTAGCCTTATACTTTTTTCCTACGATGCCTGCCATCCATTGCCAAGTCCAGTCAACATTGGCTTTTGGGTCCAATGTCCATATGCCGCAACAGTAACGTGACAAAAGCAAACCGTTACGTTATCATCATTAACAGTACCGATTAGGAAGCGGGGCGTTTGCTAGGGTAACGACCTACTTTGCCGGTTAATTTCAACTGGCATTTGCTATTGAATTCCAAGTCACTTTCGTCCGCTGGCATGAGAATACAAAAGGCAACGTGTAGTGGTTCGCGCTTGAAGATATTAACGAAAAGTTCCGCGTCGGAAATTCGAAAATTCGAAAATTCGAAAATTCGAAAATTCGAAAATTCGAAAATTCGAAAATTCGAAAATTCATAAAGACACGAAAGATTCGCAATGTTGGAAACTAGGAGTGGAAACTTTTGATGAATGTCGAATTGAAAATCAACAGCACCAGCCCAAAGGCAACGGCGAACGTTACGAGTTCACTTGCCAGCACGGCCAAGACGAATGCCAGGGCAATCGCGTTCAATCCTGCGCTCTTCAAGTCACGAGAATCCAGAACCGCAGCCAAGACGTGACAATGGCTTTCGTGAAATGCATGATGACATTGAAAAATTCTAATGCAGTTCAACAGGTGATTCAATTCAATCCTTCTTCTATTCTGCTGGACATAAACAACATTTTTCACAAAACAACTGTAGCGCGTTGCTTTACTTTCAACACCAGTCTACGAATGCGTTGTGTGTTTTCAGCTGCAGCGATTCGAAAGAATGCCCAAACTTTTGCTACTAAATTAAAAAAAATTTCAATAAACCCGAATCTCGGAAAATTGAAGAAAATGAAGCGCACTTTTCTATATTACAATTTGAGGAGCAACACAACATTGATGGGACTCAATAACTGACCTTGCTTCAATGACTTGTCGTTGTTGCAGTGTGCTCATGAGGCAGGATTCAGCCAGAACGACGCCTCCGAGATCGTGTCGTGTTCCAACAGTGTGGCTGGAGATATGCTTTTGGCAGCTCACGGAGACAGGACACACTCTTTGAGCCCACCGATATCTTTCGTGCCCACTGTTTTAATAAACGTAAGTAAAATTACTTACTATAATCGCGTATTTCTGTTATAATGACACTTGTGTATTTCATTACCCAACTTTTCAACGTTTCAGTCCAAGGATTATCATCGTGATGGGCGTGAAAATTTCCGCAAAGTCATTTGCGATATTCTATCAAAGAATGAAAAACCAGCCGCTTGCACGATCGCTCGGTAAAACGGCCCACGAAATTTCATGTTCAACAAAGACTTGAGGCATTTTTTAGCGCCGTAACTTGATGAAATGATTCCACGCAATGCTTGAATATTAATCTGGGAATTTTCATTACATTTTCATGGTTTTTAAGCTCCCAACGCTTACGCTCAAGTTGCCCATTTTACTTCATACTGTCATTAACTCGAAAAAATGGAAAAACTCTTCACAAAAATAAAAGTAGTATTATTTCCTGTAATTTACTTGGCATTTTGCCATATTCAGTTGCTGTGCGTTTCGAATTACTTCCACCATTGTTTTATCGCTTCCGAGTTTTCGGTTACTCTCTGTATTGTCTCGAAAACTTTTGAAATATTTGCGATGCCCGGTGAAAGATTATAATATCGTATAATCGAGGATTATTAAAACGTATATGAGACCGAAAGGCTTCGAAAATGAATCGCGAATTGATCAACCGATACGGCGTGTTGAAAGAAATACATTTTTGTACGAAAAAATGGCTTGTTCTTTTATTTACCACGATCGACATGTTATACTTTTGGAAAATTGACTAGATCATTACGTAGCATCACCTCTCTAGTTTAACAGTTCTTATGCAGGGTTGGCCGAACCTTTGCGCGGCCTCATTGAGAAAAGCGTTTTCCATTTGCCGAACGATTTCGTTGAAAAACAAATTGGACAAGTGCGAATGAATCCAGGACTTGAACTCGAAAGACAGAGAAAAATCGATGACGCTTGTTTGTGGATTGTTCTTTAGCCCGGGGCCGAAAATCCAGAGAGTGTCGAGGTGTTGAAACAACTTGCCGTCGGCGCACTCGGCCTTGACGAGTCGAGGGCGAATCATGGTTACGCGGGAAGTGTAACTTTCCGTCAGAGGTGGGAATCCAATAACCAGCCTCGCCCTCAGGAAGCCCTTTTTCCTGAGGGTTATATCAGATTTCTTGCAGAAGGGCACGAAGTGTTTGTAATTTTCGACGTCCGCAACAACGCTGTATATTTGTTCCGTGGAAAATCTGCGAACAACAGATTCTTGCGTGAAAAAGTTTAAAATGGTCGTTTTTCTTTTTTTCAAGATTCACGTTCTCACTTTTTGTATACAACTTTTTCCTACCTCAGATATTATGCATCTCTGATGTCATGAGAAAATCTGACAAGATATTCAACGCATCTGACGTACTAGATGCATGAAATCTTATTCTCAGTAAGGATTCCGCCACAAGCGAATAAAAAGGCAAGAATTGTAAAAATATACGCAAATTTGCTTTACCCAATTAATTTTCGGCTTTCATATTCTTTTATTCGACTTTTGTCTACCGCTGCGTGCACCGATCGACAACTGTTTCCTCCGAGGAATAATAATTTCATACGCTCGATTACCGGTCTGTACCTGAAAAACATTTCAGTGCTCGTTCGCAAGGGAGGAGAAAAAATTGATATCCAAGCTCGAATTGCTCGAAAAATGCTGATAAATATCATCTTCGACTGGATTTTATTATTTTGTAAATCGAGACTGCAGGGCCCGATTAAGGTGTAATAATCGAAATTGGCGAGACGTGTATTTGTTATTTTTGCTTGAATTTCAAAAGCTTTCGTCGTAGGGGATTTTTCGAATATCAGCCGGAAAGTTTGTATTTCTTATTGCCTCGTGTCAATTTTTCTTCATGCGTAGTTGAAGAACCCAACTGAAAGTTGTCTACTTGTTGTAAACGTATTTTTCGTTCCGTAAGTACACGGATTCATTGTTGCGTCGGAAAAAAATTATGAAATTTTGTTTCGAATAAAATTTTCTCGCTATTGCGGTTCTTAAAACGAGGCCGAAAAAATGTCAGCCAACAAATTTCTACCCCGCATCGGTTTTGCTTTCCCTTTCCTAATAAGACTTTAAAAAAAGGATTTTCTCCATCGTTGCTTCATATTGCGTATGATCATGAATACTTTGCAAGTGGCTTGTCTTAATCAGGCCCTGAATTTGACTTTGACCAAATTTTACTCCGAATGATGGCGATTGAAACAATTTGTCGTCAACACACGTCATGTCTGATATGAATAATGTACACCTTGGAAAGTCATTTGACAAAAATTACTGTTTCGCCTTGAGAATGTACGTCACTTGCGGAGTTCCTTCAACGAATAATTTGGCGAATGAATGAAATACTTTTTCCAATCAAGTACAAGTAAAATGAATGAGAAGAAATTACCCGTGCATCCTCGGTATTCCGCTTGTCGTTGGTGTTGGAATTTCTTACCGTATTCCACAATTTGATGAAAATTTCAAAATTCTATTTCGTTGATTCGCAGTAGGTCCTCAGCAACGGAACAAAATTCTTCGTCAAACATAACAAGGATTCGACGCTAAAACCTTCGTCACCTTCAAAATCAACGTTCAGGTGTGTTATTTTTAGTCATAATATTATATATTTTTAGTCATAATATTATATATTTTTAGAGCAGCTTAAATGCGACTTTTGTACTAAATACGCGACTTGTGTCGCATCAATTGTCACGCGATCGGAACAGATTGAAACGTCATTAATTGACTGTGACTATCAACAATCTTTCGTTCTTCTACTAATGAACGAACACGGTATTCGCCACTCGCAGGCACTCGTCCGTCCGTCCGTCAACTGCCGTCACGCACACCCGCGTAGCGCATGTATTTCCCACGTCGTTGCAATCAGCTGTTTTTTGCTGCGCGTGAGCCCGAGATTCATCAGATTGCGCATGCATCCGTCCATTTTAGGACAGTCGCAACACAACGCATGAGCAAGAAAAGGAAAAACGAAGATCACAAGGAGACGAGACAACGTTGACAGTCAGCTGACACAGCTGTGCGCAACTGTTGGTGACATTTTCTAACAATAATTACATAATTCGCTGCGCAGCAAGTGTTTATATTCCTCCTGCCTTTTTTGATATAAAATTTGAATATCTCGATCGCTGTTCGTCAACGTCGACTATGGCGGCGAGCGTCGTTCCTCAAGTCTGCAAAAACACCCTCGGACAGGTGCGTAATTTTCTAGAATAGAAACAACCGATAAGTGTTCTGTCTCGCCAAAAACGATCCGCGATACTTATTCCCGATTTGAGCGTGGCTCGATAACGATAAGCTTTTTCGCGGGTTTCGTACGTCGCAAGTTTTTCATGAATGTACCTAATTTCTCTCGCAGTGCTGAACTCGAGAGCAAAAAAAGTATTATTCATCGTTCTTCTCCGCGTGTGACACTTTTCACTTCCGTTGATAATGTAATGGCCGAAAAGAAAAAAAATACGACTCGAAATTTCGCGATGTGCGTACATGATAACGACGAAATTTTCATTCGCAGGTAAGGGCGTTGCACGCATCAGCGACGCGAAATGCGGAGGCCAGGCTGAAAACGATGTCGGTGTATCGCTGGAACCCGGACAAGCCCAATGAAAAGCCAACCATGCAGCAATACAAAGTTGACTTGAACAAGTGCGTTCGTTCGTTCGTTTTCCCTCGCGTTCCTGTCTTCATTGCCGACTGCTCCAATGTCACGATTCGTCGACTCGCCCCCTTCGCAATGAACACCCATACTTTCGAGCTTTCATTTGAATCATTCGCGTCTTTGTCCATGATGTATTTCAGTATATTTTGAAGCGCGTAATATAATTATACCGAAAAATGTACATAACAGCATAATACGAATGCACCGAGTCAGCGCATTGGTTGTGAGAATAACTTTCCTCGTTCAAGGTGTGGCCCTATGGTGCTGGATGCGCTGATAAAAATAAAGAATGAAATGGACCCGACGTTGACCTTCCGTCGATCATGCCGCGAAGGGATCTGTGGTTCATGCGCCATGAACATCGAGGGCAGCAACACTTTGGCTTGCATTAGGTACGTTGAATCGATTGGATGAATGCTTCCAATTTGACACTCGTTGATGCGAACGACCCGTCACGCGGCGGATTATATTTCACATCAAGTGTAACGCGCATGTTTTATTCACAGCAAAATTGACTCGGACCTCGACAAAGTCGCCAAAATCTATCCGTTACCTCACATGTACATTGTCAAGGATCTGGTGCCGGACATGAACAATTTTTACAATCAATATCGCAGCATACAGCCCTGGTTGCAAAGAAGCGATATCAAGGAAACTGGAAAACAGCAGTACCTGCAGAGTGTGGACGATCGCAAGAAACTCGTAATCATCTTTTTTCATGTTCTCACATATTACGCAGCGTCATGAAAGAAAGCAGCACCCTTTGTCAATATACTTTGCCAACAGCACTCTCGTGTTTCTGGGACTTTTCCTCGTCCCATGTCGATTCCATCCTTTCAATTCAAAGATTCGTTTCAATTAGTTTGGCCAAGTTGACACTTGTTTGAAAATCCAGAATCCCCTTCTCCATTTATTCGGGAAATGCTGCTGAAATGTTATTTTCGCAGGATGGGCTGTACGAGTGTATTTTATGCGCGTGCTGCAGTACTTCTTGCCCCTCGTACTGGTGGAACGGGGACAAATATTTGGGACCTGCTGTTCTCATGCAGGTGAGAACATCCCTTTGAAACCAAAAAAGTGAAAGTTTCCTTCGAGAGGGGTTAACATATTTATTTGAAACCAAGTGTTTCTCCTCGCGCCGAAAAAAAGGTGTTAAAATATCTAGCACGTTTTTCGATAATCATGAATGTTTTGTACTTTGCCGTGAAATAGATGTAAAGGGCTCGAGGCGAAAGATGTAAAATTGGAATCTAAGACTCGATCGTTGCACCGATGTTGACATTGTTTTTGCTGATTTAGTTTTTGTTTCCAAGGCCTACAGGTGGATCATCGATTCAAGGGACACGCAAACCACGGAGCGTCTCGACAAGTTGCGCGATCCGTTCTCAGTTTTCCGCTGTCACACGATAATGAACTGCACCCGTACTTGTCCAAAGGTGAGTGCAAAGTGATTACTGAAATCTACCGATCCCTCGAGAGAGCCGTTTTTTTTTTTTTTTTTTTTTCAACTTTAAATGCTCAGGAATGCGCAAACTTATGGACATTATATTATCGTGAAGCACAAAACGATGGAAAAATGCCAAAGAGTTGCATGTAATACCAGAGTTGCGCACATTCTTAGACCTTTTTAAGCCTTACCCACGATCTGTTTCGAAACGGAAGATTCGCAAAAGGAAGCTTTTGCGAATCATGACGCGTGTGATTTCATTTCAAGGGCCTGAATCCAGGAAAAGCCATTGCCGAAATCAAGAAACTGCTTGGCAATGTCATCCAAAAAGGCAAACCCGGTCTCGACACAACGGCTCTGCATCGTTGAAGGTCTAGTCAAATCGTTTATAAAAAGAAACTCGATCTATCGATAACCTAACACTTGACAAAAAACCATAGTCTTGAATGTAAAACAATAAAAAAGACGAACGTAGATATCGTGCAAGTATTTCTGGACAGTAATTTATTCACTAATAATACTGTTTTCACATTAGATTTTTCAAATTTAAATAAATTATGATTCCCCCTCTATTTCGATTCTCGAAAAGTTTTTTCTCTCTCTCTCTCTCTCTCCAAGTTGGCAGTTACAGTTTTTGATATAAGCGATTACATTCGATTTTCGAAAGGCTATGCGTTGATAGCGTACAATTTCAGCATTTTCACTTGAACGTCGAAGAAAAGCAAAGACAATTGGCTGAATCGGTACATCGAGATGGAGCTTACATTTTTTGGAGGATCCGAAAATTTTCGATTTGTCGCATACACGAAACCGCAATGGTATAGAATATATAATACTCGACTCATAACGTTTCTTCAGAATATGAAAAATACATAACTCGTGCATTTGCAGTAATTGTATGTGGATTCGAAAATTCATTCCTTCTAAGAGAAAGATTGATAAAATACTGAATAACTTTTTTTTTTTTTTTTTTTTTTTTTTTTTTGGAGATATGTAAGAATGCGCGGATGCGCATTATTTCAAAACACGCTTATTATAGCTTTCGGGGTGTCTAATGCAAAGAATGTAAAAATCGCGGCATGTATTGCGCCAGGCGGTATTTTTTTTTTTTTTTTCAAACTTTCAGTTGGGGTAAATCTGGGAGGGACGAGCAAGCGAAATCCAAAGCCTGGCGACGTTATCCTGGTTTATTTCGCGTTCGATGTCAAAGGTTTCTTTGGCGTTAATGTTTTGCTTCTTTCGAGCTTGTGCCGCTGCATCGCCAGGCAAGCGACTGGAAAAAATATTTTCCTTGTCTGCGGGATGGTTGCACTTTGATGCCAAAATGGCAGATATTCGAAAACAGGTGGCCCATCCCTCTCGGATTTTTTACGAATGAAATTGGCTACTGTATTTTGAATTGTTTGACAAATGCAGGGAAAGGAACGCGAGAGTCGTGAAAAATGGAAAACTTGTTTTTTAGAGTTAACCAGACACCCGGAGTCAAGTCGTGGAAAAATTTTGATTATTCGATTCGAAGTCAATTATCCGAGGCCATTCGGATTCTGGCCGTTTCCCTCGAGCGATTGTGCACTTCAGCAGTTCGCAGAGTTATGCCAAAGATGTCTTCATGATATCGGTTTTCATCCTGCAATTTTCAAAATGGAAAATTAAAATAATAAAAAAAATACATATAAAAGGTCTGGAAACGAAAGAAAATTGGCCGACATTTTTGAAGATTAGATTTTCTCGCACTCCCAAAATAATGGAAAATTAGCTCGAGCAACCGATGTTTCGTGTACATCGTCGATTGAACATGCAAAGTTTTTGCGGAATCTTCTTTTCTTGTTGGCTAAAAATAAAAGTGTTAAATTCACCCTCATCGAAAGCATGTAATTTTCTACTTCTTTGTCCATCATTTGACCGTGAGTTTGGATTATTTGCTTCAAAGTCTGGTAAATGTCTTCGGCCATCGTGCAATCGCCGCAAACATAAAAATGCCCTCTTTGGCGAACCAGCATGTTATAAATTTCGGGAGCTTCCGCTTGTATCAAGTCTTGAACGTACGTCTGTGGAATGGAGAGTTTTGCATTAATCCCATGTTCGGCTGATAATAGTCGAAGACGTGGAAAATGAGCTGTGGGATTGGAGAGTCGCGAAAGTCGCGCGCGTCGACTGAAAATAAAAAAGGCTAGATTTTGTGGAAATATGCAAAAGAGAATGAATAAAATGGCCAAGACTCGGATGAAATGCCTAAAAAAGGTAGCGCGAAAATGAATGATAAACCAAAATAACACCTCGCGTTCATGCGCTAGGTTGGTATTTACTTTTGGATGCCCAACTTCTCGAGATAACGCTAAGAAAAGTTTGTCTATAACACCGGCGTTTTTCATTTCCTCTTTTTCATTGCGATACAAATCCAAGCCTTGCTGCCTGCACCCGAAGAACAGCCAAATTTTGCCGAATTCTCGATCTGCAATGAAATTTCCATTAACCGCGAGTATTGGGAAATTTGAAAAGTCTTCGCTTGGAAATATGCCTGCCTTTGTATTTGGACATTTTCATGAGACGATGGTGCCAAAAGCCTCGGAAAGGGGCGATTCCCGTTCCCGGGCCGACCAAGATTATCGGAGGTTTCGGGTCTTCCGGCATGTAAAAGTTGGGAGCGCTGAAAGTTGATTATTTCGGTATTTTCCACGATTTTCCATTTTTCGTTCTTCAAAACTACCGCTCGCTTTTGCTTTCAGCTCGAAACGAGCGTGACATTTCCAATTTAAACGACAGTGCGGTATTTTCGAAGAATCCGAGGCAATTCCTTCCCTCAACGCAACGACCTTACCTTCGCACGAAGACGTAAATTTCATCCCCATTGCAAGTTTCGTGAAGATAGTTGGAGCACACCCCGTAGTGAATAGGCCCACTGCCGTCTGCGAGGAATAGGCATTTCAGCTGTCATTTATTGAAAACATCACTCTGCCGCATCTCTGGCCGAGTCGATGATGTCGGGACGTTTTTTACAGTAATAGATTACCTTCGGTTTTGTATTGCACCACCGCAACGGTCAGATGAATCTGTCCCTCGTGAACGAGCGGGGACGAGGAGATGCTGTAAAATCGCGGCTGCAATGGCGTCAGGTGCATGATGAGAACGGGGGCGAACGGTTTGACCGAGGGGAACTCCTCCAAGACCTCCATCAAGTTCGGATACTTCCAGTGTCTCCAATCCTCATAAGCCGACGAATCCTGAAGCATTTATTTTTTCACGCAACCTTTTCTCCAGCAATTACTTTAATAACGACCGATTCGACGTTTCGTCCAAGTCTTGCTCTCGCGACTAAATAGCCATTCGAGCAGCAAATTGGCAACGTAGCGAAACGTGAGCTTGAAGAGGCATGGAAAAATCTACTCGCCGCACAAAAACGACAGAATCGGTTCGTCATTTACACGGCATTGCGTAAATGACAGCCGACCGAGCGAGGCGAAAAGAGAAAGGTCGTTCAATAAATTATTCGTTATATTTATTTACTGGGTTAAAATTATTACTAAATCCCCATTCACACTCGATATTCCCAGTCAATATTTCGACATCGAAGTTCCATGTGAGAAAAAATTCCGAATTTCTTCTCACATGGAACTTCGATGTCGAAATATTGACTGGGAATATCGAGTGTGAATGGGAATTTACAAAAGGTCGCGTTCGACTTGCCGTTGCCAAGAGCGCGAGTCGGGCCTGTTCTTTGGGGTCCGTAGCAATCGACGCAAAGTAACGAAGCAGATTTGGAGTCGGGGGTGTGGTTATGTCCAAAAATCGCGTCAGCAGCATCCTCGTGGAATTCGGCAAGTAACGATCGTGCGGCACCCAAGTCTTCAAAATTCCTGCGATAATCAAAAGATTCGATCAGTCTCTGCATCCACTCGATTAGAAAGGCATTACTTGAAATGCTACGAAAATGTTGCATTTCCGGAAATGCAAAGAAAACAAAGGAAAACACTCGCGAGGCGAAACTCTGCCGCAAACGTCGAGCTTTTCAACTCGATTTCACATGTTTCGCGTATCCAAAAACTTGCAAGTGTCAGAGGATGATGAAGAAACAGCGCGAAAAAAGCGCGTTACCGTTTGGCGTGTGGGACTGTTTTTGCATCTGCAATTCGAGGCAAGTGTCGGGGTCAAGCGGCGATTCCAAACGTTGCAAAATTTTGTCGACCAGTTCGCTTCTATTGCACGCGAAAACTCCCAAATGATCCCCTGGTTTGTACGAAATTTTGTTTTCCGCCAAGTTTTCGAGTTGCAGCAACAGCGTGACGCCACTGCAATAATTTCATCATGCCAAATCGAGCCTATTCAGACGTGTCGTGCGATTTTCACAAATTCATCAAATCCCCTTTTCAATGGCAAAATATTTCATGAAAGTTATTCCGAAAACTCGAGACTTATTTTTGCCTCACATTCGAGAAACCTCGCAAGATTTTGAATATTCCGAATGGCGTCATCTCTTTTTGCAAGTTTATTTACAGTCTCAATGGGAAATGAATGGAAATTACGTTTTTCCCATTCAAGCCCCATTGGCCTCGATTGGCGAAGAAAACCAATGGGTCGAGTGGGGAAAATTTTCCTCGGGGGAAAATTTTCCTCGGGGGAAAATGCTTTGTTCAACAGTCTAACGTTAATACAGTTTCACGATGAAATGGCGATCGATCCTCGAGTCGTGAAAAAATATCCTTCTTACCCAGAGTTGCCTTTGCTCAGGTTTGTTTTTCTCGTCATTTTACATGTCGTTACATTTCTGTTGTGGCACTTGCTCAAAGCTGAAAAAAAAACACGTTGAAAACATGAGTACGTCGACCAAAAAGAGTCGCTACTGATGGCTTTTGAACTTGAAAACTATTGTTTTTCGAAAACAATAGTTTTCCCGACAATGACACGGGACTCTCGATGTACATTTTTTTATTCGCGCGATCCGCGAAGGACGGCAAAAATGCTCGACTTTCACGTGGATGAACGTTTTTTGAAAGTTTTCTCGCGCTATTCATTGATTCGCTCGTACCCTTTGCTATTGGTTGAGGATCGGCTTCGACGAATCGAACAGTCGATGCCGATACAGCTTCGGAACCCATAGATAGAGCAACTTCCAACAAAGTATCGTCGTCATCCAGGCAAAAAGTTTCACAGGCGAGCTACAACAATCAACTCTAGATGGATTTTCTTGCGAATTTCGACGCATCTCTACAACGAGTTCAGGAGGCACGATTCGCGCCTCGCAAGATTCTGGATCGAATTGTTTTTCTCATGCTCCCCGCGCAGAATTATCTTTGAGCTTTATGAAAATGCGCTGACTGATGGACTCGCTAGATTTCATTCCGTGCTTTTGAGCGTTGTCTGAATGATTGCGTTCATGCGGCTCCCGATTATTGTTCACGAGGAAATTGACAAGCGAGGAAAGGCACGAATCTCTTGGCGTCGCGAAACTCGAATGCATTTCGAGAGGCACGGAAACACGAGTGTTCCCGTGCCTCTTGAGCAGGCAATTTCAAAAGATAAGCTGGAGTTTGGGGAACGAACCGTAAATATGTCGGCCGCCCATTTGCGAAAAGCTTGCTCCTGGCCGCACATCTCGTCGCCCTGTGACAGGCGTGACAATCTTTCACCCCCCAGCTCTCCCAGGAGATTGTCCACGTAACGACCGAAAGCGCAAAAATTGGGATAAGCCGAGGAGCCCAATGCGAAAACGGCGAACCTCACGTTGCTCAACGGCCCGAAAGTATCGTCAGCTTGCGAATCCGTGGTCGAGCCTTTCAGGGAGTCGAATCGGTCCAGCTTCTTCAGATGCCCCACCTCCGACTGGCTGTTGGCCTTGATGAAAGACTTGGACGTCGCCAAGCTGCAAATGTAACGACAGTCACGCCCGTTTCTCTAGGTGCATCACGATCGTGGCGAGGCTTTCAGGAGTTTGCCGCTCACCTTATCCTGCTGTCGCTGCTTGCGAAGCTTTCGTTCATCTTCATGGCGTACAGGTTTTGCGCGAAGGCCTGGAAAGGAAAATGTCAAGTTACAGCCCCAACTCGGAGAATGCGTCGCGCCCCTCCCTTCCGAACGAGGCATTAAAGTTTGCTTTTCGAACCTCGCCCATTTCAGGTGGGTCCCCGTTTCCAAATGTGGACGTTACCACCAATAAAAGGGCCTCGTGCTCGATGTTGCTCATGTCGTAGTCCGCCATGCTCAGAACCTGTGGGCGCACATTGAAAAGAAAAGAATGTAGCACCCAAGCGGAGATCCAAGTGGAGATATCGATCACGCATATTTCCACTTGGAACAACCGGTCGGCGAAATGCTTTCATTTCGCACGCCTGGCCTGGAACGCGCTTTCTTCGATCTCGGACATTCCGGAACCTGGCATCGTCTCGTGAATAGCACTTACTTGCGAATGAAACGCGTGTCCTAGCAATTCCCCGAGTTTTTTTGCGTACATTTGGGAAGTTCCGGTTTCTGTCGCGAACAAAACCGTGGCTTTGATTCTCCGCGACAGAGCTCGCCCAAAAAGCTTCGACGTAAACTTTACAGCGCTGAAAATGTGAAAAATCGTTATTTTTCCTCTTGGAATGTTCTCATGCCCCTTGCCCCTTGCCTCTTGAATGAGCTATATGAAGCGTGTACCGAGCTATTTGCTTGAAATGGAACTTCCTTCTTGGTTTTTTCAGCGTGGATTTCTTGTCGCGTCCTTTTTTCCACACGTGCGTTTTCCACGCTGGGTCCTGTTGAAAATGAGACAATACCTTATAGTTGGGCCTCGCGTAACGCGCATTCTTCAAGCGATTTCGCGTTTCGTTGGCTTTAGCGTAACGAAGATGAGAATTTCGCCAAGCGAGAAACACGAAAATTTACTTGTGCGTCGTAGGAGGGCTTGAGATGATAAAGTGCCATTTCTTGGTGAAACACAGGCGTCGCGGAGCCGGAGAGCGGGGGAACGATCCAGACCCAATCGGCGGGGCAGCCATTCCGTAGGCGCATCTCATTTTCCAAATGCTTCATAAATGACTCCGATGCTGTGTGGTGGTCCACGATAGTTACATTTTTCATCTGGAAATCAATTTTACTCTCCATTTCACTATCTCCATTGCCTACGCGTGCAGGCTTTTGCGAGCGCCTAAAAGAAGCGAGGCACGCCAAAGAGTTTCGGCATTTTCGAAAACGATCAATTTCTCATGTCTCCTCGAGGCGTTGCGCGTCATGTGAGAAATCGAAAACGGGTACAACGCATGCCGATGCCGGTCATCATTGGCGAAAAATCCACGTCTACGACTATTTCTCCCTACCTACTTACATACTGAACAAAGTTGCAGCAAGAAGAGTGACGATAAGCAAATGAATAGCAATAGAGTGATGAATTCCGAAGGAACTACGCCAAATCACGAAATAAACGTTGCCTGAAAACTTGCGTGCAATGAAAAAAATGATACGTACTTGGAAGCTGTGAAGCACCGCGACGTTTGCCTCGATCATTGCCTTGTCCTTCCAAAGTGAGGTCGGAGTTTGGGTGTCCAAACCCATGTGTGTAGCAAACGTCTGGAGAAGGTCGCACATTTTGTAAATTAATTATTTTCTTCTTTCTCGCAAGTTGTCGCGTTGTCCAGTGTGGATAAAGTTGGACTTTACCTCGAGCAAATTGTACCGAGTCTTGTCGCAGAGATCTCGAGCCCCGATTTCTGTGCTCATGTACCAGCCATTAAACGGGGCCGCCGTGAATTCCAAGCCCCCGCAATCGAAGACCATATTGGAGACTGCCGGTACTGCGTACCATTTTAATCCCATTTTCTCGAACCAATCGAATCTTGAAAAAAAAAAAAAATACCAAAGCTCCTTCGAGTCTTGATTTTTTACATCTCTCACAATACCACACCGCGCAACGGAAAGACACGAATACATCGATCGATGCGCACTATCCCAAAAACCACGTTTCCAACAATTTTCCCGAGTTTCGTCTTTTTCGCAGGTTCTTTTTAGTTGTTGAGACGTTTTTATTTTGATCTGCAGACTTCGATAGTCGATGACGAAAAGTGAAATCCGTGAAAACTGTTGGGCTTGGGAAAAGCGTCATTTCTGACTGTTGTCGATCAATTTCCAAGATTCGCCGTCAAAACCGACCATCGATCAAGTTGACTTTGACTTTGAGAACAGTTATGTAAACTTTGAACCCTCGTATTTTTCGTTTTCAACCGTCAACAGTCTGGATTGAGGGGGCCATGCGAGGAGGAACGCAAAGCACTCTCAACAGTTGAAATCTATTGGATTATATATTGTCAAGTCTAAATTCTCACTGTGGATGGACCAATGGAACTTCGAGAATGAGTTCCGATGGGATGTCGAAATAATCCGGGTCGTGGCCGTTTGCGGACAACACCAATGGCAAAACGTCGAATCTTGAACGTGATCCTTTCCATCCCAGCTTCATGCAGAGCTACGAATCATTTCACATTATGCCTCGCAACGGTCGCTGGCGCGATGAAAATTGCTTGGAATTTTTCGAAAACGAAAACAAAAGAAACAGGCGCGGGGGAGTGCATTACGGGGATAAAAATAACACGTAGACGATCGTAACGATGAGAAGGAAATAAAATCAACTTGGCGTACTCGGTGATTCCTTAAAAATATGCCCAAGCTGTATCGAAACTGAACGAAACGCTTACTTCCGTGAACTCGATATTGGCGGGATCGCCAGTAATAGTGCCATCCGGATTTTTGTAACCCGCGTAAGTGATGAGCTGCGGATTCCAAACTCTGTAATCGTGTCTCCCATCGGTCCTCTGGGGGAAAATAGTGATCGCCGATCTGAGGAATAAATGATCACAAGTCACTGTCCTGGTGCATCTCACATTATTCTTACCGTATGTTCCCTTTATTCGTGCTGTATTTGACGTGATTACAAAGCGCTTCAAACATTCCGCTCGTGGTCGTTACATATCGACAGTCGAAAACCTGCAGTTGGATAGAGTACGTGGGAGAATGAATAAATCACCGATTCAAGTTGATTGATAAACATCGGTTACGTTTGTCCTATCGTTTCATGACCCGAGTTATTCATGTCATGATGCAATAGTGCTCGGTAATATTCCTCGAAGTTGCATGCAATCCAATGGGTTGTTTCTTGTAATGTTTCTATTGACCGTTCAAATAGCAAGGTACACTGCATGAATAATTCGAGTACCTGCAGCTTGGACCACTGGATGCGGCCAATGCACCTTGCTGCGTTTCGCCAAGCCAATTTCGCCCCGAAGACCAATTCCGTTTCTGTCAGTTGATAAGTGTTTGTCGCAATCACTTCCCTCTGTACGCCTTCCCATCGGGATTTGTGAGCGTCGCTATTCAACCTACCGATTGTATTTCATACGGCAGTATTTCAAAAATCAGTTTTTCGAAACCATTTGTTCGCAAGTTACGTTAAAAGGGCCAAGTTCAACATGTAACATTATCGTACGAAGCTCCCAATTGCTATAACCCGTCCTTATCGCGTTGCTCGAAGGGGACATTCGGAAAAGCCGCGTTTCCCATGGCAACTCCTCGGGCTCGTAACGCAAACGTTTTTCATGAAAAAAGAGTCCCCCAATCATGATACACGGCTGCTGCATCAAGGGATACAGCAATGACGCAGCTCCGCGTCATTATGCCACGCCATTTTCTGGCGCAAAGAGAAAAAAAGAAAAAAAGAAAAAAAGAAAAAAAAAAAAACTAATCTCCGCAAAGACTTTGAAAATTCAAATGGTCAGAAAATGCGGTTTATTGAATCACAAACAAGTAGCGAAAAATTGTGTGGTGTCCTTTCAGCCACAACTGGCACGTGTGTAGTTTCGAGCTTATTGGCTTAAAAATTTGTTGGTTGTAAGATTACGCGAAGGGAGGGAGGGAGGGAGGGGGGGAGGGAGGGGAGGGGTGGGGTGCAATTCAGCTTCAGGCTACTTCCTCTAAACTTGTTTACAATTACCAAGAAAAAGTAAAGGGACGGGGAATGGCATAAATAATACTTTTTATTTGGGTCGGTAGTAGGCGCATAATTTGAACCAATGAAAGTCGTTCATTCCTCAACATTTTTGGAATCATTGATGGAAAAACTGCCTTTCATTGTAATGAATTGTGAAGGTATTTTTATGAAAAAGTTTTGCACGATTCTTTCGGTAACGAGTAAAACCACCAATCTTTTTAAATATTCATGCCTCGTGCGAAAAAACTGTCGCTTCAATGAAGAGTTTGAATTATTTTTTGGACATTTTCTCATTTCAAAGCCACTCGAAGGAAGGTCTTGCTTTTTCGTCGTCAGACGGTTCATTCGCAATCAGTTTTGAAATAACCCTACCTTCTGATGGACGTGAAATACTGATCTAGAAAATCCTTGGCGTGCAGCGAAATTTCGTCCTTGGTCCTGCACTCGGTTCCATGGAAAGGCAACGTCATCACACTCCCCAAACACACATTGTTCGAGCAAAGCGTTTTCTGGACCGAACAAAAACACGAAACGAACCATCATTTTTTCCTCCGCGACAGTTGAAAAGGAAAGGGACTCAAAGACGAATCACAAATCATTACCACCGAATTTCTCCCGTACAGAGAATCGAAAGCCTCCGTGTGATACACGAAATTCCGCAATTTCGTGGGTTTTCCGTGGCAAGCCTCCTTTTGCTCGTGGTCCTTCATTTTCGCGACACGGTTCTGGTTGTTTTATCTTGTGTTTTTTGAACCGACTGTCGTAACGCGGGAATGAGAACAGCTTTATTAGTAGTAGTTCCTTACTATTGTCGCGGGCACGTTCGGCTGATGCTGCTGGAATGGACCGAGAGAACTGGAGAGAACGCAAGAGAATAAGAGAGATCAAACACATGTACGCGGAAGAAGAAGAAGAAGAAGAAGAAGGGGCGCGAGCGAGCGAGCGAGCGAGCGAGCGAGCGAGCGCGCGCGTTATCTCACATGCGCCCTGGACCAGTGCCATTGATTTACCGCGAAACAACTCGTCCCGTCGTCGGAGCAATAGTCCAAGAAACTCCCACATTTATACGGGAACAATCAATTCTCCTGCCGCCCCCCACTCCTTCTGCAATTTTAAAATCCTTGATAAATATTATCGCTGGCCACACTCGTCAGGTTAACACGGAAAACTCGACTTTTCAATACGGAACTTTTAGTTTCGACAAGGTGTTTGTTTCTCGAACTAAAAAATGGGCTCACTTCAACAATGAACGTGGACTTTTATACTCTTCGACGTATCCATGCACCGCTACGAAAACCCGATCAATCGAGGTCGTGGTAAAAGCCGAGGTTGTTTACGTGTACGCGATGATAAAGGTTTGGAGGTAGTTGACAAATATTAAATGATAAAAAAAATGTCATTTACTCAACTTTGAAAAAGGAAATAGGCAGTTGAACTTGATCCGTCACCTCCCTATTTATTCTAAAATATTCGTATCGAAAAAAGAAAAATGAATATAATATTGGAGTCGGAATATCCAACAATATGATCCATTACACATTCCCGCGGATCGTCAGTCCATTCGGATTTTATTGCAGTATCCAAAGTCTTATTATCGCTCACCTGCGAAAGTCATAGCTTTTACGCGTTTTGCAATACAAAATATTTTTCGTCACTCGAGTGTTGGAATTCCGTATTTTTGCATTTCAAGCGGATGGAAATATTACAAAGGAGGAAAATCCTCGGATCGATCCAGCAATCCCAGCAACTGGGGAAAGTTGGCGTACATCTTTTCATGGCGGAAAGTAACTGCAATTTCCCCATTTTCATTCAGTCAACATTCTTCAATTTTTCTCTCATTTTCCAGCTGAGTACAAGTAGTAAATTACCTAAACCAACCATCGAAAACTGTGCCATATAAATAACAGCAATGATGAAAAATTCCAAGTTTTTTCATGAGGCGAACGAAAAGTTTGCGAAAAATTGCAAAATACCAACATTCAGGCGGCACCAAGGAAGGCTTCTGAAAAAATTGTTCTTTCGTATGCTGATTCATGGAAAGGTTAGCTAAGAATACGAAGGCAAAATTCAGGTGCGATCGCTCGAACGTCGTTGCGAATGAAAAGCATGACGAGCACCATGCAATGTCGCGAATAAGGAAGAATATCGAGCAAATTATTCATCCGCCGAGAAATGTACGCTCGCGCGTAATCGAATATGAAGATCACGTAACGGCGCCTCCAAAGTATAAAGGGTAAGACGCCAAAAAGCGAGAAGGTTTTCCGAACAAGCGTAGAAGCGAGAATTCGAGATTCAAAGTTTTACCGAAACGCAAAGCGAGAACGCTGCATGCTCTAGTTCTCGAGTCTGAATCGAAGGTTGCTTCTGGACGCGACGTAACTTTGCAAGTTGGAAGAGCTCCGATATCGAGACGTGCTAGCTCGAAAAATGGCTTTCGCCAACCCCTTGCCAATGTGCTGCTAATGCTTATTGAAAGTATGCGCCGGCCTTCATCCAAGTCGATCCAAGTAGCAGCGTAACGAGGGGGAAGAATCGAGGGAGGGACTTTTCGTAATAACGAAGGGCCGAACATTTTTCCTCCTCGATTGCGTTTCCGGCATCAAGCGCGAAGCTGTTCGGACGCAGAAACAAAGCTGTGATGCGAGAGGGAAAACTGTCGCGAGACTTTTCATCTATTCGCCCACAAAACTCGATTCGCTTGATGCAATGGCACACCCAAAACGGCACAAACTTGGCGATATTCGCTGGGTACGGGATTGTTTGAATTCATCCAGCAACGATCGTTCCCGGTATTCGCATTCGAATACTTCGAGTGCCGCGCGTGCATTTAAATTGAAGGGAAATGCTTCGGGCTTTTTTCTCAATCGAGGGAAGCGCGAATACAATGGCGATTATGCGTGAATGTTTGGACGAAAAAAACCCGATGAACCGCACATCATGCACGAAATTGGCCAAGTGAAAAGATTGCCCAGTTTTTCGTTGGCTTCGGACTTTTCTTATCTCAGAAGCCATCTCGCTATTGACTCATCTTTTACGTGCAATATGCGCTTCAATCGAACCTTTTCTCTTACCAGACAGATTCTGAATTTGCAGGATGTATGCAATTTCGAATAATTCCCCTTCCCACGGCAATCATGACGATATTCAGAATATTGTGCATTCGTTCACTAATCACATGTCGAGTTGAAACTTGATAAAACCATCCTTGGGTTCGTCGACTCGCCTTTTTTAATGCAATACTGCAAAAGAGATGAAAGGAAAGAACCGAGTCATGCCAAAATAACGTGAGATTTATTTTTTGCGATAATCGTATAATTCGTAACAACCGTTTCATTGCGTGTAATTTTCGTTTCTCGCGAAATCATTCCCGGCGCTTAAGCCTAATTAATATTTCTTTAAAAGGTTTTTTTTTTTTCCTTTTCTTTTCATACATTCGAATCCTGAAATCGGAGTAAGTAAAATCGGCCAAAGTATTGGGAAGGCCTTCAATCGCTATTTTTCAACTCGTAAGTCGTATGTACGTGGATAAGGTTTTTTTTTTTTTTTTTTTTTTTTTTCAATCACCACTGACAATATTTGTCAGCGATTCTCGCTAGGTCGTAAATCACGTGATGGGTCGAACGCATTTTCTCGTATCGGAACAAAATGTGGATTTAAATACAAGCACGGCTTGAAAAATGGCGCAACTTAATATCAACGGCTGTTTGAAAAAAGAGAAAAGTCAAAAAACATTATTTACACGTTTCGCTTTCTTTTACTCGAGTATAGTAAAGACGGTGGTTCAAGCAACACTTGACAGACTTGGTGTACTTTTTGAACGATAATTGCGCGTCGTGTAATTAGCTGTCATTCATCGCACCTGTCGAGGTGTCCCAATTCATTGATCTTTCCACTGCCATTTTCCATTTTGAGTATCGAAGATCCCGCTCTGAAAGTGAGAATTTTCATCGACTTGATCAAGCTCACGGGAAACTCATCAGGATTCGCATTTAATTCAAGGTGACGCGTAAAAATGGCCAAAAATTCGTTATTGATATAACTTTCCTCACCATCTTCACTGATTTGGGGAGTGAATTTCGTTATTTGCGACGCATCGACTTCGCTCATTTCCATTATTCCTGCGCCGATTCCAGCTAAAATTGCAGCTCCTAAAGACGTTGTCTCGAACATTTGCGGTCTGCCTGAAAAGAAGAAAATGTCAATGTATCGTCGTCGCAATAATTGATTTACGATATACGACGAGCGTCTCGGGGACCACGAGTTTGGTTGTAAAAACTATACGTATAAATAGCCCAAATTTCTCAATATTGAAACAAATAGTTTCTATCGGTCCCAGGGATGGGAAAACACGGGCACGGGAAATTTCAGTGAACGTTTCTTCAAAGGATTCGCGAGATTTTTTTTGCTCTTTTCTTTGATTACGGCGCATTATTGATGTTGATATCGTTCTTGTCACTGTGCGATGATACCTTACCTACGCTAATCCCTGTCAAGTCAGCTTGAAGCTGCATCAGCAAATCATTGACGGTCATTCCTCCGTCGACTTGGAGGGTCGTCAGCATGGTCCCCGAGTCTTTGACCATGGCCTCGAGAATGTCTCGAGTCTGAAAACAAACCGCCTCCAGAGCAGCTCGAATTATGTGATACTGTTGCGTGTCTTCGGTTATACCGCAAATCACTCTGGAACCATTTTTTCAACAAATTTACATCGTCTCATGTACAATAGACATATTGATTCGATGAATTGAGAAATGACTTAAAAATTGAGCAGTTTCGTCGACTGCTGAGAAATGGATGTGCATTTTACAGGATTTTTACGCCACGTCCGAGAACCGTCCAAATGGAAGAGTCAAGTGCGGATGCGTCGATTTTTTTTTCTTTTGACAATGACGTCAATAGTTAACTTTTATCATGGAAAGTGAAATAAACTATCGCATCTTGAAAAACGAGTTATTCATTTTCCGCAAAAAAAAAAAAAAAAAAAAAAAAAAAAAAAAAAAAAAAAAAAAAAAGTAATCAGTTCATCTTGAAGTAAATGTTGTGAAATTGATGGAAAAAAGGAGAAAAATAATGACATTCATCGATAACAGTTGGGTAAAAGCCCATAACTCACAAACGATTCAGGTACCTTTTGTTCGTTTTTTAAAACCGGTTCCATGCAAACGTCCGAAACGCAATTATACAGTCGAATATTTTTTTAAATTACGAAAGTGCTGAAAATTCGAATGCCACGATAACGCTCGTGGTAATCCTTCAAAGCGATGGCCGGCGAGCATTCGTTGGGCATATCGATCGTAGCGGCTGACCAATTGCGCTAATTGCCACTGATCTATTACATCACGCAGAGATGCTAAAGTGCATTTTGTTGGAAAATTGAAACGCACGCATAGCGCGTAACGAAAAATCGCGAGAAAATAGCAGTAATCAAAACTGCGCACGAAATCGAATCGGGCTGTCATTTGATCCAGCACGTGAAAGCGATCATTCGCGTCCCTCAAAAGCAATTCCTCGCGTCGAAAGAAAACGGAGTTGCCTTCAAGACTGCAGGCGGTACGTTTGGTCATTAGTAGTGTGACATGCTTCAATTCGAAGGATTGCGCGATGAAAAAGCGACGAGGTTTCGTGCGATGAGGAAAGTTTGTAATTTATTCGCGCGAACGCAACTCGTATTCTTTCCGAGGACTGCGAGTGATGCACGCGAGTAGAGTTGAAAGGGTAGTCGAAAATGGTTACCCTCTGGCGTTTTGTTGCCAGTAAGGGGCGTAGAGGCCGGAAAATGCGGGCACGAAGTAAACGTCCCCGGAGCATCGAACGCGCTCGGCCAAGTCCTGGGACTGCGTGATGCTGCTCAGGAGCGTCATGTTGTCCCGCAGCCAAGACAAGGCGGCCCCCGCCACGGCCACCGAGCCTTCCAGCGCGTAAGTCGCCGGCGCTTGGCCGATTTTGTACGCCACCGTCGTGATGAGGCCATGCGTGGAGTCGACTTTCTTCAATGCAAAGCACACATTTCCCATCATTTTCACGCGTTTCTTCCCCGGCTTGTGATCCCGAAATACTCTTTTGTCATAATTCAGGAATCCTTCGTCAAAAGTTTCATATAAGCGTCTGCATGCAATTTGCTTTGCGCCAAGAGCCATTGGAGGTTGGTGACTTTGATAATAATGGAAACTCACATTACTGCCGGTGTTGTACAGGAGGAAACAGCCGGTGCCATAAGTGGCTTTAGCCTGTCCTGGCTTCAGGCACAGTTGACCCAGCAACGCGCCCTGCTGGTCTCCGACGCACTGCAAGTCAGGATAGTTAAAAGCCCATCCGGCCAATAAAGCCGCTTCGTCGCGTGTGTTTACGATACCCAAGCACGAGTTGCGCATTATGCGTTTTCACTTACCCCCGACAAGGGAATACCGGAGAGAACCTCCGGGTTCGTGATTTTCCCGTAAATTTCAGAGCTCGATTTGATATCGGGCAAAATTTTCTGTGGGACCTTGAAGAATTTGCACAGCAACGGATCCCACTTCAAGTTTTCGATGTTCATGAGCATCGTTCGCGACGCGTTCGACACGTCCGTGATGTGCAGCTTTCCTTTCGTTAGATTCTGCAATTTCGGAGATTTCCATAACAACCCTCTGCAACCCTTTTCGTGTCCACGAAATTTTCCAATATTTACACAATCTTGGACATGCGCGCGGCAACTTGACGCGCGTACATCGAGTTGCGAATATATTGGTGGAAAATTTCAAGACTTCTTTCAATGTGGACTGGGACTTGAGTTGCGATTAATTTGACACTTACCCATATCAGCCAAGTGTCAACCGTGCCAAAAGCACACCTACCGGCGTCGATCGCTTGTTTCACTTTTGGAACATTATCGATGAGCCATCTAATTTTCAAAGCGCTAAAATAAGGGGACAGAGGCAGGCCGCAAAGTGGCTTGAGGTAGTTCTTGTTCCTCGTTTTGTTGGGGATGTTATCCAGGACCTCGTCCATCGTCGTCGTTGTTCTCATGTCCAGCCACACTGTTGGTGATTTTTTCATCATATCAAACTCATTCGAATGCGACCTCGACTTTGAATCGCTGACTCGCGCAGTCATGAGAAATGCAGTAAAAAAAAGTACAATGCCAGCAAGAGATGGGTTTTTCTCCAATCAACTTGTCAACTATTCAATCTCCCGAGAGCCGAAATATAACGTCCAGTCCTTAGCGTCGTCTCTTTCTTTACGCGTCAGTAATACGAAAAATATGCGATGGAAATAACGAATTCCGTCATCGTCCGATTCTGTCGAATGTTTCGTCATCGTCTTCGAGCTGTCGTCAAGATATTCGATCGATGGATGCATCTTCACTTTTGAGCTTGAAATGATTTGGACCCACCAATGGCATTGTGCAAAGGTTCCCCGGTTTCCTTGTCCCAGACCAAAGTCGTTTCCCTCTGATTGGTTATCCCTACAGCTTTCAAATCCGACCTGTCCAAGCCCACGTCCTTGAGCTTCTCCATGGTTATATTTATACAGTTCAGCACCGCATTCAGAATCTCTTTTGGATCCTGCTCGACCCATCCTTCTTGAGGGTAAATTTGCTTTATTTCAATTTGATGCGAAGCGATGACTTTTCTTCGCAACACGTCGAATACCTGAAAATGTTTACATGTGCATGTTAGCAAAATTTTCGGGCCTACGCCACGTGGTGTACGTAAAAAAAACAACTATCACAATCTCACGTAACAGCCGCAATTATTTGCTGTCGATTCATCAACTTTCCGAGTTTTCCAGCAGTTTCTTACATAATCATTTCATCCTTTTATCTTTCGTGATTCGGCATTTTTTTTCGCTAATCGTGTTTTTTTTTTCATTTTTTTCTCTCGGAAAGCTAGTTTTCATCAACAATTTCATGCTTATTCGTAGACAAAACGTAGCATAATTCGGGCATTCGCTCAAGTTGATACTCCATTTTTAGTTGCCTTGAACTTGTAAAATACGCAAGTTGCCTACTTTTCACGGTTTTTCTTTCATTCACAATCATAGATGAGCTGATCAGAAATATCGTAAAAAAATAACCAACAAGTGTCACCAAGTATTGAAAGGTGCAATGAAAATTGAAAGAAAATTCTTGCGACCAATACGTTTTTTTGGTCTTTCAAGTTGGCAGTTTTCACTCATTTTCGTAGCTTCGACATTACATAGCTGCAAGGTCCATAAAATCGTACTGAAATTTTTCCAATTTCATTTAGCTCAAAAATGGTACCCCGAAGCACAATTGCTTTGGCTCGGAAATTTGTCGATAAACTTTAGGTATCACCAATTCTTGACGCAAACTTTTTTTCCCAGAAAAAAAAATGCGCACGATATACTTTGACAGCTGAAAAGGCGATTGTGAAATGAGAAAAGCGTGTTTGCATCGATGAAATATTCATTCGTTCTCATTGACATGCAAATTGAGATAATGAGCAATTCATATGCAACGATCGAATTTGCATAAATTAATTCCGAATGGGTTCAAATACTTCGAAACGTGAATACTTTCTCCCATTCACCGTTGCTCATTTTCCGGAAATGCGTTTGCTCATACGTGCGCGCATCGACGCTTGCGCTATGCGTAAAATAATGGTGTTTTAAAAATGGAAACTTGAATGTTCCTCGTCTTAATACATGTATTTGTTTGGATGATCATTGGAAATTTTAACAGGCAAATTTTTTCTCATTCCGAGTCTAGTGCTTTCACATTCAATATGACATGGAAATATAATCAACGCCAGCATATGATAAATGGAAAGAATTCTCTGTTCAGAAGAGAGCCTGTGGGAAATTGTACGAAAAAAAAAAAAAAAAAACAAAAAAAATTCGCAGAATTGGTTTGGATTCTCAATAAAAATGAAATTTCTATATCGACACATGAGCGTTTTATGAAGACCTTGAACAGTTTTTTACCGTTTTACCAAGTCACTGTCGCCAACGTCTACAGTACCGTTTGCTGTCCGAAGCAAAGAAATCACGAAGTAATGGAAAACAGTCCTATTCATACTATTTTTGACGCTTCGAGAAAATTGAAAAATTAAACACGTACACGTCTAGGCGGTTGAAAAAAGTCAACTTGAAATCTGAATATTCCTAATGAAATTTGAGTTTCACCAACATATTCTCTGTGAAACCTTTCACCTTCAGCAAAGCTAATCGTTCGTCATAGATTTGGAAACTGTTGTTTTTGCGAAAGAAAATCGAGGGACAAAATGGAGAGACGTGCAAAGCCTTTTCATAAAATAATAAAAAGTGGACTTTTTGCATTGCCAAGAACTTGCTCCCTCACAGCATGAAAATCTCACTTCATACATTCCAGGCTTCGATCAGTTTCATGGGAAAAGTCGCGCCGCAGTTCGCTAAAGAAGGAAAAGCAAACAAACAACTGGATATTTTCAAGGTAACGCCGTCAAAATTCCTACTACCTTGGCAGTGGCTCGAAAGAAGTTGACTCGAATCGACCAAGTTGGAAAAACGTTTTAAAATAAAAATAATGCATTGAAAAATAGGCTTGCTCGATTTGTAACAACAAAAGGGACAGTGGGGGGTATAAAAGTGTGATATATTTTGAAACT
Source organism: Platygaster robiniae (assembly GCA_028476575.1). Lineage (NCBI taxonomy): Eukaryota > Metazoa > Arthropoda > Insecta > Hymenoptera > Platygastridae > Platygaster > Platygaster robiniae. The sequence continues at coordinate 153,633 of CM052027.1, forward strand.
ATTTGAAAGCTGTTGAGAACTTGATGTGGATTCTATTTTATAGGCTAAAAATGAAAAAAACTCGCCCGAGAAAGTTTGTTTCCCGGTCCCAAAAATATGAGGAAATAGAGCTTGGATGCACTTTTGAAAACAGATTACGAATATGTAAGACGAAAAATGTTGGCGCGGAGAATGTTGCGAACCTAGGAAAATAACGGCAAATATATTAATAATGTGCAACAATAGGTATGAAATTAGGGAATAATGGCAAATGTTTTTTTATTCCAACTGTCGTGTTGAATATAAATCAAGTATGTAAATTTGTGAAATAATGCATGAACGTGAATGATTTCACGCATCGTGATTCTTACGCGACTGCGTTAATCGAAATGACTGAATTTGTAAGAGTATGAATTTCGTAAATTATAGACACTATTCGCGGAAATGAAGTAATTCATTATAACACGTTAGCGAGACGAAATGAGAATAGGAAATGTTTTTTCTCGGGCTCGCGTCACATCGAAAAGATATACGTAGCTTTTCGTAATATACAATTGTGACTTGGAATAAGGATGGCCCAAGACATGACAAATATTTTTAGCTTTTCTCGGAAGCGGAGACGACAACGATAAGAAGGATGAAAAAGCGGGAAGTGGAAGTTTCGATTACTTGAAACAAAGCTGCGTCGCAAGTATTATTCCGAGTTGCAGAGATTGAAACTAAAATTGCGTCATGCGCTGAGATTTGTTCAAGTGAAGGCATATTCGTGAAAGAAATCTTGTTCAACGCGCACGTGAAATGCGTGGAATAGCGAAAGATGCGGAGTCGAAAGGCACGCGGAAAGCATTGCGAAGGTAAAATCTGCATTCAGTGAGTTGCGATCGACAGTGGACCTGTGGTGAATCGCAGTCGATGCGAAATTGTCTCTTATCTCGCGTGACAAGTTCCGATTTACACGAAGCGCGCAAAAAGTTGGGCGCGTCTGATGTGAGTGAATGCACGAAAGGAAGTGTAGGCAGTGGGGGGAATGGCATGATGAGTGGGAAAAGTGTGAAATTCGCGCGAGAACACTCGAGAGATAAATGCCGAAGCTTTTTCGGCGGCTTCGCACACGCCATTGCACGAGAGAAAATAACGCGCCCCTTCGAAACGCAAGCCGCGAACGCGTCGTCCCTGTTAATGGCAATGAGAATGAAAGGCTCACCAGGAATCTGGCGCTACTCGTGCCCTCGTCGATGGCCCCGACGAAGGGCCCAGTGCGGTCCACGTGCTCTGGCATGATTTTCCAACTCGATCGGGCCCTACTCCCAGTCTCGCACTCGTTGGGAAACGAGCAATTTCGCGCCGCGAATCAACGCCGACGAGGTTTTCCGGGCGATAATGCAAAATGACCGAGCAACCTTTGCGCGTTTATCAAGCCTTACGTAATGCCCGGGTACTCGCTCATTTTGGCAAGAGCGTTCAAATTGTACCTGCTCGGGAAATTCGGCCTTGACCTGATTTCCGCGCGTTCGCGGGAGACGATTCGAAAATGAAAAAAAGTTGGCGGGGGAATGTTTCCTTCGTTTGATGAGCTCGTGACTATTCACTCAGCAGCAGCAGCAGCAGCAGCAGCAGCAGCAGCAACAGCAGCAGCAGCAACAGCAGCAATGAATCGAGAATACTGGAGAATACCGCACCAAATGCGCGCCGCGCGAGGAGCAAGACACTTGCTTTCAATTTACTACGTGTCGATAAAGATGAATAATTAGCGTACTCGTGTCGCCGCGCATGTTGCTATCGCCGCTGCGGCTGCTCGCTCATTTGCGACATCGTTCGATCGCAAATAAAATTCACGAAATGGGCTCCGCGATCATGTCCGCGCGAGCGTACGCATTGGCACGCATCGTACGAATCACAGGGCGCGAAAGTAGCCGCGCTCCCAGCCAGCCGTAGCTACACCAACGCATGCAATGCCACCAATCCCTTTTCCGCTTTTCGCGAATTTTCCCAGCTGCTACACGTGCATGTGCGCGCACCCATACTAGCAAGTGGAGACGACGCGCACGCCGCCTTCAAATACGCTCACTCTTCTGTCCACATTTCGCGAATGCTCGATCAAGTGTACATAAATTCACTCCAATCATTACACCCTAGTCAGATTGCTAGCTAAAAAATACGAGTTGCGTCTCATTCCAAGGCATTCCGAAGGGGAGTGAAATATTGAATAACGGAGTCAACTTTTCCGAGTGAACACTTTCACTCCAAAAAAGTGTAAAACGACTCCAAGTTCGGGCGGCAGTGTTTTCATTGACTCGATGTATTGGAGTGAACATTTTTTATCGCCGAATTTCGCACATGTCCACTTTTAGAATATCGCATTTTCAGGGGCGAAAGAAGGATGAATTCAATATGGCACGTGCAAGGTTTACGATGGGGCCATTGACCGACAAAAATTTTGTTGAAAGCAAAAATCGATATTATCAGTATGCTTTCTGACGTACCTGCATCGAGATAATTTATAATTTATTCAAACTTTTGGAAATAGAAACGCAATATCTTACAATCGTCACACAATTTTTACTTGAAAGACACGTAAATTTATGCATTTTTAACATAGAATCTTGTTAATTTTTTCATCCAACTTTGAAAAATTTCATCTTTCGCAAAGTCGAAAATTTTGAATGATGTGCAATTTTAGTTCGAAAGACGCGTTGATTATCTTTTATCTTCCGTCGGCGTACGAGGGTACGCAACACATTGTCTACCATTGTCTACCATTGTCCACCATTGTCTACCATTGTCCACCATTGTCTACCATTGTCCACCATTGTCTACCATTGTCCACCATTGTCTACCATTGTCCACCATTGTCTACCATGGCTGGCTGCACTTCATTGCACTTGATTTCACTGCATTTGAGCCATTCAAGGGGCCCCGCTCTGTATATGCAAATAGCATTGGCCAATGTGTGCAGAAGCGATAGTGGAATTGACAAGTGGAAAAGCACTAACAAGCACTAATGATGGCTAATGATGATGCGAGAGAGTGACCGCGGTCCGTGTATTCTTCTGCACGTTTCGAACGGTCTTCTAATGTTATACGAAAAGTATTCAGAGCCCGAAGAAGAATGCGTGAAAGTGACGATGAAACGAGAAAGTGTCCGTCGTCTTTGAACATGGTTGAAAAAGTAGAGGCGGCAGCGAATCAGCGTGTGCGCGAATGAACAACTCAAGTGTCAATTTTGATGGAAACGCGAGACTGATCGCGCAAAGTGTCCGACAGTCGCATGGCACGTCCGGGTCAGGATTTCTGTCGCTCCTCAACATGCGAGTAAACGACGCTTTTACAATGCCAAGTCAACTCACACGGAACAAGGACGACACGGGAAACACACGCGCTCGAATGGCTTATTGATATTCGAATAGTAGACGATGCATCATCGATTCGCGCTTTATTCCGATGGAGAAATCATGAATGAATCACAAGTTGTTTTTCGCGGAGAGGATGGTTTTGCCAAGTCCCGATCTGGCACTGTGGCATTATGAAGAGGACAAGGTGAAAAATGGCATAACAACACGTTCAAGCAAATGTCGAAAAGGATCGATACTCGGTTGTACATCATCGCCGTGTGATAATAAGAGAGGCACTGGAGTAATCAAACGCTGGCGACGAGGCAAACAAATATCCATGTCGGTGAAAGAGAATAATGTTCTCTTAGTTTCGTTCACTTTCGCGAGCAATAATTCGAGTATTCGTTCATCTTCGATTTCATCCCATTGGCATATTCCCTGCCGACGCTGAATTCTCCAACTCCAGTTTACTGTGGTATATATAGCAGCAGCAATTGATTCATAATTCATGGAATTATAATGACCATAATACCGTTGTCGTTATAGCTGCCATCTAGACATTTTATGTGCCAAAATCAACATTCGAGGATAACAAACTTTTCAGATTTTGTCAGTTTTTAGAATTCTACCAATCTTGCGAACTTTGCCTTATTTCCCAAATTTGGCCATTTTTCAAATTTTTCAAATTTTCAACTTGTGCCATTTTTTACACACTTCGTAAAATTTATGATACTTTTCAAATTTTGGGACTTTCTCAAGTTTCGCCAATGTATAATATTTGTGAATTTTTCTCAGTTTTTTACATTCTGCCAATTTATTAAATATATTCGAAAGATTGTCAGTTTGACAATTTTGCCAATTTGTAATATTTTTCAAATTTTGCCAGTTGCTAGAATTTCGCCAATTTTTCAAATTTTTCGTTACATTTTCACTAATTCTTTGATATTTGTTAATTTTTCAAATCTGGCAGGTTTTGTTCAATTTTTAAATTTTCTCCATTTTTGCAAATTCAAGCGATTCAAATTTTCTGAATTTTGCGCAATTTTCAAATTTTCCCCATTTGTTATAATTTTTCAATATTTGCAAATATTGCAGTTTCGTCAATTGATTAAATTTTACTTATTTTTTCAAATTTCTACAACTTACCTAACCATCCAAGTTCTGTCAGTTTTTGAAATTATGCTGATGTCTCAATTTTTGCAAATTTTCTACATTTGGTCGATTTTTCAAACGAGGAACATTTTCAAATTTCAGGAATTTCTCTAATTTTGTCATTTTTTAAAATTTTGCTGAACTGTATTCTGCCGATTTTTCAACAGTTGCCAATTGTTTCATATGTGCTAATTTATTAAATTCTTTCAATTTTTCAAATTTCACTAATTCCTGAATTTGAAAATTGTTCAAAATCAGCGAAATTCTCAAATTTCGTTAATTTTTCCAATTCCGCGCTTGTCTCGAATTTTGCAAATTTTTAAAATTCTGCCCATTTTTCAATTTCTCCTAAAATTGTTTTACAAAAAAAATTTTTTTTACTGTTTTCAAACAGATTAGATCGCGATGCCTTTGAAGTATATTCAATAGAATTGCAATTTTCATTATTCTCGAAACTAACAATTGAAACAATAATCATTCAGTCACCTATGAAATACACAATAAGTAAACTTGAAATACGGGCTATATCCATACCCCGTGCCAAAAGAAAAAAATTCATAATTCTTGATCCAATTTCGATTTGGAAATTCCTGTGCCACTTTTCATGAGACTCGACAAAAAAAAAAGTTGTTCAAGCTTAAAATGTGAACAATAAATGCGTAGTCTCAGAAACTTGGGGTCGACTCGACACGCGGACTAAACTTTACTCGAATTTTCTTCATATTTTCAATTCTTTGCCACATTCCACAAAACTAAAAATGAAAGAAAAGCTACTCGAGTCGCAAGTTTAAACCAATCAGATTTATTAGGTTTTCTACGCTCGGGTATATCTTTTTTAATTTGGAGTTTTATCAAAAGTCCTTAGAGGACTCTTAGATTTGAAATTCAAAAAGGAATATTGGGTTTCTCTTCGGTACATCCTGTAAAATATCCAATAACAATATAATATTATAAATAATCATAATAAATGTTACACTTTTTCACCATATTTCTGAATTGTATTATTAATTGGGTTAATCATTTTAGAATACCACTTTAGAATATACCCACGAAACTACCAATTCAAACCCAAAAGTATGAAATTGTAAGTTAACGCTACGCAATCACCTTTGGATACTCAAGTATTCAGCATGTAAAAACTTTTTGTATGTTTTCCAGTTACACTTAAATTTGGAAATTGGGAGAAAATGGCCACGGCGAGCCACCCTCCGGAATTGAATTACACGTGTGAAATATGCGGCCAGGAGGGCTTGAATGACGATGAAATGAGGGCTCACATGGTTGAAAACCATCTCCAGGGAAGCGCGATATGCCCGTTTTGCGATCTTCCAGAAACTTCGCCAGCGGAAATGCTGGTTCATGTCAACAGCGCCCACCTCGATTACCTCACTCCAAGGTGAACTTACAGCTCCGAAATCACTCAATGTTATTACAGCTTTTTTTTCATTTTCAATTGTTGATTGAAATTTTTTGTGTTAGCATCATAATCTCAACTTGGGTACCGTCGGAAATATATCTGACGTTTCATTATTTTTAACTTGTTCATGTTCATTCGTGTCCTTTGGCAATTCATGAATAAAATACACATTTTTTATTATTGTCTGTTACTTTTTCCACTGTTTTATAGAAAAATATGCTTCAATATCGAGTACTCGTTATTCATAATTATTGAATAATTTTCTTCGAAATCAGTTCCGTTAAAAGCGGATCATCAAATTAACTTGTCAAGTCATCAGTTGATCGAAAATTTTCAAAAGAATTTTCCATTCATTCTGCTCGGATCACGAAATGATACATTTCCCAATTTTCGCTGTAATCAAAACGCTTTGGATTTTTTTTTTTTTTTCGTTTTTTTCGTAGCGAATCGCAGTTTTTATTGCGCAATGTTCTTTGCAAACTACACAAAACAAACTGAATCTGTTTTTGAGAAAAAACAACACAAAGACCGCTGTTTCTTTAGCGCACTCTGGAAATATGTATGAAAAGTTTCCGCGTTTTTTGTTTCGTTTCAACTTTCTTTCATCACTTTTGTTACTCACGCACTGATCAGAAAGAGAAGAAAAGTGGAAATTTGTCACAGTACTCCGGAGACGGACTTGATGGCGTTTATAGACGAGGATTCCGCCATAGACGATCATCACAAAAAGGAAGAATGCAGAGGAACGACGCCGCAAACTTCGCTACAGGTCACGTATCTCAACGGTTGGGGTGCTAAATCGAGTTGCCACACTTCCACGCCCTCCGAAGCGTCCAAAACAGCCGGCTTGCGCTCCAAAATTCAAAGCAACAACAACAACAACAACAACAACAACATCAATAATAACAACAACAACTTTGCCGGCAACGTCAACAACAGTACGTTAAAACATTCATTCGAGTTTCTCGTAATTTTTGTGTACCTTTACTTTTCTTCGAGATGTAAAATATCGCACTAGCCATGGATGGATTCGCGTGCGCGTATAATTTTGAAAAAGAAAAAAAAATGGTTGAAAAGTTGTAGAAGGCGCGGCGGGGCAAGGCTCTCCTCTACGCTCAAGCTTGAATCTGCAGTTGCGCTCGCACGCGAGCGTTAAAAGCCCGGTACAAGAATGCCCCATGTGCCCTTACAGCTCGGACAGTCCCTCGCGACTCGAAGAGCACATCAACCGTCAACATTTGGACCCAACTTCGCCGTCCTTGCCGCTCGATTCGCCGCCCTCGTGGAAAGGAGCTTTCAACTGCCCTTTCTGCGCTTCGTGCTTTACCAACGCCAAAGACTTGGAACTTCACGTCAATATTGAACATAAAGATATTCTCAGGTACGCGTGGGGCATAGTATGCTCATCGATTGGGATCTGTCGATTTTGAGTCAACTTTTTGAATTTCTTTCGGTCGGGCCTACATAGTCCTGCAAAGGGAGGCGCGTCGGTTGATCGCAACGGACAACTGGACGAGAGCGCGGAAACGCCTTTGTGCCCGGTGTGTTTTTCGACGTCTTTCGCGGACAGCGAAGAATTGACCCTCCACATCGAGGAGCATTTCAGTAAGAAGAGCGCGACGCCGTCGCCGATGACCAGTCCATTGTCGGACCGCGCCTCGAGCGACAGGCTCCTGGCCAAGGACATGGAGCGCCGCGAGAAAGAGGTCCGCCGACTGCAGGAACAGCGCGAGTTCGAGATGCTGCAGGCCCAGTACGGCATGGACAACCAGGGCAACTTTCGGGAGCAGAGCGTGACCAACATGCAGCGCGCCGTTTACGCCGGGGAGATGTCAGTCGCTGATTATTACGAGAAGCAGATTGAGTTGAAAGCCGCCGAAAGCTCGGGCATCGACACCGCAAGTTCTTGTACTCGAGGTCAGTTTGCGTCCTCTCGTCCATGGGCGATTGCGATAATAAAAATGAAATGAGCGCGATCAAATCGAGCGACAGTCATCGGCGATGTGCTCGCCCAAGTCTAGAGGACATTACGAATGGTTTCAAGTAAGGCCGACTTTAATTGTGGATTGATGAATTTTAATCCCAATTCCAGAACCGTGCGAAATTTGCACCGGGCCATTATCGTTATCCAATGTTAAAGATAAGCGAATGCAGGGACAGAGCAGTCTCACGGAGATTCCCTGAAATGCCTCGAATGTTTCAGGGCTGGTCCCAAAAGTAAAAGCGGCGAGCGCAGCTTGTAGTAACGTGGGGAGCACCTACTTGTGTTCGGCCGTGGACCATTACGCGACGACTTACGGGGACCGGGGCTGGGGCTGCGGCTATCGCAACACTCAGATGTTGCTTTCGTCGTTGCTTCAGCACACGCGCTACAACGAGCTGGTTTACAAAATCTGGAGTTGCTCCAGTCCATCGGGGGGCGTCAGTGACGGACTCTCCCGCAGCTCCATGCCTTCGATTTCACGCCTCCAAAAGACCATCGAGTGGGCCTGGGCCCAAGGCTTCGATGTTCAGGGCGCCGAGCAGTTGGGTGGAAAGTTGGTCAACACCAGGAAGTGGATCGGCGCCACCGAAGTCATCACGCTTTTGTCGAGCCTCGGCATTAGGTGAGCAATGGAAATGCTAGGTATCATTTCGTGAAGCACAAGTTACATTTCAACATCCTTGGCGCTTCTCGATTGGTTGAAGAAATCAGGAAACTATGTTTTTTTGTTTTTTTGTTTTTTTTCGTTTTCTCGTGTCAGGTGTCTGCTGGTTGATTTTCACAAACCAACAAGCTCCAATGGAAGCCACCCAGAAATGTTTCAATGGGTCTTGCAATATTTTTATCGCAAGGATGATTTCAAACCTCCGCTTTATCTTCAACATCAAGGTAAATACTATACTATCGCAAACTTGGCTTACAAGGTCATAAAAATACACAAACTGCGCGCAAATGATATAATATCGGTACATTGAATCTTGGCCATGAAAACTCCTTCGATTCATGTGCTACTGTATGAACGTTACTTCGAGTTTCTCGTCTCGTTGAGAGCATCGACTGTTACTTGAAGAAAGGAATGCATTGCAGGCCACAGTCGAACAATAATGGGAGTTGAGAGGATGCTAGACGGTTCGGTGACGATGCTGGTTCTCGATCCGAGTCACAGTCCTGCTCAAATGACGCAGTTCCACAATGCGAGCGGTGCACCCGGAGCAATGAGACTCGTGAGGAAATCCATGGCTGCCATGAAAGCTAAGCAATATCAGGTCGTCAGTGTGGTGGGCACCTTAGACTCTGAATTGCAATGCCAGGTATTTTATCCCCTTTTTCACGTACAATTCATTCAATGCAACTTGTCGAGCTCGGCGGACGGTGTTTACTGAAGAAAGACTTGGGTTTTTCGAAAATTCTCATAATACTTGACTAGTTCCAGTTCACGTACAACATTGTTTACTCAGTAAATTACTTCTATAATACATATTGGTTGGTGTCGCGGCACCTACGAAGAATAAACAATTCGTGCTGGTATTAACTATAGTAAGCGCCGCGGGATCACACGTACTTCCACTCGTGCGCGAATTGTGTTTTGTAATTTTACGTTTATGTAAATGTAATTTAACATTTTAATTACAATTTTAATACAAATTTTAATTTTACAATTAAAGTTTGTATCTTTTCTCGAGTGTATTGTATTTTGGCGTATGGGAAAAGTTACCGAGAACCCTCTGCCATTATTATTCTTTGAATTTTTCTTTTCTACTTGAAAATATGAAAAAAACTTGCTAAATCTACCCTACACCTGTCATCCTTCCAATCCAACAAAATTTCGCGTGCTAAAAATTAAAGTTCTCAACAAAGTTAGATTATATATTTTTCATGATACATTCATTCTCATTTGATGTTTGGCATTTGCAATCATTCCGAGTTAGGTGGAGCGTGGGTCGGTACTGATCCTCCTTCGCCACACCGTCCCCTTGTATTTCATTCATTCGTATTAGCTATCGAGTGGCCAGCCTAGGCTCGCCCCGAAAGTGAAGTTGTGGGGTCTTTTTTTATTATCCCATGCCATGACTTCTCTTCCTCGTGCATTCTTCCATGTCGTCGCAAACAGCTTGAATCCTAGTCTTTATTCGCTGACACTGACTAACCCCATACTACATGGTATGTTTTTTTTTTTTTTTTTTTTTTTCTTATTATAATAATTGTTCAAGAGGGAAGGGCGCGAGCGATGCTCTTCGTGGTTATGCTCACCCTCGCTCTCGTTTTGCTACTCTTTGGACTGTTATTTTGTGTAATTTAGCGTGGTAGTTCCCAATAGTGGTATATGGGGTTGGTTTCGTTTTTATCTGTCAGTGTGTTGTGTCTAGCGTGAAAGGAACTTTGCGTTTTATTTCATAATACTTGGTTACAATTTATAAAATGAAGCCGAGCTCGAAATTGAATTCTTACAAGATTCGTTCGACATTTCTCGACTCTCCAAAAGTAAACATGACGCGTGACAGCTTTTGATAATCGCTCGTTTTCGTTTTGTTGCAGCAAAGTAAAGTCCTAAAATTATTGAGAATACCGCAGGAAAGATGAGACGCGGAGTCGCACGAAATTATGAAAGAATCCAAGTTTCATCCAACTGATTTTGCTTTTTCGACATGGATGCCTGCAAATTTTGTAAATAACCAAGACAAATGATCCGACAACTAGGGATCATCAGAGTGACTGTTGTACGGTCTTTTTTCGAGTTTGATATTTTTTTTATGAAAATTGTTTTGGAATTTTTTTTGTGATTCTCGACTATCAAAATGATTTGCCAAATAAACCGACGAGTGGTATTTTTACATTTGGTGGAATCAGTTATTGAATGATGAGAAACAGCTGGAAATACACTCAACTCGTTAACAAGTGAATGTAGGATTAGCGAGGAAAAGCTCATTTCTTTTCTTACCAATAATGGCCTCGAGAAATTATATCCCATTGAGCTTTAGAAAATGTATATCTGAAAATAATAGTCTATCGCGTGTATTTTTAACGAAAGTCATGTCGATCATTTAACCCGAGGGTTTCCTTGCTGATGATAGTCAGAATTTCGTTTTGGACTTGCAAAAGCTAAGTTCGAGTTTACTGCTACCTTATACATAGTTATATTAATAGTCGAGTTGTTTCAAATTTATGTGTAAAGAATAACAGAGCGAAATTGCATAGCTTGAAAAATGCTGAATCGAATATGAAAAAGATTGATGAAAACTGAAACACCCCCATCACCCAAACACATTTCCAAGAATCTTCTCAAAACTTGATGAAATCCCATCAGTTTCTTTCAGCGGGTTTGCTGGGGAAAGAACATTTCGATGAGCATTTTTTAAACGAGGGGATAATGTGCTGACGAGCAACTTTTAGACGAACGATGCCTCGCTAATCCCGAATTTTTTTCTTATAAATTGTTATCAATCAAAAGTAAAAATTATGCTAGCTGTGATTGCTCTATTCTTCAAATTGACCAGTGCAGTGATGAAAGTATTGGTATATTTTACTTTTAGAATTTAATAAAAAAAACATGGTCCCATTTATTAGGATGACATGTAAAACTTTTTGCTCACCTTTTATAAAGAATTGCCTGAAATCTATCAATTCGCTGGCGAAATGAACAAGATTGAAAATATTTACTCCACACAATGTCAAGATTTGAAAATATTGCTTTGTAATATTGCAATTTACAAACATGTGTATTAAAGAACGAGCTGAAAAAAAAAAACTTGTTTCTACACAACGATAGCTCATATTTATTTTTTCAATCATTCATTTTCAATCATTGCTACATTATTAGAATGTGATGTATCGGTTGACGGAGAAATAAATTTATGAAAATTAGTCGTCTGCTGGAATTCTGCCAATTTTAACCCGATGCCCAAAGTTTTTTGAAAGAAAAATTCTTGGTTTCTTTTTGCTCACATTTTCAATTGAGTCGAGACCATCAACTTTAATTCATACTTTTTTTTCATCACGAGTTGCCGTTATACAAAATTCATGTTTGAATAAAAAACGCACGTAATCTTCGAAATGTGTAGAAAAATAGAAACTCAATATAAATCCTTGATGAAAACTGGTAGAAATTTTTTTAAATATTTTTGTAAAGACTTTTCGCTCGCCAAAAGCTTCAAATTGTACTAATCGAAACTAATGTAAATGTAAATAAAAATTCAGTATCATTTGCTATTACTCCAAGTATTTATTAATTTTTAAAACCTAAACACTATTTATACAGTTCTTTGTACAGAGCACACTCGAACCATGGGACGCGCTTTGGTATTTCTCCATTCCAAGAAACGTCCTCAAATGTTGAAACCCAGGTACCGCATGCAAGCCTTGTGCGCTTCGATCAAGTGTCTGCAATTTTCCTCTCCTTTTTCCATTATACTGAAATTCATGAAAGTAGAAATAATGTCACTGAACAAATTCAATTCAAACGAGGGTGATTTTTCCAGAATACTGCTATGATTGAAAAGGGAAATAACGCATCATGAAGTGAAAAATATTATAACGAAGTAAACGTTGCATGAAAATTTCTCGAGAGAACAAATTAGTTCTCGGGAAGGTCTTTTTTCAGGGGTGTGAAACAAATCTCTCAACTTAGTGAAGGTTTCGTGATGAGTTTTTTCAATAAAATATTCTCAATGTTAATTAAATGGTTTTCATTTTAAGATGAAAAATGCACGTGAAAATTATAACAGTCATGATTTGAAAATAGTAACAGTTTGCAAAGAAATTACTTTAGGTAGGGAACGAAATTTTATATTTCATCTTATCATTTGGAGAGAATATAAAAAAATGATAGTCATGTATATTCAAATGCTCTGAATCCAATTTTGAGAATGAATATTTCATTTATTTGTTGTATATATAAAAAGTATCACTGTATAAATTAATGATAATACATGAATGTCAAGTTACTTTTCTAATTAGCCAACATTTCAACGTTTGCGTATTTTCTAAATACTAAATTATACTTTGTATGTAACTACTTGAGAAGATATATGCATACGAGTATGATAATTAATTTCATTAATAATTATTCGTGTCTCACCGATATGCATTCTTGAATTATTAATTTTACTGGAATACCCCTTCGTTTTTTAATAATGCCTTACTTTCAATACTTTCGATCATTAATGTTCTATTATTTTTATTCCATTATTATTTTGCCACAGTGCTATAATTATTTCGTGACAATTTTAATTCATTTATCATTGTATGATGAAATTTCATGCAAAGAGAGGTAAGGCTTGTAAAAAGCATGAGAAATACAAGTCTTGAGACACAAGTTTGAAAAATATAAAGAAGAGTTTTGATCGAACGATGAAATTCTCAATTGTTCACCATTCATCTCGAACTTTTTTGGTCTCGGGACAAGCGCAGCAAGGTTTCAATTTTTTCTTTTCGGGTTCTCCGGGCGCAGCCGCGGCTGGAGCCGGCACTGCTTTTGTTTTGCAATTTCCCATTGTGTATTTTTCACTTGATGTTCTCGTATAATTCGGATTTAGCTATTTTTCGAACGCATTACACGCTCCACACGCAACAAATAATAAACATAATTTGACAGAATTGAAATTGTATTGTCATCGTTGTTGAATTGTCAGATGGAATCTTGTTTTTGTGCAGTGGTAGCACTGTCAGCGAGCATCACAGTACCGTGTCATGCCTTTTTTCGCCCTCCTTCGCCCGTACAAATTTGTTATAAGAATATTACGAGTGAAATGTTTCGAATCAGAAAGATTCTCATATCTACTGTGAAAGTAGAGCGAAGGCAATAAATATAAAAGCAAAGTTCGGGCCTTGTCTACTAAAACGTTTTGATTGTTTGCAATAACGGTTATTTCTAGAAATAATTTCAAGTTTGACTCGTTATTACAAATCTAGCATTAATTCAGAAATGTTATTTTGTTTTCAGTTTTTTTCAAACCAATAATGTTTTGCATAATTTAGGTTTTCGCAATAGGCTTATGATTTTTATGAAAAAAATCTGCGTCGCTGATTATGAATCCGGTATTGGATTCGTAAAATTACTAATTTGTTTAAACTACTAGTTATGATGGATTTTCTCGAAAAATTAGGTTGTTCGCAATGTGTAGCTGTTTGGTACGATCAACGCGAATTTAGCATTAGATTTGAAAAATGTATTCGTCTATAGATGAACGAATGAATTCTAATAAATCAACCCATCATCTGCGGTAGAGCGCTACACGCTGAGTCATCAGTTCAGACTTGAGGCCAGCCATCATTCTGCGGATATTACATCAGTCTTCAAGTTTCTACACTGTGAGCGCCATCGCTTCAACTTCTACAATCTGAGGATTTTGTGCACAAGTGAGTTATATTTTACCTCTCTTCATTTTTTTTATCATGATTGTGGCAGCGAGAGGCGACAAATCAGCTTGGAAGATGTAATCCAAAAAAGTTGGACTTGCATTAGGAATTTTCATTCATCATGAAGCACGGCAAAAGAAAATTTGAATGAACGTATGCCTCTACGATGGGGACAATATTGTCAATCAGAAAGGCGTGGAGTAGAGAACGTACATTTTGAGTGTCATTACATGAAAAAACCAATTAACTGCGTTTTTGGCAAATCTTTTTTCATCACTTTTACCATCGGTGTTTCCCATTGACGTAAACTTGCATTAAAAAGCAAATAATAAACCTGTGTTTTTTCATTCTCGGCATGGCTTCGCGTTATTTCACACTTACAATGTAGAGGGAAAAATTGTTTCAAAATTTCCAAATATTCCTGGAATAAACCAGCAATGTTCCAATATTTGTAAATCAAGCTCGCAGTCTTACTATTTATAACGAATACTTGATTATAAACTCGTTTTCAAATTTGAACAAAGCGTTGAGTAAGGCTTTGATAGCAAAGTGTATTGAATATGAGTAGAAAGTTTGATGAACCTATAATCCGAATTGTAAAATGACCGGCGAGATAAAATAAAAAAACTACAAGCGTTTCAAGTTGTAAACGAAATTACATTGAATCGTATGACGAGATATCTATGAATCACCCGGTGCTTTGTTCGCGATAATTTAATGAAATCGGTGAAAATAATGGGAGGGTAATTGGAAATGAATGTTTCGAGCGGGTGTATGCGTCTACTTGAGCTGCAGTTGGGTGATATTATTATATTCATTAGTAGAGCCGATATTAAGCGAATGCAAGTTCCAACACTCCCAAGCGTAAGTTTATTTTTCGTATCTCGAACATTGAAACGCGCGTTTTCGATGCTTACGGAAACCCTGCGACCGCCTTTTCGAAACGTATGTTTTGCGTATGTACGAATGTGAAAAAGCACGGAAGCGTGGGTGGTAAGCAGCAGTGTTAAGGGTGCGAGGTCACCATTTTCATGTTGGTTTTTAGGGACAGCCGATTCATGAATTCGGAATACAACGAAAACGCTTGTTTCGTGTTCTCGATAAAAAAGCACCGTTCGTCTCAAGGCGCATACTCGTAAAAAACCCTCGTTTCTGCCGCTTGATACGAAAATACCATTATCGCATGATTATACAATTTCACGTGTCAACTATCACATCATAAAATAGAAACGTGAGTCATGTTTAGAATTGATTCCCAGTCTTGTTTTTCATAACTCTGTAATTGATGTAATTCATGACCACTCATTGCCACTATTTTTGAGTTTTTCAATAACTCTGTCGTACGGCAATGTTGAAACAACTTTCGAGAGGTCGATGACATTAAATTATAGAAACATTATAGAAACATTATGGCTCCAAAAGAGAGGAGCGGGGACGCTGAATGCGCAGACAAGAATGATATATTTGAAATGAGTCCAGGAACAAATGAAAGCATGCAAAAGACGCCAACATCGCCAGACATGCAACTAGCGTATGTCGCAGATGCAGAAGTCGAAATACCAGAAACGGGCGGGGTGAGTGAAAACAAGAGTAATGGCAAGAGTAGATTTTTGAACCACCTCTAGCTAAGATATGATGATACGAATTTTGGAACGAATCTGAGGTGCTCATTAGTGAGATACGGGTCATTTCTTTATCGTGCATTATTGCACGTATTAATATAATTATCTTCATTGCAGGAAGGTTTTAGCTTTAGAAAATTATGGGCCTTCACTGGACCAGGATTACTCATGTCCATAGCGTTTTTAGATCCTGGAAATATTCAATGCAACTTGCAATCTGGATATGTCGCTAATTATCAGGTATTTTCGGAACACGTATTCAACTTTAATTTTTCGCAACAAGTTTTATGATTTCGCGATCACTTGAGGGGAGTTGTAAAATATTCGGAAATGATATTCGGCATTACCTTGTAGCGAGTTCCAGGCTCAATTTTAATGGAAAACTGATCTCCGAATATGAATTTCCCCTCAGCAATGTTAGACTGGAAATTGCGAAAATATACATGGATTCCTCGTATATAATTGCAAATGTTAATGAAAAAGTGTGTTTTTTTTTTTTTTTTTTAATGAAATAAAATGCGAATCTAATGGATCGTGATGCATTCATTGTGAATTCCAACAGTTGTTATGGGTACTGCTGACTTCGACAATCTTGGGCCTGGTTATGCAAAGGCTCAGTGCTCGCTTGGGAGTAGTGACTGGCTTCCATTTGGCCAAGATGTGCAACCGTCAATACAAACTCATTCCCAGGATAGTTCTATGGTTCATGATGGAAGTCGCGATAATCGGATGTGACATGCAAGAAGTCATCGGGACAGCCATAGCGATTCATTTGATATCCAATAGATTGTGAGTTTTGGAATCCTTCGGTGTACGAAGCATGTGCATTCCGTTCGGTATGAGGATGGGTGACGACAAGCTTTGCCCAAAGTACTTTCGCCTGACGATAGTCGAATATTTAGCCAACTATGCTCGTTTCCAGTATCTCCATCCCTGTCGGCGTTGTCATCACTTTGATCGATACGTTCACCTTTTCACTCTTGGAGAAATATGGCCGGAGAAAACTGGAACTTTTTTTCGCTCTCATAATCGGAGTTATGGTTGCCACATTCAGCTACGAGGTAATTCAGCGATAGTTATTTTTTTCAACTTTGTTCGCGCTGCTGGCAACGTTTTCTTCTCGATTTTCAGTATGTTATCGCAGCTCCTCCGCAATTAGAGGTGTTGAAAGGGATGTTCGTACCCTGGCATGACGCCAATTACAGCAAGGAAGTTGTACTTGAAGCCGTGGGAGTAATGGGGGGCGAGCACGGCAAACTAATACTTGGGAAACTCTTGATTTCGGTCGTATAATTGATCAACTTTTCTGTTGCAGCCGTGATAACGCCTTACAATTTGTACCTCCACAGTGCTCTTGTCAATGTAAGCGTCGCTTTATAAATCGTGATATGGTGCGTGGCAAAAATTCGACTGAAAAGTTTGTTTTTTCAGTCAAGAAGCATCGACCGAAAGCAGCCGAAGAGAGTCAGAGAAGCTAACATGTATTACTTTATCGAATCGAGTATATCTGTTTTGGTGTCGTGCATCATCAATCTGTTCGTTGTCGCTGTTTTCGCTCATGGCTTGCACGATAAAACGAACGCCGATGTGGTGGGTGGCGCTTTGAACATTTTCGTATTCTTTCTCAGTCCTTACAGCAACGCATTCTCCGAAAAAATGTATAAATCTGACGTTTTAAAAAGAAACGGTTTCTTTCAGTACCAAGTTTGCAAACGGAACAATTACGCAATCGGCATTGAGACTTTCAAGGCAAGTAAAACAAGTGCTTGACAGTAACGAAAAACACTCGAGCCGATGATCCTGCATCGCGCGTAATTTAGCAGCCGTTGATTCTTGGCCAATGCGAGAGCTGTTGATTGACTCGGGATGGCTTGTGCTGTGCAGAATAACACGGAGAAAGCGACAGCGGACCTCTTCGACGGCGGCGTGTGCCTGGGCCGCCAGTTCGGGGCAGCTGCCATGTATATCTGGGCCATTGGGATCCTGGGCTCGGGGCAGTCCTCGACGATGACGAGCACCTACGCCGGCCAGTACGCGATGGAGGGCTTCCTCGACCTGCGATGGGTGCCGTGGAAGCGCGTTCTTTTCACGCGGAGCTTCGCCATCGTGCCCGCCCTCATCGTCGCGCTCACGTCCGACCTCCAGCAACTCTCCCTCGTGAACAACATCCTCAACGTCCTCATGAGTCTCCAGTTGCCATTCGCCATGTTGCCCACTGTGGCCTTTACCAGCAGCGCCGTTCTCATGGGCGAGTTCGCGAATGGAGCGTAGGTTGCACTTGACGATCATTCCTCCAACTTCCCTTGGATCCAAACTCGATGGTCCTGCGTCGTCCTAGTCCACTGCGTGGAACGATAATAGCTCAGCGAGTTTTTCTCAACCAGCATGATTTCTCGAAAATCGCAGGTCGCATTTGAGCGCCGACTTTTTCGTTTTCAGATCGATGAAAGCATTTTGCGCCGTATTCATGGCGATGGTCTTCGTTCGTGGTCAACATGTACTCGATGTACGACGCCGCATTCGAGTATTTGGTCGATGCCCATTGGTCGGTGCTGGCCGTCGTTGCTGTGGTCGGCGCTTTGTACCTACTCTTTTGCCTGTACTTGGCGATGCACGCGTCCATACACATGGGCGCGACTTGGCTTCTGAAAAGCTCGGTGTGCAAAGACATAAAATTATCATCCTTTCGTGCTGCTGTCCAGTAGAAGTCACGCTCGCCATACATACCAGTGTTGCAATGTGTTCGTCCGTCTTTAGTCTGCCAACTTTTTGTCCACTCTCTTAAAAATGCGAAAATCCCTAAATGATTTCCTCCGTCGCGTCATGGAGTCTCGACTAATTTTCGTGGATTGAGACACATTTTTTGTTTTTACTAGCGAGATTTTCGAGAGCCCCTGAAAGTTTGCAGTCGAAATATGACGTGATAAAAACTTGTTTTCAGTAAATGACGATTTGGTCGAGTGGCTCTGATCGATTCGAGCGATTTATTGTTTCTTGATTTGAAAAGATCTTCGAATTCGTTTCAACCTAAGCAATTTTCTTTCAAAGCGACTCGATAATCTCCTCACCATCGAATCGCTAATGGATGAAAAAACTGAGCATGTTATGGCGCCTGTTTGTTTTTACTTGATTATGTTTTACAGGCGATCTCCAACGTAGTCGGTGGCCCTGTCCAAGCGAGACTGCAAGTGAAACCAGCAGAACGGACGCCCGAGTAATCAAATGGTCCAGAAGTTTGGACAAGAGCTGCGACGATTGGACGCGGCAGAGAACATTTATTGTAACTCGAATCGCCTGATTTACAATATGACGTTTCCAGATTCAAGCTGAAAGTTACGTCCTCATTGAAGTTGATTTCAAAACTTTTCCAACACGAAAAAATCGTCAACTTTGCAATCAAGTTGAAAATGGGGCAATTTAGATATTGTACTATCTAGAGACAAAAATTGCTCGAATCAACTTGGTGATTTGCTCAGTAAATTCCAAAGGTTGCCATACACGAACGTTGTTGATGATTTTGTTATTATTCGATGCTTTTACTCGTACACATACAAACCTTACGCGTTTTAGTATTCATGCGTCGAAGAGCGTTCGACGACCTCGACTCCATACATTTCTGCTGTAGTTAAATTTTTCTCTTCTCGCAAGTTGCGCGTACTTTTTCTTTTTGGCGTTAAAATTGAGCAACCTCATTTTTGAAACGAAAATTGCGTTCGTCGGTACCCAGCGATTCGAGAGGCGCTTCCTTCTTTTCCTTCTTTTCTTCCTTTCCAAGTTGAAAGATGTTGGACTTGATTATTTCCAAGATTTGATTTTCACAAAAATTGCCCAGGCGGAGATAGTTTTTTCTCCAGGCATTTTTGTGATCCGTAAAAGTGAGATGTGCTCGTGTGAAATGTGAAATACAGGTCAAGTAGTCCTTCGGTTAAAAACATTAAGCTGATTCTGGATGTTCGTTGTCTTTCACTTTTTTTTTATTCTAATTGAGACATCTTGGCAAAGTCGACTTTCGACGTTCGAGAAAATTGAAAAGCTTGACCCACATTTTTACCGCGTCGGCGTTCAACATTCTTGTCACCGGAATCACGCGTACACTGTGAAACGCAAAGGAGGATTCTAATTCCCAGCATCGAGCTGGTATCAGCCTTGCAAGAAAAAAGAAGGTACGCAATGCATTTTACAGAAATTCTTATCAATTCCAGACGATTTCAGAGTGCTTCGAATGAAGATTATTCTCGAAATTTCAATAACTTTCGAAAATCTCATCTCAAAATTTCGTGTACGTGTGGTGAAATGAGTGGCGAAATATTTCAAGTTTTCCATGTTTTTAGAAACCCTGCAGTGAATATCCATTTATTTGCAATTTTTTTCCCGCGATGGTTGTGAAATTCTCGTCATTTTTTGTAAAAACAATTAATGCGGGATCTTCACTGAAATCGCTTTCTCAATGAGTTTCTTGATCGTTCGTCGCATGTATTCATGCAGCATATCATCAATAAGGAACCAGCTGGGCAGTATTATCAGCAATTTTCCCAATAATTCCGAGCGATTTCGACAGTTTATCAGTCGGATGTTATTTTGCCTCCATGCACGTTTGACCGAATCGCAGACCGTCTTGAAGCGGACGTTCGTCTCGTCAGTTGAGGTGTATTTTTTGCGTGCGTGACTCGCGCCGAAGAATAAGCGAGAAAGGCGTGCAAGTCGAAAGTGAAATTTCACTCGGCCTGCTTCCTCGCCTCATTCTTGGCGATTTCGGGGCCCCGAAACGAGGAGCGGAGAAGAGAGTGAGCGAGGGTTATTGCTACGAGACGATCGCCGGAGCTGGCATTTAAGAGAGCAAGTCCCGCACGCCTCGGATGCTGGCGATTCCGATATTCATCATTAGTCAAGCGCGACCCACGGTCGGAATCGAGTCGCCGCGTCCTCCACCTTTGTTCCGGCCACTTTCCTCCGAGTCCCGAAGAGCGCCTCGTTCTCTCCGAATTTCATCGCGCTTTCGAGCCACGCATTGAATAAGCTTGCCATACGTGCCAGTGAAAAGTCGCTGAATGGGTGTCAGCACCGAATTCCCCGTGCGAAAACCGCCGGTTCCCAGTGAGACGCGACTATGAGCTTCTTTGGTTGGTTAAAGACCGAATGCCGTTCAACGGATTTTCACTGAGGATAAGTGGAACCTCGTCGGTAGCTCTTTCGAAAGATCCCCGGCGTCGATTGACGACCCATAAAAGAACCCTCGTTCGTTATTCTCTCCTCGGGCTTTCGCCTTCAGCGCTTTTCATTTCACCCGCGATTACGGTCACGTCTCCCCTCACGTTTCCGTGTCTCTTCTGTAGTTCTCCCTCCCGAGTCCCCAAGTTGCCGAACTAAAGGTAATTTTGTATAAACTGCATCGCTTGACAAGTCTGATGCTCCAATCATTTCTGGATTGCAAGTTGGCTTATAAAAATTCTCGTAGGAGCTGAAGATACGAGGTTTTTTTCAAGTGAACGTTCATGGCCCATGGTTCATGTAATACATGCACGCTCTCATGTTTTTCAACGCAACGAGTAACGTTGTCGATAATCTTTCAATTCTCACGTACCGACCTGGATATCTCGAAAAACATGGGATGATATCATTTCAATAAGTATGTATTCGAATGACAGTTGGGAAGAAACTTTGCGAAGAGCCAAAAAGAACGACGCGTTAAAATAATAAATTGCAGCTGTGTCATTCATGATTCGCGTAATTCTTCGTACTTGAATGACGGAATAAATTTGCTCTGCAGAATTGGGTGTAAAAGTTGCAATTGTCTGAAAAGATGGTCATAAAGAGAAAATCAGTTATATTACTGATTAATTTCAAAGACGTGCACATTGAGAGTTATCGCAGTTTTTGAAATACCAAGTACTAAAGTCTGTAATTAGGCTTGACAAGTGTTTGCGTTGAAATGATTGTTATCAGCTGGAGTTTTTTTCCTTTTAAATTACCGACCAAGAATAATTATTCGAACGGCATCATTCGATGAAAAATCTATCATTCTATAAACACTAAGAATATAAAAAACATGAATATCACGATAAAAATCTGTTGCTGTAATGAAAAAGGGTAATATTGATGTTTCATACTCGACACGTTTTCGGAAGAAACCTCAAGTGACAGGAAAAGCACCAAGAGTTGCTTTATTAATTTCCAATTCAAGTTGCACTTTTCCGGTCCATATATCACGAAACTATCCAAAACATGGAACTGACTGAACCATCGTACAGAAATTCGGAATCAATATTCATTCTTTTTTATTGATCTACGTCGAATGGCTTTTGGGCGAATTATGTGAAAATTACGACTTTACCTGTGGCTTTTGCAATGATGCGATCCTTGATCATCGGTTGAAATAATCATAAAAAACTCGAGACTGACGAACGAGGAGTTGAGAAAAATACTAAAAACTTGTATCAAGTGCCTAATGTCATACGCTTGTGGGCACATGAACATTTCATTCTTTTTTTTATTCGGCACCCAAGTTTGGTCAAAAGTAGAAAGGCAAATATTGAAACAAATGGAAATCACTAGCTACATTTCCGATGATCACTCCATGGGTATTATTTCAAATTAGAAAGCAAGAATCTTTCGTCGTGATAAAAATCACGAATATTCGATTAAAATACGTCGAGCCCTTTGTACTCTAAAACGAGCGATGCTAATGAGGAGAAAGTTTTTTCTCAAATTTTCAAGTAGGGACAGCGCTCTCCGAAACGTTTTTTACGTTGAGAAATCCAGGTCACGAATCCAATCATTAGAATAAATTCCAACCTACAGTTATCTAATGAATCTTAATTCGAATGCGAAGAAAACATTATTTTTCACCGAGTATAGCCATCTTCACGCCCCTCTCCCTTCCAAGGAAAGAAAAAATCGACAATACTTTTCAATACAAGGTTTGAACGAAAAAGTAATTCCAAAAGCGCAACCGAATCACGTTTGGATAACATTTCATCACAAGTTACAAAAAACGACCATTCAAAATAACATATTCAATGAAAAGTTAGCTGGAAAATATCGCGAGCGCATGACTTTCCAACTTTTCATTGGCGCTAGAAATCATTTCATCTTGTTGTATTCTGAATGCGAGTCATTTAAAAGACTAGGTCGAGATTTTTCGAAAATTTCGTTTTAGGTATTAATGGCATATTATAAGCTAATCTCCGACATTCGATACTTTCCGCGGTCAATTTTATCAACTTTCAAAATTGACCGTGGTAAAAGAGGCTAATGATGCTGTTTAAATTTCCGGGGTAATTTGTTTTCCTCGCGGCTTTTTAAAATCCGATAGTTCGAAGACATACTTATACAAGAATCAGCGAGAAAAATTGCAAGGCCCGAGAGTACAAACGAAACGAAAACACCCTCACCGTAATTCAATGAATGTTTATATTAAAAAGCACCCAACCATCTCCTGATCGAAATGAAGTTATTTGATGAATTTTCGTAACGCGATAGATTGATTAAAGCTGCAACGATGCGCATCAGTGATTTTTTTCGACCGATAACCAAGTAACGAAAAAACTGTATGCTTGTCGTAACCACGTAATTACTGAGATTTGGAGCAACTGCCTTTATCGTTTGTATATTCTTGAGGCTTACAAATGATTGGATATTCATTGAAAGCCGACAGATGTATTTCCTTACATGTGGTTCTCTCAACCACATGGTTTTCTTTGGGTAACTTTGGAAAAAGCGCTCGCTAGAAACTCGGATCATGAATGAAAACCAGACTCGAAGAACCAGTACTTTTATCGAACGAAACTGAATTTTAATCGTCCATTAAAGAACTGGAAGAAAAGAAAGAAAAATCAGAAGCACAAATCGACCAAGAGTTTCCTGTCAACTTTCACCAATGCCAACTACAAGTGTACTATGTAGTGGTATTAGCAGCAGTAGTAGTAGTAGTAGTAGTAGTAGCAGCAATAGTAGTAGTAGTAGTAGTAGTAGTAGTAGTAGTAGTAGTAGTAGTAGTAGTAGTAGTGGCAGTAGCGAGTCTGCGGAGTTGTTGGTTACAAGCACTAAAGAGCGTTCCACTTGTTTCAGTGTCCTGGTTCCGTGTCCCACTTTGCGGGCGCGCGGCTGAATGAGAGCGTCTTTTCAACGGTTCATGGACTCGGATTAATTTCTCATTTTCGGCGTTGTCCCCTCATGAGCAAACTTCGCTATAAACAATGCCGTAAACACGATCGCTTCTCCCGCAACCCAATGGGCATTTTCAGAGAATTTTCCCGCGATCTCGGAGACGGGAAATAATCCGATGCGCCAAATTGACTCTTCCGTTTTGGACAACTCTTGGGAAGTTCCAGGACATTTCGCGATGGCTCGAGTCCTGATCCTTATTTTGGTCCTTTCTACTTTGTACTCAAACGAGGCGTCTCGCAAGAACGACAGATTCATGTCCGAATTCAGTGAGTAGGGATACGTATTTTTTTCCACTTTCACTCTTGCACCTGTTTAATCGAGATTCAAGTTTTCATTGAACGAAACGAGTCGTTTGTTCGTGGCGAAGAAAGCTCGGATTCCTCGAGTGAAAGGGAATACGCTGATTCGTCGGCGCTCATTTCCGAGCACAAAAGCAACGGCGCGTGCAGCAAATTGCTCGCGTGTCGTGGAAGAAACGAAATTCTACTGCTGAGCGAGAATCTCTGATTTGGAAATTGGTCGGTTTCAGCCTCGAATGTGGATGCATTTGACAACCATCTCGAGAATCCCGGTCAGACAAGGTTCCTCGATGAGCTTGGACGTAAGTAGTTTTTCTTTTCTTTCTTTCCTTATATTGCCATGGTCGAAGTAACGATATGCATTTTTCCCGCTCATGTCGAGAAACGTCTTGGCTCAACATTTTTAGCCACGGGGCTCGTAGAATTACGATTGATCTGTCAATCAAGTAGAGAGAGAATGACCGCTTTAACGGATGACCGAGCTACATCTCGAGTATGAATTTGGTCACCTGTTGGAGCGAGCGTTCAGGGATGCTTACTCATTTCTTTCTCTCGTCGCGGTAGCGCAACGGACCGAAATCGAAAACGCTGCTCAACGTATGGCTTTGAAACTCTCCCCCGGGAAGGTGAGAAAATGACAACCCGATTATCGTGATTGTCGGAGAGTAATTTTCCGTCATCAAAGTAATCGCGAGTGGCATCTGGCGCTGGTCGAGATTGCGTTTCGCGCGGGGAGACGAGGCCCGCGACAAAGCCGCGAGGCGCGGAAAAGGAAGGAAATGAAGAGTGCCGGCCGGGCGCGAGCTCAAGGGGGAACGCCGAGCAAGCAAGGCCCACGCGAAAGCGGACGGTGAAAGCAGAAAGGCCCCGACGATCGTTCCGGGGGGACATTAGTGCGTCCACGCTCGTCTCCTTGGCGCGACTCGCGTTCCCGGTTTCCGTGCTCCTCACGCGGAGTGCAATGGAAATTTCCAAGTTTGCGAAAAATGCATGAAAACGCGGACAATCCTCCGTGGGCGGCTACGGTGTTGAGAACGCAAGGTTGGGCAAGTTGGTGAAAAAGGCTGATGCGGTGGACAAATGACGTTTTCCGCATGTTTCCGCAGATCATGAAAAGTCGCGAGGCCTACTGATGTTTTGAGCGCAATTGAACATTGCATGGATCGCTCTTTGAATAAGTATGAAAACGGTCGCCGTGAAATCACAGGCGGGGTTTTACGATGTGATTACGAGCGCAGGAAGTGAGACTCCAATAGCGCGGCGAGTTGTCAAA
The DNA here is from genome assembly GCA_028476575.1 of Platygaster robiniae. Lineage (NCBI taxonomy): Eukaryota > Metazoa > Arthropoda > Insecta > Hymenoptera > Platygastridae > Platygaster > Platygaster robiniae. Next base: position 179,211 of record CM052027.1, read on the forward strand.
AAGCCAGTTTCAAAAGAAAAGTCGATTGCGTATGTGCGACTGTAGCTGCGAGGCAAACTTTCGATTTGGCAATGAAGAAACAAGTGTCGGCAAGTGCGTATTCGTCAATGAATTGACCAAGTTGTTCCGCTTGACGAAGCATTGATGGTTGCTTTCGTCGAACGTCGAAATCAACCTCAACTGCCGAACCTTGCGTAGAGAAGCACCAGGGCTCGAGGGACTGACGAGTCCAGGCCGACCATGGTACGACGTGCTCTGATAAGCCTGCTCTTGCTGGTCGCGTCGAGTAGCCATTCCCGAGGGGGAAATTCCTGGCCGAAAAGCCGGGATTTCGTGAGTTGGGGAATGATCCGCCCCTCGTCCCGCGTCGACGCGCACGCGGAGGACTGGAGCCGCGATGCCGGGAAAGGGCCAGACGCCGCGTATTACTCCTACGGCGTCGGCGGCGACGGAAAGGACGAGCAAGCCGACGATCTGGCCAAGCTTCTGGATGAATTGAAAGACGAAAGAATCGTCGGGCAGTTGCAGGAATTCCTGGGCTCGAAAGGCTCGAGGCAGAGCAGGAGGAGCGAGCTCTCGAGCCAGGAGCAGGGCACCATCTTGGTCGAAGCCCTGCGGAAAAAGCACAATTTCACGGCGGGAAATATTCGGGGACATGGGGCTGATTTGCAGAGCGGGATCATGGACGTTTTGGGAAAAAGTATGAAGCGTTTCTACGTACTGCGTTTTATTAAGTGTAAGGGAAGAAAAATCTTTCGTTCTCTTTTCATTCTGAACCGCAAGTTATTGGGAAATGAAAGAAACAAGAATTTTCAGAATGGAGCTGTCTTACATACCATATTAGTACTCTCAAATTTTAACGAGTGCCACGAAAAGTTTCATTTCTTTGAATTTCGCATTCTCGAGAGGGTTTTCGTGAGTTTGGCTTACTTTCGAAAGGTTTTCGTGATTCAATACAGTGCATGTAATTAAAAACCGTCAATTTCGCAATAGGCAAACCATGCGAAATTGTGAGATACTTGAGTTATTCTTACACGATGTCCAAATAACAAACAAATGTGGACTTTCGTCCACTTTTTTGACCCAATGTGACGTCACAATCACTTTAATTTTAATGGAATGGATTAAATTTAACGCAATGGAAATTGACGTTCAGCGGCCAACGACAGTATTCAAAGAAGAAGGAAAAAAACATTACACTTGAAGGAAAAAGAGGATTACGGAAAGAACGCTGGGACATTTATTTGTAGTAACGGTCATTTAATTGAGTGGACAAGCTCTGATTCGGTCTTCATTCTTCGCGACGTGGATTTTTACAGCTAAGGAGCGTACACCGCGTCGTCGCCGAAACTTTCGCACTCACTCGCGAGCAGAGTCCTAAATTTCACTCACACAACAGCGAGTCGGAACGAAAGTGCTCGACCGTTTACTTCGAGAAACAGAGCGGATTATCCTCCAAGAGAAACACCCGTCAGTCGACGACATTCCCATCCTTTTTAGAGTTGGCGAGTCATTTGAGATTGATTAGTTGTAATATTATTGCTAGAAAGTGGAGCTTCCCGAGAGTGCGCTTCAATTCGAAAGTGAATTATGCGCTCGTGGGAGAGAAAACACTTGATGCTCGTCTGTTACGAAAGAATATAGGATTATGGAGACTCGCATGCAATGATTCGGATGAAATATTACGCTCCAATCTTGATCGAGCTTTTTTGTCAACTGTTGTATCCGAGATTTCTTTATGTTTTTTTTTTTTTTTTACAAAAATAATCATTTGACTTTTGCTCATTGTTGAAGAGAAAAATATTCAATTTTCACTGCGATAAAAGTGCAAAGTAGTCGAGATGAAAGATACAATTTTGCAGAACAAATTCAAAATCGACTTTAGACTTTTATAACGGCAATTCAGTATTTACATCAGGAAGCATTTTGTTACTGCTTGAATGTCAATTTTTCATCGAAATATTCTATATATATATATATATATATATATATATATATATATATATATATATATATATATATATATATATATATATATATATACGTATGAGTTTTCTATCAAACGATTTTCTTCCGATTCTTAATTTTTTGATTCTCGCATCGTGAGTGTTGATATTTCACAGTTTTCGTATTCGCTCATTACTTGCACTCGAATTTACTCGTATGATGATGGAAAAAGCTTTTCACACTGAAAAATGGGCCAATCAACAATCATACAGTCTTTTCTTGGTGCTAAACTGTGGAATACAAGTTTAGTAAGTTTATCGTGAATATAAGCTTTTTTTTTTATTTCGATCAGAGCAAAAGAAATATGACGAATTCAAGTCGATGTCAAGAAAAAACACGAGTCATAAAAATTACCGGCAAGAGAGAAAACGCCATGTTCTGTTGCCTCTATAAACTTTTTGGAATTTCGTGTACAATGTAGGTAATTTTTGCTAACGATGAGACGCATTTCAGTGATACCTCAAAGCTGCAAATACAAGGGAACCAAGTTCGAGTGCGGCTTGAGTATAAGCTGCGTCCTCTCCGGAGGTCGCCCGGTGGATCTATGCTCGGGAGGCCTTATCTGGAGTTGCTGTGTCGACGAAGACGACATACCGGAGAAAGTACCCAAGCCAAATCACAACGTTGGTCTCCTCCCAAACGCTAGTAAGTCAAGTTTCAACTCTCCAAGAGCTTTTCATTCGGCCGTAATTGCCAGTTGAAAAAAATATGACAACTGCTCGCGAGAACGGATTTTTTCACTCTTCGTGGACAGTCGGAGACGAAGCAAGTTTGCTTTTCTGTGCATTTTGTGCGTTGTGAATTTGGGCAATGTATAAAGTTTCATTTTGTACATTTCATTGACTATATCCCGAGGCTTTTACTAATGCCACTAAGGATGGGGGTCTTTCAAAATATTCCGATCAGATCGCTTCGCAGGCGAAATGACATTGATTTATTCGAAATTCCCTCGCGTGAAATTCCTCCACGTGCTGACGGACTTTCCCTTGAGCGCGGACCCTCCCCCCTGCCCTTTTTTAATTTTGAAACTCTGATGAAACGAGTAAGAGCGATGCCGTCAGAGACGCGGCGTAAATCTTTCTTGTTGCCGTGGCTTGCGAAGAATCAAATGTTCCGGAAGACGCGCGAAACCTTTCAATACTATGACGCGCGAGATTTGCGGGGCCCCGTACAGCTGAACGTGAAAGCTGGGTTCTAGACTTGTCGATAAACCTGGCGAACCAGCTGCCGTACCACGACGACGAGGTTCACATTCACAACGCCGTGTTGTTGCCGTCGCGGCCGAGTCACAAACCGAGGCCGCATCATCAGCCAGATTCGCATTTCGGCGCCACTCAGCCGGCGTTTTGGCAATCGAACAATCGACCCGAGCCCACGATCGTCGATCGCCCGCATTACGAGCATAACGCGGAGCCCACCGGGATATCGGACCTTCACTCGGGTCCATCGGAGCAGTCCAAGTACCGCGGTAATCGAGGACGGAATGAACGCTTTTCGACACGCAAGCACGAACGAAACTTGACCCATAAAATCCAATAGAAATCCCACGTATCTTTTTTTTACGCAACACCTGTACGATCTCAAATGAAAGACCTGTCCTTTTCCTTCTCGAAAATATCTATCGCACCTTCACGACCACCACCCCCAGTCCCCCTCTATTCACGGGACCGAAAAAAATCTTGCAAACGCCGGCAGTTTCCAACCCGAGTCGTCACAGGGACTATTGTCCTCGATTTCCGCGCGTGTTCGCGGAGCTCGAAGTCGCTCAATTTCTGGCCTTCGTTCAGGATTTGTTTCGCTGCATTGTTCCTAAATGCGGAGAGCTTTCGCTACTTCGACACTGCATTGTTCCTAAATGCGGAGAGCTTTCGCTACTTCGACACTGCATTTTCTCACGCTACCAACACGGGGCAGTTTTGATTGTATATAAACACCGTACGCTGCGTCATCTGGCACAGAAAGTCGCACAGACGTCAAGTTGTACGGGCGGCAATGCAAGGGTTTATTCACGATTGGAATCTCGTGACCTTTTTTCATGCACCATGAATGCAAGGAAAATTCTTGACATGTTTTCTGGAAAAGTGGTTTTATTTTTAGGTTGCGGGGAGTTGTACACTAGAAGCAATAGGATCGTAGGAGGACACAGTTCTAGTTTTGGAAGTCATCCTTGGCAAGTAAGCGTTTTCAACGTGAAAGTAACATTTCTTTCGTTCAGTCATCTTGCCAAGAAGGCGAAGAAGGCTGCGTAAAATTCTCAACAATGTCCTGAAGAAATGCAATCTTGGTATCTGCAAAACTGTAAAACCACTCTTTTGCTTGAATTACAGGCTGCCATAATAAAATCGGGATTCTTATCGAAAAAGCTCTCCTGCGGAGGTGCTTTGCTCAACAATCGTTGGATCGTGACCGCGGCTCACTGCGTTGCCACGTTAGTAGAATTATTCATCAATTTCCTCCTTTTATTAACAAGTCGATTGAACGTGTTGTGGAAATTCCATCTCTCTTCTTCGATTTCCCAGTCAAATTTTATTTGTTTACTCAACGAATTCGTCGAGAAAAGAGAGAGAAGAAGAAGAAGAAGAAGAAGAAGAAGAAGAAGAAGAAGAAGAGAGATTGAATTTCCATTGGATCTCACCCAGTGATAACAACTTGGAACTATACGAATTGACCATACTTAATTAGCTGCGAAAAAAAAAAAAAAAAAATGAATCAACACAAGTTGATTTCGAATAAATCGAGTCCCCGAAAAACAAGTGCCACTGTCTGTGAAATACTTGAAACACTTACAAGCATCGATTGCCATGGTTCAAGTCTTATCTTTGTAGATTTTTCATTCACCGACAACTTGGCCGTAAAAAGTTGCCGAGTGTGCGAAAGATGTTATTTCATGTACACGAATGTCACGAAAACAGGAGCCCGAACAGTAATCTGAAAGTGCGCCTAGGAGAATGGGACGTCAGGGATGGCTCGGAGCGATTGCTTCACGAAGAATTCAATATAGAAAGAAAGGAGGTAAAACAATTCCATCCTTTAATTTTGTCGTCCACGTAATTGAGTTTTCCGGCCATGATAACAGCACTCGCGCGACTTTTCAATGATCCCCTCGCGATTGCGTCGCCTCGCAATCGAGAGTTTCGGGCAGAGCTCGCAATTATAAACTTGATTGTTTTTCATTCCTTTGTTCGCTCTCTCGTTTTAGGTTTCATTCATTTTCAGATTTTTCATTCGCTTCGAAACTGCTCCTCGTAAAGTTAAGAGCTTCAATTCGAGACAATTCTCCTCGTTCACGATAATGTATTTGAATGATTGAATTTCTCAGTGCCAAGCGAAAGAAAAACATGAGTTTGAATCACGTAGGTAGATTACATAAATGTCAACCTTATGGGTTTCTCGTTGCTGAATTAGGATTCGTAATAATCTCGAGATTGGAAATTTTGGCTTGCTTTCTTGCGTACACCTTCATGAATATTCCAAGTTGACACTCGCTGTAGTTGTTGATGAATAAGGTAGAAGTGCTTTTTGGGTGGACAACAGCGTGTTAACCCCGTTGAAAACTGCAGGTGCACCCCCAGTACTCGCCGCAGGATTTTAGGAACGACGTGGCCCTCATCAAGCTTTCGAGGGTGGTCGCTTTCAAGCAGCACATCGTCCCGGTGTGTTTGCCTGCCAAGAATTTGAAAATCCACGGGAAAACCGCGACAGTCGCCGGCTGGGGCCGAACGCGACATGGCCAAACCTCAGCTCCCACGGTACTTCAAGAAGTCGAAGTCGAGGTGACCGTCAATTTTCACCCATTCTCAGTATCGATCAGGCGCAACCGATAAAGTTATCACAACTTCACTCACTATGAACTGTGGAAAAAATGCAAAAAAGTGATTGTCGCCCAGTCTGGAAGAAAAATGAATCAGTGACATGATCATTGCTTCAAATAACGCTCACTTGGCTTGATCTAATCCGTGACCATACGCGAATTTCTCTTCTCTGGCCTTTGCGTGGAAATAATTTACACTAGCATTGAAACTTGGAACGAAAGAGTTGAATAACGTTGGGCCATTTCAGGTGATCCCAAACGAAAGATGCCAGAGGTGGTTCAGAGCTGCTGGTCGACGAGAAACAATCCACGACGTGTTTTTGTGTGCCGGATTCAAAGAGGGCGGCAGAGATTCCTGCCAGGTTAATTTACGATTCGTACCTTCTTAACAGTGAAAATATGCATCAAGGATGCGAGAGTATATGCATGATAATTCTTGTTCGCTCACTTGGCTGTAATATTGAATTTCACACTTACAGGGTGATTCGGGCGGACCATTGACAATGTCTGTCGAAGGTCGACATGTTCTGATTGGTCTCGTATCATGGGGTGAGTGACATTTTAACATCTCGACAATCACGATGCTTTATTGCATGGAATTCAAAAACATTATCAACTTTTGTTGCACGCACTTCAAAGCAAGTTATTTTGAGCGCTGTGTAATTAATTAATGTTCCAAGTTGTGCATACTTGAAAGTGCTTCAATAGTTGTCATGAAAAATCCTCGCTACACCCCGGATGATAGCAGTTTATTGCCAATTTTCAATAATATTCCACCAATTGAGAGTGACTTTTGGACTGGAACAAAACATTTTGAGAGCATGGACCTTTTTGAATTCAGGCATCGGTTGTGCAAGGAGTCAGCTACCTGGGGTTTACACGAATATTCAGAAATTCGTCCCCTGGATTGACAAAGTCATGACTTAGCCAGCAAACCTCAAGTTCCTCGCGAAGAAGAAGCAGTTGTGAACAAGAAGTGCTTTCGGCGCATACTCACCAAAGCTCGGGGCGAATTTTCTTTTTGCGACCCGGTCACATAGACCTTGTACATATTAGTTTATTTATCGAATCGACTCTTAGTCAGAACAAATGGTAATTATGCTTTTTCGAAAAATCTTTCTTTTCCATTCGGCGTTTGTATTTAAAGGTTTGTTATGAATAAATATGGAATGAATCAAGACTACATGAATCAAGATTCGCGAAGCATCCATCCTCTTGTACGAACCCGAGTTCTACATGTATGAAATCCCAAATTTGCCAATTAAAATCATCATTATATTCGTGAACGTACTTGGAACAATATTATGTGATGCGACTCGTACATGAAAATCACAGTTGGAGATCCAGTAGGTGAGAAAACGACACAGACACATATTCAAAAAGACTAAATTTTAATTTTCTCATGTAACAACAGAATCCCTTTCATACGTATACTCCTTGGAACAGTTTTTTTTCAAGTGTCGGATGATGCAATCGATGAACAATTCAACTCGGACAACGGATGCGAAACTTTTCTGCGATTCGTAAATGCTTGCACTATAAAATCTCTACATGAAAATACAACCCGACGTAAAGTGAAAAAGAAGAGCGAACGTACATAACCCTGAATTTTCCGCTTTTTCCACGTCGCCCTTTTCGCGCTACGTCGCTTTTCTAATAAACCATTTGTGCGCTAATGATAATATTGATCGACCAAGGCTGTTTATTAACAATTCCTGCTGTATTCAATGTATCGCGCTGGCTCCTCGCCAAAACTCGCTACTTTTTTCTACTGTATCAAAATATAGCCCAAAGATAATTCGTTGCTATTCAAGCTTTTCGCAACGCGATGCCCAACGAAAAAGGAAAGAAAAAAAAAAAAAAACCAAAAAGAATGTATCATATCATATCCGAATAAAAAACAAATCGCCCCGACTTTTCTGAAGGGGACGGAAATACGTCGTCCCAAGCAGCGCGTTTCACGTGACGATTGCCTGCTGTAAAAACAAAAAAAGCACGAGTGTTTCTTGAAAAAACATTTTTTTGAAATCCTGTGTCATATTTCCACTAGGATAGTCTGAAAATTTCTCCATCCCACCATTCCTCTTTTTTCTATTTTACTTCGATACATGGTAAAATTTAGTAGACTGCTTTTTCGAAAATTATTCGTCTATTATTGATTATGCCCAACACTTCCGAATCATTGGTAGATCCATTTATTTTTCATGTAGAATGGATGTTCGAAAAAACTTGAACCTTTTCGATCCGCGGAAAATATGAATTTCTTTACATTGCCATCTTGACTAAAATTTATAGATTCGAGTTTGGAGTGGACAAAATTTCGAGAATGGGAGTTTTTGTTCGATGGAAGAAATGTCTCTTGTCCGTTGAAGACAAAAATAAAAATATTATTGGTTGCGGAATGAACGCTTCTTTACGTTATTTTTTTAAATATGGTGGATTGAATGTTCTTTGATTTATGATTCTGAGATTGAAATCGAGTAATTTTTATTCTTGGCATATTATACGATTCGAACTTTAAATTCGAAAGCTTCTCGTCCCTTGATTCATCTAATTTCGAAAAGTTATTTTTAGTCTGAAAAACAGTATGTATACTATTCCCTTATTAAGGAAGAAAAAATGTCTAGAAATCGAGTTCTTGACTCTAGCTTGTCGAATTTTTAAGCGTCATTGTGTGATTTTCAAGAATAATGTCTTTTGATCATATTCTTCGCGATTTCCTCTTAATCCAACAATTTTCAACTTGTATCTAGAGAAATCTTGACGCATTGAGGTGGGCATTTCGAGACGTGCCTAACATCATATCATCACTATCAAAAGACAGACATTTGCAAGAGTTGAAAAAAAAAAAAAAAAAAAATTATAATAGATAATATCAACGTTGCAAAAAATGTGATCGTCGCTAAGAAAGTTATGGCTTTCTCCTTCAGTTGTTAAGCTGCATTGAGGTTGCTTGTGTACCGCTCAAGTTTTCATGAACGTGAAAACTCTCTCGCAAGTGATTTCAAATCAAACGTCGAGAGCTTTTGTGTCCTGGCAGTGAGTTGAAAACTTTCAAAGTTTTCATAATTTATAGTTTTCTCTATCAATGCGTGGCAACATCTATTATAGCATTGTAACAACTACTCTCCAATCTGCACGAATGATGTTGAGAAAAAGAATTTCGTGTCGAGTTATTCCTTACGGAGCCTTTCGAATCATATGAATAATATCTTCGTCGTCTGGCGCATCTCGAGAAGAAAGGCGCTGCTTGGAAAAGTATTCGTCGGTCGGCAAACAAATAGGTTTTCGTGTCAGTATATAAAAGTGTTAAAAATCGAGGGTCTGCAGTAAAAAGGCGGGGCGAGTCCCGGAAGTATTCTCGTTCCTCCATTTCGGCGTCGTAATCTATTCAAAGACACGCGCGGATTGTTGTGCGAGGTATTTTCGCGTTGGGCGCGTTTCGTCCTTTTTGACAATAGTTGGCGAATAAGGATTAATAATCGCTCGAGTAAAAAACATCGCTTTTCCCTAACAAACGCTGAAAGACGTTGCGCTTACATGTATACTTTCAATAAATGCAAAACTCATGTAAAAGTGCTTATATTTTTCTTGTATTTGGTTTTTTCAATTCGTCGTTCGCTATGTAAATTGCCTAAATTTACTTCTCATGAATCGACTTTTGGTCATTTTTTTACGCAACAACTATGTCATATATTTAGAATATATGTATTTATAATGTATCATATGCGCCCCTGGTTTATTTTGGACAATATTATATTCGGTAAAATCTGGGTTATTTCTTCGAAATTCAATTACTTATTTCTACACTCACTTCCCCTACGATCGATGCTATTGCGCTTATAGTACATTCATAATTACAGTTATTTTCGGAATTATCGTAGTGGTGATAATAACAACAACAATTGATGATAATAATCAAGTTTCGCATATCTTTACAACCATAACGCTCTGTATAAATATTGATCTTTAAACTCCGTCTTTATAGCCGAGTATTTTTTTTTTTTGCTAATTTTTCGTACATTGTAAAAACAAAACGTTACCTACGTCTTTAAACTTGGAGAAAGAATTTTTTCACGTTCTGCGTTGTAGGAAAGGGTTGTTTAAAATTTTTCCAATCCTGCCTTTACTACATTCCGTCTAGTTCAATTATTTTTGAGATGACGGGGATCAATCGAGAAGCGCGGAAAATTTTTAAAAGTGCACCAGTTTCCTTACATGTTATTTTGAGGCAAAGGATTGTTTACAATTGTTCGCTTCAACACAAGATATTTTCCGCTGCTGTACATTTCCGACCTTGCTTTGGTTTTTTTTTTTTTTTTTCTTTTTTTACAATACGACGGGTTCAGATATTTTTCGTTGCGCGTAGTAAGAAAACTGAATTTACATTTATTATTCGTTTTGCCCTTGCCATAAAATTACTGTCGCGCGTGTGAGAAAACTCTGGTACTAACGGAATTCTGAAATGTACGTATCTTTTTTTCTTTCACCTCGTCAGGTTTTCAATATAAATGGTTTAAATCTGACACCTGAAGTACAGTGCGATTCGATTGCTTTGTTACTCTTTGGGTCTGTTTCGCCCATATGAATGAAAGCATAAAAATGAAACTGAAGAAATTTGTTCTGAATTTCAGCCAAAGATAATACACCTTTGTGGATTCATTGAAACCTTGAGATTGATTCACCCAAGTTTGAATCGAAGGATTGATTTCTTAGGCTAATTACATCTTGCTTTTTTAGATTAATTTAATTTCATTTTTCGTAATCAATTCATGAAGAAAAATCAGGTATCTTTGAGCTTTGCAACACTCGCGATAAAAATGTGACGACAAGTTTGGCCAAACGACTCATAAATATAGGCAGACCCGAATTCGAAATTAACAGCCATCCTTTCTAGGCCCATTTATCCCCGCCACTTTTCCATGGTCCCAGACCGAGTACCCCTTGACATCGAGCATATTTTCGAATGACACAACAAATTTTGAGAATTATTGTCACGTCGCGAAAAAAAGTGCGGACCGCATGAATACTCATCGACTTGTGTCCATTTCCATCCACTACCTAATGCACTTTGAGAGAGTTTTATAAAAATATCGTATTGTGCCCGGTGCGTTAAAATTCGAGACTTGTGGACCACTTGGGATCCTCAGACAGAGGCTGAAGGAGGATTAAAGTAAAACTCTACGGAGAAAAAAACGTGCTTTCTGAGCGCAGAAACCAACTTTTCATGCTGCAAAAGAATTCTATGTACACCCGAAAAAATGCGCAAGTTGATACTCTGACAGTCATACTGATGGGCTGTTGAAGCATGTTGTTTTGGATGCATCCATCTCATGTCTTCATAACGTCAAACCCAATTACACTTAGTTCCCGATTAAACGCATCATTGATCCAATAAAGTACACTCGTTTCTCAATCGTACAAACGTGCATCGTACAAGCGAACCAAGCGAATGAGCGAGTGAATTCTGAGGGAACGAGGACCCCTCACTCCCACTCGTAGCCCGTGGCGAGCGGGCGGGAACGCCTTCTCCCCTCCCCCGCGCGCCCCGCAACCGCAAAGCTCCGGCTTTCTTATAGTCCGATGCGTTCGACTGCCTGGCTCCGACTGACTCTCGCGCATCTTGCCTGGCGCAGTCGTTCGAGAGTGGGAGTCCCCCTTCGCGCACCTCAAGGCAACGAGGGTCGCGGTCCCGAGCTGCTCGTGCGATTTAGCAACGAGTGTACGATGAATCGTCATGGGCAAATGGGAATTCTCAAGTTATCTCGATCCTTTCTATATGCATACGAACCAGAGAGTAAGTAAGTGATGCCTGAACTTGGGATTTCATTCTACGGAAACATGATAGTGATGCATCTAACTCACCATAGAAGGTTAGTGGAAGGTTAGTTTTTTCATGAGAGGTATATCTTCAGCGCGAGGAAAGTAAAAATTAGAAAACATAATGAGCTATGTGGCTTGAGGAACCGGAAGCACTTGCATGCTTTCGGGGCACGTTTTTTTCTCTGTTGTTAAGGAGGAGAAAGACGAATCAACAGGTAGATATACAGAGAAAAGACGCTACAGAAATCGACACGATAATTGCATCGATTTTGGTCCCGTTTCGCGATGAGTTGCTCGCGAAACAATTTTCTTTTTCAAGTGAATTTAATCGTGTTTGGGACACACGCCTTAGAAGTAAGACTTGCGCAGTGATGGCGATGAACATTATTTTCTCGGTAATATTTTACTGTATAAAAAAAGAAAATTCAATCAATTATTAACGATTCCTTCGGATACTCGGATTCAGTTTGATTGGGAGTGTAATAAATGCGTTGTCTCAAGTTTTCAATTCCAGAAATGTTTGAATTTCCGTCATCTCCACAAAAGTCTCACTTCTAAAATCAAGCTTTCGAGCTTGGTCGGGATGTTTGAATTTTTTAATTCTCCTACGAACGGTCCATCGACATTGTTTCTGAGAGCCTGTCGTTACTTCAGACGTTGTACGAACTGTGAAAAACTGTTGCATTTATCTAAGACTTGGCGTGTCCCGAGGAAAAGATCCGAAAGTCAAAAGGAATGATTTTCCTTGGGAAACGTCCTACGAGGGTCGCGTGTACGCATATGTGTATCAGTATAAACGCATTTCTATAAACTGGCACGTTGTGTATGTACAAGCCAAGCAACGTATTTCCTAAAACCTACGGACGTTAAAGCAGATAAGATCACTTTTGCGCTTCGCATCGTCGTGCCCTTTTCCCGAATCTTGCCGAGTTTTTTCGCGTTCAGGGCAAGGGTTCGTCGTACGTGCTTCTGTCCTTATCAACACTTTGCCCTTTTGACGCTCGCGTTCACACGTTTTCCAATTTGCCACCGGGGACGTAAAAAATAACGAGCCCTCGTTTGGTCGAGTCAAGTAAGCTTCGGAGAGAAACGGGAGCTCGGCGAGAAACTGTCCTTTCACGGTTTATGACAGCCATGCGCCGAAATCACCTGACGGAGATGGTCGAAATGTAGAATATGCAAGTGTTTTGAATGATAGCATCTTGGAAAACGATGGCCAGTCATCATCGGAAGATTTCACCACTTGGTCTAATGGATTCGCAGTTGGTGCGGAAACGAGACACGAGTGCAGTTGTGTGACTAGTTCCTTGTTCCAGTTTCTCCGTTATTTATCAATACAATGTTAAGAAAATATCAGGCACGCAAGTCAGGCAGAGAGCAGCTCGCAGCGATTGGAAGATTTCGCGCGTACTATTTCTTGGCATCCTCGAAGGGCCGTTGTCGAGCATTCTGCGTTCGTTGCCCGATCGCCTGAAGCAAAGCCCGCAAAAGATATTGCAATCTATACCCAGTAAACCGCGAGTGGAGCCAGTCGTGCATGTCCATGCAATGGAGACTCTCTTTTTACCCACCTCTGGTTTGCTGGGCATCTTGTGGAACCAGCTAGGAACCTTTGGCTTCGCGGATCATTTTTGCTTGCACGGAAGAAATATCCGTGATACGTTTTGACTTTGCTTTTCAACAGCTTTTGAGCTTCTTCGATGGAGAGATTCGAGTACTTTGAAAGGCTTTGGGCATTACTTATTGGATTTGTAATAAAAGGGAAGCATGTTTCAACTAGTTTTCGAACAATTTCGATCCGTAGCGAGAGCTTCAGCTTCAGATCTGTGTCTTTGGGCAAGAAGAAAACGAGATGATTTTCATTGGTTTCGTACAGTTTGTAAGAATTGAGATGGAAATAATGAGAATCTTGTAAGATGAAGTAAAGAAATTGCCATCTTTAATGATAAAAACATGATAAAAATGATGGTTGAAGATTATATTAAAGAGAAGAATTTTGTTTTGAAGAAAGAAAAGTTTTATCAAATTTATGTCCATATTTTCATACATCTCGCCTTCTTCGTGACGTACTTCTCTATTTTAAAGACACCCCATTTACGAAGAAGCCAGTCCATCATTTAGTATCTTTATTGCAAAAACTTACGTTTCATAACCGTTTCAGAAAAAAATGCAACGATTCACACATTTGCCTGTCATTCATGAAAAATCGAATTGTTTTCAATCACTCCATTTACGCAATGGAAGGTTTTATGGTAACAAAAACCCATTAATCGGTTCATTTTTCTCTTCCATTTAACATTCAGTTGATAACAGTATGAGAAATCAAATTTCAGAATAACAGAAAAATACTGCAACACCTTACTATAAGGACATACTTGAAATTTGTTACTTTAATTAATTTAAATACTGATTTGTACATTCAGGCATATTTTCGTTCTCTAACTGTGAAATGGTAATGGCGCATGATCGTTAAAGTGATCTGATGGGCATCTTTACTCCAAGTCGTACATTAGCATGCAACCTTCTTTTAGCTATCCCCGTGATTATTCATATACAATCTCATTCGCTAATGATTCTGGTGAAAAACCTATGTTTCAGGTAACCAATGAAATATCCTTTGTAGTAATGATATGTTAAAATCAAAGAATGGCGTTATAACAACGATCACGATTTCACAGCGTATCACCTGTAGTAGCCTTTTTATCAAGTAGGAACTGGATACTGTCAACCTTCGGAGACTTGGTAATTGTCGTTCATTGTTTCTGTCCTGTTTTTTAGAAACACCCATCAGGCCGAGTCAGACCTATTACAGCTTTTTCACGTACACACACTTCATTATGAAATGGCATCAAAAATGGAGTTGACGTTGATTCAATCAGATCCAACCATCGAAGCGTGATCGTTTCATTGAAAAGGTTGTGCAATCATTGTAAAATCACACTACGAGAACTTGGTTAGTGTATCAACGTTTCTACCAGGATTCTCCATATCTTGATTCATCAAAGATTGCTCAGGCATGCAGGCTTCGGGTTATATGAAAGTGATTCGTTTTATTTGGAAAAGGTTGAATCACTCATGTCCATCGATCGGAAGCCGTTCAATTACTCGTCAAATGAATGGCTAGCGTCCAAAAGGGGTTAGCCGACTTTTCAATAAGGTGCATTTTTATTGCAAACGCAAGAGAAAAAGAGACTGATTGAGATGTGGGTTACCCCCTTTCGGACGCCTGCCATTCAAATGTTGAACCACCACTGTCCAAACTGATTTGAACTTCAATTTTCGCGCAATTGTTGAATGGTGCTCTCTGAATCAGGATCAGTCAAATATGACAGATTTCCTCGCATTCCTTTTGATTGAATCAGTCGGATCTGACTGTTTCAACCTGTGATATCGACAGATGTGACAGATTCAGATGGCATAGAGTGATGATGGTGAAACGTAAGTGTCTGCAGCTCTGACTGTTGAAAAAGCTAAAGGTATTTTCAAGAATTCGCTGATCCGGCATCGGGGGAAAGGATGAGAGAGAACGAACGCGAGAGAAGCAGCGGGCCTCGTTCGTTAGGAGGAAAGGCCTAGGCGACTTAGTACGAGTGCTGCGGCTGCAGGGCCGCGGCTCAGCTGCGTGGGGAGTCTTTGTCGGAGCCTTGGCTGGTGCCGAGGTTGTTCATGGCGCTCTGGGACGCGATCCTGCCGGCGGACTGGGAGCTCGGTGCCTGGATGAACCTCGTGGTCTCGGGCACGAGGTGCGGGGTCCGGCTGGAGATGGGTGGCAGGACGGGGCTCGCCGGCCAGGGGTGCAGGGCGCTCGGGGCGCTGGGGACGCTTCGCGAGTGGGGCAGAAGTGGCGACGTCGAGAGCAGAGGGTGGTGCGAGGTCGCGATGCTGCCCGACATGCCGCCGACGCAGAGGTTGTTGGCGGGCACGCCGGCGACACCGCCGTTGTTCAGGGGTGTCGCCAGCGCCACTGCCGCGTCCGGATGGAGGAAATTGCGACGCTGCTCCATCCTCTCGGCGTGCTGGGCTATGCAACGCGTGAGCGCCTCCGGGAGCAGCTCCAACTGCTCCTGCAGGGCCGCCAGCTTGTCCTCGACGCTCACCATCCGCTCCTCCAGCGTGTCCTGTCGCGTGCTCATGTCCGACACTATCTCGTACACGTTGTTCTGCGTCTGTCAACACAAAGCGATTCTCATTACAACACTATAACGATCCAACCATTTTCGAAGCAGTCACAATTAGAGAAGTTGTATCACTTTCAAGAAGACGCAGTAGTGCCAATGCAGACTCGAGAAGCATGACGAATGTTTTATGAAACAGAGTCAATTAGACCGATTGATTTCACAGACAGGTTTCGCGGCTGAATATTACGTATGGACTCGTTCCTAAATCGTACAAGCAGCTCGGGACCGCGACCCTCGTTGCCTTGAGGTGCGCGAAGGGGGACTCCCACTCTCGAACGACTGCGCCAGGCAAGATGCGCGAGAGTCAGTCGGAGCCAGGCAGTCGAACGCATCGGACTATAAGAAAGCCGGAGCTTTGCGGTTGCGGGGCGCGCGGGGGAGGGGAGAAGGCGTTCCCGCCCGCTCGCCACGGGCTACGAGTGGGAGTGAGGGGTCCTCGTTCCCTCAGAATTCACTCGCTCATTCGCTTGGTTCGCTTGTACGATGCACGTTTGTACGATTTAGTAACGAGTGTACCTAACTTCTGAATAAACTACACGCATACTGATGAAAATAAACGCGATTCATATACGGGATATTGTCCATAGAGGACTTGCTCCTATATCAACTTCCTTCGTTAAGAATACTTCAAGCAACAAATAATTTCCTTCAACATACACCTTCCAGGTAGAACTTATATTTAACTCTTACTTTTTATATCGATGTATGTAGATAGGTTTGAGTTTGCCGACATCTCTTCCTCTGGAATCTATATCAATAAGTTGATGTAAGTATTGAATAGCCCCTGATATTCAAGTCAATATTGGAGTACCGCTCACCAAACTCAACAGCAATAACTTTCGTCGTCCAAAGATAATTCTCTACGGAGCGAACTAAACTTTCGCCCTTAAATTTTCGTATTCTCTGGAAACTTGCGAAAAAGTCGACTTGATAATTTGATATTACACTCGTCTTCTCAACAAAATGTGGCGTTTTTCTCACTATTATCGGATTCCATGCTACAAGAGAACTCAAAGAGACGTGAAATTGCGATAAATCCGAAAGACCTTTCGGCCAAGTCCATTTTATTTCCCATAGTCACGTAGACTTTATCGCTCTTGACTTGAGCGACCGAATTAACATAGAAATGTATGATTCTTAGATAATCGTGGAAACCCATTTCTATATACGAGGACGAAAGTGATCCTTTCTAAATTTCAAATTCGCATGAAATGCGCCAGCGATCTCATCGCGCAAAGTTTATTTGAAACGTCTCATGGACTTGACTAGAAAAGGTACGAAGCAATCTTGGGTTTATCGAATCTTTCATTATCGGAAAATTACAGACAAAGCTGTGCCTGGAACTAAAGCAAATGAATTTCTATGTTTTTCAGCGATTTCCTTCCAATGGCAGAATTTCAAATTCAGCTTGTAGCATTTATCACAATATGGAAATCACTGATATAGACAGTAGAATTCACTGATTTGAGCAACTTTTATGTGACATGATGTAATGTGAATTGGAACAAGTGTCAGGCACTGAAAAAGGATTGATTCGTGTCTATTTTCACGATAACATTTGTTTTTAACAGCGAAAAAAAGGCAACTTATTCTCTTCACGTCCATTGATTCAAATGTCGGCGAAGGTTGATTGATATGATTAATTAATCGATCGGTTCGGGCGTTCGGTCACGGAGTGATAAAACGCTGATTTTTTGCGCGTCGTGGAAAGCAAGCTTTTTATCGCTTCAAGACCGATGCTTCAGTTATCGATTCAGTTGGCAAAGACATTTTCCCTGCGATGAATGATGTTGTTCATTTCCCTCGCGCGTTTAGAAAAAATTTGATTATGCCCCCGTGTCATAAATTTTGTTCTGTTTTGAAGAAATTTACTCATTTCGGAGTTTTTTTGTTCTAGTAATTCATGATAGTTTTATTGGGAATTATCTCTACATACGTTAGCTTACATTTAGACAATAAAATGACAGAACGTTATCATTGAATCCCAAGGGAGTCTTAAAAAATCTCACACATCAATTACGTCAGCCAACAAATTCGAATGTTGCAGACTGCTTAATTTTTCCACACGAGTATGTAAATTCATTTTTCTCTGCATCTAGTCAATTCGAATGGACAATGGTTCATACACTCTCATCCCTTAATTCAATTCTCTATTGTTATCGCTGGAAAGAATAAATCATCCTCCTGTTCTAATAAAAGGACAAAACTTTTTCTCTCCGATAAAATGTATTCCCCGTTCAAAATGGCTCCCAAGAATCTTTGTTAAGGCAAACCTTAATCTCGTTCATTTCTCGATCGCGCCAGCTCGAGTTTACATTTTGCTTGGGAAAATCGAATCACACCTTTAGCTCCGCGCGATGCATGAATAATGGATTCCCCAGATCACGAGGCTCCGCCGACAGATTTTTTCGAGCACCTATGAAATTATGAAATATGATCCGGGCAAATGTTTGCGAGGTTGCCTCGCATAATAGCCCATTCCGCTCGGCAAGTTGCACTTTTTTTTACGTTTCATTGACTTCTTTGATGGCGAGACGTGGAGAGAAGAATGCGTTTTATTGAAGGCATTTTGTGCGGTGACCTGCGAAATCCCCCTTGATGCGAAAAATGCGTTACAGTGCAAGGGTTGTCAAAATATTTTTCATTTACTTTGTAAAATGCAACGATTGGTATAAGGCAGCAAAAGATGTTGCCCAGCGTAAGGGGGATTATTTAAAAATAACAAACACAAAAAGGACAATCGAGCTATGTATTCTACGTGGGGAAGTCCGCCAGCTGAACAGATGATTACATGACGTGACAAGACAAGGCATCAAGCAAGGTGACACGACAACACTGAGAGGTACGACGTGACAAGCGAGTGGACAGAAAAAACAGAGAGGAAGACGAACTACTGAAAAAGACCATTATGGACAAGGCTAGATGCCAAAAAATCGAGACGTGCCTGCACGAAAAATTTCTTTTTCAAACTCGTCTCCGATTAATTTTTTTTACTGATGCCAAATGTACGATAGAAAAAAATCGATCCGAAAATTCATTATCATTGGCTTGGAATTTAACTTTAGATTAGAAATAGAAAAAAAAGAACGCGATGAAATTTCATCCGACCACTGCAAAATGGAGATATAAATCTGATAAACGGTTGGAAATGGAAATCAAACTTTGCAAATATTTTTGAAAAAATTAGCGCACATAATTGAAATCGCCGAAACAATGAAATATCGACTGAATCCACGTCCGATATGAAAGTAATATCGTTCGCGGACGTTTGAATCCGTATGAACAAAAATAAGTCATGTCATATCGTGGATATCGATTGAACCTCAGCAAATATTGAAACGTCATAAACAATACAGAAAAAGTCTCGTTTGGGAGCCGGAAAATGCCTGTCATTGCCATGGCATAGAAACGTTCTAACAGTTTGTCAAATTTACAGTTGACACCAAGCAATGCCTATCTCAAATCCATGTAGGAATCATTTGAAAAATTTGCTTCCTGTTCAATCAGGTCAATCACAAGTTTTAAGAATCTTTGGATATTGGGAAGGTCGTTCATTAGGTGACGGTATTGAAAAAAATTGATAGAATGTTGAAAATTTTGGAAGATATTATTGATATTGATAGACAAGATATTATTTCTATGATATGAATGGGTTGTCCTTTAGATGAAAATTCACGACGAAAATTTTTACATATTTTCCCAAGGATGAATATATCAATGAGGTTTTCAAAATTCATGTTTGTTTTTGAACATGCATTGTAACGTTTTTGAACGTTTTGTAGTTTATATGTTTCTTTCGACAATTTTCCATGCAAGCTCGTACGGAGTCATTCTTGCAATCGCAATCTTCCACGTTTCATGTAGAATGTGAATATCCGCGTGAAATCCCTCTGCTCTTGAATTAAAATACAATATCTTTGAGTAAATCACTGTTCTCGCGAATTCTACGATCGCTCGCGTTTCCTCCTTCACACATCTACTCTGTTCCGGTGCGAAAGAAACGATTCTTTGATTTCGTGTCCCATTATTGTCGAAGAATTAGATGAGCTTCTTATTCTTTGATTTCCAGCCCATTGTCAAAACGGATGAGTCAAAAATTGTTATTTTCCTCTAATTTTTTGATAATAATCTTAAGTTTCTCAGTTTTTTTTTTTTCATGAAATAGCAGCTTCGAAATCGTTTTCTTGAAATTTAACATTTCATCCAAGTCTCCCCCTAAAACTGTATGGGAAACGTTATTCTTTTACAACTTGTACGTATGTTTCTTGTGATGAAAACCACATGTCTATCAAACTGATAGGAATGCTGTTCTATAATTTCGTCAACATATATCTAAGTATAATTTTTTTTTAACCAAGTGGCTGCAGAAAAGATGTTATTTTCGACCCCTGAAAACAGACTGTAATTTTTTGTCTCAACGTACCTTGGCCATGTCCGTTATCGTACTAGCGTTGTCCATTAATTTCCTCTGGTCCATTTTGACCTTCCTCAGTCTGAAAAAGACGAATCATGGAGCTTATTGTCTGTAAATCGTCAATTCTTGGCGAAATCGCCATCATGAAAAAGGCGCGTCTTACGCGTAAATGGCCAGAAGGAATTTGCGCTGATGCGTCCGAACACGGCCTGGATTTACTCTTTTAACCAAACGCGTGTATTTGTAGATGAGCCACGTTTCTCGTAACACGTTCGCCGCGGCATTTTTCAGCTAAAGTAGAAAGCAAAAGATGAGTGATTGAAGATGCTTTTTTTTCCAAGTGGACGAAAGGCTGCAGCGCATTTATAAATGACTGTTGTTGGTAAATAAATAAAACAAGCGATGCTTCCTGAGTAGAACACTTACCCTCTTTGTTAATTGAGTGTCCATCATGAAATTGTGAACATGCTTCTCAGCTCTCGTCAATTCTAGTTTTCTCGAGACGACGGCGACGAGAAGAGCTGTGCATCCCGCGCCCTGAAATCGAACATTACCAATGTTTCAGTGAGCAAAGTCTGATCGGCATGAGTTACAATAAACAAATTGAACGAGGCGTTGAAAGATTACAAACTCCATCCTCGGTAGCTAAACAGATACGTAAGCATCTTTCATGAGTCACTTTGTGAACCAATTTCTCGTCTCAGAAGTCTCATTATTTTCGGTCAAATGCCGACATGATTAATTTTTGGAAATTGAATTATTCATAATCAAAGTATTTCTTCTCCATCTTGATAAAATATAGATTCACACCTTATCCAGGGTCTTTAGGTAGAAAGTTGGAAATTTTTGATCCACTGGGCGTTTGCTCGACGTCACTCATAATTAACTCTCAGCGCAAGTGGCGCTCGAAATAATTGAATTTATTTCGAGCGAGGCGCGGGAGGGGAGAAATAGAGGTTTCTCGGTGGCGTCTAATCTAGCGTGTACGCGGATGTGGTTACGCGTCAGCGCGAGTTGTGGTGTGTTACAGGAGCGCTATCCGGAAATTACGGGATTCGGCTCCGCGGCCGTCACGTATACGCACGTGGAACAATGAAGAGGCTCTGTCGGGATTAAATCTACAAGCGCCGGAGCGGACGATAGCTGAACGTGAGGCTCCGGATGAATTATTATTGATCGCCCACCGTGATACCCCGAGAATATGGACTCTGATCTGGCTGCTCAAAGGGAGTCGCGAGTATAGCAAGTGTTTCTTATATTTTCTCCACATTATTTGAAAGAGACTGCCACAAGAAGGATGATGGTTGTTTCAAGTTTACGATATTATATACATTGGAACCCTGTACGTGAGGAATTCTCGGGGATGAGTATGAAATCGCGAGGAAAAGCATTAGGTACTCTCGACAGTGTTGTATTGATATCGTGGGTGACCGAGTTTTTTTCAGAATCCTGTTCTGTCACCCTCGTAATACAGAGCACGACAGTGCCAAGTAAACAAAAATCCAAGATGCGAAACACGTCGGATAACTTAAAAAGTCTGGAGTGTGCTTATTGGCCGATACGCTTCATGATATACTTGGTATTTGGATTTTCTACGTGCGAGGTTTGACTGTATTTTGAAGTTGGCAGGAATCCAAACTATACTTTCTTTTAATGTCAGCGGTAAAATAATTTTAGGATCTAATTTCACCCTCTTCAAGATGGAAGTGTCGAGAGCCACTTTGGTTGATTCACGTATTTCAAGGCGATCAAGCTGTACAAAACAGGCTAGAAATGCGGATAAGCAGGTGCTATTGGCATCGATAAGGAATAATTTTTTACACTAGGGTGAACTCTTCATCCTCTTGGCGTTAAAGGGAAGGGAGGTTAAAGTTATGATTTATTTACCATGATTCCCGTAGATACGGCGATTCCTCGGCCACAGTACGTATTAGGAACGATATCGCCAAAACCGACACTCAAAAATGTTATGGCAATAAGCCACATTGCGTTTAAAAGATTCGCGTGCTCTTCATCATGAAATCTGAAAAGACGCAAAGAAATTCTCAGTTGAATTTTTCTACTAGACGTATTTTGAGTCCAAAAGAATGTACAACTGACAAGTTGTCAGATAACTTTTTGATGGCTACTAACTCGTAAAATCATCATCACTTTTTTCTCAAGTTTTATTAGGTCCAATACTGTGTACACTCGTTGCCAAGTCGGAAAAGCATGCATCGAACGAGCGAGCCAAGCGAATGAGCGTGTGAATTTTGAGGGAACGAGTGCCCCTCACTCCCACCCATGGCCTCTGTGGCGAGCGGACAAGACGAGCGGGAACTCCTTTCTCCATCCTCCCGCACGTCCTGCAACCTGAAAGCCATGGCTTTCTCCTGCTCCGACGCGTTCAACTGTCTGGCTCCGACTAACTCTCGCGCATCTTGCCTTGCGCAGTCGTTCGAGAGTGGGAGTCCCCCTTCACGCTCCTCAACGCAACGAAGGTCACGGTCCCGAGCTGCTTGTTCGACTCAGCAACGAGCGTAATCGTATCTTTTGCGTCTGGTTTGTTATATGACCTTTTCTTTAGAAAACTATTCGAATGTAGCGATTTTCGAAATGAAATCTCGACTGTTGTCTGTATTTTCATGCTTTTGAAGGAGAATGTGAGAAGATTATTTATTGTACCTTTCGCATTGTCTTAACGTCCACGATGCGATGATCCAGAGGGAGACCATGAGCACGAGAAGTACAGTACCGGGGCATATGGTCATTAGAGTTTTGAGGACGAACCTCGTGTTGAAGTTGATCCTGTTGAGGGCGCCTATGCTCCTCGACGAAGCGTCCGTGAAAAGTTTCGAGTGGAGGAGCATGACGCGGCAGATGAGGTAGAGCCTCAGAAACATAGGCAAAGAAAGTGGCACGTCGTAGGGGACCCACTTGGCGCCTATGTGGCCACCCTTGTTGGCCAATTTGGTCGTCCAGAGGAAGTAGTACTCCCCTGGTATCGGGTGAACTGCGCAAATGGACAGCTCTAATGAGATCTGGAAGATCCTCTGCCAGGTCATTGCTATCCGCCAGTCGTCCGCGCAATTATCGATCATGAATAACTGCAACATGCCAAAGTTGACGTACTTGAACAAAAAAAGTTATGCATCCACAGGAGAATCAGCTGATGGTGTAGTCTTGAAAAACTTGAAAAAAGGAGGAAATTCCTTCAAGTTTCTTGGATTGGACATCTTTCAAAGATTGGGAAGGGAATGGTCTTACGTCGCGAACAAGCCGAAGAGCCTCTTTTGAGTCGTCGGGACTAATTACTGGTTGACGCAGCGACGCCCCGGGACATTTTCATTGTCACACTCGGGCTTGCAATTAAAAGGCCGCACTCGGATTCATTGTCCCCGAGGATCGATCGACTGATCCAATACAAACAAAAGTTGGCGGCGGTGACATCATTACGCGCGTAATTAGGTCGATCCACTCCAGAAAGAAAATGAAGGGCCGCGTGTTAACATGAGGAGAAGATGCTCCTCGAGAGAATCCGTGACAAAACGCGAACTATTTCGCGACTATCGGGAGCGAGATTCTTGTCGTGATCCTCCTTTTTCTACTTTCTACTCGCCGATGCCGACCGTGCAGACCCCAGCCAAATTGACGTTTAACATTGCCTTTTCGTCGTGTCGCGCGCCCCAACGACGAATGACGAGAGATAGGTAGGTACATATATACTCGACGGAAAAAATCCCGTCAATGTGCGGCTTTCGAGAGATGCACTCTCGAATAAATCCACTTGTTTCCGTGCGGTGAGAGCGTTTCTACTTGGCTTCGACGCGTACTTGTTGTCGGCGAGCTTTTTGTGCGTTCGAGTAAGGGGATGAAAAAGAGAGAGGCTCTGCAGTGTTTCTCGTCGCTCAAATGTGTGTTTAGGAATTTTCAAACAAAGTTCGTTCGTGAAAGTACTTTTGTGGGATTTTTTTCAGGAGAGAGTGCGAATCAGTTTTCGAAACTTGCAAGTGCTCAAGAAGATTTTTAAAATCTTTGTCACGTTAACCATTAACGTATCTTATCCATAATTTCCACTGTCGAGTTAAAACTTGAAAAATTATTACTCGTTCACAAACACGATCAAGACTCTCTCAAACTTTCATCATAACACATGGCACCTAGAATCAATCATTTCTTTGAAAAGAAAAAAAATATCTGCGCCCGGAGAAACTTTCGAGAAATCGTAATAAGCTTCAAGCTCCATTCCCCTTGCAAACTTTGGTCCCGCGACGAGGAAAATTCCAAAGTCCCACGCGCATAACGCATCGCGTGCCAATTCACGATCCCTAATTCCCCCACTACTCGTCGATCCTCATTTAAGGCCCCTTGCTTTGTACATCACGCTCGGAAGGTACGCGCCAATAATGAATAGAGTTCCCAAGACCGATGCGATCGGGATTTCTCGCCCTCGTTCGGATTTCCCGTCCTCTTATAAATTCTTCATCATTTCACAGCACATTTTTCAGAAATCACAAAAGTTGAGCGGGTCGCCGTCCGACTCGGTCCTTTTCTCGCGAGACGCGATAAATCCCAGACACGATGAAAAGCGAGCGCTGGGAAACATTTCAAGTGGACCATATACACAGTGGCGATTTCCCAGGCGCCTGTTAATGCCGAAATTTGAATTCCCCACTTTTGCTATTGAAAAAAAAGGGTGTTAATTTTTTATTGTTTCCATGAAAATATCTGAGCATTGATGAATTATCCATTCAGAGAGAGTGGCGAAAGGAGAGAGTAGAATTTTTCGTAAAGTAGCGTGCCTTGGTTGTGAGTAGCGTCGATTGATCAATAAGCTCATGAAGAAACAGGAAAAGCTGGTACACCCAAGGCGCGTTCGAGTGTACTTGGACGTGAAACGCCCCTGGGCGTAGTAAACCAGTTATCTGTAAACCGATTTGTCCAAGTCTGAATTTTGAACTTGTATATTGTTGGTGATCCTTTTTTTCACTTTAACGTAAGTTGAAACGATTAATTTTATAACCCATCAGTTTCTATTCACATCTCATTATTTGTTTGAGTTATCTTCTCTACGATCATTCTGGAGCCACGCCAAATCAGTAATTATTCAGACGAACATCTTTTTCAAGCTTTCGGCAGTTTACTTTTGCCCCCTTCAGGAAAACTGAATTCACAAAATCAAAACAACAATGAATGAAATTCCAAATCAATCAATAAAGTGCATCACAACGTCGCTCACTGCACTTACTCGAAATATGAATTCCAGGTTAAAATTATCTTATGTGTAAAAACGTTTCGTCATCTTTTTATAACATTAGGTGAACAGGAAAGAAACAATATGCTGTTACAAGAAGTTATCAGTGGTCTGTACACGACTAACAAAATTCCCTCAGTTTTCCTTCCTTACATAGAAAACGAACCGATGATGCGACTTTTAAAGGATTTAATTCATGCGATGATAGGATACAGTTTACGAGTGAAATAGAAAGGGATGGGAAGTTGAATTTTTTCCAAGTTATTAGAGAAGATGAAAAGCTAATATTTGATTGGTTTATAAAACCGACTTCATCGGAAAGATTTATGAATTTTCATTCAAAAAATCCGATTGTACAGAAGAAAGGGATAATGCATGGATTGGTCGATAGAGTTATTAAATTATCTGATGAAAGGTTTCATAGAAAAAACTCTGATAAAATGAAAAACTTACTTTACAAGAATAACTATCCCGTTGAATTAATAGAGAAAAATAGTAAGACTAGAATTGATTTTTTGAAATACGTTAAATCGAAGAATGATAAAGATGATGAATTGTTGGATAATAATGATAGGGGAAAAAGAATTTCGGTTTTACCATACATAGAAAAAGGACGAAGAAGAATTGAGAGAATATTGGAGAAAGAAAATATGAAAGTATTATATAAAAGTGATAATAAATTGAATATGAATATTATGAAAAGGGTAAGAGATAAGTTGGGAAATAAAAGAGACAGCAGAATGTAGTTTACAGTTTACAGGATAGATTGCAGGGATTGTCAATTTAAATATGTAGGACAGATAAAAAGATGTTTGGAAACTAGAATTAAGGAACACGAGGGAAATATTCGCAAATTTACAGGAAATAATTCAGTTATGACAGAACATGGAATAAATATGAATCATGGGTTTGATTGGGATAAAGTAAAGATTTTGGATGAAGAGATAGATCATAGAAGAAGAATGTTTCCAGAAATGTTTTCCATAAAGGGGACTAAAAATACATTGAACAGACGAGAAGACACGAGATTTTTAAGTGCAATCTATGACGCGTGCATCGATGACGTGATATGAGTTCTTATCGGTTCGTTTTCTATGTAAGGAAGGAAAACTGAGGGAATTTTGTTAGTCGTGTACAGACCACTGATAAGTTCTTGTAACAGCATATTGTTTCTTTCCTGTTCACCTAATGTTATAAAAAGATGACGAAACGTTTTTACACATGAGATAATTTTAACCTGGAATTCATATTTCGAGTAAGTGCAGTGAGCGACGTTGTGATGCACTTTATTGATTGATTTGGAATTTCATTCATTGTTGTTTTGATTTTGTGAATTCAGTTTTCCTGAAGGGGGCAAAAGTAAACTGCCGAAAGCTTGAAAAAGATGTTCGTCTGAATAATTACTGATTTGGCGTGGCTCCAGAATGATCGCAGACAAGACGATTAAAATTATAATAACGGAGCGTTAAAAACAATTGTATCTCGTCATTTGTTTTCCCACAGAAAACTTGTATACGAATTTCGCATCTGTATGAAATTGCCAAACATCTTGTGCTTACAGCCCGGACCGTAACATATTTCCAATAAGTTTCGATCATCCATGAAACATCCAAGGTGTACAAAATCCTGTCTCAAATAGCCCGAGACGAAAATCTCAGTGGCGGAGTAATATATTGATGCGCCCTTTTTGCACGAGCGCGCAAGGCCAATATATATATATATACCTATTACAACCTTCCTCGTCCCGCCCCTCCCAACGTCTCTCCCCCTCGTTCCTTGCAGAAATACACAAGCAGGGAAAGAAAAGCCGTCTCGGGATGAGTGCCTCAGCAAAGAAAATCTGGTCCAGGAATAGTTCCTGGATTCTCTGCAAATGAAGTTACTTGGGGAAAAAGGCATACGAAGGGAATGTTTATGCAGATTTGGACGCAGGTGAAATTCAAGTCCAAATTGAATGGCCCGGGATAATAATATCGACGGTGCTGAGGACTAGGGGTATTTTCGAGTATTAGATTTTGTATGAAGGGACAAGTAGCTTTGGGACAATTAATAGGCACATCGTAACTGCTTTTACAATCTTGTGACTTTTTGAAATTCATACTTATCAATGTTCGAAATTCGCTTTCGCAATGAAAGGACATTTTTTCAATAAGGAATTGGTACGGTTTCAAAAGAACGTCTCCTTATTTTGAGAAAAAAGCTCATATAAAGACAAAATATTGTTGACAAAATCGTTAAAACACAATATTTCCATGAACCAAAAAGGTTTGTTCCCAGCGCACTTTCATTTCTCAAAAACACCTCTCATTCCTTCCAGCGCTTTCGGAGGCAATTTTCGAGAATCAAGAAATTCTCTTGAAACGCTGTTTCCCGAGCCCTCGAATAAGAAGCTGCAATTAGCTTCGTTGCCGTAGCGTGCGCGTTGCAACTGCAGGGGAACACTCGGTTGCGCGAAGGGACCACGAGAAAACAGGAAACGATCCGCGGCAGCGTCAAGGGCACGAATGTCCCGGAGCAAACAGACGGGAAGTGTGCACAGCCCTCGTCTTTTTTTCCGCATCTCGCGAGCCCTGCACACGATCCCTCGCGGTCTCGAGAGCCATCGACACATCCCTCGAGCGACTCGGAGTAGACGCGCGATCAGCGGATCGCGCCCGGAAACGGCCGCTTGATGATCATTCTCATCGCCCGCACAACCCGTATAACTTGTGCGAACGGTTCTTCTCGAAAATGCGCGCTGCTTATCGAGTCGGTCGTTATGGCTAATGAAATGGGCCGACCGGACCCGGGATCGAGCTATCGATCATACCACTTGGGCGGAGTTGGATAAGGGCTGGCCTCTGCTACGCGACTTACCTGAACTTCTAGAGCGTGATAAGCGAATATGAGGCCAAGCAGTATCACAGTCGACACAGAGATCAGGGTTTTCAGTGCAGTCGAGTAGAATGAGGCCTGGAACAGAGAACACGTCTTTTTTTTAGCAAAAGTGAGATGAGGGTAATTTAGATTCGAGATCGCGAATGAGGACTCGGTCGAATGGATTGTTCAAGTAAAAGACGCAGAGACTGATAATAGAAGAATGCTTTCAGGTCTACCTCGCGAGAGATGGATTTTACGAAAGGAGAAACTGAGAATAGTTTAGTCTGATAAAGGTGCACGTGAATGATGCCAACACAGTTTCGGTCAATTTTCGTAAACGAAGGAGGCCAGAATCATCATGGAGGTTATGTCGAAAATTTGACGTCGTGAAAAATTCTAATAACTCATTCATCAGTTTATGCTGATTTGTAAGCGTAATCAGAATTGTTAAGATTATAAAATATCCGATCCACACTTGGCGAATTCCCACTCGCGGATCGCAGCAGGAAATTTCAGATGGCCGTAATGCTAGACTCCGGATTCTGGCTTTGAATATTTAAGTAGATTGGCAATATTGACATTCGTTGCCCGGCCTCCGGCGTTGCGATGCAGGTTTAGGCCAGCGAAGAGAAATAAAATTGATCAACTGATTGCGTTTCATCTAAGCCCTGAACGATTCGTGGAATGTTTTCCGATATTGCATTCATTCCTTCACCATGAAATGTTGTAAGGAGGTTGGAAAAAAATTGTCGCCAAACGACCTTACAACACTCGCGATGGTGTGCCAAGCACGTGCCGAAACTTTTTCAATTTGCGATTCATAATCCATGGTAAAAAGGGTGTATTCTGTTCTCGAACGAGCTCGCGAAAAGACAAAGAAACAGCACGATGCAATCACCGCGAACGGCGGCGCGATTGTAAAAATTGGGATTCGATAGCTTGATAAAAGAGTATTTCCAGGATGGGTGTTTCACACGCGCATTACGTGCTTTTCCTTCGGATGGATATCTTGCACTGTTCTATATACACGTCCCGGATTTTCGCTGCCAGGCTGGTAGTATATCGCCTTCTCCACAGACACGAGTGCGCGTGCACACATCCTTATTTCTACAGACATTCGGGGGTGTTCGCAATCAATCATTCATTCCGTCGTTTGCCGTCTACAGTTTGGCGCCATTCCCGTTCGCGTCGCCTGCTTCCCGCCATTGTTGTTGTCAATTTTTGCTCATGGGTCACGAAAAGCTGCCCCGTTAGCAGGGGCAGGCAACGAAAAATTTATTCATCTTTTTGCGATCAAAGGCACGTGAGGTGAACCAGAAAAGTGGACAAATTCAAGAGAAACGTAAATCAAAGTAAAGTACACAATATTACGTCGAAATGCGCGATAGCGCTTGAAAAAACTATTATTCTCCTCATTTCATTGCGACAAGTCACATCCAACGATGAATCACCTCTTGTACGATTTATTCTTTTGAAAACGAGGTCGCCGATGATACTCGAAATAAATAATGCATTTCTTCGCGGACGATTCGCAACTTTCGTTTCTCGAAATTGTAGATGGAATAACTCGAAACGTACGGCTTCAAGACCGGCTAAATAGGAATGATGCAAAACCGAATTGGCCACCATCCAGAGTCAATTAGCGATAGCCCAGTTCTGGATACGTGGCCCTCATTTAATATTCGGTTTAGCGGTTACATCCAGTAATTGTGCATGTATCGCAAGGATTCGGTTAATGGAATGTGCGCGTGTGCCGGTGACCAAGCGCGCCTAATGGACCGTGCCGCCGGAGCGATTTCGCGAAAATTCGCTCGACCTCAAGATGCCAGATGCTGCCTACAATCCGTTTCTCACACTCGAATGGCGGACATTCGCTTCGTCAGGCGAAATTTTGGATCGCGAGTGAGGTATCGATGATAATGGGTTGTTGAAATGACAAGTGAAGAATTTAGAGCTGGGCATTGATCGTTTCGTCATAATTTTTTGACTCGCATCGCAGTGAAGTGTTAGAGATGGGGCATAGAGGGAATGATTTGGAGAATCAAAGAAGGATCTGCTCGACAATCTCTGCTTGATCGTTGTCATGGAAAAATGTTCAAAGTCCAAGTTGAGCTGGGTCAATTTATATTCAATCGACCCATTGAATTTAAAACAAGTTGAGGGCGATCAGAAAAAAGACTTACTTTGTTGTACACCCCTGCACTGGAGAGTTCGTTTTCCATGACCATGACGATGATCCCGAACATCCCCATGACGAGGGCGTAGTCACTGATGCGCTTCCTCTTCTCGAAAAGGGCTTTCCGGCGGCCGAGACGGTAGCCGACGTTGGGTTTGTGTTTCGAGGCAGGCCCTATGCTACCGGATGGTCCCTTCAGCGAGCCGCCGCCGAGGCCCCGTTCCTCCATGTACCGGGGGTAGTCCGAGTGCACCCCGATCAAGGCGATCGCGGCCTCCTCCCCGGGGACCCCGCTTATGCCCCCGCCGCTCCCGCCCCCCGCCGCCCCGACGCCCCCGCCTTGAGCGCCGGAACCGACCCCGCTGTTCTTCATCGCCCCGGGAATCGAGAGAGTGGATACTGGCTTCCGGAGCTGAAACAGCCACGCCACTTTTTTCGTCAACTCGCACTTGCTCCCCTGCCCTGCACGAGGCTTGTCATCTTTTTCATTCTTTCTCAACACTTTCAAACCAGATCTGTGCGTATTATCCGGCCGTTTCGAGGGCTGATGATTGAGTCATTCTGGACAATGTTGATTGAATTTTGTCTAGAATGAAAGTTTTAGGCTCTCGCTCGTGCGATCATTGCGCAGAAGAGAGAAAGGTTTCATCATCGAATCGTTAAAGAGAAAAGGAAGTATTCATGTGCGTCAAATAAACGTTATTTAAAAGCAATACTTGCTGGTCAGAGTTTTTACGGATTGACTGTTTATTTCGTTACCTTGGTTGTAATATTTAATCATTTCTCATTATCAAGTGCAAACTCACTTAATATCGATGGTATATTCTCTCAGTGTAAAAATAACGAGAGCTGCTTCCGGTCATTTTGTGAATTAATGCATCAAGGAGAGATGAAACGAACGAAACGTAAAATTCTCTTCGCAGTCCAACATTAAAACATGTATACTTTTTATACGTCGGCAATTCAATTCCATCGTCATTTGAGAGAAATAATCATCCATTCAACACAAAAACATTTTTCGACAAAAGCTTTTTTCACGTTTTTTTGCGTATTATCTCTTTGAAAATCATTAGTTTATGTTTCAGCATTCGATACTCGAAATTAATCTTCATCAACGAAATCATTTCATGTTTCAAGGAAATCTGGTGCTTGGAAACTCAATGACCAGCTCTCCAGTGTTTTCGCAGGTCTGAGTGTGTGTCGTAGAAAACTACCAGAAACCAAGCTCGCCTCTTGATCCTCGTGATGATTTCTCGCCTTCGGCGCTACCACTTTCAAAGATTAGAAAACTTGGAGCGTATAACCTCCAAGTATCAATAACACCTTTTTTTCCAAACTCCGGAACGTTTTCTCCCACGAAAATGATCAAGGGTGAACTTGGCGTTGGTGCGTTTTTTTTCCTGCTGGGATTTGCTGTTTCCCGAGAAAAGCGTGCTGTGAAGTTTCAAGGTCATGCTGTCATACAGTACACAAATACAGATACTTACTCGCTGTTAATACATTCGCTGGCTGATAAGAAAATCACTTTCCATACTTCCCAACAAAAGAAAGGTTCGCTTTCTTAGTTGACAGGTTTTTTTTACGACGCATTGGAAGCTCTTTCAGCAAATGTATTAAATCGTGGGATTTTCGAGGGGGAAAAGAATTCCCGTGACAAATGTGGCATGTGAGAATCAAGTGGCGATTCGCGGAGGTGAGTCATTCAATATAGCGAGAGCTCATGCTACGGACATTTTTCAATATATACCCTGGTTTTTTCCCACATTTTTCGCAAAGCTTTGTTTGTGCGGGTTTCGTATTATTTTATTTTTGTTTTCACGTGTGACTCGATCGGGTCTGGTTTCTGTGTACTTTCTCTGTGGGTGGAAAATATGAACGAGCTTGGGGCGAAGCTCCTTATTTGCGGGGCAAAGTGGAGGGGGGGGAGGGGGGGGGGGGATAGGGCAGTGTTTTTATGGCTTGCGAATCACTCTTCTTCTGTATCCAATCATGGAAAAAACGAAATTTACTCCTTCGTCCTTTTCTTGCTTAGTAGGGCCATTGTTTTCGATGGGCTTTGTCATTATTGCGACTTTCTATGAGGTTTGTGAAATTTCTTTGATAAATTGGGCACTACATTTGTCGCAAGGTGAAGTCGAGATGATGATTTGGTTTCGGTAAATCTCCGTTGAGTAGCAAGTTTCATCGAAGAAATAAACACTCGGTAGGAAAAGAAATCCTGAAAATTTCCAATTAATGATATCTAGTTTTTTCAAAGCTCCATCTACGAATCGTAAGAAAGATTCACCAGAAAAAAGTCTTTGCTCGTAACAACTTTGAAGAATATTGAAACAAATCTGCAGCTTTGTAATATTTACGATTTGTAGTAAATAACTTCAGTCTACTGTTACTTGCACTAATTGTGTTCTATCGTGAAGGAAAATTTCTCAAACATTTCCCCAGCCCTCCAAATTTTCTACGACCTTCCTCGTCCATCGATCTTGTCCATCGATTACTCATAAAACCCTCAGACACAGCGAGACGACCTCGTGAATTCGGCTTCGGGCTGGGCGAAAATCCCGTGGTCCAATCGGGGAGGCATGTGGCATCGTCGTTGTACCGCTGCAAAATTCGGCGTTCACCACATCGCGTCATCAAACCACGAAACTAAGGCAGGCAAACGAGTCTCGGTTGTGAATTTTCCATCGAGTTCATTCCTCTGTTTTTTGTCGTAGACTTTTACTGTCGGCAATTTTTTCTACCACAATGGACGGAAATTTTCAATTTCCGACAATCAATCAATGAACCAGGAACGAGAGCGATATTTCTTCCTAGGGAACAATACGTGTTGTCGTTTATGTTTTACTGGCAGAAGATTCGTTTGCAGATCCAGAGGACGAGTAGAATTTTCATTGTTGTCGATAAATCCTTCTGTTTGAGATTGTTTCGTTGTATTTTCTTTTCCACTCAATCTTTCGTCGTTATTTGTAATTCTGCCTCGAGTACATTGGATGGACCAGCACATTTGCGTGGAGCGTTCAGACAACAGTAGTACGAGTCAACGCATGGCAGGCCGGAATTCTCGCATATCACTGTATTCACAAACTGGAGGCACTGGAGCATAAAGTACGCGTCGGAATTTCCAGCCGGCCACGAGAGACGTGTATGCTTTCGTGCTCGTTGTCTGTTGAATCGCGTTACCACCTCGAAAGTATAATTCGTTCCGAGGCTGAAATGAGAATGAATCGCGGCGTGCATTTATTCTCACGACACGAACGAATAGCGATGAAATTACCCAACGTCGACGCGTCGATTGCTTGAGCCGCTTTTAATTGCTGACGAGCTATTATTTTTGAATCGAAAATCGATGCCCCGTAACTGAATTCCAGACCAAACATGCTAAGGGATTTCCATGAATCATGAATAATGCATGGGAATACGATAGCAGCCATAGTTTTCATGAACAATTAATGTCATTCAATTGATGTATAAGTAGCATTCTTTTCAGTGGAACGAGGCGATGATTTGAGAGCATGTTTTTGATTTTTTTATACGTGAACGTGGATAAGCATGTTGGTGTTATTTCCCATTCGATCAATGAAAATGAGCTTCTCGTTTTTATTTTCAATTGTATTGCATTGTCGATCAATTTAACTGTTCCAGTCTCTTCTTCATTGTTATTGCATTATCAACATGTTTTCTGTTCGCAACACCAAGAGAAGTCGTCGCAGATTCGTTCAACTTGGACTTGACAGAAATTATGCAAAGGCTGGCAACTTTATTAGAGCAAATCATAGATTTCTCATCACCGGAAAAAAAAAAAACTGTCTTTACAATCATGATTTTATACTTGCCACAAAAATGACCTGTATCGAGTAAAATTAAATAAAAGCAAAAAATCGATAGTCATATGGACGACGAACTTGGAAGGCACGTAAATTGAAAGCTCCATTGAATTTCATATAATACAATAGAGAATGGAATATTTTGAGCGTTGAAATTCCAATTCGCTGTCGAAAGATACTCTTCATTTTCGCGAATCCCGAAAACGTTTCCCCGAGGAAATCCTCGCGTTCCTCTGGAAATCGATATTTCCCCTAAAACGATTCACGGGATTATGAATTTTATAATTTCCAAACGGGACGAAAGCAGTGCACCGAACATACCCCGATGATTTGAAAAATTCCGCAAACTGAGCCCGCTCTGCGCGTTAATTGCGAAGATGAGCTTGATTCCTTTTTTTTTCGCGTGTTGCCACGTCGCGACAAAAACAGACAAAAATGTCCATGTGAACGAGCAATGTTTTCCCTCCGTAAACGAGGCGTTTTTTGCAACGCGCCAAAAGTTTTGCTGGCACCGAATCCGAAACGCTGCGCAGTTTTATCGACGATTTTCTCAACTTTTTGGCGTAACTGAGAGATGCTCGGATTGGTTTTATCCGCATCAAAATGGAGGGGGAAAAACACTGGCAACCGATTTTTCGTCGGAAAAGAAAATGATGAAAATCGGGCAATTTGAGAAAATGGATACTCGAGAGAGCTTGCGCGCGTAACGGTTTTCTGTGAACGAGTCCAATCGATGAATACGAGCCTCAATAGAAAAAACCTCGCGGCTATAATGAATGCGCTAATGACACGTACCGCGGATTTCGAGACAAAGAGTTTTCGACTCGGTTGATCCGGATTTAATCTTGCCGCGCAAGCGAGCGCGTTCTTGCCCTGTTTCGCGACTCCAGGCGGAAATTCCGCGCGTCGCGGGGAGCTTTTTGCGGGCCAATATTTGGGTCACTGCTAGAGTTGCGCGATATTCCGTGATCCTGAAACGACAAACACGATCGAGCAGTTTGCCCCGGGGCCATTGTGTTCTTACGACAGTCGCTTGGATAATACCTTTGCGATCGAGACCCCATCATCACACTCGAGATACTTTCTCATTCGCTGCTGTTTTGAGCAAGCTTTTTGTTTCGTGTCGAGCAGCTGAAATCAAGTGGCAGGCTTCAAAAAAGTCAACAGTTTCGACATTATTTCATGCGAGTGGCAATGTGAATTACTGCTTTTCTTCGCGCAACTGCTTATGAAATTAATCACTTACGAAGTTTTGGAATTCACAATTTTTTCCTTCATAAAGAAAGATCGACGAAGCGTGAATTGGGACTCATTAAAAACGAAATCATCAATACGAATGGTTCAGTGCAGTTCTTTGAATGAGAAGCATATAAAAAAGAATGAAAATTCATTTTCCTACAGTATTCCCATCAAAATTAATCGCCAGGAAAATCACCGACAACGGGATACGAAAAACTTGAGCCACCTTTCGCGGCGCTTTAACTCATCGGATCCACTTCTCGACTCAAATAAACGTGCGCTTCTCGGGTGCGAAAAGTTTTCCCGTTTTGACGCGGTCGGACGTCAGTTTTGTTCTTCCTCGGGTGTCGGATGAAATGAAACCTCCGTTGCGGAAGCAGTGCTACTTGATGGTTATTTATAGCCCCGAGAATATTCCGTTCACGGAGAAATTTCTTTTGCGAAACTTTTTTCCCCTGGCCCGTGTACCTCATCGTCTTTTTTCAATACTGAGGAAATTCATCGGCGCTCTTCTCGCGCCATCGATAGCTTATTAATCGAGGACCCGATGGAAAAGCTCGAGCTTTTAAAACCCGACACTTCCAGTTGAGTTTATCAGCTCGGCTACGTAAGCCCTTTAAATGCCAACGTCGACAATTCCGTTAATTACCACCCGCGTCCTTGTCAAGCGAATAATCACGTTTGAAAATGTTTAGTGATTGGATAAAATTCATCGAGTAAGTTGATAATCTTGTTCCATGGAATGCAGCGCATATAGAAGATCCGCGTTAATGAGTAGGAGTCATATTTGCCAGATAAGCTTCACTACCAATGATTTTTTGGGAAAATGACGTCATCAGAGTGTCATAAACTTTATTACGCGAAAGCCCGAAAACTTGAGTTTCTTGTTTCCACCACTGAGCAACTCGGGTGTCGGCTCATCCTGAATATTCAGATATCTGTCGTGTGCAAGTATTCCAAATTACCGTCACATCGTCCGTTTCGCATGTATATTTACTCTAATCATAACAATTCGTCCAGGAATACTTTGTTCAGTCCAACTCGAAATTGATGACGATGGATTTTATTCTGGCAGTTGCAACGTTGTGAATATTTCTCTAAAAAAACTTATTCCAAACCATTGAAATGATCGATTACAATTCTTTCATTGCGTAATACAAAAAGAGTGCCTTCGATTTTGCGTTCAAAGAATCCAGCGCGTTCGAGTGGTTCCACTTTTCTTTTCAGAAATGTTTTTGGAAAGGAGATAAGAAAGTGCATCGGGAAACGCCCGTATCGCGTTCGCAAAATCAACGAGCGGTCGTACCTCTCAAAAGTCATTTGCTCGCTCCCCCGACTTTCGTGTAAGAGCCTCTGTGCCTAGAATACAGGATCCCCACGCTCGTAACTTCGCACAGAGCTTATCGTTTGAACGTAAATCACCATCAGCCAGTCGATTTCGACACAGTCTGCGATTCCAGTCATATTTATCACGAGCTCGCCCGAGCTCTCTTTTTCCTATCAACATCGAAAATCTGGCGAGGAAGTTGCGATCAAAGAGTAGAGATTCGCCAGATTTCAATACACGTCCAAGCTGCTTTTATTTATCACTCTCCACTGGTCGAGTGAAGATGATCGAGCACTTGAAATTTTCACTGCTTAGACTGCGCGTTAGGGAGAAGAATTTTTCTGCCCCACTCACCTAGTCTATCGTTCCCATCATCCCGTTAGCGTCATTTAACATTTCTATAATCTTTTTAACGGATTTTCACCGAAGCTCCGCTGCTTTGTTGTCCTACTTTTTACGCCGAACGTGTTGAATGTTCCGTAACGAGTCGTCTTAGTATTGAGAGAGTGATCGAGGCAAGTTACGAACGTTGGTCGAGGAAATGCGAATGACTTTTTCTGTTCTCGAGAGGGAATATTTCCTGATATTGAAAAAGATGTGTTAATCAAACGCGATATGCTGACGATAGATTTCGAAAGTCTTGATTTTGGCGAGTAAAAGGGCATTTCCTCGAGATTGTGAAAAATTTCGTAACCTTTGTATTGCGTAAGAACTCTACTCTATTATCGAGAAAAAGCCTATTTAACGATTTCGATAAAATAGGCTGAATTGTGAGATCAAGCATTGTACGTAGAACACCAATGAAGCGCGTTATATTGCAATCCCCACTGCGATTTATTTAACTACGATGCTCGATGTTGAAACAAGGATAAGGAAATGAAGCAAAAACATGCTCGGTTACAACAAATCGCCCGCTAAAAACGTCCTCAAATTTGTCATCATAATTGCAGACCTGCAGTTATTTTACAGCTTGGCGTGGGGTTTGCCTGTTAATTAATGAGAATCCATTATTACGAGGATTCAACTCTCAGCCCGATGTTTCGCATTGGATTTCATGAGTAGACCAAGGAGAAGATCCTTGGAAGGAAAGAAAATGAAGTTTGAGAGGAAAAAATAACGCCCGAGCGTACTCGTAGCATGTAAAATTGTCAACGAGACAGAGTGTCGCAAAGCTGCCTTTTTCTCATCGTTTGCCTTGGTGGGAAATATTCCGACAGTCGCGATGAAAATTTTCCTCAGCATCCGGAAGTACAAACATGCAGTTGGTATTTGACGGCATGTCGAGCGTGAAAAAAAGCCGGGATGCTCGTACATCTCGCGCTCTCTGTGACGAATAAGTGAGGGAGAGGCTCCTCCTGGGAGAGAGAGTGAAAAAATGATGGGGGCTTTTGAATTTTCGGGGTTTGTTTCGAGAGAGCTTCCAAAAATACGCGTCACAACTCATTCGGTACTCGTTACAGTATTCAAAATCCCTGTTGTCTTTAATTATTCAAATATTGAAATGAAATTACTTCTACTTCACTTGATTGAATTCAGCTAGTACATGATTCGATATTGCTTTGACCGAAAGGAGAAAATTAGTGAAATAGTCCGAGGGAGAGTCTCGTCTTCCAATGCTCTGGGAATGTTTTCTCTACTGCCTCTTGCGAGCGCAAAAGACGCTTGTAGAAAAGTCGACGTTAATTTGTCTATCGACGGGTGACGGGCTGAAATTCCACCAACGCGATTAGTGGGAAAAACCGGGATGGCTGCTGGCAAAAATTGCGTTTCCGCGAGACCGAGGAGTCGATTATAGAGTGACGGCGGCGTTTCACTAAACGTCAGCTTTATGAAATTCCTATAATTACAATCATGCATCGATAAATTCAAGAAAGAGTCTACACTTGAAGTGTCCATGTTTCGATACAACGGCAACATTCAAAATGCTCCCATAAGCAACGACAAGTCGTTTCAAAAAACTATCGTGCTTCTCGATACGGATTACGAAATGAATGACTTGTTGGATCCCAGAACATGCAACTTTCATCGAGTTTTCTTTGGGGCCGAATCGAAAATTCAAACGGGCGTGTCAGTTATATAAACGCGTTACGCGAATACGCGAAGGGTGGTTTGGCTTATACAGAGGTTGGGAATTCGTGAATTACAGAGAGACGCGATACGTTATTCATGGGCCAACGGAAAATTCAACGAGAAAGCGCTGTAACATTTCGTCTGGCGGCACGTTCACAAGGATAGCTGAGTTTGCGGGAAAAATTTCCGAAAGCTCACCGAGGTCGTTTCGATCGCATGAATTTATGTTGCTCGTGATGGCGTCGATTGGAATTAAGAGAAGAGAATGCTCGGGATCTGGGGGACAGTAAAATACAACTGACGCAAGGGCTCTTGTTTTAACGCATTGCTGCTACTCGAGTCGATGGCCGGGACGTGAAAATAAGAGCTCGAGAAATTCTTTCCTTTCGGAACTTGCATTCATCCATCTTCTCATGCTATCGATCAGTAGTAATTACTTTAATTTGTGAGGCGTAGAAAATATTTGAAAACAGTTCATTGATAACAATGTGTACGGACATTCGAAGCCAATTTTCAAATCAATAACTTTGTTTTTAGGAAACTTATATTTTCTCATAGTTGATTAAATTGCAAATTAACGAGGAGGTAAAACTTACTGTAGGAGAATTTCGATTACACGAAAAAAATGATAAAGCCACAATTTCCATCAC
This sequence comes from Platygaster robiniae, assembly GCA_028476575.1. Classification (NCBI taxonomy): domain Eukaryota; kingdom Metazoa; phylum Arthropoda; class Insecta; order Hymenoptera; family Platygastridae; genus Platygaster; species Platygaster robiniae. Next base: position 218,822 of record CM052027.1, read on the forward strand.
AAGATTCTTAGCTCCAGCACTTGAGAAGCCGAAGAAGAAGCGTAGTAGTCATTAAAACTTGCTTCAAAAGTCGAATGAAAGTTTCATAATCAAACTTGTTCTCGAAGAAATAAGACTCGCTCGGCAATAATCGAAACCGAGCGCGATTATTTCATACTTACTTTCGAATAGGACGACAAATGCTCAAGTAAGGTTTTCAGAACAAACAAAATTTATTTTGCGTTTGTCGCTACGTAAATTATCGAATTTCGTACCATTTGAAATAAAAAGTGCTATGAAAAAGCTTTAAGCGTAAAATCCCTCGAATTTTAGGAGTATCCAAAGTTTCATAGATAGTTGTTTGTTTTATGAATTGTTTTTTTACCTTCGCGTGCAGTTCGAATTGGCATTTGATGGTTCACATTTAATTGAAGACAAAGGTTTCTATCGGTGTATTTTTTGACTCTTGAAATGGGAAAAATGCAGGGTTTCTTGTGAATAAGGTTAGACTGATTGCAAGATACAGAGCATATAATTCGTCGAAAATTGCAGGAAGCATTAAAAATGCAGAAAAACGTGTTTTTTGTTTTCATTATCATTGAGTGAAATAATAGGCAGAAAGTGAATAGTACATTCGATTACGATTTTGAATCTCGCTCCTCACTGAACTCGCAGAGTTATAAGTAATCATTTTATCATAAATTTTTAGGAAACACCTGACCACGAAAAATTCAGAATATTATCAAAAGCTTAGAGCTTAAAAATGCACTAATTAATATAGCTTCATGCATGAATGAAAAACAAAATCTAGATAATTTTATAATATCTTAGAAAAATAAGATGAAGACGTTATAAAAATCTCGTAGTATCTTTCGTTGCAAACTATCAAGTGATCATAAATATTTTTACAATCGCGAAATTTTTCTTGCACGTATTAAATTGTTACATTTTTTTCAACATTCCTTGTTACGTCTCCTTCATGAAAATTCGTTTTTTTTTTTTCTTCTAAATTTTACAGAATATGGTCGATTCGAAACTCATACAATTCAGACACTTCTGTATTAGGCGTGTATTTATAATAAGAATTTTTCGATTATTCCATACTTCAAGTATTGACTGGGCTATGTCGAAGCTGAACGAGTGCCTCGAAAAAACGAATTTCAATACTTGAGATAATTGCTACTACAAAAATGCTTACAACTATAAACATCTATTTCCATTTACTTAAAAGATTGATCATTTTACGAATTAAATGAAAAACAACGGATCTAGATTTAAAAAAAAAACATCCACACTCTGGTAAGTAATTGAGAGTGCGTATGAATAAACTGATCGATACACAGTTTTTTTTAATGTTTCGTCAAACGATGCGAATAAACAATTAACTGATTTACCAAAATTTTGCAGATTGTGAATTTAATTACGTGCAGCATTTTGGAGAAATCCATTAATTCTGTATATCGAGAATAATTCATTTTTTCGATCAGCAGAGGAATTGGAAAGCATGCACACTCTATTACACTGGCCATATAGAAGGTTACATACATCAAGATATCGGGAAAAATTCTTCATGCTTCATGCAGATGCCAGAGGAAAATTTTCTCAAGTTTACATAAAATCTGTCATCATAAATGAAAAATTATTGTTACTCTCTCCGTCTTCTTTGAACTACTATCCTTGAATTCGTAATGAATGTGTCTTTTCAAACTGATAAGACCAATTCGACGAATGGCCTAATCAATTTTACTCGCGAAAATTGCTGACTTTTGGAATAATACGGATTATGATGAAAGTATATCTCGCAAGTTGGTTGAAAATCAAAAAATGCGCTGAAGCTGCATAATCGTCGTTGAAAAATGCTGAAATTTCTTGAATCCCTGAAAACACGTGTTTGAATGCTCACTGCTGCATCGAACGACTCAAATGTTTGTTTTTACACAAATGAGATTCTAAAGATTTAAAAAACCAGCACTCATGAAGATGCGAAGAAACCTCGGCCCAAACAACTTTCTCCAAACTTGTTTATTATGCCCGACCTTGGTTCATACCTCAATTCGCAAGGGAGAGGGTGCTAAATACTCTAAAAAAGACACACGCACATCGAGGTAATCACACCGCAGAAGGACGCAAAATACCCCAACGTGATTTCCTAATGCTCCAAATGCACAAAGCGACAACCTGCTTTTTCGTCAAACTACCGCAAAATACGTGCCACGGGAGGATAGTCAACATGGTGACTACGTACACCGGGACATGTGCCCTGTTCCGGGCGTCACGCTGGAGCTCGTCGTGGGCCATCCTTCTTCTTCAGGCCCCCCCGGTTCTTCGGCACTTTTCACCTTTCCACGCGCACCCAACTCATCAGTGCCAATGCCAACGCCTCGGCATGACAGCGGCTAGATGACGACCGAGGGGGTGGGGGGAGGAAAATCCAAGGGACGCGACCGAACTCCACCAAGTTCCCGACAGAACTGCTTCCCTCCCGTCTGCTCTCTCTCTTCCAACCCTTCCCCTCCTCGCCCCCCCCCCCACTACGAATTTTCCGACCCGCCGCCCCCCCCTCCCTCCCTCCCTCCCTCCCTCCCTCTCCCTCTCGCTTCCCCTCTCGCCCCGTGCCTCTTCTTTTCTCTTCATCCCCTCGCGGAACGACCCTCCGATGTGCTTTAACTCGGAGCATCCGAGAGGGAACAGATCCCATCGGCCGGGCGTAATCGCTCCTTCCGCGCTGCTCTTTTCTCCACTTTTCCTTCATCTTCGTGGCCATTCTTGTATTTTTACGCTTTCCATGTTTTTCTTCTCTTTCTTTTTCATACTTTCCCCTTTTTTCTTCCGTCTCCTTCTCATCATTTTGGTATCTAATCTGGCTTAGTTGGGATCGGCTACCAAGGGGGCAGAGCGGCTGCTTATCTTTTGATGTAAAATTACAAAGACCTCTCGCGATCTTCGGGTCATACACGTGTATTTCTATATTTTTCAGCTTGCCGAATCAATATTTGAAGTCTGTTTTGAGAGCATATCATCAAAAAAGTGCTAGATCGGTGCGGTCCGTGAAAATGTAGTTCGATTTTTCATAAAAGGGTGAAGAACGAATTGTCAGCATTTAATGAAAGTGCTCTTCAAATCTTGCAAGTCGAATCACCAATAATCTCTTATTGCTTGATGGCTTACATTTTTCAAGTTAATTCTAGGAAAAATAACGTCAAGAGAAAACACCCGAAATCCTTCTAACAAGCAGCTAGGGAGCTTCGTAAAACTTTTATTTATTCGTCAAAATCATGAAACAATGCTTTTAGAACAAGTGCTAATTTTCCATAGATTTTCCTGAAATTTCTAGAATTCAATCTCAATATTACACTCAATCCGTGGTAAAAATTTTATTACCGCTTACCGCACAGACGTTGAAGATACAATTTTTTGAAATTAACACGTTTATCGGGAATCGTAATTTCCCGCTCATATTTCAAAAACTTTTCTATGCTTTACTCTGAAAAAAATCCTGAAAATTACTTTTATTGTAAAAATCAACCTTGACAAATTTCGAGAAGTGTCATCGAACTATCTTTTGAGAAATTTACAAAAAAAACATACAACTGTCATTTTTCCATGGACCGTGAAATTAAGGCGGTACGCTTGGCAACACCGCATTTTGAAAGACGCAATGACAATATTTCCGACATATTTATATCATTTCAAAATTTGAATTTAATTACAAAAACGCTAAATGTGATAATCGCGGCTACGGCTGCGCTTGCATTTTCACGTACCCCAAGCGAGATATAAAAAAACAGTTGCAATGTTGCCAAGTGTACGAACGAAAATTGGCCAAAAATGGCCAAGTTGGCCGCGTGACTAACTTCAATTCCTTTCAAGTGCTGGAACTACCTGCAGTCATGTTGGGCCAAATATTAATGACTCTCTTTTCGGCTCTTATTTAAATTTTCGTTTAATTGTTCAATGGAGTGACTGAGATTCTGTATGGGTCGTTCTGCCTGTTTTTTACACTCAAATTCTAAATTTCCTCGGCATAATTTTTTTCCGATTCTACGTCGTAAAACACTGGATACGTATTTTTCTTTATTCTTTCGAAAAACTGTTTTTCAAAAGTATGATTTTTTAAAAACCTCGAGCCTTTCAAATCTTTCAATTTTCAAGACCGCTTCCCTCGAAACCTATCAATCACACGAAAAATTCGCCTTATAATAAAAATTACGACTTCTCGTCTAGTTTCAGATTTCAGTAAATTGGTTTATTTAGACGCGGAAAATCGTTTACATTTCAACGATCTGACAACAGAAAATGAAATTTTTGAACAAACGGTTGTTTCGATTTTTTTTTTCATTTTTAACCAAATAATCTGCGAATGATCACGAGTGTTTAGCAGTCTTTAATTTGACGTTATGTATGATTGATAAAGAAAAATGAATATTTTCGTTGCCACGTTTGGGCGGTCGCGCGTCATACAGATCAATGGGAAAAATCAGTTTCACGTTTTTTCGCATCAAGACAAGAAATCTGTGAAAAATAGTTTTCGGTTTAACCAAATAGAAATAATGTTTCATTAAGAATGCACAAGACGGTATAAATAATATGTGTTCTCCTATATAAAAAAAAAAAAAAAAAAAAAAAAAAATCATAAACTAGGAAAAAATGTGATCCACGCGTAATTCTTCTTGAAAGCGTTTGTTTATCTACGAGATAACTTTTCACGATTTGCGTCGAGCCGGGCTTATTTCTTTCGCGTCGTCACGATATAGTTTCATGAATACGCTTTTCATAGCGTTAGTAAAGTGTCGTAGAAATGCCTCTTTGCATTTCTCGGAGTTTTCACGTAGCAAGCATTTCACCTCGTTCGCCAACTTGAAGTATCATGAAAGAATCAAGTTAATGTAAATAAGTCCTTCGTACTCGAGTAGAAATTTCTGACAGCAAATGAAAAATTAATGTGCCAAAATGAAAAAAACGACGATTCATAGTTTATTTGGCGTGACAAGGTTGAATTCTCGGAAATCATAAACGGTTCGATAAAGTCCATTGTGTGCTGGACTTTCCAACTTGCGAGATTCTTGATAAACTTCTGCATAGTTGCTTTATGCAGAAGATTCGAGTCGAGAGCTCTATTCGGAAGAACTTATTAGAAAGCGTAATAACCAGTTCATCAAGTCAATTTTCGATGAAGAATTAAACTTTTTTCAACTGTCGCTTGGGGTCCTATTATAAACCTCATGCGTTTCTTGTACGTACATTCTCGAAATTGGGAATGACGATTGCGTGTTTCAAAATTGTCGAGCAGGCAAAATCCGTGACTTTCGAGATATTCTCGTAATCACGTAAATCCTTTATTTTATTAGAAACTCATGAAATAACGGTACACTAATTCTAACGTAGTCATCGTGGATTTGTGAGATGTGATATGCAAGCTTGACCGGAAGTAATTAAGCGAAGTAATTGTTTTTCCAGGAGATGTAATTGCAAAGTCAGCAGCATGATCATGTTTCACGGTTTGGATGTTTACGATTCAGGCTGTAATGATATTGCCCGCGAAGGCGAATTCGCATGCGAAACAACTAAGCAGTGGCTGTTAAATTCTGTGAACATTCTTGTACATTTGCCGAACATGGCACACGCTGATCATTATTAACTAGGCAGCTTTGCTTTTCAAGGTCATTTTTTGTTAACAATGAGAAAACTTGTGCATTCGAGGAAAGGTAATTATTATATGTATGATTATTTGAGATTTAATCTTGTTCAGTTTACAGTACAGAATCCTATGTTCTTATGTATTTCCATGGCACGAAGGATGAAAAATATATCAATTATTCCTCATAATCCCTTGGAAAGCTGCTTTGTCATTCAAGCTTGAGGAAAATTTTCCACCTCTGGGCGACGTCACTCTTCACCAAACGCCTCTCGACGCTTGATAAACGATGGGAATTTTCGATCAGGTGTGAAATAGCCACCAGACTTGCAAAGACGAATGAGCCTCTTTGCGAAAGGGATCCAATTTTAAGCTTGTATCAGGATCATGTGTATTTCGCGTAGTTTTCTCAAATTTTTTGATACCTAATACCCCAATCAAGTTTGACTAATTATCTTCGGATAAAGTCATTCACATATTGTACATTTCGTGCATATTCCCGAGCTGAGCCAATCGACTCGTATTCACATCACGCGACCGCGCGTGAGATTTCCGACTTAAGCAGCTACGGGACCAGTTTTGATCGATTAATCATTTCGGGCTGTTTTCGTTCGCGTCCACGGCTCGCTATTTCAATTTTTAGTGATTGGATATTGTAATTTTGGCCTGGTGTTTTCATGGGTATTGTAACGAATATTCATCCGGATTTCCGAACGGCCATGAAGTTTGTCATTATTTCGTTAGTAATTTTGTGGATGACCAAGTACGTGTGAGAGAGCGAATCTCCCTTGTGTGACAATCTCGATTATGTATACATAATTTTTCAATAAACGGAGGAATTTTAATAAAGATAGAAAAATGAAAATATTTAACGATGTGCCAGATGGAAGCTTGTTTCTATCGATGTATTTTTCAGAATTTTTTTCATTCGGTTCTACAAGTACGTGATTCGAAAGTTTTGCATATCGCGAGTTTTGAGTCGTTTTTTGAAAAAAACGAGAGTTACTGTAACAACACCAGTAATTCATGACCATTCTCCAATTGGCAATTTTCTCTTAGAAAAATATAACATTGGTAAATTTACATTGCCAATGTAAGGTTCTTCCTAAGGTCTCGATATCGATTTTCGATACCTGTCATGAAGGTAACCTCCATGAGTTGATAAACAAACAACAAATCTTATTCACGAAACTATACAAGTCCAACTTTTTTTGAAGATGTGCTTGAATAATTTTGTTGACGTTCTAACTATTAAAAATCTATACCCTATTATTTATGGAAATTCAAAATAGCAAGAGTGACACTATGAAAATATTTTTCTGTTGATAAATCGCAAGTTTCTAAATTTTCTCTGAGCAGTTGTGAAATTTATGTTCAAGTTTGCATTGAAGATGATGAGAATATAATTTTCATAAAACTATTTTACAAATATTACACGAATTCTGACGTGGAGAAATAAAACCAGTTGATGTATTACATGAACATTCTGTTTACCAAGAAATTCATAATTGATAAAATAAATGTTTTAAAGAGATGTTGTCGTTTTTACAATGAAGAAATCTGAACAACATCGAATATTTCATGACAAAAAAATTTTAATACAAAATTGCGAGGTAGTACGTAACTCGGTAATTTTTTTATGCATCAATCTGATTTTACTAGTTTCCTTTCTAAAGTAGTAAAAAACAGTGTCAATCGGTGATGAAAAAATAATGATACAAAATGATTACACATCAGAAATCGATTTCAATATGATACCACTGTAGTTTAAGTATTATAATTACGTGCAACTATTACGAGAGAACCAGGGAATGCAGATAGCAATCAGCGTGGAAAGAAAAACCTGAACATCCCATTTTTCCAGAGGTGCCTTTCATTTGCTTGCCACAAACGGAAAGTCCACCTTCGGGAAAAAACGTACATTTCATCTGCAAGCATAAAGAGCCCCGGAACGTAAAAAATTAACTTTCACCCGAAATTCGCCGCAATTTTGCCGCGATAAAAGCGAGGCACGGTTTTTATGTTTCTCCCGCGTGACAATGAAAAAAGGAGCCTTGTAATTTTTTCCTGTCTTTCGGTACTGTTTTTTTGCTCTCATCACTCGCGGTGAAGTTGATTTTTCCCTCAGAAATTCGCGTTTAGGCTCTTCGATCTAGATTCGTTTTTTATTACCTAAAAACTTGCGATTGATTGTCGGAAGTTACTCGATTTGATGAGAAACAATTCTCCAGTAGCACGCTATTCGTCCCAACATTACTGTCGATAAAAAGCTTTCATAGAGAAAGACGTTCCATTGTGGATACGTCGTAACTTTTTATCAAGCGAAGAAGAAGAAGAAGAAGAAGAAGAAGAAGAAGAAGAAGAAGAAGAAGAAGAAGAAGAAGAAGAAGAAGAAGAAGAAGAAGAAGAAGAAGAAGAAGAAGAAGAAGAAGAAGAAGAAGAAGAAGAAGAAGAAGAAGAAGAAGAAGAAGAAGAAGAAGAAGAAGAAGAAGAAGAAGAAGAAGAAGAAGAAGAAGAAGAAGAAGAAGAAGAAGAAGAAGAAGAAGAAGAAGAAGAAGAAGAAGAAGAAGAAGAAGAAGAAGAAGAAGAAGAAGAAGAAGAAGAAGAAGAAGAAGAAGAACAAGTTATTGTTATTTCCTTGAAAGAAGATTGTGGATGCACCAGTATACAGAGGCAGAGGAAATTTCAGAAAAGTTGGATTGAGTAATTATCGATGTTATTCGAGAAGGTTTTCGATCAAGTAAATGCTTGTCGTCGGTACTTGCACTTGAGAGAACTTGTTGTTCGTCACAACGTTTTTGCGTTCACAAGGATTGACTTTGAAATAATTAGACTACGTCGAAACAAGCTACGCGTCTTTTTAGTTTGTGACGAAAAAGGGGAGAGTAATGAGAAGTGATGCCACCAAATGGTTTTGGAATTTCATTTTTTTTACGCATGTTTTTACGCTCAATACTTTCGAGCGCTTTCGTTGACGAGATGTAATATTTTTTCATCTTGTGGGAACTACGGCAGCTTCCATATGATCGTGAAAGTATGAATGCGTGACGTTAAGATTGGCGAAAGCGAAATTTCTTTTTCGCGACAGTTTTCCTCATATTCTAGTTTTTATATTCCAGTTTCAATGTATTATAAGGTTGAAACTGCGCGGGTCATATATTGCGTTAACTGCTTATAACCCGTTGTATAGAATTGTTACCATGCCGACGTTTTAATCATTTCACGATGTAATTCCCTTTTGCGATTGCACAATACCTGTATTTGAGCACTTGGAAAACAACGAAAGCTCATAGATTCATCCCTACTGGATTCAACACATTTTGGGAATGAAAAACGGATTTCTTCTAAACCTCTACTTATTGAAATTGCCGGGTGGCGTTCTTATGAAACTCGAAGCTAACCAACTCGGAATCCAGGTGTGGACCAACTTTGAAATATGACCTTCCGAAATTCCTCGGGATTGTTATCGAAACCGATAACTTTAACGGCCAGCTTTAAAGCCACAGTTCGAAATACGAGGTGTCGGGATTCCTGACTCGACTCGTCAAATCAAGTCTTTTGAGAGCTCTCCTCCTTTTTCGGGGCAAATCACGTCCGCTCGATTTCTGGGCCAACTGAAGCTTTTTGTCCTCTCAGCAATTCCTCGGACTAGATTAATAAAGCTGAAAGCTGCGCGCATTTCGTTGTGCAAATCCACTTTCTCCTCCCTTATTCTTTCACTCTAGCTTTTTTCAGCATGCATAAACTTGTGCACGGCAGCGAAATTACGGCGGATTTCATGTCAGCGTCGCCAAATTTTCAATTACCGCGACGTGCCTGACGCCATTCGTCCTTTGTCACTGGGTCACTCGGCTCTATTGTTTTTCGGCAAAACCTTGGGAAATACGTGCAACTGCGAGAGTCGGAATCGCGATTTATACTACCTCATAGCGGCGCATGCTGTGGATATTATTTTCATCTAAACTTTTCTGTTCTCCCGGCAAGCATTATTTATGCTTTTGTCGTGTTATTTTCGTCAAGTTTAACCATCAATATTATTTAAACGACAAACGAAAACTCACCGAACGTGCTTTTTATGAAATAATCACGATTTCAACAAGCAGGCGGTATCAACTTTGCTTTTTGTCGGGATAGGAGGATTCTCATATTGCTACTACTGTAACCGACGGAAATTCAGTTAAGTCGTCGTGCATCAATTTCCGTACATCGCATCCAACAAAAACTCGTTTGATTTTCGTACAGGAAAGGTTTGGGAACAGCTTGATCAGATATTGGAAACCACGCTCATCGCATTTTAGAACGTTTACAAAATTTTCCTCAAGTCCAAGCTCGACGAATCCGTTATGACTTTTCCCTGCTTGCACAAACGTGAAAGAATTTTCGTTGTCCTACTTGAACGTAGAACGAATTAATTACAACATCGTAACATTTTCTTCGCATGCTTTTATTCTTGCTGAAACAAACGCGATAGATTGTTCCCATCGTACGATTTTACGCTCGATTTTTTTCCAACATTCTACTTGCTCGAGCAAATTGCTGCATTACAATCCATTTCGATAAACTCTCATCGGCTTGATCTTGTTTTTTTTGGTTTATTACTGTAAAAAATCTAGCGCTTCGAGGCGAAAGAGAAAAATGCGAGTCGCGAAATGGGAGAATTTATCGGAGGAGAGAAACTGGGGCACGTTGTGTTGGACAATTTGGAACTTTCTCAGTCGCGTATTTTCGGAAAATGTCCTTGCTCCAAGTGCGAAACGTTGCGACAACCGGCGCGTTGTAAAGTGTTGCGTGAGAGCTGAAAGATGAAGCGTGCGACAAAGAAAAAAAATTTTCATTTCTCTGTCAGATAGCTCAGTTTTTTAAGAAGGTATGACGCATTTATAGGACTTTTTCAAAATAAAATTACGAAAAGGAAATGTTTTACGAGTATGCTTTACAATCTAACGTCGCATGGCAGACTTAATCGAATTCCGCGCCTCTTGGAAGCAATGACACCTTTGCTTCACAAGTTTCCTCGTGCTTTTTCATTCTAAGCTTGCTCTCAATACTCGATTTGTACGGAAACCTTTTCTGCGCGCAAGTCAAAGACCGTTACTGAAGGAGATTTATCACGCCTTAGCATCTTTTTCCTGACGTTAATCGATCGCTGCGAGTCCACTTTCTTCTCACACATATTTCGATGCTGAGTGAAAACTTTGCTTGAAACCGGAAACATGCAATATTTCTGATCGATGGCAGACGGAATATTGGGCAATTTCGAACTTGTCCGAGCATGATATGAAAAATCTTGATCTTGCAATTCTTCCATCTTCCCGGGCCTGAGGATTCGGCGATCGTATTCAACGCCGCAGTAGGACTAGAGAGCTCAGTATCCTCGGAGAGGATTATAAGGGACTGCCGCTCTCCGAGACAGTGGTATCTATAATGCACTGCAAGAATCGCAGTCCCCTGAAACCCTTGAACTAATTTTACTACCAAGTCGGCGTGTCGGGTTATCGATAATCCCCTGGCATTCCTCCTCGGGGCACGGAAAGTGATATTAAAAATCCAGCGGCGCGGAAAACGTATTCAATAAATATCGCGCATCGTCCTTCAATCCGTTTTGGCTTTCAAGCGAAGGAGTCGCATGATCCGTGACGTCTTTCACATTGGGGCGCTTTTTTTACTCGAATTTTCGCAATATTTCAGTGAACGTCTGGTGGTGAAGCTCAAACACGATGGGGATTGGGTCGGTGATTTATTCCCTCAGCTTTTTGGGTGGAAAGCCAAGGGAGCTCGAATCGGAAACTCGATTATTATTTTTCAACTCTCCCTTTGCGACCAGGTCCGAAGTGAACCGACGTCTCTGAACCAAGCACCCGCAGCTTCACGCGTCTAACCACCCCTTCCTCAAAGTGGGGAATAATCGCCCGATTAGCCAATCGATTTCTTTCGTCGACGTGGACCAAAGCAACTTTTTCGTCGATGAAAAAGCGAGCGAACCAGCTGCGAACGGATATGTTTTCTACTTGACTACTAGCAAAGAGAATGCATTCGTGCAGGTGCTTGTCTGCGGTGCAGTCTCTCGCGAAGAAAAGAAAAAATTCGACTTTCTCGTGAGATACTTTTTGAGCAAACATGGAATGCGAAGCCCGCGATGTTATCGAAAATGTTCTTTTCATTCTCAGGAGAGAACTCTGGACCTCGGTGCTGGGACTGGACATGATGTATCAGAGGGTTGAAAGGAGCGGGCACTGTCGAGCAAGTGACGTGAGGGGGACGATTGGGGGAAGTGTACGAGACATATGGATGGCTCTGTTTTTGCGACCAACAGTGTAATTGTTTTGCTAAAGCGTACGGACATGAATGCGCCCAACAGGAACAGGGCTTTGGTGCCCATCCGCGTCTGCAGTGCGTCAGATGTTCGGGGACAATTAATGGCGCGCGCAGCTGATTCGAGTTTAATAGCGAGACACTCAGCTGCCATTAATCGCTCTCAACGACTGAATCTCGACCATCCCGGCACACTGGAGTCCGCGTTGGTGCCAAATTTTGTACCTGCCGTTGTTTCGCACAGAGAGAAGACTTTACGATTCATGGATTCGAATCGTACTTCATCCTCTCTGCCAAGGGGGATGATTTTTTTTCAATGTGGTCAGTTTTGTAAGCATGAAATGTTTACGCTCAACATAAAAACGAACAATTATTCATGAAAGGCATTATCGGGATTTTCGTACTCACACAACAGTCAATTTTATGATGGAAAATGATCCACGACTAGCTCGAATAACAGTATTTCATCCATACTGCTGTATAAAAGTCGAAATATCTCCGAAGCATGAGCATTGCATGCTTACTCGCAACCCTTGATGAGGGTGTTGAAATCGAACCACGATTCAAAAAACAAAGCAGCCCCGAGAGTCTCGTACTCGTTAATATACATATGATGATATCAATTCCCACCGTCTTGACGTAGTTGACAGTTTCAGCCGTGGCTTCAGTAAGGGCTCGGCGGAGCCTGGTACGGCGGACTTGGGCCAGGGTGCGTGGACAAAGCAGCACTCCTTGGGCGCCGGAGCCAGAGGCGCAACCGGAGGCCGAACCGGAGCTCGATATCGGTGGCGGTGGTGTCGTTGCCGTTGTGGCTGGCGACGACTTGCACCACCAGGGAAACCCCTGCATTCACGGCATAACTGCATCTTTTTGCTCAACATTACCAAGATGCTCCTCCACAGAAGGATTTTTATTTTCCTTCTTTTTTTTCTTTACTTTTTTTCATCTACATGGAGGATTGTAATAGAAAAGATGAATCCCATGTGTTGACGCGAGGTGTCATCGAGATTATTACAAGGACTTTATACGAGTGTCGCATATTAGTCGCTGAATAATTTTTTCGCATGAAACTTGATAATACTTTTTCATTTTTTTTATTATTTCTTAATTTTCCAAGAGTTTGAAATACTGCGCGTGTCGCGTTTATTATTTTAACCTGGAATGTGCGCGTTTTATTTATTTTACATGAGTAATGTAGATACATCTCAAGTAGAGTCGAAAATGAATGAAACAGAAAATGGATGAATAAAAAAAGAATGAATTCATAAATAAATAAGCGAATGAAACGAATCGAATGAAAATAAAATAAAATCTGAAGCTGGTTTTGGGATTTTCCTAGCAACATTCGGAACTCATTGCCTACGCATCTCAAATGACAAATGGCTCATCTTTTCGAAACTTTTGCTACGTTTCATCTGCAATAACGCGGTGATTGTGTTGCCTATTCTACAGCAAAAATATCAATCTGAATTACGTTGCGTTCGAAACTGGTAATCCAAGTTTCGACAACAGTATCAATTGGATCGTGATTGAAAATTTATTCTACCCTCGAGTTTAGTGTTTCTAATTGTGAAACACGCGTGCCATTTTGCGACTACTTGTTTCATAAATGATTTGCGCATTGGGGAAAACTCGCGAATCGGTTCACGTTGTTCTTGCTTTCAATTAGACGATGGGAAATTAGTGCCGCAAGGCATATTTAATTTTCAAGGGAAAACAACGTTTGCATCGCAACACCCGAACGTCGATGTGTGACAGCAGGCGCGGATTTTCACTGCGTTAACCGAGTTATGTAAATTTCTTATCGAGTTTTCATTTCGTCCATCGGCACCTGTCGCAAACAGCTATTTCTATTAGTTGCGCGACTCGAGTGGTTTATTCTCGGTTTACCGTGCGCGTATTTTCATGATGAGAATGAACAATGGCGAAGATAAAAATATTCGCGCAATAGAAACTTTCGATTACCGCAGCCTTCTTGTTCCTAATTTTTCTCCTTCAAAATGCAGGTCTCGCACGCATCAATCATTGAATTCAGAACGCGTGATATGACAAACCCGTGCGTGTGCAGCAACGCGTGAAAAAACGCTTTCGCGGCTTGGATGTGCAAAGTCGAAGCTTTGAATGTTTATTCTATACGCGCGATCGCTCAAACATCGAATGCTGAATGCTGCGCAAGCGTGTTTTATTTCCGATGAAAAAAATTGTCCCTGCGCTCGAACGCGCTGGGATTATTTCCCGCTGTACACGTGTTCGTCCGCGTGACTTGTGGAGACCATCGTTCCGTAAACCGTGACCATTCGGAAATGGAATCGCTTCGATGCCGTGCTATACATTCGGCTAATCTTGATCGTTCGCGATAGTGAACGTTAAAAAATAGTGAACATACAGAAAGAGCTGATTATACTTTCTTCAATAGTTTAGTCGGAAAGTGTGAGTTTTATAAACGTTGCACGTACTTACTGCGAGACGCAATTTTTTCGCTAAGTTTTGTATGCCGCATGTTTCAGAATCTTACATTGAACTTGATAAATCAATATCATCAATGAATGGACAAACTTTGGAACATCAATATTCTCAGAGTATCCATAAAGGCCCGACTCATCTTTTTCATCGATTTTTTCGTTACATCAAAACGGTTCGTAGTACCATATCTTAACTGCGAAAACGTGAGCTGTGTGTTTTAGCCTTTACGATCTCTACCCAAAAGCTTCGGTGCTGCGTGAGGTCACCATTACATTTTTATGCTCGGATTTTAAACGCGCGAGGCAATGAACACACAGTCAGTTCGCACGTGAGAAACCTTGCCATAGTCGAGGATTAACATTAATGTTCGCTTCATGTTCGGATGGCTCTTTTTTGCGTGAACGCTTGCAAACTCGTTAATTCACATGCTCTCAGTACGTCATTTCGAGTTTGTTCTTATTAAATGAATTTCAAAAATTGATGAGAAAGGTCACTCGCGAAACATATAGAAAAGGATGAAAGATGAGAATATTGAAATGGCAATGGGGTTGTCCCATACTAGATGAAAAATTTTCCACTAACTTTGAAGAAAGTAGAGAGATATTCAAGAGCTCCTCGACAGGATGAAAAAAAACTTGCCGTCGGTATTTCCGACAAATTTCCCGAAGCATCTTTCATCTCGTTCACTGTCCTTCAATCACTAGCCCGAGTGTCTCCATCAAATCACGCCGTACGTGCTTGAAGTTATCGAAAAAATGCCGCATCACGCCAAACAGCGACCGGCAACAATCGAAGCAACAACCTCAAAGCCGGGGTTCACCAACCCAATGGCTCTCGTTAGCATGCACCGCGGCGTGCCTCTCTCGCTTGCACAAGCTCTATTCGACTTGGGTTCGACCAGGTTCACCTACACCACCGCCGAATGCTGTTTGCAGTCCACCTTTCGGGAATACGAGTTCTGCCTCAGAGGCGCCCCGAGTCGCGTCCACCGTAGTGGAATTTCAGCTACCCCGCGGAAACAGGCTCCACTTTGAATTGGACGTAATCTATTCTGCATCGCAGTGGATTGATGTATTTCTCATGGTCCCACCTGCTCCACGATACCACGAACCTACTGACCACTTTCTTTCGCTACCATTGTCATTCATTTCATTGATGACCTGCGTTATCCGATTCGCTAAAAGTCTCTCCTTGCGGATAAAAGCGGACATTTTAACTCGCTTGATTACAATTTTTTCACCAGCGGGATTCTACTTTCGCGGTCGATTAAGGATTTTAAACTTTTTGCTCGTTATCGGAACTCCTCGTTTACAGTGGATTAAAGAGAAGTCGATGAAAAAGTTGGATCATGAAAAAGGTAGCGTGGTTCTTTTTCGAGAAGTAAAAGTTGTAATGAAACAGCGTAGAATTCCGCGAGAGTCGAGTTGTAAAAGACGTGATTACTCGGAGAGAACGTAATTTTCCTACAGACGCTGAAGAATGAAAAGTAGAACATTGAAAAATGACGCGGCTACAAGGAACGAGTAATTTTCCAAACCACTATAGAAATAGAGACATCGAATATATGCCAGGTACAAGATTTAAGATGTATGAAATATATCATGTCATACAGAGCGTATCACGGAGGATAATTGGCCTGATTTTTCCGAGTCGAAAAGTCCTCTGCCACTTTTGACAAAACTCGAAAACAAATAAGATAATGAAGCTACAAGTTTTAGCTTGAAATTTCGTCCATATTTGTCTGAATGAAAAAGTTCTCTGCCACTTTTCTTAAAGCTCAATATCAAATTTGCTCAACCTGTCCCTCGAATATCTTTTTTGAGTTTGAGTTTTCAGAAAAGTGGCAAAGGACTTTTTTTTTTTCCTTCGACAAAAAGGTATAGAAAATGTTAGTTAATTTTGTTTCAAGGCTTCTGTCCCAGCTTGCCCCGCTTGAAGCTTTACGCTGCGATATCTCTTTCGCTTTTGAGTTGAGTAAAAAGTGGCAGAGGACTCTTCGACTCGAAAAAATCAGGTTTCGATACACCCTGTAAAAAAGCGAATAACAGTACGACGACCTTGAAGAATCGTCGATGCCGTGCATTCACAAGTTATTATCGCAACTACGATCTACGAAATACGTGAAAAAAAGAACAGTCCATTAGAGTTGCATTGACGCTTCATTTGCGATGATTTCACACCCAAAAACATGCTTACACTGCAAAAGAACTCTGAGACTCATTTGAAGGCAACACACGATACGATTTTACGCGTGATAAAGTTTCGTTTCTACAGATACAACAAACGCAATAACAATCCGTAATTCGCGAGCAAAAGTTGATTTGGACTTATTTTAAACGATTTCAAGTTCATCTCGCTACAACAGTGGTGCGGCACGAACATTGAATGTTTCGTATCGAGTACCGAGAATCGATAGTACGAGGAGCTTTATCTTGGCAACATTGATTTATAATCAGAAACAGATGCTTAAACCGATTCCGATGAAAAGTGCCGGGCTCGCCCCCTGTTCGCGGCGTCGCGAACGCGAGAGGAAAATCGACGACGGGAAACGCGTAAACGACAAGCGGAGCTTTTCGGGGGAGAAAGCTTCCTTACCTGGTGGAACTGGCGGATGCCGCCATTGATCCTGAGGGAGTCGGCGGCGATACCGGCGATGCCGTCGCCTGGTTCGCGCAACTGCCGCAGGGAGGCCGCGCTGGGCGCCTGTCCCGGGTGCAAGTGACACGTGTAGTTGGCGCAGCAACATGCCGAAGCTTCGGGCTGCGAGCTTTGCCGGATCATGCGCGAGTTCGGCGATGTCGTCACGAACACTGGCGGCGGAGGTGGCGCTTGGCACGGGCAGCATTGCCCGCTTTTCACGCTTTCCCTGAAATTTCCCAACGGGATGTTCCCGGCAATTCAAGTTCGGTTCTCTTCGGGAAGAGTTTCACTGAATTTCCCGAAATTTCTACACTTCGGGAGTTTGAAGTGCAGGATTCATAGCGAATGCAGCCCTCATCTCTCGAAGCATTTATTGCATGTACGCGAGATTTGACAAAATGAAAGTTCTATTCTCTTTTTATTTCAATGCTGAAGGTGATACTTGCACTTATCATTTGCTTTACTGTTCACATACTAGAACTTGCCAAAATAAAAGTTATTACGAAGAATTAATCGAGGAATCGAATTATTTATGATCGATCTTTCGACTTGCCAACAATCAAGTATTTTTCGAAGCGCAAACTTTGAAGAATGTTTCTTTATGTTCCAAGTTAAATAATTCTAATGTTAAGTGTATTATATTGTCAAGTACTTTTCCCAGTCACGAAAACACATCCAATGTTTAGCACGGTAAAAAAGATGTTCTTTCGAAGAGAAGAGTCTCCATTGGTGAAGCCTTCAACCCGAAATCAGTAGTAAAGTCAGCCATTAGTGAAACGCAAACAAGCGGATTTCCCTCTTTCATCTATTATTACGCTCAAGACATGGAGACAAAGTTTCTCAAAGTACACACAGATGTGAAAAGAAAATCTCATCACCAAGTTTCTTCCTAATTAAGTAGAAAATCTTGTTCATCACGCGATCACGTAAGTTTCAAAGTATGCAAAAATAATGTACAGCACATACTACTCGATGTAGCTTTAAAAGCGTAGTAGTTCATAATTCTTGACTTGACGAATCAATGTGAACATTTATGATATACTAGTTTGAAAATAGCTTAGCTTCGTTCGCAGTTTGTCTCAAAGCCAGTTACATTTATGCATGAAATGAAAAATGTCGATGTGGAGATACACGTGTATGCCATTCACTTGAATGCCTGAATGAACATTAAAGCCAGGCGCGATTTGAAATACTCATCTCGGGAATTTCACGTGGATTTTTGTCGGTGTGCTAATGCTAACAAGCTACCAATATAATTACCCGCGTAAAATTGAATTTCTACAAATGATTTGATTGGGAAACAGTGTTTGCAAGTAGTTAACGAAATATTTAACAACATCGAATATCCAGATTTCGATAGAAACTGCGGGATGATTTTGTGAAATGAAACAATAATGACGAGTGCCTTACGTGAAATTCTTGTTGGTTGTATTTATTATTACGGTATATATTGAAATATCGAAATATACCTTGAAAATATTATTTTCAGTATAATTTTACTACGAAATTTATACCTCACAGTTACATTTTAAAATGAAAAATCGTATTTTTTTTATTAAAAAATTACATTTTTGCATGTAATCTTACCAACAAATGAATACTGCAAATATAAATCTTATTATTATCCCGTGAACATTCGTCATCATTCGTGATCATGACACCATGTACGCAAACATATGTTTGTCATCATATGACGTCATTAGGAAATGCAATCATCTGACGTCATGGTAATGACCTCATATGATGTGATGGCATGACATGACATCATGATGACATACATGTGCACGAACATGTGTCTGCGTACATGATGTCACGATCACGAATGATCGCTGATGTTTACTGGGTACAAGATTGATCGAAACATTGAAATATAATGTATAATTGATTTCCGTCGACAACAAAGCCCATCGAAAGACAAGCACATGAAGGCGCAATTCTTCTTCTTCCTGAGATGTACGTATGTCATAATGACATCACGATTACGAATGTTTACTATTTTCAAGCCTTGCGTAATAAAGCCAAGTACACTCGTTCCTAAATCGTACAAGCAGCTCGGGACCGCGACCCTCGTTGCCTTGAGGTGCGCGAAGGGGGACTCCCACTCTCGAACGACTGCGCCAGGCAAGATGCGCGAGAGTCAGTCGGAGCCAGGCAGTCGAACGCATCGGACTATAAGAAAGCCGGAGCTTTGCGGTTGCGGGGCGCGCGGGGGAGGGGAGAAGGCGTTCCCGCCCGCTCGCCACGGGCTACGAGTGGGAGTGAGGGGTCCTCGTTCCCTCAGAATTCACTCGCTCATTCGCTTGGTTCGCTTGTACGATGCACGTTTGTACGATTGAGAAACGAGTGTATGTAAGATTCTTACCTCGAGACACTTCTGGCCAAGTAAAAAGAGGGCACTAGGGACTCTCTCCTGTCGCACCGGCATCTGTGCTGCTGGTGGGCGGCGGCAGCGGGTAGTCTTTGGCGATGATGGTGTTGCTGGCCGGTGACGGCATGCTGTTGGGGCTCGACATCGAGCCTGCAATGGAGCTCGATGTCGGGCACTGAGCGGGTCGCGGGGTCCTCGACGCCGGTGGCGCTCTCCTCCGAGCCCCCGAGGCCCGAGGCCGAGAGCTGGGGCGAGGCCACGAGATAGGTCGCCCGGTCCTGCCTTGTCAGCACCGGTTTCTGCGAGGTCACAGACACCACGACCGAGGGCGAGACCGAGCCGCCCTTGCTCAGCAAGGCGGCCGTCTCCTCGGTGCTCCCGTAGTCCCCGCTGGTGCCCCCTTCCTGAGAATCCTCCCCGTTCCCCTCCGAGTTCATGGCGATCCTCTTAGCCGCGAGACTCGCCTCGCCGTCACATAATCACTTTCTGAAACATCTTACCATCAGCATGATTAGTATTTTCCTGCCATGCAATCAGTAGCTTTCTTATCGGTAATAAGAGGACGTAACTCTTTTCCTGGTTTGTCCATTGGCTCAAAGATTTACAGTATTACGCGAGCATCAGGTGAGGATGAAAGTTACATTATGCGACTTGGAACCAGGAAAGGGATTAAGGACCCGCGAATCATTTTGGCACTTTACGAGCCTATATGTTTTGAAGGCATACGTGGTATAATAATTGAACTCAATAATTATATCGTGCACCAATTGAATATTTTTATGAATTCACAAGAATCCTAGAAATCTATAGAAAAAACTTGAGGACCTCAAACATTTCATACTTAAAAAAATGTGAATTACAGCAGCAATCTTTCTATTCTCGAGAACTAGATAAATATTATTATGTCACAATTTCATGAGACTTTGAATCCAGAGCATGTTATTCTAGAGCTCTTCATTCAAATCCATCACTAACTAGGAAATTGTTTCAATTGTTCAAATAGGTACTAAAAATCCTGATAAAATTACTAGAAATTAATAGAAAAGTCACTGTTTTCTTGAAAATCTATTTTAGTACTGTAAATTGTTTCATATTTCAATTCTCTAGAATCGAATTCTAGAAATCTATAAAGCGATCTATAGAAATTCTAGAAATGGATACAAACACGCGAAAACACTACAAAATTTTATGAATAACGTACAGTATGAAAATTCTAGAAAACTTTGAGAACCTTTTTATCTGTGCAGTCATAATTTTCTTAGAAATCTGTGGAAATATTGAAATTTTCCAGATCTCTGATTCCTGAAGCATCGAATTCTAGAAATTCGATGGATATAAAAATCTATAGCAATGCCGACGAGTTCTCCAAGTGACTTAGTGACTCGAAAATAGCAGAAATCGAAATTTAATTAAATTAAATGCCAATACGGAAAATGTGAAACTTTAGACAAAAATGTATAACTTTGAAATACCGAGAACATTGAAACTGGAAAACCATGCTCGAGTATAACCAGATCGTGAAAGATGAAAAATTACAAAATCTCGCATGAAATATATTTTTGGCAAAAACCCCTCTCGAAAATGTTGTCCACTAACCCTCCCGACAGTCGTACATCACTAAGCGTTTGAATTAATTCAAGCAAACTAGTTCGGAAACATGTAAATGCTGGCCAACCCCTATTAAAACACAATTGTCCCAGAACATGCCATTTAATTGTCGAAAACACCCGAAGGTATGCTGTTGTTAAGTAGCTCCTGTTAACTAGGCTTATGCTGAGAGAAACGTATCTAGAAAATGCTAACGAATATGTAAAGAAAGTCCTGGAATGAATTTGCAGTGCAGTTTTTGGCAACATTGACCTTATCAAAATTAGTTACACTTTATATCATCATGTAAGAATATTTTCGAGGATATTTCACATTATCACATTTTGACCCTGTCAGCACAAATTATTCCGAAATGTTTCAGGTACGTTTTATTAATATTCAAAAAAATACATATAATATGTTCAATACAAAAAAATTATCTAACTGGTTGCATGTTTGTTCATTGTTGTAAAAAACTTGAAAAGGCTAGAAAAATAATATCACCTAAAAAAAAAAATAGAATAGAAATGTTAGTTTTGATATTCACAGTAAAAATAGTTATTACGAAATTTCGCTGTTTCGAAACAATCAATGAAAAAATCGGCAATACTTATATCGGAATCATGTCTATTGTATTTCCATTGTTGAAATCAATTCTGACAATTTTCATAGCCAATGGCACTATTTTCATAGCCTATAAGGCCCCCTAACAAATTTTGCTGAAAATTTTCAAGATCCATTGTACCATTGTATGTTAATACGTTTTGTAAGTTAATCATGATTTATCATCTCTTTTTCATGATTTATTCAGGTTGCCGAAACGCAAGCAACGAAATCGCGTGTTTCCATGCGTACAATGAGAAAAGAATTTTTTCATCAACACGAGGCTTGTTTTGAATCCAAGAATTACACGATAATTATCGATTTTTTTTTTCATGCGGAAACTATTTGAATATATGCTAATGCAATTGAACTGCCAGAGGCTTCAAGTCCATTCGATTTCGTTCCATATTATGATCCTCGATTTGAATCGATTTAATCTTGCTCGGTGCTTCACAGTGCCGCTTTGTGCATGAACGGATTCAATTTCGGTTCTGCGATATTTTGTCCTTATTGCATTTGCATGTTTCGCACGTAAGGATGAATGGAGTGGATCGACTTTATGCCAGGCGATGATTTCAATCGCATCAGGTGTGATGTTAAGATCGAATTTTTTTGTTTTTGGGCGATGGATCTGTTTTTCGCAACATATTTCCAGTGTGGCTAACATTTCAAAGTGAAATAAGCATGTAAAAAAAAATCAGAAATAAAAATTGTTATTTTCGTCTGTCCAAGGTGAAACTAAATGAATTAGTTTTCTAATCGCCTGGATTCATTGCAAGCTGGAAAAAAGTAAGCTTTGTGGCTATGAATTTCACAAATTTGTTGTCGTAGGTTGTGATTTTTTCTAAGCGAGCTAAGATTTGTTATGAGTGCCCCTCATGGCCTTTTAATCTTGACTCAGTTGCATATTTTAAGGCTCGACCTCGTTTTCGAATACCAAGAATTTTCATCGAGAATTCACGCTAAATTTTACCTTTCAAGGAATACTTATTTCACTGATAAATTTTGTACAGGTTCAACATTCCGCACTCATTTTTTGTCCATTTTTTGTATTCCGTAACTGAGCTGCCTAAAAAAACTGTCGAGCTTTTTGATCTACATTGAAAAGTCGTACGAGTTTATTATCTTTAGACTTTCTCCAAACGAAATCTCGAATATTCGAGTATAGGACGATTCCCATTGGGGAATTGGGGAATGAAACTTGGTACTCTCATTAGCCAAAAATGAATGCTGAATAACTTTTGCGGGGTCCATTGAAACCTATCAAGTCCGGATTATGAGCCAGCTTAAGCAGAATGTAGAGTTCCAAAATGTTGGCGAAATTTCGTATGATATTACGTACGTTTCCTCTTCGTGTAAAGATGGAGATTATCTTTGAAATGCGTCCTCTAAAGGTTCAATTCCGAAGCACAAACAATGTCAGATGATAATATCTGGATTATAATCTCATTCTCCAATTCGTAAAAAATCATCATTATCCTGTGACGAAACAACGAGTACCTGCTTCGTTATTCTCAGACGAATTTCTGACGCGCACTTTTCCAACAATGTTCCTGCAAAAGAACCGACGTTGGCACTTGTGCAGAACTTTGTGCAGTGGGAATTGCGTATATAGGCGCAAACATTGTACACATTGTAGGAATTCACGTCGGGAGTTTTTTTTTCTCTGCACTTTATTTGCCGCTCAACTTAGGCCGTCGTAAACTATTTTCGTCAAGAGTCCGGCAGCGTAGTCATTCGGTAAAAGTGAGTACTTGCTACGATGTCAAGATCGTGACGTGTACTTGTGTGTACGGTAGCCCTCATGGAAAATAAAAACAAACTTTGCACCACCTCTACACTGGAATGAGAAATTCGTTGCTGTCGCGGTACATGCAAATTTGAGATTAGGAAAATTTTTTTTAATGAATTTGCTGTACTTTTCGATAGAATGTTTCGAAAAGTCACAAGATTATCTAAAAACTTTATTCAAACAATGAAAATCTGCAGTAATCATTTGGCTGTCCTAAAACTTGCGTTACTCTCAAATTTTTTTGAGGCGAGAAATTCTGACTAAAAGGAAAACCACATCAGCGGAACGTCGTAAAAAAAGCTTGACTGTCCGAAGCGTCATAAACTCCGTAACACACAGCACTCTTGCGACCCTCTATTCGTGGGTATCGTCGCGTACCCAAATAAAACGGCGAGAAATGCTTATCTCTCGCAAATTTCGAAATTACGCCTATAAAAGTTAATTATTGAGACGTTAATGTCAAGCTCGACACGTTGATTTAGGGCGCAGGAACGTTGAACAAAGCATATTGGGAAAACTAACCTCTTTAACGAGTCAATGCATGAATCATTCAGATATATCCGACCAGACGTTTTCCAGCTGCCGACTAGCTTCAGCGGGCTTATCTTCCGGTCCAAAAGTTTGCAGGAACGACGAAAAGATGCAGTATTTACTTTTCGCTGCAGTGATAAGCATTTGAGTCTTTATCTTGATGAAACCACAGGGAAACGGGGAAATGTCTACTCTGTTTTTTTCTTTTCTTCCTCACTTTTCAAGTGTAAATTCTTCAACTTTCTTATCTCGTGTTGCCTTTGAAGTGAGTCTGGCTCTGCAAAAATGGATCCACGATTTCCTTCGCCAGCGACTCGGAACAAACGGACGCCTAATGCAGGCACACGATGAAAGCTTTCGCCATTTCCCGGATCAAAATGCATTGTAATCCCGTGAGCATCGAATTCTATTTGCCAGGAACTTGTATAAGCCCACGTCTCCAATTCAACGCTAGAACCGGATGCCCAGCCGGCTCCTGTCATTTCCATCGATAACGACGAAAACAATTTCATTAAACCCTCGCAATCGCATTTACGAGCTCGCTACGTTCACATTGCAGCTCCAAGTTAGCCCTTTAATAATATTCGACTTATCGAGTCGACCAAGGTCTGCGCTTCGACGGCCTAATCGTATCCATACCCAAGACTGAACAAGCTTGTTTACCGGGCGCCATTTCATTATTCGCCTGATCCAGACAAAGTTGGTGTTGCTAAATTCTGGCCACTTCCTGCGTTTCAAACTGCAATATCTATATCGACCAATCCCTTAAAGGATCGTTTTTGATAAAATTATCGAATAACATGTTTTTTTACGTCAAGTAAGTACGTGCACCTGAATTACACCAAATTTGGGTATTTTTTTCATTTCGTTATAACATTATTCATGACTTCGAAACAATCGTTTTTTTCCCAACTCTACCTACCATTGACATCGTAACATGAAATCCCCAAAAGCGCGATTAATGACACAATTTTCTCAACACTTTATTCCTTCATGACCGCACTGTTTCTGACAACAAAGAACGCCTCTGCCATTTTACTGCATACATTTAATGTTTTACTTTATTGTCCTCCCCGTGAAGCTGTGGAGCATGAAATTTCATGATCCAACAAAACACGTTCACCTTTTATATGACGAAGGCTCGATTACGCTGCCTCGAAAGAATCGCCATTTCATTCGCGGACCACTTTCACGACATATTTTTCTGATCAAATTTTAATCAAGTGCTTTTTCACGATTCGGCGCTTCTCTTATAATTTCCCAGGTAAGATAATTAACAATCTCGTTTCCAATGGAATTATCGTAAAACTCGCTCTACTTTCAAAGGGTGGCGCATTTTCTTTAATTGGCGGGGCAGAACGGGGCATTTTGTTGCTTTTCAACGCAGACAAAGATGCTCCCAGTGCAGTCACTCGGAGCGCCATTAATTTTGTTTTTTTGAAATTTTCCTCGGAGATAGCTTGTGGCATCATGAGATACGTGCAGATCTTGTGAGACATCCAAGTTTTGCGTGACTTTGAATTTCACTTGGAATTACGAAGCGTCAATAATGAAAACTGGGCGATATGAGACGTGGCTATTGATCTATAAATTTTCGTCAGCAATAAATAAGCTTTAGCTACGAGTGACCTTTCTTGATGCATGCTATACACAACAACGAGGGTACACATTTCAAGGCCGCAGTCGAACATTGATTAACATTTTCCATAGACTATTAGGTTACGTATCGTATCGATCAACTTTTTATATACTGTATAACGTGCCTTAGCTATTTCTAGGTCTATCAAAGAAGACTCAGAGTCGTGTATTTCGTTCATCTTTCAACATTCATCAGGAGAAAAGCTGCCGAAAAATCAAAGTAAATGAAAAATATCTTAACAAGAGATTATTCTACGAAAAGTCTCATCGTGCATCTCTTCAATTACTTTAAAAGCGTTTCCCTTTTTTTCAACCGTATCCCTAAAGCTATGTAAACAATCACTTTGTTCAAAGAGCTGACGATCGCTAAAAAAACCATTATCGATCCAGAGTATTTCCAAGCCGCGTTTGGATAAAATGCATCTCGTTTTAATGCACTCAAACTAGTTCAGTGTGATTAAAATTCAAATGGAGTTACCCATTTCATCAGACGCTCTAACCTTGCCGGAAACGCTGAAAACAGTACGTCAAACGTGAGAAAACGTATCTAATTCGGTTTCTCATTTATCTTTTGAGTCATTCTACGCGATCGCGGGAAAAGAAACATTATTTGTGAGATTAAAACTGTGTTTGCTGGGAACACGCGAACAATTTTCCGAGTAGTTGCCCAACTTTTTCGAACGAGAAAATTACCTGTGTAACTTGACAGTTTTATACAGTTAGCAAGGTTTGAGTTTCACGGTAATGAGGAAGCGGAGATTGTCAATATTGAACAGGTCAGTTTCGCAAGCTTTGAAATTTGGGGCTTGTATGCATGATGTTTCGGTTTTTTCAGCTGTAGAAATATGAGAATCATATTGACCATGACAAGTTTTTGGAAGATTTATGGAAATGTACGTAAGAAATATTGTGGAGATATCATGTGATGCATGAATTTGTTGACTATTCATATTTCGTTCGAAAGTTTTTTTTTTTTTTTTTTTGTTCATAGTTTAAAAATACAAGTTCATGTTACATTATTCTGATTACACTCATCTTCATTTTCAAAGATGCCTTTTGATTCAGTGTGATGGAATGTTTGATTTCTATCATCCACGAGGATTGAGTAGACATATTTTCAGTATTTCTACCATTCGAAATTATTTCTTGTATTTTTTGGATTTCTATGGGTTGATTCTCAGATTCCAGTGCATGAAGTCTCGAACTATTAGGAATTCAGAGTATTTTTATAGATTTTTTTGAGCATTTCATCTACTATGTACAGTAAATTTTATTAAATAGAGTACTACAATTTTATAAATTTTCTTTAACTTAGGTTTCGTTATTAGATTACAAAAAACTTTCTGAAAATACTTGGATATCGCGATTCGTGTAATTTCAACTTCTTTCATAAAATTTCCAGAAAACAGCATCTTCGATAAATTCAGATATTTTATTGATTTTTAGTACTTTTAAAAGCGTTTGTAATATTTTATGGAAAATAAATTTTTGAAATAAAATGATGAAAGATTGTAACTTTTACATTTTGTTTTTTTTATTCATCAGGCAATTATATGCATTTCAATGTTCGTTTCAATTAGTTTTCCTATTATTCGTATAAATTGTCACAGAGATTTTTAGACTTGAGAAATTCTTGAAAATTTTTCTGGCAACCTTGACATAATTCGAAAATACGTTGATATTTTAGAATTCCAAAACATTTTCCAAAACCGGTATATCCGCGGATTCGGTAATTTATAGATTTTGAGAAATTGTATATAAGTATTTATAATTTCTGGTTTTTTTTTTTGTTCAAAATGAATACAATTAGGAAGTTTTCTTGATAGTTTTAGTGTTCTTTCATGAAATTTTGAAATAATATGCTTGGGGGTTCAAAGTTTTACCGAACATTTTTATAAATTTTGTAGGGAATCGAGGTCTATGCATATAAATATTCGTTATTATTGTTTTTTTAAGGATTTTCAATACGCTTCAATTTTTTCAAGCCTTTGCGGAAATTGGCAGAATTTTTCGTAGTTTCATAAATTTCTAGTAACTGTTTGAATTTTGCCATTGATTTTTGAAGTTTGGAAATTTTCCTTCATTATTTAGTCACTTTGAAGATAATTCCAAAATTTTTAATTCTCGGAATTTGAAATAATTTTCCAAAAACAGCATTATTCAGGATCTCTGGCATTATATAGTTTCTCAGTACTTTTATTAGCATTTATAGTATTTTTTGGAATGCATACAATCTATGTGAAATTTTTCTTCTTATTTTGTTAGATTTTTGAACAAATTCCAGAAATAAAATGTTTAAGGGTATAAAATTTCACCTAGTATCTTTATGCATTTTTCGAAGAATGATCTGCTTCTGAATATTTGTTCTTTTTTTTTGCTTTTTTTTTTTGTTTTTTGTTTTTGTTATTCAGAAGGTTTTCAGAGAAATGTGATTTTTAAAGTACTTACAAAATTTCGCTATACCCTTTGATAGTTTTCATATATTTCGAATAATCGTATGAATTTTGACATAGATTGGTAGACTTGAAAAATTTTTTCAATTTTTCTGTCAACTTTTACAAAATTCACTCCACAATTTTAGTACGCATTTTTCATATACCTTTCTACGTATAATATTTTCAGAGTGTGTCATAATTTTTATGCTTCGTTTTAAGGTCATAACATTATGAAATCGAATAGGTACATGATTGCATGAAACATCGAGATTCTACTCTGCAGAACTGAAGTCTGAAAGAAATTGGTTCAATGACGAAATCCAGCATGTCGAATCAACGTACATGAGTTGGAACAATAACATTCGTTAAAAAACTCTATGCCCAGCTTTAAAAAACATATAGAACGGACAATGAAAGATGAGGAAATCCTATATAAAAGATCCCTGCAATTATAAATTGGTACTTGGATGCATAAACTAAAAATGATGGAGAAAAAAATTCTTTGTCCAAAGAATCGCTCAATTTCATACTGTTCAGGTCCAGAACCTTCGAACTAAATATAATGTAACATTTGAAAGAAAATCTAATTTAATGAACTTGCATTGATGATGGCGGAAGCTTGTCGTATGGAAGCTATATTCCGGTTTGTATGATGATTATTGGAAACAAGATGATATGGATCGACAGCTGGGCTGTCGTTACTCGTCCGATAGCGATGAAGCGAAGACGGAGGTGGATGATAATTAGGGACTGCAATCAATGACGGTCATGTGCTAATGCACGTGTCCCATGATATAACACGTTGAGCCGAGAACAAGCTGACAGACTTAGCTCGGCGCTGCTGTATCGGAAGCTGATAATGGATGGCTGATTGACATGCGACGTCGGGTAAATCCGTAATTGAAATTCCAGCTCGGCATCAATGTCAACCGTTTTATGAAATTGTAATGTCGTCGTTTAATTTGCATGCATCGTGCAAGTATTATTTAGGGTTGCCTATCGAGTTCGCATTGATGGTATAGTTCAAGGGAGCTAGCTCTGATGATGGAGTGAAACTTTTATTCAACAGGGGCATCAATGTAGGGTCAGTATATTGTTTGCGAAGGAATTCCAGCTGCTTGATACATTTTTAATGCAGCCTATATTTACGGCTTTCATCGATTAAATCTATACGCGGGTCGTTATAACCAAGGATTCCAGTGCTCTGGCCGAGGGAAGAAGTGTTTGTTATGATAAGGGTACTCTCGTATTCTGAAGAATATCGATATTCTCTCCATTTTTGAATTGCATGAATACGAAAATGCCAGCCAGCCATGAATGAGTGAACAATGGCTTAACGTAGTTAGGCATTCATTAGGACGTCGACTGCTTGAAATTCAGCGAAAAATCTGGTATCGGGATATCTAGAATCCTTTTCGGCCATGATGATTGAAACGTCGATATTTCCATGTCAAAAAAATTGAAGGAAAAAGGACTCGGAACAATATGCTGCGTGAGTAAGACGGAAATTAACCTAGCTTAATTAGATGCATAGTGCCACGGTGTCGCATTGTAGCGGTATCGGGAAATGTGAGGTGAATAGAATGTTGGAGCATCATGAATGGACTTACTCGGAATGAAAAGAAAACCAAAGTAAAGGATACAAGAGTACAATGAGCCACAAAGGAACATAACAGAAGAAGAATGAAATACTGCGTATAAGGGAAGAGCGTACCTTCGTAGGAATATAATTGTGTGTTTCTTCTTGATCTAGGCTGAAATTTGCATCAATTTTCCAACAAAACTTTCGCCAGAAGGGATTCATTATTCAAGATGGATGAAAAATTTCGTCGTCAGATTTGATTCGATGATGGCGAGATCGGAAGATTTCCATGAGATAATTTATCCGAGGAAAGTATTGATTCGATTTTATGGAGAAGTTATTTCAGAATGGAAAGGCCCGAGGCTTTGGCCGAGTCAATGCACTTCGAGATAATTCTGACTGCGGCTGTGCACGTGACAATATTGCGGAAATACTGATGTGTCCCGTGCACTGCTATCTCTGAAATAGAATGACTCTGCCGACGGAATGCTTTCTATGAATTTCAACTTTGCCGTTTTGCAGCACTCGTTTAGTCAAGCCCAATTACACAGCAATATATTTTATCGTCATTCCCAGTAGCCAGAAATGAATACTCGGTGATTTTCCTAATTTTTCGATAAAATAATGACGTCGTTTCATCCTCATGGCTGGCATTTCCATTCAGTTATCAAGAAACAGAAGAAAAATGACGAGCGTCTTCTGTGCCTCAATTTTGTACTCTTTATCGAGCGGATCCACATTTACATTGTGGGTGATTACTTTTTTTCCGCCGCGAGGAGATCGAGCGCACAAAAGCGAGGTAAAAGGATTATTCGCAGATCATTAATCTAAGAGAGCCACCGTGATTCATTGTCCTCAACGAGTATCGAGAACGACGGAAAGTTGGCGAGTCACTGTACTTCCTCGTCCGGCCACTTATGGTTGGGGCTTCTCAGATATTTAGGTAAGCACGGAATCCAACATATCGCGTAAAAAATAATGACAATTCTACTTTCTTCGACTTGATACCTGCATTTTTTCTTTTGACCTGCTTATCGAAATTCGATCTAGTGACATGAGAGTAGACTTGAAAAAGTCCACTTTGCCGTGAAATCGTCAAAGCACGAGTCGCATCAAATGGAACTAATTGAGCACGAGCCGATAAAATATTCGTCGTTTGTTGACGAAATCACAAAACGTCAATGGAATTTTAGTGGCGTTCAAAATGCAATTTGTGCTGGACGGCGATTTCCAAATTTGCGTGAAATGATAACGAGCTTCCGGTGAGTTGAGCTGATCAATTTGCGATCGTGAATTATTAGTTGAGAAATGAACCTCTAGCTGATGATGCGTCAAAGCGTATGTTTCTCTTCGATGTATAATGAGTTGTTCCTATTTATAGTAATGTGCTTGTCGAGAAATTTACAATTCCAAGTCACTTGAGAAACGTTTCTGGTAGAGGACGAGAAAAAAAGTGTGTTGGATGATTTTGAATGAAATATGGGCGAAACAACCATCTTTCTCGGGCGGGCTCGCGTTCTAATTTTAGAGTCATACATCAATTCGCGTGAAATTGCACAATTTTTTCGTACGATATTCGAGATATTTGCGTTCCACAAAGAGTTTCTCGGTGAAGCTTTTCTGGATATGATAAATTTCAAAGTAACCCCAATATGAGTTATATTTGTTTTTCAAAAAACAGTTTTCTCATATTTCCCCGACAGATTAAGGCTGCGAAACGCAATTCACTTAAACTTCGAAGCCTCAGAAGTGATGAACGAAAACAACGTCAGTGGGTACGGATGATACTTTGCTCGTCCGATATGACATCGCGCAACCGGCCGAGAATAACAAAAGTGCTTCGCGGGAGCAGAGATTGAAAAATGTCAAGACTCGCGAGAATGCTGGTCGCGGTGGGAAACTAAAAATAGGGATCGATGGAAAATTTAGGAGTCCGGTGTTTTCACAAAACAGACGTGGAAAATCTTTAGTGCAGCTAAATTCGTTCATGCTCCGATGGAAGATTCTGATATAGTCTCCTGTCAACGGGTTCGCGAGGACGAAGGGTATGCCATAAATAATTATGAACGACAAGTGACAAAGTTTCTTACAGCGATAAAGATACCAGGAGCGCGCTGGATGGACGTGATATTCATAGTTTCAAAGAAGAATGGAAAAAAGTTATGCATGAGACAGGAGCTCACAGTTGACAACATGGATTTATTTAATTTTCGATATAGCAGTTGAATGAATACCATAAATATTCTGTCGCATCTGTTTTCAGCTAAAGTATGCAAAACCCTGTGCGTAACTAAGAAAGATGTGTACTACGAGATACGACTTCTGCCTAACTTTATTTTCATGGAAACTTTCTCTCCTAAAGCCGTACCAGCTTTTTTCCCTCCAGAATCGTAAAGTCGAGGGCGTTAGTATGAAAAATTACGTCTTTATTGATCCTGAAACGTCCCACGTCCGAATCATGGCTCACGCAGAAAAAGTATATCACTGTGATTTATGAACATGTCTGGCGCTGTAATTAATTCACCATTACTCTCTTACTGCTCGTTCTTTTTTTTAACTCTCTTCGACAAAGATTTGTCACTATCAAGTTTTACTTCACGCTCGAATTTCACTTTATTTTACGTTTTCGAACAAGGTATCATTGTATATAAGCATAGTGATATTAAATTTGGAGTCACGGATATTTTTGCAAACATGAAAATCAAAAATATGCAAAAATACAAGATTGTTAGAGTAATTGCTAAAAATCTGAAGCTGAGGATTCATAAAATTTCAAAGAATTGAGCTTTAATATTGTTGATTAACAATTCTAAGGTTTCTAAGACTTGTTAGGTTTCTATTCGTTTCCATTCAATTCGTTAGATGCCATCCAAAACACTAAATGTCACTCATCTTTCGTGCTCGTCAGTCACTTTTTTCCACTCAAATATTCATCTTCTCGACGCTTTAACATTTTGACGTACGAAAGTAAAATTATCCACCAAAAACATGAAAGTTATGAAATCGGTTGCATGATCAAAGTAATTACGTTTCACATCCCATAGCAAGCGTTCGAGGTATGTGGCGAAGTTTGAAACGAGATTTCGGTTCAACTTTCGCATCCCAGAATATTGCGAAAAGTCCAGAATATTTATCTGTTGCGTCTTTGGAGGAGTTTCTAAGGTTCTGCGAAATATATATGTATAAATGGTTTTTTTCTTGAGCGGAGTGCTCATTAGAGAGCGATTGTTGAGTATGCAAATCACTCGATGAATTGATAAGCGATTCGGTCGTCAAGGCGCTCTCGTTGGGAGTCGGGGTATTTAATTAAGAGCTTAGACTGCGAGATTACGTGGCAGGACAAAAGTCGAGAGGAAATTAGCTGGATTCTGATATAGACCTTAATCCAAGTTTGCCTTCAAGTGAAGATATAATTGAAGAGATGTTCACTAACAAGTTATTCATTCTTCATATCGACAATAGTAGTCTTTGAGCTTGAATGTATTTTGAATAAAAAATAGGTGACGTGCTGGATTACTTTGCTGGTTAGGCCAATGTCAAAAAGCGTCAGTCGCTCGGTCGGGAGAGTGGTCAAGCTCAATAACGATAAACGTCAACTCGACGGCGAACGCAAAAATAGCCAAGCGCCGGGTCGCTTTTCTTTCTGCCTCGTCCGTTGAAATCCCAATAATTTCCGATCGATAAGCTTTCCCAAACAAAATAGGCAGATATCCCTCATAGAGTGACCCCAAAAGATGCACCGATAACGGGTTGTGCTTCCTCACGGAATGCAACTCACTTGTCACGTAGATCACAAAAAGATACGGAAACCGCGATCGATCGCACGCGACCCGCGTACTTTACCGGAGCATTTTCCGGATCGTCCCGGCTTTTCTGATCAACAAGCAGTTGGCATTTCGAATTCATCGGAACATTCGCGCCCGATCCTGATTTTTTTTCATGATTATTGATAAACAATGACTTTCAAGTAAGTAATACTTTTGGATGACTGAATGGGAACTATGGAATTTTGCTCTCGTCGGTGAATAAGTAGAATATACTAACATGTCTTATTGGCAATGCTCGTGAATTTTTTGCAGGACATTGATCGAAACCTAATTGGGATTATCATTCGATGAATCTCGAATTTCGATTTCGATCAAGTCTTTGTGATTGGCGCTACGAGGTTTTCCAACATTATTTCAGAACTTGGTGATTCATAGGCTCCGAAATAGATGGCTAGATATTCGATTGCCTAGCTTATTCCAACATTGAAGTGAAAATTTGCAAATTCTCTTTGAATATTTGGCTTCGGATGAAAAATTTCTCTTTAAACATGGTGTAAATAACGAGTTCTCTATGTGAGTGGATACAAGTTTTACGATGAGCAAAATACTGCATTTTTGACACTGTTATGAAAATTTACGAGAGCGTTTTGGACAAGCTGCCAGAGTGAAACTTGATATTTCTTGAATATTTTTCACAACTTTTTGCGAGGTTCAAGAATTCAGAAAAATATGGAAAGTTTGACGTTGTCATGACCGACACATTAAAAAAAAGATTTTGCACAATTTTTCCACATTGTCGAATCCTGATTTTGTAATCTTTTTTTCTTTGATTTACCAATGCAATTATTCTAAGAAATGTTTAAGGTAGACGTTTTGAAGTAAAATTTCATACACTACTTATGCAAAGTTTTTTAGCCTAAATCTGAATTGTGAACTAATCTTTTATTCTACGAATAAGCGTGAACAATACAACAAGTTACAAAAATATGAATGAATGCATCGATGATTGGCAATAGACAAAAAATGGCATTTCAAAGAACTAGATGAATTGTCGGTTGTAGCGAAGGTATTTTTGTACAATTTCCAGATATTTTCTTTTTATAAATTTTAGCATCTTCTTTCTAAATAGTTTTTATATAGTTTAGCTAAATTTATATGAAAAATTTAAATTCTTTCATAAATATCTATATTCCAAAAGTAGGGTAAATCATTTGTTTACTTCTGAAACACGCGACAAAAAAGCCAATATCGTTCGCGTCGCGCCATAAATTTCTTATCATCTTTTTCTCTCACATTTTTTTTTATTTGAATTAAACGTAGATCAAAATATAATAATGTCGAGTTAATATAAATGCTGATAAAGATGACCAATGTGTATTGAATGAACAAATTTTTACCCTTACTTTCGGAAACGTTCTGATTTTTTTCCATCACTTGGCGTGTACTCAATGACCAATTTTTTCATCCGTTAGAAGATGACATCATGTTCAACTCTGTGAACCAAGTATGTCTTTTACCCTCTCGTAGCAGAAAGTTGATTACTTTTGAAACTCAAAAAGGTAGAAAATGGGAAAATTTGTCATAGCTTTAGTAGCGTTGTTTTATGCTGAATCTTCAAGTAGTAATTAACATCTCCCAGCTCATTGCAGAGAAAATATATTCAATCACAAAAAATACTTCTCAGATCCCATTCAGACAGTTTATAAACTCCAAGGGAATGTCCTTTTTTTTCGTATTCACAAGTCTTTACATCATTTGAGATCCGAGGTTCAAAGTTTGGTCCAAATAGCACCGCCGAATTTTCCCAATTTCCCGTCGTGGCACTTTATTTGGCGTGAACTCGCCAACTTTTCCATTCGGTCAATGCCCGCTGTGTGGGTTGGGGGGGGGGGGGGGGAGTTTTAGGGTGGTCGAGGGTGAGCGATCGGGTAGGAAATAGCGGAAAGCCCGCTTACCATGGCTCCAGCGTCCCAGCACTTATCCCAGAGTATGACACTTTCCAAGGGAAAAAAGCCGGAAAAGCTACGGTTTCAAGTGTCGGCACACATATCGCAAGACTCGGCGCGACGCGAGCCCGTACGTTCGCAAATCAAGCCGCGACATACTAACCGAGGGTAGAAACGTGGTTGCCGTCGCGACGCCCTCGGCCGGCGTCGGCCGAGTTCGCGTCGGCTCGGTTTTCCAAGCCTGGTTCTACCCGAAAGCTCCGAGCTTTTGCTCGTTTCCACGGCTGACGCTGACGGATTGACTGCTTCTTGAGTCATCTCGACTGGGTGGACGCTCCTCGGGATCGTGATCCGCGAGTCTGCGACGACCCCGCAGTCACGGGAACGACGACGCGTCGCCATGGCGACAGTAATACCGGCTTCAAAATACACCAAGCCGACGGAAAATAGATTGTTACGCCGTCCCTTCCTCTACGCCTCCTCCGTGGCATTGGGGTCATTTGGACGGTCAAAGAGAGC
The DNA here is from genome assembly GCA_028476575.1 of Platygaster robiniae. NCBI lineage: Eukaryota > Metazoa > Arthropoda > Insecta > Hymenoptera > Platygastridae > Platygaster > Platygaster robiniae. The sequence continues at coordinate 254,619 of CM052027.1, forward strand.
GACAGTGCCTTTTACTTCTCTCCCTAGCTTTCGCCTGTTCTCCCTCATAACGTATACTTAAAAAGCCAATGTTTTCGTGCAATGACCTCAATTTGTACGTTGTTATGGTAAATAAGTATGACTGACAATTATTTCCTTGAGAGTTAATTATCCCATTCAATTCATATGTGAGAAAAAATCCGTCAGATGCCGGGGTCCGAACCTGGGACCTCTCGATCACGCGTCGAGTGCTCTACCGGCTGAGCTACTTTTCTGGACGTATTCGTTCTCCTGTTGATTCCGAATCAAGTCATTCTGCGAATTTTTATCGGCAGCATCATAACTCGGTCTGGATTTCCTAAACATTTCACGTTCGACGTCCGTAATGATAATGACCCCCCCCCCCCCCCCCCACCCCAAATGATCGAAATCGTACTGACGCGGCATATTCGGAGCCGAATGGCGTAATTCATTATGATACATCGCTCCGTGTAATTCAGTTTTCTTGATACTCTCATATGATAAAAGATGATAAAAAGCAGACGGTGGATAAATTGTTTCGAAGTAGCTGCAGCATATTGAGGCAAAAAACTTCAAGACGACATTCCCGTGAATGTTCTCCCGTGAACACCGAAAATTCATTCCGTCACATGAAGCCCCGATCAATTTCACCCTATTTCGTAATTTCCACTCCACTACTCCCTCGTGTTTTTTTTTCTCCTCCCGATTGACTCAATTTGAGCCTGATTGAATTATCGATCAATTCGCGTGCCTGAGTAATCGACTCGCTACTCCGTTCGACTTCCGTAGGAAAATGCCCTTTCCGGAGTTCGTTTCCAGTGGAAAGAGGAAAGTTTTTCAATTTCACTAGGCGTTGAGAACAGCAATAAAAAACACATGGGGGATCAAGGAAGGATCGTTATTATTTGAGATTGCGAAACTATGACGCGCTTGGGCAGTTTCAACTCTAAATATATAATATTTTTATTAGGCCCCCACGAGTCGCTTCACGAGATAGCCCGGGAATGCGTAAATCGCGCAGGCTATGAGGAGCACGGCGAGGACTATGAATAAATAACAGATCATTCGCCACTTGTAATGGCGAAACGCCACGAAACAGCATGCCTTCCATGGATTTCGGAACCAGGAGAATGAGGTGTCAGGACGACTGTAACATTGAAATTCATAGGAATCAATTATAAATCGGGCTCGCATGATGAAATAGTCCTGGCAAAGTCGCAAGATGCTGGGCCATTTGAAATTGGGTCAGAAACGGAGCTTTTGATATCAAGTGAAAGAAAATATTCTCTTTTACTGCAGTCAAAGAATCAGAAATGTAAATCAGGTTTGCCACTCATTCTCAATCTATAAAATATTGATTCTTTATTTCTATAGATTCAGATTGTGTTTACGTGTGCGTCATCGTAACCTTATCCGAGCCCCATCAAAAATAAACGAAGCAAAGATATCGATCGAGCGTCAAAAATACACGAACAAGCAAAAAACCTGATTTTTTTTCCTCTCCACGGAAAAGCACTGTTTGATTTTTCAATTTCCATTTTTTATCAGGTGTTGAAAAAACTAGACATTATAGGAACACAGAAAAAATAAATGAAATTTTTTTCAAACAGCAGTTTTTGCTAGATTATGTAATTGGAAGCAATTTTTCCGGGCTCAACTCAATCTGTTTTTTCACTCTCTAGGTTTTTGTTCGTTTTCTTTCATTATGTTCCAGCTATGAGATCTTTTCATTGTGAAAGCGTTTTTCTTACTTTGGTAAGGGCAAGGGATCCGGCGAATCTCTGCCTTTTCCCACGGGCCGTTCTTCAGCTTCAGAGGAAGGAAGCACCGTTATTTCCATCTCCACTTTACCCTGTAACGCATAGAACCTTCCGCTTTTATTGATTAACAAGTCTATTCACTTCGGCATCAAGCTTTTGCGTTTCTTTTTTCCAAACGAGCACTCAAGCGTTTGTAACCAAGTTCATTAAAGTGTTCTGTCACTCAGAAAAGTGCTTGCTAGACCAAAATGTTTACAGTAGTTTGACGTGAATTTTCACAATCTACTCAAACCAAACTGAGATGAATTATTGTATATTCCAAGATAACTTTCATGATTAATTGCGCTCAGTTTTATGATATTTCAGTGCGTGGACATGAACTTTTTTTGAAATTTGCTCAAACTTCAAATATAATTGAACAGTCCCGGTAGTTTTCATCATTTTTACTTTTTTGTATTGAAATTGTTATTAGCTTGATAAACGTTGGTAGAAGAATCCCAGGAAAATATTTCATAGAGAAGAATTCTGAACCTGTCTTTTTATTTTTCTCGGAGGTATCCTCAAGTAGAAAAGTATAGAAATTCAGATAAGTTGAACAAACTCTAGTGTCGTAAGAGGGAAAAATTACTGCTGGTATTTGCGTTTCCGCATCGATACTTCGGACGAATGGCCACCAACCCCTTACTCTCAAGACTTCGAACAAGTTAATTGTCGGGGACGACGGCTCTATTATCTTCAAAGTACACGTTTTCGAGTTTGGACTGCCACGGGGCATTTTCGTGAGATTCAAAGTTAATGCTCCTATGGAAATAATTATTTTACGAGTCTCGAGTGACGCAAGTTTCGCAGTAGAACCAACTTTTTACGTGTTCCGCATGATGAAGCAAGGAGGTATTTTTTTCCTTTTCGCTTTCCTTATTGAGTCGTTAAAAAAGGTTACGACAGGAAAACATTTACAAAAATGGTTTCACTTTACAACGCCTGTTAGGATGAAGATAGGAGTTTCAAGTCGTAGTAATAGAATGTCTAATTTATTAACAGTTGATTAATTATTGCCATAGGTTATAAATCTTTTTCAATTCATGGATATAATCGTGTGTTATTTTTCATTATACTTTGAATAATTACGCACAATTGCTCGCTTTGACCATTCATCTGCAAACGTTCTCTGAATAGAGGAAAGTTTTTTCGTTAAATTCCAATGTTTTTCATTCTCCTTGAACCACTATGGAGAACACCAAGTTAGCATGAAACTTACTATTCAAGTTGGTTTCTAAGTGCATTAGCGTATTTTTGCGTCACTTTGGGATCCATGGAAAATTTGAAATAACGATAATTGGTTTACCGAGGAAATCGTCGGCGGAAAAATGGTCGCTGTCCCAGACTTGCAATTGCAATTTGCAGGGAACTTTTTCCTCGGTTACGTCGCGGGATAACACGGATATCTTTTTCCTCACGACCATGAGCCGCTCGGCGTTCAAGTATGTTACGCGGAAAACGAATCGCCAATTGAAATTGCCTTCTCCAGTCATAGAGTTATAGTGTACGTCAGTTTGTTGGACGTTGTCGTATGTTATCCAGCTACAAAAAATTACGAAAAATCGAGAAGGTACGACTTTAAAAGTAAAATCAAACACATCAACTCACCCAGAAAGGTATATATCGGAGCACTTTTCCCCGGTGAGGAATTGATTGTCGACGAGTGGAACGGACTCTGTGTTCCAAATAATCACCCGAATTTCGTAGTCCTCGGCGGCTTGAGGTGAAATGTCCACTGCGGGTTTCACCGGCAAGTCCTCGTCGATGCGAAACATGTCAACCCAGAGTTCCAGCTTCCCCTGCGAATGGAAAGACGTGCGTCTCGCTCAGAAGAAACTCCCGAGACGCGTGTAACCTTGGCCGTAATGAAGCAAATGAGAGCATGCAATAATGACCCACTTCTAAGGATACAAAGGTTTCGAGGAACGTTTAGACATACAGAGGTTCAATCTCAAGAGGTATGGCCAAGTTGGCTAATTTTCGATGGTGCATCATTAACCTACTTGTTCAAGACCGGGACGTTTGGGATTGAAGAGGGGTCTCCTTTCAACGTGTTCTGGTACCAAAGCAAAGCCACAGATGTGAGACTCGTGCCATCGATGAAGAACGCTCAAGGCCATGTGTTCTTCTTTTTCTGTTTTAAATTGTTTGGGTTTAATTCGTACAATATACTAGTATAATTTATGCGCGGATTGCACCTTTATGAAATTCTTTCGACATCCTGAATTCCATCCTCCCGATTCTGACCGAGTCCGTCAAATACTCCGGCGAGGGGAGTCGATTTTTTCTGCACAACAAGGCCAGTATTTGCGTCGGTTTTTCGCGGTCGCGCCATGCATTACGTCCCGATGAATGGTAGCTTGTGGCGATGCCACAGTGGGCTCTGTGTTTGCTATAGAATCGGTTCTCGATGTCGATTGTTGTCTCGCCAATAAAATCATCAGCACTCGCTACGTCACGATCCCAAACTTGTACAGTCAACAGATAATCTTTCGGAAACGCCGATTTGATTTCGAAAGACCTCGGGAAAAAGAATTCAATGAAATGCATTTTGAACTGCAAACAACAGATTTTCTGGAATTTCGTCGAGTAAATTTCCCCAACCAAGCCGAATCTTGAATTTTTTTTATTAAATTACAGTCTCATAGTCGTAACTTGCAATCGGTAACGAAAATCATGACTCTTATAAGAAAATCATGGATGTTAGAAAGTTTGCTCTGGACCCTTCAGACACACGAATCATGAAACTTGATAAAATCTTTTTTTGCGCTCATATTTATCTAGCAACACACAGAAAATCCATGACTAGAGAAGATATCTCTTCATTCACTTAGCGAGATCCTTCAAAACGAAGAGATTAGAGGTAAACCTCGTAATAAAAGAACCTATTTTTCTCCGCGAATGGGCCATTCACGAACGACACAAGGAAGTAGTCTGCGAAGTGGAATACAATTATTAAAATGGCCCATGATCGTTACGTCGGCCAGGAGCGCTCGTAACCCTCGTGTCACGCTATTTACTTGGGCCATGTATTGACACATGGCATGTAAACGTTGAGTGATGTGACCCATTTCCTCGAAACTCCTCACGATGAAATACTTGCGAATAAGTGTGCGAATCAATTTGTATGGAATTCGTGAATAATTGTCGTCTTCCTCCCTCGAACAAACAGCCACTTGGGGGAAATGTGATTTTAGCACACGAATATCGAAGGGTTTTATTTGAGTAATGAATGTCGCGTTCGTGTTTCAACGAATCGCTGGCTTAATAAGCACGCCTCGCGAGGCTCGGATTTCATTCAGCATCGCTAATAACGCCGCAATTCTCAGATTTTGCTTCGCGGGGTTTGATAAGATGATGAAAAGTGTGCTCTCGCATTTTGAATTGCTCTCGAGTCTGAGGAGCCTAAATCTGTTGTCCCCATGTCATGGATACGCATAAAAATATATTTTCATTAACTCCGACATCATTCGAATTACTGGTAATTAAGGAGATTTTTGGAAACTGATTGCAAGTTGCACACAGAGAATTGAAAATCATTGAAATAGATACGAATTTTCACATTTCACAGTCAATTGGAAAAGGGGCAAATGCGATGACTGATTGAACATATACTCAACTAGTGGATAAAACTCACTTTCCGAAGACAGGATTAAGCTGATTCGCTATGTAATTCTTCCTATCGTTTATCACGGTTTTGCCTAGTTGAATTTTTAGATATGGATCGGATTTTCCAGTAAGGGGATCAGTAGGACGTAAACTCAGACCTGGTTCCGAGTAAAAATACCAGTCTTTAGAGCATGTGTAATCCTGATATGTAGATAAATTATTTAAAAATTTGCACATTTTATAGGATAGAGTTGAACATTTTGATGGATGAAGAAATTTCAGAAAGAAAAAAAAAATAGTCCAATATTCAGTGAATATCATGTTTTTTATTATGTGAATTATGAAGGGAGAACATTTTCAGTGTTTTACGTTTTATTATGTCAGTTTGATCTAACAATTAGTATTATTACCTCGAACGACGTAAACCCGTACGAGAAGGCGCACTGGTTCCGGCACCGGGTAATCGCCGAGCAAACCTTCCGCCGCGTCTCTGCCACATTTGCTTCTGTACTTGCGCGAATCACCCTTATCTCCAGGCCAGCGGTAGATTGCCACTTGACCCTAAAATCTCAAGGTTTTTTTCTCACTGGTGAAACTTGACATTTGGTTTGTTTCTCTTCGTGTATAAATTTGTTTGAATACGTTCAACTTTTTATTCGTCTATTTCGCGTTCATTGATTTTTTATTGCAGATTCCACTCATAGGATTTTGACAGTTCTAAACTCGTTAAATGATGTAACATCGCGAATGCGTTTGTTGTAATATTCTACAAAATTTTCATCAATAGTTATAAATGACGTTCCTACAGGAAATAGAAATGAATCGTCATTTTTTCTAACGTTAAACTTTATTGGCGCATTATTGCTCGCCCAACTTTATTCTACAGATAGAAATGTATTACTGAAATTTAGAAGAAAAAAAAACTAGAAAACCACAGTACACTCGTTTCTCAATCGAACAAGCAGCTCGGGACCGTGACCTTCGTTGCGTTGAGGAGCGTGAAGGGGGACTCCCACTCTCGAACGACTGCGCAAGGCAAGATGCGCGAGAGTCAGTCGGAGCCAGACAGTTGAACGCGTCGGAGCAGGGGAAAGCCATAGCTTTTAGGTTGCAGGACGTGCGGGAGGATGGAGAAAGGAGTTCCCGCTCGTCTTGTCCGCTCGCCACAGAGGCCATGGGTGGGAGTGAGGGGCACTCGTTCCCTCAAAATTCACACGCTCATTCGCTTGGCTCGCTCGTTCGATTCAGCAACGAATGTTATCAGATATGAACAGTTTTTTTTTGGAATTTTCGAGCGACATGACACAATTAGATTAATCACTTTTGGGGCGAAATTTTTTTACATACTGCGATCTCACCTTGAATTTTCCTGCATAGTTATTTTCATCGGAAAAAGGATCTCCTGATTTTTTACCCTTGTACAATTCAAAAGTCTTCAACCGATCTTGGAACCCATTGAATTGTGGTTGCATTTCAAGCTCCGTTTGAAAAATCTTAAAAAAATAAAGCCTAACTAGATTGAGCGTCTATTTCTATGATTATTAATGCAATATCAAGTTCAATAATGAAAAATAAAATTTATGAAAAATAATTCATTTCGCCGATCAGTCGAGAACACTGCTTTATCCTCACCTTCATCGTCGTAGATTTGACGACCCCGAGGTCCTGACCGAGCTTTTTGAACTTTTCTTCCTGAAATATGGAATGCGATGCAAGGGATGAATTTCACGGAACATCCCGTAAAACTGCAGAGGTGCATTTCTCGTAGGAGTGCACCGTTGAGTTTGAAAGTTTCATGTCGCGTGGCAGACTTTTTCGAGCAAGTACCTTTTGTTTCATTTATTCAAAAGCAATTCCACGATAGTGCGCGAGTTTTACCTCTATAGATGCTAAGTATTTGCCCCACCAGTCGATTTTGTAGTTTTCTTTTTCCACGGGCTTCTCGACACTGTCTTTTTCGTACTCATTGTTACGAGGTTTCACGAAATTGCTCAATCGACGCTTCATATTGCTCGTGAATATGGAAAGTCGTGAATCAGATTTGGTTTCTTCGGGAGGTTCCTCTACTTGGTCTTCTTTGAAGAGATTTTCCATGGGTACTTGGAAAATATTCATGATTTTTAATTTCCTTCATTACATTTTCGTGGAAACATCAGGATAATATTTCACTTGAAATCTGATTTTTCAGGCTGGATTCAGCATCGAAGACATATTTTTCGTATTCTTCCTCCGCAATAAGTTTTCGAAAAAATACATATGCTGTAGGGACAATACAAACTCCACGAAATTTGCGACATCCGAAACCTCCTGAGTCGAATGCTTTTACAGTTATTGGAGGTGAGTAAATGTTTTCTTCTGGCAAATCCTAAGGTAAAAAAAACCCTTCATTATTCATCAATTGATGGACGAGGCTTCTTCAAATAATCACCAGATCAATTATAAAGTGATTTTCTTGAAAATTGCAACTTTTGCCACCATTTTCAGTGACTATCGATCTGACGTGAACTCCTGAACATTCAACCACAATTTCAGGATGTTGGATGGGCATAAAACACATTTTCTTGAGATCTCGAACGCCCCAAAACATCACTTCAAGTCTGTGATTTGTCATTTTTGGCCTAATGTTGTCAGGTACACGATAAATTTTTTCTTTGTCTGGATCTAGAGGAAGATTGACGATTTGGTTGTCTCCGATCTGTTTTTTAGAGAACATGAGATTATTGTCTTTTTCAAAACGAGTTATCCTAGCAAAGAAAAAAAAAAAAAAAAAAAAAAAAAAAAAAAAGAAGAGTCGAAAAAAGGTGAGTTCTTTTGTCAAACTTTTATGATAATTATCCCAACTATTTCTAGTAATATAAAGAATTTAATACACAATTATAACCGAGTGCGAGAAATTCCTCTCTCTTAATTTCAAATGTTTTACGTCCACCCTAAAAACTCAATCCCACTTGATGAGGAGCATTCATCATTCCATACATTTCAAATGCTACAAGCTTCTCCCAAAGCTACGACGTGCTCGAATTCACGAAGAATCCCAATTTCCTCTTAAAACCTCGATTTGCATATTCTATAAAAATTCATCGCCAGGCGTACAAAATCGTAGTTCTCAATAACTTTCCGCGATGAATGGTCGAAATTCGGAAGCCGAAATAGATTCCCAGTATTTCTCATTTTCACCAGGGCTTGGTCAACAATGGCAAATAGTAAATCAGCCGAAAGCGTCGCGAGATACGACACAAAAAATGACGAAGCACAAAGCAATATAATACACATGCCGTGCGATAATGAATGGAAGAAGGAGAAGAGCTCGATAAAATATTACTTCTATTAGTTCGAAGGCGGCGAGAATGGATCCTGCGGCGCCCTGCTGTGATTCGAGCTTGCGCCAACTCAGGCGTACTGGAAAATCCGGCGGTCTGTAAGCTTCCGTCGTCAGCTTGACCGCGGGAGTCGTGATGCACCTTCCGCAAAATTCCATTGTGTCCTGACAACAGCGAAATTTCAAACACAAAAGACAGCATTGCATTAGTAAAACAGACCAAGGATTTCGATGAGCATGTATTTAATATTTCAGCATGTTGTCGGATAAAGAGATTGTTCAAGGGATGAGCATGAAGAAGTAATTAAATGTTATATAAATGAAAATTTTTGGTCGAGTTACATTAAGTGTGAGAATCAATTGTTCCACTTATTTATATCATCTAGCTGTTTTTACAAGCACGATACGTCAGTTTGAAAAGGAATCGTAATAAATTTTAATTTTCATTATATTTCCCAGATAATCCGAGTTGTCTGAAAGCTTTTTGAATCAGAAATCGAAACAAACGATTCGCGATACTAAAAATTAATTTGTTCAATTAAAAGAGATCTTTCTGAAAATACAAAATATACTTGAAGGAATATTCAAAATAATTATTTTGTTGAATCGTGAAACTATAACTTTCAAAAATACATCAAGATTATGTAGAAGTAATACGTATGATGTTATGTACTGTAGGACGTCACTTATAAACAAATTTTATTTTGAATTACTACTTTACATACCTGCTCCCCAAAAAAGAAAAACTAGAATTCTAGAAAGAATAAGCATTTTCCAAATATTTCAATGCCATGACTCTCAATGTAGTCGAAAAAGCTTCGACAATTCACGAACGCGACCCCTTTTTTTCGCCCTGGTGAAATCGCGAAGAGGTAAAATAGGGATTTCGGCCCCGCGTTATGGCACGGCCTGTTCTTTATTTATGAGAAAACTCACACATAAATCCTCGTCGAAGGCTTCCACTGTGACTCCCGGGGGTATCGATTTCGTGTGCTCTCTCGTCCCGTACAAATTAATGGGAGGAAACACGAGCGTTTGGTCCCAAAATGGATTCAGACTCTGCTTTATGACCTGGAGAAAACGAAGACAACTCAATGATTTCCATATTCAAGGAAATTAAGTTCAAGCAGTGATGCATGGAGCTTTAAACTTTCTCCCTTTTATTCGAATATCGATCGTTAAAGTACTCATCTTTCATGGAACAAGCTGATGACAATTTAAAACTCAAGAATAATACCGTAGCTGCGCGATGGCGAGAAAAAATTTTCTTGGTAATACCGAGTCATTGTGGGATGGCTTAACAAGTCAGGGAGTTTAACACAATCGATCCTCGCGAGGAAACTCACCCTTGTGGACATAGAGTATCCTTGGAAAACGACGCGGACAAATGGGTCCAATAAACCGGAGGCGTCCATCCCGGGTTCAAAACGACCCTGAAATATGTGTGCCCGCAACTGAAACTTCTGCAAAGGAAATTGGAACATTGCAAAATTTCTGACAGGAGAATGTTGACGTCGAAGAGTTTAAGGCGAGAGGCCATGTCGGGCTTTTACGACTCGCGGGAACTTTGGGGCTGGGACAATTTATTGCCTCTGTGAACGTTGTCTCATGCCGTAATTGAAAATTAAAAGAGGAACGCGATAAAAGAACCTCATTGTGAGGGTTCGCTTTTGCAAAATGTAATTCACGTTTCGTGAAACCTTTTTTTTTCCTCATTTTGGGAGGGAAAGGAAAGACTCACTGAAAATTCAACGTATTTGACGAATCGAGGGAAATGAGTAGTTTCCAAGTCGACACGGTGACCTGGAGGCACCGCGGCCAAACACTCCCTGCTAAATTTCACATTCCCCAGCCACAGAAATACTTCCGCCTTGCATGCGCTGTGATCGATCGTCCCGTTGGAATTTTCCGGATTTTTCATGAATAAATTCAGCACCCGTCCACAGACTTCGCCCCGAGCTTTGTCGTCCTTCGCGTACAGAACGCTGTTGGCCGCAAGTCGAGCGTAAGCCACGCGTTTCGTTCCCGCAATCATCCAAATGAACACGTCCGGCAAATTGTGTTGTGGCTGCGCAATATTCATTACAAGTTTCTCTTACGATACCAATACAATCGAAACAATTAGCTGAAGAATGTAGTTTCTAAAAAATCTTTATGCTGCGATTGAATCACTCCATTTGATGAAAAAAAATTTGCTCACATCTTCCACGACATCGCGTATTTTGTTCAAATACTGATACGCATGAACCATCGCAATTTTCACGTATCGCTTGTCCAACAGATTTCCGTTGACTTTCACCATTCTTACGACATCCTCGATTTCTCGTCGACACAAATTGATCCTGTGTCGATCCAGTTTCGTCGTTCCACCTTCCTCTTCGAAATAATTTTTCTCCAGCATTTCGATGTATGTAATGCAATTCGTCATTAATGAATCCATCGTTTTATTGTACGTTTCATGGACTTGAGTTGCTTCGGTAGATATTTCTGATTCTAGTTTTTCTACATCTTTTTCCTGTACTGGAACAATTGTTTGGTTTGGTTTCACAATGTCTATATGAGTTGATTTTAATTTTCTTAATGCGACTGACGAGTGTATCTGCTATGTATTTCAGGTGGTTACTATTGGCGTTTCTCCACTCGAAATTCGGCCAGATTGATTTCACGTATACACAAGGTTTACTCGAAGCTAAAGGTAAATAATTGTACTCGCCATCGTACGTTCCTGTGGCCCTAGATAGACTCTGGCTTTGGAATTTCAAATTACGCACCGTTTTTTCTGAAAAATTGGATGTATTATCTTACACTGAAAACTCGATATATTCACAAAGGTGTAAAATAAAAACCTCGAAATCGCATCTTGTACAGAAATTTGAACAAAGAGAATTGATTTTTTTTATGATTCTGTAATGTTCCAAATATATGTAAATTCATACCCTCGTTCTGACTGTCACTATAGTCTGACACTTGATGAATTTCTCCGAATTGATGATTTCCAGCATTTCCTAAACTTATCTCGAAACTAATCAATTTGTTCTTGAAGCGACTTCGATCTATCATACACACGTCATAGAATATCGCAAACAAAAGATATTCTTCGCTTCGCCATAGATTTTTCTGGGTTGGAATAAAACATCCTTTTATAACGACATTACAAGTTTTACATGAAATGCGAAAATCAAATGAATCATTTTGTTTTGTGTCGGACGAAGCAAAATGTTGAATGTGAGTTTAAGCATTAAAAAAAGTGTCTCAATAAATTGTACGGCATCTTTTTATTTCAATTAGAGTTTGAATGTGTAACGTTGAAATTGATCGAATGCAACTACGTAAAAGCTCTTACAATGAAATTGAGATAATATTTTTACAAATTTTACTAGGTAATATGTTACTCAAAGATTGGTTTTTTGGATTTGAATGGAAAAGTGGATTCTGTTACACTGACCTCAACGATGGGCGCCGAAGGTTCAACTTCGACGCCAGTAGCGGAAGAAACTTCTGGCTCCTCGATTTCCGTTTTCAATGAAAGGAGGACTCGACCACGATATACGATTCCCGAGGAAGAGCAATCACTGACAAAACGTGTTTTCGATAAATGGTCTTCCGAGCTGTAAAGATGTACGAAGGACGGACCGAAAGTTGGCAGAAAACCTAAACAAGGTAGGTGTAAATAATGAGTGGTAAATTTGAAAAATAGTGACGATTGTAGACAAGCTGCTAAGCACCAAAAAAAAGCTCACTCGTACACTTTAGATTCTTTTTCTGTAAATATTGCAGAAAATTAGTGTGTTTTCATTGAAGGGAAGGAATGCCACAACTTTACTCAAGTGCGATAAGAAAAAATTTTATCTCTTCAATTAGTTGCTGTTCACAAGGAAGGCAGTTTGAAAAAACCTATTAAAATACCTGCATCTTACCATACTCGCCAAAACTGGAAATTTTTTTCAAGTTTAAAACATATTTGGCTATAAGAAAGCTTTTCCCCGAGTTACACCGTCCTTTAATCGCGATTCTAATGCGATGTAGAAATGAGGGAAACATCTCCCTAAAAATGATTCTTTGGTAGAAACGAGGGGAGTTCGCGTTTCCTTGTTCAGAGGTCGAGCCCTATAAAATGTTGAAGATACTTCAGAACTGTATTCCAATATATCAAAGTCTCGTGTATTTCCAGACTCTGAAAATTGTTTGATTGTGGGACATTTCATGAAATGACTGATTAAATAATGCTTCACAGTTGTATTCAGAAGTCTAGAGGTAAAGAGTTTGGATATTTTATAACGTCATTTCCAAAACTTTGTACGGTTGTAATATGAGCGTAACACCGCTGTGACGGCAAAATGACAAACGAGTGCAATCGCTCTAAATTTTCCGACTCGATTCCTCATAATTGTCGCACCTTCATCCCGGCGAATGACACTTGCACGTACGGGCTGATACTTCCAAAATAACTGGATCCGCAGCAGAGAGTTGCTCGTGGAGCAGGTAATCCGTCAGCTCGATAGATCACCAAAACGTAGCGAGCTCTTTGTCTCGATATTGCAGTTTCTCCAATAGGCAGTAATAAATTACTGTAGAGAATCCATTTAATCACACACGCGCTCTTTTGCATTTAAAGCGAAAGCTGTTCCAGAAATTACGTGAAAATACAAAAGCTAGACTATCTTTTAGAATTATTATTTTTTTTTTAATCAATGAATTTTTCAAAATTTACCCTTCGATGTCATTTTCCTCTTCACTATCGGGATGAAGAAGTTTTACAGGTTCACCTTTGACGTGAACTTCGATGTTGCACTTGATGTACCCCTTGGGACCGGATTTCGCGTCTTTGGGATCCATGAGCAAAGCCCATTTGTGGTAGTACTGATGATCTGTCTCAATTTTCGAAAAGATAGAGAATTATTCCCCGTGTGCTACGAATATTGCTATTGATTTCGAATCGGTTCCAAGTTTATTGAGCTTTGTACTTTCGCTAAAAAATTGGCTTTCGCGCAATACTCGAGGGACGTACCTGGCTGATCCCACACGGTTGCCACTTCGAAGACTATGCCACCGTAAAATTTAATTTGTCGGAGAGCATTTTTCAAGTACACCGATATCATTATCTTCGTGCTCAGTAACGTTTCCAAGTTGCACGTCAAATCGAACACGAAGTACTGTTGAAATATTGTACGTGAAATAATGAATTCAGATGAAAAGAATCTTCACCAAGCAATATCGTTTTGATTTTTGCTTATGTAAAATAGAAAATCTCATAATATCAAAAAAAAACTTTCGGAAGGAACTTTGAAACTAAGTTGGAAATTGCGAAATCAATCGTGTCGTTGATGGCTGTGAGTATTTATTGTCATGATGACTATGAAATATTGTAGAAAACGTAACTGTTCAGTTGTATTCAAAATAAGGGTGACACCGCTTATAATGATACCCTATACATTGGGATAACATTCTCAATGGTCTCTACTGAGATTATTGATTTTTTTTTGCTTTCGAAACCTTTTTTTTGCACTCTTTAATAAACCATCGCGATTGTTCCATGTCAAGCTCTCATTAAAAATACCTGAATATTGAAAAAAGACGAACCTTCAATAATAAATGATACACGAAAATAATGGGGTAAAGTTTCGGGGTGTTTTCGTGTAAGTGCGAGCGTTCTATAAGAGTCATATTACTAGTTTATCAGACGGAGGGGAAAACAAAAATTCTTGGATTGAGGTAAATTACGTCAATACTTAGAACATTACGAGAGTATACTTTCAAGACAAGGTCAATAAACTTTCATTATCATAAATATGAATGAAATCGCATTTTTAGATATCAACAGGATACATATCTTTTTATTCATAATTTTATATTACAATTAAAATATAGAATTCTATGATCGGGTTGTGATTATTATATTACTGAGCAAAAAAATTTTTCTACATTTCGATTACTTTGAATGCCCATCTTTTTTTTTATAATGCACAAATTTTCAATGAAAAACACGTTTTCTATTCCAAAACACACAACGGTTCGTTTAGAAATATTTCGAATTTCATGAATTTCACTATATTTTTTATCGAATGCACTGTTGACTTGAAAGGTAGGCAATCAAAATGAATAAAAAATTGCTTTAAAACAAAGCACTTTATTTTTCTCCACTACAGGAGATATCCTACACATCTTGAACACGCCTATAAACAATATTATGCTACTTAAAATTCACCTCCCTCATACCTAAATTCATTAATATATTTTTGCTCATTACGAATTATATAGTGAAAAATGAAAAATACAGCCCCGTTATTGAATTTTCGATGTTTTTTATGACGAACAATCAATTTGAAGAGAATCAAATTTACCTCGTTGTAATGGGGATTATCTGTCCTCTCACAGGCAGCAGTTTTTTTCTTTTGATTTCCCACCTTGACAACAACCAGTGGATTTGCATTTTGCAGCAAATGCCTCCCTTCTATGATAGTGATGCAAATTTGGTACGAATCATATTTCTTGGGCAGGTTTTTCACCCCCGGCGTTGTCATTTTTCAAGCCACTTTTTCCCAGTCCGCTTCGTATACGTGACGTCTATTAGCGCGGAAATGGAAGTTGTCAACAGTCATTTATCATTTGTTCTGTGCAACGAAATAGAGGTTATTCAAGGTTATTTTAGTGTTTTTCGTGACAAGGACAGATTGTAGATGATTTTGTATTGACAGTTGAAACATGTAGATTGTAATACATATATTCTGATATTTCAAATCGGATATTTCGATATTTCTTATGACTGTCGTAATATGAACGAAAAAATATGAACTAAAGTTTAAATTTGAATAAATTCGTTATAGTAAAAAGCTTTCTTTAGAATACATATTTTAAAATTTTAAAATGACACTATAAAGACGTTATCTAAGGTGAAAAGGCATTTTGAATGAGTATCTTGGATTCTTCATAGATTCGGATAAAAAGAAGGAAATTTATAATATGCAAGGTAGGTACTATTATAATCTAAACTTGAAAGTGATACGTGATTTTTACTAGAAATTGCAAGGACGCGAAAATACTTGAGTGCTTGCACCATAATGGATATAATGGAACATGAACATTGCTTTTTGAGAGATAAGACTGAGATGATGAGAAACACGAAGCTCTAAAAGAAATGAAAATGATCGAGTTTTTACATGTATTTTGCAGAACTTTTCCAGAAAAATCAAAGTATAAGCCATCAAAAGTTAGTCTCAACTCTTTTTAGATCTTTTGAAAAAGCGTTGGTAGGGTTCGAAGCTTCATCGCTCACAAATTTCAATGATGACTTTAGGCCAAAAATAAGGACGCAATAAAATTCAAAAAAGTCTGAATATAACAATTGAAACACATTTTGTCACCTTATTTTACAGATCGATGTTCACTTGAAAGGAAATTCTGTTTAAAATGAAATATATGACCCGTGAACCTGACACCTGCTCGAAAACATTTTCAAAATATTTATCAGCGATTCAAAACGTTGAAACGATTGTTACTCTGAAGGTAAATATAAGTGACGATGAATTTGGTCCCCAAGTTCCTTCCGTGATAAGAAAACGAAATTTTCCTCTCATTTCACAGGTCGACAAAGTATCCCCAAGCAAATACACAGAGAATCCTGTTATCGACGTCTATTGATTCGTCAAGAAGCGGCAAATTAAAAAGGACGTTGTTGCAAGAGGGGAACAAGTTTCGGTTCCGAAAATCGATACCGTCGATGTCGAAAGCCAATTAGTGGTTGGGCTCCGAATCGGGAAAGGGCGGACGGTGCATGAAACGGTAAAAAGTGTCGCTTCCCGAGCCAAACTGGATTTATTACGCCAATTTGTTGGGACCCGACCGAGATTGGCAACGCTTTTTCGCGATGCCCGCGGAATAAGGAACGTCTAAATTGGTCCTCTCTTATTTGGAGGAGCATCTAGATATTTGCCGAGAATTCCCCGGGCCCCGGAACCGCGCTATTTTAATAAGGACGAGACGCCCGATTCTCGTGCGATCTGATAGCACTTCACCCTCGCTCGATCCCGAAATTTCGGCATCCCAGTCTTGGGCAACACCTAGCTGATTTGTCTAGAAAGATAACGCGGGTACAAAAAACCAACTATTTTCTAATGAAACCCACCTTATGGCGAAGAACTAACGGATGTACCCAAAATATTTTTCTATATACTGAACAGAAATCATTACGTTTTAAAGACATAAGCCAATCACAACAAGTTTCTAGATACGTAAAGTTGGCTGAACTTGAATATTATTCGCGGATTGATTGAATGAACCAACTATGATTACAATCTGAAATTTCGCAAAAAATTTATTACATTAGTTGTGCATCGTACAACGCTTATTGCAATAAAATTGCATTCGCATGAAACTTCCTTTTGTTTAAAAATAGTACATTCTTATTTTGAACATTTATTATACATGTATGTTTTCATATACGTTGTTAATTTATACTCTAAAAGCCCCTTTCCGTCTCTAATTTTGTTTTTTTGCACAATATTATTATGTTTTGTGAAAAAATTGAAAAATAGACAATATTGAATATAGAAATATTTTGAATATGCATTTATTCATTGTCATACTCAATTAGATCCTTCAATTTCCGCGCCTAACAGGCTACTCTTTCCAATGTTTGTGGTATAAAGGTTTGCTCGTTTGCAGGCTCATCCTCATTTTTACTCTTACTCTTCAGCAAGAAAGAGAATTTTCTCATGCTTTGGTTTTCAGACATTAATAAAAACGCGGTTATTCTTTCAACACCGTATATTTGATTAATAAAAATCTGTCGAGCTCTGATGAATAGTAGCAGCGAGTTTTTTTAAATGACATTTTGCGTATAAATTCGCATCACATCGAGCCTTTGAAATTATATTATCAAGATTCCAAGTCATATATACTTGACAAAGCGCAAACTGTTATCAAATAATAAGAAGTATCTAATAAAAATAATCGTATCATACAAGTATCTCATTTTTACTTTTTTTTTTCATGCGAAATCTTCTGTTATACACTACCTTGAGTAAACCTGCTTTCGTGTTTTCGTCTGTTTGTATAAATATAAAAACATATTAATCAAAATCTTGGCTTCTATAGCCAATAACTTTCATCCTCCTAAAAAATTTTCGTAATCATTCTTTGAGCTCAAGCTGCAATTTTCCTCACATAACAAACAAAAAGTGAAATTTTCTGCAAATGGTAAGAATCTCGACACTTTGAAATGATGGGAAACTATGTTTTCATTGTAATTGTTGTACCTGTCTATACGAAACGACATTTCAGTGATCCGTTACGCAAACCATTTGTAAAAGCTACGCCATTTGTTTTTATCTGTAACATACAATTTAGATAGTTTGACAGGAAAGCACATTTACGAGACAATTAAATTTCTAAAACACCATAAAGCCAGACTAGAACAATCAAACGGCGTCGTCGGCAATTTCCGCCGACAGAAGGAAGCAAGTCCACATGACAGTTGCAGCCACTAGTTTCACACGTCAATCAAAGGCAAAACCCTGACTCAGCGTATTCAGCGCTGTTAGAGCATCGGCGTTGGAACGTTTTTAGTGCTGCCGATGGAAAAACGTATGCGAAAAGGAAAAAAATAAAAAAAGCACCCTGCGCTTCCTGGCGATGCTTTCGCACCTGTGACATGACGGCTCGATGTCTCGAGCTCTAAACATTTTGATTTACGAGCCATTAACACATATTGAGCCCCGTAGCCTGCGGAACCGGTGCGTTTAATATCTCCGCCGAGTGGCGATTCCTATGGAAATACCATAGACTTTCAAATCTCATTCCATCTGATATCTTATTATACTCTTATTTTAGTATACTACGGCGCGCACGGTAAGACACGTTGCGGCTGACGCTATTCAAAGGACGCGAGACGAAACATTTTTCGTCTGGATTCGTATACATAATGACGTTCATGATTTCAGAACTGTATAAGCGTATATCATGACAGCGTGTTCGTCTTTGGGACAGTTTTACGAGACCTGGCTTTCCACTCCGAAATGGCGCTATATTAAAATTTTTGGATAAAATTATGTCTTGCAGGCTTTCTTTGAAAACCTCTATTAGGAATTACAATGTTCAGGAAAGTATATGGGGTCAATGATGGAATTGTTCTATGATTCATTTTGTCATATAAATGGGTTTTGAAAATACGGAAAAGCTATGCATAGGCTATCCAAAAAAACGTAACCTAACCTACCATCAAACTTTCTATGAAAAACTTGTCTCCTGACGTATTAATTTGTATAGATTCTTATCTTCCAAGTAGTTTTTGCTCTTTGTTTGACAACTTTCCTCGAATAGTGTCTTCCATTTGTTCAGACGTAATCTCGGATCGCAGTTCAATTTCGTCAGAGCATGACTTGCATGAATCCATGTATCAACATGAATCCGTGTAATAGACTTCCCCATATTGTTCTCATGTATATCTCTCGAGCCTTTTTAGCATGCTGGGGTGGTTTTTTTATCTCCCGCAATACAAATTATCATGTCAGTAGCTCAGTCTCGTTAACATCACGTTAAGAGAGACGCCACGTTCCTCGCCACATGAATCTCGGTGTAATGGACTATCTTATACAGACCACCGCAGCGCGGGGTGCGATCGAACGTGTACAAATTCTGGAACTATTAGAGACGCATGCGGTTCGCCTGGTCACGTGTCCGCCTGAATTGCCATCGTTTGTCCCCGCTAAAACGATCCTGCAGCACGTCCATCCTTGCATTTGTCGGGTGGCTTTTATTTCCCGCGTCTACTTGTTATATGAAAAATTCCATAAATTACATTTTCAACTCTCAAACATCGAGAATGAGCATTTGCAGCCCTGTCCCGACGGTGACAAATGGCGTATTTCAGGCCGATACGCAGGCGGGCGGGCGGCAATGTACCACCCCGGAGAAGAAGACTTTTTCTTCTTTCTTCCGAAATAGTTTCCGATCCACGCGTCCTTTTCGCACCACCGTAGATTACGTGTGGTCTCAAGTCTCCAAGTGGTATCCCAAAGTCTTCCCGCGATTCTTGTTTTTGCAGCTATCGACGCGGTAAAAAAGTGCGAGCCCATTTTCCCACGTGATCCGACGCTTTCGCAGTGGGTGTATACGGCTGTGTTGGCGAGTTATTCTCTCATTGTTTTCGGAGCATAATACCAGGGTCGCAGGACAAGTGTGCGGGGCCTGGATTCTCTAACGATCGCGCAAAACACACAAACAGCGGATAGCAATAATGGAACGTGTGCAATGAGAGTGCTCCGCGCAAATACGATATCGGGGGCTCGAGGGGCCTCGTGCACCACGACGAGGGCACGTGACCCTTTGAAAGGACGCTGCACATAACGAACACCCCCGCCGGCGAAAGACCGAGGCAGGGTTTGCTGCGGAACGTGCCTCTCTGGCTGCTGCTTTTTTTTCTGGGTTAACTCCGCCGACACGGGGAAAAAATTTTTTTACCTTCATCTCCTACGAATTTCGTTTTTCTGGAATCAGCCATTCGCAATTTTTCAAAGTAGCAATTTTATGGTACGGAAGATGAACCCATTGTCATATGTGACGAAAATATTGTTGGATTTTAAAATTCAAACTCTTATAACCAAGTGACATAGTCGAAAACTTGAAATATACACTCACGAAAGAGTTGTCGTATTAATATTTTTGTGAATCGTTTAAGGGGGGAACCTGGTTTAGAACGACGAAAAATTGCATGATATTTGGCACAGTTTTTAAGGCTGTTTATCTTATGAAATGTTTCAAGTACTGTAGAACTAGGTCATAAATACACAAATCTTGCAAAAAAAAATTTATTTTCATGTTATTCTATAATGTTAAGCAATAATAATTCGTATTTGTTTCTTGCACTACTCGCTTAAAGATTCTCCACTGCGTACACGATTAAAAATGTTGTGATTGCCGCATTTTTACAAGTGATAGCTCTTTTTAAAGCTAAAAGTGTAAGCTTGTATGTGAACCTAAAAAACTACGTAAAAAATTTTTTTAATCCATTTTTTTTGTGGTTAATTATCTCAAAATTCCGTCAGTGAAACGAGAATTTTTTTTTAAACACCCATAAAATTTGCAATTTTTAACATTTAAAAAAATTTTTTAGGTTTAAATAGAAGATAAACTTCTAAAGTGCAAAAAAATTTTAGTTTTCATGTTTCTGATAAATAGGACGATTGCTATCGTGTACGCAGTGGAGAATCTTCAAGCGAGTAGTGCCCGAAACAAATATGAATAATTATTGTTTAACATTATCGAATAACATGAAAATAAATGTTTTTGCAAGATTTGTGTATCTATGACCTAGTTCAACAGTACTTGAAACATTTCATAAGATAAGCAGCCTTAGAAACTGTGCTAAATATCATGCAATTTTCGGCGTTCTAAACCAGGTTCCCCCCTTAAGGATGCCATGGCAGCATCTACTTTTTGGCAACAAGTTTGCTGCATCATTGTTGCCTTGCACTTTTTTTCTAGCTCCCACTGGGTGCTTGTCTATCTGACATTTTTTCTTCTTCGATAAAGTCCAAGAATTTCAAGATTGTACATTTCAATTGGGGTTTTATGATTTTGCGTGGATGAAAAATAATTGTTCTCAATGCAGTTTGAATGATAGTTTTAGAAATAACGAACATTTGCGCAAAAGTGCACTCACGATGTCTTGCGCCCTCGTCAATGGGGCGCGAGTCCTCTTCGTGAGAGGAATTCAGCGTGGGAACATCGTAGCGCCCATTCATCGGGCTCGTCTCTCAGATGATTTTTTTTTATAGTGGTACCTGCGGACTGAGTCAGAAAGTCGAGGGCACTTTGGCAGCTATTGTTCGAAGCTTGAGTGTTCCGAAAAATTATCGCGCGTGCGTGAGACGTGCATTATTTGTGTTCGCACGTTTTCTGGGGAAAGTTTGTAGGAATAGAGTTGAAATTGCAAATATAATTTTCCCAGATTCGCATACTTCTGTGAGAGGTGCTAATATGTATGTTCAAGTTGATTACTGGTTATCATTGAATTGATAAGATAATATTTGCAAAAAAGGTTCACTCATAAAAATACACGTAAGTGAAATTATTCAGAGATTAGTGAATTACTGTAGTTTTCAAAGACACGAACAATTGAAAGTTGTATGGAAAAAAATTATTTTCACTTGACCTTTCGACTATCTTTCGGAACTTGAGAATATGAACGTTGAAATTGCAATCTTGCTGAAAGGATCCTTCATGATGAATATATTATTCGTAAGAAAACTCTGGAGTACCGCTAAAAGATCCCCTGATTTCCCGAGGCTCGCCATAAATGAATATTCATGAAAGAGGAGTTGGAAGCAGGCGCTAATCTCTGTGGTGAACGGAGTAAAAATCACAGGTGCTCATGGTCATTGGCGAGGGTCGAGTCGGAGATGATGGGACGACGGACTGCAGGCGTTCCCGATAGAAGTCGCATGGGACCTCCGAGCCTGCAGGACGACCACCCCCGCGAGGGCACAGGTCGACTTGTTAGGCAGTCTCAACATCACCCTTTTCATCTTCGAAACCTTACATTCGGTCAATGTTCAAGTCAGCGAAATCGTTTTAATCCATAGAGAATAAATTAATAATCGAGAAATTGCATTGATAATACGACAAATTTTTTTCAGGTTACGGTCATCAGACGTAAGATAGTGAACTGAGAGATAACATTTTTTGCGGGTCAATCAAGTTTTTAAATGCTGCTTTTATTTCGGGAAAAGAGTGTCATTCTCACAACTTCTAATATCAAATTCTAGCAATAGTATATGTGGGTGAATTTTCAAATAAAACATGGAAATTCCTTTGTTCAAGATTCAAAATTTTGCAATGCATGTTAGGGTATAAGCAGAACTGACTTTCGAGAGGTTTCGGAAAAAAAATTTTTCCATCGAAATTCTTGAATTTTCAATCCCTGATGAGAAGTACAATTTTTAAATTTTTGGAATCTGTGAATTTGTAAGTCTTACAGCTTTTACAGTCCGACGTTGCACATTTTTCCAAAATTGCAACCACATCGATTTCAAGAATTTTTTTAGTAATCTTGAATTTTCGTATTTTTCAATATTTATAAAATTTTGTCGCGTTTTCTATTTTTATAAATTCCTATAGGAACTTGTAAAATGTAGGTTATTTCAAAATATAGCATTTCTATGAATTGCCATGTACAATTTTTTTGCGAATTAGATTCCATACAATTTGAAAATTTTTATAGTTTGTAGGTATATGCTCAAGTTTTTCATAAAACAGTTAGTTGATAAAATTTTATTTTTTCTCATTTTTAACAAAAAACATCCGTAACTTTAACTTTTTCTTGAAGAAATGACGTTCTTTATTTGACGATACAAATGACTATACCCAAATAAAGAACGTCATATCTTCACAAAAAAGCTCAAGTCACGGAAATTTCTCGTCGAAAAAAGAAGAAAAATACCGTTTTCAAATTCGAACAATCAATAACGTCATTCAAGGCTTAGGAGAAGGCACCTCCTTCCTAAGCCTAGAATAATGTTATCGATTATTCGACTTTGAAAAAACTACTATTTTGCGAGTTTTTCTCAAGTATTTGTAGGATTTGAAAGATTTTCTGGTATTTTTTCCACAAGTTTTTAATATGCAGATTTCTCTATAGGATTAGATGCTCCAGGGTTCAAAGTTTTTGTCAAGATTACTAGCATTTTCATAGATTCTTTTTTTTCCTCTAATTATAAAAATGTTTCATATAGTTAACGTCCTCATTAGCTAAACATTTATGGTTTAGATTTTTTCACGAAAAAATTCTTCTGAAGCCGGGTTTGTCTGACTAAACATTAAAAATTTTAAGTATTGTTTAACTTAATAAGAAATATACAGTAAAACCATTTATTACATCCTTCAAATTTACCGTGTAAGGACTTTCCTTGATATAGTTATTTTATTACTTACTTCATGACTTATTACTTTTTTTTAATCGTTCTCAAACTTTAATTTTTGCATGGGATGATAAATTATTTTATCTGAATTTCTGTAGGGGTTGAAACTCCTGAAACCTCTCTCTACATACGCACCTGCAGTTACATATATATACACAGATAATAAAAAAAATTAAAAAAAAAAAATTTTATTAAAAATTAATATTATTCATGTAATTTATATCCAATATAATATTTAATTATTTAAATATAAGCTTAAATAATGATTTTCGAATAGTAATAATAATGATTATAATTATAATTACAGTGATATTATTAGTAATAATAATAATAATAATAATTGTAATGATGATAATAATAATAATAAAAACTCATCTTCTATTCGATCATTTTGGAGCCATACTCAATCAATAATCAGATAAACATCTCTTTCATTCTAGCTTTTGGCACTTTATGCTTGCCCTCTTCAGGAAACTGAATTTACAATAATTAAAACAATAATCAATACAATTCCAAATTTAACAATATCAAATTCATCATAACATCATTCAATTTACTTACATCAGAATATAATTCAGGTCAACGAAATATCTCATGTGTAAAACATTTTGTCATTTTTATAATATTGAATCAATAGGAAAAAAAAAAAACAATCTGTCGCCACAACCCTATGGGAAATCTTGTAATAGTCTGTAATTCATGGATTACAAAACTATTACAACCGGCAGGGTAGATCCCTATTCTACCAGCTGATAAATCCAATCATTTCTTGACGCGAAATATATAATTTATATTCTGCTTTTGGAATCTAACTTATTAAATGTACTTTCAGTGATTACAATTATGAAAGATCCATATAAAAATTAGACTCTAACACTGTGATTTTCGTAATTATTTAAACGGAATAATCTGGAAGATCAGCTGGTACAATCGGAATCTACCCTGCTGGTTGTAATAGTCTGTAATTCATGAATTACAAGATTTTCCATAGGGAAGGAACTTTATCCGTGGTTAATACACACGTCTACAAAATTACCTTAGTTTCCTTTCCTTTTATACATATATAGAAAACGAATCGATAGGAATTCATATCACGTGATCAATAATAATTTATAATGAATAATAATAAATAATAATAATAATGATAATAGTAATAATAATAACAATAAAAAAAAAAATAAATAAAGTTATATAAATATTATATTGAAGAATAAATATTCAACTGTATTGAGTTGAGATAATTTACACTTTTTGTTTCTTTTATTTAATTTAAATTTCATCAAAAATTTTTAGTACCTAAGTAAATTATTCTTTGAATTCTTTTTTTATGTGAAAAGGGTTTGATCAAGCATGCGTATTAATTCAAACAATTTTCATTTTGTAAAATGATCTCAAATTTTTATCAACTATTTTTTGTACGATCTCAATTATTTCTACCTTTTGGGCCTTAAATAGTGGTATATATAATTCCCAGTTGAATCGTAGAAAAAAAATACCAATTTACCCAATACTAAACCAAGTGTTTGCCTAAAGCGACTAGTTTGCCCCTTTTTCAGAAAAATGCTTGGTACGCCCTTGCTTTGTTGTTTATACAGGGTGTATCAAAAACCGCGGACCAAAATTTTCCTGATTTTTTTTCGGATTTTTCTAAGCCAAAAATTCCTCTACAACTTTTCGCGAAACTCAAAATTTCCGGAGAAAAACGCGTATCAAGTTGACCAATCAGCGCGCAGCTTTGACTAGAGGGGAAGTGTGCTCAACCTCAAGCATAGCGAACGGAGCGCCGTTGTTGCTTTTTTCCATCATCTGTCATTATCAATCAGCTGATCGCTGTTCACTAAAAATGACAGACCCAAAACGCGTTGTTTGGTTAACGACAAATTGTAACACGAATCGCGAAAATCAATAATTCGTGCCGGACTCGTGGACCGCGATAATAAGTACCCGCGAGTGCCAGTAATTTTTTCTAATTTTTCAAAGAGAATCGTGCGAGTGCGTGTGATGGAAGTTTATTTATTATCCTCAAACTTCCAACCAAAAACGCACGTTCTTACTTTCAACAAAAAGGACGGTCTCCGAAATCGCCCTAAACATGGATAAAACGATTAAATCGTAAGTAGATTTAAATTCGATTCGCCTTTTCAAATAATAATGAAAAAAAAACAACTGTTTATGAAAATTTGAACACTTTTGATTCTAATTTCGAAATTGTCAAGTCATGTCAGAAACATTTACATTATGAGGTAACTGTAAAATCTACTTACGATTTAATCGTTTTATCCATGTTTAGGGCGATTTCGGAGACCGTCCTTTTTGTTAAAAGTAAGAACGTGCGTTTTTGGTTGGAAGTTTGGGGATAATAAGTAAACGTCCATCACACGCACTCGCACGATTCTCTTTGAAAAATTAGAAAAAATTACTGGCACTCGCGGGTACTTATTATCGCGGTCCACGAGTCCGGCACGAATTATTGATTTTCGCGATTCGTGTTACAATTTGTCGTTAACCAAACAACGCGTTTTGGGTCTGTCATTTTTAGTGAACAGCGATCAGCTGATTGATAATGACAGATGATGGAAAAAAGCAACAACGGCGCTCCGTTCGCTATGCTTGAGGTTGAGCACACTTCCCCTCTAGTCAAAGCTGCGCGCTGATTGGTCAACTTGATACGCGTTTTTCTCCGGAAATTTTGAGTTTCGCGAAAAGTTGTAGAGGAATTTTTGGCTTAGAAAAATCCGAAAAAAAATCAGGAAAATTTTGGTCCGCGGTTTTCGATACACCCTGTATAGCCAATAGCAATCGTCCGGTATGAACGTAATGTGTGTCTGCGAGATTGCGATCGGATTGGGTAGAGCATTTGAGGGCGAGTGAAAACTTGTTCCCGCGTTGTGACGATTGTTCGCGCTTGTTCTCGCAATTCTCGCACTTGCGCAACTTCCGCAAACTTCCGCTCGGAAGAGTCGGAAGCCGTCCATTTTGTTGCATTTGATTGCGCTTGATTGCATTGCATTAATTGCATTCAATTGCATTGGGTTCCCCCAGGTTCCTCGTTCCTTCTACAATGTCCCATAACATTGCACAACATTCTACAAGGTCTCACAATCCCTGGTGCCACAACAGAAGCTGAATTGCGGTCAATATATTTCTTGCGGTAAATGGTTCCCTTACTTTCTGAATAAACTTAGATTTTGGATTGTTTGTCGAAAATCGGGGAGACATGTGTTAATCGTTGCCTGAAAATTGATGTGATCGGGAGTCGTCGTCGGTGTCGCGGCGGGAAGGGCGAGGGGGGGAGGGGGATCGCAGAAAATGTCAAAAATCCCAGAAATTGTAGATTCTGATTAAAAGACCAGGTATGAGGTTTGTTATGAGATGCAAGAAAACTTTTCGAATGACAGAAAATTTGCATTCAAGTGCTTCTGAAAAAAAAGGGATTATGTTTCTGCATGTGGTGATTTTTGGCAAACTATCCAAGTTTCATTCGATTCATCTTCCGTGTTCCACCTTTTTACCCAATGTTTCCCATTTTTTAACCCAAATTGTTTTTTAATCATTCATGTGACAACGAAAGGTGATAGTTTTATTGAAATGATTTGTTCGAAAAATGCAAGTCATTGGATTTCGCCCGATATCTAAAAGTGGTCGCAACCGATGGAAATCTTACGCGGAATTCAATTTGACTAACAGTGTATATCAGAACAATTGTTTTTCCCGAGAAAATCTTTAAAAATTTTTATTTAAATATTCAATTTTTATTCCCATAATAAACAACTTTTATTTGAATATTCAACTAACAAAATTAATTTATGTGCAAAGATGATTCAATAATTTTTCAAAATTCAAAATGTTCCACATTCATGCAAAATAATAGGCAAATTAATTTTCATAATTATGTTACAATAATCTATGCTGAATAAAAATATTTTTAATGTCATTCGTAATTTAGGAAAATATTAATTTATCAATATTGTAATTGCAAAAAATGAATTTTGTAATGAAACGTATTATTTGAGTATAAAAAATGAATATTTATAAAATGTATTTCTGAAGTATTTGAAGAAATACTATTCTTAAGAATTTATTTTCCCAGACATTATTTTGCTAAAAATGATACTAGTATTTTCCATGAATATCGCTTGTAAACAAATTCAAATGTCGTGATCACTTGAATAATTTTACTGGTTTTCTGGTGTACGACAATCAGAGCTGCCAGATCATACAGCGGACCCTTGGCTCAAAATATATATAGGTATACATCAATAGGCGAGAAATAGCTGAGCTTTGCATACATTACCATTAATTTCACAGATCCTACAAAAATCTATTATGGTCTTACGAAAATAAGTGAAATCTGTTAAATGAATGGTAATGTACACAAAGCTCTGCATATTCTCGACTATTGATGTATACCTATATATATTTACGACCTAAAAGGCCCGCGGTACGACCTGGCAGCTCTGATGTCAATGTTTCATAAACCAGTGCGAATGAATTATTTTTCAAATAGAAATTATATAATATTCAACATTATTTAATATGTTTTTGAAATATATTCTTCCAAGTAGTCATGATTTTAAAAAATGACAATTCTTTTAGACGAATAAATTGAAAATAAAAAAAAACTTTAGAATTTGTTGATAATATTATGACAATTATTACAATGCATTTCACACAACTTGTTCTAAAAAACGAGATGTATCAAAATGTTTTCAGAAAATAAATTCTGATAATTTTTAAAAAATATTTTTAAATATCGAGAAAAAAAATTCAACTAAAAAAATGAATACATATTCGAAATAAAATTAAAATAATTTTTGAAATTAATAATTTTTGAACTACATGCAAAATAATATTCATAATAATTTTTATGGAAAATTTCCAGTATTAACTATAAAAAAAAAATATATATAATTTTTAATTTTGAAATATCACATTTTACCGCCATTGTAAAGAAAATAAATTTGGAATAACAATGTATAATTAAAATACATGAAAAGTAAATAATCGAATGTTGCATTAATGTTATTTTAGGTAAAAAGTGTTTATGAAAATTATTTTTCCCAGCATTGTATCGCTAAAACTATTGCAAAATTGTATAGTCGATAAATTAAACATATGACGACTTATACAAATTACATTTTTGACAAAGGTTGTTAGTAAAGGAACTCGTCTTTTTGTTCTAATCCGAAATGCTTGAAATATTCACAAATTCATATACATCATAAGACTCTCGAACCTGCAGAGCGATGCAGGATAAGTATTGTGAAATATTTTTATTACAAATTTTTATTTATCATTGAAGGCTAATAAAACACTTTAAAGAAACTTATTTGTAATAAATTTTATTTTATAGTTTATTACTGTAATATTAATAATTTATTATATAATTTATATAATAAATATATAATAATATATATAAATTATGATAATAATTTGCTGCTAAATTTTTTCATGCACACATTATTTTCCAATTGATTCCATTTAATTGTATTTTTAGAGCCTTGAATAATCTTTTACGATAACAAAAAATGATGTTTATAAAAACAGTTTTCAATACTTTTCCTGCATTGATCTGTTAATTCAAGCATCATTATATGGAAATTCTCAATTTACCAGAAACCAATGGTAATCAACGAGAACAACAGATAAAATGTGTGAGTAAAAGGGACTTTCATGCAAATATGAACTAAGCAAATATGAATTGACGAGATTTCATAATTTTTGATTGTTCATTGTTTGACCTGTCAAGAAACATATACATTTAAATTTTAAGGAGCAGTTTAAGTTAGACTTGTTGTTCACAGAAAGTGAAACATCGTGCCCGAAGTATTTATTCCAGTAAGTAGGTAGATAACTCAGATGTTGAAAAAAAACTGAATCAGTGGATAAGAAACTCGTTGAAGAAATAATGATTTATTATAGGTTATTTCAAAGATACTGATTATACATGGGACATTAAAGGACACTATACATTAATAGGCAGTGTGGTATGGGGCTACAACTGCTTCCAGATCAAATTCACTACTGCTTTACCAAATTAAAAAATGTACAGTCAGATATATTTACCAGATAATAAAGGCGCACCTGCCTCCTCAGGTCGGTTAGCTCCGAATTTTGATGTTCAGAATGTCCTATGTAAAATTTTCATCTATGGCATGGTACAAAGAAAAGACTAGAACATAGTACAAACGTACTATTTTGTACTTAAAAGTACAAAACAAAAAAGATTGATTAGAGTATAAGCGTTCTTGTAATTTTTTTTGAATCACTTTCTAATGCCCTTGAGTTCGATAAGGTGCCTGAATAATTTTACATTTCTTCTCCATGTTGAATTAAATGGAGAAAACTAAAATACGGGTTTTCTATAATCGCAGTTAATAGAATCGCGACTGCTACAAAAGTGTATGTTGAAAATTATGTGAATGGAACAAAATATTTTGAAATAAAAGAAGCTGAAATAGTACAAAAGTTAGTATTCACAAGTTTAAACGAAAAAAGCACTTATAAGAATGTTAAGATGTTTAAACCTAATTTATAGAACTTGTGATGTATGAAAAAGTCATTCTCTTGTTTAAATTATGTTATAAATATTGCAAAAGTAATAACAACCATGACATCATAGTTTGTGCAAAAATTGATTGGATTTCTGTGAAATCTTGTTCTTATTGGATACCTAAAAGTACTCGATCTGATCAAATAAAGGCACTCTTATTAGTTATTGAAAAAATCACAATTTGCCTTTATTATTTATACAAAGTAAGAATAAAAACGGTATTTAATCTTATTAAGCATGGCTGAAACTAGAAAAATCTGGTTGTTCTGACTTTTTGCGATCTGTAAATGTGAGCAAACGTTTTTGACAGTTACTAAGTGGGTGACAGACCAAAAGCAGATAATATTAAAAAAAAGTTTACAAAGGTAACAAGTTTAAAAAGGAAGGAGAGATAAGTGACGTGAAATGATTTATGATTGAGCCTTCGAGCCTCCTCGATAGTGTAGGGTACACGCAAAAGATGAAAGGTTTTAGCGAGACCTTGTACTCCAATGGCTGCAAAATGAACTAGAAATTAATATTTTCTTTTCTGATAACAATCAGATGAAGAATCCTGGATTCTGGAAGTCTCTAGATACCATGAAAATAACTCGAGTGATACTTGCTTTTTAAGCTTAATGACGAATAAAACCAACATTACTACAAGATAAAATTGTCAACCTCGCTTTTCTAGTTGTTAGCAAAAGTAGTCATGTATTTTATTGCCGTAATAATGTGAAATCATTCAAAATGATCATTGAAAATGAATAGCTTCTAAAATAGCGCATTTATGTACGTTACCACCTTTTGATTGTGACACGTGCTGCAAGTAAAATTAATGTTTATCTAGTTATCCTGATTTTTGGAAACAGTTGACCATGTATGTAACTGTGCTTTGAATAATCATTCAAATGTTATTTAAATTTCCGTTTATAAGCGTAAAGCAGTTACATACATGACGACTACTTTGGTATTTCCAATACCTTCAACATTTCATTATTTATTACCTGTGATTGACATGCTATACAATTTTGAAATAACCACTGATATCGATTTTTCGTATTTCGATTTGTGCCATTTCATTCTAGTATTTCACAAGTAAAACTTGCATTTAAGGATCATTTTGACAACATTACAATTACTGGAACTCGTTATTCTTGAGACAGTTTCATAATATTTCAAAGTGTAAATAGTGAGGTCTAGGTTCTGATAAATCATAGATTTTTTAGTGCAGTTAAAAATATCGACCTCCGCTATTTTGCACTATTATTATCTACCAAGTTTCTTTGAAATTACCAGTGTGTGACCTCATTTTTCAATTTACTGATTTTTTCGCGTCGCTTCTCATCCTCCAATTAAACTCTTGGTGCAAAACTCAAAGACACAGTGATCATTGTTTGGTACCTCTTTTTACAGTTTTTAATCAAAAATACTGTGTACCGTTTTTCTATACTGTGTTCTAAGGCATGATATGAAGTGGAATTTCCAAAAAATACATCATGCAAAACAACTGAGTGTACCTTGGAATCATGGAGGAGAGAGCACGCTTTGAGAAAGCAAAGTCGCACCCTTTATTAAACATACTGTCATACATTAAAGTAGGTTGAAAAACTTTGCATCAAGTTTGGAACTTAGGAGCATCGAAATAATAAAAATATGGTAGAAGCAAATTGTGGGGTTGGAAATAGTTGGATTTTGATATCCTAAATGATACGACACTTTTTGATTTGTAGACATCATGTAAGTTATAAAACTTAATCTCGCTATTTCACTATTATTAAGTAGACGAGCAAATACTATTTCTTAAAAATAATGAGTTGAAGGTTGTTCTGTTGCTGACTGGTAAAATTTGCTTTTATGCAGTAAATACTGTGAACTCAACATTATCTACTGTAAAGCAAATGAACAATGATTTAGAAATTCACCATGTCTCAGTTTGAAGTGATTTGCACAGTTGCATTATGAAAATTCGATTCTGTGGTTTCCTTTAACATTATTAAGTACATGCTGCCTCAAACAGCACTAGTTTTTCAGAAATTTGCGTAGTCACTGTTTTACAATGTTCGCTAACAGCAAGTTGTGAATTTTCTCCACAAAAGTCTGGCATTTGTGAAAGATGACTAATGTCAATGGTAGATTGTAAAATTCTACAATACAACATCAAATCGTGTAAGCGCCTTGTACTTAGCGAAGCGAACATTGTAAATCTGGCTTGATAAATCTGCTGTCCAAAGCATAAGTGTTTTCAAATACATAGGGATCCTGTTGTGATTAACGACAGAAATTTTACCAATATACGTACAAATTGTATATGTAACCATGACTATCTGATTGTAAGAATGGTAGAAAAGAGAAGTCAGAAGCCGTATTCAGACCAGCTGTTCCCAGTTCGATCGCTGATTGAGCAATACGTTAAGTTCTTTTTTTTTCACCTTGGTTTTTAACCACTAAGCGCTAATTCTGGTTGACAGTTTCAATCCTAAGCGGAACCGGGACCGGGAACTGTACGTCTGGATATGGCTAGGTGGCCTTGTGCTATTTAAATATGTTATTATCTTTAACGTGTTCTTTATCCATAAACTTATGGAACTTTGAAGAGTTTTGTTCTAACACAATTTTAAAAGTCTTTTGACCGTTCGCTCTTCTCATATATGTAATACTTCTATGTGGCCAGCTCGTTATTCTCGCCTGTAAGTGGGATCTCCGACAAGAGTAAAGGATAGAACATAACGAGGGTCGTACTGCGCATGTGCGACTCTTATGTACTTTCAGTGCTATACATGCTATGTATATATGGAGTGTAAGCACGATATTAGAACTCGAGCTCGCGCCGGCGCAGAAACGAGTAACAAAGTAGGACAGAGAGTGTTGTCGGGACCGTAGTCTTGTTGGAGAGACTTCTCTTTCTGCTGGCCATATAGAAGTATTACATGTATGACTTTTCTTGAGTTAGTGATTTAGTTTTGTAGTCACAGTTTTTTGCACTGCATTATTGTTTCTCTCTTATAGTCGAATAATTCAGACTTCGAGTGATTACAATTTGTACTTAGTTCTATCAGAAGTAGCTACACGATTTTATAGATTTTATAGTATCACTATAACCTTTTAATGCAATGTCATTTCTATTCTATTATTCTATTTTCAATATCACAGAAGTAATTCTTCTACATTACATCTCAATAGATATCTTTCATAACTTCAGTCCTAGGTGCGATGGACTTGGACAAACGAGGAACATAAACACTTGAATAACTCGTTAAAAACAATAATCGACAATTTTTCTGCGTTTATGTCCACTGTAAGTAGCGCAATGTACACTGAACTGTTTCAAAATATTTTGTTCCAACAAAACTTACGCTTAAAGGCTCTGTGGGTTTCTTAGAAAATATATGTTATGCTAATTTAGGTTCAAGTCAGTACAACAATGCCAGAACACGATTTTAAACTATCATAGGGATTTCTTGAAGGTCTAATTGAAAGGTTCTAAATAAGCCATAAACTTCAATTAATTAAGAAAATAATTGTCTGATAAATTGAGGATTTTCATCTTATGACGCTTGCAATGGCAGAGCAATGCAGTATAGGCGTTTTCAACTAATCTTATACGTCGTTCTTTCACCTCAAGAGTGAAGACATTCAACAGCTCTAAGTGAACTATAAAATGAAAATGATTAGAAAAATGATTTTCCGGTATATTGACTACTTTTATCTTACTACCCTCGCACCAGCAGAGTACTGCTGTTCAAGAGTTGATAACAAATTTATTTTTATTCATCGCTGAAGGGTATTAAGAGGCTCTAAAGAACAGATATAATTGACATAATTAAAAACATAATTTTCTGGTAAATTGACTATTTTGACTATTTTCATTTTACGATGCTGGTGCGAACGTCAGTCAGACACAGGCATAACACACACACACACACAGACGTGAACATACACGGTCAAAGCCCAACTCCTAGGTTGTAATATACTCACCCTGTCGCACCAGCAGAGCAACGCAGAAAAAGTGTTAAATATAAAAATGTGTTCATGTTATTATTATTGTTTATTGAAATGCTCTAAGAAAACTATAAAATGAAATACGTGGGAAAAATAATTTTCTGGTAAATTGGTAACTTTTATCTTATAATGCCAACATTAGTAGAGCAATACAGGAAAAGTGTTAAAAACCATTTTTATTAAAGTTTCTTATTCGTCATAATTGAAGACTGCAAGAAAACTGTGACACGCGAGACCCCGATTGGGGAGAAACCAACGTTGTCCCACGCTGTCCAGAAAGGGACCAAGGTAGAACAACTGCTCTGCCTGACCCCTGGGTGTTAGAATTGTCTCAAGGTTTATTTGAAATGCAAACAATTTAAGTTTTATGCTAGAGAATGCTGATTATCAGCGTTATTATTGAAATAATATGTTTATTTTACAAATCCCCGTTATTACAAATCCATAAGAATTATAAAATCGAAACAATATAGTGCAAATCATCGTTATTACAATCATCTCTGACAATAAAATCATGCTCTGGCAATGCGTTTCAAAAGATTGGCAACAACGCTCGGGGAGGAGGAGTAAGCATTTTTCCTATCTGTTCCAATTCCAACTCTTCCCTGTCTTCGCTTAATTTAACCCTTTTTATCTGTTCCGAATATTCTTCACCTAACTGGAAGATGGTATTAAACCCTTTCTGTATCTCATCTTCCACTAAATCTCTTTTTCTTGTATCTCTTGAATTTCCCGATTTCGCGACTGGGTGAGAATCGCTAGTAAGAGATAAAGCTGTCCCATTAGCGATTCTCTCTGGCGTCCAAAATTTTTCCGGAGGTGTCAGTTCAAGTTTAAAGTGAGAAAAGCTTTGACTCCATCACTAGCGATAAGTTCTTCCCTTTTTACGTTCTCATGAAATTTATTGAAATTGGGGTTGTTCTTATGCGGAGGGTTTTTCAAACGCTGCACGTTCCTATGCCTAGCGACACAACCGCGCCGATAAGTCTCAAATTTACTGATTTGTTTATACACTGAAATAATAAATATTTCAAAATGAGAGGATCAAAATCATGAAAATCAAAGTTAATTACTTTTCTGCTGGAAGAAAAAAAAATAAATCAGCCTGTGATAGGGCAGAAGGAGCTATGTTATGGTGCAAGTTTGCCGATAAGCGCAGGGTTGTCGTTGGACGCAAATATTATCGCAAGACGCAAATGTTGTCGCAAGACGCAATTGTTGCGGAAAGGCGCAGTTTGGCGAAATGCGAGTTTTCAAAAAAAAGCTTGCCTTTGTATACCTAAAATCGGGTGATTTCTGGGAGAACATTGTGCAAAAATGGAAATTTACAAAGAAAAGAAAAGATGACAAGAGAAAAGAAGTGATTTCTTGAAATCCTTGTTCATTACGATAGCGCGCGTCTATTGTAGATATTGGTGCTATCGAGAATTGTTACTGTTCAACGACTCTTTACCAAGGTAACTAAATGCTGCTAAAGAGAATGGAATCGTTATTTGTCTATCATACACAAAAATAAAATAAAACGGAACACGTGATTGCAGCGTGTTGCATAACTATAAAATAGGAACGATGAAGAAATAATTTTTTGGTAAATTGACAATTTTTATTCTACAAAGCTTGTACTATTATGTTAATTACGATTATTATTATCATCGAAAATCTTTTTCCTTATAATTAAAGGCTATTGGAAGGCTCTAAGGAAACCATAGAATGAAAAGGATTAGTAAATCAATTTTCCGGTAAACTGACAATTTTTATTTTATAACCCTCGTACCAGCAGAGCAATGCAGAAAGAGTTGAATACTATTTTTATCGAAATAAATTTTTTTCATCATTTTTGGCTGTTGAAATGCCGAGAGGAAACCATGAAATAAAATAGGTGGTGTGACGAGCGAGACTCGGAATATAAAGTTAAATTATTATTATTTATATATTTTTTTGTGTTGTTAGGCAGTACGCCTAGGAATAATCATATTCCTTGATCTCGTCGAAACGGGAAAGGACCCTCTGTAGACAACGGCCTACAGTGACCCTTTATCCGACTTTTTAAAGGGAGTCGGGAGAATTGTTTAAAGGTTAAATAAAGACACTTCAAATTTCTATTCGAAGTCACAAGGTGACATTATTATTATAACTTTTTTCCTTTTTACAATTATGATTTCTCAATCTAAAAGCTGTTGTCTTATTTCTTCCCTTATCTCTAATAGTTCCCTTTTGTGTGACTCTGGCATGCCCGAGAATGTATTGGAAAATTCCCTTCCTCTAAGGGTTCATGAGAGCTGGAGGTTGCTTCTATGTCTGATACTACACGCTCTTGTTGCTCTAGTCCTGATAAATATTCCTCGAAAATCCCTGCCCTTACTTCTAAATCATCTTTCATCGCTTGGAAAAATTCCCCATCGGCAATTGTGGCCTCTTCTAATTCTTCTATAGGAGTATTTTCCTTTAAAAAGTTCTCTCTTGCTTCTTGAATCTTTTCTTTTGTCCAAAAGGGACGGGGTTGTCTCAACTGCTTTATTTTGAACTTCTGAAAAGCCTTTCTACCTAAATCTTGGTACTTATAATCCAAATCTAGGTTCCTTTGGAATTTGAAATAATTTGGGTGAGAAGATTTGATTTGAAGGGACTCTCGCTTTCTTATTCTTTTATTGGCCTCGCACCCTCGTACATAAGTCCGGAAATCCTTGGAACTCACTACCGAGAAGAATGATGGAAAATTGTCTTTAATATTTGATGACCTAGTTAAACCGTATCGATTAATAGTTGTTAAATGCTTAAAACATTCTAGTCACTTTCTTTCTATTTTGTAAAAATCTTGATATGGTAAAATGTTATTTTAAATTCTTATTTGAGTTTGTATTTATTTCATTTCCCAAATACTTGTTGATTGCGCTTTTTCATGCTAAAAACCTCGCTTCCTTGGTTCGGAGTCATTTGGAAGCTATATGAGGATGAAGTTGTGAGACTTCATCACCAAACCAGGGGTGCGAAATATAACATGAAATAGACGTTTGTACAAGCAATTGGTTTTATCGTTAATGCCTACTTAAGAAACTTTTCATTAGCTTGAAACTGGATTTTCACAAAAAAAAGGTGGTGGTTTTACTTTTATTGAGAGTAGGTCTCTTTTTAGCTTTTGTGGAGAGCTGGTTTTTTTAGCTTTTGTGGAGAGCTGGTTTTTTAGCTTTTGTGGAGAGCTGGTTTTTTAGCTTTTGTGGAGAGCTGGTTTGAATCTTTCGGATCAGATCGGATACGATTGACTTCCAGTGAAAAGTCCGGGGTTTATATACCATTCTAAGAGAATGTAAACGGATCTTTTTTCGTTCGTTTGTATCCGGTAGTCATTAGATAAAAAAAATAAGAATCATCGTAGCACAAAAAATAAGCAAATTGAGTTGATAAGGAGTTAAGAAATCGTTTACTCTTTCTAAAAATAGCGAATAGAAAAATGATCGGAGAATTCATTATTGAAATGATTTTATTCTTCATTCAGAAGATAGGAATAAAGCATTACTCTTATCTTGCACGAGCGTTAGCTCTAGTGCCGGTGAACTCGTTGATAATCGCGCGCTATCTAATTATTAGAAAATAGCTTTGCGAATCTTAGCAAGTAAAACATTCCTTTTACCTTGGAAATAATTTTCCAAGACGAGGGGAAAACCCTCGCTCTTTACAGTGGGCAAAATAATTTCCCGGTATATTGACAATATACCGTTTATCTTTTATTGCTTGCATTCGCAGAGCAATGCAATGAAGGTGTTGAAAACTATTTTCAATGAAGTTTCAGATTCGTCATCATCAAAGACTGTAAGAAAACTATGAAATGCAAATCATTGGAAAATGATTTTTTGATGAATTGACGCGTCTCATCACTTGAAAATTGTACGAATAGAATAAATGAATTTGCTGCAGTAACACTGAATTTTTCTTGAGTTCTAAAAACAAGAGAAATATTTATTGATTTTTCAGACTCTCCATTCCACAAAGTCTGGAAGTGCGAAGGTGTCATTTTGAAACTGAGTAAACTCAAATTTATTTTTGAAAATCTTTTTCCTTATCATTTAAGGCTGTTAGAAGGCTCTAAGGAAACCATAGAATAAGATAGATTGGTAATTAGTTTTCCGATAAACTAGTAATTTTCATCGTAAAAGCGCCTCCTGGATCTCTTTTCATCGGGAAGCAAAAACCCACCGAGGCAGAGTAATGTCGTTTGGGGCCAGGATCACCTCCTAGTTCTTTGGCGTCCTTATGAAACTGTTGACAGAGTCCAGCTTTTTGGAAATGCTCGTCAGGAATGGTGTGAATTTCCCCTTGATTTTCTTAGGGTTGGCGCCTCTCACCATTAGTATGGTACGCAGTATTCACTCGCGCAATCGCACTGTCGATGCTTTGCAAACTCAAATTTTTGCGCGAGTGTACAAATTTTTACGAGAAAATAAATTTCACCACTCGTGTACAAAGTTTACAGACAATTTCGTCCGTTTTTAGTCTCGTTCGATAGCGATATATCCGGCCGTAATGCGTACAATGTGAATGAAAAACTGAACGAGATAACAGCTCTTGTCACAAAGCGAATTTTTTTGTAAAAGCGAACCTCGCAGATATGGAAATTATCGAGATATGTATATTCGACACGTCTCCAGTGCAGGGCTGATGGTTGTATTGGATCGTGATACGGGGCCGCAATTAAGGCTCCAAGTAGGCCACCCGGACGAGGCAAAGCGATAAAGCCTCGTCTCAGGGCTAAGCTTGACCCCGTGCTCCGCCCGCGCGCTATACTTGCGAGGGTACCGTGCTACAAGAGAGGTTAGGTCATGATTGGGAACTGATTGGGTGGGCCTTATAACCATCGCAACTTTTCTTCGGGTCGAAAAGACTTTGAATATAATCTGCCATGGAAAGAATGAATGGCCAGGTATTTATTAGTTGAGAATTTGAGAAAAACATAACCTCCAGCAGCGTTTATCTCATGATTTTAGCTATTTTTACACACCTTGAGTCATTCTCTTCCTGCTTTTTTTTTACTTGACTGAACCTTTAGAAATATTTTTTGTTGATGACATGGCCAAAAAGGAGCTAAACAAACATCGAGAAGAAAAAACAGTAAAAAAATTTTCATAAGGAATACTTACATTGACATAACCAAAATTTTTGTTGTTCTATCTAAAACATTGGTTGTTCCATATTTAACTAAATGATTTGGTTGCTGGCACCAAACATTTCTTTCCGTGTAGATCGTAAAGTAAAAACGACTACTGAAGAAAAGAAGTCGAACGAGTGATTGTTGCAATATTATGAATTTTGTACTCGTTACTGATCTTATTCATACATGAAATCTTGATGAATATCCGATTTCGTACTCGTTAATTAGAGAATCTGAATATTCGAATATCTTTTGGATACAATCCGAATATGCAGTCCCTCGAACAGTAACCACTCTAATCTCCGAAAAATCAACCTTCCGCCTTAGCTTTTCCTTCAAGTATCTAACAAGGAAGTCGACATCATTATTGCCATGCACGAATCGACATCGAGATTCAAGTCGAAGCAATTTTCTAAGCATCTACCAATCCCGCGCCACATATTTTTATGTTGACCTTGATACCCGTAGGACGATAATCCAATGCAACGAGCGAGTACCTTTCCGTCACTAGCCCGGGGTTTCCAAACAATTGAGTCACTCTAAAACAACGCCGAACAAAGAACGAACACATATCTTCCAACATCAGATAAAACGCGCCTAATATGCAAATCTCTGGGCTATTAATGAAGATTAAGAACCCCATGAATGAGCGAACGTTTTGCCTCATTTCCGAAACATCTTCCTAACGAGTCCAGATTCACGAAATTCCGTATTTTTCGTGCGAGTGTCAAAACCCGGGACCTCGTGGTTCCGCCACGATCAAAAATACCAGGTAAGGACGCTCATGACCATCGAACGGTAGCCGATGATTAGGATCGGAGTGAAAAATTTCGAGGGCTTCCGGAATTTCACATGGCTCATCGCCTTTGATCCCTACGCTTATTAACGGACGGGGCCTGATCGGTCAATTATCGTCTTCGTCATTCGGACCCAACTTTTTTTCTTCGGCCACCGAAACGTGGGAAATTACGTAATACCGCGTGATGTTGATTAACCTGTTAATCTCACAATACCACCTACCTTTGCGTTAGATTACTCCGACTCTTGCAACTCCTTTGATTTCGCGTATACTCGCCTGTTGCGGATATCTTCTTACATAACCGAACATTCCCACGACCATCGAATATTGCGATCGATTATATAAAAATAATAATAAAAAGAGACAAGGTTCAGATCTGTTGGGCTAAAATGAAAGGAGCGTTTCCGTTCGTGGATGATATTATTAAAATATTAATTTATTGTAGTTTGTTGAATTACAATGTTTATGTACATTACACGCATCAAGCAAAGTTTGAAACACAATATTTCAAATCTTAAATTAGAAAATGATTCCCTGAATAATGTCTTTCTATAGGTTGATATACTATTTCTTCTCATTTGCTTGTGATGATTATTCGTCCGTTTTACAACATTCCCAAGATGGCAGTGCAAGGTTTTATTAATGACTCTGTCTTCATGAATCCTTTCCTTAAGCTGAGAATACGTCGTTCGCAAGATAATAATAATGATCGATATTTTCTATCGTTCGCCAAAATCATCTTAATTATGTGTCCGTACTATTTCCTATATCGATGTAAGTTATTTCTACATGATTTTTTTCAAACAACGACGCTATGCGATTTTATAAAAAGTAAATGTCACTATGCATTGTATCGGTGTTGAAATCTATAATCTCGCCGCCACTCACATAATCGACGACGTATTGGTCGTGGTGATACAGGTAGCCGAGATAAAGATGTTCGGAGTGGGCAATGTGGTGACTTACCTCCTCCTCAACAGGGGGATCGTGTTGTTGAAACATCAAGTTGATGAAACCATCCTCTTCCTCCAGCAACGACACTTCCGTGTTTTCGTGATGGAAGTGATGGATCATGTGATACTTCTATACTAGAAGATCAAAGTGATGTTTCGTACACTCCACCATACCCCGGTTGAGGAAAATCCGCAACCACATCCCCCAAGTCTGCGGCTGGTCCCGGTTCAGCCTGTTCCAACATTGCGAACGCTTTCTGCTTCTGACCCTGCTGCTCCTTCGTCTGCTCCTCCCTCTGCTGCTCCTGTTCCTGTTTGGCAGGCAGCGTCAGAGGGCTGTTGGGAACACCGAACGCCGAAGGTGGCAAAACGTCG
Organism: Platygaster robiniae; assembly: GCA_028476575.1. Taxonomy (NCBI): domain Eukaryota; kingdom Metazoa; phylum Arthropoda; class Insecta; order Hymenoptera; family Platygastridae; genus Platygaster; species Platygaster robiniae. The sequence goes on from CM052027.1 coordinate 296,065, forward strand.
AGGTAATCGAAGTCGCTGCTGTCGCTGAAGAGGCCCAAAAAACGTGACAATACCAGTTCCCACTAAAAACAAAAAGAAATGACAAAAAAATTTGAAAATAACCTGCGAAACTAGTATTACATTTTTTGCAAAGAAACATGATTTTCTTTACAATGGAGTACAATTTGTAGAATCGTTGATTGGCATGAAACAGAGATACATTAACCCCGGTACGAATGATTAGCAATTAACATTGCGATGCTAATTTCTCATAGACAGCGATAAGGCTGCGTGCAAGTCTTGTTTTCTACACCAATCGAAATGTATTTTTGCTCACCACCAGTACGAAAAAATCGAAAAATGTCACTTCAGCTACAGGAAAACGAAGTAGGAGCGAAGAATTCTAATAAAAATCATCGACAGGAGCACGACTGAGAAATCTGTACAATGCAACCTATTTTCACTAAGGGAATTCAAAATTGTTGTATCGTTTTTTGGATGATATTAATTTTCATACAAAAGCGTTGGTGATGTTACTTACATGACTTATCAGTTATTTATGAAAAATGCATATGAAAAAATGATTCGAAAATAAAAAAATACATAATCACCGGGTGATCTAGCAATGCACATTGCGTATGATTGTCGTGCATGGATCGACATGGTTTTTAACTAAAACTAACTAAACCAACAATAAGAAAAAATTATACGTTAAAATAAAACTTTTATTTTTTTTAATCACCTAAGAACGTGAACAAATGATTTTCTAAGAAAAGACTGCACATTGACAAAAAAAAAAAAACTGCTAACAAAAATCGATAAACTTGAGCTTATTAAAACCTTTAATTTTTTACCGTAAAATGACAATAACCCTAAACTTGGTCGAAATTATTATTTTTTTAACCATCGAATTGGTGAAAAATAGTAGAGCCCAGCAACCGATTCCAGCTATTTCTCCAAGACTATTCTGTCACGACCTGAAATTCATGCAATAATATTATTTCTTTTTATTTCATTTTACGTAAAACCTCGTTAAATAAAATCACCAAAAACAAATAAATGAAGCCGCGATAATAGAAATTCATTAATTTTTCCCATCAACTTCAAACTTTTGCTTTAGTGTATTTTAAGAGTCAACTGACAGAGAAAAGCGTAGGAAAGAAAAAAAACTGAAGTAAGCAAATGTGGTAAAAGAATTGAAAAGGCATTTTCCAAGCAATGAGCAAAAGGGCCCAAAGGGCAAATAAAGCTCATTGGGGTCCGAGAGATAAATCACTGCGCCGTAAATTACCGATATTTCTTTCGTGATGTTTACCGAGCGCGCTTTAAACGCCTTGTTAAAACAAACCTACGCTCGCGCCCGGCCATACCACTCGCCCTTCGACGCCTCGTTCTTAGCAGGTGCCTGGGGGCCTTATACTGACCCTGCTATTACGAGGGCGTCATTTTAGTCGCGCCGAGAAAGTTTAATAAGGCTCCGCAGGCCCTCGATTTCGTGCACTCATTTTTCAGAAACGAGGGAGTGGTGGGGTCATTTGATGAGAATTAAGTTAATGTCAAGACGAATATTTCGTTTATATGATGCTAGTCAGTTCAGTTACTGTAACGATGACAAAAAACGTTTTTTTTTTTACTATTAGATTATCTGTTCTTCCTAGAAACTCTAATTATGTATATTAAATCGAACAGTTTTGATGAACTGTCATGTTCAGTTGAATAGGAGAGGGAAATTGGTCTCTGTTCCTTTCCAGAAATACGAAAGCTCGCGTATTCGAGCTTGGTTAACACATTTTTTGTTTTTACATTAAAAAGTATGGTGTATATACATACCCATAATAAGCTGCTAATAAATCCCGTCAAAATATATTATGCTGCACAATTTTTTTTTAACATGTGCATGTTTTTGTTTACTTTACAGAAACATATCCAAGCAATATGCCATACATCAATAGAAACATTGAGTAGGACTTGCTGCTAATGAGTTCACCACGCGCAAAATCATAATTAAATCTAATTTTAAATTTTATATCATAACTTCTTTTTTTTATCTAAAAATTTAAATTACTTTTTTCTTTTTCAAAATACATTCAAAATCATTTCCTTGATTTTTTCTGACGCAATCAATTTATAAGCACCTAGACATATGAAACAAAATATTTTTAAATTTTTTCTCAAATTCATATCCTAATCCTGTTTTTTGATCCCGAAATTTTCAGCTTTGTTTTTTTTTTCGTTTTTTTTTAATATACTTGCAAACCCACTGTTTACTTTTTTTTTACTTGAACATTGAAATTTTTCTGAAATAAGAAATAAAAACTCACGCATGAGGCAATTATTTACTTGAAACATAGATAACCTACCTTTTCGTTTTTCCAGCAGAAATTGTGAATTATGAGAAACACCGATAAAATAAACTTGACTATGTTACGCATAATTCATTTACAAAAACATAAAGTTCTACACATCCGATACATAAGTACGGTATGTGCCAAAATGTTAAATGATTTTCATATTAATTCGTATCGCAACTCCTTTTTTAGATCCTAAAATTTTAACTTTTTCTTTCCGAATATATTTTAAAAATCACTTTTTTCATTTTTTTTTCTCAATTCTAATACGAATTTTGTCTCTACAATCCAAATGAAACTATGTCGTTGGAAATCGTTCGATTAAACCGTAACTATCAACTCGATAGCTCATCCAGGAAAAATAAAAAATTATGAGAAACACAAATACGACAAACGTAATTATGATTTACATAAATTTTATGTCCAAATAATCGAATTAACCACAGTCAATTTATAAGTTTAGCATATGTGCCTTCGTTTTAGATTTATATCATGACCATTTCTTTTATCTCAAAATTTTAATTGAACTTTGTTCTTTTTCAATGTACTTCCGAAACCGGCGGATATTTTTTTGCACTTAAACTTCAACTTTACCACCAGTAAAAAAAACTTTACTAAGTTCCTCGTAATTTATTTACGAAATCATTAAATCCGACACAATTAATTGATAAGTACGGCGTGTGTCAAAATGCACAGAGAAAAATCGAGTCGGTTGCTTCAACTGCATTTTTTCAATTAAGACACGATTTTGTTGACGTTACGGAAATTTCGTTTACTCGATTTAAAGTTGGAACCGGCGCAACTGAGATTTTCAGTTATTACACGGTCATAACTAAAAAATTCAGTCTTAGGAACTGAAAATTTCCGTTGTTACGAGTGAAATCTAAAATGGCTGCAACAGAATTGCACGTCCGTGCCTGCTGGTGAGGTATTTAACGCCGTGTTAACCTGAAAGTCACGTCAAAATTTCAATTTTGAGGTTAAAATGGCGTAAAGTTTATTTACTGAACAGCGTCAACTTTTGTTTTCAGTTAAAGCGACTGAAAATTCGATCACTACGACTGAAAATTCAATCAGCGCAACTGAAACCTTCAATCATGCCTATTCTAACAAAAATTTAGTTGAAGGGACTTTTGAAAATAGCCAGATTTTTCGAAATTTTATGATTAATTTCATCATAAAAATATGGAAAAGAGTATAGCTATCAAAATTATCAACATTTTAGCCAGTCTATAAAATAAATTCACGTAATTCCCTGTTACAATTGATGTTAATTGTGTTAACGACAAATATTATATCACACGATAGCTGTACTCTCTGCATATGTATCAGTCTAATTCAACTGGTTCATAAAAAAAACACGTCACCAATTGTAAGGATAATTGAAATGTACAAAATCATGAAAAGTCTAGAAATTGTAGAAATGGCCAATGATTGGCCAGAAATTTCATGACTTATTAGTGAAAAGGACGGCACTAGAAAATCGGATGAACCAGACTGACTTTAATAACTAGAGTATAGGCTTTATGTAAGCTATTTCCATTTGGTAGCGCATAGAGTTAATAGAATAACGATAATGACGTTTAGGAAGGCGTGCACAATTGAACAATTTTAATTAATTTATTTAATTTACTGAATTATTGAATAACTAACAGCAAACCTAAACATACTCTTTTTTTGGGCAAAAGCATTGTTTGCTGTATGAATAGCATTTTCCCTGGTTCGCCCCACGTCCCGACATGACGCCGACATTACATTTTCCAATTGGCTCCTTGATTCCAAGAACGCTTCAATTAATTTAACAAATTACAGTTAGCGTCTCGTTGTTTTTCCAGCCTCCGGAGATCGTATATTATCGATTCCGATGATCGCCAACTGTTCCGAGCGTGGCCCGGAATTGTCATACTGGACCTTTTTTAACGTCTTTTAAAGGGTAGAACGAATCCTTCGAGACCAGTGAGGGCGATCGCCTCGAGCGGCTTTCGAAGATGCAATAAAAAAGATACAGTTAACAATCCTGTCTTCAGAGTACGCTCGAGGCATTTGGAAAGACAAAGACGTATCGAAGTGCATTAAGTCTTGCTTAAATTACAAACAATCCAGTATTCTACGTGGCTCTCGGGTCGCATTTTTAGATTACCAAGTGCTCTTTTTTTTGCTGCTTGGGGTTACATGGCAGATAGTTGGTTCTGTTACTCTGAATGTATCTCACGTTTCAAAGCAATTTTGGTCAGAATATTTTTTAAACAACCTTATACTTCTGTATTTTTCATTCTATAATATATGATTGGAAATCTATATCGACCATACAATTTCAACTACACTAAACTCGAACTTGGAACAAGTCCAAGTTGAAATCGTTCACAAGAGCAGTATTGAACAAGCCAAAGAATAATATTCCAGTGGACGTTCCAAATCTGCTGTTTCGTAATGAATAAAACCTTTCTTGAGTAGTTAGCAACTTGAAAATTTTTGTAAATAAAACAAAACAAACCCCCCGTGAAAATATAATCAGTTTTGAATCTTTGAAATTTCTGCAATATCAACGAAATTCCCGTCTCGATATTCCCTAATCGAGTTGCACGATACATTACCTATCCAATATCGTCGCATCGAATCCGGGAATTGGGAGGGAAATCGGGGGGTTATCTAATTACCGGGCGAATTCCGCAGCGGACTTTTGCATATGTCAAGAGCGCGTGTGAGCGTGTACGTGCACGCGCGCGCGCGCGTGTGTGGTCGAAACGTGGTTCCGTATCGCCTCGCTCGCGTCCGTGATCTTCCACCACGACTCTCCCATTCTTCCTGGAGAAGTGATCGCAAACAAAGAATCTCCTTTGCGCCCCGAGAAAAAGGAAAATAAGGATTAAAGTCGACACACGAATAAGCGATGCGCCGCTCGGATAATCCGAGTAAAAAAAGAGCGCAAACGTGAACTCGCACGGGGACCCTCTCGCGAACCTCTCTCCCTTGGCGCTCATGGAAGTGCGCCTACGGAACTTGGCTTTAGTAATACATGCGATGCTACGAAAAAGAAATGGCACGGCTGGCATTGCCATATAAAGAGTAAAACAAAAGTCAACTATGGATTTGCGAGTTATGGTGCATTGCCTTTAGGGCATAGAAAAAAACTCATGAAAGAAGATTCTTTACTGATATTCATAATTTTCATTTTCATAAGTAGAAATGTTATTATTTAAGGCTCATACTTTCTGGGAGGGCTGAAAGCGAGGTCCAAAGAAAAGAATTTTTCTTCATTATCCCTCGTGGGCGACAGAAGCTTTAATAAAGGTCTTTCGATATTCTTGTAGGTTACAAGTCTGAAAAAGTCAACAAACAATTACAGATAGAATAGTGCCTTTGCAGTGGACCTCGTTTATTACGCGGAGATCGGAGGACAAGCGAAAGCGACAGGTTCCTCGATGGGGAAGCCAGCCCCGGCCAACCAGGTTGTTAGCTTGACCAAGCTCCAACCTCCGTTTGTTGCGACACGGTCGAAGGGACATTATTTACAACGGTTCCTCGGTAGACAATGCGAGCGTGCTCCAGCGGTCGCCATCTTCCCTGCGCCGCTGCTTTCCTCTTCTCCATATGCAACAGCATCTGGCCTAGAAGCAGCAGCCCTACCTCCAAACTCTTGGGGAACATTACGAAATCCCCGCGGGCGTGGTGGACGTGCCGTGACTACTCGTTCCGTTTTCCCTTCTTCTTCCTCATTGACCATTCCACAATTTAAATAAAATAAGTGACTTTTCGCGTGGAGCCACCGCAGACGATCTCGCATTTGCGTTCCCGCGCGTCCGGCTACATGAGCCGACAAGCGCCGATCGTGCGATAAGATAGTCACGCGACGATGCAGAAAGAGAGGGATGCTGTTGCTGAGTTAGTGTCCACTCGAGAAATGATGCGTATAATCGTCGCGTTCGACGCATTGCCCGAGATCTTAGTCCTGGATTACACGAGGATTACGGCCTACGTGGGGAATGGGAATATCAGCCATGCCAGACTTCGGTCCCGACCTGAAAGATCGCGTTCCGGGCGGGATTTTTTTTCACTCTTCACTTCAGCTGCATTTCTTCGAGCAATTCAATATGTTGCTCGTCCGTCCATGTCTGTGTGGTTTTTCACGAGAGTGAATTTTCACTCTTAATCGAATCAAAATACTGCCACCCATACGTAGAGCGAAAATGCACTCTAAGAAATCGCAAGGCAGCAGTGAAAAATTTCACTGTAGCCGAGAAATCATTTGAAAACTGCACTTAGCTATCGATGCGGCCCTTTTTCTGTAAACACACAAAAAGTGTGACAGTAAGAATGGGATTTGTTTAGTGTACCCGGGAATATCGCGTGTATTTCAAAGCGGCGCAAGGTGCCATTCGTCTGGCTTTGGTTATTGTAGCAATGGTTCATTAAATATTAACGAGAGTCTCAATTTCTTCATTTCGTTGATGAGTCGCCGCGCCATCCAAGCCCGCATATAGATTGAAAATTAACTTATATGGGCGCCGGCAAAATATATTGCACACACGGCCCGACTACTCGCGCACTTATGCGATTCCCGGCCTACGATTTACACGGCATAGAGCGCATCCAGTGTTAGCATAAGCCAAGATAAAATTACGTACCTTCTTGAGCACGACCGAGAAATCTCGATACATCCAATTTTATGATAATTGCCAAGAGTGCGGTGCTTTTTGCCGACGTCTGAAGAACACGATTCATTTTTCGAGTGCTTGTAAGGGCTCGAGTGAGCTTGAAATTGAAAAAAAGGTAACGCAATAGATTTTCGAGAATCAGGATTACAATTTTTTATAATAATAGTAATTGCTTACATCACTAGGTTATAAAAGTCTTAATGCTTGATTAAGGTCGGGCCTTAAGCGGTAAATTCGTGTGTTAGTGCACACGGATTTGGAGTGAGAGCGTCAGAGAGCAGAGATAACAATAAGCACGTTTATCTTTCACACAGAGCTCAGTAAAACGTAAAATTACCGCACGTAAAAATTGTTTAAAAAATTACGTTTGCGAAATAATGAGCTAAGCGTTATTCATTGAATATTTATTGCCTGAAAGATCGAAAATCGTGCAGCGTGCGAGAGAGAGCTCATACCTTTTTACAGCTCAAAAACGGTGCGCATTTTTTGAGCCGAAAAAATTACCGAATCACTCCAGGAAACTCCCAGCTTCAAGCGGTCGGCTGCAAAAGTGTTGCGAAACGAGTTGGGATCGTTTCGATATTGCAAACTATTTTAATTTTGCACATAAAATATTATTACTTGCCAGTCCTTTATTTTTTCCCCTCATTCAACTGTTCTGCGCAATTCGGGTTCGTGAGTTGGTAAATAACACTGACGAATCAACAATGCGCATCATTTCAAAATAATTCTTGAGTGTAACAGTTATCGTTCAAGTTGACAAATTAATTATTAATTATATTTAAGATTATCATCTTTATATCATTCAGCTACATGAAAATTCGAATCATTACATTCACCAAAATTTTTACCTAAAGTAGTAACGAGAAAATGTTTTTTCGATAGGAAGAATTAAGGAAAGATTATTCGATCTGCATTATTTTTAAATTGAATGCGAGGCTTTGGAAATTGATCAAAAAGGCATATATTACAACAAGACTTATTTACCTTCAATTTAGTTTGGTCTCCAAAACTGCGTACGATACCGCTGCCTGTCCCGCGCTTCCCTTGTGCAGGACAGGGCATGCTGGTATGCATACTGTTCATCAGTGACTTGTTGACTTTGGTCCGCGCATAGACGTTCAAACTCCTCAAAATGCGCCTTCTTCACAGCCCGGTACCTAACCCAGGATTGGCTTTCGGTTTCTTATCAAAATCTATCTCGCATAATATGGCCTTTTTCCTTCACCGAGCTATGCATTTTAGTATCTCCTGTTTGGAAAAGAATCGAAAAGCATCATTGTAAAATTAAGAGAAATTTCAAGAATCTAGACGAAAAAGACAATACTTACCGGAGCCGTGGATGCCTAATCTTGGTTGTTTGAGGAGCGGGACACCAGGAGTGGTGGACGGCGTCAACAACTAGCACGTCTTTTTTAAAACTACGCCTTCACTTCCTCAACCTTCGTATCGACGAGTTATAAACATTGATCTATCAAAGACTTAAAAATTCTCATTAATATACGAATATAATATGTAAATATACGGTACGATTACAACACGCTGCTAAATATACGGACCGAACATGTTGCGAAATGAAGGTGTTACTCGAAGGACAGCTGGAAAACGACTGGATCAGCTGGGACAAGCTGGAAGCAATGAAGGCTGCCAATGGGAATTCAATGTAGCCGACTAATTTTCGGCAAATTTTCCGTCGACTGTCACTGACCTATTCTTAATTTTCAATTTATAGAAGTTTCATGGGGATCTTCAACAAATTATCGTCAATTTTCAAAGACAGATCTTATCAAAATTTATATTTTCGCAAAAGTATTCCGAAACTATCGTTTAGAAATACATGATTCTCGTAATGACTGATAGCATACGTAATAAAACATGAAGAAAGATGATAAAATGTATGACAATCGTACAGCCACGCGAGAGTATGGGATAGAACAATCACAGAGAATAAAGAAAAACAAACGGTAGCCGGGTAAAAGGTATGCGCCTTTGCGTCGCACGAATGGTGCACGATGTGCGAACTCACGCGTGCGAGCTAATACGCATTCGATATTCAAGCGCACGTGAGTTTTGAATGCACAAATGATTCATTGTGCCCTTGGTCGCGCGTAATCGCGCACGTGACGAGAAATGTGTTTTCTCTGGCATGTATACACCGATTCGAAGTACGGCTCGAAGTATACTTTAAGGGTTAGTTCGCGGGTCGCATGACCGCGATCGAGCTCATTGCCGTACTTCTTGCGGTAATGTTGCCTGTCCCGCGCTTCCCTTGCGCAGGACAGGGCGAAGCGATAATCGCATTCCTCGTCATTTATTCGGCATTTATGGCTGCACTCTTGGGCAAAATTTTTGGAACGGGACTCGTAAACAGCCCAGCATCTAACCCGCGATGCATCGTGGGTTTGGCAGAAACATCAAAATCCGGGGTGGTTGTACGTGCCGGGCTGTTGGTACGCACCATCGTCCTCTTAGAGTGCAGTGCACTTAGGTATTTCTTGTTAGGAAAAGAAATTCAAAGCGTTATTATAAAATTTCAAAAAGTATTGATAAATATTAGGACTTTTTTTTCTCCGTTGCGGGGGGTTCGCATTTAGGGATGACGTGTGGGTACACTGATTCGAAGTACGCCTGATAATATATTTTCAGTGTCGGTTCACGGTTTGCATGACCGCGGTCGAACTCTATGCCGCACCTCTCACGGCAATATCGCTTGTCCCGCGCTTTAAGTCATTTTATTTCTATCCCTCTAATTTAGAAGACTCATCATCACTTTCAAAAGTATGGAAAATTTGCGACTTGTGTATAAGACAATTACTTTTCATATTATATAATCAGTTAAAAACTCATGCGTAATCAAATGAAAAGTATTGTAGACAAAAGTTGATATTTCGGTCATTTTTAGTAGGTTTATTATGCAAATTACACATTCATAGTGACTCAGAATTCTTATGCAAACCGAAACTTTATGAGATGGTCCACATTGGTCATTTAAGCGGTCACCACGTGACGAAACAGTCACTTAAAGTCGGCATATTGTTCCAGCCCAAATAAATAAAAACAAGCGCACGAACGCAGGTACGATACATAAATAGGGTAGCTAGTCTTCCATGAAGGATTGGATTTCACGTTAATTAGTCAAACCTCGTTACAGCGCACGCAAAAGCGCTTGTGTATTCTGCCTAATGAAGGGCCAGGCGTAACAAAAATGAATAGACTCCAATCGCGGAATGTTGCTCATCAACGTTACGCGTTTCATTACCTTACATCGGGAATTTTCATGAATTTCCTTTTAAATGAGAGGAAAAATAGCAATACTTGAACATATTAAGGGGACACAGAGGCTGCTGAAGTGCGAGAAAGACGCATAGAACGGAAAACAAACGAGTGGAAGGAGGGCGCGAAAAAAACGGCCTCTGTGTCACCTTAATATGTTCAAGTATTGCTATTTTTCCTCTCATTTAAAAGGAAATTCATGAAAATTCCCGATGTAAGGTAATGAAACGCGTAACGTTGATGAGCAACATTCAGCAACACGTAAAGTTAAAAACAGAGTGGATTCATTGATACAGAATAGATAGCTAGCTATAGGGACAGAAAAATAATTTTTTAATGTAAAATCAGCAATAACGAACGCCCTTTATGGAAAGAACGTTGTTGACTACAATTTTACAAGAAATTAAACATAATGATGTATTTCATACATGTTTGAGGATATAAAGGACATATGGGTTATGTAGTGAAGTTTTCGTTTGAGTGCACGTTCTAACATATTTATCAACGGATCATTAGCCTCTTCAGTCTTGACCGTAAGAACGGTTTTGGAGGAATGTGCATTTGCTCAGCTCGTTCCCCATGATTACAATAATTCCAACTGGAACATGAATATGCATTTAATATTGCTGAAACACAAACTTTCTCATTATCAGACGAAATGGAAGAGTTTGTGAAATAAAATACATAGAATGAAAGCCTTTATTCGAGAATTCACGTCGAAATTGTAAGTTTGTGCTTTGGGGGGTTCCAGGGACGAAGAAAGAAGTGCTCGTTCATGGGTAACTGATAGTCTTTTGTTCTGTCAAACGTCGAAACGTGGACCATGCCCGGTTTCTACGTCTGCGTGTCGCGAGAAGTTTTTATCGGGGCGACTGCCGCCGAAGCAGCCAGCGAAGATCATCGTTTCTTTTCTCCTTTTATCTTGTGCCCCTCAGCGATGCGTGTAGTATATACGTATACAGATACATTAAACATGGCAGTCGTCCACGACGATGGTGTCCACGTTTAGGAGGGTAGGAACGGCCAGCTGCCGCAGCAGCGTATCTTCCGATACCGCCATTGCTCTTTCTCTTTCTGTCCTTGCGACGTTCCGTGCTATATCATTGCCATCGCCATGCCTACGGGGAAATCTAGGCGAATGCCCCATTTCTTCGTCCCAGCCTTTCTTTTTTTAACCATCCACGGCCAATTAGCGAAGGTACTTTTTTATCGTCCCTCGCGACTCCTCTTGATGCATGCCTTGTTTTCCAGCGCCTTCGGTCGACGCATCAACGGCCTGGCCAGATCATCTGATAGAAAAAATTGTACAATTTCATTTCTCGTGGAAGGGTCTGCAAACAAAACGAGGTTTTTGATATCGCAAATGGATTTTTAGAGATTTTGCTTCATATTTTGTACCGCCAAAATATCATTACCGATATCCCTTTCTTGACCTCTCGAGCAACCACTTACTAACCATTTCAATGAAATATAATACCTATGATTACATGTTGACCATATGAATAGCACATATTGATTGATGTTTCATCATTTCAAGCAGTATATTATAAAAAATTACATTTATCTCTTTAACGTCTTCAAAACCCGCACGTGTTTTTTGAGTTGAAAAATCCAAATAATTTTATATTTTTAACAAATTTAGTAAAAAAAAAATAGTACGAAATGCCTTCTAAAATTGACTTCAACAAAGTGAAAGAAGTTTTCATCCTTTGTGTCGGAAGAGAAGTTGGTGCAACCTCCACTTTGGCCCCGAAAATTATATTATGTTGTACAAAAAGTTCAAACTTTACAAACTTTAACAATTCAACTATAATACATACATCAGGAACCGCCAAGAGTATAAAAACAAGTTAAAAGCTGTAGAGGCAACGAAGACTGTCAAATTTATCATGAACTCAAAAACTGCTACAGCCTTTGAAAAAAATAAAAAGAGCATCAATAATTCTAAAATATGGGAAAAGAAATAATTTTAGATTAAAAAAGAAGTTCTTATTCAAATATAAAAGTTGCAATAATCACTGTCTGAATTATTTGAACAAATGGAGTGATTTCGCTCATATCATAATGACGCGTCCGGTCTACAATATAACAGAATATCAAATCGTTCGCTATTAACTACAGATATCATTACCTACTCGATAATGAAAAAAAAAAGGAAGTTCTCTTCAAGCGTAGATATTCTAGGAAATTGAACTTGATAAAACTTGCGAATACAAGTTTCTTTTTGTTAACGACTTCATTCAAAACTCTGAATAATATTTGAAGTATTATATAAAAGTAACAAAATTCAAGGAATAAAACAAAATAAAATTATTTATTAAATTATTTTGCACATCTAGAAAAAAGGGAGAGAAATGTGAAATATCCAGAATAGAAAATATAGAGTAAAATAAACATGTGAAAATATACAATATTTTTACTTTTTTTTTTCTTTTCAACGTCATTATTTTTGAGACAATAGTAGATCATTTGCACTTTTTCATATCAACATCATATACACTTTTGTATCATAACAACATGCATCATTATGCAAAAAGGGTGATAGTAAATCATAATGAATTTAAGCATGACTTGCGAATTGGAAATTTCCAAAGACAAATAAGATAACTGTTCGTAAATGAGCCGTTCTTGGAAATTTCTTTTTTTTTCTGCAGATTAGGAACAGGGTATAAACGCCCCGTCTCTAGCAGGTCTTTTTGTCATATTCAGTGTCTTATTCAGTTTCTTATCCAGTCCTTTTCAGTCTTTGTTTGTCTCTTTATAAATAGAATTTCTTGCTTGTGCTTCGATTTGTCGAGAGAAATTAGGAAAAATCGGTTAATGAATAAAATTAAATAATTTACCTAAATAATCTATTACATAATCCTTTTTTTTCATAGCAGTTTCAATTGTAGTCTTTTATTTAAAATTACATATTGCAAAGCAAGTGAAATTCGTGCTGCTTTCATCGAGTGCGAAGCACCACAACAGGCTTGGGGGTGAAGCAAAATTTGAAGGGGTTGTAAAATTTTATAGTGAATTAGTTTTATGTTGAAAGCATTGTCGGAGTGGGAGAAAGAGATTTTTATTATTATTAGAAATGAGAGTCAATGCGGATTTAGAAATAAGAGAATTTATGAGAATTTAAATAATAATAGATTTTAGAAAATTTGAAGGAAATATTTTTGTGAAGTTGAAAAAGGATTTTATGTGGAATGTTTGACGAAAAGAATTTTGAATGAGAAAGTGAACATTGTACTGTAACTCTGAATGTTAACCTTAGTTAGTAACTGAATATTTGGTTTTTATTTCGACAACCTTGAAACATTTACTTTTGGTTCCCGAAGAGGAGATGCCAAGGGTCGCGTAGGGCAGTGTATTCTACGCCGGTCCTAGTCTGTATGAGTGCACCTAATTCGAGAGTGTTGAAAAATTGGGTTTCAACCAGTTTCAACATTAGTTTTGTCGGTCTGTTTTGGGTTCGCTCATCACTGATCAAAACTACAAACATTAATGAAAAATTAAGAACAAAGTCAGACAACAGAAAGATAGTAAAATTTTTCTGAAATGGTCAAAACATTTTGTACACATGTAGAATTACATACCTTCTTAAGGCCGACTAAGAAATGTCGATATATTCAATTTTATGTTAATTCCCAAGAGTGTGCTGATTTTTACCTGTGTCTGAAAAACTGAATTCATTTTTCGATTGTTTGAAAAGGTTTGAGTAAGCTTGGAATTAGAAAAATGGTGACATAGTGGATTTTCGAGAATCAGAATTCCATTTTTTTTTTATAAAAATTGGCGATACAAGGATTGAAAAAAAGTATCTATACTCATTGATAATCCTAGAATCACTATGTTGAGCTAGCTGTATAAAAATGCGAATCGTCACCTCATCTGAAATGTTTATTTAAAGTAGTCGAAAAATTTCTTTTCAGTTGACTTTCCAGCGTAGTACTTTTCGTTTCATTTAACCACTAATTACATAACTTCAAACAATTAATTTGAGTATAGAGAACACTATTAAAAGTATGTATAAAGACGAAATCAATGCAACATACGCGAATTCTCGGAAAACAATAAAAGTAAATGTAATTCACTACAATGATGAATATAATTAAAAAAGCCTTTCATTATGTCGTCTTTTAAGGGACGCATAAAAAATCAAGTCAAAGAATAATTTTAATACCAAGTGAATTTATTAAATACGCAACTCAAACCTCGTCGATCACTATTTACCGGAATGTGTCACAATACATAGTTTATACAACCTTATGTTTTCTATAAAAAGCCTTTCAACTCTTTCAGGAACAACGAATTCGTTCTACGCGTGGATAAGGAAAAAACGAGCGCAATGGCAAAAAATGAGCGCGTGGTTTCGGCTTTGTCCAAAAAAGGTCAAAAAATAGACCGATGATGTGAAATCGCCAATCCACGCGAAATTGGAAAAGCAGCTTTTTTACATGTCGACACGTTTAATACTTACAGGAAGCTTGTCAAATTGAGACATTGGTTCGAAAACAGGAGAGCGTGTACATTCCCCTTTCGGCGTTATCTCATTCCGAAACGTAGGTTTTTGCCCAAAACATTCACTCAACATTGTTAATTACGCAAACACTTAGCTTCGAATGCTACAAACTGATGAACAATTTATTCAAGCATCTTCTCGTTGCGACTTAAATTTATCGTCCTAGTTTTATGAAAACTATTGTCTATGACTTTGGTAATCTTTGATATACTTATTCTACTAGACGTAAATAAATTGCTTTTGCCAGTCATTGCATTCAGAGCATTCATACATGCGGTTTTAGGTTAGCAACATCTTGTGATTAGTGCTTGAAAAGTATTATCACTTTCTTTGCCTCTTAAAAATTGCACGTTGTCTAACAGTAATGTCGCTATTTCATTCAAGAATCTTGAATTCTTGATTTCTTTTTTTTCGACCGATCTTTCAGTCTGCTTTGGCTGTCCCATTAATGTCAATTAACTCGACAAATTTGTACAATTATATCTATTCAACATTTTCGCGGTACGAGCGTAAAAAAATAAAATCATGAAATGATTTATTTTTGATGATGATGATGTCAAAATGTTGCTTGATGTTGTTGAAGCTGATGATGATGATAGGGTGTACTTTAAATGAAAACACTGGGCTTAACTTTACTCTACTTTAATGCTCCAAAAGAAAAACACAACTCAATCGAACTACAATACTTCTGTTTTGTATCTAATCTCGTGTGTCGAGAATGTTCAAATAAATAAATCTAAATAAATGAGTATTTTGAGGTTTTTATTTTTATGGATTGGTTTTTTTGAGTTTTTGTAATTTTTTCTTTGATTTTTAGAAGATTTTATGCAAGAAATATGGAAACGCATATCTCATTAGAGAAAACGTTGAGAATATCAAAAGTGTAAGTAAGATTTTCAAAAACTAACTAGCATAAGTAGGAAGTTTTCCTTTTCTTGTCTTTCCTCTAAACTTTGGTGAATGCGGAGAGAGAGAGCTGTTGGTGGCTCCCAATGAAAATATTTAATTGTTTGTCAAATAATTGAATATGTTCATTGTCAACTCGTTTACAAATGCGTCATAACTATGTATTCTTAGTTAGCGATACGAAAAAATTCGTCAAACTTATTCATGCATCTGCTAGTAAATGTAGTTAGAATGCATTAAACTCACCAATGTTTTTTTAGTATGGCCCTTATAAATATGTTATTATATTAACTGACAGCCAGCTGACTGCAATTGACTCGAAAAATGTTCTCAGTAAAATCTACTAAAATATCTTTTTCGACATCAGAAAGGCTCTGATAGGGCAGAAGTTAAACACTGGAATGTACACCAGAAAGATGAGGATTATAGGCGAATTTTTCCGTTGATTAAAATCATGACGAACATGGATTAGTAAGGTTTACAAATTCTTCAAAGTAGCTTTCACCGTAGGAAGTTATTTGTGACGTTAGTTTACTACATTTGATAAGTAGTCTTGATCAAAAATTTCTTTCAGTGTACAGTCCCACAGGAAAAGTAAGCTTCTCGAAGATGGCAGTGCCCCACGCGTTCGAGGCACGCGCTGTGACGACCTTCAAACTCTAGAAAGTATCACCCCTTAGCATGACAGCAGCCTATGCTTCACAGGCACTTCCTTTCTGCTCCCGTTGCACGATTTCCATGTAGCGAACGCATGGAACTCCTGCAACATCAGCAACTATAGTCTCTTGGTTGAGGAGGGGAGCGCAGGAGAAAGATATACGAACGCCGACATCCCTTTTCGACGAAATCCAACACGTTCGAGCAGTTCGAAGTCAGAACAATGCGAACAATGAATAAAGATTGAAAAAAAAAAGTTTTATAATTCCACGTGATCGATCACGTGCAAAAGTATTAACCTTTGAAATTTACCTTACGAAAATGAAAATAAGAAAAAATAAATAACTATTCTTTTGGAAACCGAAATTTGAAAAAAAAAGGTTTCACTTACATACAATGGCAAAAACTTACTTTTGCTTTTTATTTCAAAATACACTACAGTCAAAAATGGAACTGAATGGAAAACAAATGAGACAACCTGCCAAATCATCAAAGTGGGTCGGGGGAGGGAACACACCTACTATGTGTGTGTATCCTTGTGTGGACATATATATATACATAGATTTTCTGAAACATTTGAATCTACTACTATGTACATAAATACATTTTTTACATTTTCAATCGCATAAAACATTCTTTAATGTGAGAAAAATTCTGTATGCATGTGTGACAAAAAAGTCATTATTTGTACTGGTTGAAAAATTTTTTGCTTCTATTGTGCGGAAAAATACGTAATTTAGGTTTCTTGTTCCGAAAATTGCGAACGAAATGTTGGTCTGAAGAATAAAGAATGAAATTGGAAATAAGTAAGTCCTATTTATTGGCTAAGATCAAATTCATCGGATACTCCACGTGTTAAGTTCTCGACAATAAATTTAGTAAATTTCAATAATTAACCATATTATATCCTTCCGATATATTAAGTACACAAACTTTATTATTTAGCTGATTCTGCCTAAAATTAAAAAGAAAAAACTGGGCTATTACTCTATGCAAGTTATAATATGTGAGTCATCATTATAACATTCTTCAATACATGCTTTCATTAAAAATATTGAAAAAAAAGTTGTATTTTCTTGTAAAACAATTACTGGCATCGCTGCACAAAAGCAGTATTTATTATATGGAAAAATAAAACCATAATGTTTTAATCATCTTTCCAAAATATCTTTTTCAAATAAAAGCTTCAACTTGAGCTAATACTAAATGGGGGTTGGTGCTCGAAGCGCGAAGGGGGGCGAAGCCGCCCTAGTAAAATATAATTGAAATAATTTTGTGGTGACATATTTATCTTTCGTTAATGACAACCGGATACAATATAATATACACAGTCTGGCAAAATAGTATATTGCGTATCAAGGGGCTAAGCAACGTCTTTTCATGCGCGGCGGGACAACGCTGTCGAGACGAGGTAATTCCACGAGTTTCGACAGTGTTGCCGTCACGCGTGAAAAGGCTTTGCCCCGTGATACGCGCTGTACTTTTCTTGGTAGACGCGTAAATAAGTATGTTATGCGCGCAGCGGAGTAGGCCTAGGTTCCCCTTTTCGACTCGGTGGAATATAACTGGTGACTTCGTGCGTAATAGCGTTTTTTCTTTCTTCACCGTTCGAAAAGAGGATTCTTACGCTCAATCCGCGAGCAGCATAACGCACTCAGTTAAAGCGGCTACCATAAAAAAAGAGTTTTCGTAAAATGACGGGATGATTCGTTAAAAAAAATATATCTTGAGTATACCTGGAAACATTTTTAAAAAGAATTTTCGCGAAGCACGTCCTATTTTCGAGCGATACATTTTTTTAAATATAATTAAAACTACAAGCATAAAATCTGCAATCACGTGCAAAAGTATTAACACTTGAAATTTACTTTATGGAAATGAAAAAAAGAAAAAAAAATAACTATTCTTTTGGGCACCGAAATTTGAAGAAAAAAAAAGGCTTTTGAGTATATACAAGTGCAAAAAATTACTTTTGCTTTCCATCTCAAAAGATATCTACTCAATCAATGAACTGCAATCAACAATAGAACATGATTGAGACTGACAACCGCCAAATCATCAAAGTGGGGGGAGGGGGAGGAAACACACCTACTATGTCTGGATATACATACATACATGGCATACATATATGCACACATACATTTTTTCAAACATTTGAATCTATTAGTATGTACATGAATACATTTTTTACACTTAATGTATTTATTCATTTTATATGTTTATTTTTGGCTATACAGATGAACTTCAACATTTGTATAATATATATATTTGATATCAAATATCGAACAAATATCATGAATTATATTACAATAAATGTATACACTAAAAAAAAGTTGATCATTATGTAAAAATGTTAACGATACTATATTTTATTGTATTATTTCATTTATGTGATTCTATATTTGTAATTTGCGTGTTTTTAATTTTATAATATTTGTAAGAGTACAATAATTATTTTCATGTTAATACATAATTTTTGTGAATTTTAACGAATAATTTATTATTGTATGTATAAATTTATGTAAAAAAAATTTTATTCATTGATATGTCATTTTGTAATTCAAATAAAAGACCTTATTCATTATTATAAATGCATGTCATTATATTTTTTTGATGTCTTCATTGTAACTCATTGATTTTTTTTTCGGGGTGGCATCTTGCCGGTCAAGAAGGACAAGTGGGGAAAAGAAAGGAAGTAGAGAGGGCGAAGCGGTGAAGGTCAAGCGTCGAAGCAGGAATCCCATGCATCAAACGCATGGGCGCGATGTTTCCTGTTCACGCTTACACGTTACGCTTTTGAAACAAGCATCTGTGCAGGGGTCGTGACGAATTGATGCTTCTCAAGCTCCGACGGAGCCCGCCCTCGCGAGGTGCGCGACATTATGATCGAGAAGCTTACTTTTTCTCCAAGTGAATAAAGTAAATATTTGATTGTTACTGTTCCACGATTTATGTATTTTTATAAAGATTTTTTTCATTTATATACGTCGTGTTGAATAAATTTGGATGATATTTAAGTTTCTAAGAATTCACGAATATGAATTGGTTGCTGTTGACATTTTGTCATTTTTTTCGATTCGATGTAGAAAAAAGTTGATCTTGAAATTTTTTTTAATTTGAGTTGTATATGATTTTGTGATAATTTCATACGTATAAATTTTCAGGAAGTAGAAATGGAATTCTCACTTTTTATGACTCGTCATATTTTTCATTTCAGTGATAGATTATAAATGATAGGCGCTCAAACTTAGAGTTATGTGTCGAAATAAAAATTTTTGAAAGAACTTTATTCAAAAAGCACAACTCGTATTGAAAAAAGAAAGCAAAACGTGTCGAGTGAATTTTGATCAAGGATAAAAAAAACTGTTTAAACGAATCATGAAATTCGAAGGTAAATATCACGTAGACCCTCAATGTCCTCTCAAAAATTTTTTTTTCTAGCTTAGTGTCAACCCCCAACGTCTATCACTTTCCAGCCACCACAGAAACGACGGATTTTCTCTCCAGGAATAATTCTCGAATTGTAACCAGCGTCAGTAAATATCCGAGAACGCTACCTGCGGAGAAACGCTAGCATGCAAATGGTGAAGAGCGTGAAGCTCTTCCATGGAAGTGGATGGCAAGCTATTGCTGTCCCCTAGAACACCGGAAGTTTGCACGACGATCGGGGAACCTCCGCCGGTGCTGGAAGACGCCGGCGTCCCTGGACATGTGAGGCTTCCGGTGGCACCACCGCCGCCATCTTGTCTCATTATGTTGCGCCGCCATTTGGCCCTCGCATTTTGGAACCAAACCTGCGCAAAAGCAATGTTTTGACCGAGTTGACAGAGAGCGTAAAATAGTGCGACTCTTTCTCGTACCTGAAGAACGCGTTTCGAGAGACCAGTTTTTTGCGCGAGTTGCTTAAGATCCTTGGCGTCAGGGTTTTGATTAATGTTGAAGTAACTTTTCATCGTGCGCAGCTGGTGGTGCTTGAAACTTGTGCGCATGCGTTTCGTGCGCTGGCTGTGGTGCATCGTACCTGGGGAACCCACGGAAGTCTCGTAGGCCGCGAGGGATTCCATCGAGGACGACAGTTCCGTTGGGTGCAGCAATTCTGCGAAAATGATTGTTGAGGGAACTCGAATACATCACACTTTAGGTATGAATGTTTACCTAAATATATACAAATGCAGTCAACAATTAAAGAAAACTTTTCTGCAAAACAACGTTTATCAACAGTTGTAATAAAAACTAATGCAAGTAAATAATCCCGTGAACGACTTGAAATATGGCTCCTGATTTCCCCAAAGGTTTTATTCCACGTTGCTGCAGAAAGCAACTGCGGCGGAGAATTTCTTAGGTCCGAAAGGAACAAACAAATAGAGGAAGCTTCGGGAGTATCGAAAAAGGACATGTGAGCGGTGTATATAATGGCCGATGTGCCTGCGTTCCGCCCGAGTACGAAGAATCAATCTAATAAATAACGCGGCCCCGCGGATAAGCATTGAATTCAATTGAGAAAACAAGTTCCAAGCACGGCGTCGCAGTCGTGTTACTGTTAATAAAGGCCTGAACTTTCATTCTGTCGGGATCGATTTCTCCATTCCTCTGACCGAAAAAGGAATCTGGCGCGCGGTGCTTCAGAATTCTAGTCCGCGAAGTGGTAGCGCTATCGCTTATACTGGACTTTTGCGCCCCGCCCCGATCCTCCCCTCTCTCTTTACCTCTCGATTAATTAACTACCTGATTCATTCATTATTTAGCCGCGTGCTCCAAGGCTCGTTTATTTGTCGAGGAATCACGTGTTGCACTCAATTGAGACGACTTATCTGGCCGCGAACAAACGCGTCGCGTTTACACATGTTAATTACGTTTATTCAACGACTGAGGCATTTTTTGCCTTGCTCATTTTTGCGTGTTTGGTCGTTGACAATGTCGCAGTATCATTGGAAATGTTGTATTTCCGTTTTTTTTTTTTCACCTAGTCACGCTGTATTCAATTCAGTACATTCTGGATTTAATTGTGGCATTGTGTCTTTATTAGCTGCACAAAAAGAACTAAATCTTTAGGTGTCGCATCTATGTCTTTCAAACGAAAGAAATTGGTAGTGTTGAACCAACACATTATGATTTATGCTATTAAAGCTTATGTAATGAGTTAGCCACACTTGGATATGCTAAAGCAGTCAACTAATGCTGCAGCCCATGGATACAGGTTAATTGCACTTGAAAAAAAAAAAAAAAAAAACTGAAATTTCCATGAATACGTCTAAAAGTAGCTCAGTCGGTAAAGTACTCGACGCGTAATCAAGAGTTGTCCCGGGTTCGGATCCCGGCTTGTGACGCTTGTGACGGATTTTTTCTAACATATGAATCAAACACGAGGAATCATTGACTGGGAAATTGAGTGAGTGAGAATAAATAAAATTTTTCTGTTGGAATAGAAGGAAATTTTCCAGTTCGAACGGAAATTGTAATTTTCAACGGCAATTTTTTAGTTAAGTATGGACATATCGGTTTCCAGAATGAAAATTTTAATTTTTTGACAAATTTTTTCTTCCAAAACTGGAAAGCTTACGTGTCTGAACGAAATTTTCTAGAATTGAAATGATTAATGACCTGCAGTCAAAACTAGAAATTTTTTTTCAGTGTACGTACGACTATTTTTTCCAGCCAACTGTAACACATTTTTTAGTTGCAGCTCCAAATATAACTGCTCATATAGCACACTCATTAGCTGCTCATTTGCCATTAGCTGGTTCAGCACAACCAGTTTTTTACAATACTAAAATGTAACAGCAAAAAACTATTTGCATAGTATCTGAAAAATTTTGAGTCTTGTTCAAAAAATGTGTTTGTCTTTTCAACCCATACTTGAGCATTCATAAAAAATAGTATAATAAAGTGCCATAAATATTATTTTTGAATTTTTATCTAGACTGAAGGGTTGAACTAAGGGTGAATTCTCAAGTTGAAGATCTTGCGGATTTTCACCCACAACTACGTTCCGATTTTTTTAACAAGGTTAAGGTACTAATGTTCACAACAGAAAATACGGTATGAATCATGAATTTATTTAAAACTTATATACATAATCGTATAAATTACATAGACGCAGTCTGTAGAGTATAGTACTTAACAGTATTGACTATGCATCCAACGATATTCAAAAAAAAAAAAACCACAAATCATGCGGGAGAGATTTACCTTAAAATTTACGAAAAGCTCTACTACGATCCTGCGAATCTTATCTTAAATATGCGACCAGGAATCGCACGTTAAAAAGTTGACGAAATCTTGAAAAATACGTATATTTTGCAAAAAAAGAATAAAAAATACGATTTTCCGAAAGTCCACTTGGTGAGGATGTGTAAAAATCATTTAATAATTTAGTGTCTTACAGTATTTCCGCAAGCCATTTCTGCAGAGGAATTTGCAAACTTCCTCGTCCAGAACTAGAAAAAAAGTTACTTTACTGACTAGTGGCTGTGGCTAATAGCACTAAGGTCCAACCTTGGAAAGTATCTCTTCGCAAGTCTACGTCTCATTTCAAGCGAAGAACTGACTCTAAATCCGGAAGATCTTTGAAGCCTGTTGACATGTGACAGTTTGGAGAATTCACCAAAGTTATGGTTGCCAGGTCAAAAACGTAGCAGATTTTTGCTCAAAAATTTGCGTGAGCTGTCTGTAAATTGAAATAAAGTGACCTTAGGCACAAAAAACAGCAGAAACTTTCAGAAATCAAATATACATTGGAGAGAAGAAAAAAAAACGATGCATCTCTACTTACAGCGTCCTCTCGAATCCTTCTTTTTCCAAAGGGAGGATAGTCAGGTTCCTCACTGCTGGCTCAGAGCTGGTGTATTTTGATTGACCTACCTGAACGGGGGTAAATTTAGGGATGGAGGTTCTTGATCTTACAAAGAATCCATGAAAGCCTATGTATTCGACGATATTTATCACGAGCTTAGTATCCTCTGATACAAAAAAAGATAATTCTTTATCTGTAGAGACTATAAGTAAAAACAAAAAATTGATTTGGTTCAAAATTTTATCAAATTTTCATTTTTTTTGTTTTGTTGACGCATCATATGTCAAAACACGTTCCGCCATTTTTTTTTATTCATGAAGTTGCCCGAAGAATCCCGAAATGTTCTGAAGTGACAAAGATAGCGTCTGCGCATGCCATTATTTATGATTATTATATTGATTTGGTTGACAATGCTTCACTGATGTGCAAGTCGCTTTGCATAGTCAAAGATGTAACCCTTGCTTTCAAAGGGCTTACCATGTCTCCTTTTTTTATATTTAATTTTAATTATAATCATAGGCTTTGTTTGAAGTAAAAGGCAAACTCTATATGAGATGTATTAATTTTTTCCTTCATTATATTGTAAACTAACTCACTGCGTATTGCAATGTTGAATTTTGTTTATCCTAATGATACTATGAAATGGTGTTTGAAGTGTCGACCGTAGGGGTGTACTTCAATTTTAGGTAAATCATGACCCATCTTTTATTAGCAATGTTAGATTCCATTACTGAATAATAAATGTTTAATTCTAAAATGAGAGAATGCTAGAAAAACAAGATTAATAATCAAAGACATGACTGCGGATTTTTCAAAAGAGTTATTTCATTTCATTTGTGGAAAATTAGTAATATAAATAAAACAGAATTCAACTCTGGCTCTCGCTACTGTGGCAGAGATAGAAGAGTTACTCAATTTGACGAATAATAAAGAAAAAGATCACGGGAAAACATGAAACATCATTTTCTTTTATAAACGAAAAATTTCGCTAGGATCTTTGTGGAAGTAGCTACTATGATAATGGACGTCTGGAGTATGTAGCTTGTACATAATTATAATGGCAAACAGTTTTGAGGAGGTTTCTGAGTTTTATTTTGAATGCAAATAGGTTAAGAAGTAAGCACGGAGATAATGAGTTACCTGAATGAGTTGAATAAGAAAAGTCTATTAAAAGCTACTCCGAGCGGTTAGGTCAAGTTAGCTGACCTAACTTGAGCGACAAATTAATGGGAAACATGGGGAACAGCAGGGAACATGAGCAGGATATAGCCCTACTGCTCTTTTTTTGCAACAAAAAAAAATGTTCTATTTTCAGAAGAAAAATTTGCTTGTAGAGATGTTCAGGAAGTTTTTAGGGATGTGTGTAAAATTTTACGAAATTGACGAAGAAAATTTATGAGTACTCTTATATATTTTTTGACGGTAGCTTTGCGCTCCCCTCTCTTCAAGCTCTGCTGTGAGACTTCTATATACTGAAATAAAACATTACTTTCCGCAGTGTGGAAAGTGAAATGGCGTCGGTTTTTTTTAATTAACCAGTCACTTTCCAAGCGATGTAAAGAAACTAGTGCAAAACCGCATTTAGCGTAAAAGTACGTGCGCCAGGTGTGTAAACACTCGAGGTGCACAGTCGCTCAAGTAGCATCAGCGGCCATTCTGGTCCCAGGGATCACGTATTGGCCGCAGCGACATTCTTTTCCGGGAGAGAGCGGCCAATCGATGCATCTTGCCGCCGATACCCATCTGTCTCACTGTCCTATGTTCTGCCTCGAGAAGATATTCCTCCTCGGCTTTTTCTTTCCCTGCGTATATTTTATCCTCCCCTCGCTTCGCTCTCGTCTCTGAAGATGCGAGTGGCTTTCGCTGTGTGCGTCAACTCCTTGGGACCAGAAATCGATAACGCCTGCGACAATGGGGTGTCTCGGGGCGGAAAAAAACGCGCGCGTCGACCGAAGAAGACTTGCGCGACGTATTCGGAATTTAGATTTATTTTCAGAAAAACTTCACGTCGTCATAGAAACACCGACCATCTCCGAATCGCCGTAAAAACTTGGGCAATTATGGGTAAAAACACTTCAACAAAACGAGCAGCCTCGGTGTGGACAGAAGGGCGGGAAAACATGGTCGTCGCTTGCCAGTTCTGCTTCTCATGCGAGATTCTTGAGCTCTTTGAATCAAAACTCTCCTTAGTCCCCGCTTACAAAAATTCGTTTTCATTTCAAGCATTTTTCGTTTTCTTTTTTCCATTACGTACACTATATGTGTAACTCTATAACGCAGCATTTCTTTGGCAACAATTTCTGTCCATATGCAATTCCTTACTTCAACTTGTACCTCAGGTTCTTTCCATCATATATATTTTCTGAACGACGCACTTTTTTGTGGGTTGTATTTGCCTTTAGGGCAAATTCGACTGCATTTGCAACCTGTCGTGTTCGTATGGTTATGTTTAATTTAGATTAAGTAATGTTTAGAGCAGCGATTCTCAAGTCTTTCAACCTTAGTCCTTTTGTTACATGCCAGGCATTAACCATTCGAGCAATTACATCGCTTCTCTTGTCTGACCCTTTTCCTCGACCATACCTTGTTTCATGAATAGATTCGCGCTGGAGCTCTGGCCCTCGCCAATTACTCGTATTTGATCAAGAATAACTTGATTTAAAGCTCTTGTCGATGCGAGTGATGATTCGCGAGACGATGGTGCAGTGGAACTGTTTTCTAAAGAAGGGATTTAATAAGGATATGAAAAATTTTTGATGCAGCTTTATTCGCCATCCTACTGATGGTCAAAGTGAATGAAAAAAAGGTTGTTGAAATAATTAAAAATGTACTCACTGAAATCTAAGGGAGAATAATGATTTCAAGTAAGTTTTCCAAATAAAGTAAAATTCAGAATCATCAATTTTGTGAACTTACAATTTATTCTCTAATAGAATTCTTACAATGACTGCTTTGCAAGGACAAGGTAAGAAAAAATTGCTTTGACTCAAAGAATAATGAAAAATTGTAACGTGCAATCTAAAATGACGCTAATAATCTGTAAATCATCGAGTACTAGTGCACCAAATTCTAGAAGTATGTAAAGAAATCGACAAAAATACCATATAAACTATCGTATTAGAGTAACACTGAAGAGACATTCAACAAAAAAGAAGTTCATGAAAGTATTTTTTCTTTAAAAATGTAAACGAATACTTTTAGTCTTTTCAACTTCTAACTTTGGATAGGGGTTCTAAAAAACGTGTAGTCTATCAATAGAAATACTGAAAATCTGAAAAAATACTACATAATGCTATGGAATCTTGGAAATTGAAAAAATAAAAAGAATGAAAGTACAAACAATCAATGTAACACTCAAAATATATGTGGAAGTTATTTTCCGTGAATCTACCAAAATTAAATTCCACAGCGGTGAATTTTCAAAACTTATATGTCGGTCTATAAAAAAAACCAAAAATCAATCAAATACTACAATACCCTTTGAAATTTCATGAGCCCTAAAAATATGTCAGCATATAATTCCTGGAATCTTTACTGGAATATACGAAAACACCAGAAAACTCTTCGTTTATACATATAGAAAAAAATTGAAAAAAAAAAAATACGAACCAAACAAACATACAAAAAAAAGTACAGCAAGTGTGTATAAAAGATACTGTTTGCTAAAATGATATAAGTACGCAAAACTCAAAATTCTTGATATTGTGGTACCAAAATCCTAGAAATCTATAGAGCGATCGATAGAAATACTGAGCATGTGAAAAACTACTAGAAAATACTGCCAACTTTTATAAATAGCACATCATACTATCATTGTTAAAATCAATGAAATACTTGAAAACGGTGTAGACATGATTTTCTCAAAGTTCTAATAAAATACTAAAAATTTGATGAGTTTAACTCTAGAATATCGAATTTCGGGAAATCCATAATGATGCCAGATATTTCTTCGAGTATTATTAATGCTCAAGAATAATAAGAAATACTGAAAAAAAATCATCGGTGAGCTGAAAGGCATGGTAATCGAATTCCATCATATTCAATAAATACATAAAAATCTGCCTCTCTGGACTCTATAAGTCGTACGACTTAAAAATCTCAGAATTCGACAAATATGAAAATCGTACTCTCGTAATCAAGTCGTCAAAGAGAAAAAAGTTAAAAGTCCCGAATCAAATACTTTTGCGAAGAAACCCCCCTCGAAAAGTTTTTCTGTCTACAGAAAAACTTTTTTATATTCTTATTTTTTATAAGAATTTAATGTCATCAAGTTCGTCACATAAATCCAGAGTTCAAACAAGTTTTGATTCATGATTCGATAAAAAGTAGAAAAAGCAGCATACCAATGTAAAATCGCGGAGTCTATAAGAAAGTTGAAAGATTCTTTACGTTTCGTGAGTTCGCAGTAATCGAATAGCTACCATTCCCACATCTAGGAAATTCCTGATCGAATCTACAAAAGTAAGCGATCGATAGCTAAGATCTTTGCGTAATGCGAGTAGCCAAATTACGAGCGGTACCAATCATTACGGCGTCGGTACTTACCCAAAGCCCCCGTCGCGAGTCTCATGGTGACTGGTAACTCGGAACCGGTGGCTCCGGAAAGTTTTCTCTTCCTTGGCCTACCTTTCTGCGCCGATACACCGCCGCCGATGGAACTTTGCTCCGCTGTGCTATAATAACCCGGAAGTGGTGACACCCCTGGCGAGCTTATATCTTCCACGCTCCCGGAAGTGTTGCCGTAGTCCGTCGAGCAGCAAATCAGCTCGTAGTGAGGCCTTGTTAAAATGCACAAAAGTATAATGACATGTATTGAACTACTGTTGAACATAAGTATTCGTGCGCAAAGAAGAAAAATGATTCCACATACTATCAATATGCGTCTTTTATAATTCGATCTCTGTACAGGAACAGGAATTCATCTTGCTATTTTCATTCTTCTCCTTTTATCAACGCGACCTTTTGAAATCCATGGAACTCGAAAAAATCTCTCAAAAAATGGAAGAATGAACCCTCGAGTTTTTAATGAATGCGAGTTGCTCGACTAGCAAACAAAACAATTGCAACCTAGTTTCCCCTTTACCTGCAGTACACGAGGCCATCCCTTTGTCCAAAGTGGTCGCCCTTATTCAACGGAGTGCCACAAGATGTACACGTGAAACAAGCCACGTGGTAAACGAGCTCCCTTGCTCGCATCACCAACTCCGAGGCGGAAATTCCAGCCTGACAACGCGAGCATCTTGAAACAGCGAACAATCTGAGGGGCAATGATTTGTTACTAGAAACATATTTTGTAACGCGGCTCGGGCTACTGTTACTCCCGGGCCGGGATCGCTGCAATGCGAAAAGATGAAAAAAGAAGCTAGTCTCAATCGCCTGGCATTGCTCGCGACGCGTATTGTTGCATATTGCATGGATTGTCTTTGTTTTCTTCTCTAACGAACGAGAACGAGCAAGATATATACCGGGCGCTCCTCCTCTTGCTTCATACATTCTGTCTATGTATGCTAAAGCTAGTTTACTATGATTGATGGAATTCTCTTCCTCTGGAATCTGACTATATTTTACCTCGTTTTTTTTTTTTTTTTTTTTTAATTTTGTCGTGCTGATCATCAGGAGCGTACATTTCAATGGCATGTAGTTTATTGAGATTGAAGAGAATTTCGAAGATTCAAATGAAAACGAAATTACTGAACTTTTTGAGTAAGTTAAAAACGGATAAAATTGTAAGGATTGTCGATGGTTCAATAGAGAAATGTTTCAAAATTTTATGGATCGTGGGAAATTCAAAAAATCACGTTATACTGCAAAAACTGGAATAATGTTGAAAATTTGAAAAAATTTCCTGTCGAATGGAGATGATCGATGATCTTGCAATCCTAATGAGAAACGAGAAATTTGAAAAATTTGAAATATTCAGAAATAATTACAAATTTTAAGACTATCTGCGATTCTGTCATACTACCAGAGTTACCTTGTTCAAGGTTTTCGTCACAACAATGTTTTTTCAGGGACTAAAAGGCTTGGTGCCTAGGAAGAGCACTACCCTTTTTCTAGCGATATGCTTATGAATAACCTCGCACATAGAGCGCGATATAAAGGATCATTATTACGGAAATGGCTGGCCATGCCCACTGTATGGGAAGGACGGAATTTTCGATGCCCAGATAGGACCAAGGCAGATGCTGCTCATTAGTAGACATTTTGTGTGGTCCACTGAGCATAAGTGACGCTCCTATGCAAATTCGACACTACCTCAATAAATACTGAAATGGCTCTTGCCAAGGGAAGCGTGCTCCGCAACGGAAGCACGGATTCCGCATTAATTCTCAGTAACCTGCTGCACATTTTTTAACTCCCTGAACACCCGAGTTCACGCTATTCTTGGGCTTTCCTTTGGCTCCAGTGCGCAAGGAACATGAAATAACCGAAGAAGTAAAAGGGGGATTTCCAACTTGGACCTTACACCGAGTGCGACTTGAAATAAATCGAAGGCAAAGTCACTCAACGTGATAAAAATTTGTCCGTGCAGTACTTTGGTAGAGTGCTTTCCATTCATGTATTCAGCGATGGAAAAGTTACGAATGTTATGAAATTATATGACACATATGAATCATTCACAGACTACAGCTTCTTGATGTTTTTAAAATCCGCAACCCAAGAGCTCGGAGGCTGCGGTTGCAAAGCGACGCACAAATCTTGTTGTGAAAGGTACATCTCGGGGACGTTTGGTCTACCAACCTGTAGTAATCCTCTTTGCAGTAAATATTGCCATCCCTGGCGAAGCAAGTGAGCTTGGCGGCGAGGGGCACCCGACAGTGACAGCATCTCAGGCAGCCACAGTGCCAGGCCCGGTCCGCGGCTCGGAGGTACCAGCGTTCCGTTATCTCTCTTCCGCATCCACCGCAGCAGAGAACACCTTCCGAAACGCTCGTATTTTCAGCGCCGCCAACGTCGGCTTGACGTCCGCTAACAGGGCCATTTCCCCCGGGCGGGGGAGTCACGCTCCTGCACCCGACTTCCTTCAGCATCTTACCTCAACCGCGCGCCTTTGCATCTTTCTTCTTACCTGCAACCTGCAACAACAGGATATCCCATTTTTCCCACATGGAGTGGATGCTAATCCTTTTTTAATTTTAACGAAAATGCTGGAAAGACTCGCCTATCTTCATTATCTTCGAAGAATATTACCTTCCGGATTCAAGCAGAAAGAAAATGAAACTCTCGACAAAAAGTTGATAAAATTTCATTGAAAGGACAATATGATTCAAGCTTTCAGCCGGTAACCAGGTCCCTCTTTGAGAAACTCATAAATATGCCGGAAAGACATGTCGTAAATTAAAAAGAATACGAAGTAATTGTCGTATAAATTGTTGTGGGTTTCGGAATTCACTGACGGGTTCCTTTTTAAACAGTGATTCATTCAAATAGAGACTTTCTCGAAAACAGTATAGTTCGAAGACTTGCAGAAAAAATGCTCCCATTAGGGGCTTCTTGGTCGTCTTTATATATCCTCGTTCTTGTACCCATAGATAGTTGTCGACCAATCACGTTTTAGTGGCGTGATCCGTCTTTGAATTTATCGGACGTTGCCATATCGGAGAAGGTAAAAAACAGAAGAAAACCTAATAGTTTTGCTTACGATAGTAAAAAAAGAATAGATTACTAAAACGTTATTTTTAGATACATGATACGTGGAACGAATGATTTACACCGACGTTCTACGATTAGAAGTTTATTACAATCATTAATAGCGCCTCGTATATCGGAGTAATTTGATAGTATAGAAAAATGAAATAGCTAAATAAAAGACGTGTTCCGAATGACCGATAATAAAGTGTAGATTTGCGAAAATAATATATCTTGAAAAAAGACAGTCGTCTCGTTATCGGTCACGAAAAGGAGGCCGACGACCTATTAAAGCGCTATTTTCGTATGCTCCTATCCTATCATGCTGATTACAAAGGAAAAGAACGAACTAACAACTAGAAATAAAATGCTAAAATTTAAGGCTCTAGGACAAAATTCATTGATATATGTACAAGTATAGAATATAAAAAAGTAATAAATATATAAATACGTGAATTTGACACAAGTTCAAAATTTGCGTTATATTTAAACAGACAATCGATAAAATTTACACCAATATTAATACTTATTTTTAACAGGCTGATGTATTCTTACACTAGATACGCCCATGTATGTAAATTCAAGCATGTCGTCATCGTGACAGTAACTTTTACAACAATTCATCTGATTTGATATTTCTTTGAAAGAAAAATACTGGTATTACATGAGTACGATAAGATCTTTCTAGTGGAATTAATTTCCCTTTAAATTTTTTCATACAATGGGAAAGCCGGAAGGTTCTACGTGTGTAAAATAGTGCAACAGTCCGTGGCCGTCACGTACTGTTCGTGGTACTTGCTTGCATGCAGGCGAGCGCGTTGGCAAGACCGTTTCGATCGGCGCGGATTTATGAATGAAGCGGCGGTTAAGCAGCGCCACTGGAACGCCGGCCTAGAATGGTAGTGAATCAGTACGAAATCGGAGTTAATTAGCCCACCGAAGGACCTCGGTGCTTTGGCGTGCCCAAAGAAGCCAATGCCCGTTGAATACGCGCTATAAAATGAGCGCCACTTGCTTTTCCTCACCTAAAGACAATATCATGGTTACCGCAATCATACAAACAGTAAGATTTTCACCACCTGTAATATTATTGTGTTCAAACCAATGGCGAGGGAAACTCGATTTGCAAATCAAGCGAATAAACGCGTGCAAGATGATCATTTTCGTCAGACAAGTGCGTTTTTATTCATGCTGTCACTCGAATCTCGAGATTTTCTTTATTTTGAAATGTAACCACAGCTCTATCCTAGTCCAAATCTTTTCGCGAGCCTTTGAGGCAGAGGATATCGCCAATATGCGCCCGCAAGAAAAGAAGCGTGACGGAAGGGTGCGAGAGAAGTAGGACACCTTCTGTTCTTTCGGTCTTGTGTCACCGAGAAAAGACCCCCGTTACGCAGCAGCCCTGTCCGCCAGAAATTTTAATGATCGCCTTCTTCTTTCTCCTCTGGTGACTTGGCCGTTCTTTTGCCTACCTGGGCACGATTAACCAGCTGGAAGCGCAGCGGTGAATTCCACCGCGCGATCCTGAAGGCCGCCCCTCGATTCGACAGATTTGCCGCCGTTCCAGAAGGCCGTGCGACTCTTTTTTCACTTCCTTTTTTTCTTCGCTTCCTCTCTCTTTCCTCTCGCCATTCGTCCCTTTTGCGTCTGGTGATTACGATCCTCGTTCTCGCGAGTTCTTCGGTGACAACGCTTCTGACCTTTCTGCCGAACGTACCGTATTGATTTTTCGAAAGCTTCAGGACTTGCAAACTTTTTCCCTATAAATACTTGAAAATGCAAGACATGAATTGAATTTAACAAATTTTTTAGAGTTGTTTCACATGAGGCTGACATTGTCTTATGATAATTTCATAATCGACGATATATTCATGCACTGTTCGTGCTAAAAAATGAAAAGGAAGAAAACTATGAATCGAATGTCCGATTTCGCATCTAAATGTAAACCAGTTTTATGAAGCCTATAACGCCAATCATCTGTATACTCCGTTTTTTCGTAAATTCAAATAAATGAAGAGTCGAGGATGATTTCTCAGAGCCACGTATAGTTTGTGTCATCAAGATACTTATTCCATCTTTTGGTCAGACCGCGGTCGAGAACCGACAACTATCAATGTAGGATATATTATTATTGTATAATTATGCAATTCAAGCGAAATATTCAACTCATGTGCTTTGATGGCTTTTTATTTCAATCAAAATTCACGATCTACAATTCAGGCTTTCCTTGTGATCTTCACAATTTGAATATCTTCTGGTTGGCCAGCAATATTGTCTTCATTTTCTTTTTTATTCTAATAATTCTTGAATATAAAGCTTCCTTCGTAGCACCTAGCGAATCGGTTCATTATTCACAATTTTAAGAGGATTTCTCAATCACGATATTATTATGGATGTGTTTTTTGACTGAGAAACTGAAACGATTCGGAGTGTTAACGGCTGGCTCGTTTTTTCTACATAACCGGCCACTAAAGTCGGCGTTATATCTTATGAACCTGACTCCAAACGATATTCCTTATTGAACTGAGAGTGACTGATTTTGATCATTTTATGGGAAATTTAGTACTTCCACTAATTGCATTCAATGGACTGTAATTAGTGATATGTCCTTTCAACATAAAAATAAGTTTCTTGAAGACGAGACAGTGATTACCGGTCGAAAGCTTGAATTATAATATATTGACGTAGAACTACGTCTTTCTCCGCGGTTTTGACATACATATGGGAGAGGGGGGTAGGATGCCACGAAGGGGGGTCTGAAGGGAGGTAGAATGTCACGAATATGTGCCATGAAAGGGAATTCATTGTAGATAATAATGAAAAACATAGTTGAAAAATGAAAGTTCGTTTATTGAAAATTATGGAACTTCTGGTTCGTTAATTGCTAATAGTGGGCGGTGGTACGAGGAGTATGTTATATATCTTTCACAATGCCAAGTTGTAGGTCCTTTCGACGAAGCAAGCTCATTTCTAAAGTTATAATACATGAATTATAAAAAATCTATTTTTAACTCCCCCTCTCTTTTTTGTTTAGATTCTGGCGTTCCGGCCCTAAAACATCAAATTCTGATACAAGACAAATGAAAAGAAGTATTTGTCGTTTAAAAGTAAATGAAAATAAGTGATTACTCTTTAAATTTAATACATGCGGATTAATATTTAAAAATTCACCATCCACCTTTTTCCGTCAAAGAAAATTCGATTTGTCCTTTGGATTTGCAGTCAAGGTCTTCGCTATAACAAAAAAGTATCTCTAATTTTGAATCTCTATTTTTAAGTACAGTAAAACTAGGTCCAATTTATTTACCTACTTTTTTTTCTTTCCCTTGTTAAAGCGATAATTTCGCCCTCCAATATTTTGTTTTCACAGCATTCATTACATTGGATGACCACGTTAGCAACAATTTCTTTCTTTTTCTCTTTCTGTTCTTTAGGAATATTTTCCGCCACGATCTTAATTTGTGTTCTTACCAATTGTGTTGCTTGTTCCACAGTGGCTCCCTTTATGTCAAGTTTGACGGTACGTGTATTTTTTTTGTTGCCTACATCAAACAGACATACACAATTACAATAAATGATGCACTTACCTGTAATATGCACTTACCCATAATATACGCGTATTATGTTTTCCGCGGTTTTCTGGCCCGCTGATGACAAACCAGGAGTCAAATTTTCAAAATAAATGTATGAAAGCTCCTTTTTGAACAAATTATTGAAAAAACTTGTTTAAGAGCAACATAGATGTTTTTTTCACTGTTCAAAGTACTATTGATGACTAATTTGTTATCGACATCATCTCATTCTTTAGTTTCAATCGCATCCAGCAATAGCAAAGCCCATTTTACCAACTAACTTTTGATTTCTTTTTTTCCAATTTTTGCAATAATTTTTTTTACTATAATTACGTATTTGAGCGGCTTCTAATGCTGAAATGCACAATCGTCACGAAAGAGGTTTGAAAGGGTTAGTACTTCACGAAAATGTGTCACTTAAGGGGGTCTAGAGGGAGTAGAATGTCACGAAAGAAGTATATTCTCTTACTTACTCAAATAAGTAAGGCAATATTTGACATTGTTTAATAATAAAGTCCTATAATAATTCATTTAAATTAAATTATTAAATATTCGATATTAGCATGTTACAAAAAGACGTAGTTCTACGGAACGGCGCACTTCGGCTGTTTTTTCTTCGTGTAGAGTCTAGGGATAGGAATCGAAACGGAAAAAATATGTCGATATCTGCTCTTCCAATGTAGTATAATCATCCTATATTTAATATCGATGTATTTTTTAAATTATTTTCAAAGTAATATCTGAGTCAAGTCATTTTTTGGTATTTAAAAAAAAAACCTAACACAAAAGTAATTTTTATTTCGAACTCATATCGTTAGTTAGGGGGAAAAAAAAAAAAAAAACAGAAAGAAAATGACGCAAAAGTTACTGAACTAGCGTTATTTTTTTAGACAAAGTATTAATTGCAATGAATTCTTACGTAGAATTTTTTTTCATAAAATTCGTTATTCGGTATTTCACACTTAATCTGACAGATCATACCAGATAATGTACCTACACAAGATTATGGAGTATAAAAAAGAATCATGTAAAATCACTTATACATCTAGGATTTAACACCAGAAACAGAAAAGATACAAAAGTTTCGTCAACTGCAAGTTATTGGAGTGAAAGAAACATTAGTGTGCAGTTCTTTATTAATAATAAAGAATTGCAAGGCTGCTCAAGTCCCAAGTTTTTTTCCCACGAGGAATAAATATTTCCACGGTTGTTCTCCTAATTGCAGATTATGTCATAATGAATCCCAAAGTATTTAATGAGGTCTTTGAGTGAAATATAACGATGAAAGTTATATCGAAAAATCACCTTAGATCACGGTGGACTCGAAACTCAATTCATTCATTAACACTAACCTCATCCGACGGGAAGGGTCAACTGGCTGAATAAACATCTCCTCTACCTTATCTCTTCTTCACACAGAAATCACTCACCTATGTCATCGTATCCAACTTCATCGCCAAATAATGTATCCAAAGCACAATATCTCTGTCCACCACAAAACGCCACCGGCCAAATCTTCGACTACCATAAAGCACATACTGGCGAGCTCGCAAACTTTTCCGGAAAATCTAGGTTCCTTATCTATCCACGGAAAGTCCATCATCACGCCGTTTCTGCGCTACGCCAAACAATCCTAGAGCCGGCATCTTGACCATTCATCTTCACTGGGGTCGCGGCAATCGGTTCACGTACACGCGCAAAAGCTGCGCGACAGCGGGGATAGCAATTAGCGTGGACGCTAAATACGGCCGGGAATCGGGCGCCATCATCCACGTCCTGCTACTACTTTTCCCCTCCCTGCCCCCCTCGCCCCCACCGCCCGGCGTCTTTAAACTTGCGTTTTCACGAGATTATCGAACGTCCACCGAGTGAACAACGACGGCGGAACGTGACTTTGCTAAGCGAGATGAAAAAGCACGTCTGTTCCCGGCGCAAGAGACGGCAGACATCGGGATGGAAGAAAAGAGGGATGATGCTCTGGCGCTGGGAGGGGCGCAGACAGTCACGGGGTGCCAAGCGTTTGCGCCCTGAGTCGGCTTCCACCCCTTGTGCCTGCACTTTCCATCGCACACGGCGTGTGTCTCTCGTGCTGGTTTTTTTAGGGTTTGCTTGGTAGGTTCCACAGGGAGGTTTCGACTTGAATAGCCTTTCGTCCATCATGTGAGATGACCTCGAGGAGAGTCAACCCTGGCCTTTTTTTGGAGTCAGTAATTGGATTGATTGCGTAGCTTCGGCCTTGCAGTCAGCATTCTTGATAGGATAGAGAATGTAAGACCTATTAAGGATTCAGGAAATTTGGAGTGGAAAGTATTCACCTGATACCGTATGCTGTTGCTCATTTAGAATCATTCAGAATTTGAAAATATCCAAGTTGTATTTCAAGTAACAAGTAAAGACCAACAATAATATAGATCAAGTAATAGCTCCAGTAATAGATAAGCAGGGCGTTCGTAGCAGTTGCATCGTTATTAACGCTCCGATACATTTTATGCATTTTCCATTAGCCTTAACCACGCACCACCAATAAATTTCATGCAACTCCCTTTAACTATTTTGATTTTTTAGGAATTCATTTTCTAAAAAATGGGTCTAAGCACTTCGGCATCACTGTTTTCGATACTTTAATATTTTTTTGAAGCTCCCATGATAAAAAATATGTAATACAACAACTTATAACTACTGGAAAAGGAGAAAGGAGCAATCAAAGTATAATTGATTTTTATTTACTTATCGTTTCAATATTACACAAAACCGTGATTATTCACTCTCTACATCTTGGACTCTGCAATAGACTTGAACATCTTCACCAACTACGTCGTAGGAATTCAAGCTGGAGCAGAGGTCTAATTAATCTCCCGATTTGTTCTATGAAGAATGTTTCGTCAAGGTTTTTTGCTGTTACTGGGCTGCATGTGGGCACTTTCGCGATAGACTATAGGTTACGAAAGCCGCCATTTTCGGTGTTCGTGAACAAAAAAAGAATTTTTTACTCAAAAAAAAAAAGACCGATTCCTAAATGTAAAATTAAATTATCCCTAACACGAAAAACTCACTTTTTTCATGGCGGGGGTTCCGCAACTTATCTATATTTGTCAGGAAAGACAAGTTTCCGACAAATTAATATTCAAATACAAACTAATTCCATGCAGTCACTTCAATGTGCACGTTTTGTAAACGAAATTTCTGCTCTTACCACGCCAACACTTCTATCGCAAACAATTTTTATTTCAATTGAGAAATAACATTTTATAATTAAGTTTCCGTTTTTAATTATTGACACAATAAAAATACAGTGCAGATTGTACAATATTAGATAAATTTTTCATGTATACTGGTAAGTACATTATTGTAGTACATGAAACATCATCTCGTACGACGAACCGGAGACCGGAGAGAATAAGAAAAAATAACATTTTTTGTTATTTATGTTACTTATTTATGTTGGCGTATGAAAATAGAAATAGCGCTATTTCAACTTGACCTAATAATTGAATAGTTATTCGAATAGGATATTCAAAGCTACCATTGAAATGCTATTTTTATCGTTAACTTTGACGTCGTTCTTTTTTTCTGCCATGTCTGTCGTAGGCATTGCCGCAAAACCGTTTTGCACTAAATTACATGTTGCTAAATGATGTTTCAAATGTGAACATTACAGAATACAACCTGCCTTGAAAAGTCTTGATAAAAATGCTTTTATTTTTGTTTATAAAAAATTAAAGTTTTTGATATTTTTTGATAAATATCTAAACAACGAAAATTGGTTTATTTCGCTCTGTGTTTGAGCAAAACAACTATAACGTCATCTGTTTTAATAATCGATTCGAATTAAATAAACCAGCTCTTTTCGTTGATTTTGATTCTTTGCTACGCTAATTTTAATCATTTTTCTGGATTTACTTCCGTTTCATGCTGCTTAGCACGCAAACTAGTTTTTGAACCTTTTCATCTAACCGAATCGGACAATCAAATTCGAGGGAACTACGTGACGGAAAATATTCAAATCTTTTCCAATCTTGGTGAGACTAGCGAACCTCAGCTGAATCTGTTTCATCCAGAACATTTATATCTTGAATTCTTTCTCATTACCTCGTACTATCTTGTATTTTGAGAGTTATCTATAAAAGACACTATTTCTCCTAATTGTAAAATCATGGGCATCGTGTTTCCTCGTATTTGTGCTCAACAACAACAAAATTATTCAAACTATAGTTTTCAAAGTCTGATTGGTCTAATTGCCTATAAATGAGTCACAAACTTCTCTGTCATTCTGTACTCAATATTTTTTCACGTTGTTTTTTGACGTTGTTTTGAACTGAATTTTTTAAAACACTGTATTACAGATTGAATTGTGATGTTGACTTGTTTTAAAATAAAAAGAAAATCATATATTTTCGCATTTAAAATGTTCCAAATCAGTAAAAAATGTTGGTTGTTTGTTTAAGTATTAATTGAATTTTCCATATTTATATGAATTAAATGGGAATGACATGGTTCAATACTTAAATATTTATTTATTCTTAAATTGAAGCTTCCGGCATGAGGCTCCTCATGTGACTTCGATTTTTCACGTAAACATGTCGTGAACGTACCGGAAGTTGTAACAACACCTTTATTGGCGAGGTGTCATAGGCAGCATCCTAGATAAAGGTTGAATCTGGAAATGTAGCTGCCGGCGAAGGGACCGGAGAGCGTG
Source organism: Platygaster robiniae (assembly GCA_028476575.1). Classification (NCBI taxonomy): domain Eukaryota; kingdom Metazoa; phylum Arthropoda; class Insecta; order Hymenoptera; family Platygastridae; genus Platygaster; species Platygaster robiniae. The sequence goes on from CM052027.1 coordinate 335,083, forward strand.
TGCAGAGTGAATACTAGGCGCGGCTTAACAGCGACCGCTCGATAGAAGCTGAGGCTGCGACCAATGGAACACGGAGTTGGCAATAAAGCCATCGACCGATTGGCCACAGCCCAAGCGAATTCTCTCTGCCCTAGAGATGGGTCGGAGGGAACTGCCAAACGATCCGAGATCCGAGATACATGCACAGGCCCCGTAGCATTCAAAGGATGATTTAATTTAATTCAAAAGTTGTTTATTTTTCAGATAGTTTTGCATGCTTTTTCAATTACATAAAATAAACAAAATGTTTTATATATAACTTATCTATAGTAACGGCTGGCTGACCAGCACTCGTACATCTTTACATGATGTTCATAAAGGTTGTGGGGCAAACATTGCCCCTTTATTCCATACATATTTTTTACTTAAAATTAATACATTTCTTATATGGTAACTTTTAATCCTCTGTAGAAAAAATTTGCAAAAAACTACATGGATTTATGAAATTTCGATATTTCCTAACGTTTGCCTAAAAAATTAAAACTAAATGTACAAAATCCCTATACTAAGATCCTAACACTAAACTCTCCAATCTTCCAAACTTTATCCCGCGTGTTCGATTTGGTGATAGCCAGTTACTGAATGATGGCGATGCCGGGTGGATTTTTTCCCTGTAGATGGTCTTGGTGAAGCCAGTAGTATCGCGGTGAAGTGTGGTAATTCCTCTTCTTGTCAGTCAGTGAGGTGCATGTACTAAACAGTTGCGGCTGTAACAAGCTATAAATATTTTTTGTTTTTCGTGTGATAGTTTTATTTTTGTAGTGTCTGTGAAAATGATAAAGGGTGGGTATGTTATCTTTGTCTGTGATATATCCCTGTGCATCAAGATGAACAAATGCCTCAGGAGGGATATATCCAGACTTCCTAGATTTTTCGAAATATTCGAATTGTGGGTAGTATATGTGTGGAATGATTGTGTTGTGTTTGACTTTGTGTAGTGAAGCAAAGTAATCTCTGGTTAATTTAATTATGAATGAATCCACCCTAGGTATCGCCGCCTTATCGTATAAAATTTGATTACTAATATATTTCTTATAATTAACATTATCAACAGCATGTAACAGACTTGTTTGACTTTTGAATCTAAGTGTCTGGAGAAAAATATTCTTTTATTAGCATAATAAGAAGATTTTGCTTTTAATAATTGTGTATGAATGTGTTTGTTGAAGTCTAAATTTTCGTCCAGCTCTATTCCTAGGTATTTAACACTATTTTTTCTGGCAAGTTTATTATCATCCGGGTCTTTAATGTGAAATTTTTTGATGTGCGGTAGTATGCTTTTATTGTGTATATCTTTAAATTTAGGTCTAAATAGTATCGTTTCTGTTTTAAGAGGGTTAGTTTTCAATCCAATGGCTGTATAGCAATCTAATGATTTATAATAATTTTCTTGTAGTTTATCCCTTAAAATCCTTGGGTCTCTATCTGTTGCGTATAGAATATAGTCGTCTGCACATGCTATTGATCCCACCCCGTTCCTAACATTCTGGTCTCCCGCCTTTTGTAGGTCTGAGGCCAGAATGTTGAACAATAAAGGAGAGTTAATGGTGCCCTGCTGAAGGCCATCTTTTACATTGTAGATTTTCTTAGAAAGAATATCACCACAAACTGTTTTAAATTTTCCATTACTGATCATAGCTCTAGTGAGCTTTATGATGTCCAGGGGGAACCTTTTCATTTTTAGTGCAAGTAGTAAGACTTTTTGTGACACTGTGTCGAATGCCTTTTCGACATCAATTAAACTTGCCCCCAAGAAACCACCGTCATTTTGGGGTAGCATTCAAAGGACAGGGTACATCATCTAAGAATGTATCTCGCGAAACCCATTCGAACAATCTTTCCATCAAAAAATATTTGCTTATTTATTCTTTCTTCATTGACTTGGAGATTATGATGTGAAGGAATGCCTATTGGACGTGGCAACGTGTCCCTACTGACAAATAATATGATAGGAAAGTGCCAAAAATATATTCCGAGAGTTTTCCTAGATGATTCTTATGATCGAGTAAAAAAAATTTTTTTTTGCTTTTCAAAAGTAAAAAAAGTGCGTTTTTCAAACCTTTCTTGAAAACGACTTATGTCTATCTATGCACTTTCAACTTTTACGGACGTGATTTATGAACTACTATTTGGACGATCGAAATTTTTTATCGTCGTAAAGCTAACAAGAGTGTCTTTTTGATAAAGTGAATCTCATGGTAATTAAAAATCTCTACGATCGATAGTTATAGATATTTTTTGCAATGACTGAAAGACTGATTTGAAATTCATTTTATAATTTTCTTTGTTCGAGCAATGCCAATGCAGATATTCGATATTCTGATCCCATATGGTCATCTTCACTTGCACGAAAATTTCAGAAACAAAGTCACAGGGCTATAATTTTCGTTTTTGACAGGTTTTTGTTGAAATGAGAAACAAAGCAGTAGTAGCCGCACAGGGTTATTTTTATTACATTGCCGTTTCTCAAAATTAATGATACTTTACATAAAAATATATTGCAATAACACAAAATTGAAAAGTCCGAAATACCTGTTGAGAGAATTTTATTGATTTGTGATTTTTGGTTGGGTTAGGTGTGCTTTTCATTCCTGATTTATAATTTCCATTTTCAGGAATCTCAAACTGCGCCTGAAATTTTGTGGTGCGTGGTGAAAATATTTTTGCACAGCGATTTCAAAATCATTTTCCGTGCATGGCCGTTGCCTCTTATTTTTCGAACGAAGTGGTTGTATATTCTGCTGAGTTTACTTCTTCCATCTTAATCTATTACGTACTGAATCCAGAAAGTAGGCGAATTCTTAGACATCTCGTTGATTGCTGAGAGATAAAGCCAGGTTTAACTGAACAGAAACCTGGAAGCATACGGTTCTTTTTGAGTTCCTTTCTACTATCTCCTACAAGTGCAAACTCTATCGTATTATGTAAAGCGCACTGGCTGACAGGATAAGTTATCTCAGTATGGTGAATAAGTGCAAAGATATAACGGTTTATTTCCGCGTTAACCGCGTTTATCGCGGCGTCTATCCGGACGCAGACGGCAGGATGCGAGGCTGCTACTTTGATGTACCGGAGGTACCGCGCGTGCGTGCTTCCACTTCCCAACATTGAATACGTTCAAAAAAATTTCCGTGAAATGTTGCTCCTTGAATCCTTTGTATACGGTTCTGTGATTTTGCAACGCTGCTGTTGTCTTGCGTGCTCTCGAAATCATTAAACAGTTTCTCCTTTCAGCATGTTGCACAAATGTAGGTCATGGAATACACTGTACATCAAGAAGTCATCAGTGGATACAAAAGCAAGTTTTGGAAATTCAATTTATTCATGGATTTTTTCCTCTACTTGAATTCGTGTTCCAGATCGCAATCGTTATTTGGCACTGATCTAATTTAGCGATAAGGAAGGGTTTATTTACATAGCCATCGATCAGTATCCCACCTCGAGGGAAAAAGCTGCGACGAATGAACAAGCGATGCCTCGATAAGAATAAGCACATTTTTAATCGCCAACTCAGTCCCTCCGTTCTTAAACAATTATAGTCATTAACGTCTTTTGCGGTTCGTGCGCGCGTGAGGGGCCACGCTCAACTAATTTTAAGTATGCGCATACACAGCGCGGATACGCACGATACATATTCGTGGTGCCTGGCATTACGTGCGGATACAGTTAATGGATCGTGGACGTCTTATGGCGTTGCTGAATGAGTTTGACGCCGACAAATGATGGTTAACCCACTAAGAAGCGCGCTTCTTTCGAGCGATTTCCGGGTGTCTTTTAAAGTCTTCAAGGTTCACTGACCAATTTCAGACTGGCTTTATCGAAAGAAAGGCATACATTTTGTTACTTTGTTTTTACTGCACCCAGACACGTTGAGTCTCAAAATGTTGATAGTAATCTCAGTCGCTTGTGTGATCAGAAATCTAAACAATCGTGAAATTTCTCATTAAGCTTTTTAAGAAAAGTTGAGACACACCTGCTGAGAACTTCAGATATTATTTCCATTGGTTTTCTAGTTGCTATGTCATATTAGGTAACCGATTGGATTTCGACTAATATTTCGACTTAGATTTCTAATAAAATTTACAATTGGATTTTTAAATTGGTTTTCAAGTTGTGCTTATCCCATTAGAAAATTTTAAACAAAAAAACTGACGTTACAAATACGATTGTTTTCAAAATAATCGTGCATTTATAGTTCTAAATGCTCAACAAGTTGTATTTGTGACAAGTTCTTCAGCGGAGAATTCTCCAATGGGACAAGCTAATTTTATTTCCAAGTGAATATCTCATTGATTTTAATGCAAAGTCCTTTCTGTTTGTTTCTTTAAAGAAACAAACAGAAAGGACAGACAAATGAATGACTACATAAAATACAAAATAATTTAAAGAGAAAGGACACATTTGAAGTGTATTTTTCATTTTAACTTTGATATTCAAATCGTGAAAGCAGTACATAACATTGAGATCTATATATTTTGCTGTGTCAATCTATAGATTTATTCAGATGCAACATCAGAAACATATTATTAAATGAAGATATATCAATACACAAAAAAATGTAATTATTTTTCAAAAATAACGAAGCACTACAAACAAAACCAGATAGGTTTTTCTTCGTTTTCTTCTTGACAATAGTGAATGCAAGTATTATGGTACCTGTTGCAACAATCGTCGCAGCCTTCTATTTTCTTGCAAACGCCACACAAGTATATTTTGAGTCAGTGTTTCAAAAAATTCAAGTTTCTTTGTTCTTGAGTCTTTGTCAATGAGATTAAGATTTTTCTTTTTTGTCAATTCGAGCAGGCCGTCTGCCATTGCCTCCGCCTTTCATTCAACGTTTTTATCGCTTGTTTTTAAAATCTGGTCCATTACACTTTTTATATTTTCCTCTTGTCGTTTCCCATCATACACGTATAACAGAGAACTTTTTGTCAGTAGAAGTTTTTTTTTTTCTTTAAGCGAACTTCTCTCTCTCTCTCTCTCTCTCTCTCTCTCTCTCTCTCTCTCTCTCTCTCTCTCTCTCTCTCTCTCTCTCTTTCTCTCTGCTTCGGATATATACGTCCTACAATAATCAGAATTTATTTGACGGTATCATGTATAATGAAATGAAGATAACGCCGGCTAAAAATGTATAAGACATTTAATTTCTTTCGATTCTGCCACTTGACGTTTGGAAAAGCTACTATTGTCATGTACGTCGTAAACAGTGATTCCTCAAAATCTCTTTCATATAGTACCAGGAGATTCATGCGTAGGAACTCATTGCCTAAAGTGTTAATGGTGCTTACCAGTCCACAAAATTCTGCGAATATTTTCTGCTTATAGATCATCATATGTTATTTTTCAGATGTTTTCACAACGTTTTCGGCAAATTCAATTTTTCTTTTTCCGTTATTGATTTTAACTTAGCCACTCATCAAAAGTAAGCTTTAAACTCTTATCCATTGTGAGATTCTCAAGACGACTTCGATATTCTTCTGCTTCGCCAAGATCTGCTTGATAAGCAGATGCCACTCTCCCTGCAGCAACCTTAACTGCTTCCTGTAGTTTCTTCAGATCTCGATTTTGTTGCTCGCATTTATTTCCCTTCAAACAGCATAATTGCATTTTTTTGCCGAGTTAAACAATTTTTTTCAAGATGTGAAATCTTGTAAATGAAAAAAATTCATTTAAGAAAAAAGGTACGAAACTACAAAAAGAGAAAAAACAGAAAAATTATATTTATAGTAGCTTAGGATACTCAAGCGTTGGAAAGGTCCTTCGATGTGTCGCTGGGACCGCGGCTATGCCAGTGATGTGCCCATGCTGCGATGCTAGAAAAATTGGAACATAGTGGACCGAGATGTCCATAGCGAGAATTCCTAGCTGGTATGTAGGCGCTGTTTGGGAAATTAGAATTCCCGGCAGCGCCTGTGATTGTAGTAAGTCTTTTGTACACTATATTATACATCAACTTGTTTTTTTTTTTTTTTATTGATAATTATTGGAAATACAAATACTCTATATTTATGTAAAGGGTTATCATAAATGGACTGTGAATCGATAAATACGTTTAATGAATATATTCTCTACCCAGTGACAAAAAGACTTTACAACAAGTTTATAAAGTACATGAAGTAAAATGTGCAAAGAACCTTGGAGAAACAGAAAGGAAGCGTTTACCTTCATTGTGATAACTCAGATATTAATGCGGCTGGCATTCACTTTCCAAGATAGAGGCAAGCATAAGGATTCAAGCTCGAACGTACTATCTGATGCAAGAGGGCGAATATCTCTTTAACTTCCGACGCCCAGTTCGTGATTACTGACGGCCGATTGTCTGCAAATGTAACTGAAAAATGCAAGCGCTGTCCGAAAGGGGCTGGTGTGCATGTTCCATCATTCAAACCGTGCGCGCACATGTATTCTGTTCTTCATATGAAATGAGATTCGCTGCGATTCGTCTCGCTTCTTGAACAAGAACCGACATTGCAGTCGATCCGCTTCAAATAAGTTGCTCATGGTAAAAAAAAAAAAAAAAAAACGAGATCTGAAAAATGCATGATTCCCGACGTTTTCCATCATGGAATTATGCAGGAACGCAAAGATGCTTTTTCCGGCAGAGGATCAGTAAGTACGCGAGATCCGAGGTACCGGATCGAACGTGCTATGGGTTGCGAGATGATGAAGACATGCCGTGTTTTTTTCCATATACACGAGCTTATTAACGTGGTAATTTTTAATTATCAATTGGAAAGAGGCGTGCGTGGGCGTCATCACGCAACAATGTTGAGTTTTTTCTTCTTTTTATGAAGATGTAGGAAGACAATGACCGTATACGTCGTTGCTTGGATTTCCGCAGACTATAAAATTGCTGATTATGGGACCGTTCAAAACCTTAAAAGGCTTAATTGAACATTGACTAAAATCCCAATGCCCTGTCATCTTCCGGAGGCGTTGACTTAACGATGTTATTCATTTTTTTTTTCTAACTTTTTGTTTGTTTTTAAATGCTTTTAACCTGATACAGAGAAATTTTCTTCTATTTTATTCTCTTCTACATGCTCATTTGTGTGGCTTGTAAAATTCATTCTTCATAATCTGTTCTTCCGTATGCAAGTACTGCAAGTACTGTCGGCTCTAAGTACCTGGTGCCGAGACACGTGTAATTAATTACCTTCGGCAATGAGATGTAAAGCGGGATTTCCGTGGTAGTTTATTGACTTGAGAAAGACTGTTTTTCTCATTTTGATCAGCGCGCAAGTAGAAGGTACATACATCGGTGTCCCATGCAAGGTACCACGTCACGGAACGTAGAGCGTCGTCCATCGCTTGTGACGTCGCGGCGTGCAGTCTTGGGCCTTGACACAGCGGTAAAGACATGGCCAAGGAAGAAGAAAAGCATAGATTATATCTCAGCTCCTTCATAGGGAGCTTGCCGTCCTCGGCTACGAGATCCTATCTTCGGCTCATCAACCCATGTCTTTTCTATCCGACCGTGCACACGCACGGTCATACCCCGTCTCCGGCATTTCTCTGTAATGTATACATATGCACATCTTATTGCTGAAAGTATCAAGTCAACTGAGTGTCCATTAACACATTCTATTTTTGAGCTCCATGTGATATCGCTGCACAAACAATTTATGCACAACGTTCTTTAGCTCAATCGTCCCATGCAGAACAACTTGTGACTAATCTATCTATAAACACTGAATACGATGCACAAACAATACGCTCTCTGTTCAAACAACTTGCATGATACATTCCATATAAATTTATTTCACAGACAGTAAATACTTAATATTTTATGTAAAATGTTACGATTGTAAGAAAAAGTACAATCGTCAGTCATACATTTTTTTAATTAAAAGACCAACAATAATAAGTTCCAATTATGATATCAGGAAACAAGATAAGAATTATGAGGATACATAGGATACACTTATAGAAATTCTATATCGTTATGATACTTAATCGATACTCAGCAATATATAGTACGATCAATTACCATGTCAGGATTTTAGCCAAGACTACATAATCTCCCTATATCCTATCGTGATTCAGCAACGCCCCGCGAGTTCTCGTGAAATTCCGCCATTTCTCGCGAAATCCTGTCATTTCCTACGAAATCCTGTTTCTTCTTGGCATTTATTGAGGAATCCCGTCATTTCCCGTATAATCCTGTGAGATCCTCTCATTTTCTGTTATTTCCCCCAAAAACCCGCCGATTCCCATATTTTTTTCGTGAAATTTCATGATTTTTTTTCGAGCCATGTATGTACTGTTAATTCCCGCATTTTTTTCTGCATAGCAATCATTTTAATTTCAATTAATTCCCGTTATTCCCTTTTACAGACCGTCATCTTTTTCATAGAATATCTGGTTTGATCTATTATTTAAACATTGTAATCATTATTTTTTCATGTAATTATTTTATTCAATTTCGATTTCAAATGTTATTCAAATTTCAATTTCGATGAAAAATGAAGCAGGTACTTTAGCAGTACTATTTATTGTAAGTTGTAACGGAAAAATGTCAACAATTTAGGTACGGTTATCTCTATAGGCACTCAAAAGAAAAGTGAACTTCTCGAGCATGGCAGTGCTCCGCGCGTCCGAAGCACACGCTGTGACGACCTTCAAACTCGAGAAAGTATCATGACAGCAACCTATGCTTCACAAGCACTTCCTTTCTGCTCCCGCTGCACGATTTCCATGTAGCGAACGCATGGAACTCCTGCAACATGAGCAACTACAGTCTATCGGTTAAGGAGGGAGCGCAAAAGAAAGATATACAAACGCTGACATTCACAGAACAATGCGAACGATAAATGAAGTTTGAAAAAAAAAGTTTTATAATTTCACGTGATCGATCACGTGCGAAAGTATTAAGCTTTGAAATTTACCTAACGAAAATGAAAAAAAAAAAAAAAAAAAAAAACTTTTATTTTGGAAACCGAAATAAAAAAAAAGACAAAAAAAAAAGGCTTTTATATTATACACAACGACAAAAACGTACTTTTTCTTTCCATTTCAAAATACATTTCAGTCAAAAATGTAACTGAATGGATCACAATTGAGACTGACAACCTGCCAAATAAACAAAGTCGGGTGGGGGAGGGAACACACCTACTATGTGCGTGTATCTATGTCTGGACATACATACGTACATGACATACGTATACATACATTTTCTAAAACCTTTGAATCTACTCGTATGTACATAAACACATTTTTTACATTTTTAATCGCATAAAACATTCTTTTATGTGAGAAAAATTCTGTATGAATGTGTGACGAAAAAGTCATTATTTGTACTGGTTAAAAAATTTTTTGCTCCTACTGTGCGAAAAAATACGTAGTAATTTAGGTTTCTTGTTCCGAAGATTGCGAACGAAATGTTGGTCTCAAGAATAAAGAATTTAATGGTAAATAAGTTAGTTGTATTTATTAGGTGAGATTAACTTCTCCGGATACTTCACGTGTTAAGATCTCGGCATTAAGTTGAGTAAATTTCAATAACCAACCATATCGTATCCTTCCCATACATTAGTTGGTTACACAAACTTTAGTAATTAGCTGATTCTGCCTAAAATTGAAAATAAACACTTGGCTATTACTTAATTACTATTCATTATATACATAATATATAAGTTATATTATGTAACCCGGTATAAAAAATCATAGTATTCTTTAGTCTCAAGAGTATTTAGTCTCCAAAATGATCATTAAGAGTATTCCGTTTGGCAAAATGGAATAATCGAGCTACTCTTGAGTCTCAAACGATACTCTTGTTGTTGCTTTCAAGAAATAGAGTATCCAAATCGGAGAGCAAAGGTGACTATAGGAGACATTTGGAGATTCGTGAAAAAAAATAAGTTTACTCTGGGAGACTCACAGTCACCTTTTTCTAAAATTTTGTACACTCTCGGAGACTCCTTCGATACTCTTGGATACTCTTAGTGACTCGATGATACTGATTCCGAGACTCAATATACTCTTGGAGACTGAAACGATACTCTAATTTATCATCCTGGGAAGTCATCATTAAAACAGCATCAGCATCGCTGCAAAAAAGCAATATATATTTTATTGAAAATGAAAAAAAGAATGTTCCAATTATCTTTCCTAAATATCTTTTTAAAATAAAATCTTCAAATTAAGCTGATACTAAATGGGGGTTGGCGCTCGAAGCGCGAAGGGGGCGAAGCCGCCCTAGTAAAATATGATTGTAATAATTTTGTAGTGACATTTATTTTTTGTCAATGACAGCCAGATACAATATACCAGGTGTACTCGTAAGTAATTTCCGGTTTTTTCAATGGATGGCGTTCTGTTTTGTACCGCTGTTGGTAACACATACCATATGTTATTTTGTTCAGTCATATCGAGTGCTTGAACTGCGTTGACATTTTCTCGAAAAAATCTTCCAGTAAGTTTTTATTGCGCTTCAAAAATGTCGAATTTTGTACCGAATTTTGAGCATATGCGCCATGCATTGCTTTTCATGTTCAATCAGGGGAAAAAAGTGTCCGAGAGCCACTGTGCGCTTGTGGAAGTTTATGGTGATCGTGCATTAACACTTCGAACATGTGAAACGTGGTTTCGACAGTTCAAAAATGGAGATTTCGACCTGAACGACGCCGCACGCTCCGGCAAGCGAAAATCGTTCGATAACGCCGAATTGCAAGCATTATTAGATGAAGACAACACGCAAACGCAACGACAGCTTGCAGATGCGTTGGGAGTTCAACAGCAAGCAATTTCCAAACGTCTGCGAGCCATGGGAAAAATTCAGAAGTGTGGAAAGTGGGGTGCCCCATGAACTGACCGAGAGACAAATGGAGAATCGAAAAGTGACCTGTGAAATGCTGCTTCAACGATACAAAAGAAAGTCTTTCCTGCATCGTATTGTTACTGGTGATGAAAAGTGGATTTTCCTGGAGAACCCTAAGCGCAACGAATCGTGGGTGAGTCCAGGTGAAGCATCGACATCGACGGCACGGCCAAATCGTTACGGTCGGAAGGTCATGCTGTGTGTGTGGTGGGACCAGTCCGGTGTTATATACTTTGAACTGCTGAAACCTGGTGAAACTGTGAATGCCGTTCGCTACAAACAGCAAATGAAAGATTTGAGCCGAGCCATTGTGGAAAACCGACCAGAATATCAACAACGACGGAAGAAGGTGATTTTGCTCCAGGACAATGCGCCGTCGCATAAGTCGAAAGTCGTTCGTGACACGCTGGAAAGGCTCAAGTGGGAAGTGCTTGATCATGCGGCTTACTCACCAGACCTGGCGCCATCCGACTACCACCTCTTTGCCTCGTTGGGCCATGCCCTTTCTGAGCAGCGCTTCGACTCGTACGAAAATGTACGAAAATGGCTCACCGAGTGGTTCACCTCCAAAGACAATGATTTTTACTGGCGTGGTATCCACAATTTACCAGAAAGGTGGGAAGAATGTGTAGAAAGCGATGGAAAATACTTTGAATAAAATAAAGGTTACGGTTTTTTTGGAATTATGTGTTTTATTTGCAAAAAAACCGGAAATTAATTAGGAGTACACCTGGTAATAATATGACTCATCTGCACTTACTTCTAATTTCAGAGAGAGGTTTATTTTTAACTACAAATGTTCTGTGACTGAACAAAAATATTTACACGACGTTCACAGCTCGTGCCTAGCAACTCTGAAGTACCAGTCTAACCCTCTCCGCCTTCCAACCGAAACCACTCTATTTTTTCTTTGATTTTCACGCGACTCTTGAGAAAAATCGCGCGACTCGAGCACGCCCAGGGATTTCGAAACCCGCAATCTGGAAAACAGTAATGGCGCACACACTTGACAAGCACCGAACACCCGCAATGAGACACTCTGTTCGGGTGAGAATAACGAGTTCGCCAAGAACACTTGGCCATAGCGCCGATGAAATCCATACGAACTCGCGAGACTCCACCATGCTCTTGAGAGAACCTCTCGACAAAGTGCACGCGAATTCGCGAGAAACTTGCGAAATGAGAAAAATTCCTCGTCTACGTTCGATAACTCGTTACAGGCTTCAATAACATTGGGCAAGATACGGTTATCGCCGAGATATTATTTTCTGAGTATAATTTGGGGTCGTTTGCTGAGACGGAAAGAAAATAAAATGGTTTGTTGGGGGCAGCAGGGGGGTTAGGGGAGGGTAGTGTGGGCAAAAAGATTGCACCATACGTCCGTGCTCTTTATCCCGTCGTTCTGGAAACGTGGAGTCGACGAGTTAGCTTTGTCGCGGAATTTTTGAAACGATCGTTAACGCTGCAGGACGTCAAGTGCTCGCGCGGATTCGGGCGCGATTCGCGGGACGCTCGAGCTGTAAATTCCAGGTTTTTACGGTAATGCCCCGGTGCCGGCGTCGCGGTGCGTTGCCCCAGTCACTGATTCCCATCGAATATCGCGCGCAAGGATAACGACGGAATGGGTTGCCGATTGACTCGTTCATTGGCATTTAGCGCCAGCTGATATTCGCTTGATGCGAATGCAGACTCGGTATTTTTCGACTTTATCGATTACTGCAGGAAAAAGTCGAACACGACGAGTCGGTGTCTGGTTTCGAATGGTTTAACCAGACAGAAGTTTGGTATTTATGAATATAGGAATGTGTGCCCACGCAAGTGGCGTGTCACGACACGATGGGACAGTTTTCAAAATGAAACTTCCTTGCTATTTTTCTCAAGATCAATGCGTGAATTCGGAAAAATATGCCCAATAAAATAAAACGTAAGTTGTCTTCTCACATGACTCATGCAGTCATTTACATTCGCACGATTTGTAACAGAACAAAAACAAAAAAAAAAAACGAAAAATTTCCATCATACATAATATTGCTCCCATTCACTACTGCAGAGAGTGACACACGGAAAAAGGTAGAGATTAGTATCCTCAGGCTGTTCAATCCTGAAAAAAATTATGTAATTTTGCATGTAATCATCATCATATAATTAAAAAAGAGAACGCCTTAAAACCGGTAATATAATATCCTTAATGAATATTAGGAAAAGTAATGGTCTTAAATGAGATCCTCGTAAGACTCCAGATGTAACAGGAATTGTGAAGGATTTATAATGTTTGTACTCAACAACTTGACTTTTGTTTTTAGGTAACTGATGAACCATTCAATAAAAAAAAATCAACATCATACATGTCGAATTCTTTTGCAACAAATGTCTCATTGTGCACCGAGACTTAATCAGAAATGAACAGAAATTAGGTCATTATGTTTATCGCACTCTCCTTGAATTTTTATTTACCAGAAAAATATTAATACAAAAAAACAATATGAGCGAGAACTAAAAATTTCCAATCGGTGTTCAAAGAAACACTCACTAAAATTTCTCCTAAAATTGTTACCTGCATTTTTTAATACTTCGACGATATTTAATATTTATGTGTAGAATTAGCAGCCATGAGATATTCTTTGATTTGTGTAGGACCAATGAACCCCGAAATATTTAGTCCCAGGATTGAGACAATATTTTTCGTTTTGAATATTCCTTTGACCTTTAACTTATACAGTTGTCTTAAAGCAAGTTCAAGTATTATTTTAGAAATAAAAGTTATAAATAAATTCAAAGGTTCGACACACTTTTTATTTTCAAAAACTTTGTGTTACTTTGCTTGCATTTTGATGCAAAAAAAAAAAAATTATTCATTATCATGAATGTTTTTAAAACTATAAGTTAAAGCGCAAAAATAAAGCATGATAATTTTTTTCTATTTCAGAAAATAAATCGAAGTATGAAGACACATTGAGCAGAAGCACAAAATTATTGATGAAGCCTACTTACATACACCTGTCCCTCCAACTGAACTAGGTTACGGCGTACTCTTCCTGTTAGTTGCTGTTGATACGGGGAACGTTTTTACTTCCACGATGACACCTTGGAATCTGTAAATTGTAATTTAACACAAAGTAAACGAATACTCTTAAAACATCAATATACGTAAACACGTTTTGGTACTTATTTAAACACAACGGCTTATACAAATGTCTTGAGCAAGTTCAAGTATTATTTTAGAAATAATAGTTATGAATAAATTCAAAGGCTCGACACACTTTTCAATTTCGAAAACTTTGTTTTACCTTGTTTGTATTTTAATGCAAAAAAAAAAATTTTCATTATTATGAAAGTTTCTTCTTTTCCCCTTCTCCTTTCTCAGTACGAACAGATTCCGCAATCGTTTCAGCACTCGCCAAAAAATGCAGTGTTTTTTCCCTGCGAGTGCCGAGGCTGAAAATTATCTTGGCTTGTTCTGAAAAATTATTCATTACACTAGTTTACAAGCATATTGCGCACGAATCTCATTATGATTTTCCTTTTTACTTCGGCCTTATAAATACGAAAATTACAGTCAAACATTTTATTATGGTAGCGTTTTCAAGATATCAATTTTTGAAACTAATTTTTTTACATTGTAATAGCTGTTATGACGTTATGAAGTATATTTGGAGTTCTAACCAACGAGTTTGCCTAAACAAGCACTCAAATTCAAATGTATTATATTCTTTACAACTTTTATTGACAAAATTTGTAGATCGCTTCAGTATTTCAAAAGCCAGCAAAATAAATAATTTGAAAAATTCGGATTTTTTAGCGAATATCGAGGTTCCTAATTCACATACTGTCCTGTGTGGAATACAAATCACGGATATAGGTTTGTTTTAATTTTTTTAACGAAACAATGGTACTTTTCTGAAAAAAGTGAGCTACTATTGATCAATATCCATGGATAAATGATGGAATAATGAATTTTCGGATTAAAAGACTTATATGCAGATTTTAACGATTTCAATGTTATTTGCTCCTTTTATTGTATGACTTGGAATTAAAAATTGAGAACTCTTGAATTCTTTCGCAATTATACAAATAAGTCAAAACAATCGTGGCTCTTTCGTCGCTTGTTGTTGTTTCTGTAGTCAGTTTCTCGAACGAGAGACCAAATGTAGTCGCCCATCATGGCCGCATCCCAGAAGCCGTGATACCGCCGATGCATAATTTTCATTTGTTGGTGGAAACGTTCCCCATGCTCATCACTTACGTCACCCAAATTATCCGGGAAAAATTTCAAATGTGAGTAAAGAAAATGGATTTTCAAGCTCATGTGCACGTCTGTCAAAAAAAAAGAATAAGAATCTAAAATGCACTTTACAACAATAAAATCAAACGAAGTAATACATTCCATAAAGAGAAACGTACTCATTGCTTCGTAATTTTTCAGAAAATCATCAATAATATTCTTGTAGTTCGGACTTCTATTATTTCCAAGAAAATTGGTGACGACCAGTTTAAAAGAATTCCACGCTGCAGCTTCAACAGGTGACAAGAGTGTTGGAAATTTTTCGTCTTTCAGTAACTTTTTGATCTCTGGGCCTGCGAAGACGCCTTCTTTGATCTTGGCATACGAAAGATGCGTGAAAATTGATCGCAAATAAGCAAAAGCTTCCCCTTTTTTATCCAATTTTTTAGCAAAGTTTTTAATAAGTCCCAATTTAATGTGCAGCGGAGGAAGAATGATGTTCTCTCTTTTTACGATTGGATCGTATTTGATATTGGCTTCGCCAATGATGATATTAGTTCTTGCTGGCCATTTCTTCTTTTTGTAATGTAGAACATCTGCGCGGCTATCCCACAAGCAAAGAAAACAGCAATATTTAGTATAGCCTCCTTGCATCCCACACAACATAGCGACAACTTTTAAGTCACAGCAAATTTTCCATTCATATTTTTTGTAATTGATGAAATCCAGCAATTTGACCATTGTTTCGTATGTTTCTTTAGTGTTAACAGAACGTGCTATTGGAATCGATGGCTTTTTATTCCCATTGTGCAAAAGAACTGCCTTCAAACTTTCTTTGCTACTGTCGATAAATAACCGCCACTCGCTTGAATTATGAGCTTCTTTAAGCTCTTCAAATAAACTCGAAACGTCGTTGCAGAAGCAAATTTGGTCTTTTTTCGTGAAATACTTAGCGTAAGACACGTGACGGTTTCTGTAAATCGTAGTCTTTACACCCGGAGCCAAAAAGCCATACTGTTTCATGCGAGATGCCAATAACTCTGATTTTTCTTTCGTGAGGTCTAAGTCTCGCGCCAAGTCGTTCAGTTTTGGTTGAGATAAAAGCGATTCTTGCTCTATCTCTGATTCCCAGTCATCCCAGTCACTTCCAGAAAAATTAGGGGTATCTTCTGACAACTCAACATTTCTGACAACCGAATCAGGGTACACTGGATATGGTACATCACTCGAATGAGGAGTGGGAAAAATCACTGATGTCACTTGGGCGTAGTTCCATTTCAAACTTTTTCCAAAGCCAGTTTTTTTGCTGAGGCAATAGTAGCAATCAGTAGCATGACAAAATGGCTTTCTCCAAATCATTGGCGTGTCGAATTTCATGTATCGGCTACAGTAAAAACATATCATTGTTTATACAGAACGAGAAAATTTATGAAAAAAAAGACAAATCAATACCTGTCGCCAGCAGCCCATTTGCTGAGACTTGATTGGCATAGAACACACAGAGACTTTGGTGCCCATGAATCAGTGACATTTGGTGACATTCCAAAGTAATGCTGATAACTTTTCTGTAGTGCATCAGTAAAATTTCTAATTTTTTTTTTAACCATAAATTTTCCGCACACATTGCAGAAATCGTTCGTTTTGTTTACGCAATTAAACTCTCGACTTCTCCTACTCATCATGCGGAGGTTAAATATAAAAATATCGTTTCATTTACACTACTTCCCGAAGAAAAGAACACCAATCGAAATAGCTTCAACTTATTTTTTTGCAAATCACATTGACTTTCGATACTCACATGTTTTGGAAATTGACACATTTTAACACTATAAGAAACAAATAAAAGTTGAATTTAATCGACATCCGAAGTTTAGCTTTCCAATACAATTATTTATATCTCTGGTATTTATTTATGGATTTTTTATTAATAATAGCTCAATTTTTTGATAAAAGTATCAGCGTCTAATAAGATTCTTGAAAAATGACTAATATTTGCGATTTCTACTCTACCTAGGACAATATGTGAACTGGAGACCTCGAAAATTACCAAAAAACTTGAATTTTCTCACTTGTTTCGATCGCTAGCATCTGAAATGCCGAAACAATCTGGAAACTTTGTTAATAAAAGTTGAAGCAGATATAATAACTCCCAATTTGAGTGCTTGATGAGATGAATCGGTCAATGAAAACTCCAAGTATAATAAAAACGCTGAAACAACTCTAAGACTGCATAAAAAAATTTTTGAAGATTGATATTTTCAAAACGCTGTCATAAAGAAAGGTTTGATAGTTATTTTCATGCTTAGTTAACTTAAATACATAGAAAAAACATTACGAGATATCGTGGGCAGAAAAAAAATTTTTTTTTGTAAACTAGTGTTATCATGAGAGTTTCTTCTCTTCCTCTTCTCCTTTCTCAGTACGAACAGATTCCGCAATCGTTTCAGCATTCGCAAAAAAATGCAGTGTTTTTTCCTTGCGAGTGCCATGGCTGAAAATTATCTCGGCTTGTTCTGAAATATTATTGACACACTCTTAACACAACGGCTCTTTTGCGACGTCCGAATTTTCAATTTGTTAAAATGAGATAAGTTATTGAGTTACTCGATTTATTATTTTCTTTCTTTAATTTGCAGATAGGCTGCTCATGGCGAAAATAGAAAAAATTTTTTTGTTTGCTTAAAATATAGCTTCATAGATTTCTGTTCACGTTTCCGTCAGCGGAATGTGACCGAATTTCATTGTTGAAACGTGAAAATAAACTTAGCTCAGAATTGAGGTTATGTGACTTAGTGTTCATGATTTGTACGCAGTTGTACGATTCCTGATTGTTGTGATCAGTTGTGATGATACTTGGATCGATAGTGGTATATCGAATCTAAGTAGCGTCATTCTATATTCTGTAGCTTTCACATGAAATTCAAATTATAAAAAATATAAATAATAAATTGCAACATGAAAAGGTTGAGGGGGCCCCAAGGTGCCCTTGGGGACATGGTTGGCAGTGTGGGCAACAGTTGGCAACCACTGTGCTTTTCCGATACATATCGTAACTCTATATTGTATTGATATACATAGTCTGAAATATTTTTTCAAATTAAAAAATTGAAAGATAGTATTTTGCAATTTTAATGTACTCTCATTTAAAAACAAAATAAAAAAAATTATTTAGGTCAGAAAATAAGCTTCCGTGGCCATGAACGCGTATAATGAGGATATACCATGGGTATACATGCCATGGATAGCTAAAATGCGAAACGGTGTTTTTTGAAAAAGCGACTTTTCTTGTGTTATCATGTTCAGTGTCGTAGCAATAGAGGGCCCCTTGGGGCTCCCCAGCTATTTCATATTTATATACTTTTTACTTGAAAGCAACGGCAGGTGAGGTGAGGTTAGGTTAGTTTTGAAAAACAGGGACCCCTTGCCCCTCCCCGCCACCCTACCTTAAACTTCAATCTACCCGAAGTTTCTTACTTTCCAAGCTTAATTTGCGCAGTCTTGAGCAGTATTCGTTTAGATTTCCACTTTCGGCATGTGTCGTAAAGTCAGCTTCAAGACGATGTCGCTCACACCTCGACAGTCGCGAAGAATGAGTGACCCCGCGTTCCACGGTGGCGGGTGTTTAACGTGGGTTTCACTCATTTCGAAGCAATGAGTGATTTCGGAACTTTGTAAATTTGCCCAATCGTACCACCTCGTCTGACAACGTTGAACTTTCAACTGTAAAAAAACAATTTTGCAGATGTCAGATATTGTTTTTACATTATATATATTTTTTTCTTGATCACTGCGTATTATCTTGTACATAAAAAGTTTTTTTTGACATTATTTATCGTCGTCGTTAGCTTCGATATGTTTGTTTTTATATTACATTATGCCAAACAACTTTTTATATTCGATCCTAGAAAGTAGGAAGTAGTGAATTCATGTCATATAGAGGAATTCAAGTTTTCAAACATAAAGAATATACAAAGGTCTGCTTATGTTAAGGTGAAATATTCAACGCCTCGCAGTGAAAAAAATATAGAAATACTCTTTAATAAGGTAAATCGAATAACTCTCGTATACAAAGTCTCTTCAGAATGTAAGTAATCAGAAAAAACTGACAAGTATCGAAGTGTAATATAATATTTCCCACCGTTCAAGACTAACTTCTTCGATTTCCATACTTGTAATACTACTATATGGCTAGCGTCCTACGTTCGCCGGTAAGCGGGCGTGAAGCCAACACTATGAGACAGAATCTCATAGACAGAATCGTCTCATCCCTCTCACTCAGGAGGCAAGCCGGGAAGGGGTAGTAAGCAAGTTGCGAGAGTGCCTCTTTAGTGAGAGATATGAGACGATATTCTGTCTCATAATGTTGGCTTCACTTCCCCTCCCACAACTAGCCATATACAGGGTGTACCGAACTCCCGGCGCCAAAAAGAAACGCAATGTTCCTTATCCAATTTCTAGTCGAAAAGTCCTTTACCACTTTTTAAAAAACTCAAAATCAGAAAAGATATTCGAGCATAAAATCTAAGAAATCTGATTGGTTGAAACTTTTGACCCGAATATCTTTTTTGATTTTGAGTTTTGTGGAAAGTGGCTAAGGACATTTCGACTCGGAAAAATATGAAGAAAATTTGGGAAAAGTTTTGTCCTTGAAGTCGACCCCTACTTGTCGTGAGAGCGCATTTATTGTTTAAAGTTTAGGCTTAACTAATTTTTTAAATTTTGAGTTTTTTAAAAAGTGGCAAAGGACTTTTCGACTCGAAATTAGACGAGGAATATTGTGTTT
The DNA here is from genome assembly GCA_028476575.1 of Platygaster robiniae. Lineage (NCBI taxonomy): Eukaryota > Metazoa > Arthropoda > Insecta > Hymenoptera > Platygastridae > Platygaster > Platygaster robiniae. The sequence goes on from CM052027.1 coordinate 354,946, forward strand.
CTTTTTGGCGCGAGGAGTTTGGTACACCCTGTATGTCAATTTCCGACATTTCTTTGTGATGGCCGCCAATTCCTTGTCGTTAACCTTGAGGATTGTGGTGCGTGAGGATAAAAATTCATGCACCTTGAAGTGTCGTAGATTTGGAAATTCAGGAAAATTTGTGGGCCCTGATGTGCGTGGAATGTGGCAAATGACGATAATCAGCAATTCCACGCTTGATTCCTCATCGGTTTATATCAACGATGATTTCATTCCCACCCGGCCTAAAACTTTCCTTGTTGTTATGTTATGTAATTTTGAGAGCTGTTATGTTATGTCTCGAACTCAATGCTCCAGGGTTTAGAGTTTCTAAAAATTTTTTCATTCTCGTAGATCATTATTTTTTCACAATCAACCGGGTTAAAACGATTTCGCAAATTTCATTTTTCTATGTTATATTGGCCCAATGTGTAAAATGAAAATATTCTTACAGGAAAAATTTGTTTCCTGGTGAAAGTTCTTCTAGATTGATCTCGATGTTAGCTCTACCTGATGGTAGAGAAGAAAATAATGTTGCTTTGACCTCGTCTAGTATGAAAATGTATGGCATTTGATAGTAGTCGGTCATGACAATACTAAATATTCATATTCTATTGTAATATGTTGGATCAGGTAGCCTTTCTCCTTGATTTTTTGCATGAAAGGCCTTTGCGCTGTCATAAAAATTCGATGATGATAATTAAGCTATAAAGTAAAAGAAGTCCGTAAGGTTTAGCCTTATGTAGTCTAGTTAAAAAAAAAAAAAAAAAAAAAAACACGATACCGATTCCAATATTATGTCGATATCCTTGCACGTTGTTCTCAACCTAAAATAAGCTGAATCAACGTCACCTACTTTTAAAGTGCTTCGTTCCGCACAGAACTTGCATCGCAAAAAACAGCGAGCTTCCGATATCCAACAACCCACAATAGCTCGTTGGGGCCCCCACACGCGGGCTACGTAAAAAAGCGTTTTATCGCCTTTAAACGCGTGCAGTTGCCTGCGGCGCAAAAAGCGGCCTATTTTTGTGTCGCGATAGTTTCCTGGGCGAAATTCTTCTTGGAAAACGGGGCGCAATATCGGAAACGGAAAAAAAGTCTAGACGGACGTTCTTCATCATCGAACGCAGACGCTGGATCCAAAAGCAAGCTGGAAGGCATATCGACGCTCTTGTGGTATCGCGAGGCTTACGGGGACGACGCCTAGTCTGGCTCGAATAACTCGCACGGTGGCGCCTTAACGCGTGAGTAACTAACCTTTAGCCTCAACTCGCGAGACTCAGCGGCGTGGGTGGCGCGAAGTTTCTCGCATGACTGCTGCGGTGCATTTGCTCGCACCCCGAAAAACCGACGGTTACTTGTAATCACGTTACCATTGAAATAAAATTCCTATGTTAACTCTTGAACCTGGCGCCTCGGTATTTCTCGAAAAAAACCGTTATTTACGCCGGGTCATCGTTGTCCATTCATCGGTCCTACAAGGTATTCCGCGGATATGCGTAAACAAAATACGTCCGTAGGTGATATATCTTGGGCTCGTTAAAAAGCAACTCGTTTCGTTTGCTTTAGAGCTAAAGCTGAGACTTTTATAGCGGGCAGCGCGTGATTCGCCATCAATAATTCCCGTTGACAACTCGACCCAGGCGCGCCTCTTAACCTCGCCCAGAGAGCCAAGAGAGAATATTAAGCGATTTTCGCCCGAAGCGCCAGCGAGCGTTTGGGGTGGCTCGCGTTTCGTCGTGCACGTCGAAGCGAGAACAGTACGGAGATGCTCTCATGACGTATGGGCCACGGTAAATAAACTATTAATATTATGGTAACGCCGGGCATTCCTATCCATATTGGCTGCCCGGCCACGTTGGCGCCCCCAACCCAAGAACAAGATTTACAGGCACAAGAACAAATACGTAAATTACGGGCTTGAACTAATTGAGTCGGCTTCGGCCGTTCCACGGGGCAAGGACACGGCTAGAAATTGAAAATGTAAATCGCCGGAAGTCGATTTTTTTGTCTTTTTCTTTCCGAAAGTGAAATCGTCCAGAACAATAAATGAGAAGAACAAAGTGCCCTGTCTTGTACTTTTGAAACATTTTCAAATATATTTTCGAATCGAGCAAGCCAGAGGTGAAAGCGAATTGTTAATTGGCGATTTTTAGTTTCGTCAAAAAAGGTGATTTCGAAAACTGACAATGTGACATTGCATTGATAGTTAGTTGGCTGATGAATAATTTTTCCCCGATTGCGTCGCGCAACTGAAGTTCCCCCCGAGCTTCATAAAATTGAGACATTTAAATTCAACGATTTCAAAGCATTAGTTTTTTTTTTTTATACAAATATATATATATATGATTCTATTGGATCAGATACCGAATGACGATCGTAAATGTTTTAGGAAAAGGGACCAGGGAGATAGCGCTCAAAAATCAAGGTTTGTGCCAGATATTAAGCCTACAAGAAACATAAAATAACAAGTGTATACTCGTCATGTAGATTGTCGTACGTGATCATAAACGACAATTTACATCGTTATTATTTTATGTTGTAAGAAAATCGCCAGGTACGAAAAACTAAGCAATATAACAACTGAGGGACAACCTCGTCGGTTTGAGACTCTTTTCCATTGGATCAGTACCGGTATACAACATCAGGTAATTCTATTGTAAAGGGTTTTAAAGAAATGCTTTTCTTTTTAACGGCCTATTTTGACCTAATAAATAATAATCGAGAGGCGAAGGTCGAAATTTTTTATTTGAAAAAAAAAAAAAAAAATGCAAAAAGTGTAGTGACAGGAGGGTGTGTTGAATACGTAACGAGCAAAAAAAAACTCGTAAAAAAAAGGTACTTACGTGCAGTGAGTATCGATTTTTACTCGTTGTAAAGTGAAAATTATGTTTTTTTAATAAAATATATTTCAAAACGTTCACGAAAACGTCGATACAAAATTAATTCAGTTTAATATAATGTTATTGAATAATATAAATGACAACGTGTTACATTTTTTCATTCGAATCTTGAAGAATTTGGATGAATTGAAGAAATTTTAACAAATTGTTGTGAGTTGTACAAATTTTGGCACAATTTCAAAACTTCCAAACGGTGTAATCCATTTTTACAGCTTTGGATGATTTTACAATTTCAAAAACGTCAGAAATTCGGAACCCTATCGAAAACTCTGGAAAATCCGAAAAATTTTAACAGTATCAGAAATTTTATGTACCTTCTATTAATTATAATTATAATTATTAATCATATTTCTTCAAAATCTGAATAGATTACTGTCGTTTTCATTTTTAAATCATCGTCTGATTCACTTAAGAGACAATATAGAAAGAAGGAAAATCGCATAAATAGAACAAAAAGAAAATGTATGGAATGCTAAACATTTTTGATATGTAGTTTGAATTATTTTTGAAAATTCGGAAATGAAGTTAAATAAAAATTTTCGAAAATCACAAAGATCATCGACAATTTTAAGTTACTCAAAAAATTGTAGAACTTAAAAAAATACGTTCATTTATTTCATAGATTTTGATCATCATGATTCTTGGTAATAAAAAAGGCTAAAGGTTCTTTTTCATTTTGAATTTTAACCTGTTCAACTTTAAAAGCTCTAGTCATATATTGGCCGCAAAATGATCACAATTTGGCTATGTAAAAGACAAAACAACCACTGCTCAACATTCCTAATCGTAAAAGATTTAGTTCAAATATAATAAAGTTGTCGCGTCTTTGCGCGTTACTTCTCTTGTAATTACTCGAATAACTCGAGACATATAAAATTAGTTGCCACAATTTAGAAGTTAACCAGTCGTGCTAGAGCAAATTTCGTCCGTTCACGCGTGTGAGAAATTTGTGATGACGCAGAAAGACAAAAAATGAGCGCATTTTTTAACGTATCGTCTTTCATTACTATGCAAAAGAAACACTAACCGCTAAAAATCTTAAAATCATAATGAAAAATACAGAATAACAAAAAATCTTTATGAGTTTCGCAAATTTTTGACTACTAAATAAATCGTCATTGAAATTTTCGGATTCTCGGAAAATAAAAAACAACATTGCAATTTCTTAAGATCGTCAATAGTTCTAATTGATTCGAAATATTTGCTGAATTTCTGAAAAAATTGGAAATTTTTTAGATCAAATCCATTATCATTTTTCTTGCTAACATGTATAATGTTTTATTTTATTTTTTCATTTTTCAACAAAAAAGAGAAAATTCTAGAAGGAATCGAGAAATCGCGAAAAAAACCTGCAGAAGTTAGAAAAATTTTTATAACGTTCAGAAAACTTTGACGCGTTTGTATTATGTTCGAAATTTCAATATCTTTGAAAAATTATCAACATAAAAAATTCAAAGATTGGTAATAATTCTGATAAATTTTTTGAATTTTTCAAACATCAGAAAATACTCATGTCTTTTATAAATTATGTTTCATCTCATATTTCTTCATTATATTTATCATATCGTTACATCTCGTAAATTTTGAAAAATTGTAATGATTAAAAAAATCAGAAACTGTCAATAATTGTGAAAAATTCACAAAATTTGTGGAATCCAATAAAACATTGAAAAATTATAAGATTGCATGTATCAAATTTTTGAAATCTCATGTAATAGAAGTAACTGAATACTGTGTAGTATCCTTTTAATTTTGAAAATCAAATATATTTATCATACGGAAATCATCGATACTTTGACGATCACGCTCTTTGTTTTTTGAATGATTTATTTTGATAAGTAGGAGAAGTGTCGAAAAATACAACAATTTTCCTATTTATATTACATTCGATAAAGGCAACATTGATCGAAACCAAGGAAAACTTTCGGAAGTAAGGTAGGACGTTACGAAATAGCGTAGAGCGATGAGAGGCAAGTTTGAATAAAGGTCGGACGGTGTTCGCTACGAGGAATCACAGCTCATAAGAGACGAATCTCGATGCGTTATGTGGATGGTATCGAATAACGTTAACGTTCGAGAATAGCGTCAATTGACGGTATTAACGCATCGAATCTTACATTTTACGTCAGTGGTATTCAATAGCGATGGATACCGTTCAAATCATTCGTAAGTGAGTAGCCCCTCGCAACTGCCTTTTTCTTTGTGCTATCCATATTAACTTATTCCTCCTTAATTTTCAATTCAGTTCATTTTGTCTCCACAGCCCATCCAAGCTTCCAGCAAGGTTCATAACATAGGTAGCTATTGGGCCCGACTGGTTATCTCATGGCATCAGCAAATTAACCGTTAGGTGCAGCAGGGTCCCAGCCTAGTGACTAACCGTAAGGAGAAAACATTCGTGTTTTGCATGATCCATTAATCTACAACCTCTGAAAATGTCCCGTTCGACATCGTCGTTTCAATATTTCTCGCTCAGGAACCCTCAGAAATCTCTTCTCTTTTTTATTTCGCACAAGACAGTACAGGACAGCACGGGAATGATCAAAATTTTATTTTTCACCTGTCTCTCAAAATCTAATTTTCATATATATCTTCAATGGCACATGCCTCCCGCAAAAAAAGTCCAACTTTTTCAATGATTAATACCTTCTCTATTAAGAAGTTGCAATGTCCGTTTTGCTGAAAGCAAGAAAGGAACGTAGGTTAAACTTGGCGTCCGGATGAAAGGCAATCAATGTGCCATCAACTCGCCTCAATTTACGGCTGCGGCGTCACGATCCTCGGAGTTGTTTCGCCAGTTCCCTTTCTCCCCATCGCGCTCAAAGACGACCCAAAGGCGATTCACCCGGAGAATCATTTCAATTTACTATCGACCCCTTTTTCGGGCCCAACGTCATATTATACGCATACAGATTTTTCCCACCCCCTCGGCAGAAATACGCGCCACGGAAATTATTTATCTCTCCCTCGCCCGACGCGTTCATGGGCGAGGGCCCGTGGAAAGTCTCACCACGTGATTTATAAGCTAATTCAGCAGAGTTTTTGATTGATTTTGCGTAATATTTCATCGAGTGTTCTTGCTGAAAAAAAAGGCGAACTCTGCTGGAGGGCCGATAAATTTACGTAGACGAACGTTGAGGAGCGTTTCGATTTTGCAGGTTGTAAGTTCGAGGGTCGGACAACAGTGTATTTCAATTTTTATGATACAATAAAAAAAATTTATATTTGTGTTTTGTAACGAGGTTCACAAACTAGAAATATTTTAATGAACGTAGAGAACGTTGGTTTATTGTTCAAATTTGAAGTCAAGGAAAACTTGAAAACATATTTTTTGAAGCCCAAGTGTACGGTTTGCAAATTCTTCGTTCACAAACATTTAATTATAGAAAAATGCAATAGGAAATGAAACTTGCATGACAATGAGTTCCATGGAATACCATGAATTGAGGCTAAAGTTTTTTTAAGTTCACGTTGTATTATTCGACAAATTAACAAATGAAAGATCGAAGATATTTCAGTTGAATGCAAAGAGAGATCAATTTGAGCTAAAATAAAAAGAATCATTCAATTTCCTGACAACAATTTGACTTTGGGAAGTCTCATCATGAAATGAAATGCAATATTCATCGAAGTCAAATTTTTTTTCCTGCCTGTTTTGTTTTTGACATCGTTGAGAAGAAAAATTTATTTTGTTCGTATTATATTCCAATATTCAGCACGTTCTGGTCTTGCATGCCCCGAAAAAATGAAAATTCATAAAATGCCATGTACTGGCTTGCTGAAGCATATATAATGAAGAAAGTGCGTTTGTTTTTCTACAGTTGCCCGATTCTACATATGAGCATTCTTTATGTTTTCGCAGTCTAAAATCGTTTTTTTACCGATATTTTTGCAATTTATTTAGCGAATCGACAATTTGGGCAGTTCTTGATCGTTTTTCAATAGTCCAAAACGAATAAATGAATCTATGTATATGTTGTCGGGGATGAGGATATCATTTTTCAAACAAAAAAAGAGAAACGAAACGAAGAGACCGGCGAGTCCGCTCGATACCACGCGGTTGAAGCGAAAGCTGGTAAGTCCGAAATATCCACGAATCGCCAATATGCGTAGAGCATACGATCCAAATGGGTGCTAAGAGAGAGGGGTAATGATTTGGACATTTGATTTCGGTTTATTCATAGCGCGAATGATTTTTACGTATCAACCGTGAAACTGTTTATTCTTTTTACTGCAAACTACCGAGTCTATTTCTTTCTATATTGCAGGCAAATGTTATGCGCAACCTCAAAAAAGTAGAGGAAAAAGATATTGGAATGTCAAAAGGTTACGGTTGTAAGTTGTAACATTTTCACATCACGAGAAAGCCCTCAAAGCTTTGAGTGCAATGAATAACAATCCAAACATTTTTACTGCGGCGCAGGTGCAGATGCTTTTAATGTACTATGTGACGTACATCTATATCTATATTCTCCGAATATAATTCCTAACTTATTCTCTTATGCACAAAATGATTGCGATGAAACTTATCCCTGAGACAAATCACGAGTGATGCCGAAATGGTATCGCAAGATTGATGGCAAGGCGATGATTAGGCTTCTATTAGAACGACGTCTTTATGATCTTCAGAACTCGAACTTTGATTGTTACTTGCCATTTATCAGCGTCATCGCGTATCCTTGCTCTCGTTGGAGATGAAAAAAAAAAAAAAAAATGTATTTGGTGCATCTGCGAATCTTCATGCAGTCGTGATCGAATTTCACCGCCTTGATTTCTTGCTGTTCGTTGCTTGTCTTTTTGGGCAAAGAATCTTAAATAAAATTGTTGAAGAAACTAGAAGCAGTTTTTTTAATTTCATTTGAATGCTTGTTACGTAATTTGTTGACGATTTTTATAACAGTACATGTTTTTGTTCAGAAATGAATTTTTCTTTCCAATTTTCTACTCTACTGTAACGATGGTTTTTATATCACCGACAAATGTGAAACGAAATTTTGTTAAGCCAAGTAAACGGAAAAAATCAGAAAGCTTTGAAAATCTGGTGGTTTCACGTGTGTTGTGATCGAATTGAGAAAAAGGTGCCTGCTCATGTGTTGTTTGGAAATCAAAGACGCCGACGGTCTTATCTTTTGCTCAAGTCGAAATGTTCCAGAAAGATTTCAAATCATCCGAGTCACGGCTGCCGAACGGCATATCAGACGTATCTGGCCCAGCAAAGAAATATGTATTCTTCTGTATAGCCATTTCTCTTTCTTTGTGCGCTTCATGTTGCACTTTTTTCGTTAAAACAGTTAGCTTTGTGGTTATTACATCAGAATATGTATATCATAATAAAACTGATCAGTAAACCTAGTCTCTCGGAGTCGAATTTCTAAAAAAAACAAATTTTTCCTTATTAAAAGCCTCCTTTTATTCATTCATTACATTTCAATATAGAATACATCATGTCGTTGGATAACAAGAAACAACCCCATGAATTATAACACAGCAAGAACAGGGAACGTAGTCAAAATTTCACAAAACCAAAAATCGGACAAGCAACATCATAATCAACAGTGCGACGACACTGAGTCTAACTCTGAGACACTGAGGAAAATAACTTGAATGGAAAACTTTATATTTTAAACAGTAAAATACTCTGAATCCTATAGAATTTAGACATTTTTTGTAATAGTGTAGGTAATCATGTAACGTTTTTGGGAAAAGTTGAACCTCATAATTATACTTCAAGTACCTCATCGTTATTCTGAATTATTCAATTATCATCCCACAGTTACCTGGTAAGGTAAGAATGGAAAAGTATGAACAGGAAACAAATTCGATATGTTAAAAAATGTAAGACGCATTCAAATTTTAAAGAATTGCAACGAAATTTCTTGATGAAAACTATGAGTGTCGACGGTTACAGTTTTGAGCAATAACAAACACACATTCAATAACAACCTTGTAATCCTAATTTTTTAGTACAAAAATTTTATGAATCGTATTATTGATTCATATTTCATAAATTTTCCTCACCGAGTGAAGAAGACGTTGACTTAATTAAATGTTTCATTTTTAGTTATTTCCTTGCTCTACAAACGACTGCATTTGGAGTATGAAAGGAGAAAAAAAGTAACGAAAAGTCGCCTGAAAAAAGACACAAGCGTTGGCCGTCATTGTCCAGTCATGCTCAAACTACCTTTTAATGCCCGAACATTAGCAAAGGTCGAAGCACGGGGTGACACGAAAGAAGGGACTGCGACTGTCGCGTACGCAAGACGCGACTACCTGCTCGTATGTTGGTGCTTGACGCGCGAGTTGCGCTCCTTGAACCCGGGAGCTCGAGAGACAGAATGGTATTTGATGGCTCCGAGGACCCTCGAATGTTACTCGGCAGATTCTTTCACGAGTTCTTTTTTTCCTGGCTCCTCCGAGACGAGTCATTCGCGAGCTCTATTTTTCGACTTTTCATTTTTCGTTTTCTCAAGGAGAAACAAAACTATTCACGATTAGATTCCATCGAAAAATACAACGAATGCACTAAACTGTGTCTTCCATGCATCCATTTGTCATACCAAGTGACAACGCTAGCTCGTAAGTATCAATCATCGGATTCGACTGGAGGTTCAGGGGTAATGATAATTCCATTTCCTTTGCGTACCCAATTTTACTTTTGAAGAAAGAAAAAGAGGCAGACAAGCAAACGAAGATGGAAAAGGGGACGATCTCTGAAATTTACCAATTACTTGGAAGAATGGAAATACGGAGAACTGTCCTTGACTTTGTAAAATAATCGTTGCGTGTGGGTCCATGAATGAGGACACGATTTCGAGGCTTTGAATGCACCGTCGACTACCTTGTACATCTTCTTAGAAAGCACAATTGGTAATAAGCAGTTGTCCATGGTTGGAATAGACCAAAAAAATAGCGCCGCGTAATGACATGGAGGGGGCATTCGATTATAGCGCGGTGCTTCGCGTGTAGGCTTTCGATGCGTCGCGCTGCTACCATTACGTACCGTACGCGGGCGCTCCGAAAGGACGGAAATGTAACATTTTCTTTTGTTTCGAAAGAGAACCTGATCTTGATCAGCCCTAGAAATATCTGCAAAAAATCTACTAATTGCGTGAAATTGCACTTCGTTTCTTCCCCCATTACGCTGTGCGCGGTTATATCTAATTTTTTTTTATATTCCGTGTATTCAAACTAAGGTTTTTTCAATGTCGCTCTATCTCAACTCTGACGATAAGCCAAAAATCGCAATATCTTCAAAGAGGACCATGCGTAAGCTGACTTGTAAAATCATAACTGAAATCTGAGAATACGACTTTCGCGATTGACGCCGTAATCACGCAAACACTTTCAGCCGCGCTTTGTTTGGCAATGAAAGGCAGGTAGCATTCAAAGCAACTGTGAAAACACGTTGTTTACGCTCGAGATTGAAACGTATTTGATTTAATGCTCAGTCGCACCCAACATGATAGCAATGCTGAATGAGCGAGAATCAACATTTATCAGGCCCCCTTTCGGCTGGAGCCTTCCGTTCCCCTGTTTGTTTTATCCGCGTTTGGGGCTTGGCGAGAAGTCACTTCTGGTTTTGTGCCCTTCTATTTCGAATGAGGTTGTCGGCATTCAACATTGTCTTTGTTGAAATTTTGGAAAATTCGTCACGAATTTCTCAGCGATCCCACTAACTTAACTCAAGACAAGAAATAAAACTTCAGTGAATGAACATTATAAACATCGAATCACTTTCTAGCACCGCCTCAACTTTCGTTCCGATCGATCAATGACGCGCTGGAGATGTTGGCACTAGATTCATAGAGGCGGACAACAACTTTCGCAGGTGTTCCCGTCGCTCTTAATACATGATTATCGACGTCTTTGGACAGGAAGAATCAGGGGAATCATTGGCTTGTATCAATAGACGAGGGATATCCCTGCCGCTACTGCTGCTGGTTAAAAAAAGGGGATCCTCGAATGAGAGAAGTGCAAGTGATTCGTCACAGATATTATTCGGAGGGCCACCCTTCACTGCTGCACAATACAAGTCAACACGGCTGTCTGCGTAATGAAGTAGTTTCCTTGTGGGGTCGATCCCGTCGTGGAGAGCTAAGGGCCAAAGCCGAAGGAAGCTCGGGGGTTGAAGCCACCCGTAATTGGGGGGTAGCCCACTTTCGCCGCAACCCCCATCGGGGGCTCAAAAATCCCCGGCATATGCTACGCGTAATCCCTGCGATTTGATTCGGGTCGCGTGTAATAGATAAATAAAGCTCGTGTTTTACGCCAGCGAATTCCTGTAACGAGCTACCCGAGGAAGGCGAGATTTCCTTCGGCGACACTTTTTACGCGCTTGTGCAATTTTATACCTTTCTGGGTTGTTGCCAATTTTTCTACATTCTTTTTTTCCGAAAAAGGTTGTTATGTGAGTTTCATGGAACGCTGTTAAATCGTTAATCGCTCAATTAGCTTGAGAAGAAAATTTCGAAAAATCACCTTCTGCTGTCTCCTTACTACTCACCTACATCTGGAAAACGTCCGCTAAAGTGAAGTTGATTATAATTGACCAGCTGAGTAGATAAATTAATTTTTTATTTAGAGCTGTTCTGTATGCATATTGCGCAGAAATTTAGTTTTCTTTGAATAAATCATTAAATATTCACAGTAAGTTATGTACATACGTTATGTTTACGTCATTTCTCATCTATCGAATGATCTGGACCTGCGACACAATTTTGGTAGTGCTTTTCACTACGTATAGTTTTCTCCTTGAGTTTTTCTATTTCGTTTGCTAAGTGATTTTTTACCTGTTCACCGAATTTTCTTTCTTCGCCACTAATTTCATCTTTCAAACTACCAAACTCGTCCGTTAGGTTTTGTTCTACACTGCGTTTTCTTCTTTTCCTTAAAAATTAAGTTTATTCTGAATATCCTTTGCCGTAGTGAAGATAATAGCGAGTTAGCCTGTTTTACCGATTTTACAGACTTTACTCTGTTCTGATTTTTTCTAATATTTCTTGTTTTTCTATGCGCGAAAAATTCATTTTTTTCCCAATAGCCTTTAACTAGTAATGTTCATAGGCTAGCCAATTCTGTTTTATTGCAGCCATTCGGTAATGCTCTACCTTTTTATCGTCTAGTTCTTCTTTTTCAGCCAAAGTTTTAGAATATATAATCTATTATTTAATATACACGAAATGCTGAGTTTTTATAGAATATATCACTTTCGTAGTAGGTAAAACGGACCATAGGAAATTAATATATATTGAATGAATTTATCAAAAAAGGGTTTTGAAAGATGAGTACTACAAAAGAACTATTTAGTAAATAAATACCGAAGTTTTAGTGGGTAAATGAATGTTCTTTTATGTAATTTTCGTTACAATTATACATGCTTAATTTACTTAAGTATACAAAGACGTTAACTTCGGAATATTTTCCAGGATTTCATGAAAGAATGTTCAACTTAAAAAATTTTACTAAATATTGTAGAATGCTCTACTGTGAGTTACTTCATTTTTTGAAAATGACCTTTCATGATTGAAAATTTTATTATTCAAAAAAATAAGTCACTAATAGTTACCGAGTCATTAAAGGATCTTTCAGCAATAGAATTGTTGACAAAAAAAAAAAAAAACAGTTGTTCAAACTTTACTAGTCCATATGATGTGATAATAAATAATAGTAATTTATTCAAAAATAATGTATAATATATAGTGTAACAAATATGAAAATGAAAAAAATTCTCGACGGAATTCAGGAATTACTAGAGGAGAGCAATTATAAAAAAGTATACGTGCAGTTCAGAAACTTAAATAATTGTATCTTGTATTACTAAGCTAAGTTTAAATTTCAAATTTTTTTTTTCAGAAAATAGTCTATTACACACTAATATACTCAATTCAAACTGATCATTCTAGAATTCTCTGAAGATTTATAAGAAATTGTAAATTTTTTTCGAAATAATCTCATCACTGACGTTAATTGTCATACTTAACAAAGTAAATTATTATTTTTGAATTTATGAAATATGCACTTAAAATTTCAAGAAACTTTTCTCCAATGTTGCTGTCAAGTCATTTCCTATATACTCCAAATCCTTGTAATGCGATGAGGAGCAAAAGCCCGGTGAAGAATTCCGCAATATGCACTAGGTTTTTTTTTAATACACGCTTAATTTTTTTTTTCAAATTTTTAACATTATTAACAGAGATATTTTTATTATATAAGTATGTTCTTAATGTACTTGAAAAAAACTCTAAATTAATAATATGAAACGCAGTTGCATTTATTTAAAGAAAATTCTTGTAATAGGAATTTCTTTTAATAGATGCAGCTTTTACAACACAATATCATTAAACGAGATTGTATCGAGATTTTCAAGAATTTTTAAAAAAAATGATATAATTATTTCCAGAATACTGACGTTGCTGAGCAGTGTTTCAAAACTGAAGAATCGAAGACTTATATTCCAGACGATTAACAAGATGGAGGACTACTATTTTCTTTACTTCATTGACAACGAATGGAACTAAATGAGCTTCTAGGAAACAAGTAACAAGTTTCGCACTCGTACTTTTTTGAAGATTGTCAAATTTTCTTTCAAGATTTAAATGACCAACGCAGGCTTTGAAATTATTTGCTTTGAAGTTATTGAATCGGATCGCTGCCTATTCGGCTATTAGAACCTTTGGAGTTTGTGTTGGACAATCACTGTCTACACCTCGATCAGTCACTAGCGTGGTACCGCAAGGGTCAGTTTTGGGCCCATTACCCTTCATACTCTATTCGGCAGATCTAGGATCAAACATCAAATCTCCGATTTCATCTTACGCTGACGATACGAAGATGTATGCTAACTCGCTTAGAAAGTACAAAGAATTACAAGCAGATTTACAATCAATTTATGGCTGGATAAAGGAATGGATGATACCACTAAATGCCGGTAAATTTAGAGTCTTGCACATTGGGAAAAATAATCCTCGACGGAGATATACTCTTAATCGCAGAGATTTGCTAGCCACTACTTCGCAAACTGATCTTGGCCTGATCATTACGAATGATTTGAAGTGGGGAACCCATATCAGTCATATAGTAAAGAAGGCTAACTCAATGATATTCCAAATTCGTTAAGTCGGTAGACATGTTACGACAAGTATATATCTCTTATATTCGGCCGATATCGGAGTATGCTAATTTTGTCTGGGCACCATACATTAAGAAGGACATAAACCTGCTAGAACAAACACAAAGAAAAGCTACACGGTTAGCTATACGAATAAAGAACCTTCCCTATTCCGAGAGATCTCAGCAGCTTAGACCCACGATGAACTTGAGATATTCCTCAAGTTCGTACCAAGTTACTATCGGAAAATATCATCATGAGTAATAAAAAACTAATGATGATCAGCTTTTCCAACTCTTTTCTTGAAGGCTACCTTGATGAACACATTGTTTCCTTAGGTTCAGAAATTGACGACTTTCTAAGTGAATAAAATTTTTGATCAGTGCCGTTAGCTCTACCCCACAATTGACTCATCCATCCCAACCCAACATCACACGAAAAACCCTGCAAAAACGTCGGCGATTACACGGCTAACGATCATTATTATGTACATACGTTACACAAGCCTCCCCATGGTACAGTGATCTTCACCCTCTCCACTAAAGCACCCTTCTAGGATTTTCGTCTCCGCTAACAAATCGACTGACATCAAAGAAATTTATGGCCACCGCAATTAAGAGACCTCTGTGCTTTCCATCATGTGCTGCCTTTTTTCCGCCACTTTTTTGTAAATCATTTACCGCTTCCCTGCTGATATTTATCGCCTGGAAATTTATACAAGTCGTCAAGGCTAGTCTGTTAATATTCCAGCCCTCCCCGAACATAATGAAGTAATGAACATGCCAAAGGTGGCTTTTACACTCACCAACCCCTTCGGACGTTGAATTATAATTCTGTGTTTATTTTACCCCTGTGCTTTTCCGGGACGATTATTACTGTTTTTTTTTTTGCCTCTCGAGTGACAGTTAGAGAAGTGAACGATGTCACACACATCCACTTGAAAAGCTCAAAACTCGTTGTGAAAACCCGACGTCACTCGCAAGGACGCCTTTCCCTTCCACGTGACTTCCACGCGCTCGTTAACGTCAGTTTTCGGTGAAATCGAGAGCGCCGACGTCGCCCGAAAAACGGGCAAGTCATTGCTAATTGGGCTTTCTCGTTCGGAAAACTTTTTCCACAATTAAGGTTCACGTCTCTGCCATCGACAGGGTGCGGGAAATCAAGAGAATCCCGAGCATACAAGCGGGAAAAATAATAATTGAACTGAAAGATGAAAATTACATCCACGTTTCGTTGAACGTAGCTTCTCTTTTCAAGTACACCAACTTGCAAGCTATTTAAAATAAAATTATAAAAATTCTTGTGATTGTGTAAGCAATCCTTGTTTGCTAAAAGTTTTGATTAATAAAATAATACTTTCTATTTATTTCACTAGAGCACTTTTGAAACATCTATTTCTTTTTCTTTTTTCAGCGTAGTCTGCTCTCACCCCCTGCTTTCGCACACTCGCTTCCACTGAAGTTTCTCACCCCCTTGTTGGAGTTTTTTCCCCTTTACTTCGTTCCACTCTTTTCCTTTCCTTCCTTCGTCCGCTAGTTTGAGCGTCCGAGGAACGAAATTACCTTCGTTACGTGAAACGCCGCTGCTCCCCAGCCTCTGCATTATGGAGTAGAGCCTCGCTTCCCCCTCCATCGATCCTATTCTTAACGGCGTTGCTTGTTATATATTACATATAGCTAACATACATATACATCTTATGTATTTGCAAATACATCCAGTTGCGTATATACAGAGACAACTATTTCAACGCGTAATTTTCACCCTGAGTCGTCGAGGGTAACGAGTACTCCTCGGGGTTTAGCACGAAATTCGTTTCCCAATAAGGTTGATTCTCTTACTTTATACTGTTCCTGCTAATTTTTCAAAACAAAAGTGCTCTTCACATAGTAAAGAAATCAGACGGAATTCGACTAGAGTATAAAACCGGATCTATGACGACAAAGAACAAGGATAAAAGTTTGTTCGGAAGCTGGAATTCAAGAAAATTATCTTTTTCTTGATTACTGTGACTTCTTGAATGTAATAAACGATTTTGGAAGGATGGTCAAGTTGACATAATTACACTTGTGTGAATTTTTCCTGAACACTTCTTACTTGAACAATGAACCTTATTTTCAAGTTCAGATAAGAACCGAATGTTATCTACATTCAGTGACACATGAAATTGTATCTTATTAGGTATAAAAGCTGAGAAGTTTTTTCAGATATTTGCAAATCACAACAAAACCCAGTCACGTGACATGCGCCACGGGATATAAACTCCTTGTCAAATTCAATATAACAGTTTTGACAGTCTCCGTTCGCACAACAATGCTTCCTCGTCCCTTCGAGTACATTCGATCGCGGATCAGTTGGCTTCATTCATCCCCCTGATGTTACTTAGTTATCGTTGTTGCACGGTGAACTCCCTCGTGGAAACCAGGTGTGCGCCCTAAACAGGCACCACAAAGTTCACTCATAATCGCCACGTATGATGACGTCCTCTTTCCGCGCATGCTTTTGTCATGCAAATGTAATACAGAAATTATAACGTATCCCTTACACGTATCATTGCTTCACTTGAATCTGGAATACAGTGCGATTCCTACTTTTAAGATGTGAAAAACCCCGTTACTGATTAATTTAGAAAACATGCATCCACAGCTCTGCCGTATATCGAAATCTCTCAATCACTACCGACACATAAAAACTTGTCTTTCGACGCATTGGAGCTCCAAAAATAAAATGCGCTGGACATTTTTCAAACTTATTACGGGAACTCGAACTCAACGGAACACGGGCATCATTCATCTTCTCAAGTTCATAATCGACTCAACTTTTTTAGCAAGCGCGAGTCCATTCATAAATACGTAAAAACTGGTCCCTACCGGTCCGAGCTCCAGGAATCGCGGCGCATTCGGATTTTAACGACCTGGGGATATAATGAACGACGCCGTTTTCCAGGTTCTCCGGAACTCACGTACGCACGACTTTTCGATGCCTCTTATTTACGGTTCGTTCAGGAGCCCAAGAAATTGCGAAAGGTAAATAAAACAAACCTGGCGAGATGATATATTCATTTCGGTCAGTCGGTCAAGCTTTTACGCGCCGCCGGAGTAATTCAGTAGCGTTCGGTAGTTTGAGCGGTGATAACAGGTACGCTAAGAAATTCATATCGATTATTATCTTCGATTACAGAGGGATCGACATTCATCATTCTGAGACTAAATACAAACCGAAGCGAGGCGTTCACGCATTTTTTCCATACGCCGATAATCTTTATAATATAATGAAAAATTTACTTGCATTCAAGTAAGTTTTTTGAAGTGCAGTAATTGACACAGGGGCGTCGCAATGAAATTTTACACTGAGGGATCAACTCAAATGTCAAAAAAGGTAGATACACGTTTATTTCAATGTATTGATTGATATTTATTATAACATTATATAGTCTCAGGGATATATTGCACTTCTCCCACATTTTATTTTCAATTCAAAAACATAATTTTCAGAGAAAAGTCTTAATGGCCGAAAAATTTTTTCATTTTTGTATAAGGTGCCTTTTTCATTATTTTCTGTCTCTTACAGTTTTCCAAATAACATGCATATCTTGAAATCATCATTTCAAACGTTGAAAACCTGTCATAACACTTACTATCTCATTTTCCGAAATTCGACTTTCAGGGTACACAAGGGGTAGAAACTCTCTTGTTGAAATGTCATTGCTGTCGGAGGTATCGCGAAAGCCAATTCACGCAAGTGCGAAAGGAAATAATTTTTAAGTGCACCGAAACATGAGAGCTATGCAGCACTGCAGCATCACTATCGTATTTTCTCTGCTAAACGATGTAATTAGAAACAAAAAGCAATTTTCGTTTTGAAAAAGTCTAATGATAAACAAACCTTAAGGTATCATTACAAGCATACTTGAAATTTTACTAATAAGGATTATAAGTAAAAGATATTCCACAGTAAATTTTTTTCCACCAAATTAATGTACTTCAAGATATATACGAAATATGAAACGTATATGGAGATATAGAAAAATTAAAAAAAATTAGAATATATGACCAAAAAATACATTTTTTATCAGCTTTCCAGTTGTTTAGATCCAAGGACCAAATACTTATCCATTCTGCAAAACGTACTAAATTTATTAAAACAACAGTACAAACAAATGATTACTGTGTACTACGTCAAATTATGGACTGTAAAAATGACTCGGAAAGCACTGATTTTACACAATATTGCAATCATTCTTGGTTTTAAACAGTTCGAAATATGGAATTGTTGAGTTCAGAGATTCATATTATATGCATACTTTTCTGATGTAGTACTTATGTAATTTTTGCAACTTATACTTTCGAATAATTTGAATTATCAAAATAATGCAGCCTATTAAAGTGAAGGTTTAAAGGGTAAGTTCACATTTTTCACATCTATTTCCACCGATTCACCAGATTGCTGTTAGTTGTTATGGCGCGGGATGAAATCTCTGGCTTTAAGGGGCCTGAAAAATTGAAAATTATGTTTTCGCATAAATAATTATTCATTTATTATTAAAAATAATATCATGTAACGCGATCACTGACAGTCATGACCATCAAATGACCGAAACGATCGACGGTCAGATTTGACGGTCAATTCACTCTGACCAGTCAGGACAATTCAGCACAGTCAACACATAGACGAAAAAGATTCTTCAGTTCTACTACACAGATTGAGGAAGTAACAGTTTTGAATATAACTATAGTTATAAATTTTCATAACATAATCTTATGAAAAATCTTGCATAATATACGAATTAGTCATGCGAGGAATTCATAAAAGATTTAAAAGACTAAAAAAATTCTCATATGGTCACCGTAATATATCATGTGTTCATAAAGTGTCACAAGTCCCCTTAAGAAGAACTTTGATTGACACCTCGACGGTTGCGAAAACATAAGAAAAAATAGCTGTACGTCGGCTTACAAGCTTCCCGTTGAACGCTGTTTTTGAGCTTTATCTCAAAATCATTTGAATATTAGTGATGGTTAATCAAGAAAATATTCTTAAACTGATGTTTTTTTTTCTAAATATTCACTAAATGTTATCAAAAAATAAAATGTGAGCAGTGTACGTGACGAATATTATATACTGGATTCAATGTGTATTTGAAGTCAAATCATGAGAAAATTTTTTCTGCCTTGCTTGAGAAAATATAGGCTTCAATGTTTAGATTTGAATGAATTTTCCGTTTGCAATTGGTAAAACTAGGAAAAAATTGTCCAGGAGAATCGGTCTCTAATTTGAAAGTTTAAGTAGTATTTAAAAGATGATTCTTGTGTTCCTCAACCGTTTGTGAAAGATATATGTACATTATAACGATGAAGATTAGGATTTTCATGCCAAAACAGTTTAATTATAATGCTAAATCATAGGTACCTTATAGTACTATGATGGCAATATTGAAAAAAATAATTAACTTCTAACCGTAAACGTTTGTCCATTGATTTTATAAGGTCTTTGTTTGAAAGGGCTCAATTACCAAATCATCCAGAAAGATACATAAGGGTCATAGACATTGCTTTATAAAAAGGATGAATCGTCGAATATTTGGCTGCAATGCAGTGTTACATATGACCAGTGTCAGCAAAAACTCTGTTCGTATTCGAACTCACTCTAATGCCTTGAAACCTTACTCGACCCAACAAACAAACTTACAATAGATAAGTCTGAAGAAACACCCTTGTCCACGAATCGAACACTGCACTTGTTCCCCTAAATGACCACGTGATTGCCTGAATTATCTCCAATACACGTTGGACTTGGCAGTCACCTAACCGTGAACGCCTAATTGAGTCGTCAGCGTGACAAAAGCTCGTTTCTTCGTGTGAGTTGGAGAGCTTCTGTTATTCGATAACCTACGTTTCAAATAGCAGTAGGTGCTGAGTTACATCATTCGAGGGGATTCAATCCGAGACGCTAATTGACTTGTCATTTTCGAGGCTCGCACAGGGACGCCCCTGATCTGGAATCCGAGTGCCCGAGTCCAAAGTTTTCAACCTTCAGTTAGGCCGCCTTCATCCGTGATACAAAAATTCAATGGCTAAACGAGAACAAGTACCAAAAATCCAACCTGTTTCAGCTTATTATGCTATATAAAACGTTAAGCCTCTATTCGAGCTTTTTCATTCGGAGGTTTAAATTCAACTTCGTTTAACTTCTATTCACAGTTCATATAGGAACTTCAATTTGTATATTTAAAAATAATATGATAAATTTCTTGAATTTCAGTTTCTTCTCATACAAAAAATGATAAAAATTAGGTTATTTTTCAAAAATTAAAATATAAAAATTTAACCAGTTTACATATTGCTTTTTTCAAATTATTGTGAAAGCAAATATCAAAATGAATGCGGAATAAAATGAACCCGGAGATAAAAGATACCGTTCAATAACACTCGTTCAACTAATGGCTGTAGACTGAGCCGCCTCACTACTATGCGCCTCAATATTTCATGAAAATTCTGATTATCTTCGCTATAAAAAAAATTCACTTGTTCTTTTTGCGCTTGAACAAAAATTCACTGTATATTTTTAATATAAAAGCTTCAACATCGTAGCTTAAAGCTTTAGTTTAGCAACATCGTGTAACACGTGACAAGTTGCTGTATACTTACAGTTTCGAAGAGTTGAGAAAAAAACTTGATTCAGTTTGCCGGAAAATCTGGGAAGCATCGCTAATAATGCATTAATCGTGTGTTGAAGGTAACAAACCTTATTTTCAATAATAAAAGTGTTTCAAGTATTCCCTTTCGATTATTTAATGATAATAACACCTTTCAAAATCAGACATTCAATAATAACTACTATATACCATGAGCCAAGTCAAAGGAGTCTAGAAAGAGGTTTTCCATTCAACTACCCTTCATGCAAAAGTAAAATTATTTGCAGTTTTAAGACCTAAACGAAGCTTGAATTTGAGAACGATTGCAGGCTTGCTCCGCCGTAATTGAGGTTGAATTTTTAGACTCGTGAAGCGGTAATTACTTGCGGGCAAAGCACCCATCCATGAGCCATGGTTTCCGTAAAACGGGGGAAAAAAAAAAAATAGATGGAACGTATCCCATCTATCGATCTTTATCGCAGTGTCCATTCTTGATGAGGGCCCCTCACTTGCGCTGCACTCCCACGTGGACAAGACAATGTCCTCCCACCTACGCCCACCTATCCCTCTACTTTTTAATTGACCGTCAAATTCATACTCAAGGTACATGATTTTCTTTAGAATGAAGTTATCATTCATGAAAGAGTACATCAAAGTCCAAAAGATTTATTTTGTGCACCATTGACATGAGTTAGATATCTCTTTGTCAGACAATGGAACCTCTTTCAATTTCGCAACGAACTTATCGCAAGCGAGAGCCTTCCAAAATCCCATTAAACTTTCACAAGACAAATCTGTCTTGCCTAAAATACACTGAAGCGTCGCATTCCATCATGCTCGATCAATTTCTCCATCGGCGCGCGAGATCGCGTGGCGAAAATTTTTTTGTTGGCTGCTAGAGAGCCCCGGATCTATTTGAGGCGAGAATTTTGACGACCCATTAACGTGGGTGGTCGATGGTTATGACGCAAGAAGCGTCGGTGGTGTCGCAGTTATAAGATGCAGCAGCATCCTTTCCCGATTTCGAGAGAAGCGCGCGCGCGCCGTCGCTCGAGCCGTGACTGAGACCTAACGAGGAAACGCGTTAGACGCCGATTAGCATCTGGACGCCAGGTTTTGGGCTCGGACATGGAGCCTTCCTTCCTACAACTGCTGCGTTGGTAGTGTTCGTAGGAAATTAATGTACTCCGAAAATTTATGATCCCGCGACTCCGTCTAGTCCCCGTGTTGTCGAAGGTGCGAGAGGGTAATGATAAGTAAAAAAAAAAAACAACGGCAACAAGAATTCTCCCCGTTCCGACACGAGGATCATTGAATTGAATCATTGTTCTCCTACCGGGCGCGGGCGTGAAATAACTTGAATACATATGGTTTCAATCATTTAATGATTTTACGAACGTTACGAACTGACATTTTGAGCAATGATAAATCTGAAATATTTTTTAAATCAGTGAAAATAACACTTACTTTGAGAGAGCTGTATTATTAGTTTGCAAATACTTTCATTTTGGCGTCGCTATAATTTTACATCTTTCATACTTAAGGAGAAAGAAATACATGTTTTTTCGGTAAGGCCTTTTATAAAATATTTTCTGGATGCGCCCTCTCTCGTCATGACCCTCGTTGGTGCCCAAAATCCGATTTCATCGATCGTGATCGATGCGCTATATTTCGCGAGACTCAAGATGGTTTTGTTTGGCTGGTCCTGTGTTCGGGGACTATCGAAAACTAATTTCGAGCGTTGATTTCACGAAGCGACTAACGCCCTAGCTCCTCGGGGTTGAGTCTCAATCTCGTAGATCGCTGTTGAGAGCTGTAATAAATTCAATGGAACGGCAAACGCAGCGGACCGGCGGCGAGCGTATCGAAACCCGAGACTCTAAATCACGCCGGAGATTTACCGTGCCTTGCGATCTGTTCCGAGAGCTGGGATAAATAAACAAATACAGATTAGTTTCCACGCGCGAGATGCAAGGATAAATCATTCCGCAACTCGTTACGTGGCCGCGCGCGTGTTGGTGCGCACTCACGTGAAAGCCGCCGCGGTACACGATGATATTTGTATGATCCGCTGGTTAATTGACTCATTAAGCTAATCGGGCTGCCATCGATCAGCCGATAACGCTCGGGAAAAATGGGCGTCTTTATGTCTTTACGGCCTGGACATTGATAGGAGACCATTCGATGGATGTTGGTCGTATTTTCGAGGTCTTTTGTCGTAATTTTTCTCGCTTTATATATTTCAGAATGAAATTGATTACAGATATTTTGTAAGAGATATTACTGATTTACATTATGCCAAAAAATGTAATTGATCTACTGGTTTTGTTCTAATTCAACCTGCGTATCGTGAATCGTTATATCAGTAACTCGAACGTCTGACGGTCGGTCTGGTCGAAGATTCTCTGAGAGCACCTTCGGTACGGTCAAAAATCAGTAGCTGGGGTCTCGCGTGACAAAAGTCTCGGACGCTGGGCGTCGCTGGGTAGCATAAGAAGCCTCTCATGAATGACAAATGCTGATGATGATAGGGCTGGCGTACAAGTGGGGCTGGTTCCAGTAGAACGCGCGGGGGCGACGTGAGAGAATGCAACTCCGTGTCGCAGTAATGGTACATTCATACATACAATGGCGAAACACGACCGTTCAGTCGCTGGTATTGCGTGTGGTCTCCTTGAACATCCTTCCTCTTTTTCCTTCCTACGACTCTTTCATATTCTACAGGTTGACGGATCAGCTACTGCCTTTTTTGGCCTTATTTCCACTGTCTACACCCATGATTCCCTTCTGAATGTGCGTTTCTACCTAAATTTATAAATCCGAAGGAGATTCATTCCTTACTCTGAAAAAATCTGCCTACCCTTCCACCCCTCCTCTCTCTTGCACCATTCGATAGTTTTTCGCGTGCCAACCAATGAAGGAGGCGAATAAATCTGTCAAAGTCCCTCGCGCAATTACAAACGTTTTTTTGCGCCCCCCGAGTGGCATTAAGTGCGCGTAAATTGCGCGCGAAGCAAGAGGTGAAGAGTTTAAAGGCGTCGCGCGTATCCGGTAACAAGGATTTTGGTGAGCGCGGCGTGTTTGAGTAGGAGCAGGAGCCGCGGGTGTCAACGACTTACTGGCGCCGGGACGTCATAGTTGCCGTCACTTCTCGGGTCGAGAAGTGTCAACCGCGTTTGACAGGGCCTAAAAACGAAAGGGGGGCAGCAGCAACTAGTTCACACACGAGATCGGCAATTTTAAGATGGCCCAGGCTAATGACGCGTGGCGGAAGACGAGGCGTGTCTCGGTATCCGGGCTATTTTCGGGCTTACTTTAAACGCATTTATCAAATGCGGCTTTCCTCAAATAATGACGGGATGATCGGTGATCATGGATTTTTTTCATGGTGCTTTTGAAACTGGACGCCTTGGGATATTCCAGCGCTAGAGCTCGAGATTTTTTTGACGTTGACGTTTCGACGTCCATGAGCCTAGGGAGTCATTTGTTAGTCTTGTGACAGATTTGAACTGCGCATTGATGGAAGTTGATGTGGCTGCAATGAAGCATTTTAAAGATTGCGACAAAGCTTTCACATATTGTCGAAAAAATAGGTTTTGTTATTTGCATATGCAATATCGTCCAAAGATGAGTTGCATAAGGCAACAGTTTTACTAGAGAATCATCAACAAAGTAGATTGTCAACACTTTGAAAGACAAGTCAGCATATGGACTAACGATTTATCTTATCATTGACATATGCTTAAAATCTAGCGGAAAATAGATAACATTAGTAAGGGTAAACATTTTTCTAAAAAAGAATATATATTTAATGAGTGCTAAAAACTACGAGAGAAAAGCAAATCTATGGATACTAGGAGCCATCTCTAAGATTGGTCTTAAGCAATTGGTGCTCAAACATTAAGCAGGGGTCGGACACTACCGTGTCAAATGATTAGACAAGACGAGCGAATGGTTAGACAAGGACAAAGAGGCTGATAGTTTGCAGGTGGCGTTAGTTTCGCACAAAAAAACAAAAAGATTGTGCACCCTCTCTCGACGATCACCCTTGAACTATCTAGCCCTTCCACTTTTCTCATTTGCCAAAGTTTCCGACCAAGTGTCCAACCCCTGACATTAGGTAAATCTAGGATTTCCAAATGGAAACAAAATTCAAATTTTGCATAGAACAGACCCATATGCTATTAATGTAGTTTTTTTGAATGATTCTAACAACAAATACATGAAATGCATGCATAATTCCATTTTCATAAATTTTTGTTCAAAAAGGTAAAAGTATGTACTAAACGCACTATGTAGGATGTAAGTTATGAGTTGTTCTTCCAGTTCATGGAAAATACTGTGCAACATTTTCAACATCATTTTTTTTTTGTGGTTACCATAGTGTTTTTCAATAAATTGATCATCTAATACTGACAAATGAATCGAGAAAATTCAGGAAAAAATTCAACTTTTCCTAACACCACGTACTCATGGATGAATTTAACTTAACACGTAAAATGTGATGAAATTATTAAAATAAAACATCAACAATTACTCATAAGGAGTGTCACAAGTACAAACGTCAACTTGAGTACGCGAAGCAGAAGCGGCAACTAGTTAGATGCTTCGATGAGCGCTCGATCGACATTCGTGAACGATCGTGCACCTGTGTGGATAAAAGGGAGATCAGGGCTTTACCGAGGGTCGAATGAAAACACATGCACATACAGACGCTTCGCTCACTAACGAGGGTCACCGGTATCGCCTATGAGCTACCAATTAACAAGCTATGAAGACTCATGCGAGATGGGTGATCAATTAATTCGAATTTCGTCCTCCCGACCCCTGCGAATCACCAACGACACAGGTGGCAGCAACTGGTCCATATTTCTGCGCACCCTTTGATAAAATGCCTGGCGATGCTTATCACTCATCGCCGAATCGCCTAACATCAATGATCATCGTTAAGATCCCGTTTGTGATAACGGCTGGGTAGGCTTGTTGAAAAGTCCGCGACGTTCCGTCGAAACTTTTTCATGTTGTCAGATTGGCAAAGAAGGAAGAATTTTATCATGTCGGTGATAAAATCTCACCAGTTGAGCTTTCATAGCTCCATTGCATTTTTCTTATCCTGTTTTTAGTAGTTTGACGAATCATCAAATTGTATTCAGTGAACTATTTCGACGAATTCCACAATATCCCAGAATATTCGCGCGATAATTTTCATTCAGGCCAACAATTCTCGCCGAATTTGCGTGATGAATCAGAGCAGAATGAGAACCTGAATTCGGAGTTGACAAATAACGGGGCAATTATTGTTTTCGCCGGCGAATGTATCGTTTCATCGAGGAGTCTGGGAAATCTGGGGCGCGTCATAAATCCATGAGGTGTCTGTAAACTTTTGCTACGGAGCGTGCTGCGATGGCGTGACATCCCGGGGACTATTACGATGACTCCCGGCAGCAGGTGCAGCATCGCTCACTGTCCTCCACGTCTATATATTCTAATGCACTCGCCCCGAGGCCGGCACACTTTTTCCGCGCGAGAGGCACTAATTAGCCCCGGAGTCTTTGCGTGGCCGCCGCTTCCGCGGAATCTGAAGCACTTTGTCACCCGCGCCCTGGCACGCGCCCGAAACAAGCTTCTCTGTACCTTTGCGGGCAACTATTTATTGCGCTCGCGCTCTTTTTCCGGAATCCTTCACGCTCTATTCTCGGGCCTTTTGAAGCTGGAACGTTTCGTGTAGCTTGGACTGCTGCTCAACAGGCAACTTTTGACCAGGGGTATTCGAGCGTGGTCGGCGAGATCAGAAAGAGTTCACGCGGTTCCCGGCTTTCCGCTCGCACACTTTTTGAATGGGACGAATTTGACAGGTTCACATAGGGTCCGGCCATGTCAAGTGTTACACTGAGGTTTGACGTGTTTTCTGGAATGTGCTGAAAATTGGTGAACGATAGTCATATGAGAAACATGCAAGAATTTTGAGCTGAACATCAATCATATAATTGAATATTGAATCAAACATTTGATTCAATACTTAAAGAATCTCGCATCGAGTATTTTCCATTCATTCTATCAAAAACCAAACTTTAAATATCTCTAGTCGTAAAGTATATCATCGTTTGATTCCTTTGGAATTCATACTTTCGATTTCCTAATGGAATATGTATCGAATTTATCAGGTCAACAAGAGGAAGAATTAAAAAATCAAAGAAATGCAAAATTGAAACAACTACATTCAGTAACCAAGTGGATGTGCAATTATAAGCGGGATGTATTTTTTGGCAATAATGGTACATTTTCCAATTGATCAGTCATTGAAGTTTTGGATGAATTACAATTTTGGCATTCAATTTTCAAGTCTTCGCATTGATTGTCACTAATTTCTTTCTTTTCTTTTTAAAAGTGTTCATTTAAATTTTCTTACATTTTTGTCATTTTTACATAATTCGCCGAATAAACTAAAGCATGTGTAATAAATGAAATTAGTACATATCGGGTGAACTACCGCTCGCATGTCCTCTCTTTGATAATTGTTGTTTATATAATACAAAAGTTTTTTTTTTATGTGTTTTGCATAATTACAATTTGTAATCGTCGTCTTGTTGATTTGGATGGCGTTAGGAAAAAGGCTGCTTTCTTTCGCCCCCTGCCGTTCGTATTTACTTTAGTTTTCCAGATTGACTACAAAACGCCGTATACGCAGAACTTAAAACTAAACTAATACTGAGCCGCGCTCCCTTGAAAAATCATTCCTGCATTCCTCACTTTTCCATTCCAAAACCTTTCAGACTATATACAGAATGAAGAAAAAAATAAAATCATACTGATTCGTGATTAAAGTCTCCCATCCTCATTGTCGGGATTTCCTTACCCCACTCCTTCTTGGAGCCCGTGGTAACATCAATGTTTCGTAAAGAAAAGAATCCTTTCCCTTGCCTTATGGCAATCTCTATTTTTATTGGGTTCTCCCCCTACCCCTGTCAAACCAGTGATATGTCTCGTTGTGTTTTTAAAAATTTTGTCACTATCGACCCTGTGCTTTCAAATGTAAAAACTACATGGCTTGCTTCATCTAGCTAGATTTTTTCTTATTTGCTTGAATGCCTTTGCTACAAGGCAAAATGCAACCGTGTCTATAAGAGCCCATGTTATTTTCAACATTTTTCATAATTTATTGGCACAATCGATTTGATTGATTTTTGCATATAATCTTTTGCAATAATAGAGATTCAGTGTCCAAAATTTCAAAAGCATCGTATAGGAAATTAAATGCCGCTACAACTACCTTAAGTCATAGCTGATAACTCGATTTTTTTTGGTAATTTTGGTAAAACTGAATTTGGAATGATTTCCCAGTATTTTTCTTTTATTCCTAGTATTTTTGTAGGTTATGAAATGAAACTTTTAAAATTCGATGCTCTAGAATTCGAAGTTTTACAGATCTCAAGAATATATTGACATCTTTTAAAAATCGCTACTCTTATACATACTTACTAATTAGTTAAAAGGCACCAAGTACTAGTTAGCACTTGGGCACTACACATTTTGATCTTACTCTTTAGAGAAAATGTTTCTTCGGACACTACAAAATTGGACACTTCACATTTTGTCCTTAAACACTTAGGATTCTTCCTTGGATACTACATTTATTATTTTAGTTAATTGTGGAAATTTTAACTACTTCTGCTACTCACGAATAAAGATGTTTAGTCCTTTTTATTGAACATTACATATTCCAGTTTTACTCTGACGTGGCCAACATACTTCGACAACCCACATTAAGCTTAACTATTCTTATCGTTTTTCTTAGCATGATTTATTAGTAAAATATTGCGTATCGATTTATTGGCGTTGCAGACCTACATACAGTGAATCCATAAAAAAGAGCATCGATTCATGTAATCCCGTGTTAGAACATTATATAGAGCTGGTTTTTTCTAAGTTTGTAGGAAGTAAAAGCCTGTTCAACTATTCTAGTTATCGCATTTTCATTACAACTGTTCAATTTGATGATTAAAATTGTAGAATCTAAATGTCTTGACGCAGTTAAAAAAAAAATAAATAATTAACACGTATTATCTACACGTAAACACAGTTTTGTTGACGTTATTCTCCATTGTTGCTGTCAGATTTGATATATATATATACTCGAGTCGAAAATCACATCTGCCCTTGCAATGCCATAAATGACCAAAAATGTAGCTGTAATGTATTGAATAAGTCGCCAAGCTAACCGATTCGCGGGTTTTTTTCAGCGCAGTGTTTACTAACGTTAGTTAGTCCACTTGTCATTTAAATTCAGTGCATTTCGTGCACTCCACTTCCAACATCTCCTTCTTAAATGAAGATTTGAAGAAACAAAACTGCAATTTAACGCTCAGTAGAAATATAGGCAACTGCCGACCGTCTTGATCCGAGAGTTACAGGCGCCTGTGAGCGATTTTCGTAAGGTTAGTCAGACATCAAGGGACAATCGTTTAAATAAGCCCTTTATCCAGCGTCTAGAGTCGAAAATTTTTGGATGTGATTGTTGAATGTCTTACGATAACCAAAATACGTGAATATTGCAAGAATTTCTATAGATAGATACGAATAGACAGCATTTTTCGTCCTCTTTTCACCAAGGTATAGAAATACACAATCTGACTGTTCAAAGGGCCATTTTTTGAATAAAATATTTTTTTCCATCAACGTGACAGTGAATTTCGATCATACGATTTATTATTTATGTTTATAATTGAACTAAGCAATAATAAAAATTTTCAAAAACTCACATTTGTGTGTAATATTCCATCCTACGGGTTGACTGTAAGATTACGGGAAAATCAAGTTTTTCTTTAAGAACCTTGTTCGGAAATACATAGAAGTGTAAGTGAATCCAAATGAAAATATTTTTCTTGAGAGAAATTTCATCAGTTGCCCCCTAAATTTTAAAAAATCTAAAAATGGCCTCTGTGAGTGCTACTATGGTTACCTCTTGTTGAACCGACAAATGAGAAATTCAGTCGATCCGTATACTTACTTGGATCGTACCTCGCAACTCGAGTTGATGATGAAAGCGAAGACTTTTGAAAAAGGGAAAACGAACAGTGACGATGAAAGTAAGTTGGAAATCGATGTGAAAAACGGGCGCCGCCCATTCGTAACTTGTTAGTTGTTAAGG
This sequence comes from Platygaster robiniae, assembly GCA_028476575.1. Classification (NCBI taxonomy): domain Eukaryota; kingdom Metazoa; phylum Arthropoda; class Insecta; order Hymenoptera; family Platygastridae; genus Platygaster; species Platygaster robiniae. The sequence goes on from CM052027.1 coordinate 384,753, forward strand.
AGAAAGTGTCGACGTGAAGGGGCAAGAAAAAACCCACGCGCCTGGATCCGCCGATCGCTTATTCTCCTGGCCGATCGAGCGTGATCCGACAATTTCCAGATCTTACCTCCGATGTCCAACGTCTCGGCGTCTTAGACCTGGCGGTGTATGGGATCATGAGATATCGATAACAAAGATGATCGATGCGTGGTCCAACGCTCGTGACGACACGACAGCGACGATCGATGGAAACGTCTCGCTCTCATCTTTGCCTCTCGATTATATATTCCCTCACCGAAACATGGAATTCACAGTCGAAAAATCTCTAGCACGACCGAGTTTTTTCGTCAATTTCATTATATTCTCAATCTTCTCGTCAAAACAAAACAATAAGTAACGTTAATAATTATCAACAATTTTTTCCGATAATTACTTAATTTACATATTTTTTGCATCCTTGGTTTAACATCATCGTTGGAACGAAAATTGACTAAGTTTACTGTAAACGACAAAAAGAATTTCCGATAATCAACAATAATCAATCTACAAATTTGTTGTATTTAACAAAAATAAATCATATTTGAAAAAAATTTAATAACAAAATGTGGTTAAACGAATAGGTAGTTTTTCATCACTGTCTTCATACTTGCCTTTGTGTCGATCTCAAAAACCATCGATTCAAACAAGAAACTCACAACGTCGTGAAAATTATTGGCGTATGTCATCATTACTGAAAACGAATTTTCCTGTTTCAAAACGATCAATTGCATGAAAAATGCTTCGATTCGAATTCGAAGTCAAATTTAAGTCTCTAAGGTTAGAATATTCCTTTACGAGGGTCCTTTTCCTCTTCAGAAGTCGCTTTTCCAATTTGCTCATTGATCGTTCGGATAGGGAAAAAAGTCAACATTGCACTGGAAAAAATTTATAACTTTCCTACATTTTATAGTGCGAAATTACTAGAATATTTCAAGTTTCACAAAATTATTGCAAATGCTGTTTTTTCAACTTATTACCAAAGTATATAGTAGAAATTGTAGTTTTGAACAAAGTGAAATCAAAATGCCAGTTTTTACAAGATATATTCGGAAAATTTCGAATCTGCAGAGTGCGAATTGTACTTTATACGGTACTCTTTCTGAATAGTGCTGCAGGTTTATTTGTCACTCCCATATGTCGCGACGTCACATCCATGGGTTGGAGAAGGACAACCGCGGCACTATTCAGAAAGAGTTCTGTGCATTATAATTTTTGCTATACCAGTTCACGGGATTTATTATCTGTCCATAGCGAAAGATCAAATCCTAAATTTCAACTTTAATGTTTTGTTTTTCAGTTCGTACAATAGGATATTTTATACGGTAACAGAAAATATTGCACATGTTACTACATGCAACCCAAAACTGAACATAACATTGTAAAATCTACTATGAATTTTCAACTTTATGATATATCATTTCCAAATCGGTAGAATTAGAGAAGGTATGTTCGTTGGACAGACAAGTTTCGGTTCAGTTCGGCGCTGTCACCAGCCTCCGTCATATTGACTGATTTCAACCTCTGACTTTGAATGTCTTGAAAGTCGTGATAGATAATTTTTCAGGAAATATATAATAGTAAACGAAAATTTTGTTTATTTACAATATGACTGTCATGACTTTTCACTTACCTTATAATTCTATCAAAGTGTGTGCATTTTTTTCATCTGCTCCTGCAATTTTACTTTGCGTTGATTTTCAGATAAAGTTTTAGAATTCTAATTTTTTCCCCCTTTTTTTTACCTTGCTGAAGTGCAAGTACAAGGATCGCCTCTATTTTTAAAAATCAGTTCGATATATCACGATAACGAGCCCATCCCATGTGGATGTATCTCTCTATATACAGAGGTATATCCAGTGGGATTGGCTCGGGAAGGCTTGACGGTCGTCTAACCGCACCCTTACACTTTGGTCTGCTTCTTAGCTATGAAGCCTTGAAGCTTCACAGCTAAGCTTTTATGTCATAAAAAAATCTGCTCTTGTGAATTCTTTCCCCTATTTTCGGAAAATCATAAGTATGAAAATAAATATTTAATTGTGTTTCTGTTTGAAAACAAAAATTTGAAAACTTTTTACATATCATTTCAGTAAGGAGTGAGAATTGTTGGAAACCATCCAAAATTTTTGCTGCAGTAACTTCCAACTCGAATCATCATGTATTATTCCATCCTGATTTTCTCATCCAATTCCGTCAATCACGATTCTATATTTAACATTTTTTTTTACGAATCTATCCACCCTGGAGACATACTCCGAAAGAATATCTAAGCCGTGAAGAAATAACGAGATCTAGTTGGACCGTTGCTCGAGCCGCTGTAAATTGACGCCATAAACGGCGGTAAATCGTCAGATATGGATTTCAATCTTGGGTAACAGCGCCGTGTTTATACACGAGATACAACGAAACGAGGCGCTTGACAATTTGTAGGTTTTGCAAGGCCCAAAGTCTCGCATCAACCCGGGAAACGCGACTTTCTACTCGAATCTCGTCAACGCCGCCCGTACTTGGCCTGACGTTTTCTCCATCTCTCCTTCGACTTTTTCCCTAGCTCTCGGAAAAATCGGCATTCTTTTATTTCCTTGTGCAACCACGTCGTTAGGTTCGTGACACAACGAGAACGGTTTCCCTTTTTTTTTCTCGGGTTGAATAAAAGATTCAAACACTTACCTGCGAGCAAATGTTGAGTGGCCAGCAAATAGGAAAGGTAAAAAACTTGAATTCAGTGTATTCGCGTTTTTCTCCAATGTTCTTTCTTGAGGTTTTTATGTGGTATAATTTGAAACTTTTTTTTTCAATCAAAACATTGACCAAGAATCGTTCAGTTTTTCTCGAGAAAAATTTATTCACTGATTTTTCTAGCATGCGTATTATGAGACCACTTGAAAACAAAGAAACATGCAAAAGAAAAAACATTCATTGAATAAATGTACTCCATTTCTATTTTATTACCTTCACGTACATCATATTGTTTCGCTATAAAAAGAAGGGAAAAAAATGAATTTTACTTTTTTCCATCGTTAATTCGTGGTTGGTAAATATTGATGACGAGGGTCAATGCATATCCTTGTCTAAAAAGTATTGGTTAGTTATCAGTTTCTGGAAATCGTGACACTTAAAACGAGTTAGTTTTTGTACCAAAATGGAAGTGCTACTGCTTTGACGATTTCACTTAACTAACACTTGAGCTACCAATGATATTTACAACAAAATTCGTCGCTACTGTTTGTCTATCATACAAGTATTTGGAGTAGTTATCACTGCTTGTCGTACTTTCGACTCACACAGCAGTATTTCCAATACTCAAGTACTTGCAATCAGCATTTTGTAGGAAATACGTATGCGCATTTTTTTTCTTCCGTTTTTTACAAGATACCAAAGTTATGGAAAAATAGTTGTTCAGATATTTTACTTCTACCAAGACAAGAAGTTTTATCTAGAAAAAAAGGTAAAGTTATGAAAACCAAATGCATGAATGTTATTTAAATTTATTGTTGCTGCTACTAAGTTTTAAGCTACAGCGATCTTTCGAAATTGATACAAAGATGTATGTTATTATCACATTACAGTCAAGAGTTTGTAAAACTGTGAAAATTTGCAGTAAAAATGTTCTCCATACGGTTATGACTATCATACAGGCTTTCCTTTTTACTCAGAACTGTATTATGCACAAGTGATGACAGTCTTGGTTGGAGAAGAATTTTCGATATTTGAAGAAAACCTACAATACAAAACACCAATTCTTTTAGAAGCAAGGATAAATGCATTACCCACTGATCATTGGAATAGTCTCTGCTGTTTTACAGAAGTTTCTGCCTGTTGATTCTGTCTCTGTTCATTTATAGTCTTTACGACACTTACCTCGACAACTCTACAATAAATACATTGAAATGTACCGCCGGTCAACTTAACATATATAATACAAGGCGTCGGCCCACAATAAATAATTCTACATCACAAAAGTCTGTAAGCGCTCCCAGGAAAGGCGCAACCGGAAACAGGAACACGAATGCTTTTCCGGAGAGCTTGCGTTTCGAATCGCCATTTCCCTCGAGATTCGCTCGTTTTCGTTGTTCCCGAACTTCTCGGCCATCGCAATAAATTATTCATTGTTCAACTTGGTGAGGAAAGCTCGTTTTCCTCACGGTTGAACTTCCACGTTTTTGAACAAAATAGTATAGTCCTTCGGCAAGGTGGAAGAGTTGTTCTTCAACGAATCCGATTACGGCGCTTGCTTTTGGCCCGCGTGGAAAAACGGATGTGGTGAAATAACTTTTCCAAGCTAGCTGGGGAATATGATATTCTGTTGTCGCGGCTCAGTCTTAGGCCCTCGTTTCGTTGCGATTGGAGTGGAGTCGGAATCACGCGCAATCGAGGGAAGTCAAAGAGGCCGGGCTGTGGGCTCCTGTGCTGAGCATGAAGGGAGGACTCATGGGGGCACCGCCGCCACTGCCACCGCTGTTGCCGTAGAGCTCCAGATCGCCCAGCGATCCACCGTCCACGCCACTGCCCCCGCCACCCCCGCACTTGTCCGATTTGCCCTCCTGCTTCAGCACCATGCGTCGCCATTTCGCGCGAGCATTCTGGAACCACACCTGGAACAGTAAATAATTCGTGTTTCGGACAATTCCACGAAAATACATCTCTTATGCAATCATTCAACCATTTAAAAAACGATCTTTGATGAAAAGCTAATAATCCACATAAAAATCCACAAGTCATATGAATCATGAGAGAATACGGGAAATTCTCAAGAAACCAGACAGATGTTGAGTACTGTTAATCGTGAAGGACGTCGTTTTCAGCATAATAAATAAAAATACTGCAAATTATATTGGTATTCAAAAAAAGCTAGAAAAAATACTAGACGATTCTGAAAAGTTTGATACATTCTCAGAAATTCGGAAAGTACTTTTCCAAGCGTACAGTAGCGTAGGAACATGAAGATCAATTTTGAATTTTGAATTTTGAATTTTGAATTCTTGTGCAAGACAAACTCTCGGTTGCTAAATAAGGTTGCATTTTTTCTGCTCCATAATGTCGCTTTTGTACTGATTATTTTCCTAAAATGTGTCAGCCCATGAATTCTTTACAAATCCCACGAATCGTTTTTCGGCATTCAATATTTTTTCTCTATTTCACAAAGACGTTCATTGCAATAGTGTAAGCTTCCAAGTTCAAACACTGTTTTTCACATAGCCGAACATAAGTAGTTTTTCATGCCCGAGGCTTGAAATGAGCGTCTTTTGATACCTGTGGACTGACCTTAAAATTCCGCATTTCGAGCGGTGGATGTGAATGGCGGAACGGCGCGTAAAATGTCACTTTAGGGTAGGCCCCAGTATTTTCATACCTCTTTGGCTTAGAGCCGAGAATCCGCTATATTGGACTTTGTATTATTGACTGAGCTCAGCCCAGCTGAGCGTTGTGCTTTGTTGTGCTCGTCAATGCAGGTATCGGTAAACAACAACAACAACAACAACAACGCAATAATAACAAAAGTTGCGAAAAAAAGTTTTTCGTGTAGTGTACTGACTCGAAATAGGGAATCTTAGACTCAACCCACAGGTATCAAACGACGCTTTTATTTCAAGCGGCAGCCATGGAAAGTATCGTGTTCGTCTCGCCGAAGAATGTCTTTTCAGTGCTCGAGAAATGCCTCCAAATATTAGGTCGGTTTCAAGTCGTGTCGTAAATATAATGTCGATTTTCATGAGTCATGTATGTTTGCAGTTCGAGTGCGAGAGTTATGGTCCGAGGCGAAGCCGAGGACTATAATCGCACGAGTATTGCCCTGAACAGGCTAACTTCTTCGGCTAGACAAACGATATACTATTTCAGCAGTTTTTGCCATCTTTTAAGATTATTGAAATCCCTTCTTCCGATCCCATGGTTGCGACTTGACGATTCTCGGTGACTTGACTTGCTGACTCTCAAGACTGCGACCCTCAAAAACCATTCTCTCCTCCCACGCCGGAAACAACTTCACCACCCTATTCCCCATTCCTGCTCCCTCACCCACAGCCTATTCATTGCGATTGAAATATGCAAACAATGAAAATACCGGCAAACGAAAGATGGTTCTCGTATCACAGTAGTCGCCATTTTAACAATAGTCTCCTCCCCCGTAGACTTTGGAGAGATCGAGATAAATAGGTGGAGAGGATGGAAAAGACGGCAATGCTCGTGCACGTGTACACGTATACAGAGGGAGAGACAGGCCGGGAACGGATGAACCGAGCGTACCTATGTACGCGCGGGCGAATAAACCAACTCCCGGACTGAGTATTCGCGAGTCTTGCGATCAATATCAAGCAAGATGGCGGTCCCGAAAGAGCTCTATACAACCGCGCCGCGCCGAATACAATGCCGTCCCGTTTTTTTTATTCTTTTTCCTTTTTCTTTCATTCTTTCCTTCCCCCTCCAGCCTCCTTGGCCCTTCTCGGGGCCACCCTTCGATCTCGCGTTCGCGATCTTGTTTTTGTCTTCGCCTCGCAACAATGCCGATGGAGCTTCCTTTCGAGGAATCCGGATCGGTATTCGTATGCGGGGCAGGGTACGCGGGAAAGGGGAGGAATCGTGAAAGCCTGCCGTGACTCTGCGATCGACATTCGTACAATCGCGAGCGCGAAAAGGTTTCCGCGATTGTTTCGCAATGGCCGCGTTTTCCTCGCTCAGGGAATGTTATTGAGAAGCTTCCGGGATGGTGGAACATGGATGAAAAGTTTTTGGCGTGGGGAAAAATCCGTGTGATTATTCTTCGGTCTTACGTCACAATATATAATTTTAATATCGTTGGATTTATCGACCTTCATATGAGGCGCTCAAAGCGAGAGGGTGACTCAGAATGTTGCTTGGGAAGAGTGAAACTTGAAAAAGTTCGGAGCCGAAGGATGACTTGGAATCTTGAACGGTAGAGCGCGACTTGAGTTGTAAATAGGAAAAGAAGAACTCTGTCTCAATCAATCGTAAGAATCTTCTCATAAGACCTAAAACCAGCTATAATTTCTTATGGTCGTTTTGAAAAAAAAGTACAATGAGAAAACCAAGCAACAATGCATTCCTGTCTTTTGTGATCAAATTAACACAATCTTCAATGGCCTTCACATTTTTGCGAATCATATTCCTATGCATTGTAATTTCTACGAATATTTTTGAAATTCAAGCGACAATATGAAAGCTCGCAAAAAAGCCTACCGTCGTTTTTTGTAATTAATTCAATATGCTTATTTGTCTTAAATCGACGTAATTGAGAGTCGGCAACTTGTTAAATAGTAGAGGAAATTATTGCATGGGATTTTCGAAAAATTTAGTTTCCCCTTATTTGTTGGCTCCTAATGATCAGAAGAAAGTATCATATATTTGATCGTATCCTCTGAGCAAAGCTTCTGTTCCATTGGAATTCCCGACATTCTATCAATTTTTTTTTCACAAAATGCAAATGCAGTCGATGACAGGTACCTGCCTTTTTGCCCTATCGTGGTGGAAAAAAACGTATTTTTCAAAAAATTATACATAAGCCAACATCATCTATGAATTATCAATTCTAATAAAAGAAGAAAAAAGTTGAATCAGTCATTCGTTTTCCAGTTGAACCGTAGTGACTCCACTGAGCAGAATTTATTCTCATTGACTACGTGATATGCGCATCGCGAAAGGTATTCATAAAAGTTTTTCATAAAATAGTTCAAAGATACTGTAACTAGTAATTTTCATGTTGAGCGCACTCTGCTTCCTTGAATAGTTATATTATAACTTTAGCTTTCTCAGCACGTATAATGTAACTTATCTACGTGGATGGTGATTATGCTATTCATCTATGAATTTAACCAATATTTTGAATCGATTGGAATCGATTTCGAGATAATAGTAAATATAAAAATGCTTAAGAGGATGTGAGTATCAAGTTAGAATATGTAATTTGCAACGATCACTGCTTTTTTATCGAGTTTTTTTTCCATTGAGATTGAAATTTAGTAGTTCTAGGTAAACAAATTTTCCTTAACACACTTTTTCATGATTTTGAATATATTTTGAGTATACCAATCATTGCGTTTGTGGAATTGAAACCTCCGGTGCAAGAATGGGAAAAGTATTTCATAAAGTCTGTATTAACTGTAGTTTCCAAATTATATTGGACACCGATTTTACGCATCGTTCATAATTATATATTTAAGTCTGATGAGTATCCCAAACGAGAAGATAGATACGTTGTAACAATGATCTCGTTTTTTAAAGAAACTCGACCTGGAGATACCTATTTTCTTATAAAATGAAATTTTGATGAAACAAGGGATTCAGTCCTTGGAACTACTTTTTTGTGTACATTTGCACGTGGAGAAGATTCTTAGTTTGTATGCGATAGAGTCAAGGTATATTTGCAAGCTTAAAACAAGTTATAAGGCAAAAAAAAAATAATAATAAATTGAGTAACTGCCTGCACTTCCGAACTTTTTTGGATTATTCAGATACAATCGCATCCCCTTCATATGTAAAATCGCGAGCCTGGATCGCGAAACTGGCTGAAAAGCGAAATATGCGTACTTGGGGACAATAACGATGGCTGTTTCGCGCAAACGGTTTATAAAGGAAAACCGTGGAGTTGGCGTGATTTATGGGGTACATGCGCGTAGGTGGTACAAAAGATACGGAGAGTAGGGCTCGGGTGGGGTTCGCAAGGATTTGACTGTTGCCAGATTGACGAAGGGGCTCGTGTACGGAAAGAGAAGAGTTTCAGCGTCGACGGAAATATCGCGTCGCGTCGGCGCTTTTAACCTAACAGCCGTAGCGTGGCCCGAGGCCACTAATTGGGAGAATATATACGTACGCTGGCCGCCGCGTATACCTACACGAGGTCGCGCACCCGTGAATATATTTTTATCGGCCGCCCCAGAGGGAATGAATGAAAAACTCCAAGACGCGGGGTAGACGATCATCCATCTTAACGCCGGCTTTCTCCTTTCACTTTTTCTCCACCCTCAATGTTTTTCTAGGCTTTTTTGCCTCGGCCGCCTTGACACGGAGTTACATTTCACATCTCGTGCTCTTGATTAGTAGGGAGATTTTTCTTGATCACGTTCCTCAGGGAGCGTTGCATCTAGGCAACGAGGATACGTGTTGTTTTGGTTATGAGACCAAAACAACATGAGAGGTTACCTCATGAAATTGCTGCATGAGCCCTTCGAGAATTCGTTTTCTTAGTGTTGCATACCGTTACACGAGGACATTTGAGCTAAGATTCTACGTTCTCTCGCGTAACGATGCAAAACAAGAACAACAGTGTCTACTAGCTGATATGGTGATATTGTATTTGCTATCGGGTTTCGGTCTTCATTCAGCATATTTATCATTGCTGCATTACTGCCCTGCAGTTTTAAGGATATGAATTTATACTTTTGGGAGCATGTGAATTTTCCTCATAAAACATCTAGAAATTTGCAGATTTTCTATATAAACGCATTAATTCTTCAGTGTTGGTATGAGTAGAACGCTAATTTCCACCTACTGTTGAATACAATGATTTGGATGCATATTTTGAATTTGACTTGGAATATAAAATTGAATCTGAATTGAATCTTCTTCTATGACATTATACCACTTTGAATTTGCCTATTTTCATCACTACGGGGACAGTGCGAAAGTTATCCGACATTGATTTATGTTTGCCTGCAGGAGTTCTCTGGTTGTAATGGAATATTTAGTTTTCATCGTAATATTTTCTCGTAAGATGAAAGAAATTCTAACTTAATTCTAAGTTCCAAGGCGGTCTCGAGTAGTCGCTTTTTTTCAAGCACAGCTTCGTTTTGGTGTAACGTAAGATTCACTACGTTTCTGATATTAATTTATAATTACAACAAAAAAGTTTTTTACCTTTAAAAATGTCTGAAATCTACGACAAATTTTGACGAGGTTTTTGAAATTTTAGATGTTTTTTCCATATTCTGAATTTTTTTTATATTGTGTAAAGACTTATGAAAATTTCTCTGTCCAGCGTAACAAACTTTCAGATCATCATAAAATTCGCGTCTCGATGTCGCCAAAGACGGTTCTTCAATCATTTTTGTCACATATCAAGAATTTTCTTCGGTCCCCTTAGTAATGAAAAGATACCTCTCAAAGGCCTTATCCGAAACCCGCAAACTCTGATCTACACTTGGCACCTGCGAATAAATCCTGGATTCCCGAATAGAGTTATAGCCACGCTGACAGGCGTAGTCTCGGGTTTCGGAAAAAAGCCTCTCTCTTGCAGGAGAGAGCGAGGCGGTTCGTAAATTATTCCACCTACCCCCGAGTATATGAGTTATAACGTTTTGCTATGTAACTGCGCACTCGCAGTTAATGAGTCATATCTAGCGGCGTCATACGGTACGTAGAACGTAACGTATCTCGCTGGATCTCGGCGCATCTTGATACCGAATCATGCAGCAGGAGTGGAATAGCGAGCGCGGAGAAAATACGATACGGCGACGGGTATTGCGCACATAAACTTACCTGTAGTACTCTCTTTGGCAAGCCGGTTTTCTGAGAAAGCTGCTTGAGATCCTTCGCGTCCGGATTGTGATTGATGGCGAAATAACTTTTCATAGTGCGTAGCTGATGGTGCTTAAAACTCGTGCGCATACGCTTCGTTCGGCTGTTGGAGCCGGGCATCCCCGGCGTCCCGGGACCGCTCCTACCGAACGGCATGTCGATGTATTCCGCGTTTAGATCTGCAAAAGAAACGTTGATTGCTCTTAGAACAAAAAAATTCTCTTCATGAGGATTATGTTTTGATAAAAGTGTATGATGGTTGAAATTGGAACACCTTTCGTTTGATCAGAATATTTTGCATAAAAATAGTTAATAATTGAGTCGTTTTTATTTTGAAAAAAGCACAATCGAATAAGGCATACAAAAAAAAACACTTTCTCTTGATATAGTTTTAGACGCGTTCCTATTTTTATCCCTCCCTTCCACCCACATCCCATCATGTCCGATAAACCATTTAAATACGAATTTCTGTCCAGTGACATGTAAAAGGCCGGATTCGCTTTATCTTTCCTCGTGTTTTACGGTCCACTGTTAACGCATTATAAATTTATGTCATTTTCGCCTAATAAATTGACGGGAATCTCGCAGGCATCATAACCTCGTGAATATTCATGACGAAATAAAACCCGAGACAACACGACGCTGCGTAGAATTAAAACCGACTCGCGATTTGAATAATTAAATCACAACATGATGTTTGCTTACAACCCACCTCCCTCCGCCCGGATTTTTCGAGGATTTTTTTTTTTCTTCAGATTAGGTCGATTAATCAATCAATGTTCAAATTTTCTCAGACATAATTATTCGATACTTTTTTGACGGTTCCCTTAAATTTATAAGGTACTGTAGTACCTTATAAATTACAGTCTTGGAAAGTTCTTAGTCACCAAGTGAGCAGTAAAATAGAAAAAACAAAGCAAACAACAGTATGACTTTTCTGGAATTTAAGTTAATGCTGCAGACTCTGGCGGCTCTGCCTAGAAAATATTCAATTTTTTTTTCTTTTCTTCGATTAGGTTGACGAATCAATCAATGTTCTTCAGAATGCCTAAATCAGACTCGAAAATGTCACACTAAGTGACGATAGAGATGGTGAAGAAAATTTGTATGATAGTTAGGGATTCTTTTATCTAAAACTGAGAATTACTTGGACTAATACTGAGGACTGGTTCTGATATTCTACGTTTTTTTCGTATTTTTGATGAATGAAAAATATGTGAAGTAATGTTCCCACTGCTAGATGCCAAAATCGTTTTAACTGTGATAAACTCATTAAAATTTACAAGCTGACAGTTGAGACAGTTCTGTTTTGAACTGCCAAAAATTGATATTTGCTGCAAATTATTAAAATTTTATTCTTCGTAAAACGTCAAGTATCGGAAAAAAATAGTTTTAAATGTAAATGCAAGTTGAGCAAAGTGTGTCTATAAAGTCACCGGTTCAAAACGTAAGGTTGGAATTGAAAAAAACCAAAGATAATTTTTTCAGGAGGTCATTAATTGAAGATTTGTTTCGTTATTTAGGTGTTTTAGCATTAACGCGAACTATTTCCGCTGATTTTTCAACTATTTCATTGATTCAAATTTCAAAATTTTCGAAAATTTATACGTCATACTGAAGAGGATTAATTTACCAAGAATAGAATGAAAAAAGGATCAAAATTAGTAAAGACATCGAGTGCAACGTTTTTAACTGACTCGCAAAATGAGCTAAAGAAATCAGAGAATATGGCGGCTTTTATCAATGAGGTTTTTTATACATAATTTTTGTTTTATCTACTCGTAAGTCGTATGATGTAACCACAAGTTTGATTTAACTATGTGCAGTTCAATTGACTGAAAAAAAAATGATTGATATAAGCATCATTTTTTGGTTCCAGGGGTGACCTGACCCCTTAAAATATAAATATATTTAACAGTTATGTCGACTCTGATTAAGAGTGTATTCATCGGATTTAAAGAAATTTATTTTACAAAAAATATCTTTACTAACTTTACATTTTATTATTTTATGAATATATTTGAGGATAATTTCAAATGTGATTCAAAGTGACTATTCGAAAAGAACAAATGAATATTTCTGGAAAATATTTATGAACTTGAGTTGACTATCGACTCTTATTCAGATGAAAATGTTAAGAAACAAATGTTTATTATGTTTTGCTGTAACGTGACACTTGAGAAACTCATTTTACTACCCAACTATCAAAGTTCGGTCGTAGATGATTCTTGCTGGATATTGCCTACTCGCCTTTATTCGATACTCATCCCAGAGTACTGGAGCCACAGACACCATCACTCTGCAATAGCCGAGGACGTAGCAGAAAGCACCGTGGACCAGATACAAATCCGATTCTGCGCGTGATTTATAGAAGCGTGGGCGTGCCGCGTTTGCCACCGAAGCCCGATAAAATTCGCCCGGCCGGCATAAATTTACGTGACCGATTCAACAAAGCGTCGCTGTCGCGCGTGGGCAGATTAACGAGGTTCCGCGAGGCCGCGCGACCAACCGTGGGAATCGGTCACCGAAAAACCGCTCAATCCATCGCGAAATCGTCGCGCTTTTCAGCCGGATAAATCGGGCAAGTACGCACGGCCCATGGCTCGTCTAGCCACCACGCGATGCGTATCAAGGCTCATTAGCTTCGCAATGGCAAACGAGCGACCAAGGATATTGCATGCACGTGGATACATGAGCAATTACGAAATCTACGGAGCGAACAGTTCGCAAGCGCGACATCTGTTGATAGAATTTTTGGAATATGATCCTTCCATTTTCCTACATTTATTCAAAGTACACGTTTGAAAATCTGGGAAAATACCGTAAAATACTCCGATTTTATCGCATGAGTGAAAAAAAAGCTATCAAAATCATTATGTTAGATCGGCAGATGGATATTTTCTTTCCTGTTACTGGATACTGAGTATCAGACGATTCCAATATATTCCGATCTCTTTATTCCAAAAAGTACGCAACTTCTCCTGCCACAATCCTTTAAAGATTTCCTCGCAACAAATAACCAGATCGACGTTCCAACTCCTAATTACACTCTTTCGCACAAAAGCCATTCAGCCATTGTCGCCCGTATAACCAGACCCCTCGAACACATTTTTTCTACCGTTCAAGTCCCGAAACAGGAAGAAAAAAAGGAAAATAATAGAAAGGAGTGCGAGTGTTGAAAAAACACGCCTTACCTAAACTGGCCGTCATCGCTTCCAAGTCCTTTGGTTTGCGTTTCCTGGGCCGACCCTTTTGCCTGGGCGGTGGTACTCCTTGGGCGGCACCGTTGAAATAGGGCACCTTGGGCGAGGAGGACGCGTCCGGGACGGAAGACGGCGTAGTGGGCTGCAAAGGAACTGGACTTACGTGCGAGGGGTGCTGGTGAGGGTGCATTGGATGGGGTGGAGGGTGCGGTGGCCCGTGGTGATGATGATGGTGGTGGTGATGGGACAGGAATTCGGGAGAGGGAAAGGACTGGCCCGGGTAGTGTTGGGGACCCGGGGGATAGACGGGCACGGGGGGACTCTGAGAGGGGCGCATCTCCGCGCCCATCTCGTGGTGCAGTCGACAGAGTACCGCGCCTTCCCTCATCCCGAAATGGTCGCCCTTGGTCAAGGGCACTGCGCACGCTGCGCACGAGAAGCACCGCACGTGGAACACCAGTTCCCGAGCGCGCATCACCAGTTCCGAGGCCAGAATCGCCGCATGGCACCTTGCGCACCGCTTCATGTTGCCGAACATTCTGTAAATTCAAGGGCAGGAAAGTGATTATTCTGACCAGCGTAAAGAGAACATGACTCATGAAAGTCTGTAATGCACTCTCAAATGCCTCATAAAAAGTCCGTCTGTTATGAGTAAGAACAGGTACAATTATCTTCCAAATTCCCTTTGAAATTCATCATCTGTAAAATGAGGAGACAAATTACTAATAAAAATATATAGAAACTTATCATATTTTATCTCTTAAGCTTTTCCGCATTTTTCAAGCTCTTCTCAAGAGCTCTAGCTGCATTGATTTCAAAAGCCCGGCCAAGTTTTTCGCGCCGAACTTGGACTTGAGAAATCCTCCTCCCAAGGTAGCTTATCTCAGGGAGATTTAGGAATACGTTTCTCGATAAGGTGAACGTGGGGAATATATGCGGGGGTCCTGGGCCGGCGCGGACTGCGACATCGCTACTGCATTAGCGGCGACCCACGGTCTCCATTACCGCGAAGCGCTCCCGCTATCTCGCCGATATCTTCTTCAGCTACCTACCTACCTGGCGAGAGCGACTATTTACCGAGCACTGAATATATGGCGTCCTTCACTCTCCAGCAAGCGCACCTGATAGAGACGTGCCGGCCGATCTCATAAACGAGGATTCGCTCAGTAGCCCCTGGAGAATCTGGAGATATCGCCAGAGTGAGCTTCGACATGTCCGTCGTAGCGGACAAGGAGAATCATTATCAGAAACTCAGAGAAGTACTGAGTTACGAGTTAAGAAAAGAATTGCAGATTATAAGTGATCGTCTCGGTTTCGTCTATTATTATTTCAATTATAATACTATTCCACTCTTTAAATAAATTACAATCAGCACGAGTAAACTTTGATCTGAAGAAATTATGAAACACAATTTTTCTATGCTTGACATGTTAATCAGGTAGTAAGAAAGTAAAATTTTTCATTAATTCTCTCGCGATCTGGGTGGATTGCGACCGTCGCGTCGTAGATAGACGTTCCTAAGAACCACACGGGATATGTAACTCGGAAAAACATTCGCGCTCTCCTTCTAAAATGCACTTCTACAAGGGGCGCGAGTTGGACAGCAAGCTCACCTGGTTGTTTTACACACCGTAAATTCACGAAATCGAACCTATTCAAAGTACAATATCAATAAGTTTCTTACTCATTGTTCATTATTGGAACGTTCGATTTCCTTAATTTTCCATCCGACACGATCTCTTGGAGTCATGATCTTATCCCTCAGGACCACGGAAAATAAATTTCTCTTTACAATCAGTTACCCGAGCTTTCGGTGTTTTTATTCGACCCTCATCAGGAGAACCTTATAATCCATCTCGATTCAATAAATATTTCTCACGTCACTCGAAAACTTATTGTTCGTTTTCTTGGCAAGCAATTTTTGAAAAATTTTGTGACCGGAATTATTCATTGATCTGAACATGTTTTTGAAAAAATACATGAATAAAACCCAAGAAAAATATTATTCAACGGTAATTCTGCAGTATACCTGAGCTTCTTTTGGTACTTTTTCGCGTTGCCTCAACGAACCCCCACCTCTTGATGTTATCAACCCAGCGGCGTTTTATCTCCGCCGAGTACGATGAATAAACGGTATCGCCTTACATAAAGTCCCAGCGTTGATGTCCCTCTCAACGCTTTTCTTTTCTTTTTTGAATTTTTTCTTTTTTTTCTTTTGCCGCGGCAGCTCTCTTTTTGCCTTTTTACGGACGTGTCTATTCGCTCGTGGAGTGTGCGAGAGCAAACGAGTTTGGCTCGCTGTCGGTCTCAGGCAGTTTTTTGCGAGCTCTGCTCGCTGTTTTTCACAAAGTAGATTTTTCAACTACGGTCGACGATGCAAATATCCTTGTAATTGTTTTGGATTTTCATTGACTTACTGCTCAGGAAGTTCGAATTCTCCCATTATTGTCAACATTTGAGTTTCCCATTCTTGTCCCATTTGAGTTTCAGACACCTGAGTATAACACAGTTTTACACTTTTGCCAATTGAACCGTTGTTTTCATGATGAATTTAAAAATTCAGATAGCCCCACAGCTTATGGAAACAGCAGCCATTGTGAATATAACACATTTTGTCAGAACTATTCAAAAAGTCTAACAACAGTTTTACTGAATAAGACTGTAAACGAATGAAGAAAATGTGAAAATCGTCCATGACAATATCGATTGAATTGATAGATAAATGTCCAAGGTACCGAATTCGTTGATGTCTTCGAAAATTGCAATAATTAAAAAATCATTGCTGCGTCAAATTTGAAACGAGACAATTCTCTTGACTGTCGGCGACGAATATAAATATGACGGACATTTTTTATATTACCTGTTTTAATGTAGACCTCTTACGTATTACTAAAATTTAGTTGACAAATTATTGTAAAATAAT
This sequence comes from Platygaster robiniae, assembly GCA_028476575.1. Classification (NCBI taxonomy): domain Eukaryota; kingdom Metazoa; phylum Arthropoda; class Insecta; order Hymenoptera; family Platygastridae; genus Platygaster; species Platygaster robiniae. The sequence goes on from CM052027.1 coordinate 401,424, forward strand.
TGAAAACAATGCTTTTCCTGATTAGGGCATAATTCGAAGCCGAAAGCTAGAAAAATCGATTGATGTAAATTTATGACATTTTTTTTGGAAATGATTACTACGTGTGATGGATTTTTGGTTGGAAATTGGAAATGAAAATTAAAGCGTTTTGGATTATAAAAAAGGATGCTAAAAATAGCAGAAAACTAGATACACTAACTTTAATGATAATTTATTTATTAACATTCAAATAACTTGCATGCATTGTCTGTAAGAAATCGAATCCTATTTGGAATTTAATAGTCAATGTTATAATTTTACCAAATTGCTTTTGAGAATTCGAAATTGGCGAAGAGATAAAAATGGTCAGCTATATAAGCATTCATCAACTGTAAAGGATGTCAAAACCAGCAAAACCTACTGATCAGCTGTGAAGCCAGTTATGGTAAATTCATTTTAAGTCTTTAGACTGTCTCATCTTCTCGAAAAACAACACATCAGAATGGTAAAAATATGTGATAAAAAACGTTAAACTGTCGAGTGTACGAATATGGAACCGAATGCATTTAAATGAATCTAGAAATTTTTTCACCGCTATAGAACCATTAAAACGTCGCGCCCTGCAGTAAAGTTGGCGAAAATTGCTGAAAAATGCTAGCTCATATCTGTCTTACACTTCCTCATTTACCGTCGCCCGAAGACGGCCGTCCTCTTTTTATCTATCGGGGAATTAACCCACCACTAATCCAAACTCGTAAACCGGAATTTACTAGCCGCGGCTCGCGTCCACGATCTAAAGTGCGATCGCGGGATGCTTTTTTCCCATCCCTCGTCTACGCCTCGTGAGAACGCGCATTTTAAACGGCCCCGACGGTTTATTAAGTTACGGCTATTTTTAATGCCGCCCAAAGATTTCATGCGAGGACGTTATGGCGCGCCCCGCTGCGCCTCGATCGAGATGTCTTTGTCGGGGCAAGGTAATAATTGCGGGGCAAGGGGAGAGGGGGTGGCGCAGGAATATATACAAGAGAATTTACAGTAGGTTCAACCTTCAAGGATTCCGAGTGACGTTAGAAATCTCATTTTCGTTTCAAGAGTTCATGAAATGAGATTTTGGCCTCTACTGAAAAAGTTGAAAATTGGATATTTTCAATGTTTTGCGGAAATTTTTTGTTGCGTCATGGGGAACTTTTTCTTTTGCACATAGGAGCTTGCGTGTTTTTTCGCGGGGCTCGTTGACTCGGCGCGCATTGTCGACGGATGATCCCATTGCTGTTTCCGCCCCAGCGGGGGATTTTCGCCGCCTAATCGGATCTGTCGATGCGCGCCTTGCGATCGACATTGCGTAAAGAACAACAACTAAATGCAACCCCGTCCGCAAATGATGTAAGAGAAAAAGGGAGGGGGTCGGATTTTTCGTGCTCGCCCCAAAATGAATGAGGTCGACGTTGGGAAGCGACCTCATTCATAGTTTCCGCGCGCGAACCGACGACCCGCAGAGTTTTACAAGATGCGCCATATGCGTTACATTATTGCACAATGTGTCTCTATTATGGGACGTGCGAGAAAAACGTTCCTTGCACTCTCGCGCGCGAGCCTCCACAAAGAGTCGGAAATCTTTTATACGATCGTTGCGGGCAATGGACCACTCGCCGCGCTTTCGCACAGCGTTATTTTCTTTGCTACGGCTATTGGTTTCTCAAGGCAGTGTTTGCGGGTTTTTTTTTAAATTCTCGTCGAGTTTTTGTAAGCAATGCGACGAGGGGTCATTCCTTGTCGCGGCGGGGAAGGTATTTGAATGATCGAATGAGGTGCTAATCGGAGTTTTGAGGGTAGATGTATGTTGGATTAGTATTGACTCGTGCGGTGCGAAGGTCGAGGAGTTGTTAGGATATTCTGGAATTTAGGTTCTGTGCGTTGTGAACGAAATGAAATTTTTTTTTGTCGACGGTCAATCAAATTGATGAGTTAGATAATGACTCACTAGAATATTTACCGATGGGTGGAACTATTTGCGATTATGCAGTTACTAGATTATCTTCCTACGTTTTTATCAAGTTTGACCGTAGTAGCTCTTTCAGATAGTTAGAGCTTTTGACGACTGATGAAAAATACGAGGAACAAAATCAATCTATAGAAACATTATATTCTTGAAGTTTAAATTTTCTGTACAATCTGATTATATGTGTGAAATTTGACGCATAACTTGTAGCTCTAGTGCATTTTATTCTAGAAATGAATCTAGATTTTCATCAGAACATCAAAAACCATTACATCATAAATATTCGAAAAAATAAAGAACACTAAGATGATAACAATTCATGTAACTATCAAAAATCTGCGGAAAAACGGCGTAAGTATTTGTATTCAAAGAATTACTCAAAATCGACATGATAGCGAATTCTACGTAAAAATGATTCTTAAAATAACCATGCAAATAATTATTATTTATTGAATATTGATGCAAAAAAAATTCAACTTTATGTATCTCTCACCGAAGTAGAGTAATTAAACTACTTTAAATGCAGGAATAGTAATTTGAAAAATGTGAATAAACAATGAATTACTTCATATGGATAAAAACAATCGACAAAAAAACGTTGGCAACTAGTGCACCGTATTCCATGTAGGAATTTGTAAATTTGAATATTTTAATTTTTGAATTCTAGCGCACTACTTTCCTGGTTTTATTCAACCGAGGTAATAAAAATTGTCTTTCTTTTTGAGACAGTTACCACTGTAAACAGGTACTGTTCCAATGGAAAGGAGTCCCAACCAAACACAGTTAGAACTACATTGTAAAGGTGTGCTGGGCGACAAATTTGTTCAGTCGGGACGGGACGGGAAATTTCTTGATGTTGCGGGACGCGATCCCAAAACTCGAAATTTTCCAGAAAGCTCAGGATATCCCGGAAATTTCGGGAAATCCGGAGTTTAGCACAGAATATCCCGAACTCAAGATTTCCCGAATTTTTCAGGAAACAGAACTTCCCGTCCCGTTCGGAGTTCGGGATTCCTGAGATGTTGGGATCCCGCCCTCATCTACTACTTTGTGATTTTGTCATGTTACGTTGTATTTTTTATAGAAAGATGAAATTCCAAATCTTGGCTAGCTCCTCGCGAGTTCCTTGCTGCGTCTCAACTCGATGCGGCACGAGTGACAATATTATATAATGTTGAGAATATCCCATTTTTAACAAGCATCATGAGTTCCTCCAGCTCCCGGCTGGCATCAATCAATTTGACAAAGTTATAATTCATTTCTTCTGGCAAACGCAACGTAAGCGATATTAAATTCTGGCAATTATTGATCGCATATTGCAATAAAGTTCTTGGACTTGAATTGTCAATTAAGATTTCAACCTTATTTATTATAACTTTCGAGCGCTTTGCGTACTGCAAATAAAAGCTTGGCTACCTCCTCGCGAGCTCCTCGCTCCATTCCTACCCAATAAAGGACGAAGGTACGTGTAGCAACAATATATCATGTTAAGAATATCACATTTTTAACAGATATCATGAATTTTTCAAGTTTCTTATTTACCTCTGCGAGTTTCTAGAAAGTGAAAGTTGATTTCGTCGGGCAAGCGCAACGTAAGCAATCTCAAATTTTTAAAATTATTGATCGCATATTGCAAAAAAGTTTTTGGATCTTACTCATCTATCATGATTTTGGCGTCATTGAAAATAACCTGCGAGCACTTCGAGTAGGACATATCGAAGCTTAGTTTTTTAATTGATTTACAAATTTTTTACATTTTTTGGCCCTTTTTTCTTCCTAAACTAGCATAACAAAAATGTTTATTCGTGGAAAATCGCACGAGTGAATGTCTTTTTTTATATCACACCACTGCAGGTCAAACTTTTTCAGTCAAAAACATTGAATTCTTACGATTTGAAAAGGCATTTATATTGTTTTTTATTGATGACAATTATTCCCTGTTTCTAATTACAATGGAATGTTATCTGAACTATCGATTATACCGCATCCGCAATGTTATAATATGTTCTACCTTGGAATGTATCATTACATGAAATACTTTTTTAGTTTTGTGCTCATTAAAATGTATGGATACGATTGATCGATTATTACTAACAATTGTCGATCCATCATTTATAAATCAACATCTTCCAATAGTCCAACGGAATCTAAATACATTCTTATCTACACGAAAATAAACCCACACTGCAGAATTATGCGTGGACTGCAAAAAATCTCAGTATCTATGTATATTGACTAATTTCACATGTGAATCATTCCTCGATATTCAACTGTTTGGAACGCCTGCATTTTTCCATAAGTTCGATAAATCGTTTTTTTTTTTGTCTATTATTAGTGACAATTCATTATTTTAGACAGATACTCCATCATCCTCATAAAATCCAACATATGCAATTTATTATTTTACACTCCCTCATGTTCAAAATATGTCTCAAGCCTGGGTTCATGTCCAAATCTTGCCAATATAAGTAAACTTAAATGTTTTCAAATTCCTTGAATCCTACAACAGTTTGAAAACAAAATCCGAAAGAGAATCTTGGAAGAACGGGGCTGCAAAGATACACCTGCGATATCACATAGCATCCATATGTATAAAGCCACGAACAATGCCCTTAATCGTGGAAAAACAAAGGAATCTTGATGTGCTTTCACGCACTGCACCGGCGTTTCCCGCTCGCTCTCTCGGTATCAATGAACGTGGGCCTAGTTTTCTCAATGTAGAAGGGGGAATAGGATTGATGATAAACCCGGTACCGTTTATTTATTCGCGTGATAATGTACGCGGGCATGCCGAGGTGTCCGGGAATTTGATATTTTCGTGAGAATGGTTTATGCGGTGACACTTTCTGGTTATACGACTCCTCTGTGACCTTGGGGGCCAGAACCCCCGCTGCTTAATGTTCCGCTTCGCGAAGAATAAAGGAGAATATGAATTTCGCAGCTTAGTTGAGAATTTCAGAATCGGTGACGATTTCGAATTTTTAAATTGTGGAAAGAACAAAAATAAAATGAAAATATCAACTTCGGAATGAAAGACGTGAATGTTCAGAACGAAGGCAAAAAAGTTGCACTACAGCAATGTAGCAGACATGACACTTTTATGGATAAGCTCATGTTAATGGAAAAAATTGTACAAAAAATTAGTTGCATGTTTATCGAACAGCTACTCAAATTTCAGTACGTTCTTTGCCTCCAAAAATAATTCAACCGTTATAAATTTATGAATTTCGCGGGTGCTGAAATGTCCTCGCGCCGTTCACGGCTCAATTACAACTCGGCGTTTCCACGGTATGGAGTTGATTTAAGACGTTGCGTCGCACCTTCGGTCCGCTTTAGGATCCGGGGGCTTCGCGATAAAATATGTAATCGCACCTTGCCCAGATGCGTCGCATGAATGATATAAACCGCTCGAACATGTATTATTCATTAGTTTATTTATCCACTTGCGGGTGATCTATCGCCCGGACTTGCAGTAGGTGTTGGCAATGTGTCATGCGCGCGGCACGTGACCATTAGCGTGATAATAATAATAAAAAAAAAAAACTTAGTAGCGAGGTGTTGAGAAACCGAAATCCCAGGCTAGGAAATTCGAGGGCGATTTATCGTCGGCATTAATCAGCCATTTCGCGGTGGCAAATCCGCGGAATTTCAAGATGAATGAAGGTTTCGCGTGAAATTTACAGCGGGCTACTCCAGTTTCGCAGGGCGCGCGGATTTATCGGTAGCTCCTTGGGCCTCCACGGGCCTGCTTTTCGTTACAAAAAGAGATTACGTGTCACGTGGGACGCTGTTGCTTTTCGAGCATGCATAATTTATGGCGCGCGCTTATTGCTGATTGTTGAATAACATGAGTTCGAGCGAGAGAGGTGGCATGGTGAAGCCATACTAAAAACATTGATCTTAGTAGATGGGTATCGCTCTCTCCACCCTGAGCATACAAAGTACTATTCTGGACACTATCAAAAGCCACACTTTTATAAATAGGGATCGAATCGGAACAAAACATATTGGTACAAGTTCATCTGATATTGAATAACGATAAACATGAAACAAATGTTGTCGACATTCCGATACATCGATACGTACCGCCCGTCTCTGTTGCGTATATCATTTCACTAAATACTCAGTAACAGCAGCGAGACTTTTTATCTTCGTACACCTTGTGCCGTAACGCTCGTCCTGGTTGGTTTCTCCTTGGAGGAAATCTAATCTCGCCAATAAAGCGGCCCTTAAACGTACGCGGCTCGGCTTCGGCCGTTGAGACGCCGTGGAACAATTGTTAGCATAAACAATCCCGTGGTTCGAGGCAGAAGGTCGGGCCCGCAAGGCCTCACAGCGAGTTGCATTAGAGCACCGTCCGCGGACTAATGGTCACGACTCGACCATTTACCTCCGGAGGAGCGTCGATTCTTGATAAGTAAATCACTGCCGATCCGCGTGCAGCGGGCGCCTTCGTGCCGCGGACAATGTCGTGAACTTATCACTCCTGAGAAAAGCTCGATTTTTCGCGGCCCCGCTGAAAGCCACTTTCTCACGGCGCCAATGAATTATGATGCCCTAACGCGAATTTATGGGGATTAATATTTGGAAGACAAAGAAAAAGGCCCATGACTTCGGGGCCTTATCTCGTTTCGTTGCATGCGCGATCGGGGCTATTAGGCTGCGTCCTCGCGTGTGCGTCCGGTGTCGCAGCAGCTGAAATTCTGAGTCAAGGGGAGAAAGGTTACGTCAGTGGCTAACGTTATTTTTCCGGTTCCGAGGTTGACACTGCAGCGGGTCAGGAATGAAAACGAATAGTGGTGATAGTGTCTTGATTAGAGTTCTCCTCACCTATCCAGACATTTCTCTATCGATACGCTTCCAGAAATTATTTCCTATGGTATCAGAAGTGGACCACCTTGAACGTATGAACATCTTCGCGTGACATGACGAGCCGGACGGGTGGCTTCGTCGTAAAAACTGCCTGCCCGTAAAGAGATCGTTATGCGGCACGTGAGAGCTTCCTTGGTGCATTTTGTTCGCACCGCGAAGTCATATTCCGGATGTTAAACGAAGCGTGTCCACCGGGCTAATTTTTCTGTTGCGAGGCCAGATAACGCACGGATTAAGCGCGCTTTAGAAAATCCAAATTGCCGTCCATGTAATGACAGGCTGGGTCGTCTTCGTGCGACCTTCTCGACGGCAATCTCCGTAATGACAATTGCGGGTAATTTTGGCATGCAAGTCCGAAACGAGGTAACGACCGAGATCGTCGTCGATATTGATTCGTGTTTTTATTTCCTTTCTCTATTTTTTTTCTGGTTTTTCGTGACGATGATGGAATGCCTTTGATGTGGAATTTGAAGAGGTGAAAGTACAAGGAAGATCCGCGGGAAAGTCGAGTTTGTGTCGTGTTTACTGACCTGGATATTGATATATTTTTTTGGATATCGACTGGATCAATGTATCGCCTAATTATCGTATTTGAAAATCTATAACAGACTCCAATATCTTATCCTTGAAAACTGAGTATCCTTGAAAAGAAATAGTCTAGATTACAAGTTTTTCCATTTTTTCATAATCTGCTAGATTTCTGCAGTGAATGAATAATTACACTCTGTTTTTTGGCAATTCTGCAATGTCCTACATGATCTAAGACCAATTGACACGCCCAGGGAAAGAACGACTCGACGCAAATGCATTTGAAATAGGCGTTAGCGCGTTTTTGCTCTCAGCGTGTCAATCATTGATCTAAAAATAAAGTAGTTGTTCAATGATTTACCTGTCTGAAAAGTTGTTAACGAAAAAAATTACGAATCAACAGTTGCATTTAAAAATTGAGGATTTTTTTGAAATACATGAAGATTCTAGCAACCAGACTATCTTCCTGACATTGCATTACACCAATTGAAAATTTTTTTCTAGACCTTAGGCACCTTTGATTTGGTTTTATAATTAGAATCGAGTTCAATCTACATACTTATATGACATGAATTTACGATTTATCAACAGGTTTTCTGCTGCATATTTATATATAATAGATGTCCGTCACTTTTCCCTATGTTGCGACTTGAAATTTAGATTCTAAAATTGTCATTTTCATTGTACAAAACTGACTCAGGTGCACTATAAAACACCTTAACTAATTTAATTTACAAGATGCAATCTAGTTCTCTTATATTGAATGAAAAAATTCAATTTTTTGTTACAGAGATGATAGTCAGTCGTGTTCATTCATGGAAATTTATGGATACTAAATCTATTGCATCAAAAATTTATCTCCAGGGAATCGCTAGCTTTGGCACCGGACGTTAAGCGATTACGAACTGATACCTCCCCGATATCAGCAAGTTTTGTTAGCATCGGGATTCCAGTCGGTCGATGTTTCTGGAATTTTTTCAACGCTCGCAACACTTTTTTTTGGTTTTCCATTTTTCGCGCAACGCGGATATTCGAATTCCTATCTCGGGAGGACTGCAATAAACTGTAAATAAACTTATTTGTTTTCTCTTGTTTGGATTTGAAGACAGCTGCAAACATCCATTTCAGCAAGTTGTTGCTGTAGTAGTAATTTTACAGTATATACAAAACAGAATGACTATGCCATCGAACGTGAATCCGGGAAAATAAGACTAATAGGAATAACAAATTATTTTGAAAAATTATAAAGCATTTACATTTTAAATCAGAAAGCAACTAGCACTGATTTTTACGCATTCTACTACAAATTTTTAAAGAGACCATAGTCTTCGGTATGCATTGTTGTCCAGAATTGGCATGTAAAAATTTGTATGCGAAACGATTCAATTTTTATTCCACTTTCTTAATGAAAGTTGTTTATTAACTATATTCATGTATAACGCTCATAAGGTCTCGAAGACGCTACGTAAATTGCAAACCACGATAGTTCCGTGTTTCGTGAAACTGAGTCGCTAGAGGTTGACCAAAGAGGAAATCTGCTCAACCTTAAGCCAAACGAAGAGTATGAAGGCAATAAATAAGCAAGGCTAAAGCTTCCACAAGAAGAAGTAGAAAGATCTCGTAGGAATACCTATGCCCCTAACTACGATTGCGTCGCAATAATAATAATATAGAACAATTATCTTGAAAGTATTGAAAAGCTTCATTGAGCGAATAATGTAAAAAAAAGAACAAAAAGAACATTTTTAATAAAGGACCAAAATATAAAGATAAGTTAGATGCGAGAATGGAATATTAATCAATGTTCTCAATTCAAGTTGATAAAAGTGAAGAATATTTAAATTCTATAGAATTTGTAAGATATTCTAAATTCACAAATATTGTTTGAAATTATTTCGAGTAACTAACTCATTATAACAACTTGAAAATTTCTGACATTTTTAGTTCAGGGGGAATTTCCGTGTAAGATGAATAATTTTACATTCATATAAAAATGTTTTATCAATTTTATAACTGCAGGATAGTCTGAATTGACTTTCAATATGCTTTTTATAATATATAATACAACTTCCATGTTAGTTGCTGTCGAATGAGTTTCTCTATTTTTGAATAAATTCACTGCACCTTGCGCGATGTAGGTATTTGAAATAAAATTAAAGAAATCATGTCGCGTAATTTTTTTTTCCACAAAATCAAAAGTTTCTGAAACGTCGTAAGCTATTAATTGCAAAATAATCGGTGATCATTTTTATAAGGAAAGTACTGGGAAACATCAATTTTCGACAGTTGTTAAAACCTTCCGCTGTGCTTAAGAATGGTAAAATTGAGTGTATCATAAATTTTGAAATGGAATACATATATTAGAAAAAAAATCTTATTGCAGTAACTGTAGGTGCGGGGGTATCGATCGAAACTAGTTTTCAAGATGACAACTTACATGGTTACATTACGTAAAGAATGTTAGGATGTGAAAATGAATACAGGTTAGAAAGAAATAAACTGAAGCTTTATTTTCTCATGTTTCTGTTCCGAAATAAAAATAACACGTGTATTATGTAACTTTTCTACCTAGACTAGGACCTCAAATATCTATTAAGCCGAGGAAGTTCAAATTTATTGAAAGAAACGTGTCGGGAAGAATGCCACACACTGGACTCAAGCAGTAACTCAAAGTGAGGTTTTCATTAATCAAGTCATAGGAAGACAGAGTGAGTAATGTTCCTCGCTTTTGTTCAGTTTTCGCGGCTACTGAGATTCATGTTTACCAGCGTTTCGTCGATCACGCATGGCATTCCCGCGACTGAAGCTAAGCTAAGCTCTCCATCGCTATGTCGTAATCAGAATTTCTCGAGTACATGCAATGCGCGTGTTCCAACAATATTCTAAGAATCAGTAACGTGAGCACTTTTTCGGTATTAGATTATTTCCGTGTAGTTAAACGTATGTCCTTTCAATCAACTGTAACTTTTGACAAATTTCCGAAGCACTGAAGAAAAATAGTATTGGCAATTAGTAGGTAACCCGAACGAAATTTCATGGTGTTCTCATGAAACCTATATAATAATTGACTGAGAGAGGGATAATGTCCGACAGTATATATTGACGTGTTATGTTTGTCGAACAGAAAGAAAGCTTCGTGAAAACTGTAACTCATGAATAATATCTTTTTTACCCTACACAAAGGACACCGAAGCACCCCTCGTCCTCGAACCGACTTTGGAGAACAAAAAGGGATGATACGGAAGATAAAGGATGGAAAAGTGTCGACTCACCGATAATAGTCTTTTTTGCAATAGATGTTGCCGTCCCTGCTGAAGCAGGTGATTTCGCCGTCGAGTCCCTGTCGGCAGTGGGAGCACTGTAGGCAGGAGGCGTGCCACCTCCTGTCGACGGCTTGCAGGTAAAACCTGTCGGAAATCCTGAGGCCGCAACCGGCGCAAACGACGCCGACCGGGAGATCGTCGTTTTGCGTCGGGGGCGTCGGGGGTGGCTCGATTTTGGGAACCGCGTGCACGTCCCTTCCCGGCTCGTGGGGATGGTGCACGTGGTGGTGATGTTGAAGCAGGTGATGGCGATGCGACGAAATGCTTAGCTCACTCGGCGAGTCGTAGTTGCTGTTTCTGTACTCAGGGGTACCTTTGAACCACAAAAATCGTTGTTTCGTGACATTGCACTAGCTCATATTACACACTGGCTTACTAGCTTAGCTTGCTAGAATTACCTCCAGGGGAGTCGTAGTCCCTGGAGTCATAGGGGGCGATGGAGGCGTCGTAGCAGTTGTTGTTAGTACCGCAATGCGTCTGGTGTAGAATTGTACGACCGTGGGGACTTCTATGGTGCGTCGGGGGCTGTTGCTGGGTGACCTGGGGCGGCGGCGGACTCGAAGGCAGGGTGGTGGGTCGCGCGGCGTCACCCATCGACGCTGGCAGGCACGGGCTCAAATCCCTGGGCTGTTCCGCGGCGCCGGGCCCCACGCTCACGCCCGTCGTCCCCGCTGGCCCACCCTGACACCCCAGAACCAAGCCGTTGCCGCGCTCCTGCGAATTCGCCGGCTGAATCAACAACGACACACGCCTGCTTTTCAGTACCCTACATTTCATTTACATCACGAATAACAGTGATACGACACACCTTTCTAAACGTTTCAAGTAGCTTGTTTGTCAACGAGAGTAGAAAGGGCTTTTTTACGAATAGAAAGATCGCGAGAAAATAGAACAAAAATCAAGGGTTGTGTTACTGAATTTTCTATGGTTGGTTTTTAAAAACAATACGGTAGCGAGGTATGAAAAGAGTATCACTTTTTACATTGCGTTATAAAGTATAAAATGTAATGTCATTTTTTTACCAATTTTGAAAATTGGGGGAGGGGGGTCCAATCGCAAAATTTATAATAAACCTTGAACTTTTCTGCTTCTGAGTACTTATAGAATCGTGTGGTTCTTTGCGTTATGTAAGTTTCATTTTCAAAAAATATACACCAGGCTCAAAAGTTTGGTAAAAGTAGCTGTCATAATCATGATTCATCAAATATAGTATATTACGTACCTAGGACATAAATTTTCTATTTTCGAGTGTGAAGTTTGTAGACCGAGGCGAAGCCAAGGTACATACAATCACACGGGTATATGAAAAATTTATGTCCTAGTTACGTACGATATTTTACGTACTGAGACCTGGCAAACGAGTTTAGAGATTTTGAACTGGACGAGAAACGAGTTTTCTATGCCAGAGGTACGTGAACGATATATTTTTCATCGTAGCCGGCAAATAAGACCTTTTTTGCCCGCTTGGATTAAAAATTTATCTTCAATTTCTAAAATAATAAAAATAAGTAGTTTAATGCTTAAGAACATTAAATATGTCTGCTTCGTTGCAGATTTTCGACTATCAAACACTCAATTACGCTAGAATTCGACGGTGCTCGATCTAGAATTCAAGCGCACGTTAAGAAAATCATTTTTTTCTGTGCTGGAAGTAACTCCAAGATAAATCAAAAAAGTAGCTTAATATATATCAAGTAACATGATATCCATTTCCAAGTTTTGCTTCGTTGCAGATATAAAATTATTAGTAACTAAAAAAAGTGGTAAAAAAGAGGAGTAGCTAAAAATGAGCATGAGTTCTTATACTTTTCATGAATGCTGTAGCAGTATTCTAATATTCTGTATTTTTCATCATTATATATCATTTTTTTTTATATTCTACATGAACAAGTATATAATATACCATACATATACAGGTTTGTGAAATGTATTAAACATTTCATGCATATCTCTATCTCTTCATCAATGATGATGAGGAAAATGAAGAAGAAATCTACGTCGACGATATTCATAGGTTGGATGAACTCACTATCACGTTTAAAGAAGAAACTAGATGATGTATTGTAATTGATAATTTAATTATTTTTTTTTTTTCATTTGTCCTCAATTTATGTCATTTTTTTATAGAACGCAACAAATTACAGTCATTTCATAACTACAACTTTTCAATTGCTGTTAAAGTTTTACAATTATTGTACATTGAAAAATATTTTTGGACACTTTTCAAGTTTTTAAAACAAAAATTGGAAAATGTAAAAAAATGCTTATTTCAGAGAAATATGATAATGAACGTACTGTACACCAATCGTGAATAATTTCACGAATAAAACACATTTTTTGAATTTTTCAATTATTCATATTTTTTCGAGTTGTTTTTGAACTACTAAACATTTCATTGAAAAATTTGTAACGCTCAATAAGGATTTTTATAGTTCAACATTCTTGAAGTTCTTGAGATTTTTATTTTTAAAAAATCCGCATATTTTGAAGACAAATGGTAATGAAAACAATTCACAAAATTTACGAATTTTCGAAAGAATCCTGCAATTTTTCGGAATCAGAACCATTTCTTCAATTCGAAATGTTTTCATTTTTTCGACATTTTCAAAATTCCAAACAATGCAAAGTATTCTTTTGCCAAAAAATAAAAAAGTACTAAAATTTTCAGGTTGTATATATTTTTATTTAAACATAAAAGAATAACATACATATTATAAACCATAATACTTATATGGATAAAGGGTAAACATATTCGATAAGAATAGAGCGAAAAATGTTCGGACAGCTGGAATTTCTTCAAAACTTGAATCCATCTCTTGGAATCCTCACCTCCTTCATACATAAAACTCAATGTCAATAGCCACTTTAATTCTGGTGATCGTATTCATCTAGTGGTAACCTATTTTCGTAACATGATGTATTTGTTTCTGTACGTCAAGTGTATTCAATTTTTTTATTATGAGTTCTTCACTTAACGATTTTACCAAAATGTATAACAATAATAATCTCAAAGTTGAGAATCTCAGCCTTTTCGATTTCTTGGATTACAATTTCTTATTGTGGAATTTGATGAGTACTGTTGAGATCTAGCATGTGGAAGGCCTGAAGTCTTAAATTCGAGTCAAGATTCTATTTCTGAGTTTTTCAGTTGGGAATAATAATAAATAGCTAAATGGCAATAAATAAAAAATGAATGAAAAATAATGAATAAAAATATCATTCTGATCCTGATGTCACGTTGCACAACATACATGAACTAAAATTATTAAAAATACAGCGGTTCGGAAGTATAAATCTTTTTGAGCTATTTTCCGTAATTTTCAACAAGAGTCAGATTTATTGAATATCCCCAGAAATTGTTTGACTCGTACATTTAGTATGTTGTACGTCGGTTCTAATAACCGGCGACATTAGTTTTCTTTTTCTACTTGGCTGGGATAAAACGCGGAGAATCGGGAAAATCGTTTTTCCCGAGTTTCTAAAAATAGCACGACGCGTTGGATCGCGTCGCTATTTCTCGCGCTTTGAGTGATATCATTTTTCGTGGATCGTCGCGATTGGTGCGCCGATCGCGAGAAAAGATAATGCCCCTTTTTACGAAAGCGGTTTGATTGGTGCGCTGATGGAACTTCAAAACGTACTTCTGGGACACTCATTAAAGTTTTAGAGCGATTCATTTTTTGTGGAAGCCTTCATCGGCTCCACAAACATCCAATTTATTTTCATTCTATTTCTCATTCTTCTGGTAGTTTTCATAAGCTCCAGAATTTCAACTCTCCAACCCATTTCAAACCCCGTGCAATCAATCTCAGAGGATTACAATTGAGGATATGAGTTTTCCTCAAACGTCCTTGAGGTTGGCATGGCGGGAATCCCGTCAACGTACGTCGCTGCGTGAAAATTGCGCTTAAATAAAATCTGTATCCATAATTACGTTGTGAAGAAATTTTGTTCATTTAATAAACGACTCCTCATGAGCCTTGAACAGTCAACTTTGACGTTTCATTTATCGCGTCCTTATTGTTGACGTCCTCCCTAATCGACGTTCGACAAGTATATTGGTTTTTATTAAGAAATGCGTGCACTCTCATTTCTTATGCCGCGAGTCTCGTAACGTAAAACGAAAGAATCTTCCGCGAGATGCGGATAGAGGCGTCTAGGTAGTGTGCTTCTCGTACTTATTATCCAGTGCAACCTATACTCCAAGAGTGTCAAAGCGCTGGAAAAATTGTCTCCTTTCCTGAGACAGTGACCATTGCACACCGGTACCGATCCAATAAAAAGGAGTCCCAACCAAACGCAGTAAGGTTAGAATTTCAAGTCTTGGCTACCTCCTTGCTGCATCCCAACACGATGCAGCACTGAAGTACTTGTAGCAATAATATATTATGTTAAGAATATCCCATTATTAACATATATCATGCATATTTCCAGTTTTCTATTTGCTGGGATGAATTGTTAAAAGTGAAAGTTTATTTCTTCTGGCAATCGAAACACGAGCGATGTCAAATTATGGCAATAATTTATCTCAAATTGGAAAAAAGTTCTCGAGTTTTACTCGTCAATGAGGATTTAAGCCTTGTTTTTAATCACTTTCAAGTGCTTTGAGTACTGCAAGTAAAAGCTTAGCTACTTCCTTGCGAGCTCTTTGCTGCATCCTTGCGCGATCCAGCATTAAGGTTCTTGTATGTAGCAAGAATATATTATGTTGAGAATATCCCAATATTAACAGTTATCGTGAATCATTCCAGTTTCTCATTGGCTTTTACGAGTTCTAGAAAGTGAAAGTTTATTTCTTCTGGCAAGCGCAAAGCAAGCGATATTAAAGTTTGGTAATCATTCGTCGCATATTGCAAAAAATTTTTTGGACCCCACTCTTTTATCATGATTTTGGCGTCATTGAATAGTATATTACGTATCAAGGAGCAGAAACGAGTGCGAAGTTTTGCGAGCGAGCGTAGCGAGTGAGCAAATCGCACGAGTAAAACGCGAGTTTTGATGCTCCTCGACACGAGACATATTTTTCACGCTCGCAGCATATGAACCATTTAGTCTTTTGTTTACTGTTGTGTCGTGAAAAAACGAGTTCTATGCCGCTCGACCTCGGAGCGGCATAGAAATAGCAGCGAAAGGCGGTGGCAGAGAATCCGTTTTTCACGGGACAGTAGTAAACACAAGAATAAAGGATTTCTGTGCTGCGAGCGTGAAAAAAAACTTTCGACCTCTTTAAGTTGGACATATCAAAGCTTAGTTTTTTAATTGATTCTGGAAAATTTTTTTTTTTTTTTTTCGGCTCTATTTTTCAAAAATGACACGAGTATATATCTTATTTTGATATTGAGCCACAAACGTTCAAATTTTTTTAGTTGATAACATCGGGTCCTCAGGATTTGAAAATGCTTTTCTATCATTTGTTATTGATGACAATTATTCTCTGTTTCTTATTACAATGAAATGTTATCTGAACAATTGATTATACCGCATCCGCAATGTTGTAATATGTACTACCTTGAAACGTATCATAATACGCAATACTTTTCTTCAAATTTTATGCTCATTAAAATGCATGGACACGATTGATTTATATTTAAGAACAATTGATTCATCATCATTTTCATGTGAACATCACCCAGTAGTCCAATGAAGTCTTGGTGCATTATTATCTACACAAAAATAAACTCCACTGCAGAAGAACGCATTTTGAATTTCCAAAATAAACCTTCGAATGTAAATAATTATAGAATAGGTACTTACGAAAACAAATATTCAATAAGAACCCACATTTCGATCATTTCGTGTACAAATGTTTTCCATTTCACTATTCATTCCTAATTAATTTATATTTTTCGAAAAGTCCATTTTACAGGGTACTTTTTGAAAAAACACTTGAAATGATATCCATCATTCCCACCTAACTCTCAAACGCGTTATTGAAGAAAAATTCATATCATTGGAAGAATCATATTTGTATTCCTCATAATCTCCTGAACAACTGAAAAACTATACCAGGGAACCTTTATTACAATCCTCCACAAACTTCCGCTGCCAAGCTCAATATAAATCAAGCCCCGCCACCCGGTCTCGCGGGAAAATCTCGACTGGAAAAACCTACGTACTCCTTGAAAGCCGCCAAGGATGGTTTTTTCCTCCGCGGGTTTCGACGACGCGCGCGCATACAAATAACGAGGTAAGAAAATCGGGGTAAAGAGACGGTGACAGGGACACGTCAGCGGGCGCTGATGGATGCCAGGAACGCGGTGACGCCGTTGCACCAGAAGCGCCTGCGTGCACGGCCAACCCTATAAGGCACCTCTCGTTGCTTAGCACTGCTGAACCACTGTCAACGCGCCAACGTAAATTATCGGCTACAAAAGCACACCGTTTCGACGATATCAGCGAGATTTATGGAACCAGCGCTTTTGTCGCCAGATAGAGACCTTTTTTGCTAGAAACAAGAGAACTTTTTAGACTTGCAATCGTGATGCGATTCAACGTCATTATACGTACATGTAAAAGTCGAAAGTTAGTTCAATTTCTTCATCCGTAGTTATCAGAAGAGTAGCAGCAAAATTTTGTAACCAGGAGAAATTTCAAAGAATCAATCAGCATTTGTTCTACCATTGTAGATTGAAAAGCTCAAGCTTTCAGTTTTTGAATATATCATTTGATTTCATTACCTCATTTATAACGTGTCCCAGTACTTATTTTTTCAATATGTACCCTATTTCAAAGATTATTGCGTATTTGTGGAAATTGTATTCACAGACTACTACGACCCGATTTGCTAATACAATTCAAGATTCCATATATATATATATTTTTTTTTTTTTTCATACATTTTTCAGAAAATGATATCTTGATGCATTCGAGGTATATCATAATCTAGTTCGTTTTTCAAGGTATTTCATAGGATGCTAGTATTTTTAGGATTGTCTGTATTTTTTACTATATACACAATTTAGTAGAACATCATTAATTCAAAAATTAATTATCATCATTTTCAAGAAATAGTGTTTTCAAAAGTAATTGGTATTTCCAAGGTGTACTGAAAATTGAAGTGTTGGTCGTGCTTTTTTAGTATTTCGGCAGTTGAGTCGATTTTCTGGCATAATTTCAGTGCTCGGTCATTATTTTTTACAATTATTTGACTTTTTAATTCATGACGTAGCTTCACTACAATCTAATGACTGGCAGATACAGAAAACTGAAGGAAGAAAATGAAACAAAACAAAAAAAAACCTTTCACCAATCAAACAAAAATAAATACTCATAATGTCGTTTTGAATAGCGAGAAACTTCGAGGCCACATTGAGATAATTTATGAGCATACTGATTCGTTTTTCGAAAATTGTTGATTTTACAAATGACTGCGTCGAAAAGTGTTTGGGATTTCCCGAGTCCATCGAAATTCTCATCAAGAAATGTTGCTCGGTCCCCACGAGCCTCGCACTATCTGTGACACCTGTCATTTCAACATGTCAGTGTTTATTGGACCTTTTGTTTTTCTGGGCTCTGGACAGTGACAGATATACATACAGGTAAAAAATTTCGACGTCGAATAATTATTGACGATTGGAAGTCAAGTTTTCCAGTTCTCGAGTAGGTTTTCGAAAAGTAAATTATAGATAAAAATATTCAAAAACGTGTTTTTTTGTTAAATAGTGTAGCTAAAATACAAATTTGCTCTTGTGCACGTTATTCGTACGAAAACCTAAACGGATAAATATTTTTTCAATTTTTCCAAGACCAATGAGAATATGGAATACAGTATAAAAAATGGTTTTTTCAAAGTAGACTAGTATTCAATAGATTTATCCTACTTTCAATATTTATTATCAGATTTATTATCAGATCAGAATCTTGAAAAATTCTGATAAAGATAGTAAAAATTTGATGGTGCAAAATGATTGATTGCAGACAATCTCAGTATTTGAATTCATTTTTCAGAAAACGCTGTCTTCATAGATTCGGAATATTTGAAGATTTTCAAAAATTTGAGTCATTCCAGTGTTTTTCATGATTTCCTAGTTCTTAGATACATTTTCAAATTGAGAAGCTTTTAGATCTGAAGGTCTTTTTTAATTAAGGATAATTGAAGGATCATGAAGAAAATTTTACGTGTATGCATTTCGTGTTCCCGAAGAATAATCGTATTCTCTGCACTGAAGAAATTGCAGTTGTATTCATATTTGCAATGTGTCCATCCTCCTGGAGAAGCAATGTGTTAAAAATATAGCAGACATCTTCACTTGTTCTCGATGTGTAACTCGACGGATCTGTACTTTCTGACATTAGCCCGTTCAATTACATATGTATAAATATACACGCAGAGTAGGTGATGGTTGACATCATGTGCCTTGATACCGCGCTATCTGCTTTTCTACGCGCTATCCTTTCCTAAACAAGTCGTTTATCTTTCGCGCTCTCCGCGCTCGGCGAATTTGAATCGAGGCTCCCGATAGAACTCTGATAACGTTTATTTTTCTTCTCAAAAAAGTCTATTACGAGAATCACGAAACTCTTGACTGTACCAGAATCCTATTTGTCAGTTGTTGACCTGCTGCAGCAAAACCTTTTCTTCTTAAAACATTCACACCTTTTTTTTCGCATTGACCCGAAACCCCTTTCGGTAATGTTCGCGTTAAATTCGCTTTCCGAGCCATCAAAACTAATAATCGTTAAAATGAACATGGCAAGAAGTATCAAGCGCTGAATTTGCCGCCCATTTTTCTCCCGCCAAAGTGCGCAATTAGGCACGGCTCGGTAAATTGCGTAAGCACGGTTGAACGCACCGGTTTAATTATAGTTTAGGCGCGAGTATCGCTCGAGGAGACAGCGCTCTGTCTGAAGAGAACAAAATAGTCATCGGGCCCGCGAGTTGTTCCCAGGCTCCTGAAGACTTCAGGCCCGATGTTGAAATGACGTGAATGACAGGGACGATGCTTCTCGCGCCCGGTGATTTTTGAAAATCATCCTCGGCCACCGCGACTCACTTGAGATGACGATTCACGAGCTTTATGTATATGCGAGGTCTATACTTTGTCTCAAGTCGGACTGAGGTATCATTTTTTTTTAGAGCTATGACGGCTTTCAGGGTTAACGGTGTAATATCCTTGGCGTTTTTGTGTTACAAGTCACAATAACGCCATTAAAAAGTTCGACATTTTAGAAGAACTTCCGAGGTTTCATTGAATAAGAAAGTAATGAATTGTTTTCACTTCGAAGAATTCGGAACTTGACTGTGTGCATTAATATTAATCATTAAGGCCAATACTTTAATAATTTCAATGCATCGATTTCCAAGCTCAAGCTTGCACTTGCAAAAGTACACCGCTTGGCATATTTCAAAATGCCAAAATCTCATTTTCAACATCTGAAAGTCATTTTATTTAGTATCTTCCTTTACGGTTTAAAGGATTGTCTCGTGTTTGAGGGAATTTTTATGTGGATATTGATTACTATAATTCAATGCTCAAAGATTCGAAGCTGCATAGACTATTTAATGCAATGTTCATGAAGAATTCAAAAGAATGAGATGAAATGTAAAAAAAAATTACTACCCAACGCCCAACAAAACGTTGAAATAACCATGCCGATGACGATTTTTCTGAAAAAATTTGGCGATGGCTAAATTCTGCAACTTTCGGGAAAATAATGATTGTCAGAATCTTCCTTGATATGCTAAAATCTTTTTTTGGCAAAAGGGAAATATTGCTGTTGGAAGAAAAAAGGCGAAATTTCTATTTTGGCGGCTTGGAAAATCGTTCGATACAGCCAACGACACTGGGGCAACTACTTGTTACTTTTTGAAAAAGGTCGTAACAGTTGTTTTGTCGTGGAAGTATGTAAAAATAAGTAGACTAGTAACCGACGCCGTATTTCGCTGCTTTGGTGGCATTCCACATTTCGCTGGCACTACATGTTAGCACGGCGAAATCTCAAAAAACACGTCAAACACAGACATGCACAAACTTCTCGCTCAAGTTTGAGCATGGAAAAAATGTATGTAAATTGAAGACAGTTTTTCAAACACGTGGACACTTATCCAATCATCTACATTACGTAAAAAATATCGTTACACCGATCAAGTTGACAAGACATGATTTTCCAATTTTATTTTATCGTGCTTTATTATTCGACTGTGGACACAGAGTTGAAGAAACAACAAAAATAATGTTTTACACAATAAATCTACTTACTAATGTTGTCGATTGAACAAAAAGTTTCGCTGTAAAATCGTCCTTATCAATTTTTCAGGATTTTTCCGTTATAGCAGACGATTTCTTATAATGATGAAATATCGGTTATCGAAAATAAATGAATATTTAGGAAATCCATTGAACGTATTCACAACTTTTTTGACAACAAGGCTGGAATGTCTTCATTACGGGGATTGTTCATTTTTGAGTGTCAATGAGTAGTTGTTGAATCTGTCCAAAACCTCGTTCCAAAGATGTACTTGGACTGAGCTTCGTTATGTGCTTGTGATAACCCAGCGTCACCCTTAACGATATAATTCCGCCGTTCAAATTCCAACTGTACGAGTGCATATTTCTGTTAAAAATATTCAAGATTGTGGTTGAGCTCAATATCGTACACGAAGAGCGATTATTTGACATAAACATTTCTAAAATAAGTAAAGCATAAAATAAAGATCATAAAAACTCAAAGGTGAAATCGATATTCCCACCGAATGCAAGAAACATAGATTTTGAAAAAACGTTAAGCGTCAGGTAAATTTAAAATGCTCATTTCAAATATATTTATCATGGAATGAAATTTGCGAATAATAATAAGATATTTCGTTTTACCAGTTTCGATGAAAAACTGCATAGTGATGACTTTGTTTTGGAGTGTCATAACTCATCAAAGTCACTTCAAATTACTATCAATTGCCATACAATTTCGTTTAAATCTGGAAGCACGGTAATTATGTATTATAAAAATTACTCTCAAACTGGAAACGAAAAGGCAACACTGATAACCGATGAAATACTCCTTTTTTTGACGTACATTTTGTAAGATTCCGCACAGAGAAGCTGAAACGGTCGAAAGTGACGATGGATATCTTTGCACTATGCGAATAAATTACAGCTGGTACAACGCGAAACGTGCTATCGCTGCCAGACACGCCGTTGCAAGATGCTTAAATCTCACTCAACTTAAAATAATCATTCCTTCGGAGAACGTTGACAAAAGTTCAAGGTGTATTTTCTGAAACTTATCGACACTGAATGAATAAACGGCAATAACGCGATCTTTCAATTTCATCATGAATTCGTATATCCGGAAATTCATAAAATCATCGAAAATCGCCGTTGAAAACTTGGCATTCTGTGGTGAAAGAAAAAAACTCACCAAATAATTCAGAACTCATAGACTAATTTCTTATTGTGAGCTCGAATTTTCATACACTATTATGCAAAATTTTGGATGGGTTAAAAAATAATACGTTTTTCGTAGCAGTCATCCATCATAGAAAATCAAAAGATGAGTTTGCTATTCGTATTCTCATCGACTTGTGGTATAAAATCGACTTTGTTTTTTGGTAGAAAGTAAAAGGGAGTGTAATTGTTACACTGTACTTACAAAAGTGTAACAGAAGGAAGAAGAGATAAACACGCAAGGCCAATAAATAATTAACGATTTAAAAACATGACATATGCATTTGTTCTTATCTTCGCCGTGTATAAATGTCAATGGTGCTGAAAGCAAAGCGCTCCGATACGGTGGCAGAAAAATTCAATCTTTTTTGCTTCTTGTTTTCATCGAAATTGACAATGACGCGTTTATCGAGTGGATTCGAAAGAGGTTGCAGGTTTTTTTTATAGTGTTTTATGTCTGATAATGGTGGCGATGATAAAAAAGTCACGAAGAAACGTGTTTTTTGTGAAAAAAGACTTTTCTGGTTATGCGATATATCAAGTTGTTTGGCTTGACTGAATTCCGAACTTTGAATACTCGAACGTGAATGTGTGATTTTAGATACTTGCGAACTTGGAAAAACTTTATATATTCGTAGTGTATTACGAAAAAATTCATCTATTTTTTTACATCTTTTCAAATTTGTCGAATATTTTCCATACAGAATACTTTCCCGATAAATTTATAGTCATAGATGAAAACAATTTGTTTTATACATAATCGTATAGTTATTGTATAGTTAGAGCTTCTCTGGTACTACAGGGTCCCAGTAAAAAGAATCTTAATATCGTATGATATATTATTCTGTCGAATACAACAAATTTTTTGTTCCATATTTTCAGTCCCCCAAAGACTTTTTCTCGTGTCAAGAGAGTCTACACTATGTAAAGTCACTAGTCTGTAAACGAGTGTCGCCTCAAGTACTGCAATGCGCGGTGTATCATACGAAAAGCAGCATAACAATCTAAGAATAAAACGAGTCGCTCTGTTCCTTAAATAGTATATCACTACATAGTAGAAAAATTGAAATAAATTTGGAAAAATCTCAATAACGAAAGAAATTATAATAATAAAAAATCTTTGAGTGATCGAACCCAATAACTTGATTTTTCATGAGACCCTAGTTTTTTAAACCGATAAATTCGCGTCACACAAAAATCCTCGAATACGTTTTGACACATAGCATCCGATTTTTCCCAGAATCTGAGAATCTCGTGAAATAGGCGGCAGATTCTTATCTCAGAAGATATTACACGAGTCGTAAAAACCGGATGCTCTGCGGAGCTCCCTATTGATAGAACCGCGGGAGATTTTCTAACGTTCAAAGCAGCTTAAAGAGATTAATTGTCGGTGTTGGCGAAAACTTTTTTCTTTTCCGAAAAATGCTTGGCCTAATCCCATTCAAAACAATCTTCAGCACAACGGAAACAGAATGTTCAGTTGGTATTGAAAAAAATATTTCTGTCAACACACACAAAACATTGTGATCGAGGGTCCAGAAAAATGCAGCGCGTCAAAATAGGAAATAAAGCCTTCCATTGACGAATGTAAATAAGTTAAGCTTTCTAGAGTATTTTTTTCTTGAGTATGTTCGAAAAAAATTTTCATTTCCTGTTAATCAAAAGGGTTAGCAGGTTCGAATCGTGAGTCGCAATTTTAGAAAATGATAACAAAAAAGAGGCCACCAGGAATGTACGTAAATTTTCTTAATTAAAAAATGTTTGATAACAGATTTATGTTACGTCTTCTATGGTAAAGAGTTTGATGAATTGGAATAGTCATATAACTACAAAAAAAGGCAGTAAACAATAAAAATTGAGAAATTTGAATATTCATAAATTTATTTTGGGTTGACAATATTTTCAACTGTAAGTTTGCATTCCACATATTATAATTATAAACGAAACATGTCTTTGATTGTTTTAAACAAAAATACGATGTATTTTCCGTATATGAGTTATTTGAGTTTATTTTCACCATCAGGTATCAGTTATAGTATTTTTCCCCGACGGACTCTCCAACGCCTTGATGGTCGAGAAGGCGTCAGAATTGAGTTTTCATCAAAAATGAATAAGAATCTCAATACGGACACTCAGTTTCATCGATTCATCACATTGTCTGATTCTTTCAGATTTAACATGGGAAATCTAGGAGAATCTGTGAAATAAAGTGATGAATCGATAAAACTAAGTGTACCTCGGCACATTATGAAAATAATCCTGAAATGCTTAAATGTAATTTCCAAACACAGCAATTTCAAAGTTTTCATGATTCTCGTGTTATAAGACTCCAATGACTCCTTTACCACAAGGAATTCGTCAATAAAATCCTCGAATTTCCGGGAAAAAGTAATTGCTACTTTCTAACTACCGGTAACATCGTCCAAAATATACTGTATAAAAAGTACGGAAATTTCCTATACCATGTTACTGCAAATTTACTATTCTGGCATGTTTCACATACTTGAGTAGGAAAATTTCATTAAAATGTAGAATGTAAGGATGAATAAACTGAAAAATTCCAACTGCATATAGCAGTTGGAATTTTGTGCGTATCGCAAAACAAACTGGACACTGATCGAACCAAAGTTTTTCAGAAACATAGTAAAATGAATTTCACGCTCATCAAACGAAGGTTTATTTCATTTTTTTTTTTTTTTTTTTTTTTTTTTTTCTAAAGGATTTTTCATTTACTATGCATGTATTCATTCATGAAAGCTTACAGTTTTTCATTTTAGTAGTGTTATTAACCGACATAATTTTTCAAAATACAATGCATCTGTCTAGCGGTTAAAAAACGAGGATAAGTTAAACTTCACTTTTTTAAACATTTTTATAAAGTATGTGATCGATTTGTTCATATTTCACATGCCTCCGAATTCGCCACTGATCGATTTTTTCGTAACTGATCGAATTTTTCATTTTTCACATGCCCCGGAATCGTGGATCATGAAAAAACCTTGGCCAAAATTCATCGGAAACATGCTTTGTGGCCCCAGGAAAGGCCGAAAAGAAGGCCTTATGGGCTAGGCTTGTGATGGTCCTGACATCGGGACCCAGTAAGGTCTTGGCGGAGGATAGTATGGATAGCATGCTCTTTATATATAATACTGTCCGTATAGATTGTGCTGTCTATATGGATGTAGATGGTATCGTCCCATTCTCACTGGCACTTGATGTCCATCGTGAGAATCTTTTCTATCTGCCGAACGTCTATGCAGATCATGTGCAGACCTGGCACGGCTAGACCTAGAACGATGAGAACTTTTTGTAAAGCCTGATGGTTTTTTTTCTTCTTTTTTCAGCCAATATTCGTCAATTCTGCGTCTTTTGAATTTCTCATCGTTTCCCAAATCGTGTTTCCATTCACGTGTTACTTTTTTCGTTTTATCAATGCTTCCACTTTGTTTTTTTGGATGATAATCAGATGGGGTACGATCATCCACACTTGAATAAACATTAAAGGAATTTCCACGACCCTCATCTTTTTTCTCCATATTTTTCAGTTTATTGTTGTTGTCTGATGGACTGATGATGTTGCTGACTTGTCCAAACTTGTTCTGAATCGATTCAATCCGATTGCAACCAATTAATTGTTACCGATTCTGTTACACTTGGGTTCCAGGACTGCAACTGCCATTGACGATGTTACCGGTTGTTATAAAGTGGCAGTTTCTTTTTCCCGGAGATTCAAGGATTTTATTGACGAATTCCTTGTGGTTAGGAAGTTATTGGAGTCTGGACGAGACACGTGAGGGAACCAGGGTGCGGAAAAGCATAGGTCTTAGTGTTCTTACATATACCCACTGAGACAGATTGATTAATACATACTCATTGTCAGGTATTCATTTTTGATGTTAGTTTTTTTTATTAAGAATCCATATTGTGAGAAGATTGTGATGTTTTCATAGCTTTTTCAGAACTGAGGTAATTGAAAAATTGTATGATTACAATATGAGGGTTACTTTTTGTCGAAGAATTTTCCTAAAGAAGGCCAAAATAGGCCAAAGGCTAGAAAAAAAAATAAAAACAATAAATTTGAAGGAAGAAAGTGAAAAAAAGCGAGAATCATTATTTTTCTCCGAGAGATCGCATAAGTCGATGACAAGGGATTTGATGAAAATAGCGGGGCGTTTTTGAATATTACCATAGGGTTGCAGCTATTTCTTAAATTTATATTGGTCTTCAAAAATATATCTGCTCATCACGTCAACTCATAATAACTGCTCAAGAATTTTTTTAAGTACGATAACTTTTCAGCCTGAATTTAATAACCGAAAAAAAAACCTGACAGTCTGAGTTGCTCAACTGTTCTCTGATTCTCCCTAACGAAAACTTATTCATTAGTACATATCCTAGTAGTTTTCAACAATTCGGATAATAACTATACTCGATGAGGTAGAAGATTTCAAAAAGTATTTTTACGATTGTTGGTCACACCAGGTAATAAGTATCACACTGTATTTTCAATGCATCTCCGGAAAAAAGTGTAAATCGTTAAATTAAGTTAACGAAAACTATATGTATAAAAATGCATTTTGAACCATTTTTTGTAATTATGATCCGTTTCGTTGTTTTTCACAATGAAAAATTTCCCCAAAAAAATTATTCAATCAATAATCTTCCACGGTGATTTCATGAAATTTCCTTTTGTTAAAGTGTGACTGCTTCTTTTAATTGTTAATATTTTTCCACCGATTCATTTGTAGAATATTTGCATAATTTTCATCATATCCAAACACTGAATAATTTTTAGCATGTAAACCTATATTAATAATACAGTTTCTATAAAAAATACCTTTTACCATGTTTTTTTCATGATTTCAAAAAAATCGAAAAATGGCCTTTCGATGTTTAAAAGTGGAAGCTTTACGTTGCGATTTTTAATTGCAGATATCGTATTGTAAAAAACTTCAGGAATGATAACGGAATAAAAGTGCAAATTTGAATCAAACACAAAAAAAAATTACCAACACTCAGACACTAGAATAATAATGAAGTGTTTTTGAATCATGATAGAATGATCAAAAAGTATATTTCGTAACAATCATACCACGCTTACAGGCCTCCAACGTTGGTAAAATTGAAAATGTTTGGAAAATTGCTGTATAAATTACAGTCATTTAACGAATAAAATTCGGAAAAAAATACTCATAGGCAAATAAAAAACTAGCATCTTCATAAATTAAAATTTATTCTCTCTTTCCATTTCTTGAAGTAAATCTTTCTCTACAACGACTTGAAATATGAACTGACACTCGAATAAGAAGTGTAAATTCACTTTAGAAGAGTAAAATGTCACCCTCAGGGATATTGAATGTCATTCCTTATATGTATGGATATACTTAAATGTCTCTTAAAAAAATGAGTTCATTTTAATTCTCAGAATGCTGGAATTCCACTGCTTCTTTTTCATCTCAAGTCGTGAATAATGATTCCCAAGTTTAAGTGAAGTATTTTGCAGAGTGAAAACTATTGATATTTAAGGGAGTTGATAACAGCGAAAGATTTATGAGTTCTCAATTTTGATGCAAAATGTTAATATATTCTTGATGGCAAATAATCTGAAACGAATAGGAATTGCTAAGAACAGTGTAAAGTGTATTTTTCATAAACATTTTATACAAACTTGAGCAATTTTCACAACTTGCGAGTGATGAAATTACATTTTATCGTTATTCCTTTAATTTATTTGGGTGACTTCCTACTCTACATCAAGTCAAAATACTGTCACTCTAACAGGCAGTGAAAATTCACTCCAAAAAGGTAAATCGCTGCTCTGAGAGAATTCGAATTTCACTCTAAAATTCCAGATAGTCAGTTAAGAAAAAAATCAGTTCAATTTCACTCCAATAGAAGTATCATTTTAGTATTTTCGAGTGAATTTTTACATAAAAAAAGTAAAAAATTTGATTGGCAATATTTCATTTCTACATGGAATAAAAATTGACCTTAATGTATTGAGACAAATAAATTATAGCGGAAAATTCATAAGTTACCAGTTTTTTTTTTTTTTTTCAAATGTAAAAATTTTTGATATCAACAAACTCAAATGTGAAGCGGAATCATGAGAAAAGGTTTCAAGTGTGTTCAACTATTGTATTTGTTTACCAACTTAAACTATTATCACAACTTCACAGGAAAGACACAAAATTTCACCAGTACTCTCGTAATAACTTGGTGTGAATTTTCTCTTTACATCGAAGTATAGAATGCCACTCTAACAAGGAGTGTAAATTGCCTCTTACTAAGTAAAAATTCATCCCGAAAGGGTTACCCGTCACTCTTATAGAATTTCAATTTCACTATTAAATTCTAGTTGGTCACTATTCTTAAAAAAAAGCTGAATTCCACTCCCAGAGAATGTAAATTTGTTTACCGTAAAGTAATTTTTTATTCTGAGGAAGTGCTAAATGACTCGTAATTATATTGGCGGTACTATGACTCGATGTATAGTGGAAATTCACTCCAAAAGGGTAAATGATCATTCTTGGAAAATTCGAATCGCGCTATTCGGTTCCTGCAAGTTACTTTTCTAAAGGTTGAGTTGAGTGTTACTTCTCCTGAATGCCTTTTCACTTCGAAAGAACGACAACAAGTTTGAGTGGCAGTATTCTGACTCGATGCAGAATGAACACTCACTCCAAGGAGTTCAGAAAGGTGCACTTGACGTGTTTCGACCCTCGATAACTTCTGGAAGAAGCCTTTGATTCCCACGTGAAATTGAAAAACCAAAACTCACCCAGTGCATTCCGGTATTGGGAGGGGCGCGTTCCTCATATACCCCCATCAGGGTGGCTGCGCTCGCGGGGTAGGTCCCGCCGTGTAGCCGAGCCGTGCACGGGGCAGAAAGCGCTCCGGGGCCGGGTGACTTGGGCGACGACGACGACACCCCGGGCGCCTCGTCGACGGTTTCACAGCCGATCGTTTCGCACTCGCGCCACCACCATTGGAACTTCTCACCCCGGTTGAACTCGCACTTATCCTTGTCAACTCGGGGGAGGTCAAACAGCCCTCAACTCAAGGTCAAACAGCCCGGCACCGAGTTCCGGTCGCTTCCTGGAAACACTCGGCCTAGTGTCAACGCGGCGTTCACTCTCACTCGAGGGGGTCGAAAAAAAGGGGAGGGTTGGAGAGGGGTTTCTCGGGATTCGCGTGATTTCGGTGTTGGCACGCGGAGCAGCGCCTCCGACCACGCAGGGGCTCAACTCGACACGGAGTGAGAGCCCGGCGTCGCAGGGATTGCGGTTCAGGGGAACCAGGCCCGACCCACGGAACCCGCTCGGCCTTCCCCTTCTGAGGCGGTTCAGACTCCACCTCTGCCGATTGATCCAACCCAACTGGGTACTTCCAACGTGAATGTTTCATCCAATCTCGGACTTGCCCAGACTTGCCTCGCAGTGGGGTAATGCGACGCTCCCAGGCACCCTCAGGCAAGCTTTTTACCTCGCACGCCAGTTCGATGGGGCTTGCGCGTTGAGGCTGGGGAGCTCATTGACGAGGCAAGTCTTTCGGAGGGTTTTCAACTTTTATTTTCGGGAGAAAAGAATGAGCTCCAAGGGTTGAGGTTCCGGGTGGCATGGAGTGAAGTAGATGGTTGAGGAATGTTTGGCGTGTGCTTTTGGGTGGTTTATGGATTTGTGGGGGATCGACAAGGGTGGGCACTTTGGGTGGCGATGGGGTTATTACACCCTCACCTTTGGAGGACGGTTGATCACAAATCGCCCGGTGTAATAACGATAATGTCATGTGTCCAGTCGATTTCATTGAGGTCAAGATCCGAAAGACATTTTCATAAATAAAAATGAATTCTGAGTAGCTGATTGTTAGCTGTTAAATCATTAAACAGAATTCAGTTTACAATTCCAAGGGTTGGCTCTTATGCGCTACTGCGAAATCACAAATAGCTATTATAATCTCACAAAAAAAAGTACAATTGTTGATATTGTATCACAGAACTATTAATGCAATCATTGCAGACTTTTGAAAACTTTGAACATACTCATTTGTTGGCATAGACGCCTTTTAGCATCGAATATTAGAGATTTTTATAGTTAAGGGTATTTTTTTAACATCTTGCACACTTTTCGTCGATAATCTTTATGCTAACGAAGGGGTTAACACCATCAGAATGAAGGCATCAATATTGTGAAACACTACTGTGCAAAAGTCTTCGGACGTCGGATAATGTAATGCTCTTAACACCTTTTTCAACTTTTTAATAGTGGAACACACAAATTTCACACCATACAGAAGGCAGTTACATAAAATACTAAGTTCATACATTAAACCTTTTTTTATTCAAAGACGCCTTGACTTTTAACAATGATTTTAAAGTTCAAGCTATTCTATTAATAAGATTTAAGAGTTTTTGTTTGCCAAGTTGATTCTACCCGTCTTTCAAAATTCCTGGAATGTAGAAGGCGATTCTTCACTCGACGGTCAACTTCTTTCCATAGTAATTCTATTGGGTTCAAATCAAGGGGTTGAGGTGTCCAAGTAATAATTTTCAGTGTAGATACCATTTTCTTTTTTCTTGAGATACTTTTTGCAAAATCCTAAAGTATGCTTCGGATAATTATCTTGGAGCATAACGAATCCTCTGCCAATGAGTTGCTTTCCTAGTGGCACAGCTTTGTGAACGAGTATGAGGTGGTATTGTTTTTTCTTTAAAATTCCTTCGTTAGAGAAAAAGTCTGCGAAAAGCACGTTTAAAGTATAAATTTCAATGTCGTACTGTAATATAATTCAAATAGTCACAAAGTTTTGAATCATAGAATCCAAAATTCCAGTCTTGGGATTCCTAGAATAAAAATACGCAGATTCTACAATTTTTCGAAAGAGGGAATTTACGTTATCTTTCATGAAATATAAGTGGTTATAGAAATCTGACTTATACAATTTAAACTCGTAAGAACATGAACATAAAAAAATACCGAATTTAATAATATTTTGATGCTCGTCATCCTTTTTTAATAAATACTAATGTATGCTCCACGAAATCATTTAATTGTTCTAGCTTCGGTATTTTTCTTAAGGTTATTATAAAAGTGGCATGTAAAGAGGATCAACTGTTTCCATAAGATTCCTGACGTAATCAATGCAAAATTAAAATAAGGATATTTAACGAGTTTAATTCCAGATAACGATAAAGCCACACAGTGGTAAAAGAATTTACGATCGATTTGAAAGAAAATTGCATTATTTAAATAAACGATGTATCTCTGGAATAGTATGACATAAGAACTCAATAACGTCCTGATGATGGTCAAACACAAGTGACCGACACGTCGACACAGAAAAATCAAAGTGACTGGGAAAGCGAGAAAAAAGAAGAATTTTTTATTCACATTACAATAAGTGTTTTTCGTGTACACTGAAGCAAAACTGTGATAGAGATAAATAATTTTAAATTTATTTTACAATGGGGCCATTAAAACTCAACAGATTGACTCCTGCGGTCATCGTGGAAGCGTAAACTCCAACAAAATGGACAAAGTTGTTCGAGCGAATATCCGCCACGCTTTCTGTGGTTTTCAAACGCGCCTGGTTTTTTTTTTCTCGCAGTCGAGAAAGTTGAGCGCATTCAGTAGTCACTCGGTACTTTTTGTCAACCCGTTGTTACGTTACCGCAAACACTTCCCACTTGCAGAGGAAACTGATCCCAGCCTCGTGCATTCAGAATAAATGGAAATGATTTCGCGCACTTCTTTTGATGGAAACCGCAACAAGTAACCAGAAAAATTAAAACAAAGACGTGTTCTGTGAAAAATCTGGCTGAATCTGTAAAAAGATCTGATTGTTCGAATAAGTTTGTACAACTTTTGAAGTGAATATACGAAGATGATACATAAATAAAACATGGTCAAGGTGTTGTGTGAAAAATATTTTTCACCGTCGACATGTCCTTTGCGCCCATAAATAACTGTCTCGATAGAAAGTGACCAAAAGGATGTTCTTTCGTCGGGGGTATTGTGATCATTGTGAAATCGGTCAGCGCACGCGTACGGTCAACTGCAGATATACGACAATGCGTTACAGGCGCGGAAACGTGCTGCCACAATAAGGTGAGGTTCACGAATGCGCGCCCACACCCATTATGTCGCTTTGGAAAAAACATCTCTCCTCGAGAAGGGTCATTGTCGGAGCCGGCAAAGAGCGATTCGACCACTGGTCAGTCCTCGCTACAATTTCATTCGATTTTCATGGCCCTTTTCGTTAATCAAAGCTGGGACATTCGCCCTCGAGCCTTTCACCAAGCGCCTAAATTGACACGTACAATCGGCCCTTTTCTCATAAAAACTAGAAAGCTCTTTTGCTCTCCATGAGGAGTTTACAGAAGGGTTTTTTGTAGGCAAATCAAGCCTCTTCGTGGGTTTTGAATTTCACGCGTAGACGTTGAGAAGGGTGAATTTTACATGTTGTAGATAGAGATGGAAATTAAACGAGAAATATCGATATCAGTTCGTTTTCGTAACGAATATAGTTAATACTTTTGTTCAAGTGGGATTTCTTGCGTGGCACAGTGTTATCGATGCTGAATATATGTGACGTGAAACGATAAAAGGGACCTAAGGCTCAAACTTTTTTCGGCTTATATTCTTATGCTTTCCAGTCAGATACTGGATATTGCGTCCAATTGGTTTTGATCCTTAGGTCCCTTTTATCGACCCACGCCAAAAATCAGAGAATAAAAGAATTTACGGAAAATTTTTCATGGAACAAGCAAGACCTGCGTAACTCCGAGTAAGAGTAAAGCAACTCAAAGAACAACTCCAAGATATGAACGATTTCGCAAAAGACTTCAAAACTACATCACAGTTGTGATGGTAAAGTAACGGTTCGCTGGTTTTCCGAAAGGGATTACCCGAGATTGTGGTTTGGATAGTACTCGAAGCACTTCGCTTTTCTTCTAACGTAGGAAAGCTGAGCGGTAAAAATTTTTTTTAAATATATAACAAATAGCTACGCACTGTTATCGTGATGAATTTGATCAGGCTCGTATCTCAAAGCCAACGACGTGGAAAAAGCAATAGCGTAATCGCTACTATCATTTGAATTTGGCTGATCTCAAACTACTGGATAAACTATATTGCGACGGTCAAAAGACAAAAAAGGGAAAAGTTAGCGGGGAAAAATTGTATGATCTTAATGTAATGTTCGTTGATTCAAGGAATCGTACATATAAATTTTCTCTTCATCATAGTAACGATATAAGTAATAGCCGGAATCATGTATATTATTCTCTTTCTTTCTTCTTCCATCTATATTCTCAACATTGATTAGAGAATTAGTGACATTATCATAATATTCGTCATTAGCAGAGTTGCTGGTGTATAGAATTCCTATATGTTTGTTTGTTGCGTTGAGTGGTAATATTTTAGATGGTACTTGAATAAGCAGGACAGTACATGGTTCATAATGAGTGTATTGTGTCAGAATATGGAAAAAGTAGTTTATGTGGGAACCGTTCAAAGGTTGACCACTTGAGACGAGTCTTCTATCTAAATTAGACAATTGGAAGACTTTGATTCTCTCCTTTTTATTATTTACTTGATCGGCATTTGTCGGTAGTGACTCGCTTGCGACTGCCAGTTAACAAAGTATGTTCACTTACACATAATCGATGATTCGTGATATGATTTTCTCCAGTTATATCTATACATTCTCCTCCCTTGTTAAAAGTGTTGTTCCATTTTTCGGGAGTAAATTTGAAATTGTCCTACATTTTTTCTTATTGAAGGCAGACAGATTTATTTCTATAGGTTCATCATCAACGACAAAAGTTGAAATCGCAATTTTTTCGCCTTCACTATGACGTCTTGTATTCGTATTTTTTAATTGATAATGAAAACCTTTTTCATTGATTTGTAGTAAATTATTCAGTTTCTGAGGTTTTATTTCTCAATCGCGCATCTGTCAATGATAATTTATTTCGTTGATCAGTAACACATAATAATAACATTGGAACTGTTTCTGTAAATGAATAAATCTCTTGAGGAAAATGAATCTGCTGAATTTTCGTCAAAATGTTGTATGCGTGGGCTCTCATTTTACTGATATCATACCTAATGCCTTCAGGTGTTTTAATCCAAGTGCCGGAGAAATCCCACAAGCCGTTGAAAATGCATCACAATCGCTATTGTTTATTTGCTGTTGAACTTGAGAAAAATTACTGTCTGTTAGTTCATCAGCATGTGAGGGTACAATTTATTCAAAAATCGTTTCCGTTCGTCATGCAAACGACTTTTTTGTTGAAGATGTAATTAAGCTTATAAATGCAGCCTTTTTTGTATCATAGAAGCTACATGTCCAATGACGTGGACTATGAATTTGTATATGATTCGCATCAAGCTTGTCAAGATTAAAACCGTTTCCCCTTAAGTAGGGTGGATTTAGTAACCAGCAAAATTATGCAATATAAACTCAAGCAGACGTATGAGAATCTTCCAACCATCCACTGAACAGTTGCCTTTGAATGATTTTTTTATTGACTTGAGTTAATTCTGTAGTAAAAACTGGGTCCATCTTGAAAAGTTTCATACAATTCCTAATTCAAAAATAATGTGCTCCACAAAACGAAGATTTTGTGAATGAAATAATTATTTATAATACGAATGAAATTTTTATACATAAATTTCAACAATACTTCAAACTCAGTTATTAAATTTGTTTACATCTGGGTATTGACCTCAAAAATACCCTTGTCCGCTGTACATTTTGTAGACGTGTATAACTTCTTGAAGACTTCTTGAAGACAACAAATAGCGCAATATTTATTGAAACGTAAACGACGCAAAACGACTGGAGATTTAATTGCAATCAATCACAATCAATTCAGCAAATATCGCTGAATATCGCGAATTCGTCAGTTATGGTGACATATATCGATATCCACGTATCGATGCATATATATGTACTCATACTGTGAAAGAATTTGAACGTCTTTTGAATATCGCTGCAATGTCCTTTTTCTAAACCTAGAATCACAGATTGTCCTCTACGCAGGCCATAGAACTATTTTATCTTGAATGTTAAAAATTGAAAAAAAAATCATAATATAATTCATGACCAAAAGAAACACTGATATTTAATTTTGACTTGTTGAGACTATAATAAAAGTCTCAACAAAAATATCGGTCTTAATTTATTTTACACGCAAAGATCATCATCTTATTTGATATCAAACTAATAGTATCGTTGAATTGATCCATCAATACGGCAATTCTGATACGTCGGGAAGCAATATCGATATTCCGATTTAGTAATACATATCATCCATCTCTAGTCGTTGGGAAAAGTTAAATATTTCCAGAAGAAACAAAGTATCAGAAATTGAAATGGCACTCTGATGTAGACTTATTATAAAGCAAAACTTATGATCGAGGGCTAAATAAAAATGACGAGTTATGATTGACTCTTGAAGGGATAACAAGGGCGAAGAAGTGAAAAGCGAGGGCATTAGACACCTGAACCCAAAAGAGCGAGCTCCTTTGAGTCCTCGAGACGCACGGCCTGACGAGCAGCAGACACACGGCGGACGGATATCCTCTTACCGACACGTGTCCCGCACGCGCCATTCTCGAGGTAGTACTCCGCCAGAACGTAGGACTAACGCGCACGCGGCTTTTAATTAAGCGAGATCCGAGACACGCTGGATTTTCAACACGGTCAGTCGATAATGCGCGGAACAATGGTCCCACCAAATTCTCCAGTTGCGAGCAGTCCTCGAGTGCTCTCGCCGCAATCCGAAGTTTCGCTTTTTTAGCTCCTGCTCAGCAAGAGGATTTTTTTCAATTGCTCAGGGACCTATTGTCTGACCGTCAACAAGGTCTAAATTGATTTTTTTTTTTTTTTTTTTGTGAAAACAAAATGGATTGTCCTCCATCATATGCGAACTCCAAAATGAAACAAAGCAAGATCAATAAATCTTCATTATTCGTTTTTTATTAAACGATATTTTATCAATGACAAGCGTGCGTAACTTGATTAAAAAAAGATTTCGTTCAAAACTGTGCGTGTAAGGACTAAAAAATACTGATCCTCTGAAATCGCGAGCAATCGCTACCCTACTTTACGGTCCAGTCCAATTCATTGACAAGAGTCAATTCGACGTGCATGGGGAGAGCCATAAAAAGCACGTACCCTAGTTTAACCAAGAGGCCTAACGTGAGATTTTTTGCCGCGAGAAAACGAGTCATAGTCGAGGACGCTGCAGCCAGCACAGATTAAATATACCTTGTCTACCTTGTGCACCTAAAGACCGTGGAAAAAGGTACGGATAAGTGTCTGTGTAGATTTTCGTTAAAATGATGATCATTCTATGAGGACGATGTTGTGAAATTGGTTCATTTCTCGTTGAAATATGTTTGGGAAGAAGGTTGTTTATTGAGGTTTGTTTTTTCGCGAAAAACCATACGAAAATGTTATACTGAAATCAACTCAGTACAGAGATTCATTTTCAGAAAATGATAAAACTTTGAATTTGAAGGAACAGAATCGTAAAGGTCTGTACAGAAATCTACAAAAATACTAGAAAATTCTTGAAATGGTATGAATACTAAAAAAATAACATGAATTTACACAAACCCAAGACATAATATGTACGATAAAATTTTTCGCTAATTTGATTTAACGTATTATGTATGATCTAATAACATTATGTTACGAGATCGAAAAACA
Source organism: Platygaster robiniae (assembly GCA_028476575.1). Taxonomy (NCBI): domain Eukaryota; kingdom Metazoa; phylum Arthropoda; class Insecta; order Hymenoptera; family Platygastridae; genus Platygaster; species Platygaster robiniae. Next base: position 438,233 of record CM052027.1, read on the forward strand.
CTATGTTATGTCTTGTTATCACAGCAAAAAAACATAGTTAAATGTAAAGAAAATATTTTTAGCAGAAAAAAGTTCTTTTTCAAACAGTGCAATAATATGGTTTGTGTCGAACGATTCTCCGCATTACAATAAACTACCAAACGAAAAACTATCCTTTTCTTCCGAATAATACCCTCAAATCTTGTCGTTGCCTTAGGTGACGAGAGAAAAAATTCCCCACAATCTTCCTTGCGAACAAAACAAAACAACCCTTGAAACTTGCATGGCCAGCACGCGGCGCGACCTCATTACCAAATCGAACCCGCAAACAAAGCGCCGAAGCGTGGTATTTGAATAAGAATCGCGCGATAGTTTCTCGAAAGGGGAAAGACGCACAAAAAAGTAGAAAAGAGGGGAGTATTCACAATAGTGGGAAAGCGCGTGCGCGGTAGTTATTAGCACGTAACGAGGGTGCGGACGGAGAATCTATATGTATAGGGTGGTGGAAGTTTTGGTTAATTTGTGTGAAATCACTCGGTTGCCCGTAGCTTCGACAAGCCGATGAATGCCGGATTTTTTCTTCTTCGGCCAAGCTTTGAAGCTCCGACGGAGCCGCAGGAGGTCCCGGCTTTACACACCTGCAGCGGCGTGTACGATACAATATTTCAGGCCCTGAACTCGGGTCGTACACTCTCCAGGTGTCAGGACCAACCACCGAGCTCACCACCGTGCAACGATACGTACTTGCCCCCTAATTTTCGGCCTTTTTATATTCCGAGCGCGCCGTGTTTTCGATGATACGCGACGCGAGTAAACATCAGAGTTCAGCTGCGATAGCGTTTCTAGGCCCGGTGAGATCGACCTTGAGAAATACCTTGCGAGGTGAAATATTGGAATGTGTTGCCTGGTTCCTTCATTCTTACGCGTTCGTGTAAAAATTTGGTTTCTTCGCTTACTTTTTCTAGGAGTAAATGTTTAGTTTTAATTATGTACATCTCGTTCGATTCCCAACGTCACGGATTGACAGAAATGTTCATACTCCATTTTTTTCGGAGCTCGATCGAAATTGATTTTGATCGAGCGTGAAAAAGTAATTCTCCCTGTTGCCGTTTTCTCAGCGTTCCCTAGAGACGAAAGGGACGCAAGGATTAACTCTGAACCGAAATCCCTCTGGTTAATTTGACGTTTGTCAATCACTCACTAGCTCTCGAACCAGCGACTACTTTTTTACGGGGCTGTAATCTTTGGGTGTTGCATGTTTCACCCACTGTCTGCACGTATAAGCCGCAAACACAGTAAACTGTAACACGACACGCTCAACTGGAGGGTAGATCTCGCTGTTTATCAGACGCGAATTAGAGTTTAAGTGGTGAACAAACATCTACACTTCGTTGTGAAAATAAATCCCTTCGTGTTTGGATTACCATGTTCATCAGTCTTTGTGAAAAGTTTCCAAATGTGACATTTCAGAATTGAACGGTGACTGAAAGCCGGCTCTGAATACAAGGGATATGCAGCAATCGTAGTTTTACAAAATTTGACAGTTGAGGGTTAATAGTACGTAATTATATCATGTATCGAATGATGAGAAATTTTTCCCTTATTTTATGAAGGGTTGGGCCAACCCCCCCCCTGCCCCGATAAAATGATAACTTTTTTTTACTGAAATCAAGAAGTCAAGACCCTGACTTTTGCCAACAAAAACTTATAAATCCCTAAAACCTGAACCGCAGGATCATAATTCCCGGACATTACGCGCACCTAAGGTAACGGAAGATGTGCCGATAAAACTGGAATAAATCGTACGAGTTGCACGTCTCGGTGACAAAAGCGCCGAAGAATCTATGAAGAACGTTCCTCTCCACCCTGAGATTTTTATTAGCAGTTATGAAGATACCAACGTCTTAAGAATTAAGTAGTACCGGTCCTCCTTTTCTCTTCTCGCGTCTTTTTCAAAATAAATCTGTTATGGAAACATTTAGATGTGGTTGAGATTGTCCCTTGTAAAATGAATTCAAATGGTATGCTTATCTCGAGGTCTCGTGTGTACAGGATTCACGGAAGACATAGTACTACCGATTCGGGTCGCGATAGATTCGACTTCGAGATAATAGCATTCTTAGTGCCGAGCTACCGATCGGACGTTTCGGGTGCGCGTATTATAAATGAATGAACGACTTATGAAGAAGAATTTTTTTTCATTCAAAATGACGTATCTGCGCTGTCATCGATAGAGACGATGAGAAACGACCTCGGCCTTTACGTAAAAAATCGTGAAATTTCGGACCTGTGTTCTCAACTCATGCTGTTGTTTTTGGTATCAGCTTGCTAGTAACACTTTGAAATTGAAAAAAATATACGTCACGTCTTCAAATTCGTATTTTTAAATGTTTTTTAATTTCAGCAAACAAACATTAAGAAAATGCTGTCGACATGCGAGTATGGAAAATATGCTCCATCGAATACTTCATCGAATTTATCACATGCATTATGGGCATAAAATCAACAAAAATTGAAAGAAACGCAATAAGGAAAATTTGCCTACGTTTCCGACACATTATGAAAAAGTATTTTTCCCGTAATATGTATTTTTTTGAGAATATACGAGTGGAAATTTTTCTTGAAAGGGTTTCTGGACAGCGTTTCTTCGGAACGCTGCGAGTGCTGTGTTATTTATGGCTGAAAGTATTAGAGGTGGATATAAATGTCGGTATTGCAAACACTTAACAGTCCGTATATCAATCAGACGCCACGTTGAAGCGCGGCACCTCGAGGGCCCGAAGATTGTTTGGCCCGGAGGCTGATGCCGCAATCGCCTGCTGCGCCCGCGGGGGGCGCCGGCTCTTCTAACCTTATCATTTTACCGTATCATCCATCTCAACTGAAGCACTTAGAACAAGAGAAAGGAAGTTATAAATGTCGATGTAGGGTACGATTGAAAAACAATCGGTGGAAAAGGAAGGAAAAGTTTTGTCTTGCGGTAAAATTAAACCGACAAAAGTTGGAGGAAGAGACAAACGACGAAGTTGCATTTTTCCTCCCAGCCTCTCCTGTTCGTCTCTACCACGGAACTAATTTTTATATCGTTTCAACTTTTGTCGGTTTATTCTAGCGCGAGACCAAGCTTTTTCTTCCTCTTCCGCCAACTGCTACTACTGTGATAACATCGAAAACCAAGAAAGTCATTGCCATTTCGTCCGATAATGACAATAAACCATTCCCAAAAAAATGCAAAAAGGAATTGAAAGTCAAACCTATAGCGAGAAAAATTCGGTTTTCTCTGACATATTATTCCTGTGACTTGTTTATTCGAGCTCTGGTTAATCCATCGACAGGTGAAAACTGGCATAAAGAAAGGAAATGGAGCAGAATGAAATACAAAGGGTCGCATTAGTTTCAAGTGGCGGATGGTGGAATGTAAAATATTCTTCGCATCGTTTTTTCCGTCATAACGTAATCTGACGAGGTCGATCTTGAGAAAACACCGTGAAATGAGAGGAGAACTATTGCGTATGGGATTTTCACGCTATGGCAAAATAAAATGACTCAGGTCGTCAAAGACGTTGGAGTGCCGGACAGTAAAAATATTTTTTCAGGGCGGTAATTTCGAGAGCTGCGGAGGACTTAGCGGGACAAGGCGCCACCGCGGACCAGACAATGATCGGGCGTTTTCGAGACATCGTTTTCTGTCACCTTTCGACGGGTCGAATTGTTCATCAGTCCTCGTAGTAAATGGATGGATGAGCCGAGAATCGGTTCTTTTTGCCCAGAATCCGCCATAGATTTCGGAAAAGCCTTAGCGTTTGTTGCGTGATTTCTCAACCTGTGAGAGGGAGAATTTTAGGCATGCGGGTTTTTTAATAACGGGACGTTAGTGTTTTTAAACTGGAATAGCATTGGGTCAAGAGTTGGATGTTTTCGAAAGGATAAGGTTTCAGTGTTAAGTACAGACAGTTACAAGATATAATCAACGTGTTTGCTGTAGAGGCGAAAAAAAAAAAAAGAATAACTGTACATTTCCCGTACATTTTTCTAGTTTTCCCATACACGGATGAATTTCTAGCTGAAATTTCAAAGCGTAATAAACATCTCTATTGTGAAAAATTGCATAGTAGTGGATTTGACAATTTCAGGTTCCGAAAATTCCTCAACCGTAATACCGACTATGAGATAAAAAATCTTTGACATTTTGAAATTATTTCTGAAAAATTATATCTGTTCAATCTATAGTCAATTCCTTTTTCTCAATATTTCTCAACTCTTTTCTTTTGCAGTACATTCCGTAAAAATTTTTTCCACAAAAGTTAATATACTTGAAGCAGTAAATAATAATTTGAAGAAAAAATCTTCACATGCATCACCACGAATTTTCAAAATTCCAGTTGAGTTATTTATTTCCTCGATTTTGATCAAGGCTCTCATTCTGTCGTAAGTAAGATATAAAAAATTTTTATACGAAATTCATGACATTTACAAATTCAAGCTGTTGAATTTCAAACGTTTTGAAATAAAGCCATAGGCCTTTCAAACGTAAACATGTACTAGAAATATTAATATCTAAAAAAAAAAGATTATTCGCTGAAGAAATGAGTCTATAAAGTTGTGTACACATACTTTTACAGAAATAAACGAGAAATTCTTCCGTGGCTTTGTTTGAACTGAGTATCAGTGCCTTTCCACTGAGTTTTAAATCCGAAACCCCGTTATCTCGCGATACTCGAAATCTCGAGTTTAGATTCAAAGGGTCGACGGCACGTCGACTTTTTCGGCCTTATCTCATTTGTCACGGGTCATTAAAAAATTTCAGCACATCTGCGTGGACAGATATCGTCTTCGCTCGATGATACTCCTCGCTTCCCGGAAGTATCTATCTTGAGACTCGCGAGGCGTTTCGCAAATCTCGCTCACCGCAGAAACACCGAAATTCTCGCATAATAATCACCGCTTTTATACGTACAAAAAAAATTAAAATAACGCCTAAAAAAGGAAAAACTTTTTTTTCGTTCTGGAAGCACTTCATCGACGATTGTTTATGTTTATAAAACTGCAGTGTCATTTTCAAGATAAAATTCAACTGCCTTTGAATTTTCCAGTCTGGAAGTATTTGAAACTTTTATAACACTAGTCTACTGAAAATGCAAGAACCTTTTTGAATAATGCGGTAACAGCGAAGAAAGTTGAATTCGAAGAAACAGAATAAGAAGTTTGACGCAAGCTTGATATACTTTGCAAGCGTAAAGTATACGTGTCAGGAGACTTGGCCCCCTGCAGGAGCTTGATGTTGCCTGTCGTACCTTCACCTGCGGAGTTCCTGATCTTTGCTCATCTCTTGTTACTCGAGAAAGAAACATCATAACGCGCTTAACAGATTCAGTTGTGATGATTCTTGTTTTTTACCGTGAATTACATCCAGAAGAAGCTGGAAAGTTATAGTAGTGTCAGTGTAAGACGATAGGGTGTGATTTAGCGAGAGAAAGCATGATCTTGAGTCGAGTTAGTTTTATATATTTAAGAGAAATCGTAAAAGTCGCTTAAAGTAATGACATTCACTTTAATTGCAAGAAATAAAAAAATAAGAATTCGAAACTCATTGAATCGAAAAACATGCAACTTTCTTTCATATTTGAGATACATTCGTCAATCGAAAATTAAATTGAAAGAAATTCAACGTCTGAAAATTTAGCCCCCAATAGTTTGAAAACATGAAAATTTCGAAAATCAGACAGTTATAGATTCAAAACCCTAAAATTCTGAAGGAAAAACATTTCTCGACGAACACCTGGTGAACATTTTTTCTGCCTTCGACTTTCAGCGACATTAGAGCGACTGATGGTCAAAAGTAAAACTAAAATCGTGGTCGTAACTTGAACGTAATGGATTTGGCTCTACATCTGGAGATACAGAGTCGCAAAAATCGCGGTGCTAATTTATGCCACTTGTTACGGCACGCAACGACACAACGTAATTCAAAATGTTATCGCGTTTACAGCTCTTTCGTGCTGTTTCGTAGTACGAATTTTCGTGGCCTCGTGTGTTTACAGTATGAGCGATTACCCAGGAATCGCGCGTGATGGATTCAGGGGAAAACGGTTAATAAGAGCGCCTGCAACGAGAAAGACTTACACTGTTTCGTTAAATTCGAGAATACTAATTCCATTTTCCCCCATAAAACTTGATTTTTTGATTTTGAGGTGAATATTCCTAATCAAGACTATTACAGTTTGTCAACTGATTTCTAAAGGGTCATCTTCAGTTGGCATGTGTGAGATGTCAGAATAAACATGATGATGAAAAAATTTCTTTTCGTTCCTATCTACTCACATGTAAGAATTTATTCCCGATCGATACATTTTCGACTGGAAAACAAACATACATTTCAGTTTCCATGCACTCCTTTCTGGACAAGCACCTGTATTTTGCCATTTACGATTCTTCATCTTTTGTTTCACCTCAGCAGTTTTTCAAAACTGTTCTGCCCAAATGGAATATCGATGTAGTGCAGTATCGAATCATCGGTATCGGTGACGCTTTTTGACTCATCGACAAGGATAACTGTAATTACTCGACCGTAGGGATAATTTGCGTGTTCAGTTAGCAGGAAAGATGTTTCTTCGATACGGCTATTCCGCCATCTGCCGAAAGCATCGCATAATTAACTGAAAATATTGACTTGGCACGCGAACGATTTTTAAACGTTCATCGAAGAATTTTGGGTTCGCAAGCAAATTATTAACATGTAAAACATGACGATTTGATGATCATTTTTTGTTTTCACTTGGAGAAGCTAGGAAAAGTGAAAAAAAAAAAAAAAAAAAAAAACTGAGAGAAGAAACAACTCCATTTTAACGTAACCGTCGAATCACTCCACCTTTTCAATAACATTAGAAAGAAAATTTTTCGATAAGTGAAACTAGAATTTCGTAGTCTAATAGATTGCGATAATTTGCCAACACATAAAAATCGAGATTCGATTCGTACTGGAGAACTCGGATGTTTTATCGAGGTGATAACGAGTGTAATTACGAGGGTAATTACAACGATGTACGACAAGTGTATATCTGCGATTTGCACTGGGATTTGCAAACGTCGGCAACGGGATACCACGACCTGTCATTTGCCAACCGTACCGTTACATAAAATAGATGATTTACTGTATTTGCCACCTCGTTCGTTCACCGGCGCCACCGATTTAGATTTCTCGACATTCCAGCTTTGCCTATGGGTATGCGTTACTACACTGGGCTTCATACTTTTTTGCCTTATCAACGCTCGAGCGGTTTGCGCAATGAAAATGCAAAGGCTCGAGATGCTTGTTTCGTCGATTTTTACTCAGTTTCGAACGGGGAAATTCCACCGCTCTAGAGTTTCGTGGCTTGAAGTATAATGCTAAGATTGAAAAAAAAACCGTGACGTACTACTGAAGAAACAATATTTTAAAGAAAAAAAAAACATAAGTTTTTCTGTAAACTTGAGTATAAATTTATGAAATTTTAGTTACATGATATATCTGTCTAGCTTTGTTGTTTTTTTATTTGTCGTTTCCAAATGATCGAAACGTTCGTAAAAGACCTGAGCTTGAAGGTTCTCCGAGGCGCCGGCAACCCGCGAATCTTGGAAATACAGAGACATATCTTTAGAATGGCGCCCTGGCGCAGGTACCAGGAGCATAAGATAGCAATTTTATACTCTTCGAGCAATATAAACATGCAAGATTATGAGCTCAACAAGTACCGAGCGTAACACTCCTGGACTTTTGGAAATCAGCGTGGAATTCTGATTCCTGACTTTCGCAAAGATCGAATAACGGCAAAGTCCGTGAATCCGGTAATTTTTCTACGCCTTGTCATCGCCAAAAACGACTTCTTTTTCGTCCTCGGCAAAATGTTCTCTTACCCGGAACGTGGTGATTTGAAAGGGGCAGAAGTTTTATGGTAAAATTCGTAATTAACAACGCTTTCGCAGACACTATATTTTCTGAGCTCACAACGAAGTCTTATCTCCAGAGCTGAGTCTTGTATTTATGGTCACCATAATCGTGAATCGCGCAAGTTGTTATCTAACGATCAATCTTCCATAAGATCCGGTGATTACAATTGCTACGTAACTCGCTCGTTCATTTCTTACTGAGGTAACTTGAAAGAAAGGGATTGTGCAGTTGTTCTTAACAGAAAAATAAATAGGAAATGTTCCAGGCATTCATTGTATTATAACAGAGGCGTCGCAACGAAATTTTACATGAAGGGGAAAACTCAAATACGTAAAAAAGGGGTCAATATATTTTTATTGCAGTGTATCGATGAATATCTTAGAATTCATCATCATAATATGTACGTAAAATGGTTTCTACGATTTAAAATTTTACTTTTTGAAATATACCAATTGCTATAAAAAATCACAATATCCTTTTTCTCGCGTCTTGAAGTACTTTTTCTTCAGTTCTTGTACACTTGAAAAGATTATCGTGTACCCTTAATTTGATACTCTAAAATTTCAGTTTTCATAAATTTTTGGTAATTTCATAGATATTATTTTCTAAATACATCTGCATACATTTGAGGTATTTTAAACTCTGGATACCATTATTACAGAAAGGCTAGAGTTTCAAGATTTTTCATATGTATTAACTATAATTGACAGAATTCAAAAGGATATTCTAGTTTTTTCTAAATGTTTCTGGAATTTTGAAAGATTCCTGTATACATTCGAAGAATTTGATTATCTGATATAGAATTCTAAGTTTAAGAATTAAAGTATCATGAAGAATTTTCCGAAAAACAGTATTTCCAAAGAATAACTGGTATTTCATAGATTTTCGGTAACTTCATTTATATACATATAATTATTCAGTATCATCACAATTCAAACGATTTTCAGGCCTCCCTATGGATTTCGATTAAAATATTTAGAATTTCATATAAAGATTCCAAGTTTATTATTATATTGAATTTTGCAATTTGTGAAAGGTATCATTCATTATCTTATAAAAATTATTTTACGTGCTGTATTTAAGTTTTTTATCATCATTAATCATGATAATAAAGAAAAACGTCCTATTGATCTCTCGGAGCCACGAATGAATGTGGATTAAATAATCCTCAAATAATAATTTTTATCACTCTTGAACGAACGATTGAAATGAATACTTAAGGATTATTTAATCCATACTCATTCGTGGCTCTGAGAGATCAATAGGACGTTTTTCAATACTATGGAACGGAGCATATAAACATTTTACATGATAATAAATTTTATACTTTCGTTCAGGAATGATATCTGCATGAAATTGAGGTATTTTTTTTACTTGATAGATATCCAGTACTTTTAAAAATTCAAGTTAAAGAGACTTCCAGTATCTTTAATAAATGTTTTTAAAACAGTATCTTTATTGATTTTAATGTGTTTCACATAAATCCAAAATTATTATTGCATTTTGTATTTTTCTTTTATTAGAGTATTTGATTTGATTTTTCAGCATTTCGATGCATTTTTACACAGACTTTCTAAAGTTCATGCTCTATACTATAAGATCAGTAGATCCGAAGATTGTTATTGTTTTCATAAGTTTTTGAGAAAAAAAATCTGTAAAATAACACTTTTTCAAAGTAATTTTTTTGTTTCGTTTTTTATACTCTCAAGTATTTATAAAATTTCGATGGAATTTCTAGTCATTTCCGATATTTTCATTATTCGTACAACTCAAAGTGTTCAACTAAGTAATCCGATGCTCAAAACTTGGAAAATTCATAGATTGCAAGTATTTCAAACGATTTTGAAAAATACATTTTACGTACATTTATTGTATTTCGAAGGATTCGAATGATTCTTCAATTTTTAAATCCATTCCTCCATTAATACTCTAAATGCTCTGATCTAAAATTTTATAGATTTCAGTTGAATAAATACGATATTGAAATAATTTCATCTCCATACATTTCGCGTATGTATAGATTTGTTGTATCTATAATTTTTTCAGCACTTATAAAATTTTGTACGTTTTTCTACTTAATTTGTGGAAACTTATATAGATTCTGGAACCTCCGGTATTCGTATGTTGAACTTTTTTCCATTTATTCATGCAGAAATTTTTCAACTCCACAAGTGAATATCGAAGAATACTTTTCTTCAAACAATTTCATACCATTTGCATATTTTTCGAAAACGCCGATCAGTCTTCATATGTCGTCATATAGTCCAGATTCTTAGGGCCCGGTGTGAACTCGTGATGCGAGTGTCATAGAACTTGCCGGTGACCTTTGATCGACATAACGCGCATTCTCGAAGACAAGGGCCACCGGCGTGTAAAAAGTCGTGTAGAGTGAAGTTTCGAGCCGTAATTCCGTGCGTGCCTCGCGGCAATTCAGCGCGACTCGGGAGATTCACGATTCGCCGGGATTGAGCGTGGAAGGAAGCGAGGAGCGCTGGCGCTCGTTTACGGACGTGCACCGATGTGGTGCGATATGTACGGGAGGATACATAAAAGATACGGTTCACACTGCCGTTTAATGGGAGCCGCAAACTAGATCGTTCGCTTCAAGAGGGAGGAGGAAGGAGAGCACTTCCAGCGCCAGACATGAGAAATGGCTCGCGCATGAAATTAGCGATAGCAGTAATTGTTATTGCTCGGTCCGGACGAGCGTGATAATAGTAATGTCCGCGGATTATTGTCGGGCATTTCATGCAACTTTGACCAAGCTGCTTTTTACCCGTCTTCCTACATACGGCAGGAAACAATGCGCCCCGGTATCAGCGATGTTTGTATATGCCGACGCGCGTTTTTTCATGTCCATGTGCACTGGGAAGAAACACCTTTCTTCCTTTTTGTAAGCATACAAGCTGCCTGCGCTTCTGAATCTATGAATTCTCGTATTACAATTGTATCTTGACACAGGGTGCCCACTAAATAGGACAATAAAAATCTTCGTGCATTTTTCAGTTAAGTTTACAAAAATAAACAGAGTTTGATGACCAATGAATGTAATGATGAATTATCAACGTGAAAAAGTCTTGGCAAGTTTCGTCAATGTTCTAAGATTACTTCATCTACAATGTGCTTAGCCATCGCAGTCTTTGCCAAATTTCATACATTCTCCAAGGAAAAATCATCTCAAGCTCAAGATGCACGTTCTAAGCATAGAATTCTTCGCGACTTTGATCATAGACTGACTCTTTTTTGAAGCGGTCGAACGATTCGGGGATTCATCTGGCGAAGGGGTTTTCGAAAAAGTTGAGCATAGTTTCTGCGGGAAGAGTGGACAAGTTATCATTTCAGTAGGAAGAATTATGTTTGGAATATTTATGACATGTGGGTCTGAGAATACGTCGTTTTTTTATTTTACCTACGGTCAAGGTTGAAACCAAAATTCAGTTTTACATGGGCAAAGTCGGGCGGCTCCACAGTGTAGCCACGCCAGCTGCACGCAAAGTGATGTGCATAATCATAAGCGGTAGATAAGAGATCTCGTTTCGTCGATGACAGGCGCGAGCATGCCCTTAATCGAGCAAGGCATGCTTCTTCGGAGCGACGGTGCATGTACTTTGTAGCTCCGGCAATTTGAAATTATCCTCCATATTCGTTCGACTTCCTGCCACAAATATAGCAAGGGAAAAAAACCGCGTATTTCGTTGCATGGGCGAGAAAATGATTCTGCGCTTCGAAATCTTGTCTCACGCGTCCTTCTAATTAACGCGAATTTCCCGCTGGGAACGAGGAAACTGCTGATATCTTGGGAACCACAGCAATCTGATTTCACAAGATCATCGGAAAAAAAAGGAAGTTATTGGCTGTGGGTGTCGATTTCGACATTTAAACTCAGCGTTAGGAGTTATGAATAAACAGTTTCCAGTCTGGAAAACTGGAATCCACAACTTCGAAGTTGAGCATTACAGTTTTCAACTTTCCAAAGATGAATGGGAATTCAAGTAACTATCGAGGTTCGGAGCTGCACATTTTTCATTGTTAAAATGAAATTTCCGATCCATTCAGATTTTTGGAATTTAATACTCACGTATGATGTATGCTCATAAAAAGGATGAGCATACTTACGAATGTAATTCTAAGTCCTACCTCCTCTTTTCTGGCGTATTTATTTGTGTACATCCGCATTTCGTGAATTCTCGTTAAATCTATTCAACAGGACTGCTCATTTACTCGGAAAAAACGCTTTTTCCGCGGGAGCGACGATTTTTTGAATGGCCCTCGCGCCTGGTGGTGCATTGGAGCTAATCGCTTTTGGTCGGCTCTTTTACAGAGGGCGCTCCCCAAAAAGGGCTCCGAAATAGGCAGCGCGTGTTTCCCATTTCTCGGCGAGATTATCCTCGAGGACAAAAACCACTCGGTTTTGAACGTGGGCGACACACTCGTGGACACTGGTCAGTTATGTTTATGCCATACAAAACTTGGATGTTCGTTTCACAAGATGATTGTATTAGCAGAATACGTGACCGAGTGTCGCTTAGTCCTCAAAGCTACTGCTTTTTAAGGGCTAGAAACACGATCGATCGTCACAAAATTTAAGCAATTTTTGAAGAGTAACAAATTATTTTTATGAAATTGGTTTCATTTAATGATTCATCACTCCTCCATCCCTTCCTAAAAATCAAACTAAAACGTCTTGGAGTCATCCTTCGGTTCCTTAATGTAAACCTGATTCGAACATTTACCTTATCAGATGACCGAGTACAGAATTCCGCTCTTTTATTGCTCGTTTCGAATTCGTCAGCCGGAAAATTGAATTAGCGGTACGATAAAAATCATTATTACGTACTTGACAATAATAGTTGGTGGGTGCGTACACGCTCATGAAACGCGCGTTATCTGCGTAAGCTGGGGCCAAACGCCACGCGACCACAAGATCGCTCGACCGAAACCTGTCGGCGGCGAACCCGATAGATCGCCTCGTTCTCAGATGCGCCGATATAAATCTCTTTCTATACACCTTTTCCAAGCTATTCATCGACTTAACCTGCACGCACGGCTTCGGCGTCGATGAAGTTTATAACTTCATTCATTCCTATCACGTGTTCCATAACTGTGGGAAACTACTTCTATCTATCCATGACTCTGGGTTGACATAAATTTTATAGTTTCAACAATCGACCATAGAGATATTACATTTTCGGTGCCGTTTTTTTCTGATTGCCTGGAAGAACTTCTTCTTGCATCAAAATTACACTTATTATTCATCGATTATATCAATTGATTTCCGAGGTGTAGAAAACGAAGGGTTTTGAGGGTTGAGACTATTCTTCAAATTTGCGTAGAGCAAATAATTATTTCTTCTTGAAAAAGAAAACATTCATAAACCTAAGTTATGAAAACAGTTATAATATTATTCATGTAAATGAAAAATATACATATAATGTAATAAGTACAAATTATTGAAAATGTACGTACGCAAATCTGGAGGGTATAATAGATGATTAAAAAAAGCTACAATTTTTGCATAAAGATAGACGCAGAGCGCATGAAGATCGTTAAGTGAAGGCGCAAAACAGGCTCGAATAAATTTGAAAAACATATGATAGGCCGAACAAGAGGAAGATGTCGACGCAGAAGGACAATCGTATGGTTCAGGCATCGCAGATTGAAGGTACATGAAAAAAATAGCATTTTACAGTACTAAAAACTTTGAACGCGTTTTTCTCAAAACCATTTTTTTCAAACTGGCCGGAAACATACCTCGTACAAATTTTTATCGATCAATTTGAAATTTTTGACATCATATTCAGAATCGTTTTCCCTAGGTCCGTACGTAGGATTTGTTTTTTATTTTGCATACTTTTTTTTTATGAACAATATAGTGACGATTTCGAACGTGATATTGCATGTTTTTCGCTCAGAGGCACGCCATTTTGCGGAAAATCAATATATCACAAAAATCCTACGTACGGATCTTGCTAATGTTCTATAGATTCGAAAAAATTTTGATTTTTGATTCCAGATCAAAAATTGCGGCAGCTACGTTTCCGGAGCCTTTCGAAAAAAAAGCGTCGGAGGGAAAATGCTGCTCAGCCGTTGTTTTTTGATATAAATACTTGAAATAAATTGCATTTTGACATTTACGATATGTAAAATAAATCCCAGTTAACGGCATTTTCATTTGTTACTTCATCGCGCCAAAAAAATGCCCGAAATTCCACTTTTTCATGTTTCGCTAGGGTAACAAAAAAATGGGAGAAATATTGACCAAGTAAATTATCGAGAACATAATAATAAGAACTGAAGTTGTAAGAAACTTGAATTATTAATATAAATCTGTTACAACATCATAATACCTCTTAAATCACACAACTCTACAGAAATACATAAAAAGCAGAATTCTTCGCATGAACTGTTTTCCTAATAATCAGAATGAAAAACTACATCACACGAGTGAATATAAAATTCATTCTTATATCAAACAATAAAAAAAATGTGATTCTTATAAGTCCCAAAAATAAGAACTGTTACGTCCTCAGTGAGAGGGAGTAATCAGATAGGACCGTAGATATTATTTCCTACGACCCTTAAGGGACTGAGTAATCCAGGGTTCAATAAACTCGGTAATTTCTCTCTTTAATCTAGGTTTATTATAATTGGTTCCCTTTTTGCAATCGTAGGTTGTTTGACTGGATTCTGCTCTGTTAGCTTAACGTTTACCCCCTTTTTCTTTAATTTATTTAACAATATTTCAATTTTCTCACGCTGATGTCTTTGCTTCTTTTCCATCTGCCTCTTAGCTTTTTTAGATATTTTGGCTTCAAATTCCTTGACGACATCTCTGTGCACCTGGAGTCGCTCGAGCTTCCTGATAGTCTTGATCCATGATTGTACGAGGTCTTTCTCTATCCTTTTTGGGTCTATCTCATTTACAATATTTTCCAATCCTTGTTTGATTTTCCTAACCTCCGGTCCCTCAGGGGTTTCGAAATCTACACTTTCTATGTTAGAGACCACTGCATCTTCCACTAGACACGATTAAAAATACAAATAAAAAATGCTCATTCGCAGCTTATGATAATAGATAGTTTGGGGAATAGTTCAAGTGAAAAGTTCGTCGAGGGTTTTGGTTCTGGATTCAAAACCTGTAGAGCCGAACTCTACAACCCTGACAATCTCCACAGTGGAACAATTCCTTTCTTGAGAAGTTTAGACGGTTTTCCAAGGAGTAGTTTATCCGAAGAGAAATCAGGTGCTGGTTCTGGATTCAAAACCTGGTAGAGGCGAACTCTACGAACCACGATCGTCTCCTCTGGAATCCTACTTCTCGGTTTCGCTAACACAGAGAGTACTTACTCACGAGCATGTATCAACCTCTAGAGTCAAGAAATCTCTCTGCCACTTTGGTTTCCTAAAATAATCCAAGTCTTTTGAAATTTTGAAACGCTGATAGTGAAAAAAAAGAAGATAAATTTACAAAGCTGTTATTGGGTGTCAATGAACTAAAAGAAGATAATTTTGCAATAGTAATTTTGAGAAGCTGATAATAAAGTTATTAGGTGTCGATGAACTAAAAGAAGATAATTTTGCAAAAGTAATTTTGAGAAGAAAAAAAATGTATGACGTCACAAGAACCTTACTCGACTTCCCAATGTCACTTGAGAAGTAATGGAATTCTGTGCGCAACTGTATGCTCTGTATGGCAAGAATTACAGATCTTATTCGAATCCTAGAGCATGAACTTTTAAAAAGTGTATAAAGTAATCTAATCATGTTCTTAACATCTATGAAAATACAAGAAAATTTCACAAAATCTTGTAGAAAAAAAATACAAGAAATCTTTGAGATATGAAATATCTGAAGGGTACAATACCTCTAAAATCGTTAAAATCAATGAAAAACTGCCAGAACTTTATATCGAGATTACTTTTTCAAAATCATTGTTTGATTATTGAAATATATAGTAATTTGGAAATATACCAAAAATCTATCTAATTACTAAGAAACCTTCCGATGTTTTATTAATGCTGCAAAAAAGAGAAATGCTGCAAATCTTATGACACTCGATATCTATTTACATAATATTTTAACTAAGATATTTGCGAAAATTGAATTCTGTGGCAAGTTTTTCTGGAAAAAGGATGTAAGAATCTATAAATAAAACAATATCATGTTCAAATTGTACAAGTACTATAACAATACTTAAAAAATTAACATGTATCGATAATCTGTACAAATGATATCGTTACTTAAACAATAAAATAACATACTTCCTCAAAATTTTCGGGATGCTTAATACAACAGCGCGAAATTCTGCAAATCAATATATCAATTTACGGAGATACTGAGAATCTGAAAAAAACACTCGTAAGTTCTGTGAAATTTCATGAACAATGAAAAAAAATTCGATTTCAATAAGAAATCTCCTAATACCTAGAAAACCATGTATACATAAAAATAAATAAAAATCTTCTTAAAAACCATTAAAATGAATTCTTATATCAATCGATGTCATCGAAAAACCTAAAATTTTATTAAATGCATTAATACTAGACTATAAAACTTGAAAAAAATTTTTTGAAAATCTATAATAAAGGTACCATTATCTGAACAAACATTTCAATAATCAACATTATTGAAAGTTTTTGTACTATAGCGATTAATTCTGAATATCTATAGAGCGATCCGAAGATATGCTAAAAATAAAGGGAATTTCAAAAAAGTATTACATAGTGTGATGAATTACTTACAATACGATGAAAAATTTCTTAAAAAATTGAAATTGGCGTCACTATTCTTTTCTTGAAGATTCATAAAAAAATGACATATTTCCAGAACTTTGAATTCGAGAGTATCCGATTCTCAAAGACTATTAAAAATTCAATATAAGTACTAGAAAATATTGCGAAAAATGATGAATAACATGCATTACGAAAATTTGAGATCTCTGAAACATTTCAAATCTGTGTAAAAAAAGTTTTATCGAATTAGAAAAAAACTGCGTCTGTAACACACTTACATAAGAATAGACCTTGGTTAGAGAGGACCATAAAATTCGATGCGATTGGCGCCTTATGTTGTCGATCTTTTGGCAGCCTTGTAGATTACTTCGAAAGCGAATTCTCACCCTTTACCATAAAGCCTAATCAAATCGTGTAAAAGTACGTCAAGCCGCCTGATGCATCGATACGGCACACAAAACGTCGAAGGGCGATGAGAATGATAAGACCTGATTTTATCAATTTCATGCGTAATTGCGCGTGTTGGGACACAGGGCCTCTATTGTCACTGGCATCGAGTGCTCTTCGGCAGCGATATCGAATTCTCCGCGCCAAACAAGAATTTCTATCAGCTGAAATATCGTGTGACATTTTACCTCGCGAGGTTTTGCGATTTTATACCGTTGAGTATCCAAAATCGATAAACTATTCTGACCTAATGTCTTGGTATAGGTGTTTATCCCTTTTATGTATTTATTTCCTTGAAGTGCGTTTCTCAGCGTTCTCTCTCCTTTTTCTTGTATTGAAAAGAAAAAAACGTAATCGCATTAAAAAAAGCTCGTTCAAAGTTCATTTACAGGATGAAAAATAATTGGGGATTACTTGGATCGTGATTTTTCTCAATGGGCGTTGTTGCCAGGAGAGAGAGAGAGAGAGAGAGAGAGAGAGAGAGAGAGAGGGTATTTGATAAACAAATGTTTGTGGTTATAAGCATCAGTCACTGGTCGCTAACGTGAGCCAATTTGATGCTTCACTGCTTGGATTGGTCATGATAACAGGCAAACGCAGCCATAAAATACTTGCTTATTAGCAGCAACGTAGCCATGCTCTGATCCCGAATCACTCCCCTCAAAAACGGGGGCTTAAGCACGCATCGAGGGGTTGCTCACAAACGTTGCTACGCTTGCCGCCACATCAAGCATTACTCTCGAATTTAGACAATTTGCATTTCATCGAATGTTTTGTTGTCACGAAAAACATGCGAGGCAAACAACTAAAAAATAATAGCAAAATAACGCGAATTGTTGTGGAATCATAATAGTGAAGGAGTATAGACCATTCCATACGAATAAATTGAATGGCAAATTTCCCTGACAAAATTGTAAGAAAATATTCAATCTCTAGCTATGTATAAATATTCTCGTATGAAACACAGACATATTTATTTTCTTACAGCTATAGAAATATAGAAAACAACTTGACAACCAAAAATCACGGAACGCACCGATACGCCAAGCCCCTCGATTTCGTTTGGATCGCAAGTGCACCGAATAATAACCAAGCCTTCATTAGCGCATTCCACTATGACTTCTGCAACTTCGAGACTCGTAAAAACAGCTAAAACGTCGTGAGCATTACAGCATCATGCACATGCATTTGAAGTTTCGTCCAGATTTTCTCTCACCGTAAAACCTGCCTCTTACTATTCTTTTCACGAGTTTAAAAATAAGGAATGTAAAACGATAACCATGAAATATCGACGATCCAGACGTTTCCCAAGGTTGAACGGGCGCATTTTATATGATGATATGATTTCACTTCTTGGCAAGCATTAAAAAAGTTGAGGCGATTCATTTTAGACGTGCTTCAGTGTGTATTCCTAGAAGTCGCGAGATCGTGAGATTTTACGACTGAGGTAAAATGATAAAACCATAAATCTTGTCATTTTGAGAGAGCATGTTTCTGTTACAGGAATATGAATGGGCAATTGCGAAAACATACATTGTCGTGTGCACATTTTAGCAGTTATGTCAAGCGACTATGATTATATGGTAATGACAAGATGTGAACAAGATGATGATAGCAAGTGTCAAAATAACAAAACGCTTATTCAAGAAAATTGTTACGAACACGAAATAAAGGCTTCGGAAAAAAAAACTTGTAGGAATATTTTATTGGATGAAAGTTGTGTTGAAAAAACTTTCGTGAAAATTTGTGGAACTCGAGTATCCAAAGGATTCAATTTAAGAAATCATTAGCGATATCTCTTAAATACCTTACATTGAATCCTCGCAATTAATGCAACCGAATATTTTGTGATTATGTTAACACAAAAAAATTATAATAAGAAAGTACATTGAGAAAATTATTTCATATATTCAAAATATTTGAAATTCAAATAATGTAGGAGATGATGGAAAATGGTCAATCGTAGCCAAAAATGCAACTTTTCTTCAAATTGATTTTATTTCTATTTTATAGCATTGATCAATATTTCGACCCCCATCAGGTCTTCATCAGGATCCTTTAAAATCCTAGACATCCTAGAAATTCGTTTGATACTTGAAAAATGTAAATTTAGAATCCGCCCAAAAATCAAAGAAATGTATAAATATTTCAGAACTTTGATTACTGCGAGCGACTGAATCCAGAAATCTGAATAAAATCCAGAATAATGTTTGAAATTATACCGAAATAAGATCGGAATTCCAAGTTCTCGAAGAGTAATTCCTTTTTTTTCGGTGAGGTCGAAAATTTCCACTTGAAGCGTAGACGAGGGACAAAATCAGTCTCCTTGATGCGCACACGTCGTTTTCAACGTCTGCGAGAATTTCATCTTTTCATATTTTAAGATTTCGATCTAATTCTTGTTCGAGGACTTTTGTGCAAATAGATTATTGAAGGTGTAATTTTGCATCAGGTAAAATTACTTGCGGTTCGCATTCGAAATGTTACGACCGGAAGACACGAGATGTCGTGAAATATCGTGCGGGATATAAATCAATTTGCATTGACTGGCTTGAAATGCGTGCATCGTTCTCATCCGGCGACACGCCCCTTCGCTGCACCTGTTCTTCATAAGTAGATTCATCACACGATGATAACAACAATAATGTTCATCCGTTATGGAAGAAGCGCATTGCGAGTTCATCGCGCGCGCGAGGCACCAGTCGATGAGCGATAAACTCCTCGTAACAGAATTCACATTAACTATTATGATATCTGGATGTGCTTTAAAGAATCATTTCTTAGATACGGGATATATTCCATTATCATTACAAATTGTGGGACTGACGTTATTAAAAATTCATACCTAAAAAAAATGAGAAAATATTTACTGGCGATTGACTTTGTCGTTTACTTCCATTCCTCCGAGTAACCGTTACCAATTGAGCTTCTACAACTTTTTTTTCAGCGGATGAGAAGGAAAACCGTTCGAGAACAAAGGAAATTTTGTGCATAAATGCTTTTTTTCCGCGTGAACAGTTTTACATCATTCTTTACGATTTTTTGCCAAAACTGTTGCTTGGAAGAGATAGTCAGGCTCACACGAATTGTTCCGCACGCGAGTTCTGTTACGTTTGTAGGAAATGTTTGCTGCCGTTATATTCCCAGTGTTATTTAGATAATGATGATCATTCCGATGACGAATGAATGCATTCGACATACAACAATAAATTATTCAAATTTCGTTGAAATCATTGACGTACACGCTCCAATTTTTCGTCCATTAATTTGCCTAATTATTTACATGTTGACTTCATTGACAGGTTCTTGAAATAAAATAAAATTTTTTGCATGATGTGCCGAAAATCATGCAAAACATCCCGGGAAGATGATTTGAAATTGTTTTCAAATGTAGACGAACTTAAAATGTGATATTTCTGCTGAATTATCTACAATTATATCAAAATCTTTTCTCTATAATCGTTGATTATGGGATATGTCGTACTTTTGCGTGTTTTACCGTTCGGTTTTTGTGTATAGCGCATGAATCGCGATGCGCGAAGGTAATCGCGCTTGCTATCGTGCGACATTCTCGATGAAGAAGTTGCCGAACGAAAGGAAACGGCAACTGGTTCACACGAGCTGCGGCACGCACGTGGAAATGCGGCCTGGAACCATTTACGTTCGAGCAAAGCGATTTCCTTTTTCCTATCGAGCTCTCACGGGACCTTCCTCGTCATTCTTCTGCTTCAATTTTACATTCAAATCAGTAATTCTTCCCTTCCGTCAACACAGAATTCAATTTATATACACGGATAACATAATGAACGAATTTTGCGAGAAAAATAGCAGAAGCCACAATTACGCTCAAAAATCAGTAAAAGAAACGTCCATATATGCTAATATATAATTGGAAGATGAATAAAAAACATAGCCTGAAAAAAATTCTGGCGAGCGTCCTGCGAAATCTATAATAGTCACGAGTTTTGGCTTCTAGTGAAAACGTGAATTCCTGTTTCCACAAATCTTGTGTGATGGCATAATCTTTTTCTGCCGGTGACATCTTCGTGTAGTTCTTTCATTCGGACTCGGCCACCGCGATGAAAAGAGATCTTCGAAAGATACGGTTCCCCGCTATTCTCGTGTTAACAACCGAGACTCATAAAGACATTGAAATGGGCAGGAGATCTCTAGGATTTTAACGCCGTCGTTGAGAATTGAGAGAAAAAAATGTTGCATAAATATATCATAATGTGTCGTTGACCGTGACGAATTTAGCATCTTGTTTCAAACATATATACTCACTCGAAATTTCAGATATAAAAACAATTTGTTTTTTCAAAATAACTGAAATTCGTTTTTTTGAACAAAATATGAAGATTAAGACAGCAGTTTTTATTTTCTAGAGTTTTGGATTTTTACGTTATAAATCCATATTTGAAAAAACATCGAACTTCCCACACTGCCTTTACTACTGAAATGTAATATATGGCCTAAGGATGACTCTGAAGGAAAGGTAAATCGAGAAAAAAAGCTTCTTGCAAATTAATCATTCCCATTTTTTTATTTTCCCGACCGAGTACGAGGGTTGTGCGGTACCATTTGTACCCGGCCCGTTGCCTGGGCGTTATCCCGGTGTAAATATGATTTCTAATAGGACCAGTTCGCCCGGCGTACGTGGCTCGACGACGTTTTAATCGAAATAACATTTAAATCGAGCCGAACTCGCGACAGTTCCGTGTAATCAGATAAAATTAACATTTCTGAAATCCTTTTCACTTACCGGCGAGATCAAAGCGGGCGCATTGATACAGGCTCCACGGCGTTTCCCCTACGTTCCCCCTTTCTCCACCCCTCTCTTCCTTCCTTACTTCGTAAACCCTTCCCCCCACCAACAATCCACCGTCAAAGTATTCCAATCGTTTTCTTTTATTTTCTTGACATCTTCACAACCTCGTTCGCCGGTTAACCGAACTCGCTATCGCCGAAACGGACTTGTCCTCGTAAAGTGGCAAGTTCTGTTCGGGAAACGAGCACGATCGTGGTTTTTCAATCGGTTATGTGCGAGAAAAAGATGAACCTGGTGGAGAATTATCGATGACCTGGAGAACTTGAGGTCTTGTTGGTAGCAGGATAGGCACTTTGAGGGTCAAGTTCGGACCAGGGACGTTGCATCTAGGAGTGTGAAAGGGCACCTGCCTCTGTAGGAATTCCGAAAGGGGGCATTCATTTTGCCCCCCTCTGCTAGTGAGCAACGAATTACAAAAATCTGTCCAAGATTTCACTAAAAAACTGGGAAATTGTGAAAAATTGTACAAGTGCTGAAAAAAATTTATATATTAAGTAACATGAAAAAGCAAACAAATCGATTAGTACTCGGACTGTATGAGAAGATGGAACTTGCTAGAGGATATCTTCAGTTAACGCAATACATCGAAATTTTTTTAACAAGTTTTCAAAAAAATAAATTAATAAAAAGGTGTCGCATATTATCTAAAATTACTCAGCTTCTGCATAGATACCATTTCAAAACCGGCGTAAAAAACGGTTAAGATTTCCGTGATGGTTCGGGTATCTTCTTGACCAACAGTTCGCTGGCCGGCACGTGCTTCTTCGGTTCCGGCTGGTATATGAAAATCAGCCATGCGCCCTTTTTGCCTCGGCAATTTCCAGTTCCCGGTCCAAGTCTTCCTCGACGCTTAGATTCGGGACATTCTTAAAATATACATATACCGCACGTGTCTCTTGAAACTGGACACTAGATTTGGCATTAAAATGGGTTGGTACACAGGTATCCGCAGATATTTATACAGGTATCCACAGATATCTACTAGATCCAAGTGTACCAACCCATTTTAACGCCAAATCTAGTGTCCAGTTTCAAGAGATACACGCGGTACTATGTAGTTGAACGATTGAACTTTTAACAACGACAGATTAAATTTTTGTGTTTATTATATCTTCGCGTGCAGTGGCGTCGGCTGCAACGGCGGCCGTGATCGCGCATGCGCAAGGTGGTGTGATTCGCGGGTATCGCGAGGGGATTCACGGGCTGTTGGAGTGCCCCGGGCTTACTGCACGGAGTGGGATTCTCGCTGCTGGCCGAGCTGCCCTCCGCCGCCCTCCCGCGACGACCCGGGTACCCTCTAGCCGGCCATTCGGGAACGCCCTCCTGATCAAAATCCTGGGGCCCACTTCGTAAGCCATAATCTTCTTATCCTGAAAAACGTCCGAAATCGGGCCGTTTTCCTGCTCTCTCGGCAACGGGACCACGTCCCCGCTGTGAACTCGCCAACTTTCCCCAAAACCCCGATTCCCAGCAACCAAAAACCGAGCAAGCCACGTATCCCCGTTCAATTGACGGTTGGAGAAAAGGACTGAATCCAGGAATGTTCCCAACCATCACAAATGATTATATGATTTATTTAATTTTAATTTTTACTCGAAGATTCTATCAAAAACTTATAAGTACGATTTTGATGAATTAAACCTTAAACTCCGTAACCTCACTCTTGGTGAGGTTGCTGCCGTTTAGGTTAAACTGGGTCCAATTTATCATCGGCGATTTCTTCGTCGTCGCATTCGACTTTGCTTTCTTCTGCTGTTTCCCTGATGAGCCTGATCTCCTTCGTTCCTTCAACAATCATGAACTGCTTGTATTTTTCATCATTGGTTTCACCCGCCGGCAACACGTAGGCTGAGGACGAAACAGCGTGATCCTGATAGTTGGTGCAATTTTTTTTGTCCGTACATGGCCTGTTTTACTGCAGGCGCCACATCTTGGCCTCACCCTAATCGCTTTGGATTTCGAAGAGAAATATTAAGCGGCAATAAATTTCTGGAGGATTTCCTCCAGAACCAAGGTTTTCACCTTGGTGAATTCCTTGCCGCCTGGATCTTCGTATGTTTCGATCACATTGACAGTATTTCCTGGCTGACTTTCCTTTTCATTGCATTCCATTTGCTCTTGCGACTGCTCGTTGTTGCTCATTGGCATTTTGTACACTTCTTGGGGTAGCTGTTCCTCCCGCTCCTCGAAATTAGAATTCTTCTTTGCGGATAATTCGACGCGTTTCGGCTTCAGATGCCGCCCTCGGACGAGTCGCTTTGGCTTCACTTGCTTCTCCTATTTCACACCCGCTGTCCGAAACGTAAACATAGACTTATATGCTCCAGGGAAGAGGATCCCACCACTGCTACTCAGCGAAGAAGTAGATATCCCGTCGGGGGTTATTACTTGTTCCTTTTTGGGGAATAGTTAATTTTACTTTGGGGCGGTTTAAAATTTTTTTTTTAGAATTTCAGTTTAGTGTTTTTTCTCTAAGTCTCTCGGGATATTGGGGCACAAGAGCCTCTTT
Source organism: Platygaster robiniae (assembly GCA_028476575.1). Taxonomy (NCBI): domain Eukaryota; kingdom Metazoa; phylum Arthropoda; class Insecta; order Hymenoptera; family Platygastridae; genus Platygaster; species Platygaster robiniae. The sequence continues at coordinate 462,655 of CM052027.1, forward strand.
TCCCCCTGTACACCGATGGGAAGGGGGGGGGGGGTATTGTGACGGTTGCATTTTTTCGCTCGAATCGATTTCGGGGATTCTGTATTTCGACGCAACCGTCACCTAAGCAAATCCAATAGAAGATCCAGTTCCAGGAAACTTGGGGATAGGGGAAAAACCGTTGAGATGGACGCGGCGTTGCCACTCTCGGAGCGGGGTTGCCAGCGTTGGCTGGCCGCGTCATCGTGGGTTGTCGGGCCAATCCGGGTCCTGGGATCGAGAGTGGGAGAAAGCGGGGGGTCATTGCCTCCACGGCGAGAGACGCCGGTTGTGGTTCGGACAGAACTTTTTGGCAAGCAGGCGCGAAGACTGGTGACAGAGTGTCTTGAGAGCGTGGATCGACGGCTTCGGTCCCGCGTTTATCGTTTTTGGAGAAATCGAGGAAAGATGAGAAGGCGAGGATGGCTGGAAAGTCGCGGAAAACGGCACTAGGAGTCCGGATGGCAGGCTAGGATTCCACGGTGTCGCGGGGAAGGATGCGGTGGCCTCGGCGGAGACGGCGTCAACGGGGTCATGCCCCCAAGGTGTAGTGAGTAGGTGGGAAACGTGCGGGACCGTCAGTATAGGTTATGCTCGCGGGAATCCCGGGTTTTTCTCGTGTTTTCTGTTTTCTTTTCAAGAGGGGGGTCGAATGAGCGGATGGATGTTTTCGCGGGTTCAGGCGTTGCTTTGGTGGGGTGGGGTGGTGGCGTGTTTTCTCTCCCTCCACTGGATCATTCTATATTTCTCCATGTATTTTGTCTTTTTTTTATTATTATTGCCGTGGTGTTGTTGAATAAACGCGTCATTGTTTTGTGTAATTGGTGAATTTTCATTTATTTTTGTCACCCTCCCCCAGGAAACCCTCGTTTGCCCCTTTCACCACCCCTCTCCAGCAGTGGACGCGGCTCGTCGGGGATCATCTTCCTCATCTGCAGGAATTAAGTAACCGGGCTGACCCCGGTAGCGGGCACCCCGTTACAAGTACTATCATTACACCGGAAAAACCAAATACCACAGTGAAAACTAACGAAATTTTAGGCTCGAAAACTGTAAATGAAATTGAAATAATTGTTTTCAACTGAAATAACTGAAACATAGCTCGTGCAAGCGTAGAAACTATAAGAATAAATTAATCAGCTATCAGTATTCTAGAACTTGCCCGAAATAACTTTATCATAATGGACTAGAGTTGAAATCAAGGTAATGTACTATCTCCTGACACAATAACACGCACTAAGTATTTCGTGTGTAGTAACTGACCCCTAACCCTAATCCTAACATTTTAAACTATACAAAGGAATAATTTGAAAAATGACAAAGTCGTGGGACAATTTTGGCGCTTTTGTTACCAATCTCAAAAAGTACAACAACAGCGATTAGTTTGTGATGTTCAGTTTATCGCAACAATATGAAAACATTTAAAAAATAAGTTACAAAAAATATTAGTGACAAAATTATTGTTTGTTTTTTCGATTTGGATTATACAATTGACCAATCGCAGTAAAAATTGCATAAACCCTATGCTTATTATTTGAGTATTTTCTCCTGAAAAAATGTTCCGCTATGTATCCAGCGAAATTTGCCTCCTTTCTTCCATACTTAGGAACATTCGCCTTGGCATCTCTCCATGCCCTCTCGATATTTTGAGTGTGTGCTTTTGTATCGGGATCGACAAAATTGTATTTGTGATTGACGGTATAATGCGAGTAACCTTCTTCAGTCGAACAATTATATGCTTTCCAGCATTTTTTCTTTTATTTTTTTGTCAGAACCCAAAGTGAAAAGTGTTTTTTTTTTTTTTTTTTTTTTTTTTCTGTGAAATAAGTGAAGTACAGAATCAGTGTTCGTGTTTTTTAGTTGTGAAAAAAAAGTGTCAAGTGTGAATCAAAAAATCAATGTTCAATTTTTAAAGTTATGTTTTAAAATGCGCTTGCATTTGTTCTGACAAAATGTCGTTAACAATTTCTAAAATTCTAGAGTGTGGCTGAAACGAAACATCGAAATTCATTAAGTTTCCTCCGCATGCTTTCTGGATTAATGATTATCATCATTCATACTATTCCAAAGAAAATTGTTTTTGAATTCGGTAATACTTCCGTGTGACGGCTCCAACGAAAATTCGTAAAAAAAATCGCAATTGTACTTGGAATAACCCCCTGAACGAAAAACTTAAATGAAATTTTAACGCTAAAGCACTATTAACAATAGTAAATAATTATTGAAAATGAAGTACAAATTCACTGCTCGAGAATGTTCGGGTTTCGCGTTCGTATGCGATCGAGTACGTTCGTAGACGATCGAGTAAGTTCGTGTGCGATTGATTAGGTTCGGGTTGATTCGGTTCGGGTCGACCAATAAGGCTCGCTCACTTATTTTGCTGCATTTTTTCAATCCTACACGCGCTGCACTGCTTTGATCTGCTAAAAGCGAAGACGATCAAAAATCGAGAGACAGGTTATAAAAACCCATTATTTTGTAAGCAAACCTGAATAAAGAAATCTCGTCGAATGAAATAAATACAGTAAACGATAAGAGTTCTTTCCTTATTCCAATCGTAGCTTTATCAAATCCGCGAATTCAATCATGAGTAATTCAACGTGCTCGGGCTGTCAACAAACGATAAGATCGTTTTTACGAATCGATGATAAGGAGTTATTCGCGTTCCTCGAAAATCACGGCGTCATTCCAGAGACAATACGCTTTCCTGTTTGCAGTAAGGAGTGTACTTCAAGTCCGGATTTCGGAACGGGAAATCAGAAGAATCGGAAAAAAGTGCAAAGTTCGGTGCAATTTCAAGAAATCCATAAGAGCAGATACATTTTTGTCGGGATCAAATCTACCGATTCGCACAATCTGTGAGTTTGTTTTGTTTGAGACCTCGATCAGTTCTCCAAAAACTGCTTTCTTGGAAACAGAATTCGGAAAGCGTAGTGAAACAGTGGTTGATTGTAACAGTTATTTGCGGGAGGTTTATGCGGATTGGGCACTACGTAAAACTGGGGGGCGAAGGGAGTATTTTCGAAATTGATGAAACCAAAATGGGCAAAAGAAAATATAATCGTGGACGTATTGTTGATAGGCAGTGGGTTTTATGGTGGAATTGAGAGAGGTACACAAAAGCTGTTTATGGAACCCGTTGAAGGAAGATCAAGTCAAACGCTATCAAATGTCATAAAAGAAAAAAAAAAAACTTCGTTTATCCTTTCTCCCTCATCGATTTTTGATAACTTTGGAATAGTTTCTTCAATATTATTCGAAAAACAAAGTAATATAAAAATTCGACTTTACACACGATCTCCAGCGTTACGAGAAGCTCGAAATTCAGAAACTCCATAGTCACGAGCGCAAGAGGGGTCCCCACTTCGCCCACACCTAGTACTACCGCGTGTGTCTGGGTAGGTTAGCGTGGCGAAATCGAATTTTTCGTAAATCAGCTTCATCAAAGTTTTTAGAAATATAAATGACATTGTTTCTCAATCATACAAATATAGAAGAAATTTCACATTACCACAATGTTCCATTGCATAATCACCAATGAAGGTCATTATTATTTGGATGCTTAAACCAAGATGTCTACAATAGTATGGACAATATAATGTAACGAATACACAAATGCGAAGTTGCGAGTTTGATGCGCGACCACTCACTTCCTGCAAAGCTCTATGCGTTATCCCTCACCATTGCTCGATGAGACTTCTGTTATTCTAGACTCCTTGTCTTAAATAGTCTGTCTGTGAGAAGAAATAATTGATCCTAAAAGCATGATTATTGAGGGTGAGTGAAGGAGAGATAAAAATATTGTCACTATGTTAAGAGTACTATAATGATTAATCTCGTTTTCTCTATATAAGAAAAATTCAATGAAGATTTAATTAATAGCACATTATAAGCTCGAAAAAATTGAAAAAAATAAAATCTACTGAAATTTAACGTTGATTCTAATTAGAATTTTTCACGGTCTCTTAAAGTATTAATTTAAAAAGAATTAAATTGTGAAACGCCTACATCAAAACCATCGTATATCCTTTTAAGGTACTCGAGGAGGGGTCACCTACGATCACAACGCTTGGAGCGTTGTGATCGTAGGCGAGGAAGAGGTTATCGCTATGGGGAAACGTGGCCATGCGGAAATTCGAAAAGGTTGATTGACTGGCCATACCAAAAGCCGAGGGGCCCGGATGGTTCAGGATTTTCGGATCATCCGTAAAAGAATCGATGTCACCGGATATTGACTACGTTCTGGAGGGTGAGATTTCCGGCGCCGGTTCCGCTTTTCTTTGCATTCGTTACTGTGAGATTTTGTGCGTGTTCGTTTTATGTAGATCAATGAATGATTTAGGATATAATGTAACTAGGTGGCTGATGGATGACAGGGAGCATTTTTTAACGATAGAAATTTTTCATTTTTTATGTTTTTATCTGTGTAACTGACGTTATAAATACATTTTCGTATCAATCTACATAAATTGTACCTTAATTAAAAAACAATGGTTTCCGAAAACTTCCAATCATCATTTTGTGAAATGAGAAGAAGACGGGTTTTCGCCCAACATCCAGAATCGAAAAATTTGTCACCAGCTGTTATTCGTATTTCAAGAAGTATAAAACAAAAATTGCTATTCACGTTTCCAGAAGAAAATCGTCACGTGCAATGAGTTCCCAAAAATACGAATCTGTAATTATATATGAGTATCGTCCTGTTTTTGCTCTCTTACTCTTTCCTCTTTCATCTCCTCTTGTCGGCGACTTTTTTTGCATAAAATCTTTGCCGACAGGTATTATCGTCTTAAATCAACAAAGCCGCTCCGATGACCGTGTTCACGCAGGATCTGCAGAGGGAGAAAGAATAGGGAGTTTAATAACAGGTCTGTCTTAATAGCCAGCGTTCGAGGGCCCAAACGGAATGTCATTGCGGTAGATTCGATCTCTTCAATCGGCCAACTTCAATTTCTCTTATTTATTATTGCTATACAATGTCGATGGTAACAATTGGACATATTATTTTGAAGTCTCCATCTCTGTCTATGAATTTGAGGTATGATGTAGAAAGAAATCACATTGCGTTCGAGGAAATTGCGAGAAATATTGTTATAAATATATTTCCTCATAGCACATTTACCCTTTTAGCACTTCTTTTTTGAAATATCAAAATGAGTGAATTACGCTAGTTTACATGATGAATTTCCTGGGAAAATAATATTCTTCGGATTCATTTTGTGTTGTAGAGTACGAAAATAAGTAATTTATTTTTCTGGGAACAGTTTTTGAAATATCAGCAAAAAACGTGTTTTTCGGCCCTTTCCTCAATATTTCCAGGAGCATCAAAAACTATCGATTTTATTACCATTAACATAAAATATACAACGCTCAGGAGGTATATTTGTAAGATTTACGACAGTATACTATGTTTGTCAATCGAAATAGTTGTCTACCAATTACAGACGTTCAAATTCTAAGAAATTCGTACATTTTTTGAGCTTTTCTTAAAAAAAAAAACAACGCTTATATATGCACATTTTTTACTTTCAATACATATAACTCATAAAACAGTAGTTTCATGAATAGAAACAACATATCAAAGTGAAGCTTCGAATTATAACTTTCGAGCGTTTTAAACTTGATTTTGATAGAATTGATTTTTTTTGTTTCTTTAAATAACTTAACCAGCTAGTAAACACGTTTTTTGCTTTAATTTGAAAACGCTTCTTTGGAAAACTACACAACAATTTTTTTCGTACTCAGCGAGCCCTAATTAACCAGGAAAGCATCTTTTCTCGAAGTATTCATTATTTTTGAAAAATTTGTGATTCAGTGTTACATTATATTAAGAATCAAATAAGATTCAAGTCATACATTTAAACAAATGCCTCTACTCGAAATTCAAAGTTGTAAAAAAATTGCACATGTTAATTTCTCTAATTTTCGAAAGGACAAACGTATCATTACCTTATCGAAATCAATTTCACGTGATAACATTTTTCAACTGTCTTAAAACAACTGTAGTTGTTGGGTGAAAGGTGAAATAACAGATTTTAAATGAACTGAATTAGTCATTTACATCTTCATCAAAACGCTCTCAAGCGACACCTTTCTGCAGAGTAGAGATTGATTTAGAGTTTGAATTTTTTCTTAACGTTTCTGTCGGAATATTTCGAAGCGATTCCATCTACTTTCTTAGAAAAAGAATATTATCTATGTATAATCTTAAATTATTACTTAAATATGAGTGTGCTTTACATTCGGTAATTTCTTGCAACAGCTGTGATTCAAGAGTGACATCAAAACAAACTTTATTAGCTTACAATTAGTGAAGGAGGGTATTTTATCTACGTATCATCTTTTTTCTATTCGTTATAATTTTAATCTTCAATTGGTCCTTTCATGGCTATCTTTTGATTTGTACTGTGTAGACTGGTCCAGTGATACTTTAAAATTTTAACATTGGCCAATTCAATGAATCGCCCCTAAAAACAAACCTTTAAAAAAACACTTCGCAAATTATCTCCGATGAAATTTTTAGTCACTTGATCATTAGTGAATCATGTTTTGATGCATCAAATTGTTGACATAGTTAGATGTAGTAAAATTCTGCCAGAACAGTCGATATCTTACCTAACAGATTCTTCTCTTCCCATTGGTAAAAATTAATTTTGTTTTGACAATCCCACTTGCCATCGAATTAAATTTTTATGTTTTTCTAATTGAATCCACATTCAAGAAAAACTGGTCGATGGAAATCTCATCATTCACCCAAGGCTGAGTGCTATCTCTTGTTGGTAATTTTATCTGCAGTACGTTTCACTTAAGAACTCTTTTCGATCTGCATATGTTGATTTAAATATTCGTTTTATAAGCAAAATTGATTGAGAAAAGTCTTGCTAAAATAGCAGAAAATCGATTTTGATAGAGATATATTTTGATTTCATTAACCTTACGATGGTGATCATATTACATGAAGTTCAGAAAATTTTGATATTTGTCTTTAAAAAGAGAAGGACCATTTTCAAAAATATTCATTTCATAGATCTCTGGACAAATTGAAACAAGTTTTTTTCGATTGAATAAACATTTTATAGGTTCCATCAATTATAATAAAAAGCAAGCAAATACTTTCTAAACATATTGAGTAAACTTAATAACTCATACAATACACTTTTTGAAAAATATAATATTTATCACCATCTATTTTAAAATATTTGAAGAGAATTTGAAACTTCACGTGGCTAGTAGCGTGGATTCACGACGCACCCAATCAGTCTCCCAGGATGATCTTGATGTTCATGTAAACTTAAACAAAAATAAAAAATTGAATAATTGGACTTCGCGTCATGTCAGAAATACCCACACAAAAAACTTTCCTCGATATTTCATTAGGGAAGTTGTAAAAAAAATATATTAGAAAGAAAACTACATAATTATTGGAATGAAAACAAAAAGTACCCAGTAAACATTCGTGATCATTCGTGATCGTGATGTCATGTACGCAGACACATGCTTCCGCATATGTCTGTCATCATGATGTCACGGCATGACATGACATCATATGACGGCATTATGATGTCATGGCATGACCTGATATCATTATGCCGTCATCATGATGTCGTGTCATGCCGTGACATCATGATGACAGACATATGCGGAAGCATGTGTCTGCGTACATAACATCACGATCACGAATGTTCACGAATGTTTACTGGGTACAATCAAGCATAAAATATTCAAGTATGTTAAAAAAAGGATTTACACATTTATTCATGCATTTCTGAGAATCCACTCAAAAAAAGCCTAGAAAAAAACTTTTTTCTTAATCGACGTATTTTGATAGAAAACTTGAACAATAATTGGCAAGATGTGCCCAAATTGATGCAATTTGTTTAAAAACAATGCAAAAGTTGTTAAGTGACACATGAAAATTACGTACGTAAATCGTCACTCAGAAAGTGATAATAAGAAATACACGTCACTCTACTTTTTGTATTTTATTATAAACAAAAATTGTTTATTGCTATAAATTACATTACGTCATAACTTGAAAAATTAGTGCGACAAAGGTCACACTTCATTATCACTACCGTAGGACCTGCATTTTGACAGATTTTAGTTTGTCAAACGCAAGGGTCATTATTGAATCGATTTTGGTATTTGCCGCCCAATTAGTTTCCAAGTTTTTTGCCAAAATACGTTGATTCATTACTATCGTTTATGATAAAAATAAAAACTTTAAAAATGTTCAGGGAGAACAGCAAACTTTGAAACTATACATGTGAATTAATAAATTTATGTGAAATCATATGTGCTAAACTGCATTTCTGGGTGTAAGAGTGTACGACGATTTCTATTGATCCAGTCCTACTTCGTAATTCCATCTAAACTTGGTCTCTTGGTTGGCTGTGCCACAAAAATCTGGAATAGTATGGAAAAATATTTTTCAGCATAGTCAACCAATAGATTTATAGTATTTCCATTGTTATAGTGTGTTGGAGATTCAACATTTCCAGCAGCAGAGTCAGCAAGATACGCGATGACTTCACTTTGCTGCACTTGAAAAAGACCAAAAAATGCCGTAAATGACACTCAAGTGCACTGTGCACTCGAGCGTTTTCTCACGCGAGCGATATATGATTACACATGATTACATATCAATGCACATCAATTAATTTCACGCCCACGTCTGACACGATGCATTATTTATTGACATGATTGCATGTTTTGCAAGATGTGTCATAAACGAAAACATAGCAACTGAATTTACTTTTAAGGCTCAAGGAACTAATTCAGTGTAATTTTCTAACGGTCAGTCACTAATAATAAATTTTCGAAAAGAGGCAGACTAAAGAGGTCTGGTTTTAAATGCTCTAAGCTATCATATGTAATTGCGAATTCACATCTTTTTAAAAACAATCATTTGGTAGATTTGAGCCTGGGACAATGACAACCTGCATCCCTGCGATCAAATTCTTCATGGTCCAGTTCTTTGAGTCCTCGAAAACGAGGCTCTGAAAAAATTCTAATATCATTACTTTCACGTTAGGAAGGTGAATGTTAAATAAACATTGCAAATGTTCATTTATGTTATTTTGGCGGGCTTAAAAAAAATAAGTATTTAAATAGTCGTATATTTATTGAGGTATTTATTCCTTATTTTTTCTACGTAAGATTTTAAAACAATACTTTTTCTTTTTTATTTTTGTCTTCCATGGTCAGACGCAATGAATCTAACGCAACGAAGCCAAATGTACTCATACAAAGAATCAACTTAAGGGATAGGTTCGATAGTCTTGTTCATACTTGCATTCGGTGCAAATGAAACTCGTATGTTTTGAAATTAAAAACTGCTCACTTTCTTCATAGTGATATCTACAACATAATATTATTTGATTTACTGTCTGAATTGTATTCGCAGGATGTGTCATAGATCAAAACACAGAAACTGATTTCAGTTTTACAGCTCAAGAAACTGATTCAGTGTAATTAATAAACGGTAGGTCAGTATGGACACATTTTCGAAAATAGGCGGACCAAAGAGCTCTGGCTTTCATTGCTCCGAGCTATTAAATTTTAAATTCACATCTGCGTTATTACAACCTTTTGGTATATTTTACGCTGGGACCATCAAAACCTGCATCCTAGCGCTCAAATGCTCGATGGCTCCGTTCGGAGAACCTTAAAATACCAGGCACAGTATAAAAAATAATTATTTTTGATACGGCCACTTTCATGTAAACGAGATGCATGTTCAATAAAAATTGTCCATGTTTATTTTTGTTACAATCGTGAGTTCTATAATAAAAATAAATTTTTTATGAAACTTACAGTAACAAAAGTTCCTACAAAACAGTAAAAATTCCACCTAATGAAATCCAATTAATAACTATTCGTTCGAAATGAATATCCGAATTAGTCGGAATATGAATTGTAGAAAGATAATAACTCTAAATTGATATCATGAAGAGGGCGAAAAAAAGATACCGAAAACTTATATTCATTCTTTGAGATCTCACTATGGATTTCAACATTTCAAATGCTTACAATCTATTGAATAAAGTTCGCATTGAATCATGTGTACTTCCGAAAGCTACAAATTTTAGTATCAAATTATTTTTATAAAAGGTTAAGAAAAAATTGCGAATCAAATGTATGACATTCAAATATCTCCTTTTATGATATATAAAAGAAAAATAAGCCTGAAACTAACCGAGTGTTTGCACTGACGTACGTCAGGTTTAGGGGGATAGGTGATAGAGAAAAAACCAAAAAAATAACAAAAGAATTATTTTATTCAATATTTAACATTCAGCTTTATAACGACGTATACAAAATCAATGTTAATATAATCTATAAATATATAAATCCTTCTCGAATGAAATCTCCCTGTCCAAAGAAAGGTAAGACCTTCGGATTTATCCAACGTAGGCTACAAATGTTCTCGATAAGAAAAAAGAGTTGAGCCGATGGAGGCTATTAAGGTTGGTTCGGGAAAGAGATTTTTTAGAGCCGAAGAAGGCTACCAAAAAATCAAATAAGGGCTTAGAATTTCTGGAGCCAATTAAGGCTACCAAAAAACTAAGGAGAAGGATTTCTGGAGCTAATGAAAGCTACCAAAAGAACATCGGAACAGGTTAGGGAGTTGGATCTCTGGAGCTAATGAAAGCTACCAAAAAGGATTGGATCTAATTGAAAAAAGAAAACGTTTTTGGAGCCAATGAAGACTACCAAAAACTGAGGTTTTAGATTTCTGGAGCCAATGAAAGCTACCAGAAGAGAATCCTCGAACTGATGAGAGAACGCCCTAGAAGTACCTTTTTCGTTTCAAACCACGCACCAATCAAAGAACTTCTGCAAAAAGTGGGGTTTTATCTCACTTCGCGGACAGCGCACCAATCAAAAAGAACTCCAACAAACTCAATGTATTATTTTACCTTGCGGTCGGCGCACAAATCCATGGCTGTCGATCGCGACTCCACCAAGTTCCCTGAGGAACGCGGGAAAAGAACGCTAAGTATTCGTGCTGCGCTATTTTTAGAAAATCGAGGGAAACGATTTTCTTAACTGTGCGTGCTTAGCCCAGCCAAATAGAAAAAAAAAATGCACCGTTGACGCCGGTTATTAAAACCGATGTACAACAGTACATTAAAGGAAAAAATCAAAAAACAAAGTGCAATAACCTGCACCATTTTGAAGTCAGTTACTAGCTCATGTTTCTTCTGACGACCAATTGCTAGATATTCATCCACGGTGAAGAGTAGATTATACAGTTCGACGATTATTTTTACGAACTTGAGAACTGATCTGCCCAAAATTTCCACTGCTAACTGTACCTTATATTTATATCCAGTGCTGGTCAAAATTGATTGGTTAATACTTTTATAAACGGATTCCGAATCTGCACACGGTGGCCAGTGCAAAATCAATTTGTACGCTTGAAAAGTTGTATTCTCTACTTTTATAATTACATCTGCCCTGTCTTTCGAGACAAACAACTGTTGGACATGACCTCTTTTTCACTTTTTTTTGCTTGGCCGATTCGACTATTTTATCGTTCAGATTGGGTTCTCTCCTCCCGTTGGAGTTGCAATCTTTGAATTAAAATTTTTTTTTTTTGCAATTATCAATTGCACACCTCAAAAATTGTGCAACGTTCCACGTGTCGAGTACGCATTGTACGTCGTCAGTTATTATTATATTTTCTCCTACTTTTTTCTTGCTTCTCTTTGAGTGCAAGTTTCGACACACCTCGTCGACAACTTATTTTGCCACTTCCTCAATCGCTCTTTGCACTCTGTTGTCGAGGCGATTGACAGTTTTATGTTTGCCTATGACGAACAGAATTACAAAATTACAATGAATGATACACTTACGCAAAGAACCTGAATAGCGTTTTGTAAAAAACATAAAAATATGATTCTAATGCTTCTCTAGTTTTGATTACTATTATTTATGAAGTTATTAGATTTGCAAAAGTCATTCATTAAAACTAATTCTGTAAAAACACGTATTGAAAAAATTTATGCGTGAGCAAGATGCATAATGTGAATATTATATTTTTCTGACCAGCTGATGAAAATACATGAAGATTGTTTTGTTGGACCAGTCTAACAGAACAAGCTTCAAATTTGTAAATCTAGATATTATTTAGTGAAACCGAGTGTACCCTGCACGTAGAAACACTTCTGGCTAGGTCTTTGTGCAGGCTGCACAGTCATCAGTTGTTTTGTCCGAAGCATGTCAGGCGATTTAAGAAGTTAAGAGAAACACATGAAAGAATTAGAATTAGATCACTCTAATGAATCAACGATTTTACGATGAATATTTTTGTATGCCATTGGTTCCTCAGGCTGCTGAATATCAGTTGCATGAAAGTGAAGAAGTTGGTCAACTGCCGACTGCTTTATTACAAAGGACTCAAAAGTTTTGAGGAGCTGCAAAGTATGATGTAATGAGAGAATTGAGCTTTGATGAATGAATATTTATTATGTAAAACTTTTTCGTACGATCAAGTGTTCGGGGTTTTCTTCGCCAACAAAATGAATCACTTTGCGTTGATTAGCCGTAGTAAGCCTAGCACAAAAGAGTCGATGGGCGCAGAAGAAGTATGTTTGGATTTCGAGAGACTCGTCGGCTTTGTCATTTTTCTTTTTACTGCCCTTTGCATTTCGTACGAAAGTGTCGTTCCAGACATTTTTGTCATTGTTGGAGCTTGTGAAGACCCAACTGTTTCAGAATATTTTGTTTTATTCTGAAGAATCTCTTGTCTTTTCAGATGTTTTTGATATTCATTTTGAGTCGCTCACGATAAGTCTATGAAGAGAGCGTAAACCGTGGAAAAAATTTCGGAATGCTCGGTAAAAGTGTTCCATGTTATTGCTGATTTGTGATCTATGAGATTGAGCAGGAGGGATTTGATGCGAGAAAAAAGTATTTTCGGTTCATTAATTTAAACAACTGTGATGTAGTCCAATTGTAGTACAGATCAAACTCTTCGGATTGCAGGTTTTTGAGACAAAATATGCATGACGTTATTCTTAAACATGCCTTTTTATAAGCTTCAGGCTAAAGTTGCCAATTAAGAGGTTGGTTCTCAACTTTTCTAGTTGAAACTCATGGTACTTGCGGTGATTTCGTTTGGCTTGTGGGTAGTAGGGCTGACTGTTTACTGGCGACGAAAACACTTCGTTCAAATAGATGAGAGGAGTAACAAGGCATTCATCTTCAGAGTTACATCGGAATTTTTCGTAATGTCTAGCCCATTCAAGAGTGAGGTCTTCAAGATCCCAATCAGATTTTTTGCTTTCATGGCGTTATTGGAACCAAAAAATGTATTTACCTTGGAAAACAAATTTTTTTCTATATTTTTAAAATGCTGTTGCAGTTGCCATAACTTATGATTAGTTGTTTTTTTAATCGGGTCGCCTCATTCTTTTTTAAAATCGCAAACATTTTCCCGGTTCAATTGGCAACTTTCAATATCGCTTTTTTTATTCTTCGCTCATTTCTCTTTGGAGCAGCTGCGAATATTTGGCGATATTTCGGTATTCAGTAACATAATGGTAATCGGATCATACGCGAGACATGCACTCACACTCATCTGATTCAGCAGACAACAGTGCTCACTGAGCTGAGGTGAGCAGGGGGCACACATTCCATAAGATCTGTATGGCCAAAAAAGTGGGGCGACGGGGCGGGAGTGATCCGTAATGAAATATATCTATATAAATGATATATAGCGGTATACACTCGTACTTTTTAAATATTAATTTTGGCCAAAAATTTTACCTACAATTTGTGCTCATCCTGGTTAAGCGAACTCGTCGCTTCTTCCTCTAGAGTTGATTTCTGGCCGAATGAAAAATACTCATGATTGATAGTGTCAATAAGCTTTTTCGTCATCGTTTCAAAGGCAGATGAGAATTGTGCTGACAGCAGGTTAGCTCAGCACTTTTCGCATCTTTTAAGTGATTTATATCTGTCAGAGAATTCTTCAATATTATGAGTAAAATGCCGGTTTCGTGATCTTCCACGTTTCCTCGATCAACAGCTGCGACGGCGAGACCATTGAGCAGAATTGACTCCACGATTCCCTCGCTTTGAGCAGTAGTAAAAGCATCATCGCTAACTATTTAAATTTTCATATTGGAAAAAGTGTTTTCTACAGCATGCATCCGCACACAAGCATCTCCTAGGATGTGATTCAATGCCAAGCAATTCACACAGTTCTTAGATTTTCCGAGATAAAAGGAACCTTTTCCAAAAGGTTCCGCGACAAGGTTTTGAACCTGATCTGAAAGAGAATTCATAAGTTACGTTCTCGCAATCGTCGTTACACTGACAATTCCTTTTATTTCAGAAGCGGATGTTCCATAAGCATATTTCAAATGCATTACACAAGGTACCTCAAATAGTACAGAAGATATATGGGAAGGTTTCCGATGAGAGAAGATATATATGTTTCAACGTATTTGCTCAATATAACCACCAACTTGTTTATTTAAATAATACGAATCAAATTATTCTGTAAAACTGTAAAGACTTTTTTCAATACCTTGAATTTGATACGATTACAGAAAGTGACAGAGGTCGATGTCGGATTATTTATGAGCGTCATTTTTCATACGGAAATATATCAGTACTCTGTGCAATATGCGTCGTTGACAGTTAATGATGGGAGCAAAATTGAACCCGGATTAGCTTAGCTCGCTTTTTTCTTTGCTTTCGGACACTCTTCCATTATTTGCTATCTGCACGTGAACTTTTTTAAAAGAGATGTTGCTAGAACCTTAGTAGCTCGTTTGCCCAACGAGTATGAACCGAACATAAACAATGCGAGAGAAATTGTCTTCAACCAAACGTACTTGTATTTCATTAGTTGTTTTACTCTTGACAAACCATTCTGTATGAGAATTTTCTTGCTAGTGTGAAGAACAAGAACCATGAAAAGGAGCAGGTTATCAGCAAGTCGCAGTGTTCGCGTACACTGTCATTCGCCACATTCACGATCGGGCAATGGCCCCAGTCTTCGACTCCGAAGATGTGACCCAACGCGACATAGTCCACATGCTGCTAAAACTCGGTTTCTTCCATCATAAGAATCACGGCATTTTTTCTGTTTTTGATTTTTTGGTTCTTTTATCACAGACTTTCGTAGATCAAGCGATTTGGACCAAGGCTCACAGACAGACGACATTGCAAAGTGCGTAATGCGGCTTTGGGATTCTGGAGCCAATGAAGGCTACCAAAAAACAGAGGAGATGGATTCTGGAGCCGATAAAAACTCCAATTTTGGGGTTCTGGAGCTGTTGAAAGCTACCAGAAGAGAATCGCATACTCTTGAGAAAATGCTCTAGATGTATATTTTCAGTTTCAATCAGCGCACCAATGATAGAACTCCAGCAAACTGAGTGTATTATTTCACTTCGCGGTCAGCGCACTAATCCATGGCTGTCGATTGTGACTCCACCAAGTTCCCTGGGGAGCTCGAGGGAAGACTGCTAACTAAACGTGCCGCGCTATTTTTAGAAAATCAAGGAAAACGATTTTCGCAACAGTCCGTGTTTAGCCCAGCCAAGTAAAAAAAGAAATAAAATGTTGACGCCGGTTATTAAAACCGACGTACAACAATCGCCGGCATTTTCCGATGGTGGCCTACTTTTTCTTTCCTTAATTTAGATGTATGAAATAATCTTTATTTACAACTTATTTCTAGATCATCGCAGTATATATGTATATCATTGCCTCAAATTCAAGAAGAAATAAACTTTTTGTATTCCTTTTTTCAAAATAACGAAAAGAAAAAGGAGGAAAGAACACAAGAAAAACAAACAAAACAAAAGAAAACCCAAATTGGTAATAATAAACAAAACCTGCTCATGGGAGTATTTTTTTCTTTTTTAATCTTCCACCTGATTTGAGGTGGCCCCAGGATTGAACCCTTCTAGGATTTTAGGGAGCTCAATGTGAGATAAAACTATTTTAGGGGTTGCGTGTTGTAATTTTATTGCGCTGTGTTTCGGGATCACCACCACTGAGCGAACTCTTGGTTTCTGCCGTTGAGGGGAATTTTTCGGTGATAACCCCGGAAAATTTCGTCCTGAACAACGATCCGGTCGGCTTTTTGGAAATCCTGGCGACCCTTCCCTTTGCGTTCGGCAGCCACTTGATTTTTGAGGTTTTCGTAACTTATTGGTCCATCACGCATGAGTGGCATTTTTCCGGGTGGCATTGTGTTTACTGTTGGCGTGTTTTCGGGTGGCGTTGTGCTTCTTGGATCCTGCCTTAGTAAATTATGTTTTTGATACACCACCTTGGCAGTTTTCTCCGGTACAATTGCAACGAGGAGTTTTTGACCGAAAAATTCTCTCGTTCTACGTTCTTTATGGGACTCAGGGGCTTTTCGAGTCACTTGAGCGCACGCTCCAAGCGTTCCCGAACCTTCTTTCCGCATCTCTTGAGCATCGTTCGGTGTTTTCACTACGGTGCCTGAACTGCAAGTGTGGCCGTTAACGGGCAGTCGCCGTTCAAGTAGCCTCGTGGATCGCCTCATCCCCTCCACTTTGCGTTATCTCACAATGTCTCTTGTCAAGAGACTTGTTTGTTCGCTTTTATTTCCGAGTACTTCTCCCAGTGATTTTTTAACGGATTTTAATTGATCCGCTTGAATCTTTACGAGTCGATTACCCCGAGAGACAATATATACCCCAGCTACCAAGTAAGAATGAATGGAATGAGGTCCATCCAAAGGAGGAGTAAGACTTGCGTTGAAAACCGCTGGTGCGTTGGAAAGAGCACAATTTCGGAGGAAAACTTTTTCTCCGACCTGATAAACAAGTAGATCTGGACCTCGGATATGAGATAACCGACGATTCTGGTGATCAAAAGCTCGTAGATGTGGAGCTGTGGCCTCAGCGTTGCAGGTTGGAACCTTCTGTTCCCACTCACATGGTCTAGCTGAATCGCGCCCAGTTAAGAGTTGACTTAGACTGACCCCGGTTACCATTTCCCGGTTACGTTTCTTCGATTCCTAATCGCGAAAAGTACCTCGGGGAGACATTCATTCCAAGCATGGTGAGTCTGACCACCCAGATGCAGACGCAAGAGATTTTTAATATCCCTATTACGCCGTACAGTGGGAAACATCAGTCTCCAAACAACGGACGATTTTATCAGTAGTTGATGTACCTAAATGGTAAGCCTCGATCCACCGCGTGAATGAATCACAAACCACTAAGAGGTATTGTTTCCCCTGTTTCGAACGTGGGTAAGGTCCTATAAGATCGAGATTAACGAGTTCAAACGGCCGCCTTAGTTGTCGCGGGCGTTGAGAGGTATTAACCGATTGGTTTTACGGCTTAATCGCGGTGCATAACTGACACTCCGCGACATACTTACGTATGTCTTTTTGCATACCTGTCCAGGAATATAGTGCCCGAATCGCGCGCTCAGTTTCATCCATTCCCGGATGGCCCGCCAAAGGTTCGTCATGATAGTAATATAGTACACGTTGTCGAACGTTTGGAGGGATAACTGGGCGCCAAGTTTTTTGTCTTGAATAGTACAGTTCCCATTCCAACTTTACGTGGGTCAGTTTGAAAAACATAGGGAAGCTCTGGGTTCGGTCGACCGAGAAATAAGGGTTGAGTAAATTTTTCTTTCAAGGCATGGAAAGCCTGGTCGGCCTCAGGAGTCCAACTCTACATCCCCTTTCCTTGTAATAAATCCGTGAGGGGAGCCGTCAAATGGGCCTATTGTGGGATGTATTCTCATAACCATCCACAAATTCCCAGAAAACTTTGAAGTTCTTTTCTATTTTTCGGAATCGCAGCGTCCGCTAGAGCGGCCAAATGCGTGGGTTGTGGTTGATTGCCCCCTGCCGTGACCAGGTGTCTTATGTAGTTAATCTCCGAAGTTCCGAAACTACATTTCTTTAATTTTCCTAGCAAATTGTTTATGAGAAGACGCTCAAAGATAAGTCGGAGATGTCTCTAATGGTCTTTCCATGTGAGCGAATAAACAAATATATCATCGAGATAAACGTCACAAAATTCACCCAAATAACCCTGGAGCACCAAAGTCACGATTCTCTGGAAAATGCTCGGAGCATTTTTTAATCCCAAAGGCATAACATTTAATACGTGAGAATGACCCTCTAAACTAGGGAAAGCATGAACTCTGAGGTTCTAATCATGTGCGATCTTTAAAGCCCGGTAGTACGAATTATTGCCCCTGTCCCATTTATCAGAAAAACATCTAAATTTATCGCACAAGTTCTCGCTATATTGATCGGGTACATACTTAATACCAGCCCGCTATTTACATAAACGATTACAGCCCCGTTGTTATTTCCATCATCTCGATGGTAAACAAATTAAATTCCACATAAATTACCCTGCATTCTTCAAATTAAATATATTCTGAGTGCATCATCTGCAATG
The DNA here is from genome assembly GCA_028476575.1 of Platygaster robiniae. Lineage (NCBI taxonomy): Eukaryota > Metazoa > Arthropoda > Insecta > Hymenoptera > Platygastridae > Platygaster > Platygaster robiniae. The sequence continues at coordinate 481,101 of CM052027.1, forward strand.
TAGTTAGCCCTATTAATCCTTGCGTTCAGAAATTTATATGAACATTGTATTCTGAATGCAAGGATAAAGACTTTGCAGTACAATGTCACCTTAAGAGATTCCTGAGTTCTTTTCGGCATATGTATCTGGGAGAGTCAAATAAAAATTATTGTTTTCCACACAGGTTTTTAGAATGATGGAACATTGAAATTCTAAATTGTTTGTTAAAATTATCATTTATATGCTCAATAGTAAAATTGAGTCAATAGTGCCCAAGAGTGTTACAAGCACACTACTGACATTGAATAAACACTGCTGGCACTCGCTCAGAAGTGTTGCAAGTGCTCGGTATTGTTGATAGCAGTGTAGCAAACACTCTACTGATATTGAATTGCTTTTTCATTTTGCCGAGTAGTATGTCAAAAGTCATTAATAGTGTTACTAGCAGTGCCACAAAAATACGCACATTTACACATAGTTCTCGCTTAACTCGTCAATGTGCAATATTGTTTAAGTTGTTTACTTGAAATGTTTCAAGCGTTCCAAGTGTTTTATGTTTTAATTTTTTTGATTAATCAATAATCAATTGAAACTGTAGCACTTGCATCATGCGTGATACAAAAATGGTTTCAACCAGCAAAGTAAATAACAACAGGTATTTAATTAGGAGATTTGTATTTCTTACGCGATATAGTAAAGTGACAATCTTGAATAATACAAACTTAAAAATACACATGATATCCGCGAAAATGTAGGTAAATGATCCTACAGTCTAAATAACATTTTTTTCTCGTCCTCCAGAATATTACGCCTCGGATTTGCTAGAAAATATAAAAAAAAAAGAAAAAACATTTTCGCCTCTCAAGCATCGAAAATGAGTCATAGTTATGCCTGTGTTGGCGGATGGAAAATGAAGTATTGAAGGTCGACACGTAGACGGTGGGGAATAGCTCGCGACAGGTGTGAAAAAGACCCCTCAGGCACGAAGTAATGGTTCATTGCCAGCCTTCGCTTCGCTCAGGCGGCAAACCTCACACGAGTTGAAATCGGCTGTTTTCGCCCCTAGATACACAATGTACTATTCCCTGAACGTGTCTTGTTTTGTTCGCTGTATGTGGTCTTGGCTTCCCAATGTCTACTCGAAATCCTACATTTTCAAAGTTAACTATCATAAAGTCCACATCTAACAAATTTTTCTTATGGCCTGATACTTCTTTTGTTTTAATTGCGTGATTTTTTTACAACTCCGTAAAGTACTTTCCTGTTTGAATTTTTATTCAATTATTTTCGAAGAACAGTTCAACGGGATACAAACGACTTTTTAAATATCCATCAAGTGATGTAGATTTTTGGCTAATATTTCGAAAAATCAATTTCCGGGTTAAAATTTATTTATGAAAAAGTAGTGAAAAAGTAGCTTTATGGTGAGCAAAAATCCTTACATTAATCTAGCGACATAATATTAATTCATTTTCTGACCACGAAGGCGAGTTGTTGATTCAAGAAGAACTCGAAACTGATCTGCATTTAAACATCCAAGAACGTTGCATGATCGCGCATATACGAGAAACGGCTAATAAGGACTTGAACGCCAAACTTTGTACAATAATTGCACATATGTTAACAGAATTCATTTTCATTCTGAGAATAGTGCTACGTCTTTTTTATGGAGAACAAAAATAGAAATTTGCATGCGTAAAACTTTACTATGTACATTTTTGCAATTTTTTCAGTATTTGTAAGAAGGGCATCAATGGAAAAAGCTTAGGTCACATTATGTTTTGTTGCATTTCAAGTAGGAATCAGTCTTTTTTATTTAATTCTGAAGATTCATAAGCGACAACTGAAAATTTGTGATGCATTGCTCAAGAAATATCATATACATATTCGATATTTAGCCTTTCTTTCATGATTTCACAGCCTTCGTGAGCCGAAAAGAAAAGCGTCAAATGTAAACCTTAAAATTTATTCAAATTCCAGTTGTAAATATTTTACAAAACAAAATATGACATTTTAAATTATCTGCTTTTGTATTTTTTTTTATGAATATCGAATCCAAAATCATACTCGGGTTACTGACTTTAGCCTTTATTTTTAATATTTGAATGTTCAATAGTGGATGTTAAAAGATTTCTAAAACTATGCACTGTCGAAAAATGAGTTACATGGTGAAGGAATAGCAATCAAATGCCAGGAAAGAGGGAAAGCCAGTAATTCTCAATAAACTCACTGAACCCAATAAACTCAAACATCACCTTTGCTCGAAATTCAAACTTCAGCCGCCATATATAAAACGGATACGCCATCTTGAATTTGTAGAATGCCCTAACTTATATCACAAAAACACGAACAATCACAACTCGCATAAACTGATGTTTGCTGATGTTTACATCACAATATAACCTCACTTTTTTTGTTTTGTAAGCAAAGAGTTTTTGAATACTTTCGTTTCTCCACCAGTTGTGTTTCGCGATTTTCAGCAATTTTCACGATAATTGACATCACGAAGAACGCTCCTGGCCACTTTGACACACTCACAAACATTTCCATTTGGGGTAATTGTTGATCTAAAGACGCTTAATTATTATTGTTCATTTATTTTCAAACGTATTTTTAGGCCATTCATGATTTTCGATTGTGCTGACGAATTATTTTTAAATACAAATTTCTCATTAGAAAATCTATGAATTTCAATTATTTTCTTTTCAAGTTTGAAAGTGTACAAAATAAACAATCGTAATAAAAAAATATGTAAAAAAAATTTCATTATCACTTGGTAACGACAAATTATAAAATTTTTAAAAAATTTTCACCCACAGACATAAAGTTTACGGTATATAACTACTTTTACAGAATGCAGTTTATAACTTTACCTATTTATGAATAAAGGTGAAAAATATAATAAAATTGAACTTTTTCCACTTAAAAATTATTCACGCATTTTTTACCCTTGCAACAATCAAACGACGCTTCACTAAATGTGTAAAACCAATTTATCATATATTTGATGAAATTAACAAAAACATGAATGAAAAACATTTTTTTATCAATCATGCAACATAAATTCTTGAACCAAAAAATATTATAGTCTAAATAAAGCTTTTATTTGCAAAGTAATTTCTCTACATATTCATTTGAAAAATTTCAAAGAAATCAACGATATGCACAGTGACGACTAAATCGTTTCTGAACATAATGACCCAAATATATTTTTGCAAGTGAAAACTGGTTAAAACCATTTGAATCATGAAATTTCATTTTCGATGAACTTTTTTTACTCTCCATTTTTTTTTTCAGGAAATATATCGAACCTTTATTTGACGAATGATTATTTCAATTTTGATAATGGCATTATTTTAGATTTGGGAATTTTTTGTGCTTACAGCATTTCGTGTTTTTACTCATGGCAGCTGTCGCCCCACCGAGTCAGATAGACGGGTGTTCCAAAGGTGATATTTTCATCAACAATATTTATTATGCAAATTTTGAAGTTGCAAATGTCTCGTGCACCAGTGCACCCTATTTTTTTGCTGTTGAAAGTACAAATTTGTCAATTATGTTGAGCGAAAAAAAAATAAAAACCTAAATCATCCATTTTAGCTCCAGAACTGTAATTTAGGTTATATGATTAATAATATCAAGTCACTTATTTACAAATTTTGAAGTTCAAAGATTCTAATCTCAAAATTAGATGCTAGATTCTGCAAATTGCAATGCATAATTTTCTCGGAAATCATCTATTACAAAATTACCTTTTTACAGAACAGTATCAAACTTTTGAATATTTCCTTTGACTAATATTTCACATCACAATGTGTTGAAAATAGAATTTTTGATACGCAAAACGTGTAGAAAGTGAATACTTTCAACACGCAGTGATGTAAAAATTTTTGTTGCACAACTACAGAGTCTCTATTTGCACCCATTAACTAGTTTGATATAATAGCTATTTTAGTTGAATAAATTTTATTTTTTGTGCTTAAGGAAAATTCAACAATGGAAAAAGAGACGCAAAATTTTAACCAATGAATCTCTCAAATTATATGCGATCCTGAAACATTTAACTTCATGATAGTAGAAACACCTTCTTTAGAGAAAGCATAAAAGTTACTAGACACTGTAGAACATACAGGGTGTACCAAACGAACCATGCCAAAAAGTAACCTAATATTCCTTACTCACTTCCAAGTGGAAAAGTCCTTTACTAATTTTTATAAATCTCAAAATTTTTGGCTTGGATAAGTTTTTTATACTGAACTTTTTTAAAAGTGGTAAAGGACTTTTCGACTCGAAATTGAGTAAGAAATATTGGGTTTCTTTTTGGCGCATGGAGTTTGGTATACCCTGTATGTAAAAAAGTGTTTGGATTGTTAATAATAGTAATAAGAATGATGATAATAATAATGATGATGATGATGATGATGATAATAATAATAATAATAATAATAATAATAATAATAATAATAATAATGATGATAATTATGTATCATATCAACAGAGGATGCAGGCATGCTTGAAGATCGAATCTCGATGAAGAAATGTCAACGAAAAAAAAAGAGTAACCGTCTATTTCTCTAATATCCATACCTTTTTCTGACATTCGTTATTGGTATCGAGTTTAGAAGTAGAACTTGTCCTAAATCTCATACTCTCCGATTTACAATTTTCTTTTCTTGCTATTGAATAGAGCGAAATTTTTTCTTTTTTATCAGGAAACAAGACACAACTATGTCAAGGGAAAGAAGTTTTGGAAAGAATGAATTTTCTTTACCAGGTACTTGTTTTCGAATTTTAAGGGTTGCTGCTTTTTTTTCTTTTCCCGCTCTCTTGTCAGTGTGAAAATATTATACTCATCTGACTTTAATAATTTTTAGGTTAATATGGCTCGAGACGTATTGATTTTCATGTGTTTCATACACAATTTTCAATAAATTGTAAAACTCGGTTATTATTGAAAAAACAAAAATTTTTATGATTATGTGTTGGCATTATTTATTTGTATTTCATTTTATTATTTTATCACAAGTTTATTTGATACTATTAAGTTATTATGTTTTATTGATTAATTTAAGACATTTAATTTTTAACTTGGTTATTTTTGTTGCAAAAAAGACCCCAGTCATGTAAAGGTTTATTCATAACTTGGAGATGGCTACAATAATCTTGTACCAAGTTTTTGATTTGCTGTGTTTAATATAAATTTTTCTTTTTTTCAGGCTAGTCATACAGCCGCTGAAACAAATTTGCGACTGTCATCATATTATGGCAGCATATTGACAAAGTGTTCAAAAAAAGCTGTTTTACGAATGTAAATCGTACATCTTTTACTTTTTATGCATGAATTTTACAATACTTTAGAAAATTCACGTTTTCTTTTTTTTTTTTTTTTTTTTTTTTTTCTTTATAGAGTATTCATATATATTTCTAGTTTCCGAGCCAGTTGCTTTTCAACTTTGAAACCAATTTTAATGACTATAATTGCTCAAGTTGATTATTCCAAAATATTAAAAAACACTGATCGCTTTCAAATTGCAGGGAACCACAAGTAAGCAGAGATATCTGCAAAAAGTGCAACACAGCACTGATACCCGGGAGAACGGCCCGGGTCCGGCTGGTTTCAAAACCTTGCAAGTCTGTCAAATGGCTATGCCTGAGATGTGGAAACTGCAGAAAACATCCTACTTCAAACGAAAAAAACCTCTGGTGGGATGACCCGAGCGCTGTTGTTGACTTTTTCGATTACACTCCCAAAGAAGAAAGCAATGTAAATGAATAGAATAGCATTAAGTTTCACGTAAGTGGTTATTTTTTTTAAAAATATTTTTATTTTTGCAATAAATATACTAAAAATTACTTCTTGTTTGTTTAGTATAATAATAAAAGTCATTAATTCTATAAACATACACGTCCATATTTTCGGCTTTGAAAATGAAGCGTCGATCCCTATGCATATTGTGTACAATCACTGTATACTGGTTATGTGATGGTATTTATTGGTTGTGTGATGATCTATGCGATTCCAAAACCAACGGCATAAGGGGATTCATTTTTCGTTCGATAAACCAAATTTCCTGTAACACAATAAAGAAGAACAATAAATTTTCGAGCTGGAAAATTTATTTGAATCATAAGAATCTCTGAAATTCTAGAGCATTAAATTCTAGAAATCTAAATAGAAATTTTCCAAAATGCTTGACATACATGAGGAAACTAGAAAATACTACTAAATATCAATGATACCTACTACAAAATACTACATTAAAAAAAACCGATAATCGACGTATTATTATTATTATTATTATTATTATTATTATTATTATTATTGTTGTTGTTGTTGTTGTTGTTGTTGTTGTTGTTGTTGTTGTTGTTGTTGTTGTTGTTATTCTTATTATTATTATTATTATTATTATTATTATTGTTGTTGTTGTTGTTGTTATTATTATTATTATTATTATTATTATTATTATATTATCAAAACAAATATGACAATTTACAAAAATGCTAGAAATTTATTTTAAAAAAAACTAGAATATCTTCGAGTATGTCATAAATTGTATTAAATATGAAAAAAATTTTCTGACCAAACGGTGAAATTTTTTTCTCATCGATCTCATAAAATATACCAAAAAACAACATTTAAGTTACGCTGGAATCTAAAATCATTTAATTGAAAATTATATATATTGCAATATTCAAAATTATTTCGATAGAAAATAACTTGAGTGCAAAATTTCATAGGAGTTTGATTTAGTTCATTTGGATTTGGAGATTTCGTAAAGGTGTAATTGACATGATTTATAATCCAAATAAAAGTTTTCAATGTAAATTTATATTGATTGAGATGTTAGAAATTTTGCCGATATTTTTTTATTGATATCAATCTGATGAATTGATTATAAAAAGTCCATTACAATCGATAAAAAAATTCAGTTTATTTAATAAACTACGGTGAATTACAGACAGTAGCATATGTAAAATGATTTGAGTTTGCAATATCTGGGTAAAAATTTGGGATTTTTTCGATTCACAATTATTCAAATTATAAAATCTTACCTTCGTCACAACTCAACCTATCTGCCAGGTCCAAGTCTTCGAAAATGAAGAAAAATAGAAAACTCATTATGTTCAGTTTTAGAGGATCATAATGGCCGGTTTTGATTATTATGCGCTCGGTTAATAAACGGGAACACCCCAGATAGCAAACATGATTTCACAGTTTAGATCATGCGTGAAATCACTCTTATGGTCTCATTATGCCAAACATATGAAATACGATCTGTGAAATCATTCCCGTGAGCTCAAAATGACAGCATAGTCACATCATCAATGCTAGACAATGTGCATGCGTCAAAAAATCATGCGTGATTTCAATTCCTTGTCATTTTGGAATCAGAAATTTTTGTGCTATATTATCATGGTAGAATATTTTTTGTTTGTCCATGTGCTATGATGTGCTAGGATTCAGTGCCAATGTAACTATCGCATCGTGGTCTCTCGTGTTTTCGTTTTGTTTTTGTTTTTTTAAATAATTTTTTGTGGTTTTCTTCGAAAAATTTTTATATCTTGTGTTCTGTGATTTGTGATAAACTATAGTACCGCATTCCTTGAAATCAGTGTTTACCTGGAGGTTAGAACCGTTTTCGTTTTATTATGCGACAGTTCTAATTGTCATAATTTTCATCGACATTTTTTAAACTATATATTTGAGTAAAAAATGTTTAAAAAATGAACGAAAGTGTGGTTAGATATAATATTGATTGTCTGTTCTGCATTAGCATATTATATATTGTGTAATATTATGATGCTTAATCAAAATGTGTTTACAATTATTGCTTTTGTTTTGAATTGATACTGCAATAGAACAGAAACAAGCATTCAAATTTCCCCGCGATGATCATCTGCGCAAGCGCATCTACGAGGGAAAAATCTAAAAATCACGCGTGATTTCATATTGACATAACAGTGAATCGGTAACGGAGGTACAAATATCTGTCACGCATGATTTCTTTTTTTCACGTGTGATTTGCATAAGATGTGAATATGAAATTATTTTGCTATCTGGAACTTTACGATCACTTCACAGGCAGCGTACAGCGCTCGTTAAAGCTAATTTCGCATAAACTTATATACATACACTGAAAGCATATCTCTTTTTGTATGTTGATTATTCAGTAATTTATGTTTACATAAATGTTTATAATGAAATGTTTATAAACATGTAAACTACTATTCAAAATTTCATGAAAGAACTAACGCATCGTTTCACACCTCCCGTAATTGGTTCACTTATTTTAACACTTTTTGTGTATGTAAACGTTCACTTTATTTAAATGAGACACCGATGTTACTCTCGATACAACCAGGACAAAACCGAAATAATGCCTCCCAAAATTACAGAACAAGACACGACTAATCTGAATCCACGATGGTAATTACCACTGGCACTCTGGTAAAAGCGGAGATCGAAGTCGGAAAATTTTACCCCGAACACAGTGAAAAGCTGAAGAGATTATATAAAGCCAAATTCAAATTGATGAGGTTTGAAGAGTACTACAGCGTCACCCAAGAATTCGTCAAATTACCCCGCAAAACACGGCGAAAGATGTTACACAAGAACAAGAGGACAATTTTGAAAATCGCCGACTTGGACCAAAAGATTCGAGATACCAAGAGCGAAGGGACTATATGCCAAACATCAAATCTGAAACGAAGAATAAATCTCTACGCAGACAGACCGAAATGCAGGATATTGAAGGACGAGATTTTAGATGTCCCAATGAAATATAACCTTTCCGAATCCACTTTTTGTAATAAGAATAAATAAAAACACAAATTATGGCAAAAGATGTTGTTTTATTCAGAATTGAACAAAATATTATGCGGCTGGGGGCGCACTATCATTTTCCTCCATATCTCTTTCTTGAAAGAGCCCAGCAAACTCCTCGAACCTCTCGCCAGACCCGAGGACATCAGGGACACCGAAATCTTGGTGCCAGAGACCATCGAGATCGCCAACGCGGATGATTATTTCGAAAGGATCTGGACAAAGAGGAAAAGAAGAAAAAAAATGAGGTCACCAATAAGAAAAGAATCAACACAGAAAAATGAACAATAAACAGAATTACTTACTCAGATTAAGATCATGAATTGATCCACATAAAACAACTCCAAAAATTGGGATAGAATACAGTCCATTAATAGACCACGATGAAACTTCAACTCCCTGTGCAATCACGGAAGCATTGATCACAACCATCTCTACGTTTTTTTTTTTTCCCTGAATACGACTTGAACACGACTGCTGACGACTGACAACTGACAACTAAGCACGATTACGGGAGACACGAAACGAAAAAAAAGAGGGGGGCAAGAAAAGATTTTTAGGCTCATTGACACTCTCAATAAAGAAATTACCTCCATTTAAGGCGGTAAGTTTCTTCTTGAAGAGGGGAGGTGTGACGAGCGAGATATAATCACTCGTCTGATTTTATAGAACATCATTTATGATATTATAGAAAAGGTTTAGTTTCTATGAAGGATTTAGAAGGCATTAGATATTTTATTTTTTCTTCAGGGATCATTTTAAAGAACATTAAGATAGCGCGGCGCTATCACAATCTCCGTCATTTTGCAACCAATTGCTCCACACATTTTTCGATATCTAACGATTCGAATAATGAACGGATGCGAACGGGCTAAAATCGGCCCGTGATAACATTTATTTCTTTCAAACGAATCATTATATTGTTTGATAATAAGAATATGAATAAATGGACGGCCAAAACGGAACCCGTTTTTTTCCTCTTCTACATTTCTAACAAAATCCCACTTTTTGCCGAAAAGCGTATATAAGCTCGCGGATTTTGTCAGAAAGTCGAAGAAGTTCGAAGTTAGCAATCCTCCAAAGCTCCCCAAAGAGCCCAATAAGGAAGCCCTAAAACGATAGAATTCTCTTCCCCGGGCCCTAATAAGAGTCCGACCTGACGACGACTCTTACAGCCTCATCGCTCACCAAGTGTATTTAGATAAACGCCGGAGTTGTACTCCAGGCCCTTATATCCATCTACACGAGGATTATATCATTCAAAAAGTAAGAAAATCAAACATTTTAAGTAAGCAAATTTAGATATTTTAACAGTCAAGGTTAAGAATCGAGCGAAAGGGATTTATCCCTTTTGAGCTACAGTTTCCAAGGCAACTCGATTTAAGACCTTCGAACTGTTATTGTGAAACTTACTTAAAATCAAATTACTTACACTATTATACAAGCTATTTTTGAATTAGAATTGAAGTGACCTAAGCAGATCAGATATTTTAACAGTCAAAGTTAAGAATCGAGCGAAAGGCATTTATCCCTTTTGAGCTACAGTTTCCATGGCAACTCGATTTGAGACTTTCCAACTGTTATTTTGAGAACTTACTCAGAATCAGATACTTGAACTATTGTGCGAGCGATTTTGGATTAGAATTAAAAAGAAGGGATTTGAGTAGTAATAGAATGAATAATAGAGAGGAAATATTTCAGAGATAGGAATATTTAAAGGAAGGCTTAATATAATTATCCTCTGTTTTTCGTTCCCTTGCAGTGCCTTTGGTGGAGGAGTTAATATGGTCCATTAGAAGTATAATAAGGCAAAAGAGGGTAAAACCAAGTGAAAAGAAATACGTATTTAAACAGAAGGGAATTTTGGACTTGTATAATCGATTGAGGATACTCAAGAGATTAGACCCCAAAACTCCCTTCACGTTGGAAGATTTGGACAACGAGATAGCAAAAGAAGCGTCGCGACAGTTCGGGATTTTGTTAGTGACTCCAAAAAGGAGAGTGACCACGAATTGTGGGCGTTGTGGTCACCAACAGACCAATGAATTAAGAATAAGCCCGATCGACCAAGAGTTAGAGGGTTTGACCAACCTCATAAAACCATCTAGCCTTAACGAACTAAATACAACTGAAAGGGAAGAAGCTACTGCTCAAGAGATAGATCCTTCAGAAGCGTTAAAAGAAGAATTAGCAGAGATGGGAGAAGTGTGGTTTTAAGTATGAATGATTTGAACACAACTTATGAGAATTGTAAGACACTTGTAATAGAAATAATGGTAGAAATAATAAATGGAATGTTGTAAAATTATATTCATATGCTTTATCATTATCCTTGATCATTCTTAGTTCTTAGAAGTCCCTTCAAGGGTCCTTTTGGGCGGAGTCTCCACTAGGGTCCTCTCTGGACTAGTGAGCCTAAAATTAACCAGCGATAAGAAGAAACGAAAACGAAAACAACGTTGGACTCGCCCAAATTTCCACAGTTTTTACATTATCGTTGGTGATTAACAGCTCGCTCGTTCCACTAGAAATGTGGTGTTTAATTGTCATACTTCATAAGCTCCATCTCGTCCAGTTCAACGTATTATTATACGGTATTTTTCGTTTCTATAATCGATCGATTCATTACAAGTTGAATTGTGTGAGCCACGCAAATCAAGTTTTCCATCAAAAAAGAATAGACATGCTTCTTTTAACTTGTTTTATACGTTTTCTACCTTGTTTCTCTACTTTTCTTTTTATGTGCTACAAAATGATCCTAAAACTGAGGGTCTGCTTATTTCGTCCCCAATTTTTTTAAAACCAACTCAAATCGAAATATCCTTTTACCAATCCTCAAAAAAAACTTGTCAAAAAAAAGTGGTCGTTAATACTTTTGGGTATATTTGGTTGTATTTCTATTAGAAGTTGAATGGCTTTTAAATTTTGAAACTTTAAAACTCAAAGTTATCACAAATTCGCCAAAAATGACCACATTAATAACGGTAATTTTTTTTCTTGCAACTTTGTGTTAAGCATCGAAATAAACCCATGTCAATTTAATTGATCATTGTCTACAACTAAAATTTCAGTAAAAATATTTTTTATCATAGTGGTCTAAAAAGCATACTTTTTTGCCTGCTTCGCGGGCAAAAATCGGCTTTTTCTCCCGCTATTATAAAAAAAATCGTTCGCACCGTGGAAAAAAATTAATTTCTCACGAGGGTGTAAGTTGTTTTCCTATATGCAAAATGTACTATTTGTGCATAAAATTTGCACGATCGCAAATTAGGTAACTGTGCTAATGCAGCAATTCTAACACTTAGTTTTGGAATTTGCGCTATAAGAAAACATCAATTTTTCAAAGAATTCAAGATATTTTTGCTCGAATAATCTTGGGTGTTGAAACTTGTTAAAATAATTTACCAATCAATTTGGTTTTTGTCGGATTTCAGTTCAACCAAATTGATTTTCACAATAAAATTTTTTTCAGGCCGACCGACACGCAGGCAGGCAATGTACTATTACTGCCCGCCTGGGGTCGACCTTCAATACGCCATTCGGCACTGTCGGAACAGATCTGTAAATGCTCATTTTCAATGTTTTCGATGTGAGAATTATCCTCACACTCGTTTGAAATCGGCTGTTTTCGCCCTTAGGCACACAATGTACTATTGAGCACATTTAATTGTACGTAAGTTTTTCAATTTCCAAATATGAAGCTAACTTGTTAATATTGTGAAATGGCTATCTAAAATTCTGTATTTTGATGAAAAGTAGTGAAGGTAGATGAGATTTTTCATTAAACATGTGAATGGAATGTTTGACCCTTTGCAGTAGAATTACACCTAACAAACAAATATATCTTACTCAAAACCTAATCTCTTCTAAACTTCGACATTTTTCGCATATTGCAATTAAATCCTCATCGCTCAATAAAAGAGTTTCAAAATTTTCCAAACTCGAAAATTTTCAAGTTAGGAAAGTCCCCGATTTGTTTTAATTCCAAATTGAAATAATTTGTGCAGTTTTCAATGACTACTTTCTCCACTTTAGATTCTGCACCATCTAACAATAAGGAACCTATTCCCACGATATTTAGTTCAACTATCTTCAAAATTCACGATACCGTCATCATTGAGTTGATGCATTCAGCACTGATATTTTCATCTGGAAGAATAGAAAAATGAAATTTCGAATAACTGTATTAAATATTCTGCATATTTTTTTTATTCTAGATATAACAAAATAGCTTGAGGCGGTAAAAGGAACAAATAACTTTTGTAAGCTAATAAGAAAATCGCTAGGCATTTGTTAATCTTTACTTTTTGACCCTAAGAAAAAAATCAATCAGCTTAATGTGCATATATAATGATCAAATATACGTATTCATAACGGCCATATTTATACAGTCAAAACGAAATGACCAATTACCAGGTTTATATTTGCCCCGAAAAATAAACCCTCTAAAAAACACGTCGCATTTGAAAGTCTTGTAAATCATTTGTTCATAATGTTCAGGCGCAGATTACTGTTAACATAGTATGATGTAGTAAAATTCTGCCAAAGCAGTCGATACCTTACCTGACAGTATCGTCTTTTCTCATAAGTAAAAATGAGTCTGGGTTCAAGGATTTGAAAAATCATCTTATAATACTGAAAAATATTTTCAATAGAAATTTGTGTTAAAAAATGACTTGATGAAATTTTCGTGTAATACCTAACCTCGAAGGTTATCTATTGTAGGTTGTTTTATCTACAGCGAGTTCAACCAGAAGAGTCTTTTTGATCTGAGTTTGATAATGGACGAATTTTTTTATTTATAAATGGTCATTCACTTGAGCAATAATGGAAAATTTGAGAAAAACTACGGATTTAGCGTTCATTTGGCATATCCACATCGATTCGTAATATTTTTCCGCTGAAAATGACGTATTACATATTTCAATATAATGATTTTTACGGATTTTACGATACGTAAACCTATGCGGAAATCGCACCAAAATATTTAAAACACTATATGCCATTGTAACGTTAATAACCACAGGGTTCTTATTTTTACATTGAGGAACTTGCAACCATCTTCAAAGAAAAAGAAAAAAAAAATACGTCAAACTTCAAGTCGAAAATAGTATATTTCGTAACAGGCACGGATGTGCGAATTTGGCGAAACGGGGAAATTCGCACATCCGTGCCTGTTACGAACGATATTTTATGTACCGAGGGCATAGAAAACGCGTTTAGAGATCTCGAGCAGGCATAGAAACGCGTTTTCTATGCCAGAGGTACATAAAAATCGTTACGTATTTTTTGTTATTTTCTTCATTATTAATCGAAAACTACGAGGGATACAAAAGGCTGTGTCTTTTTCAAATATCGATCAATAAAAAAATAGAAAAAAAACACATGCCAATTTGTTTTTTGATTTTCAGACGGATGTAATGGAATTTTTCGTGAAGTTGCCTTATTTAGTATAATATTCAATAATATGTATATCATACTCATTGAAACTCTAATTAGATAAATATTTATGATCCATGCTTCGCTTTTTGATAGGTGATGATTATTATCTTTATCCATCATTTTCTGTGTATAGCAATGTTATAATTCAACAGTACAACTTTTATTTTACAATCGCAGACATTGCAACAAAACATGCCAGCTATCTCCCACTATAAAAATACGTCATTTACTATTTATTACTTCGAAACGTCCATGTTCCTAAACCAGAATTTCCCACCATGACAGAAATATGTTTATACTGTCGTAGATAAATACTGAAATATCCGTTATTCATGGCATGAACTGACGCAGTAAGTTAATATTTATCCAACATAAATTATCAACAGTTACGTACGCGCTGAATTATTGGTCTTATTACCTTGTGTACGCAACGCAACGTACGTACCTCCAGATATGAACATGCACCCAATAATTTTATTGCTCGACGCGTCGGAAAAAGGTGAAAACGAACCGTCCTCTATTTTCATCATCCGCGAAAAAAAAACGCGTCAACACTCGCTCCGCGTTTTGATGCATTTTTTAATTATTCAAGCGAGTGCCGTAACGAACTTTGGGCGTGCTTTTTTTCGCAAGCGGATTTTTGAAGTCGTTTCACTGACGGAGTGACAGAAAAAAAAGGTTGATGCATTTCTAGCGAACGCAGTGAAATTCTGCATCCACGTCATTTACGGTGCATTCCGGTTGACTCGCGGTGTTTGATTAATGAAACTAATTTACCCCCGGCGCGGTGTTTACTATACAGGGGCTACTTTCGTTAAACGCGAATTTTTTCAGCATACACTGAGACCGAGACTTAAGGAAGTTGGCTCGTTACCCGGTGCAGTATAATCTTTAGTAAAGCGCGGGCTTAATTAAGTTAATTGGACGATCCCAACGCTCGTTTTGTGTCGCTAATTGTGACCTTTTTTTGCGCCTTTTCAGGCATGTCTTGCAGTTTTCGGCTTTTCAGGTGTATCGGCGGGAGGATTTGGGTATTTTAAGTAATGAAGTAGACTTTTGAAATTTTAACGTGTCGAATTTCAAAATCAAGACATAAGAAGATAAAAAAGTTGATGTTGGAAATGATATACTGTCTCAGTTTTAAACGATTAAATTTTTACTAATTCGATTAGAAGAACAGAGATCTACTACTTGATGAGTGGTATTTTTCAGATAACTAAAGAATACATGGATTCCCATGTATCTCAAAAAAAGTTATTGCTTATAAGGCTTCAAAACAAGCATTTCTCTCTTGCACACTGAGAGAGTGGGACACGCGTAGTCGCCAGTGTCTGGACACTGGTAGGCATTGTTTAGACACTTGTTGCCTGGTAGGCATTGTATAGATACTAGAAGGCATTGTCCAGATACTGGTAAACATTGTCCAGACACTGGTAGGCATTGTATAGATACTAGAAGGCATTGTCCAGATACTGGTAAACATTGTCCAGACACTGGTAGGCATTGTATAGATACTGGTAGGCATTGACCAGACATTGGTAGGGATTGTCCAGACACTGGTAGGCATTGTATAGATACTGGTAGGCATTGACCAGATATTGGTAGGCATTGTCCAGACACTGGTAGGCATTGTATAGATACTGGTAGGCATTGACCAGATATTGGTAGGCATTGTCCAGACACTGGTAGGCATTGTATAGATACTGGTAGGAATTGTATAGACATTGGTAGGCATTGTCCAGACACTAGTAAGCATTGTCTAGGCACTAGTAGGCATTGTACAGACAGTGGTAGGCAGTGTCCAGACACTGTTAGGTATTGTCCAGACACTGGTGAGCATTGACTAGGCACTGGTAGGCATTGAGGCATTGTCCAGACACTGGTAGCCTGGTAGGCATTGTGGAGATACTGGTAGGCATTGTCCAGACACTGGTAGGCATTGTATAGATACTGGTAGGAATTGTATAGATATTGGTAGGCATTGTCCAGACACTGGTGGGCATAGTCCAGACACTATAGCCTGGTAGGCATTGTGGAGATACTGGTAGGCATTGTCCAGACACTGGTAGGCATTGTGTAGATACTGGTAGGAATTGTATAGACATTGGTAGGCATTGTCCAGACACTGGTAAGCATTGTCTAGGCACTAGTAGGCATTGTACAGACAGTGGTAGGCAGTGTCCAGACACTGTTAGGTATTGTCCAGACACTGGTAGGCATTGACTAGGCACTGGTAGGCATTGAGGCATTTTCCAGACACTGGTAGCCTGGTAGGCATTGTATAGATACTGGTAGGTATTGTCCAGACATTGGTAGGCATTGTCTAGATACTGGTAAATATTGTCCAGACACTGGCTACTCGTGTCTAGTTCTATGGCAGCCAGTCTCTAGGCAACGCCTACCAGTGTCCGAAGTGAAAGTTCAGTCGGACAACGCTCAGCAGTGTCCAGACAATGGCTACGCGTGTCCCGTTCTCTCAGAGTCCCTCGCGGTATACATTTGTACTGCCTTTATAATAGTGTCGACTCAGTCTAACGTAATACTCCGAAAGTCGCGTAGGGCACCCTCTACCAGAAGGCTAAAGACATTACCACTCTAATAGCATAGTAGTTCCCTCGATGCAAATAATGTCACTTATTATGAAAAAGGGTCAATCAAGCGCCTTTATGGGCGTGGTGACTATATGTTAACTCGTGGCATGATCGACTATGAAAATAATTTTTTATAAAACAAGGGATAATTGACTATCTAATAAATTATATATAAGTTGTTTTCAGTGATAAATTACAAATTTAATGAGTTGGTAAGCATCACTCATCTAAGTAGTTTTTTGTTACTAATATTTTAGTGGCTTCCTTTTCTCCTCATCGATTTGTAAAAGGTTACTATTAATTAGTAGTTCCCTACTTATTCAAACTAAGAGTAGACTCATTAGCTAAAAATTGGAATATTGGCCGAGTTCTGATGATAATTGGTATTTGTTATAATAAGTAATATATTTTCGTTTCTAATGACTAATATATATTTTCCTTTGATTATATGATAGTCGAATTCTTGTTTCGCCATGAATACCAGCATTTTTCTTCGTTCATTATTGCACTTGTTTTCACTCTTTTCTATGGTATTTATCCTGGTATTTGGTGACGAACACATATTACTTTTTCCTCAGATAGCAGTGTTAGCACGCTATGGACAAGCTGTCTCGGAATGACGTACAGCCAGGCCTGCAGAACCGGATAGCTAATGCTCTAATATGCGCAAAAGGTGCCATGCTTGTGTCCAGGATTACTGCTAATTGTAGTTTATGCCTCGTACTACAACTAGCGTCCCCTACCTATTCTTTCTCACCTTCCATCGCTCGGTGAATCATATATTTTCGCCTAAAACAGCACATATGAAATGAAATGAGCATAAAGTTTGTCAGTTTATTAGTTGTAAAGTTTTAGAGAAAACATACAAAATTATTTAGCGCAATATGTTGTATCCTTCAAAGAGTTTTAAAAAAATCTCACTGGGGAAAACGAATCTTTTTAAAATCAATACATCCTCAAGAAAATAATATAACGTTAATAGTACATAAAAAATTTGTTATCAAGGTTCTTATGAGACAGACTTTGATTCTCTGATCCTGTTTCAGGAAAAAATCCCATCGTCGTTTTCTTGTAATTCAACTGTTTCGTTAATCTTTTTTCTCGAACTTTTGTGTAACATACAGTAAAAATACGTCAATAGTAACAGCAATAATTAGTTGAAAAGATTTATGGTTGGTTCAATACTGAAAAATTTTCAGTAAAAGAAACTTTGTGTGTCATAGAGAAGAGAACTATGTCGGATGTATGGTGCTAGTTTAAATAGTATTTACTTATGTTTCGTCAAAATTTTGAAATTATGTATCACTTAAAACCATAAAATTGTTACTCATTTTTCTAATTCGGCTTCAAATGTTTTTTACAATTTCCTTAAATTTATGATAAGTTTTTTAACCTGGCATGCATTATTTTCTAAAAATCGTAGTTTTTTGTAAAAAATTTTCGATAGGAAAAAATACACAAAAAAAACAACCTTATTGCATATATAAATTTTAGCAATGGTCCTTGAATATCTCTCATATTATAATAAATTTTACCATTCATTTATGACTTATTCTTACTCTATAAAAAAATTGTATTTTAGGCAAGCTCTACTCCTTTTTTCCGACGAAAAATATAATTCTCATCAGGTGCGAAACATGTTTAAGAGCAAAATTATTATTTCGAAATATATATCTTAGATTCAACTTACCTTAAATGCATAAGTAGATGTTTTTTTCCCATGAATTTTCCTCGTCGTTAAATCGAAGTTGACGTTGCCAGTAGAAATGATAATAATTTATTTTAATAAATATTTCATATCTAAAAAAAACCATACAATAGTTTCATTTCTTATCTGCTATCGTATTATACAAGGTTTACAAACTTCGAATCTTTCAAAGTTCAGAAAAAATCAAAAAACATGATAGAATCAAGGAACAATATTTATTAAGCATTAGCTATTCTCTACACCTGTATAATAACATTAAGAATGTCTTTGAATAATTTTTTAAATACATAAATAAGCCAAATTTTTTCATGAATCTTACATATCATTATAATCTTGATCGAAAGGGAAAATCGATTAATGCTGCTTCTTGGAACTTTCCTTAATCATAATCAAAAAATAAACAAATGGCAGCAAAATATTTTTTGTGATGCTTTAATCAGAATCCCTGGACTTTTTACGGCAGTGCCAAAATTTAACAGAAGAAATTTAAAAATCGCAAAAGAAAACAACTCCGAAACATACGTGAAATATTTTTATTTTATAATCTAACCCTCAAGCTTTTACAATATACACAAAAAAATAACTTGTAGGTATTTTCAAAAATTTTGAATGTTAACGGCATCAACGACAAAGGAATAAACTGATTTGAAAGAAATGTGTGTTGAGTTGAAAGATAGAAAACAATCTTACTCAATCAAGAACGTTAAAAAAAATCGGAAACATTGTTATTCTGTATGAAAATTGAAATATTTTTCTAAAAAAAAAAAAAAAACACTTTTGAATAAAACAGTTAAAACTTCTTTTATTCAACTCTTTAAAATTATAACTTATAATACAAGCTTTTTACTTAGAAATAACTTAAAATAATGATATTTTATTTTAACTCACAAAAGCCCACTGAACTGCTTATTAAATTCTTAGTTTGATAAAATCCACGACTGACAAGAACTAGGAACTTGGAGGTTTTATAAATTTTTTTGGAGTGCGACAACTTAATCATAAATTGAAAATTTCCACACTAAGTAGAAAAAGAGGCAAACAAGAAAATTGTTTATTTTCGTGCGATCGTATTAAATGGCACAGATTGAAAAAATTATATTTCTTACATATATGTGACGATAAAATAACATTACGTTTTCTAAAAATGAACGATTCCACTTACTAATGGCGTGTGTATTATTTTCATAGAAATAATTATCAAAATTAAAAATTCTTGAAAAATAAGAAAATGAAAAATTTGTGTATGATTTTTTTTTTACATAAAAATGTTTTCATGGAAAGTCTCTATTATTTAAAATTGACGAACTTAGGACTCATTATGTTTGTTAACAGCTTCTATTCATGCATGTATTATTTATTTCTTTATTTATACATTCATTTTTGGTAAATTCATATACATATATATATATATTACGAATTTATATTCTTCCTCTTGTTTTTATCTTGATTATTTATTTACAGCGATTAATTAATAAGTTTGACATCGAATCTACATAATGAGTGATAGTATTTTCGACTGAATTTGATATGTTAAAGTTGTTTCTTGTTTCTCGAGCTTCGAAAGTCTATATAAAAATATTTATGAATTTTAACATCTCTATGGATTCTTGAAAAGAATCACGAAGTAGTGATCGAAACGTCGAAAAATTTAAATATAACAATTATCTTACTTTTTTTGTATTCTCCTAATTATAATACCGTCTCGTAGTATGAAACATGAAAAATATATGGACCACGTATACTCTTCTGAAAAATAGATGTAAAATTTATCTCGCTTTTTATACTTACCTGCAGGCTTGGACTGCGTTCTCCAGAAAAAAATCAATGAGCATAACGGAAAAAAGGGCGAATAAAAAATGCAACCCCATACATTTTCTATAATATATTTTACATTATAAACCAACCATACATTATAATAATAATATTTTATATCCTTAAATCTAACGTTTTCTTATCTTTATCCTGTATTCTCGTTTATATACTTCCTTCATATTTATAATTTGTTTGCCTTTGGTATAGTATTTATATATTTATATATATATTTATATTCATCATTATGTATAATATATCTCGTACGCTATGGCATTTTATATGTATAATATTATACATGTTGTGGTTTTTTTTCTTCTCTTTTTTTCTTTTAATCACGCACGTCCCAGGGCGCCTCGTACCTAAAGTACTTGTATGTTCGCGTGCATTTATATCTCTGGTGCATATGTGGCTGAGTGGTTTTGCGTGTGCTTATCGTTGCAAGTTACATACAGGTCCCCCGCTCATTTTGATTCTCGTCGTCGCGCTCGATAAAATTATCATTCCCCCTGGCCTTCTTGTTATTCCACCGGCCCTAACACCTCGAGACCACGAGTGTTACGGCAAAATCGCGCCGCGTGTTTTTTAATACACAATCTGATTTTGAAAATGTATTTTTCATCGCTCGCTTTGTTCGGCCCCCGGAAAACTAACATTCTTTTTATGTACATTCGACAAACGAAACCTAAAATTTTGTCTTACGCTCTCCGCGAAGCAAATTATACAATACATCACAATTCGCGATTATTTTATAGTACAAATTCGATTAAAACAAGCGAAAAATCGTTCGTCGCCATTCTACGATCACATATTGGACGTTACACTTTTTGTTCGGTACAAAAATCGGAGTACAAAAAGTGTTCGGTTTAAATCAATCGGCTGGTATGAACGTCGTCTACCTTGTTCATATTGCGTGTTGCTTTTTTCTGCTGTTGGAAGAAAATAAACGTTTTCAGGGTTTTTTCTCCTTTTTCCGGAGATTTATTTGGTAACTTGTTTTACGTCTTTTCCACTAGTAATCACAGACTATGGAACGTGTAAAAAGTGTAATTGGTCTCGAGCTATTTTTGTCTAGTCTACTTTAGTACTTTATCAATACTGCGTTTGATACATCAATGCTTCGTTAACTGAGAATTCACTTAAAATTAACTGTTGGGTAAATTATCACACCTTCACTTTGTTTACATAAATACCTAATATTTATTTTCGCACCGTCAAACTTAATCGTGGCAGTCGCATTTCGCAGTGAAATTATAAACGGCCATTTTTCGTTCTGACATGACTTGCGTTCGGGAAAGTTATGTTTTGGGGAACGAAACATGTTTTCAATTTTTCATATATTTTTTTTTCAAACATTTAGACCTCATCGATTTATGAATTCATATTAGATAAAAGTGGCGTAGAAGAGAAACACCAGGAATAGTTTAAATTGAAAATAATGAATCAAATAGTACAAGACCCATTAACAATTCAAATAGTTTCCAAGTTATTTGATTAGAAAACATGGAATAAACATACACGGAGAGTATACGACACTGACGACACGCGTAGCCAGTATCTGGACACTGCTAAGCATTGTCCAGTCGAAAATGTCAAAACTTTCACTTTGGACACTGGCTACGCGTGTCCTATTCTTTCCGCGTGCATGTTCATTGTTTGTAGTGTCTGTTTTGGTGAACAAAATTGTCATCGATGGTTATAATTTGAAAATAGTGTGAAAATCTCACTTTCCTCGAACGTACAGGTCGCATCGAAACGAAATATGCTAATTTGGACATTTTCCTCGAGGAGATATTTATCCCTACTAATTATAATTTCCCGGCGCTTCGCATAAATATACAACTAGCCTTTCTCCACAACTTTTTTCCCTGTTCCTTGGCTATGTATAACGACCGGAAAAAGGCACCTAACTCTTATAAAGTGATATGCCGCGTCACGAGGGGGCGCCACTTTTTTCCCACTTGTGCGCATGTCGAGTCGTACGAAAACAACTACTGAATATCAAGGAACAATGATTTTTCTTCATTTTGGTCGAATTTCATCTTACATTGATTATGTTTAACAACACAAGCACCCCAAGTTTAACGCGATTCACGCGCACGCACACTAGAATATTTTTTCAATGCTATTGCCCATGCATGGTCAAACATTATCTTACATGATTATATTGCGTCGTGTGTCATCATCACACGCGAATCATCGAAATCGATATTTTTCGATTTCTTTCAGGCTCAGGGGGTCTGATTCATGAGACACAATTGCTTTTGTACAGGACTGTACACTGATCTACTGATTACAGGCTCTTTTTACAAGGGGAAATCCTCGGGGCTTTTTCCGTTTTGCGAAAAAACAAAAATCTTTTCGATTATTTTAGTGTACAGCCACGTACCGTTGAATCAATACTACTTTACACGGAGCCTGAATCCGCTCGTTCCCGGCAAGTTCGTAATTGCAACGCTGTTATATGAAAATCTTATTTTCGTCAAATATTGTGTTCGTAATTTACATTGTTTTTGGTTGCTGCTGTGTGGTTGTTTTTTTCAACATTCACTTTTGTTGGTGTTTTTGTACAAATTCCAACTAACAAAGGGAGGGCTTGCGTTGTGGAACGCGGATTCTGACAAAGGTTAGTAATTTTTAATATTCGTAGATTTTTTGCTTCCACGGTCATTAGTTTGCGAAAATAATTTATAAGAGACCGGAAAAAATTTTTTAATCATAGAAAAATGTCTGGAAAGAGAACTTGAACTAGCGAATAACCATGTAATGTGAAACATCTGATGCTGCAGTGATTGTTTTCGCTCGATTGCGATAAATATTTCTCACAAAATAATAGCTCTTCGAGCTGAGTATTTTACGTATTTTTCATGGTTGTTAAACGAAAGAAAAACACTGAATTTTGTTTAGATTTGCGTTTTACAACTCAAGTCCTCCCTAGTCAGACTCATAGATGAGCCATGGTGGCGCTGGTGTGAAGGCGTCAGGTAAGTGTTAGGCAAGAAACTTATTGAGAACATTCAGGATATTCAAGAAATGTTACACTGCGGAAAGTCATTTTCATTATTCAATAAAAGAAAAATAATTGAAAAAACGTAACTATGCAGGTTTTTCCGTTTTTGGTTTTTATTCGTATGTCGTCCTCGTATATCATGATTCGTGCTTTGCTTGATGAAAATAACAGTTGACCTAAACTATCCATCCATTATTTTGGATAGGAAAAATATTGTATATATATGAAAGTATGAAATTTTATCAAAATAATCTTCTAAAATAATAAGCCAAAAATCGATATTTTTGAACCTGAACTCTATTCATTATCTGTTTGCCAATAATTAACTTTTAGTACATTCATGAAAATATTCTTGAAAAATTTCACTGTAGATGAGAAAAGTTATGTTTATACCTTCTTTTAAGTTTGTCTCACACTTGCCTTGCTATTGCACCACACCAGCGTTCCGAAAATAGTAATTTTGAGTGCATCGGAATGGCAAAGTATAGGTGATTTTGTGCACGATTGTCTGATTCTAAAACAGAAATGACGTAAGCCAGAGACTTTCCAACCTCATTAATAATCATGATCAATTGTTACGATTCTCTGAAAATTATTGTTTTGTTTGTCATGTTTCGTTGTATAATTGACTTTTTATTCATGACGAGATTTTATTCGTAAATTTCATTACCTCGATTAAACATCACTTTGAGATATCTTTGCTCACTAAAAGTGTCATACCCCGAGACTGAAAATAGTAGAAGAAAAGTAATTAGTTTGAGATATATCGAGTAGCATATTTTTTCTATGCACGGTGGAAAAAGCTTCTTTTTTCTGAATTATGTAATTTTCTTTCCATTTCCCTAATTTTTCGTGGCAGAATTGACACGTTATTGAAGGGTTCGATAGTAAAAGCTAGATATCACAATCCAAAACCTAAAGAAACACATAAATCAAACGATCAAACATAACTCATTAATATATACGGTGTTGACGCAAAAAAATGTACAAGTCTTAAAATCAACCCTAACGAAAGTCTCCACACGGAAAGAAAGAGACACGCGTAGTAATTGTATGGACACTGCTCAGCGTTGTCCGGCCAAGCTTTCACTCCGGACACTGGTAGGCATTGTCCAGACATTGGCTACGCGTGTCCCGTTCTCTCCGTGTATCAATGCTAACACTTATCCGTAACACAACTCCTCGTAAAGCCGATCAACAAGATTAAACGAGTGTCAATATTGTTCAGTTTAACTACAATGCCTTAATGAAGATGAATATGAAGGAAAGAGGGAATGTTATTGATTGTTTATTTGTTATTTTAAATCACTGTAACTGACAACACTCACAGTCATTTGAGAGAAATTATATCACAATTGTAAGTTGATGATACTGGTTGTTTGAACTTATTTTTCGTAGTTGTAAGTATATTAAAGAAACATTTTTTTAGTTTCTGAAAATGGCCTAATTTGAGTTGACTATAAATTATTATTTGAAAAAAGCATCACGACTGTTGTTCTTTATTTACTTTTCGATTCAATTTGGCTTCAAGGGATCACATGATTGGATTTATTAAGCTAATGGTGAAAGTTTTTTCATGGCAAGCTCGAAAATGTTTTCTCCGAAATTCACCATAAAACACCTTTCCAGCTCCTTGGACCTATGAAATGTGCCTCACGAAGCTCGAACAACGATAACCCTTACACCGGAACAATAAATAACCCGATCGATCAATACAAAACGTTGGCAACACCGATCAATCTCGAATAATGCTCGGGCAATATTCGATAGCCCGGAAAGCCTCGATCGCGTATAATTCAGGAAGGATATGCGGCCTTGATTTCGCCGTGGGGGGATATGTTTCTTTGAGTGATTGTCAGCTGTCACGCGATAAGTCCTCTCCTCGATTTTCCCGATAAAAAGCCATGAAAGTCACCGATCTCATCTCGCGCGTACGTGCCCGCGGGCGAGAAAATGCTCGGATAAACGGGAAAAAGCGAAATACCGGGGCGAGAAAAGACGGGAAAGCTGGCAATCGCGTGGGCGAGAAAAATATTAGGAGGAAAGAGAGAGGGAGAGAGGGAAACGGAATTGAATTTCGCCGTAACTCGCCGAGTGTCATGATTCGATAAAGACCGGGTTTAAAATGCCGCTTCGCCAAAGCTCGAACGGCGCCCCAAAAATTCTTGGCGCTGGTGACGAGTGTCGCGCTGTATCACGTTCGAATAGGCAAGAGGAATGCTTTGTGTTCCAGCTGCAGCGCGCGAGAGCTGAAAAGCGCGGCGTCAACTTACTCAGGTGTTTCTGCTCCGATTCACAAACGCATTACTGTCCACGCGAAAGCGTCCACGAGGAAACCACGGTGGACCGAGGTCGGGCTTTGTTTTCGTATTTTCGCTGGGGCTTCTACATGGAAAGAACGAGACACGACTAGTCAGTGTCTGGACCCTGCTGAGTGTTGTCCAGACACTGGTCGACATTGTCCAGACACTGGCTACGCGTGTCCCGTTCTATGCCTACCAGTGTCTGGACAATGCCTACCAGTGTCTGGACAATGCCTACCAGTGTCTGAAGTGAAAGTTCGGCCGGACAACGCTCAGCAGTGTCCAGACACTGGCAACGTGCGTCCCGTTCTCTCGGTGTATGGATTGGGCGAGAACGACATACCCGAGTCGAAATTTTCCGGAGTGTTGTGAGAACAAATTTGGAATTCTTTTGTGCACTTTATTGACGAATCAGAGAACGTTTCGAAGCGAGGGGCAGAAAAGAGCGTTTTCACGAATATGAGTTTTTGCGCACGAGCGAAGCGAGGGATGGAATCGCACGAGAATGAGAATGCTCTACCATACGGACGGTGGTTTTTTATGAAAAATAAGAAGTGTTTTTATGTTGTTTTTTAGTTAAACCCGAACGTGGTGTGATGGTACGAACTATTTATGGAATTCTTTGAACTGACATGCAAATCTAGTATCTGAAGGTATGTTTTTCTTCACTGTGACAATGGAAATGTATGAGTTTTGATCTTCTGACGCTTGAAAGCATTAATTTCTCCTTTTTTCATTGCGTTGATACTTTTTTACTTTTTTTTCTTCTTATCCAATAATAAAGAAATTATTAGTCTGGTTGATATAAATATTCGTTTTACCATTGTGGCTACATTGAAGCCGTTCTGCGACGAGAAACTGAAATTACTCTTAAGGTTATTATAAACTTCAGTTGCTTTTTCTCAAACTTTACAATGACTTTTTTTTCGTTTATTTGCATGAGAAACTTCAAAAAAATAAATAAAGCTCTGAAAAGTTACGAAAAAATGTCTCATTAAAAAAAACCATTTTAATGAACCAAGAATGCAAATCTTTGTTCTATGTTTTCCTGCGTTCCTGGACACTTTCCGGAATGCGTTTTCCGTAATGCCATTTTCCGGAATGCCAATTTCCGGAACGAATTTTTGAAAAAAAAATTTTCCGGAAATTTTTTTAAAGGTTATTAAATTGAATTAAATTTATTGATGTAATATTTTTTTTTATTTAGATTTTTTTTATAGTAGAATTAATTGAATTATTTTTTTTTTTTTTTAATTTTCAGTATTGTGGCCATGTTTTGATTTGAATAAATTCTTCGAAGAATCGATCGGAGTCGATAACGATAGTTCCCCTATAATGGAGACACATGCGCAGTACCTTTCTTATTCGAACTTGGGACGAACGAGTCTCTGGCGTCCATATTGATGCTGGGAGTTCTCGTGTTATGTGAACTCCAGTGATTTTGATCAATTTTTGCATTTTTTTTATCGGGAGCACGCTCAAAATTGACGTGGTAGGTGGATTTGTTTTTGAAGAGTTCGGGGTTCATAATGATTTGGTGTGATTTCGATTATTTCAGGACGTGATTTGTTTTGACGGTCGTGATTCGATTTTTTTTCTAGCTTCTTTTTTTTGACAACATTAGATACGCTTGGAATTGTCATGATATTTCTTTGTGATTCCGAATATTCTGGCCATTGTTTCCGTTATGAAGATTGTGAGGAAGCCGTTTTGATAATCAAGGATATTTATGGGATTCGTTTGGATTTCGAGAGTGCGGATTTTCATTGGTTACATTATGGACTTGGTTTTGGCTTGTGACCTGGAATATCGTCCGGCATTGTTTTGTGAACGACGCTAAGGGATGTACTCACGTTTTTTCGTGGCCAGAATTCGGAAACTCTACATAAGGAAAGATCTTTGAGATTTGATTTGATTTGATTTGATAAAACTGGGAAATAAAATTTTGATATATTTCGAATACTTGTCTAACAGTGATTCTGGCAAGAAGTCATTCCGAAAATTGGCATTACGGAAAATGGCATTCCGAAAAATGGTCGTTGACGGAAAACAGATTACGGAAAGTGTCCGGGGATATTAAAAATGACTTGATTTGTTAAAATAAAATAGCTTAAAGAACATCAAGAAATATTTTAGCTTGTACACAGAATTTTATAATTTTTTTCAGATTATTTAAAAATTTTTCCATAACCATGCACTCAAAGCTCCGATGTACGTCTTTTTCATCCCCGAAATCGAAAAACAATGTATTTAAGAACCACTTTCTCTTCCTCGACATTCACGTGATTCAGTTCATCATTTTTATTTACAGTTAGACTTCCCTAAAACATGATTCGCCTCACAGTCTAAAAAAGTAACTCAGTAAATACCATTTCTCTAGTAAATGTTACTCACATTCTTTCGTAACAATCGAAATGTGTTGGCCATAATTAATCTTGAATATCACCATTACTCCACACCGCATGTACATATAGTTGTTCACGTCTAATATCTCCGAGTGTGACCTGTGCGTGTCTCCCGATAATTGGCTTTTTGATACACAAAACTTACCTCCTACAGCGCTGCGAAACGTTGCAATCAACAGTTTTAGTCTGAAACTATGTATGCAGATTTCGTTTTCGTCATGCAAATCACAAGCTTGCATATTCACAATTTCTCTAATTGCATATGAGTCGATTTGACGTTCGGCTAATGCGCGAGAACCCGTTCGTGAAAAAATTAGGTAAACAATTTGAAACAACACGTAATTAACAACTTGACTTTCCGCAGCTTGGATCTTGTTCTTCGTGTTTTTTTTTTGTTTTCTTTTTTTGTTTTTTTTTCCTGTGTCTTTTTTTAACGTTATTTTAACCGTGGAAGCTCACCTCATAGGTTGCTACACATTGAACTAGCTACAATTTTCATTTTTCATATTTTCCATTGTGTCTAGCTAATAATTTACACTCGCTCTCGCATGTAGACATTTTTTTTAAATAATATTTGTACGCAACTGCACATCTACATTGTTCCTTATACTTCTTTGCGCATTTCGCATGCAAGTGTAACCTTTTTTTTTCGTTCTAACAGCGTATGTATATTTGTGTACATGCAGCATCACCGTAAACACACGGCTGAAAAAGCGCGCAACGCCATATCAAAGCTACAAATCGAACCGAATAATTGATACGGGCCAACGTTGCACGATACTCCGGGAGTTTTCGGATTTTCAAGGGCCATTTTTACATATGGGTATGTATATGTGAACTCATCTACGCACTTGATGTTTATATATATGAATATATATTCATATATATAAAGATATATTTATATACATAAATATATAAGAAAAAACATACATCACGTAGGTGCGTTTTGCTATTGCAATTTCTACTTTATACCTGCGAGTCATTTATTGACCTAACTTGTATCGCATTTCAAAAAGCATTTAGGAAACGTTTGGAAAATACTATTGGGATGACTAGGAAACAAATCAGATAGGCCCAGTTTCTTTCCTGAATGAGATGACACCTAGTTTTGATTTTCATGTATATTTTCGAAAATTTTGATTCGTGCTTTGGGTCCTGAAAAAAAGCATCGCTACATTAGAATTCTAAATTAGGAAACCTTAATCGATTGTAGCCGCACAAATTTTTTCTCTAAAGAATCTGAGACCTCAAAAACTGCAAAATGGAATGAAAATTTTGTTCCTGAAAATTTTTTGTTCCAGGCGACAACTTTTTTACTCTAGTCGATTAGGTCTCGAATTTCTTAATAAACGTGGGAATTACTACTGTTGATTTATTTTATTTAAAAATCAAGAGAATTTTGATAGGGATTTTTGACAAAAAAGCAGAAAATCAAGACGTTTCTATTGGGGGTTTCTTTTATTATGAGCTGGTGAGAGTCAATCGCGAGATACGGTTTTTTCCTTTTTACTTTTTTTGTGTCATGGAATTGCGTTTTCTAGCGGAGATTCAGAATATATCATAAAAAAGCTTCTATTAAGAACGACTTTCTTTGTTCAGAAAGTACGTTGATTTTACTCCTCTTCGACAATAATAATATTTAATGTAGAATGATGAATTTTCAGAAAAAAATTTGCAAAAAACAAAGAAAAGAGATAATCAAACAAAATCGAAAGGTTCACAAATCGTTACCTACGCAGCTTGCAAGCGTAGTCATTCAGAAAACTTTGCTTTCAAAATCATTCCAAATTTTTTATATTTTAGTCATGACTGCTCTTTAATTTTTTGGTTTCAAAAACAACGTATTCCATAGAAATAAGTAAAATTTTGACCTACAATGATGATAAATCATGTTCTCTCTTTCCATTTGTGCGTGTTGATAATCAAAAATTATCTGATTATTACATTTTTCACGAGCTTTAAAGTCTTATTTCGAAATCTATCGGCGAGCTTTATTTTGTCATTTCTCGTTATAATAAAACTATTCACATTGTTCATTTAAAATTATTGTAGCGTTACCCCAGTCATTGCTCATACAATGCATGTAACTTAAAAAAAGAAAAAAAATAGTGATATATATATCGATATCTCTTACACATGGAATACGTGAAATTTTTCCAATGATTATGAATCTATAATTAAAATATAAATTCTAATCAGTTTTTTTTTTTCAATTTCCTTACATCTCTATATCTTTCTGTACTTGAACAGAATTTGAGTTATTTTATACCAATACCTAATTACTTCAACGCACTTTCTTCAATTCGATTTGAATATATCTAACGAAAAAAATACCTCATCAGCCTGAATAATAAGGAAAATCTATTGAAATAGTCAAGTATAAGCTAAATAATACTTAATGTTCTTCACAAACTTATTTTGTCCAATCAACAGATGATAAGATAATCTCTTTTAGCATACAATCAGACGTACGGAGTTTTCCCAAATCTTCTCTTCCCGAATTATTGAAAACAAATCTTCTGATTCAAAATTAACAAGTTTAGCAGTTTAACAACAATTTTTGGTTATCGTAAAAAAGCATACTGAAAAAAATCAAAAGTCTATGTAAAACATTCAAACTTTTTTAACCTTTCTTAACACCGACTTTCATGAACGTGTGCAATCAACTTTCTACTGACTATCTCCTCCTCGCAACCCACACATTCAATTATCATTTCAACGACAAACCTTTCACTTGAGTGAAAAAAAATATATTATTGAAAATAATCACCAAAAAATTACCTCTCAGATATCGTAGGTGAGTTCGAGGTGCTCTCGGCCCAAAACATTACTCAGGTTCACTAATCAACGGATAAAACGTCATACATGAACTTGTGTACACCTATGTAAAAAATCTAGTCTTCAGTTTAAAAATGGGCCCGAATGGGGCCTCGAGCCTCCTTTGGATTTCCACCCGTCACATTGTAATATTGCTAACTAATTATCTAGTTGCTTTTTTTGCGCTCGATAGTTTTTGTTTTCATTTTCATCTACGTTTATACAGTTATATATATATATATATATATATATATATATATATATATATATATATATATATATATATATATATATGTATATATCCGACATCAACGCATCATTCGAGGGGATCCCGTGGCAAGTTTTAGCGGCGCCTTCATTTTTTGCCTTCCAAAGTCTACAAAAATAGTGGATCCGAATATCTTTACCCTCACTGATCACTTTCACGTTCACTTGCGTGGCTTTTCTAATAGATATACTTTGCTTATCATACAATGTATCACCTAGTGCGAGACAGCAACTCATGGAGTCGTCGTTGCCCTGGAATCGAGAAGATTCGGGCTTTCGTAACCCGTGACCTTTCGGGACGCTCTTGGAGCTCTTCAAAATTCGTTTCTGGGGTCGTTGACAGTGAGGACGATGTCATTTGCTGACGTCGCTGTATCTGTGGTACAAGTAGCGGTTCCTGTCGTTGGGACGTGCTTGCTTACCATCACACTAGAAGGCTAGGCGTCAGCCAGTCCTCATCCGCTAGCTGGACCGCAACCAAGAACACACTTTACCAATTTCAACACAAATGTTGGTTAAATCATGGTGTTCGTATTTATAAATACAGTGTTTATTTACATTCAGAGGAAAAGAAAATAGAAGCTTTTCAGGCTCATGCGGGTCTCAAATTTTGCATCTAACAAGGGGAGTGGAGGAGATCGATTTAAGCATTGCGGATTTTTAGAAAACTTTGTACTTTTCTTACGCTTGGCCTACAAAGCATATATTACAAATATTCCGCTTTAATAGACCAGAGTTTGCAATATACATTCATCGCAAGCGAACGAAAGAAAAGGCTGCAACATTAGATGTTTCACATTGTTCTGGTATTGAACGGTCCACGTGGTGTTGTAAGCTGAGCTCCGGCCTCATGTTCAAGGTACACGGAAAGAAGAGGACACGCGTGAAGAAGAAGAGGACATGCTCAGCGTTGTCTGGCCGAACTTTCACTTCAGACACTGGTAGGCATTGTCCAGACACTGGTAGGCATTGTCCAGACACTAGTAAGCATTGTCCAGACACTTGTAGCCATTGTCCGGACACAAGCTACGCGTGTCCCGTTCTACGCCTACCAGTGTCTGGACAATGCCTATCAGTGCCCGAAGTGAAAGTTCGGCCGGACAACGCTCATCAGTTTCCAGACATTGGCTACGCGTGTTCCGTTCTCTCCATGTTCTTCTTGGCCTTTGGATATTCATTTTTATACGTGAAATTAATTACGTGACGTTTCTTTACTTGCTTGTTTTGATTTTTTTTTTTTTTGTTCATTTTGCATTTTTTTTTTTTGTAAACTAACTTGAGCTAATATACTTACAAATTTATTGACCATACAACTTCGTTTACATAGAATCGACCATTTTCTCTACGATATTCCACAGCTACGTTACCATCGCTCATGCACCTTTTTCCTTCCGACCCAACCTCGAGCTGTTACCAGATAATGGCCAACGTGTCATTTCTCCGACTTCTTGCGCTTCCCATTATTGCTCGCACGTTTCAGCGAGACTGGGAAATGACTACTCGGGCTTCCAACACGCCTCCGCTTTTCCTCGCGCGATATTTATGCACGAGGTTGAATCGGACGAAAAACGATAGAGAACCTCACAATACGCTCGCTACCATTCAATTCGAACGCTAAAAGCAGCGCCGGAATAAGAGGATGCTGAACATGAATTATTGGCATGTTCGCGGCAGATCGACGGGAATCAAATTTTAGCACGGTGAAATCTCAGTATCAAGAGTGCTCGACCGGATTCATTGTCTACATCTATAACACGCGCGTAACATCAATTCGCTCTTCCACGGGAAATCCGCGGATATATGAAAATACCAGATATTTTTCATTTCATTCGTTTTGATGTTACATCATCGGGAGCCATCATCGGCGCACTTCAGTTCTATGACTTTCCGGGACCAGGAAAAGCGAACGATCGTTTTCCGTGACACTTGGGAAATAATGAAAGCTCGAAAAAATCCGGCCACGGTTGGGAGCGATATTACCCGTGCTGTTTTTTCAGAGAAAATGTAAGAGGGTCGGGAGGCACGGAGGAAGGGTCGTAAAAAGGGTTGTGAATTTCGATTCCGCAGTGATTGTTCGGTGCCTTGATGCTGAAGGAGAATGATGTATTGAAAATTTTTTGGTAACGTATAAAGTTGCATGAACGTTACGAAAAATTGATTCTGAAGAAACTAAGTTGCCTCGGAAATATTCTTTGAACCATCAATTCGTCACTTCGGATCACTTTGGATGACTTTGGATCGTATACAGCATCATACATACACTCGAATGCCGTTAACAAGAGTAAAATATTTTTTCACAAAAATTTTATACAGTCGTTTAAAAGTTGGCCATTTTTATTTTGCAGCTTTTTGAATAAACGGAATTCGAGTTGAATAATAAATATTGACAAAAATAGGAAAAACGTGCGACAACTTTAGGTTATGGGTTGATGACTACCTGGAATTGTTGCATTGGGTAGGCCATCATTTGCGCAGGTGGGGGTGGAGGTGGTTGGGCGGCCTGTACACCAGGCGGCGCTGTGACAGTCGTGGCATGTTGAGGGGGCAGATGAGGCCCTCCAGGTAAACCTTGCCCCCAACCTGCTGCCGTACCGGCTGCGTGAACATTCATTCCCATTCTGCGAACAATAGATTTCCATACTGCATTGCCTTATATTTTAACCTCAAATAAAAATGGATCTTCATTTGCAGCTACGAATGAGAAAATTCAAAATTAAGCACAATGATATCTTTCAGTAGTGGTTAATTTCATTTTCAAGCATGCGGTTACTTTTATGAAAAAATGAAGAAAATATGCAATGTAACGAGATATCCATCCCTCTACACATTACATAAAAATAAGTATTATAAAAATAAAAGGTTATAACAAACTAATATTTACATTTTGCATTTGTAGGGTTTCAGATCTAAAATTAGATGAATTTATTCCGTTAGTAACGCACCCCATGTATTGAGCTTGTTGGTAGCCAGCAAATTGACCGTAGGTGTATCCCTGCATGCCTTGCAAGAATCCACCGGCTTGCATTTGCGTCGCTGTTGTGGGGTAAGATTGCGGAGGGTACCAATAACCCAACTGACCAGCACCACCCACCCCACCGACGCCCCCGACACCGGCAGCTGCTGCTGCTGCTGCGGCTGCCGCTGCATAGTATGGGTATGTGGCCGATGAAAGGGCCTGTAAATGTTGGTTAATAATCAATTTTTCTTCGTTTTCTCATTTTCAAAAATGTTATTCAAGGTTCCTGATTTTTTTCTCATAAGATCAACCCAATCAATTAATGTTGGCGTGTACTACAGATTTTTAAGGAAGGTAAAAATGAGGAAGTAAAATTCTTCAAAGTTAATGTTGACCATTTTTTGTAAGAAAAGCCTGACAAAAAGTAACACATGCAGCTTACTTGTCCTGATTGTTGTGCATTATTAGGATCTCCACTTTCTTTTCCCCAGCTACACTTGACCGTTTGACCATTGATGTCAGTGTTGTGGACGGCTACAATCGCATGCGTCGCCGATTCTTTCGTTGAAAACCTGGAAAATTTTTTTAAATTACGAGTGATTCTACAAAAAAAAAAAAAAATCGAAAACATTTTTTGAATTCGTTACTATCGAATATTTCTTGATCATCTTAGACAAAATATGGTACTATGCGGAAAGAACAAAACACGCTTAGCCAGTATCTGGACACTGCTGAGCGTTGTCCGGCTGAACTCTCAATTCGGACACTGGTAGGCATTGCCTAGACACTAGTAGGCATTGTCCAGATACTGGTAAACATTGTCTAGACACCGGTAGGCATTGTCCAGACACTGGTAGACATTGTCCAGATATTGGTAAGAACTGTCCCGCTCTATGACAGCCAGTCTCTAGACAACGCTTACCAGTGTCCGAAGCGACAGTTCGATCAGACAACGCTCAGCAGTATCTAGATACTGGCTACACGTATCCCATTCTCTCCGTGTAGTAGGTAATAGATACGATGACTCATCTTCCATTACTCTTTGTACAAAAATTTTCAAACAAAGTAGCTTTCATGATGTTGCATACCGAAAACTTTTCTTCCAAGTGACGGTTTTCTTATATCTTGAAAAAATGAGAATTCATTTTAAAAAATGAAGAACCAGTCGTCGATTAGTTCGGATGAAATGACGAATTCGACGCTAATGATCGATCCACTGCACTTTACTGAAAGCTAATGTTTCATTTCGAAAAGCCGTGAAAAGTTGGATCGAAATCGATACAAAAGAGCTGCGTAGAAGACAAATGTTGGAAATTTATGGAGCTTTTCGTTTATGATGAAGTCAGAGATCGGCAGTGCACAACTTGGCAATGTACCAAAGTTCGAGAAGACACGAGTACAACACGAACCTGCACATCTTCTACAATTGGAAGTTCAAATAAGGTCGCCTATTTTTTTATGATTATCGTGTCATATTGATATCGTTTGTTGCTTTTTGTAGTCGAACTTTTTGACAACTTCATTTTTAATTATTTAAAAAATTTTTAAGTAATATATGTTGAACATGAGTCCTAATTATAAAGTTCTCGAACGAATTCTTCATATTTGACTGTACATAATGTTTGCCTGAAATAGATGTAATAGGGACTATCCATATAATGATAGTTGGAAATGATGGGATGATGGAAACCAGCGGAAATCGACATACTGTTACAAAGCTTGAGCGGTTTCAAACATTTGCCGCCTGAATGAGATCTTGGAACCTCTCGAGTCCTGGACTGCGCTCTATTAATTCACAAGGACTCGACGAAAGCGAACTATTCATTGTGCTGTGACACGCTCGACAAGCAAGTCTCGAAGTCCGTAGGGATCAGAAAACCAGTCAGTCGTCAGATCCGTAACGCCCTTCAGCATACGCAGTGACTGAAGAGGAGGAAGAGTACACGAATATTCGGCGGTCTTTAGGTCAAAACCGTTTCCAGCATTGGAATAGTTTCAATTACCAGATGATTACGAATTCCATGAGTGAAGTAAAGAAACGGTTTTTAAAAAAACTGCTTTTGAACATCTAATTCTTTCATACAAACTCATTTTCTTTTGAACAACTTGGAATCTAGACTCACCTGATAAAAGCGTAGCCTTTGTCCTTGAAAACGCGGATTTCCTGAATAGATCCGAAGGGGGAAAAGGTCTTTTGCATAAGTTCCTCCGTTAAGCCGTTGGTAAGGCCACCACAATAGACAGTGCAGTTGGTCGGGCTACTTTGGTTGTACACTTCGTCAAACGTAAGCGGTTTCGCGTTCGCTGCAATCAGATCAAATGCAACGGGGAGTGAAGATTGAGTATTCGATGAGCTTAGGTATTAAAAAACTTTCGCTTCTATGACGTAATCCTAAACTTTTACGTTCAAAGTTATAAATAGGAAGTATGAAAGGTAATATTATGTAGTTTTTTTTACTTTGGGTATATTCTACAAAGTTGGCAACGATTAATGAAAGTGGTAAGTGAAATGCGTTTCAGAGTTAAAAAGTGAACTAGTATTTTGCAGGTTGTAGTGAAATTGTAGTTGATGTTTTGCGTTATGTACAAGCCTAGATTCAAAAATGGTGAGTTATTATTTATGAATATTTGTAAATAAGACATAACTTTCTGCTGAGAAAAAACTAAACTAAACAGAAAAATATACGTATGACAAATTGTTTCTTTTTTAAAAAAACTTGTACCTAAGCGCACAAAATATATAACACTACACACGACTGTACATGCAGTGATTCAACATTTTACGGATACAGTAATAAACTTACAAAATAACTTGAAAGATTCTACGATTCAGATGAGTGATTTAGAATCTGGCTAATTGGTTGTAATGTTTTTTTTTCTGACGATTGTGTTTGTCTTGAATATATTTCTGTTGGAGGATTGCTGTATTTCACATTATGTCATTTAATTCATCTTTTGAGTAAATGGTAAACAAAAATTTACAGCCTAAAAGGCACACGGAGAGAACGGGACACGCGTAGCCAGTGTCCAGACATTGGCTGCGCGTGTCGTGGACCTTCCGTACATATTAAAATAATTTGTCTTATCTACAATTCTACAACATGTTTGACAATGAAAGTGATTTTTTTAGAATTAATTCTCTTTTGAACTAACTAATTTATTCATGACGAAAATTGTCAGTTGCTCTGAATTTTTCTTTTCCTAAGACCTCGCAAACAGATTTTTTTACAGTCTGGAACTCCATGTAAACTCTGCTGAGAAGCAGTCTTGAAAGAATCAATTTTCGCCAATAAAACATATAACACTGATGATCAAGTGCTTCTAACAATCCCAAGTTTAAAGTGAGCATAATCCCGAAGTCGAGCCACGTTTTTCATGACCTAGTTCGTGAAGGGTAAGCCGATACGGAAACTTTAATCGCTATTCCAAATTGTAAATTGATTGGAGTCCGAAGCGCTCACCGAAGCGTAAACTTAAATGCTCGGTGACTTCTGGAGTGCGAAGATTCTTAGACCAAGAAACAAAAGAATAATTCCAGACAATATATAACTTTGTCATAATCTAGGGCATGTCTTCTTTGTCCCGTTGCCCGTCAGCTGAAGATAAATATCTCATCGTGAGTTGCTACATTCGCAAAATAAAATTATTAGTATTCTTGTCATCTTTTTACGAAGAAAATGGGATGCCGGTTTTAATCACGTTCGTGAATCTACGTGAGGTGAAGAAGCCGACCTCTTGACCACGTATATCTATTTTTCATCAATCGTGGGAGTTGGGAATAAGCTGTCATTGTCAGAAACCGATTATCGGTGAGAACAAGCTTGGAATTCACTTGGAGTCGGAAAGTGTGCCACTGTTTCTTACGGGCTCGAATTTTTCATCCAGATCCCACGCGATTACTCTGTTTGTTTCGCGTCCTTCGACACAATGTCTCTGGGGCTCATCGATTTTTCACAAAGATTGGATTCGTTCTGTTTCAATAAACGCTTGTTTTGTTTTTAAGTAAAAAGTCTCAAGTTCTTATAGAGTGTTCTTTCGCAGCCAATGGCTCGGGATAAAAAAATTATTTATCTCGTTTCATAAACATAAAAATTCCACGATGAGATCGAAGATGGACTTTTATTGTTCATATTTCCACGCAGCAAAGTCAAAAAGAAGAACTGCATCATTTATGACTAAAAACTCGCATTGATCTTCGACTTTTGCAACAAATGTTCGTAGCGTTCGCAAAGTTGGTGGATCGCGAAAGTAATGTGGCCGAAAGTTTGTTGGGCATCTTCAGTCTCAAAGTATCTCACAAAGATCCTCTTCGATTGAACGCAATGCAACGTCGGGCTTCGGAAATACGAATTACCTTCTGCTTTGAATAACTGGCGTTTTCGAAGCTTTTTTGGCACGAGTTACTTCGGCGCGCGCCAACGTTTGGAAATTCGAACGAACTGTCTTTAAGTGGACATTGCTTTCTCAGTGTCGCCAGGATCACTTTGTTGGTTTACACGGCTCGTTTTTCAATGGACTACTGAACAGTGAAATTGGAGTGTCCCCGTGAAAGTTTTCGAATCGCACGAAAGTACTTGGATCCGTCATTAGGTGCAAAAATTTATAGAACAAATACAAAATCGTGAGTTTCATGCGAAGTGCAGAAACGTAAATTGAATGAAAAAGGTGAAGGACACTTATATATTGCCACTTGCAAGTCGCCTTTGAAGTGACCTGAAAGTGCTTGAGAAGAAAAATTTATTTCCGTTCGATGCGCCTGCGGAGCGAGCTGCTCGGTCGTTCACAAATGACTCAGTTCGGGAATGAAAAGATTAGTTTTGTTATTCGGGAGTTTTCGACATGATTGTGAAAATGATTGGTTGGAAATTCTTTCCTCTTTGATTTGTTTTGTGATCGAGGAAATTGTATATGGATAGAGATTAAGAATGAAAGTTAAAGTCAATAAGAGTTTGCGATGAAAAAGATTGTGAATTTGTTACTCCCATTTTGTCATTTTTAAGTTTTGAATACGAGAATACTGCGAACTCTACTTTATACTGTAAAACTCAAAAGTAGCACAGAAACACTGTTTATAACATGCTATTCATAATGTGCTGTATGAACAGAAATTAAATCTAACCTCATTTCCGAAATCAAGTTCGAATTTTCAGTACTTAATGTCATACGTTAACACACATGAATTTCGTAACCCTAGTAGTTTTCATCCTTATAACAAACTCATAAGAAAATGAAATTTCTTATCAGAATTAATATTCTTTTGTGGCTAACCTTACAAAAACCTTACAAGAATTTAAATTCTTAAAAAGCGACCTTCTAAAAACCTTATAAGAAACTGATATTTCTTACGAAGGATTGATCGGAAAAATTCATAAGTTTTTTTCTCATAAGATTTCATTAAACACATTCTAATAAGGTTTTTAGAAGGTCGCCCTGTAAGAAATTGAATTTTTATGTACATAGTTTGTATAAAATCTACCTCATGAGTAATTGAATTCTATTGAAGAATTTCATTTTCTTGTTAAGTCTTTCATAAGGACCAAAATTACAAGGGAATAACAATACGTGTAAAATTATGATTTTTCAATTTCATTACACGTTTGAATATTTTCATAAATTGAAATTATCAACTTGTCAAAAATTATTAAATTTTTAACACTTGGTGACCATATTATACGGTTAATAACATATTTTTGTAATAAAAATACAAAACAAAAATGTACTCGGTTAAATTTTCTTTAACAATGAATAAAAATTAGACAGTCGATAGGAACCGATCAATGATTTTGTGTCAGTTTCATAATTACTTTTTTACTTAAAATTATCCTTAGTAACTTGGATTTTCATGAACTTTTTATAAAACCCCTAATTAAATCTCGGGGTTTTTTTTTTTATAAAGTGACTATAAAAAGAGAAATGTTTTGTACAGTTTTTTTCAGTTTTTCTAAAGTCTCTTCAAAATCTTTACAAAATGATGACATTTTGCTAAAGCGGATTTGAAAATCTATTTTATAAAGATTCTGTTATTTTATAAGGAATGTACGAAGTTTCGTAAAGTGATTTTCTAAAAACTTAATCAAACTTTATAAAACGTTTTTCTTTTTTTAAGTGACTTTATAAAAAAGTGGAATATGAAAAAAAATACCGAAATTTCATAAGGAATTTCATAAAAACTTTCTATGGACACACGCTACTAGAGATGTAAGAAAATCGGTTTCCACAAATAAAAAAAAAAAACAAAAAACAACGTTAAGTTACACTTTGATAAAATGTATTAGGAATATTATTTTTTTCTTGTTAGAATGTATAAAATTTTGATTGTTTTGTTTACTTCAAAATTTTCACCTTTTTTCTGTAGCCGATTGTTATAATCAGTGCTATGTAAAATAAATTTACAATCTGCGTTCGCAAATATATATTATAATTCACAATGTAGTAAAAAACAACATGTACAACTTATCGTTCCCTCGGTTACACATAACAAAAAAAGTCTATATGTGTTTTAAAAATAGTGCTCTATTTAATCTACAACATCGTTACAGAAATATTTCAAAAAAACTACTATCGTTACAGAATAAAGCAACAGTTTATCTTCTTTCATCTCTAATACGTACTTCAAATAACCTGATTACAAAAATCTTCTAACGTACTCTGAAGTCTAACTAATTAAATTACTGAATAACGGAGAAAGAAAGAGAATGAGATAAAGGGAGAGAAGAATATTGCTGTGCACATTATTCCACGTGATAGTAAACGTATAAAAAAGGCAGAAAAAATTAGTACTATGAACGACGTGTAGATGGAAATGATAACAGATGGTAAAACGGTGAAAATGGCGATTTAATTAGAGGCAACATAACAAGTGAAGATATGGATAAAAGGTAATATAAAAATGCAAATGTAAGTAAGAGTCGAAAAATGTAACAAAATGTAGAAGAGAGAAGTAAAAGAAATACAGATAAATCAAAAAGAGCAGGAAATATATGGATATGTAATTAATACGTAAGTCTTGGAGTGGACTTGCTGAAGATGTTGGAAAACTTACACTCTCACCCTGTTTCCCCATCTCTTTCTTTCCCTCTATTTTTCTTCCCTATTCGGCCTGTTTTATCACCACCCTGCAAAATATCTCAGTCATTGATTTCTCATTGTGAAAGACTTCTGAAATAATCAATTGAAGCTGTTATTCAAGTGACTTTGGTAAAACATTTTCTTTTTTCA
Organism: Platygaster robiniae; assembly: GCA_028476575.1. Classification (NCBI taxonomy): domain Eukaryota; kingdom Metazoa; phylum Arthropoda; class Insecta; order Hymenoptera; family Platygastridae; genus Platygaster; species Platygaster robiniae. The sequence goes on from CM052027.1 coordinate 522,430, forward strand.
TTTCCCGCGGATCTCAGCTACTTGCAAAAGTCGACTTTCGTACATTCGACCATTCGACATTGTCTATCCCGAGTTTTCCATTAATTTGCATTTCTAACGTCCCACTTTCCGTGGTCCGGTAAAAGTTTTTCCTCTCGTTTGTTGTTTTACTTCGAGTTCGGAATGTGAAAATTTTGATTGTTCGGGGTGATTTTTCATCGTTGTTTTTCCGGGCGTTTCGGGGAGGTAAACATGATGCAAAATGCAGAAGAAGAGACTGCGGTGGAGTTTCTTGGTTCAGGAGCAAAAAATATCGGGAATGTTGGCGATGGCAACTTTAAAGTAGAGTCATGATAATTTTACTGATTTTCATCATTGTTTAATTTAGAAAAGTTCTTGTGACAGTGTTAGTCGTATTTGTAACTTTCATAAGAAAAAGCAGCTTTTTTTTGCATATAATTTTTCCTATCAAATGTTTATATGCTCCGAAATGTGTAAATTAATCCCTTATATGATCGCACGGAGCCAAGGTTGATAAAAAAGTCATCTCACTCTTGATATGAACATTTTAATATTTCGGCATAAATGAAGCCCTCTTCAGAATCTACATAAAAAATTCTCCCTTTACTTCTTTCTTTCTTTCTCTCTCATTAATATCATACAATCACAGTACACAATAAACAAAACAAAAAAATCGTTAATAATATGTCACAACTTACAATTTTTTACTGAAGGAGTTCCAATAAATATAAACATGAAGGAAATCTCTTTCATTGTGTGTGGTAAAAAAACACAAGTCAAATTATATAAATCCTCAAATACGTCATAACTTTGTCGTCGAACCTTATTCACAATCTAAACAGATATATGCCAATATGCAGAAAAGGCGGTAAATCAAGGAGACGACCAGTATGTCGTCATCCCAAAAAAATCATAAGAGGACTAATCCTACTCGTAATCAGTAATCATATAAAACCCCCCGATATGAAACCAGAATCAAAACAAATCATAAACCACTTCAAATAATCAAACCTCAAAACATCCCAAAATATTAATCATAAATTGCCTTCAAATTCTTAGTATCATTCTGCCTGTTAATAGTCTTATCAGTCTTTTTAATAAAAATCATTTCTGAGACACATCTTTCAAAATAATTATCTTCCTTATCCAAAATTTTAACGTTTTTCCAATCAAAATCGTGTCGTATATTTATCCTATGATTAGTAATAACAGAATGATTGCAACTAGCCTTAATATTATTCTCATGCTCCCTTACTCTAGTTTTCAAATTCCTTTTCGTTTGGCCAACATAACATGAATCACAATCGTTGCAGTCAATCTTATAAACAATTCCCTGTTGATTCATAATTTGTAAACTATTTTTACCCCTTTTGATAATATCCCGATTCAATTTATTATCAACTTTATTAATTATATTTATGTCGTATTTCCCTAAAATTCTCTTAAGTTGAAAATTGAAACCCTCAACATATGGTAGACACAAAAAATCGGGACTTCTCAACACATCTCTCTTTCTTGAATCAATCTTATTGCTGTAAAAAGGATGTATACGTCTCTTAATATGTCTTTTAAAGAAATCATCAGGATAACCATTGTACCTCAAAATATTTTCAATTTTATAAAATTCGTTCTATGATATTTCTTATCAGCCAATTTTAAGTCTCTATCTACTAAATTATAAATCAAGCCAATCTTCTGATCTAAAGGGTGTTTCGAAAAGAAATTAATATACCTATCAGAGGAACTAGGTTTGGTGTACCAATCGAATTCTAAAACCCCACCATTTCTGATTATCTTCAACTCTAAAAAATTATTAATACCCCCACTTTCCAATTCAAAAGTAAAATTCAGTCTTGGGTGATGTTAATTAAATTTAGAAACAATCATAGGGATTCAATCAATATGAAAAACACCCAAAATGTCATCAACATATCTCACAAATAATGGGAAATCTATACCCAAATCCTCCAAAAATGTTTCTTCGAAATCCTGAATAATCAAATCAGCCAAGATCGGAGAAATAGGCGACCCCATAGGGGTGCCAAAGGTTTGTCTATAATAGACCCCATTAAAAGTGAAATAAGTAGACTCCGTCAAAAATATTAAACAATTGATAGATTCAGTCTCAGGAATCTGCGTATGTCTCTCCAAAAACTTGAATCATTTTTTTACCGCCTTAATAACTAATTCTTTAGGAATATTCGTAAAAAGTGATGAAACATCAAGAGAAACAAATCTTAAATTATTATTTAGGACCAAACCTGAAAGAACCTCCTCAAGATGATAACTGTCTTTAATGTATGACCTAGGTTTCGGTAAATATTTATTTAAAAAATCTTGTATAAAATCACTCAATTTATAAGTGGGGCTGCCTCTCGAAGAAATTATAATCCTTAAAGGATTTCCCTCCTTGTGGACTTTGGGAAGTCCATAGGCACTAGGTAGGTTACCACCACCTTCCATAACAGATCTATAAACCTCCTTAGTGATATAATCCATCCGTAGCCATTTTTTCAAAAAATCATTCAAAGTATTTCTAATCCTGCCTAATGGATCCTTTTTTTCAATCTTATAAGTGTCCGCGTCACCAAGTAAATCCTCCATTTTTTTCAAATAATCTTTATGATACATGATAACAACTGCACCACCCTTATCTGCTTTTGTTACAAATAGATCAGAATGCTCCTTAAAAAACTTCTTAGTCAAAAGAAATTTATAATAGATTAATCGTTTATAATATCTTTTGTGTGAATTGGATTTGTAAAACTTAAAAATCGTATTTAAAACATTAGTCCTAACCTCATTTTTAACTCTGTCCTGCATAAAAAATAACTTAGTTTCAAACTCATTAATAAAATCAATAACCTCAATATTATGGCTAGAAGGGTAAGGAAAATTAAATTTTTCACCCAAGGACAACGTAAACTTCACGAATTCAGGAAGTTGAACATCAGTAAGATTCAAAATACCTATCCCATTATTCAAATTCAATATATTTATCGGATATTTTTATTGGACATTATAATTATTATTCAATATATTTATTAGATATATTAATTGGATATCATTATTCAAATTCAATAAATTTATTGGAACTCCTTCAGTAAAAAATTGTAAGTTGTGATATATTATTAACGATTTTTTTGTTTTTTGTTATTGTGTACTGTGATTGTATGATATTAATGAGACAGAAAGAAAGAAAGAAGTAAAGGGAGAATTTTTTATGTAGATTCTGAAGAGGGCTTTATTTAAGCCGAAATATTAAAATGTTCATGTCAAGAGTGAGATGACTTTTATATCAACCTTGGCTCCGTGCGATCATATAAGGGATTAATTTTTCCTATGTTCTTGCATAGAGAGAGAGAGACATACGTAGCCAGTGTCTGGATACTGCTGAGTGTTGCCTGGCCGAACTTTCACTTTGGACACTGGTAGCCGTTGCCTAGAGAATGGCTGCCATAGAATAGGACACCGTAGCCAGTGTCTGGACAATGCCTACCAGTGTCTAGTCAATGCCAAATAGTGTCCGGACAATGCCTACTTGTGTCTATATAATTCCTAACAGGCTACCAGTGTCTGGACAATGCCTACCAGTGTCTAGTCAATGCCAAATAGTGTCCGGACAATGCCTACTTGTGTCTATATAATTCCTAACAGGCTACCAGTGTCTGGACAATGCCTACCAGTGTCTAGTCAATGCCAAATAGTGTCCGGACGATGCCTACTTGTGTCTATATAATTCCTAACAGGCTACCAGTGTCTGGACAATGCCTACCAGTGTCTAGTCAATGCCAAATAGTGTCCGGACGATGCCTACTTGTGTCTATATAATTCCTAACAGGCTACCAGTGTCTGGACAATGCCTACCAGTGTCTAGTCAATGCCAAATAGTGTCTGGACGATGCCTACTTGTGTCTATATAATTCCCAACAGGCTACCAGTGTCTGGACAATGCCTACCAGTATCTAGTCAATGCCAAATAGTGTCTGGACGATGCCTACTTGTGTCTATATAATTCCTAACAGGCTACTTGTGTCTGGACAATGCCTACCACTGTCTAGTCAATGCTAAATAGTGTCTGGACGATGCCTACTTGTGTCTATATAATTCCCAACAGGCTACCAGTGTCTGGACAATGCCTACCAGTATCTAGTCAATGCCAAATAGTGTCTGGACGATGCCTACTTGTGTCTATATAATTCCTAACAGGCTACTTGTGTCTGGACAATGCCTACCAGTGTCTAGTCAATGCCAAATAGTGTCCGGACAATGCCTACTTGTGTCTATATAATTCCTAACAGGCTACCAGTGTCTGGACAATGCCTACCAGTGTCTAGTCAATGCCAAATAGTGTCCGGACAATGCCTACTTGTGTCTATATAATTCCTAACAGGCTACCAGTGTCTGGACAATGCCTACCACTGTCTAGTCAATGCTAAATAGTGTCTGGACGATGCCTACTTGTGTCTATATAATTCCTAACAGGCTACCAGTGTCTGGACAATGCCTACCAGTATCTAGTCAATGCCAAATAGTGTCTGGACGATGCCTACTTGTGTCTATATAATTCCTAACAGGCTACTTGTGTCTGGACAATGCCTACCACTGTCTAGTCAATGCTAAATAGTGCCTGGACGATGCCTACTTGTGTCTATATAATTCCTAACAGGCTACCAGTGTCTGGACAATGCCTACCAGTGTCTAGTCAATGCCAAATAGTGTCTGGACGATGCCTACTTGTGTCTATATAATTCCTAACAGGCTACTTGTGTCTGGACAATGCCTACCACTGTCTAGTCAATGCTAAATAGTGTCTGGACGATGCCTACTTGTGTCTATATAATTCCTAACAGGCTACCAGTGTCTGGACAATGCCTACCAGTATCTAGTCAATGCCAAATAGTGTCTGGACGATGCCTACTTGTGTCTATATAATTCCTAACAGGCTACTTGTGTCTGGACAATGCCTACCACTGTCTGGACAGTGCTTATCAGTGTCCAGACAGTAACTACGCGTGTCCCGTTCTTTCCGTGTACGTTACCTTCGTCTTAACCTTGCGAAGTAATTCAATATGATGATGAACATTTCGATTCACATTTACATTATAGCTAGAAAACGAAATTTTTCAAGAACTCTTATATTAGGATGTGGAAAATTTCTGGAAAAAATTCATGGATTCTGTGACCCTCTGGGTGTAACGTTAAAACGAGCAAGTTCATCCCCAGTTCATGTCTCTCATGTAACTGCTGGATCAACAGGCGAGACGTCGTATAGCGCTGGCTTTCGAAGGGTGGATGGAGTTAGGTCACGCGAACTTTTTCGAAGATGGAATTCAGTTGTAGGGATGCTCGACGTTGGTGGATAAGTAGCGTACAAACAGTCGTAAATAAACGTGAAGTAACCCTTTTACGGGGCCACAAATGTTGCCTTCCACAGTAGTAAGGGAAAAGCGCGCGAGGCTGCTGGAGCGATAAAGAGGGAACCCAACCACCAGCCAAGATTACACAGAAACTTTAACGGCCTTGGTTACTTAGCTTTCTTGACTAAAATGGGCGGGCTGGGAAGCGGGTGCTTATATTCGGCCGGCTTTATCAGTGCAGATAATGGCCCCTCCGAGAGTAGGATATAGATATCAGTGTTATTGAAAATTGGAGGTAGAACTGCAGGAGAAAGTTGATGAAAAAGTTGGGTCTAGGATTTCGAAATCATAATAACGATAATGGTTTTTATTTTTACACGTCGCGTATTATTAGGGAATTATATGGGAACTGTGAGAATTGGGAGGAACTTTATGGTACTTTTGTCTACTAAAGGTCTCTTCAAACTCAAGGTTTTTATAATAAAAAATTTTTCTAATGTTATGTCTTCAAAAAGACATTATGTAGTTTAGGAATTCAAATCCTAGTTATACGCTGCCATCTTTGCTATGATTCTTTTACTTGTAAAATTTTTTTTATGTGCTCTGGAAGAAGAGGAAAGTTTCAGTTTGTTTAAAATATTGGAAAGGTTCTTCAACTTATACAGGATAGTAAAGACAGTTTTAAAAAATTTTTTAGTAATTCGTGAACTTTTGAAAAAAGGGTCTTTTATAGGCAAACAAAGGAAATAATCGATTATGCTTGTCTTCAAATATTTGTAGATTCATAATAAAAGAACAGAAAATATGAGTAATGTTATTAATCATTTATAGGCATAAAATAAATTTTAAAAAAATTGAATCTCTCCGATGATTTCTTATTCGAATCGTGTTCTTTCTGCTGAAAATTTCACATAGAGTCCAACTTTATTTAGCTACTTATTTACGTATCATCGATACTCATGCCACAAGCTATCACCGAGTCATCATCAGCACATCACATTTTTTGTATGACTAGTCTTTAACGAGTAATGTACTTCATAGTTCTGATGTTATGTCAGATTTGCAAAATTCTATGAAAAAAAAAAAAAAAAAAATGAGACTCGTTGTATGATATCAAAAAAATATTCGGCACCAGTAGATAGGAATAGCCATTTCATTCTGATAATGATTATGAAAAGTCGTAACGTTTAATATGAATTTATTGTCAATGCGCATTTTTAGAGATAGTTTGAATATCATGAATAAAAAAGTTACATTTATTATTGAAAAAGGTTGATGCAAGGCTAGGTAAACTTAAAAAACAAGAATCGACAATTTATCACCATCGAGAATACATTGAATATTATTTCAGGCAATATTAAAGTAAATGTAATGTGAAAAGCATTATTACTGGAATTATGAGCTTTCCGAAATACGATTATTTTGAGCATGAAAACAGAAATCAACTACAATCAAATGATATTTTAATCGATTGTGAAATGTAATGCAGAAATACTCAATCAAACAATAATAATGACAGTTGCAAATTGTTATAATTTGATTCCAATAAATCATTCAAGTCCTTTGATTACATATCATCTTTGCATTCAGTTATATGGTATATTATTTTATCATTTCAAATGTAGGTTTAAATTTTTTCGAACGAGTATTGATTCATCGTGAAATATTTTTTTATAAATTAATTGCTGTTCTACACTTTTGATTATGCAATTTTTTCTATTACGAAATGGCATAAAAGTAACTGTAAATTCCATACTTCATGCAGAGTTTTTTCTTTGTGAAATGCAGAAAACTAACAATTTTCTTACATATATTCTAACAATCTGTATTTCGAATGTTTCAGTTTTATGATAAAAAAATGAATTATAAAAAAAATCACGTTATGAAATCTTTAAGCTTTATTTAATATGACAATTGAATTATAATAACACTAAAATTCAAAAAAACGTAAACGTTAAAAACTTACTCGAAGAGTAATAAATTTCTGTTGTTGAAAAAAGACTAAGCATCTTCTCCTCTGAAGACAAAATACAATATTTTTCACTACATGTACCGACAACACGTAAACGACAATTTTAGAATAATAATTTGTGGATTGACGATGATAAAACATTGAACTTGAAAATTATAAATTTTAGTGTAAATTTTTTGCTTTGTAAACTCTCCAAGAGTTGAATTCATGCTTCTTGATTGAAAAATATAGAATTTTGTTTTGCTTTAATAATTTGAACACAAACAGTTACAAATTTCATTATAAATGAATTCTACATTCCAACTCTAAAATTGAAAGACAACATTTATACATAAACAAATGAAATATCAAAAGGAATGAAACATTCAATTAGTAGGTATTATAAACGCGACATTGTAACAATCAATAAAATCGATTCATTAAGAAATAAATTGATTAAAAAATTCAACTCCATCAACTGGATCATGTTGTGAAATTGTGGAAAATTTGAAAATATCATACCTATATGATCAGATATATAATTTTGGAACGAGTTTCAAATTGCGGTATGACTGTTTTATTAATATCGCAATTTTAGAAAATTGAATGAAAGATGGATTTCTATTATTTTGATCATTTCCGCCTTGAAGAAGGTCTTAAATGAGCTGAAGACGCTGATGAAATAATTAAATAAATATTTACAGATATTTCATGTTTAATTCACCGTTTTCTTCCCATTAAATAATTCTAACTACTCTATTTTTGCTTCGAATCAGTCAAACCAACTCTTATTGCGCTGGAAAAGCACATTCTCGCTCTTTGCAAGACGAATGTACGCGAGGGATATCCAGATATCTTAATGGAAGTGTTTGCGTCGAGTAATCGATAGCTGGAGAACTAGTTCTACTAGACTGCTGAGCCGAGCCTAGTTCACCTCTTCTCTCGCGGTCTGGGACGACTCGTTTGGTTTCAGGGCGCCTTCCCGCCCTTTCCCTTGTTTCCTCATTGAGCACTTTCAACCCTTTCCCTCCCTCCCGCCCCCGTCTACCTTTTCTCAATGCGGTGCGCCGAGCCAAGCCAAGATTTGTAGTCGTGGCATAAATTCGAGCTTTCGCCTTCTCCCGACTTACCCTAATAGATTGGCGGCCTCAATAAAGACGAATATGTGAGCGGATCCATACACGCACACGCACACCCGTGCACCCTGACTTATGCGAATAGGAAGCGTAGAATGACAGGAAATATTGGCAGAACTTCGTCACCGATATTTAACTGACAATAGGAGAACCTGAGTTTTGGAACCTGGATTTTGGCAAAACTAAATATTTTCATTCTAATTGGTCAGAAAAACATGAACTTGCAATAGTTTGCTTTAACTGCCATAAGGATTCTACAAAAAATACATCATCAAAAACCCTGATTCTCAAAATCTTGCTACTATTCACAATAATTATTTTTTCTTTTTCTTCGCAGCGAATATAACAAAGAAAAAAAAGCAGAAACCATTTTATAATGAGCTAGTTTCACGAACCAACAGCGATGCAACACTTTTCAAGAATTTCCTATTCGCGTGTCTGACCAATTACACTCAAGTTTCACGTATTTGTTAATACCAACGCGAACTGTCGGGCGAAACCCACGTTCCTCGCAACCGCATAGTAACGTGTATGAAAATATGTTAATACATCTGCTGCTGCATGTTCTTTTTCGCATGCGGTGGAAAAATGCCTCGGTCAATAGTTGCGGCTATCATATCAGCGACAAATTATTGTTATCGCAACGAGCCTCATAAAAAATTCAATTATTACAGCCCCGCAATAATTTCTCAACGCTTGCGTGTACACTGGATTTCAAGAATAGATTCAGAGAAAAGGTTCAATCGTCTCACTAGCGAATTTTTATCTCTGGATTGGGACGAAATTTTTGTGATATTTTTTATTTCTGCCGTCGGATACATCAATTTTTTCATAGTTATTATGAAATTAGATTTTTTAGATTCATGCAATTGGCGTAGTCTGTAACTTCCCCGATGCGTCAGTTTTTTTTTTACGATAGACGAAAATACTTTAGGTTGTCAGTTTTGAGTTTATAGTGATGAAAAATATTGTACGTATAGGCTTTTGTAATCAAAATGAAGAAAAGTACAAAGTTTGATCGAAATCCGCGTTTATGAACCCCGACACCCTTATAGAAAAATAAATGTGTATCATAAACTAATCGTCATTCATGTAAAATATTGTACGTGCATGCTTTGATGGCCAAACAGTATAAAAATACCAAGTTTTGTCAAAATTCACGTTGTTCGACGCATACCCCCCCCCCCCCCTCAGTTACAGTGCACCTATTCCCTGATTTGACGTTTGTTCGGGTTAAGAAACTTATTTATAGCATTGATTTCGCAATAAAAAATGCATCAACTTTTTTTTCTTGAACAAAGACGCATTTTTCCTTTGTCGACGTAGACCTCTCACTCTCGCAGCTCATCTGTATTCCCTTGGACGGCGTAACGCTTCGTTTTGATTCAGCTCTGATCCCTCTCATCACGGGATCATTCAATTTCCCATAATCTCGGCCGGAGTTTCGTTTTCTGCGAGAATTTGCTCTCGAAGTGTTATCGGTTCGATTTGCCAGCGGTAATTCGTGGAACGAGCCTCGGTTTTTTCCCAGCCCTGATAAAGCAACGTAACGGGCACGTTCACGCGACGTCTGCGGCGACAAACGAGCGACCATTTGCTTTGAAAGTCCCGGACGAAAATTTCACGCTTTATCGAGGCGATTTGTATAATCGCAAAAGTTTTTGAGACCAAGTACTATGATTCGAGCTTTTCGTCGTCGGCGCCTCTCCCGAGTCCTCGATTGATGCGCCCGATTCCGGGGATCTCATTTACTAACTAATTCGACCTTTTCGACACTTCCGGGCACTTCGAGCTCTTCATTCACACGGCGTTTTACGGAACGGCGAGGCTTCAATTTTGAGTCAAACGGGGTTAAAACGTTTACTCTGGGATTTTGTAAGGTTGGTTGATTTAATCATCGGATTTCAGAGGTTTTTGTTTTTCTGCAAAAGGAAGTTTACTGGTGCGTTTCGTGTCTAGTTTAGAGCAAGTCTTGAAATTTAGCAGAACTACACGGCAAGAACGGGAAATGAGTGACCAGTGTCTGGACACTGCTGAGCGTTTTCCAGACGCTGGTAGGCATTGCCTAGACACTAGTAGTCTGGTAGACATTGTATAGACACTGGTAGGAATTGTGCCCACACTATTAGGCATTGTCCAGGCACTGGTAGGCATTGTCCAGACACTTGTAAGCATTGTCTCGACACTGGTAAGCATTGTTCACACAGTGGAAGGCATTTTCCAGGCACTGTTAGGCATTGTCCAGACTATGGTAACCTGGTATGCATTGTAAAGACACTGGAAGGAATTGTACAGACATTATTAGGCATTGTCCAGACACAAGTAGCCTGGTAGACATTGTATAGACACTGGTAGGCATTGTTCAGACACATGTAAGCATTGTCTAGACACTGGTGAGCATTATCTAGATACTGGTAGGCATTGTCCAGACACTTGCAAGCATTGTCTAGACACTGGTAAGCATTTGCCCAGACACTGGTAGGCATTGTCCAGACACATGTAAGCATTGTCTGGACACTGGTAAGCATTGTCTAGACACTGATAAGCATTGTCTAGACACTGACAGGCATTTTCTAGACACTGGTAGGCATTGTCCAGACACTGGCTATGCGAATCCCGTTCTATTTCAGACAGTCTCTAGGCAAGGCTTACCAGTGTCCAAAGTGAAAGTTCGGCCGGAGAAGGCTCAGCAGTACCAGACACTAGCTAATAATGTCCCCTTCTTTTCGCGAATGCGAATATATATAATATATATCTTCCAACTTTTGTTCATTGTCTCAAAGAGTAACTTTTTCCATGAAAACGTACCACTGTCAGTATTCGATCCAAGCTAACCTCGACGATTTTGGAAAAATGTTGTCAAATAAATTGCAAGTAGTCCGAGCTATCATAGCCTCACGTCTGCTTTTCAATTTAATCGGGGATGGAAATTCGTGTCGTATTTTAAGACCCTATCGTGGCGCACTGAAGATTTGATTATGCAGAGTGGATGCCAAACTCGGGCGAAATTCATTTGCTCGAAAATACGCTAATCGAGTTACACGCAAAATATCTTCCTTTTCCCGCAGAGGAAACCGGCCGTTATTGCCAATTCGGTAAGATAATGCAGAAATCTGGACGTGGGCCAAATATTCGCCACGACCACCCTTTACCACCACCCTCCCCTTCTCAAAAAAAGGTACGAGTTTTCTCGATGTCGTATTATCGTTTTCCCTAGCTAACGTTCTATTAGCGTGGGTGTATTGAGCAGTCGAATTTTTTTTCGTAAGTCGTGGAACTTGCCAATGCATGCGATTGTGGATAATCAATTATGATGCTCGTAAGTGAGCACTTTGTTTTTGACGGCAACGGGCGCATTAACGAAACATAGTATGCCCAGTGGAAACATGCTTTTATGGAAATAACGAGGGGGATTGGGATTACGTTCGGTCGTAATCACAATGGACGCACAAAAGCGCGGGTTAGCTCGCCATTATCTTATTTCCACTGAGAAATTATAAGGAAAAAAAAAGCGAATGTTAGTGCAATCACTTCGAAATTCTCGCAAGAATGAAGGCAGGGTGTATGAATGTGATGAAAAAACGTATCGATCTTTGTTTCGAAAGGGGGGTTTTCATAGAAACCCTGAATTACATGGTTTGATGGGTGTCACAGTGAAAATATGTTTTACTGGACATGATGGGGAAATGAAAGAAAGAAAGTGGGGGCTCAAGATTTTGGCTGGTGAAGGGGGGGGGGGGGTTGTGACAGGAAATTCCTGGATCCCGAATTCTTCTTGGGTTAGTTGAGAGTTCAGATATCACAAAGTACGTCCTAATTTCATAGTTAGATATTTAGGTGTCTGTCTTGCATTTTCTTTAAAACTAAGAATTACTCAAAATAGATGATGACACTTTTTCAGGAAATAAACAGTGTATTATGTAAATTGTTCAACGAACGATCATAATTATCAACCAAAAACACCTTCACATAAGTACAAAAAATTTACACAAGTTTTAAGGAAATAAAGGAACAACCGATTTTATAAAAACCACTAAAGTGAATCAAGTAGCCCTATTTCCTCCAACATCGCATTTTTCCTGCTTTCTCATTAAGCCGGGCCTCTGACAATGATAATAAATGCCTCTGAAGTCGAGCGCGACAGTGTTATTTATGTCTAATGAATACCTTCGTAATCATGAACAAAAGTGATAATTACTTTTGTATCCCGCGGGGTCGCGGTTATCTCATTTTCCTTTTCGACCCTTTACGCGGTTGACATTACGCCGTGGGGCGAGCGCAAAAGCCCCCTCGGAAGGAGATGCGTGCGCGAACTGTGTAGTACAGAACGTCAACAAATGTGAATTCATACAGACTGGAGTATAGATGGGAATAATAACAAAAATATCGATTATAGCTCATCTGATGTATTAGAATTGTGTGTGGCGCAAGGCGAGAAAAGAGACATACTGTTTATAGACAAAATTTTACAGGATGGGTGGTTGAATGAATCTCAAAAAGCTACAGAGGCTGGAATGACTTATTTTCAAAAATAAAGAGCTTGGAAAAAAATCGATGTTAGTTTATCTACATTCGAGAAAATCAAAGATCAGATAAAAAATGCATACAGAATTACGTATTTTTCGGAGAACGACTTTATAGATTGTAGGTCCCTTTTCTCGGATCGCGTCATATGTAACATCAATGCATCAGAAAGAAAATATCGGTTTGCCGATGTATGACATATTTTAGACAGATTTTTTAGAAAACAGTTCTCGCAGAATACGAAGGATCTTCTTGTGATTTTCTTTGAATTTCTTCCTAGATACTCAAACTTAAAATCCATTGAATTGAAAAATTAAAATATTCAAAGTATTCCATAGGTTTCTAAGAGAATCATTGTCTTCCTGGATTTTAGTATTATTTGAACTACATAGGAATTGTTGTCAACTCTTTTATGATTTCACTAGATTTTTTAGTATTTTTTAGATTGCTAAGAAGATTTCGCGGAATAAGTGCTCTTGAATTTCAAAATTTATTCTATGGTCGTATTTGAATGAATTTTCTAGAAAACAGTATCTTCATTTCTTTATAATACTTTTCCGTATTTACATTTTCTTTTTTATACGTATAAATATTCAAGGATTTTTCGTTACTTCCGCTGGATTTCTGCATAGATATGGAAAATTTGAATTTATTGAATTCAAAATTTCAAAAATTTTGTGTTATTCTGTGGGTTTCGAGGAGAATCATGTCTTCCGTGATTTTTAGTATTTTTAAAGTTGCTATAAAGATTTCCCGGAATAAGTACTCTTGAATTTCAATTTAATTCTAATGTCGTATTTGAATGGGTTTTCTATAAAACAGTTCCTTTATTTATTTATAGTACTTTTCGTGTTTTCAGTTCTTTTCAATCGGTCGACAATTTTGAGATTTTTTTGTTTTTTTGTTAGAATTTTACATAAATATTGGTAATTTCAAAATTACATGATTTAGAATCGAAAAACTTGGAGTCATTTCATGTATTTGTGAGATAGTTTTTTTAATAATTAAAATCCTAAAATCAAATGAATAGAATAATAAAAACATGTAATTGTTATAAATAAACATACATAAGTTTTTCACCATAGCCGACAGTTGTTGAATTTACATCTATTTCAACAATGTGATAAAACTATTTATTTAGCAATCAAATAATATATCAAGAAATAAAACGAATAAATATAGTAAAATTAAATTGAATGAATTCATTATTCAGGAATTGATGTTATATTTTCTAGAATCATTTGAATTTGCATTATTTTCATGGATTCTTATACAGGTTTCCTGAAAGAAGTGCTATAAAATATAAAGTTTACAGAATTTTTCGCATTTCTATGCATCACTTTGGAAACAATTTTTTCTAAGATCGCTTATAATACGGTAGGTATTTTTTGAGTTGCTTTAGTATTCAAACGATTCAAAGGATTCCTTGATATTTTTATGGATTGTTCCGTAGATATCTTCAAATCAATGCTCTAGTTATTAGGTTTTACGGATTTTGAGTACTAAAGCATTTCTAGCACTTTTTAATGTTTTTAAAATGTCCGATTTCCAGTTTTTGTAGTATACTCTTTTGAATTTCTAGACTAATTTTTTAATTTCAAGTTTAATTTACTGCAATCGTTTCGATGTATCTCCCAAAAAACATCGAAAATATCTAGTACATTAAGTGTTTCGCCTATTTTTGCGTGTTTTATGAAATATGAAGAATGTTTCGGAAGTTATGGATAATAGTTATGGATAATACGCTGGAATCACAAATATCAATAATTTGTAGTTTTTCATAAAGATGTTGAAAAAAATTAGGTCATTATTGATAGATATCTCATGAAATTCGAGTTTTTGAATGTCCTTTCAATTTTTGATTGTGTTTATATTATTGTGAAAGATTTTCGGAAAGATTCAGAAACTGTGAATATCTTTATGCATGTTTCTACATACAAACTTCATTACAAATTTGTTTTCAATTTCTCATATAAGTAGTATCATTTTACGTATTGAATTTCGTAAGATTGAAGTTCCATGGCTTTTCATTATATTTATTATTCCTTCATGGAACAGTTACTTTGTAAATTTCTCATACTTGAAAAATTTTTTTCTTCGTTTTCCCTTAAGATTTGACTCAACGAATAAATAGCATTGAGACTAAATAATATTTTCGGGGGGAATGAAACTATGAGAACATCGTTTTGATAGAATGTAACGTCCATCGAATATTCCTGCACTCATATATTTTAAAAATTGACAACCGCCGATTGTCCTTTATACAGGTCATTCAACTTGAAAACAATGAAAGTTAAAAAACAGTGAAAAAAAAAAAAAAAAAAAATGAAGTTAAGGTCGGCAGGAACCATTGACCCAAATGTCTAACAAAAATTCAAATTTTGGTTAATCAGAAAGACATGTCGATACTCAAATATATCGATACGTATCACCCATCTTTATGAAGAATTATTCTGTAGGAAGCACCCGGTTGAGGATTCGGTGATCCCCAAGAGGCCGGGTGAATTTTTCTCGCTGACGTTTGACGAACAAGGTTTTTGATTGGTTAGCCCGTATCACAACAGCCCCGCGGCTAGCGCTCGGGCCGCGCTTTGTATGACCGCTGCGCGCGGAAAATTGGCTGGAATTGCGATCCGTACAATGAGAAATTGATATTCCCCCGGGAATTCCGTATTCCAGAGCTCCTACGTGTACGCCGGCTACGTGTAACGTTTAGAGTAACGTCGTTTGCTTTGTCTGCAAGTTCCAACGGACTTTCGTGAGCTGGATGAAGCTGCAGTCGATATTTGGACACTGGGGACGCCAGCATTGGACTCCAGGTCCCCGGACTCAAATTGACCAGGTCTTTGTTTCGAGGTTCGAGTTGCAGGTAAATTCCAGAGAATTGGCTGTTTTCGGAGGTCAATGAGGAAAATGAGGTTTCTGTCTGATGTGGGAATGGATATTATTTTCTGGAGAAGAGGTTGAACCCTTATCAACGTTGTGGAAATCGTTCAATATGTTCAAACAATACCACTCCCAGCAAAATTAAACATCACAACATTCATTCCTCAAGTTGAGGAATGTATCATACTTCTTTTGACGGATGTTATCTTTATTGCTCCATTTAACATCGAGACATGCGATATTTTTCCGTCGAAAACTTGAGAAACAAAAAGGGTCTTGTTAAACGCGATTGTCGGACCAAACACTGGGTTTTACTACTTTCAGCGCGCTCCATTTTCGCGCTCCTCTGAATTCAATTTGTATTTGTTGCGCTTTCTCGCTTTCCCGAGCACTTTTTCATCACGTAACCTACATCGTCAAAGTTTTCCAACGGATGTATCGGGAAGCGTTCGCGAAAAAGTTTGCGAGTAAACTTTGTCGTGAGACCTTGAAGATGAATTTTTTTTTTTTTGCTCAACTTGGCCATGCGTATTTTTACCATCGATACTTTATGTAATCGTGATTTTCGAAATTTTACATGTACGAAATTCCGTGTTTTACATATGTAATATTTCAAACTTAACCTTAGTTGTTCAATATTTATTATTCGATATTTATTATTTTTTATGTATCATTAAATGTTAAATATTAAGTATATCATTCAATTATATTTTGTGTATAATATACATATCATATGTATATATTACATTACAATAATATTGAACAACATATGTTATTTTTATTTATAAATATTGGAAAATATTAGTTCAGTGACAAATATTTTTTTTTTTTTTTTCAATATAAAATATGTAATCTCTGAATATTTAATATGTAATGTTTCATATTTGATAATTTATTAATTATTATTATATGCTTATTCTTTAGTATATTATTTGATAATATTTGGTGTATGATAGATACATAATATTTATTATATTTTTGGAAAAAAAATACTATATTGAACAGCATGTACAATTTTTATTTCCAAATAATTATTTTTATAAATCTATCAATAAATACTCAATATTCACAGTTTGATATTTATTACTTATGATTTATCATTGGATATTGAATATTTCTTATATAATTTGAAAACATTTTGTGTATTATATATATATATATATATATATATATATATATATATATATATATACATACATATAATATATATTATATTATTGTGAAAATATACAATAATATTCAACAACATGCATAATTTTTATTTACAATTTTTAATGTTTTTTTAAAAATATTTATCATTTACCATCAAATATTTATTATTTAGTATATTGTGTAGTAATATTCTGTGTATAATAGATGTATTATACGTATCGTTTCTTGAAAAAAATACAATAACATGCAACAACCCATATAATTTACATTTATAAATATTCAAAATTATGAATTTTATAATTGATATTAGGTTTTAATACAAAGTATATAATATTAAAATATTCAATATTTATTATTTAATTTTATTATTTTTAAATTCATTATTACATATTCAATATTTAAAATTTTATATTTGATATTTTGAACTAAATATTCTAAACATCATATTTGACATATTTCAGATTGATATATTTTCCATTTTTAAGTATGTAAAAGTTAGATATTTTATATTAAGTAAGTTTATGTTTGATAATGCAGGAAAAGTCAGAGATGTAAAATTATAAAATAGTTGACGCCTAAAAATCAGGTTGAATAATTTTAAATTATTTTCATTGAAATAAATTTACAGTTTTCAAAAAACTTTTACTGAACATTTATTAATAGTTCTATTGTATTATTTATTTATCATAATATATTGATTATATTCTTTTCATAAAAAAAAAAAAAAAAATAGTTTTCCGAAGGTGTTTCATGAAATTACATGTATTTAGTTTTAGAATGTTCAAATTTTCAAAAAGTCTAATTTTCACCCATTCACTCGGATATCTCTTTGAAATGATCACTACTGTATTCAAAAAATAAAAAGATTCCTGTGGAAGTCGTTTGAAAAAACTTTTATTCGGAGTAAATGAATCCACTATTTTTCCATTGATAACTCGTCGCCAACTGTATTTTAAATACATCAACAACTTAATGCAAAGTTATGTAAAAATTTCGTGAAACTTCGAAGGATATTTTCATGAATATTAAATTCCAAGAATTACATCCCGTGGTAGTATAAAGTTTTCTCTTGTTTTAACGTTCGGAAAAGTACACGAAAGTTTGAAGGAGTTGTTTGAAAAATGTATTAACCTTGATACTGGTGATCACTGAATTTTATTAAAGGGTAGTGTAGTGCAATAAAATCGAAACTCACGAGAAAATATTCATAAATTGGGTGAAAATAAATTACTATCACCTGGTATTCTTTGAAGGGGAAAACAAGAAATTCAAGACTGCTTCTGGAAAGATGCAAGGACGCGCGAAAAGGATTAAGAACCCCTCGTTCGGTCAAGACGAGTCCCCCACCCCCCCCCCCTTTTTTTCGCCTAGTGAAAAAGTTGGCTCGCTCGTGATGAATACTAATTAGAGACTTGTGAAATAAAATTAGTCAGCCGAAGCTTAAGGACCTGCGGTTCGAGCAGTGTAGAGCCTCTTATGATAATATAATAATACCCGCACTGCCTCGCAGGATGCAACTTTCTAGCTCATTATGCGTTGAGTTTATAACTTGAATTAGATTCCCGCTTACACCTTTCATTATGAGTACTCAGCAATCCACTTTTTTTGCACTAGCTGGGTTTATTAAATTTTCTAACGAGCAGTTGTTACAGCCACTATCGACGTTCCGAGTGATTCTCGCGGTTCAAATCCCCGAGTTTAAGAAAAAAGAAAAAAGTCTGAACCGGATTACGAACCTCGGTGAATTTTATATCGTTTCCACCACTCCGCGAAAGTGCTTATTTTCCGCTTGCACGGATCATGTATATTTTTACGTGTAGCGCAAGAAAGTGGTAAGCTCATTGTCACTTCCACGTTGCATCGTGATAAGAAGTTTTGCATAATTCCCTCTGTGAGAGTGGCGTGAGCAAGCAGCGAGCTGGCTCACTCGACACGCGACTCGCGATAAAAAGGGAAAAAAAGGCACCACTTGTCTCTCTAGCCTCGCTACTGTGTCGATTAGTAAACACTTGAGCGATGAGGGTCGACTCACAAAGGTTTAATCATCGAAAGGCTCGAGTGTGTAAGGCGAAACAATGGGGAGTCTGAGGTGTGTGTGTTTTTTTCAAGATTTTCGCGTTGTTATGAAATAGTGGTGAAAATAGGAAGCTTGACAACTGGTTGTGACGTGTACAATTCGTTGACAGCACTATGGATGTTTGAATGAATAAAAAGTTCAACCTGGTTAAAGGACGTCGCAACTAGGAAGGGGGGGGGGGGGGGGCGCTAGAATTTTGACAAGGGCAGCATATCTATTTTGTAATTCAGCTTTGAAGCGTTTCATTATAAAAATATGTACTGGATTTCACAAATGGACTGAAGTTCATGCAAAATTTCATAGATTTAAAAAAAAAAAAACAAGATGTACAGTAAATCTTCTGAAAATACAGAATGTATACAAATATGTATTTCAAAGATGTCCATTTATTTAACTAGAATATATCAAACTTTATATCTCACAGCATTGCATTCTAAAGATCTATCTAGGAATCCATTACAATGTTAGAAATGCATACCAATTCTAGGAATCTTCAAAAATTGTTCAAAAGCAAAAATACCAAGAGTCATTTGAATCGCTACAAATAAATCTAAGATGAAACTGTCCTGCAAATTCGTTTGAAAAACCATCAATCTACAGAATTTTGATGCTAAGAGCATAAAATTTTTTTAATTCACGGATCAATTTATTCAAATATGAGAAAATCTGAAGAATATCATAAAATACAAAGATATACCATAAATAGAGATAATTTTGAAAAAGATTTAAAATAATACGAATCCCCAAGATACTGCGATTCTATGAAAACATTCTTTTCTCAAAAATTTACAGAAATGAAAAAAAATCAATAAAACTTTCCATTATAAAGGAATTGGTCGTGAAAAGCTGTAGATAACACGAATTCTTCAAAATACTATGTAGAAATCAACCAAAGAAAGATTATGAGAAATCGTTAAAAATGGTGAAAATCTATGAAACTTCAAGTTTGAAGCGGAAAATTTTTTAATTTACATATAAATCCATGTAAATATTTAAAAAAAATTTTTAAAAATACTAAAAAATACATAGATATCTCATAAGCGGTAAAAATTTCGGACAAGCTAAAAAGATCCAAAATTTACAAAGTGCTGCAAATCCATATTTCTATTCTTTTCTCAATATTTTAGCGAAATAATCGGAATTTATGATAATATTTATTTTGAACCAGTGATATCTAAAAATCGTCAATGGAAAGTAATAGAAATACTTGGAAAACCAATGAAAATATGAAAGATTGAATCAATACTAAATTATTCAGTTTTAGAAATCTGAAATATTAGAAATGTCTTAAGAAACTGATTTCTAGATAATGAAACGAAATAATGAAATTTAAAAAATTTTAAATTTTCAAGTACAAACTTCTAGAAATCTATATTGTTGTTCTTGAAAACACTGGACTCTGAAAAAACCTAAAAAATCCTGCTGAATTCGAAAAAAAGGGGGTCACCAACGGATATAAAAATACTCGAAATTCTTTTGGCATGATTAAATACTAGTATAAAATGTAATTTTATTTCCTAGCATAATTATAAAATAAGTAAATACCTATGAAAACCTAGAGTCGCAAAGCATTGATTTCTAGACATCTACAAAAAAATCCATAAAAACACTATAAAATTGTGAAAAATGTGAAAATAGCAAAAGCCATCTTGATGTAGTGCAAATAATTAAAATCATAGATTCCAGAGTATTAAATACCATATATTTATATAATAATTTTTGAAAATACTTGATGATATTTGAAAAGAACGAAGAGCACCCTGCTTACTTTCAATAATACTGGAAAATACAGAAATTAGTACTAAAAATACTAGAAATCAATAAAATATCAGAATGGCATGTCGCACCATTCTCTCAGACAACTGTAAAATTATAGAGAATTTTTTTAAAACCTTTGAACCTAAGGCAGCAAATTCTTGATATCGATATAGAAATAAACGTGAAAATTCCAGAAAATCGTTTTAATTCAAAATACTGGAAAAATACGATTTACATCGAGAATACTGAAAATTTACAAGACACTGGTAATTTTTGGATATACATTTAACATTTTCCAAAAAAACTATTTTTATTCCTTAAAATTTAATGATATTCAATATCGTCATCATACAATTTCTGAAACCTCTATGACGGTCCACAAAAATACCGAACACATTTAGAAATCTAGAATACCCTGATATCAGTACAGAAATCAGTACAAAAATATGAAATCACAAATTGACACCAGGTTGACAAAAAAAAAAAAAAAAAAAAAAAAAAAAAAAGAGTAAGAAAAAATACAGAATTCCATAAATACTAGCTCTCTTTGAAATACCTTAAAAAAGGAAGAAAGTATGTGGCATGTTTAATGTATGCAGATATAATCGTTCTGAAAATTTAGAAAAATATTATATACATATAGACACCCTTAAATTCTAGAGCTCGCAATTCTGTGAATCAATGTAGAAAATTCTTAAAAATGCAAGGAAACTTTTGCACAGGATTTACAGTTTAAAAACCAAGACTAAGACAAGTTAGAAATGAGATGTTGTGATCTTATACAGAAACTTATACATATATATTATGAAAAGTAAAAGTTTGAGCTTGCAAATCGATTTACAAGATGAAAAAGTGCAAGAATGAATATTCATCGCTACATTGAAATAATTATAGATTTTCCTCTCCGACATTCATGCTCACCCCTCCGTGTAAAATTGCCTTGCAACGTATCTGTTTGGTTGTCAGAGAAATGTAACTCTCGTCTGTATATATTTTCTTTAAACCACCAACTCATCATCCCTCACTAGATTAAAATTCTTGTAACTGATTAACAGAAAATCCGCCTCGAAAAACTGTGCTTGCTTTCTCGTCGGCACGAACTGCAATTTCCCGATCCACCCATCAAGCCCAAACCTATTCACACGCCAGAGGCATTTTCCAAGTTTTGCCGGCGTAGGGATAAATGAGAGTCAAGCGCACTCACCTTCAGACTTGGGCGCGGGTGGCTTGCGGGTCGCCCAATTCGTCCGGATGTTCCTGCTACCGAGCCACTGGCCGTTCATGGCGCCGATGGCGCTCTCTGCCTCCTGAAAACACGTCACGTGATAAGGAGCTAGACGATAAAATGCAGGCATCGCGAAACAAAAGTGATCCGAACGACCGAATTTTCCCGGGTGCTACATAAAACGGGCGGATCTTCCGAACGACTGTTTTCAGAAGACGAAAGATTGCGCTCTTCCATGCGAAATTATTTCTCTTCATTAGAGTAACATAATATGAAGTTTGGTTAGGCTTAGTTTGGTTTGGCTTGGTTAGGTTATGTTGGGCCAGCACAAGTTTTTTTCGACCTTAGAAATATTATTTCATGTAGGGAGTCGAACTCAATTTCTGAGCGTTCCTCTTGAAACACAATGTGTTCCTTTCAGAACGCAGAGTGAACGCAAAGGATCTAAAAGGAATGTTTTTTTTTCAAAACTATCAGAAATATATATATTCATAAGATATGTTCTAAAATTTCGAACCTTTTTGTTTACTGTGATGCACCATCGTTTCATTTATGAAAGTTATTACACATAAGTTTTATTAACAAAACTCTTTTTGTATGGTGCACACATCGTTTCTCTTTTCAAACGTTCCATTATCATGGCATTTACCTTATCGAAAAAAACGGTCTTACTATGGATTATTATTTTTAGATCTTCTATAAGCTAGAGGTCGTTTTTTACCGCTTCTGGGTAGGTCGTTATAATAAGAGCATGACAGAGAGCGCAATTATCCGCTTCGCGCCATTACGCAACGAGTGGCTAGAATTGCGGGGGAGAAAAATTGATATCACGCGAACGGTATGAGGCGTCGTTTCTCAGGTCTGATCCCTCGACGGTCACGCTTCCAACGAAATAACTGGATAATACTTTTTTCTCTATCAGTCCTCTCGTTGATCCCACGAAATATTTTTCTATTTCACAATAAAACTCGTCATTTCTGATATGTTCAATACTAAAAAGTCCTATAAACGACGAGTACCATCTTTTCCTTGGTTCCTACTCGGTGAAACTTGACGTAATCGACGTTTCTTGACATTTTTTATTCACGAGAATCACGAGTCACATGTAAAAACCATTCAAAATGACCGCATGAATACCAAAAGCGGTCTTTTATAAGAGCAATGAAAAGATAACGACGCATGAAAAATTGAATAACTGTGAAATTCGAATAATAAAAGTTTTTCATGTCGTGGGATGGTGCAATGCTCAGACATCTTTCAAAAGCGTAATATCTTTTTTCTATAATACATGATGTGCCGAAAACCACGGAAAATAATTTTTCAGATTTTTCTTCATATTTTTCCGAGTCGGAGGTTCTTCGTCACTTTTTACAAAACTCAAAAACAAAGAAGATATCAAAGCAACAAGTTTTAACCAATGAACGCGCTCCTTCGACAAAATTCGATGGCCGGATCGAATAAGGGGACATGGCGCGCGGGACAGTTAGAGAATGAGGGAATGAGATTAAAATTTTCGTCTACTGGCGCTGGGTCCGTTAAGTCATTCCTTCATTCTCTAACTGTCCCCTGCGCCACGTCCCCTTATTCGATCCGGCCACGCGTTTATTCATTAAAACTTGTAGCTTCAATACCTTTTTTGTTTTTGAGTTTCGTAAAAAGTAACAGAGGACTTTTCAATTCGGAAAAATATAAAATATAAGGCAAATAGTCCTTTGTATTATATTTCTCAAATTTTATTTCCAAAAGAGCATGAGCTTCCCAATCCAAACAAATTGAACTAAAACATCCTCTTCCATATATTTTTAAAAAAGGTTACTGTAATAAAATAAAGTCTCATCCACGTTGACCCAATAACATAAAATTTATTGACTGTCGAAGCTTTTAAGGGCACGGATTCAATATCCCCTGGCTATGCTTTTTAAAAGAACTATTCTATGCGCTGCATGTTAACCAATCGATTTGTGCAAACACTGGAACCAAACAACCTGCACGATGTGTTGACTTTGCCAATTTTTTTCCACGAAATCGTAAGTAAACTTTAAACCTACGTTTAATTCACTAATTGCTGGACGATGATGTTTCTGGCAAGCTTCGTAAATTATTACGTGCTGGGTTGAGTTACATTTCACGTTTGTGGTTGCTGGGGAAACGAGAGGATTCTGTTAGCTTTGACATTCAAAGAATTATACTTTTTTTTGTCATCTGAATATAAGATTTTTTATCCCCGTAAAATAAAGAAAAAGTGCACGCGTAAAGGATATGTTTTTCATAAAATCATAAAAAATTCGATTCATTAATCGAATATGTCTTCTTCGTCATTTCTTAAAAAATATGTTCCATGAAAAAAGGTGACGTGTATGAAAAAAATGGTATCATTCGTATCAGGAAATTTTTATTTATAGCATCAACTTCTGTGTGAGTTGAGAACACACATGCAAGTTTGGCGTCACTTTAGTCAGTTCTATTGTTAAATTTCACTTTTGTTAAGCAAAAAGTTGTCAAACAATGGAGTGTCACTTACGCTGTGATGGACATAAGCAAGCGATTTTCTTATTTCAAGCATCGTTGATTTCAACTAATAAAGTTCCAATCCATAAACTCCAGCTATTATCGTCAATTGCTCAGTACTTTTTATAGAATTAAGTAGAATAACAAGATATAAAAACTTTGGCTAGTTCTCGAGTAATCAAGCGTTAGGAATCTACGTCTGGAAATATAAATAAATACGAATATCATAAATATAAACAGGGTATAAAAAATGACAGTGTACATATCAATTTTGAAAGAAAAAAATGGGATACTTTCTAAAATACTCAATTTTAGTTGCATAATTTTTTTTTCCTTCATGACATAAGAATCATCGTCTTAAAAAATGTTGAAATGAACCTCAAAGTCGAATAAATTATTTATCTCATAATTATACTGCAAATTATAATCTTTTCCATTATTAATGACTGTTAGAAAGTTGACTTTTATTTACGCTAATGCTGAAAGCATACAGAAACAAATATTTTACGTACATTTGGAACGTAAATTTTACTTCGTATTTCAATATAATATCCAAATATATCTAAATGCATTCATGCAATTTATGCCTTTCAAATTATCACTTTTGAGATAATATGAAATTACAGACTTTTCAAATGTGATAGCCAAGTTGCTGAAAAATATTATGAAAAAACTAAGAAAACAATAAATTTCAGACTGTATTTTCGTGGCAAATTTTCGCATGGATTTTGAATATTTCTTGGATTTTTGAAAATTTCATTCAGTTTTTCATTTTTACAATTTTCATACATTTCATTAATTATCCAAGTATTTTTATGAATTTTGATATAGATTTGCAGTATTGGATGGTTTAGTTTTACAAGTTTTATAGATTTTTATTATGTGCATAAATTGTTGAAAAAAATGTCTCCTTAGAATCACAGTATATTCAAAATAAATATTAATTTCAATGTGTCTCAAAACTTTCAGCATTATTAAAATATCGTATTTTTTTACTATTCTTCGAGATTTGTAATATTTGGATGGATTAATATGTAACCTTCACAAATTTTCGTGCTGTAATAATTAAGACTCTCAAGATTCTAAAAATTTCAAACGATGATTCAGAACACATTTTTCAAATAGTTTTCTGGTGTTTTGAAGGATTGTTGTTATTTTTAGATGTTTATATCTCACTATCTTAAATTTTGAAATTTTCAATATTTTCATAAATTTTAAAAAAAGTACTATTATCATAGATTTTAAATATTCAAAAGAGATATCAAACTTTGAGTGAGTTTTTTATTTTGCCAAAATTCATGATTTTATTGAATTTTCCAGATTTTCATGAAGTTCTACATAGATTCGCAAAATAGGATTGTTTGGGATACAAAATTTCATTGACTTTTATCATTCCTATTAATTTTCGAAAAAAAGACTATCTCATAGAATTGCGTTATTTTAAATCTCTTTCAAAATTTTAAGTACTTATGAAATATCGTAATGCTGTCTAGTATTCTGCATTTCATAAATTCGAAAAATTTCATGCTGTACAACATAAAACTTTACAGATACTTATCATTTCAAATATTTTTAAAGGACACAGTTTTTTCCGCGATTTTGAGTATTTCAAAGAATTTTCGTTATTTTCAGATGTTTGCACTCTAATCTCTAAAAGTTAAAAAATATGCAATATTTCCATAAACGTTTTCGAAAAGCAGAGTTTTCAAAGATTCTTAATGTTTGACAGACTTCTAAAATTTTGAGTTCAATTTGAATTTTATAAAAATGATTAATGTATTGAACTTTTCAGATTTTGATCAAGTGCTACGTAAATTTTCAGAATCGGATGATTGAGGATAAAAAGTGTTACAGATTTTGATAATTTCTATAAATTTTTAAGGATAAACTATCCGTATAGCATCGCAGTATTAAATAGATTTCTATTATTTTTTAAAAATTTTTTTCGAAGTATTTATTACTCATCACGTATCGCTGTTTTTTATGATATTCTGAATTTTAAATATTTTAATGAAGTGATACGTAAATTTCCAAAATTACATGTTCTATAATGTAAAGCATTAGAAACTATAAAGATTTTAAACGATTATTCAGAACACAGTTTTTTCGTTGATTTCGAGAGTTTCAAAGAATTTTGGATTGATACTTTTTTAAATAATTTCTCATGATCTATTGTATGAAAATATAATGTTGAAGATTTTCATGTAATTTTTGTTATGTTGTTCAATTCTTAAGAATTCAAAAAAATTTTTTTCTTCTTAATGAATTCGATTCTTCTTCTGACTAATAAGCCATACAAAATTTTTTTATCTTCAAAAGACATTATAATCTTTTTTTCGAATTATAATTTTGTTTATTCAACTGTTTTTTCATTTTTCTAGGCTTTTTTTTTCAATAATTGTCACATTTAAAAGGTACATAGTCATGTATTGAATGATAAATTGATAAAAAGATATATAACAAAATAAATTTATAAATAATAAAATTCTGAAATCGATTGTTCAATAAAAAAATAAGGGTCAAAGACCGCCTGGTAAGGAAAAAGGTTTTCGAATGCATCGCGAAATGCATTGACGTATAACCGCGGTGCGCTATTGGTGAAAAAGTTTCTTTCGGCCACGTAAGCTCAGCCAGTGTCGAAGCTTTATGATTTAGTAATGTGTGTAAAGCTTGGTGTTTGGCATACGACTCGCAAAGGGGAACGATAGTCGCGGGAGCAAAAAGCGCCGATAATGTGTGCCTTACATGGAAAACGATGATTTAGGTGAAAGTGCAACGATCATAAAGAATTCATGTCCATAAATAGAGACCACGATTGTTATTGACTGCAAATTGCGAAGATTCGTGGTTTGCTTTCTGACTCTCTCAATAAGTAAAATATTAAAAGAACAATTTATTCAAATTAAATTGTTTTATAATTCGTTCGTTTTCATATAATTATAATAATCGAATATTTTTAATTAATTTATTCAGTTTTATTTTCATGTCAGACGTAGTTCCTGTGCCATTTTAAGCGTTCTTTGTTATTTTTCATCGCTTTTAACTCCCTTCTGCAATGCGGTACTGGCTTTTAAAAGCTGTCAAAAAAAAATTCAAGCCTCTTATGTAACGACGTTAATGTAGAAATTTCCGGCACTACATTATCTTTCTTCTTTATTTTTACTTGCGTTCTTTTCGACCCAAGCAATGTTGCGAGGTTTCCATGCAATTATAGCTGTTTTAGTACCTAGCGTCATTTGAATATTCCGCGCCATTATTTACGTGAAGTTTCTGTATGAAAAAGAGTCAACTCGTTTATGAAAATTTGAAAAGTGATTTTGGAGTGTTCATAGTCTAAATATTGTTACTTGAATTAACTAAGCTTATGTTCAAATGTATTTTTTTTTTTTTTTTTTCCCAGAACACGATACTCTGGCGAGTTAAATTTTTAATCAACCGGGATTCATTTTTTTCCGTCCATAATTAACGTGGATGAAAACCTTTGTAACACCGTTTTTTTGCAAAAGAAAAAAGCAATTTAGCACATCAAATACTAGCACGAATAATTTTATTTTTTTGTTTGTTGCATATGACCATATTGTAAAAAAATTGCAAAAAATTTGTCGTCGAATGTTTATTGACAAATTTTCTTCTTGTAGAACCTCAGAATTCTGAATATTTAATTATCTGGTAATAAAAGTCCGATTTTTCGGTTTCTTTAATTACTCAATTTTCAAGCTATACAACTTTTTGTTCTTGTTTGTCGAAACTCTGATTCCGATGTCACTAACGTTAAGATTCTTTTAATTTTTCTAATACTTGTATTATTTTTCTTATTTTTTAAGCAATTTGATATGTGCGAACATATATTTTTCCCTTTCCCGTGGCCCTGGAGACAGCCGCGCGAGTTGCGCGCTACCACACTCCGTTCCGAGTACTTTGAATATTCGCGCGCCTCACGGCAACTTCCCCCGCGCGCCGCTAGGTGGCTGCTTGTTTTATTTTCGCGTTGGCGAGGTATTCCGTGGGGGCATTAAATAGAGGCGCGTACCACGCTCGAGGCGCAAAACCCCACCCATTCCCTGCGAGCAGTGGTGCTCCAAGCGACAAACAGTATTAGGCGCTAGAGCATCACTCCATCTCCTCATTCATATCCTGGCGCTAGCGATGACGCAAATCGGCGCTATAGCGACGCGTGAAAAGAGCCCTCCAAAACCGACCTACCTCTTCGAATAGACGAATAATATCTATTTCTTTTTTTTATTTTTAGATCGGATTTGTAATATTAACTATAATCATAAGCTTGTGTGACGCCTTTTCAAATGAATAAAAACTAAATTTGTTTTATGGATTTCTATTCTTTTATTAACCACGAACCCGATTAAAGCCTCTCTCTACCTTGTTGAAATTTCCACTTACAACAATTTCAATGACTTCATAGATTCTAAATATTTTAATGGATTTCTATCGAACTTTTTAGTACATATTCGATGCTGTAGAAATTATATTTTCAAAATATTTCAATAATTTATAGATTTACAAGGAAATTATGGATATGCAGATTTAAAGTATTTCGTCGATTTTGGGATTCATTGTATTTTTTTTTTTTTTTATGCACTATTGTACTTTTTGCTAGCATTTTTTCAAATAACTATTATTTCTATACTTGCATTGATAGAGTTTTGGGATTTTTTTCAATAGCAAAGTATTGAAAATTTCCACGATTTTATATACATTTATATATGAAAATATATTAATTTATAACATATTCATTTAAATTTTTTAGAAAATTATTACTGTGATACTTCAGACGATTTTTTTTTGTCGTATTTTTTGCAAATTCATTAAATTTTTTTTTTAAGCATTCTATGCTGAAAAGTAGCAGAAAGAAGGAAAATTAAAAAATAGAACATTGAAGAAAGTAAAAATTTCATACTGAAAAATAACAAAAGTAGAAAAAAGCAATGTATGGCTTTCTCGAAATAAATACGGTACGATTAAAATTTTTTTTCAATTTTTTAGAAAACTATATCTTCATTTTTTTTGAGTATCGGTAGATTAAGTTTCTTTTGCACTTTTTTGATTGTGAATTGGAAGAACTGACGAGTATTTTAGAGGGCTTTAATTATTTTTGCGGATTGCAACAAGGATTTTTATGTTTGATGTTATAAAGACAGTATATTTATTACTTTAACAATACTTTTACTAATTCTATGGAAACCTTTTTTCTCAATACAAAAGTGATCAACAAATTATCATTTATTTATAATTTTCGCGGTATTAATTATTATCTCGTAAAATTTTCTAGTTCTTTAATGGATCTCTAGTGTTTTCATAGATTACTATATAAGTTTATCAAATTTTGATGCTCTACAGTTCGAAGTTTTTTTGTTCTGAAACACTTGTTTAAATTTCTCAGTAAACAGTATCATGTATCC
The DNA here is from genome assembly GCA_028476575.1 of Platygaster robiniae. Taxonomy (NCBI): domain Eukaryota; kingdom Metazoa; phylum Arthropoda; class Insecta; order Hymenoptera; family Platygastridae; genus Platygaster; species Platygaster robiniae. The sequence continues at coordinate 552,424 of CM052027.1, forward strand.
AAATTCGTGTCACTTTTTTTTCGTATCGATACGATTTTTGAATCATTCTTGCATTTTCCTAGATGTATACATAGTTTTTTGGAAATAGATTTTCTCGTACTCAAGATTTGTAAAATTTTTATATAAAAATATACCTATGTAGTTTTCGAGTAGAAATATTATTATAGTACTTTTTGCATTTTTCGAGTACTTATAAAATTTTGTGGAATTTTCTGATATTTTAAGAAATTTCTATCATTTTTGTAAATACCTTCATAGATTGTTAGAGTTAGATAGTCTAAGGATCCAATTCGATAGAGTTTCAGTAATTTCAATGATTTTTCTGAGAATAAATTCAATGTCAATTATTATTTTTTCGATATTTCTTTATTGTGTGTATGTTGTTTGTTTCTACAATGTTTTCAAGCCTTTTCTAGAAGTTTTGACATTTTCAATATATTTGTGAAGATTGTTAGAATATTTTTGAGGATCTAGAACTCTAAGTTCAATACATATTATGTATTTCTTGTGATTTTTCGTAAACAGTACTTACATAGATTTCTATAACTTTTGAAAATTCTTCAGTGTTTGTAAATTCGAAATATTTTTTTGTATATTAGAGATCCATATGCATGTAGATTATTTACAGCATGGAAACAATCGTATGAATTTGAATTTTCTGTACTCTACAACGCTAACTTTTATTGTTAATATTAAGCTTGGAAAATTTTTTTCCTTAGGCTAAGATTCTAGTTCATTTTAATAGAGTAAAATTAAAAATTCCTTGTATTCTGAATTGTCAAAAGGAATTCAACTCCAACAACTGTAGAATTCATCATTTATTTAAAATTCATTATTTTGTATGGTTTTCATTTCCATCATTTGAATCTATATTATATAAAGTTTGCAACAAACCATCAAATAATAAATAATGATTGATAAATTGCAAGAAGTCTTCGAGCCTCCCGAACTTTTGCCTACACCCCAGGCCCCAGTAGCCTAGGTCGAAAATCCGCCGCGTAAATCACAGCCTGGATAGACGCTCGTCGTAGAAAGGTCCTCTTCCTTGGCACGAAAGCCGAGAAAAGAGGCGTTCTCCAAAGTCGAAAAGGGAGACCAGCACTGGGTGGCTGGCAGTCAAAGGCACGTCGAGAGAAGAGAAGCCCTTTTCCTTTGCCGATGCCCTATCGATCCGCAGGAAGTGCCTTTCCGCGTCCGTACGATTACTCTCGCGAGATTACTGTTGCCCGGGTATAAATTTCCCGAGTGTCTCCGCTAACCTCCAGGAACAAGCGAAAATTCAGCCGGACCGCGTCCGATGTTCCTCGGATACGGGGACCTAAATCCCGGCCCGCTACAAACTGCTTCCTCAAGCGTGCAAAACCGGCGACTTTCTCCGCAAGCGCTTTATTTCGCCCCGTTTTGTGTACGCCCGCAAAAAAATGGCCATCGTAACTCGCCCCTGTCTCCGCCAATCGCCCAGCGCGGAAACAAATTTTCAAAAGGAAGAACCCTTTTTATATATCCCACCGGATGTACTTATTTTGCCCGTGCTTTTTTCGGCGTCTGGGCGGTCTCAAAGTTTTATGAATATTGCCGTTCTAAGGGGTTTTTGGTATCGACAGCTGGAATTGGTCGGGTATTCTATTACTCGAAGCATTTTCCAGGGTCATTGATAGAAGCGATTTAAATAAAGAAATACTCAATTAAGAAGGTAGAATGTTTTCCAGTAGCGGTTTCCAAAAAAATTTGAAATATGAGTGTCTTTGATCACGGGGTCGTTCTTTTTTTTACAAGAGGAGCATTTTTTGTGATTTTTGCTTCCCAAGAAGGTTGACAGAGTAATAATTTTCGATAAAAAAACTGGGAAACGAAATAAACTTTTAATATCAAATTAGTTTAAAACACAGTGAACACTTCCCTAATTTTAAAAAAATAATCAATCAACAGTTTGTGAAAATTTGCAGAGATATTCTACACGGAAAGAGCGGGACATGCGTAGCCAATGTCTGGACACTGGTAGGCATTGTCCAGACACTGGCTACGCGTGTCCCGTCCTATGCCTACCAGTGTCTAGGCAACGCCTACCAGAGTCTGAAGTGAAAGTTCGGTCGGACATTTATCAGCAGTGTCCAGACACTGGCTACGAGTGTCCCGTTCTCTACGTGTATTTTTCTAGAACTTATTGATTCCCTGTTCTTTGATTTTTAGATTAATCGATTGAACATAGTATAATTATTCTTGAATTTTTTTCCCTAGCACTTTATGATAATGAAAATGAATAGGTTTTCGGAAGTAATATTAATTTAAAATATGCATACCCATAAAATTATGTGAAACAAACAAAAATAAAGGTTTAAAAAAAGAAATTCAGCTTGTGCTTCAAAAGAGAACGTTTTTTTTATCAATTGTCCTTAAATTCATGCGCTGCATTGTAAAAAGATATAATTTTATAAAAAGTTAATAAAATTGACAATTCTTGAACATATGGTTCGATAAAGCCATTCAAACACTAAGGAGCATACCTGAATATGCTTGAAAATGTGGAAATACTTGAAAAATTGAAGAAAAAAAAAAGAATAAATAATCATAATCTGTTTGAAACCTATTGTTTTCTGGTGAATTTGAAATAATCGTTAATTCTTTGATGCAATGACATTAAAATTTATTAATCTATTGAGCCACACATAGAAATAGTCGAAACACATCAAAATGCCAATCAAATTTCATTTTCAAAATTATAAAATACCAGTCATAATCAAAAGTCAATATCTTTTAAATTATTTCGTAATCATATATGTTAATGCAAACATACAAATACAGATTTATCTTCGTTTTAAAATTTTTCCGGATATACTCATTTTAATTATCGACTTCATTTCATTTTCCTTTTAACACGTCTTTCTTCGTATTACATCGAATTTTTTCCTTTTTTTTTCTGATAAGCTCTGAATGTTAATGTTTACATTTGCGAGACATTTAGTAACTTTATTGAACTCATTACAAGGAAAGAACTGGAGAATTTTTTTTTTTTTTAAATATTGCATATGATTTCGACGATTTTTCATATCAGAAATTCGATCATACGGATATTTGTTGAGAAATCGTTTCGTTTTATACAATATTGAACTCATTTTCAATTACTTTTTTCGCTACGACGTGATTACATCCGAATCTTTTTATAATTTTATATTTCATATTTCTTCAGGAGAACCTTGTTTCCTCAATTATAGAGAATGATTGAAAACTACTTTGACTTAACCTCTTATGGAAAATTTTAATAATTATTTCTTATAAATACTGCAAATTTTATGCAATTTTAATAATTCACACATTTTTAGTACAGTAAGTATATTCCTACTTATAATTGTTATTTATTCTATTTCAACAAAAGGTATTTATTTCCTGTCAAAGCATATCAACGAAGATTATCTTCAATTTTTCCTTCATTTGTATTTGTATTCTGTTAAAAAAATAAAAATTCATCATTTTTTCTCAAAAAGTTTCATTCTTTTTGATAGAAGGTGAACTAATATGTTTGTTATTTCTTTTGTTACTCAATCTTTGCTTGTTGAGTCAGCAGATATTGTTTATCTACTGTATCTTTCATGTGGAATCAACATTTTATTCTCTAATTTATTAATAGAAATATGATCTCTATGGCAACCAGGGTCCATTTTTATTGATAATATATTGACACATAACTTCAATTGTTCATAATTAAGATCAACTCACTGAAAATATTATTCACCATCCGATGGAACGTTTTAGAAATAATTTTAGAGGTCTTGAGTGTCAGACAATAGGTTATAAGAAACCTATGAAAGTAAGATAAATCATTATAAAAAAAAAAAAAAAAGAATAAGAAAAACAAAAAAAAAACGAACGGTTTTTAATGCAGAACCGTTGCATTTAAAACCACGAATTTTCATTCATGATTTCCGAATATTCTATTTTGACGGTCTATGTATTTTTTATACACATGAAAATGTATAATAATTTTTGAAGTGCATTTTTATTTAAGGCATTACGTCAGGAAATCCATAAATGCGAAACAATATTTTATTCAATGTTCAGAATCGAAATAATGGACCACGACAATTTATTACTCACGTGTAACAATTGCATGGTACATTAGTGAAGCGTAGAATGAACGCCATTGGATTTCTGTTTGTAAATTAATATTTTAATTTATTATTCATTCATGACAAATTATTCATTATTGTTTGAAACCACAACTGACCACATTATAACGAGGAGCGTCAAAAGTAAAGTTTGGATTGAAAAGCAAGGTAAATGGATTTACATTATAGTTATTTTATTAATTAGATAATTGATTGTTCATTTTCAAGTTCTTTTGAAGGTAGGATTTCTTTAACAAAACTTAACTTTTTATTGAATAAAAGTTAATTATGAAACTATCTTTATCGATAGTAACAATTCATTATTATTGAGTTATGGTTGGCTCTCAACATTTTACACTTGTTATTTTGTGTCATGTCAATTTTTCTTCGTATGTTATTTTCGAAAAAAAAATAACGCTCATGTAAATAAACAAAATTAAATAAAAAAATCTTATTCCTTTCTCATTTTTCGCTTGTAATAACTGTTTATCTTATATGCAAAAATTTCACATTCTAGAGAGAAAAAAATTTATTTATAATAAAAAAAACGTGTATAGTAAATTTCTTCGTGATATTACAGAATGATGCATTTTTTGGCATCATACGAAAATACTTGCTCGTACAAAAATAGTAAAATTAAATTTAAACTTTTAGTAATTTTCTCTCTTGATTATTTAAGATCCTAATTAACCTTATTATTTGTAAGCATTGAAACCATGGACTTTTCATTATGGTTCGAAAAAATTTTCTTACATATTATGCAAACATTATTCGCGAAGAAACCATTTTTAAACAAAACTTTTTTATCATTTCCCATTTTTAGAAATAACTTACCGCTTTTTTCACAAAAGACACGAATCCATATCCTTTCGATTTCATAGTCTGCGGATCTCTTACTACTCTGCAGTCACTGCAACAAAAAAATTTACTAAATTATTTGCTTGTAATTACGTATTGACATAATATGCTTCGTTTCTTTCAGGAATATTTTTTTTCATTTCGCATTATTTTAAGTGAAAAAAATTATCTCAGTGAACTTCTAAAGTACGACACAAAAAAAGAGCATCAATCTGAATAAATATGCATCGTACATAATTCCTTCTTAGAAATTTAATTTTACAAAGACGTTCGAATTAAATGTCAAGAGAAAAACAATAATGATCTAAAGCATAGAAGTCTTCTTGTAAACCTAAAGATAATTTTTTTACAACTAATTCCTAAACATAATCCGGTCGATTCCTAAACACAATTCCAAAAATATAATTTGTAAAGCGAAGAGCATTTCTAGCTTCACAAAAAGGTGAGAATATAATTTAGTATTTCCACACATTGCCGTACCAATAGCCTCTTTTTATTTCTTCCGAGTCACGCGTGGCTGATCACCTTGTTCTCACCTCGCGCATTGCCCTAGGCGTTTACCTTGCATCAAAGAATTTCTCATCCTAATTGAGGCAACCGCTTCCCCTTTCGCTCCCGACTTTGTCGATGCACCTTTTTCAGGGAGATCGATCAGCGCAAAAGCTGTCAAAAGGATCGGCGCAATTTAGCCACCGTCACGGGTGCGCTATTTTTCTCCTGAATAATTCCAGATCTCGCGCAATGTGAAATAACTACCCTAGTTATCACGGCTCTCGGAAATTCTTCAACTTGTTTTAATTAAAAAATGTGGATCGCGATGTCGTTAATTAGTCCGATAATGAAAAGCAAGTTTTTAGTGGCATCGCTCGCCGAGCAAAACTTTTGCGGCATTACAATTTTTATCGGTAATTATCGGATGCTTTTCCACGCGTTTTCGCGAGAGCTAACTGAATTGATGATTGAAATTTTCGAGTTCGAGCCGTGATTAGCAGATCTTTTATTGGGAGACTTTGTTTGAGGAAAATGTTTTACGATACACGGAAATGACGGGACACTGCTGAACGTTGTCTGGCCGAACTTTCACTTCGGACACTGGTAAGCATCGTCCAGACACTAGTATGCATTGTCCAAACATTGGTAGGTACTGTCCAGACAATGGTAGGCATTGTCCAGACACTGTCTACACGCGTCCCGTTCTCTACGTGTATACAAAAAAAAAAAATGAAAGGATAAGGAGAGACTCTGTCTCAAGCTGGAACATCAATATTTCTGTCTTCGACTTTACGTCCCTTCTCCTTTAAGGAGCGCTGCCCTCGACGCATCAGCTGACAACTTGAATGTTTTCGAAGCAAAACTTTCGAATCTTAAACATCCCTTTGATACATGCATTTCCGTCATTTTTTTCAAATTGCGATACTCTAAAACCAACTCTTACTTTTTGTACGCTCGAGATGGCCTCGTCACCACCTTTGAAAAATTATTCCTCGTGTTTCTCGAGACACTTTGACCTCATATCACAATTTTCTTCACTTCACTCGACGTTCTGCATTTAGCTTGTGGTCTGGTGTCTGATGAGAAAATTCAAGCGTCTCGAAAAAAAATGCCTTCGAAAAGTTCATCGTTTAAAAAAACAGCGTCCCACTGGATATGTCAAAAGTAATGTTTTTTTACTTGTACCTTTTGGGAAGAAAAATTCAGTAGTGAACATTTGTTTATTTTCGGCGAAATTCTATTGAAAGTTTGTTTTTTTCTTACGGTATGTCTCTTTTCCATTATCCATATTTTGAAAAAATGAGCAATTATTTCTAACGATAATTCATTGCTACCAAAAAAAAAAAAAAAAAAAAAATCCGTTCCCTTCATTAATCCATCATGACCAAACCACGGAATTCTTATTGCATTCAAAGCGACGAGCGTCATTCATGGACATCACTCGAAATTCTAGTTTTAATTACTCGTATATAGAAAAACCTAACAGGGCGCAAAGACATCAAACGAAAGTTGATATTAACGAAGAACGAGTGGACTTAAAGGCGACATTTATTGGTGCGTACTTCAATAATTCCAACCAGAACATCAATTTTTTGCTGGCTGCCTTCCAAAGGCGTCGCACGTTCGGCTTCGATGAAATTTCTCGCTTTAGGTCGACGGCTGCTTTTTTATTCACCACGATATGTCTCTGTTTCGCATTCATTTCGCTAATTGACACGAAAATACACGTTTCTATTTCGATTCACAGAAAGATCGCATTTTTAATAAAGCAATATTGACGCTGAGGAGGGATGAGTCTGTGTCAGAGTTATTTGTAAGGTATTGATTTTTCTTGAAATAATAGCTTCGTATAATAAATTTGTAGAAAAAAATATACTGAAATATCAATTCACGACCTGACTGCACCCTTACAAAGACGCGAATAGGTACATACGACCATATGCCTCTGACTGTTATCAATACTCATTACTATATACTGTTACAGTCATTTGAATTCAATATAAATTTTAAGCCACGGTTATTTTCAGCAAGAAAATCGAATTAGGTCTTTTATATTGAAATATTGCAGAAAGTCGGTGTATCTAGTGGAACAGGACTAACTCTACCCGGAAAAAAACGGGACACGCGTAGAAAGTCAGGTCACTGCTGAGCCTTGTCCGGCAGGAATTTCACATCGGAAACTGGTAGGCATTGTCCAGACACTAGTAAGCATTGTCTAGGCACTGGTAGGCATTGAGGCATTGTCCAGGCACTGGTCAGCATTGGTCAGACACTGAAAGGCTGGTAGGCATTGTGCAGACACTGGTAAGCATTGTCTAGACACTAGTAGGCATTGTATAGACATTGGCAGGCATTGTCCAGACACTGGTAAGCATTGTCTAGGCACTAGTAGGCATTGTACAGACAGTGGTAGGCATTGTCCAGACACTGGTAGCCTGGTAGGCATTGTGCAGATACTAGTAAGCATTGTCTAGACACTAGTAGGCATTGTACAGACAGTGGTAGGCATTGTTCAGACACTGGTAGCCTAGTAGGCATTGTGCAGACACTGGTAAACATTGTCTAGACACTGGTTATGCGTGTCTCGTTCTATGGCAACCAGTCGCTGGGCAACGTCTACAAGTGTCCGAAGTAAAAATTCGGCCTGACAACGCTCAGCCTCAGCAGTATCCAGGCCATTCCAGACTCTGGCTAAGCTTGTCCCATTCTTTCCGTGTAATAAACTGGAGAACTAGGAGATGAAACTGAAACAACGTTCGCGGAGAAAATCCGTGACATTCGTAATATTCAGGAAAGACTTTCAAAATTCAAAATCCAGCAATTTATAAGAATAACTCAACATCGTTAAGTCGAGCCGCAGAGGCTGGCCGTAAAATCCTGAAATATCGGGGCGCCCGAGATTCAATCAACGCGTTTTCGCGGCGTTCGTCATTTCGTCTCATCTGTATTCCACTTGGCAAGAATGGCTCGAGCGTTGGCTGGTTCGTTGGAGGCCGTAGCAATTAACGCGATCAATCAAATCGCGAGCATGCGAGAGCGCGGAAATATTTCCCGCTTCCGGAATCGTGATGATGGTACGCAACTCGACTTATAAGTCGGTTACGTATGAGTAATGGTCAATACAAGTTGAACGCGCCAATTGCACGCGTCGTTACTCACACCTCAGCACGCGACTCGCAATCTGTTGCGGCCGGGAAAAACGCGTACGGTAAAAGAGAAAAATTACAAAAACTCCCCCATCCCTTTAAAAGTCTCGATCTGCCGCGCGACAGTTTACAGCTCGCCGCGGAATCGTAAATTAATGCGCGGTTATTGACGCGATAAATCACCGGATTTCATTTAACCCGCGTTATCTCCCGATTCTTTTTATTTTCTCGCGTTTCTTTCACTTCGACGCCGCGAGTGCCTCGGTTTGGCGTCGATTGCACCAAAAGGAACAATGAGGTCAACGTTACAATGATGAATAGAGAGGGAAATGGCTAAAAAAATTGTCGCTGATATTGTTGTCGAAATATTGTTCATAGCTTTTTTTTTTCAGTTTTGGAATCTTTGAGACTAATATCGATTGCATTTAAGTAGAAACAAAAATGGGCAGAGAAAATTTAGGGAGGTGTTTCTCGAAAGAATATATTTTCTTTACAATTATCATTTTTTATCTCTGACGATCAGAACTATGTATATAACTTTTTGAGTTCTGAGTTGGACATTTTTTATGCACGTATTTTATACATAGAGCGGAATTCGATTTCTATGATTTTCAAGTCGCTAAAGGTTAATTTTTTTTTTTTTTTTTTTTGGAAACGCTTTTAGATATTTTGTATGCAAATATAGGTTATATTCAATAAGCAAATTTCACCTGAGAAATCATTTATTCGTTACTCTTTTTTTCGATGTGAGTGAAAATTACGTTTTTAATCAGCAGAAGACAGTCGAGGAAGAGCAATTTTCCGAGTAAAATTCAAATGCCAAAAGTTGCCGGAAGATTCTCGGATAAGGAACTCAAATTTACGGCCGGCCGTGACTCTAATTTATTTAGATTCAATCAAGCAACTCTTGCCGACGAAGACGTTACCCGTCGATAAAACGGATCCTTCCGAGCAAGGGACCTCAGTGTGGAGAAATGAGAAATGCAGAGTGGGAAGTAAAGTTTGCTTACTTTCCGCAGAGTGCACTTTAGTAACCACGAACTAATTGTCAGAAAGATTGTTCTCGAGAATAGAGAGGTTAAATTTTGACATCGATTTTCTCTGTTAGTTCTATAAGTGAGTTGCAATCTATCTCCCAGTTATTAATTGCATATCCGAAAACCGACGTTTTCCAAATTGAAAGAAATTCTAATTTGGTTCACCTTTATAAAATAAGCGCTGAAAGATACACACGAAATTTCCTCAATATTCATGAGGAAATGTGAGAGTCAAGAAGTTTTTCTTCGACACTTCGAAATGACGGTCTCGTGAAGATATTTGAAATAAACTTGGAACGTTTCTAAGATACTTCAGCAATGAATGGTGAACTTTTATCTATGGATGATGTACGGCTGAATCGCAGCTTTTCTCCTCGTTCTCGAAAGCGCGAGAAGTGGAAAATCTACGAGATGGCCCAACATCTTTCCCATTTACTTTTAGAACCTTGAAATTTAAAATTTTGAATTCAAAGCACTCATTAAAAAAAAGCTGAGTTCCGAGAGTACACTGAGAGAACGGGACATGCGTAGCCAGTGTCTGGACACTGCTGAGCGTTGTCCAGACACCGCGGCTACGCGTGTATCGTTCTATGCCTACTAGTGTCTGGACAGTGCCTACCGGTGCCCGAAGTGAAAGTTCGGTGGACAATTCTTAGCAGTGTCAATTCTCAGTATACTATTCCTGTAACATATTTCTCATTTACTTACGACCTTGAAACTCAAAAAGAAGAATTCACAAAATTTTTAAAAAAAGCTGCGATTCAAAAGTACTTCAATTTATTCGACTGTTTGTAACTCTATTGAGAAACAAGAAACAATCTAATCTTATTTCATCTTTATCGGAAAATAATATCTCGAACATTGCCCTCGTTGAAGTAACGTTGGAACGGTCAGTGGAAAGTTAGCTGGAAATGGTGTGATAGCACTCTTCTAAAAGGCAATCTTGCTGAAACTAGATCTTTGTGTTCCGATAACGTTTTCACATAATTTTCGTAAGCAACTCGATGTGTCGAAAGGGGCAGTAGATAAAGCTGGCCGATAGTGATGTGCCTTCAAAGAGCGGCGAATGGCTCGATCTAGGAAATGAAAACGCCTCGGGATAACTCGCAACCCGGAAAAATTGTTTCTAAGACATTCTGACCTCTTGATGTAGATGAATTAATTGTTAAGCCGATCACGCAGTTCGAGCCTCGATAAAGGACTGAATCTGTAATCGAGCCCCTAGGGTCTGTAATAAACTTTATGAGGTCTAACTCCTGCATCTTATCCGGCTCTATTCGCACGCTCCCTCGTAAAATCATTAATATCGATTCTCGGCTCTCATTGCGCCCTGGGAATAGGGTAACAAGATTGAGAAATATTTTTTTTCTTCATGATTTGTCAAATTGTTTCGGTATCGTTGTCCAAATGTTGCCCTGAATTTGTAATAATGATACATGTAAAATGCAGAAGAAAGAAGGAAGTTATTCATACTCTTGTCTGGACTTTGAGGTCTGGCCACTTCGTCGGACACCTCCAAGTCATAATGACCAAATCTCATAAATTCTCTATATGATAGCCCAGTGAAGCGGTTGTCATCTATGAAGGGCATTTATTGTCACTTATGGGAATAACGAATGTATGTGACGAGTGTGTGTGGGAGTGTGTGTGTGCGTGTGCGTAATGTGCCTGGGGTTCCACGACTTAACGTCCTTTCCGAAGGACAACGATGGGCAGAGAATCACCTGGCCTCTTATCCAGGGGTTCCCAAATCTCGTGGCCCACTACTCCTCAAGAATATTTTTCAGACGAAAAATCCCATTGAGGCAGCCGGGATTTGAACCCAGACCCTCCTAGATACGCAGTCAAGTGGCATAACCATTGAGCTACCGATCCGATCTATGAATTAATTGTTTTTCCATATCTTTTTTATTTTCAAACATGCCTCTCAGTGCCACAGAATCTAATGAAGCATCTCATATTTCGCACAATTGCAGCCTCATGGCACGCAATAAAGAACTCGTCGGAATTGCCAATAAATTGTCTTTGATTTCCTTCCCTAGCACGGGAACGTCGCCTGCGCGAATAATTCTTGCCAGAGCGAGAGAGTTATCATGGAGTTTGCGAAGTCGGCGGTGGGTACGAAAAGACTTGGGAAAAGTCGAAGATCACGTACAGTCGTGCTATGCAATCGGAAAATGCTGGGACGCGCAAAGTGAAATACGTACGCGTTTCGTAGAACATGGGAGTGGGGAGGGCGCGTCGCTGCCGGCCCGATTGAAATAGTTTTAGCAGATTTCCGTCGAGATTAGATAGAGATGCTCCGGGAAATAGCGCCCGCGCGAGGCAACATTTGCGAAAAAGTAAAATACGAAGAAAGACAAGGGTATTTCTTCATAGCACCGGCAGTGTTCTTGTATTCCCTGGGGTCTGCAACTTCGCTAGCGGACTTCAAACGCATTTATTCGCATCCCGATACAGGGATTTATTCCCAGAACTCTTGCCATCCTCTCTTTCTATTCTCCACTTTTTAGCAGGATATTTCAGAAATTATCGGACAACGTGTCACAGAAAGTTCCGAGCACGTCACAGTTGGCCGAAAGCGGATTTGAATTAGGTGAAAATCGTTCGTTGCGCTTTTGTCGCGCTTTAAATGAACATGGCGATGCCATTCGATGTCGTGGACTATTCCAGTGTGTATTTGTCAATACGAGTTCTCGACGGCTCCAACTTTTCGATTTGATAAGACCGGGCGTTCGCTTTAACATGTATGAGAGCGTGAGTGTTCGATCCTTTTTGAATCATTCATTGGGTATTATTATGTAAATTCTGACGTAAGTGTTTGAAAATGTGAAGAAGAATATGAATTGTTTTCAGTGACATCATATTGATGTCGATAAGTTATTGAGTGCCTTTTTTCAAGTTTACTTATGATGTTTCGTAAAAAAGTGTTCTAAATTACGAAAAAACAGCATTTTTAATGAAAATTTTTTGAAAAAAATTTTGGTAGACTGATGATGAATCATTAGATTCTGAACTATTATAGGAAAAAAGATCAAAAAATATCGTTCGACCACAGGGGGAGGGTCTCTGATTTGACAAACGTGAATTTTGACAAAACTTGGTATATTTCTTCGGTTCGGCCACCAAAGCATTCACGTAAAATATTTTCCTTCAATGTTTATTATCAATCCATGCGATTTCCTTCAGAATTCTTCGTGACATCCTGACAAATCACTTAACAATAAAAAATAACAAAAGATAAAATCTACGAATCGTGCACCGTTTTTTGCTGCGACAACATTAAAATCGTTGTCCCCACTGACGTTGTTTACATAGAACCATGACTCTCCGCGACTCGTTATTGGAAATCCATAAACAATAGCGCGGCGCTGATATTTCACGCGATTCGATGACGAAAGTTTAAGGCAGTGACGCGACGAAAATTACAAACCACATGTAACCACTGTCATTATTCGCTGCGACAGGAAAAAAAAATCGCAAATGGTTCGGAACGAACATAAATTCACAGAAAAAACGTTTCGCGATACGCTACCCTTCGTCATGCTGAACGATTTTTTTTTATCGGAAAAACATTTTGTTCGGGGTCGTAGCGCGTTTCTCGATTAGAAAAGAAAAATCTCGCGCTCTCCGGAAAATTTCGAGAGCTGGAATTTTCGCGCAGGAAATAAAATAACGCGAGATCGAAAGATTGTGTTTATCCCGGAATCCGTAAAAACATCAACGAATGCCCGTCGAATCTAGGTTAACTCGGGATCGCCTCGCAGCCAAAGGATTCCATTGGGTAGCCCAATCAGCCTTGAGATCCTCGATTTAATGACTAATTTTATTAGACATCCATAAAGCCATTGGGATTAAACAGGTTTACGACTTCCCAGTTTTACGTTGCTCTCAATCCAAGACCTTGCTCGTGTTTTATTCCCATACTTCGATTCCCCCTCGAATTATACTTTTCTCCTATTTCAATATAAGCATTGCGCTTGACAAATCAACTTTACAACCAGCGTTACGATGCTCAAGTAGCAAGTCATTTCAGGATAATCATCGAAACAAGGTATTGATGTAATGCAGTTGTCTCTTTAATAAAATAACACTGTGATAGAATAAAAGGTGGATAGGGTTTTGCAGATGGATATTTCTAGTATTTTTTTCTGGGATTCTCTGAGACAAAAGAGTACTCGCTTATAGTTGAATACCGTGGCTGTTCGGATCTGGACTTTTCACATCTGCCTTGGAATTGTTTTGCTCTTTCAATATTCAAGATTACAAGTCCGCTGACTTGAGCATTGTGTCAGGGTACGCGCAGCTGCATTTTAATACGTGACGCACCATTCAAAAAACTCGTTGATGTGTTATCCCATCAGTAAAAAGTACTGAACAATGATATCCCTCATTTCTTCCGACTCTCAGTAAAAATTTCTTCAATGTTTATAACTATTATCAGTAACTATTTAACAGAAGGACTGTTTTCGGTGAGATCGCTGCAGAAGAACTCCAGTGTTTAAATTTCTCAAATAAATCTAAGTTTCTGGCACTACGGGCAATTACAGTGTTTCAACTGCGAGACATAAAGGTACGTAATAAGTATTGTTTCACTTGGTTCCCTGTTTAACAAAACTGGGTTCTTGTGTAACTTTCGGCAACACTCGGAGCCGAAGTTAAGTTTTATTTAGCGCAGTATCAACAGGTACTCGCTAGGTCTTTCTTGTATTACAGTGCTGCAAAAGGGCGCACTCAGCATATCAACCAAGGTGAAAATATGGAATGAAAAAGTAATGAGTTATGTGTGAAAGTTTACCAGAAGCACTGTTATATCTATCTTATTTATTCCACTAGTGAATTGATTTTTCTTGATAACGTTAGTTTATTCTATCAAAATTTTTAGATTGAAAGATAAATTCAAAACTATGATTCGAGATTGTAAATTAATTGTAATATTGAATTTGTTGTTGCCAATTGAAGACTCTAATGATTGTAACTGATCGTCCAGGATCATTCCAGGACCCAACATAACAAATTTTCAATTCCTCTTGCAGTACCTATTATCGATACGATGCAACTTTGAATATCAACTGTTCCGAATTGTTCGATTTTATGCAATTAAACCTTGCTAACTAGTACCTTTTGTTTGGGATACATTCGAGTCGAGCTCAATATCTCGATAACGAGACAGAATAGCTCTTGTGAGCGATACGATACAGCGGTTGTTGCAAGGAAAAAAAATAATCTGGCAGATGATTATCACTCATTTGTTTCCAAACAAGTTATGACTTTACACCGATGTAATTTGTTTCTTTACGAAACATCTGTTTTTCATCATTTCTATATCGTTTGTTGAGAATATTGATCTTTTGTTAAGAAATTCTTGAGTGCAATTGCAATAATGATATAACCAACAGATTTAAATTTCGTTCGAGTCGTTGTAAAATTTATAGTAAAATATTGCATCATGTATTTTCAAGATTGTTTTGTATCGACGAAAAGTTTATAATCAAAACTCAAAGTATGCACATGGTTAAAAATTAAAAAGGTGTTTTGAAAACGTTTCTGAACTACCTCAAAAGTAAACATTTATCATGTAAACAAATTTTTCAGGGACGCTCCCAGGACATTATTTAACGTTGTTATTGTATTTTCTTAAGACACAATAAGGATAGAAGAATAAGGCGAGTATTAAAATTCAGTTATATGTATTGTGCCAATGGTGTCCTAATGTCCCACAGTGAAATGCTTGAGTAATAGACAGGCCAAATGTACTATTCTAAGCAGCCACCTCAAGATATTCCCATGGGTAAATTAGTATTCTCCACTATATCACAGGGATCTGATCGATTAACTTTTCGATGAAGAACGTAATTCAATAACATAAGGTCAGTGGCGTCACAACGAAATTATACATGAAGGGGCAAACTCAAATATCAAACGAGTATATATTTATTTCAATGTATCAATAAGTATAATTTCTGGCATGATGACATTCTCGTAGTCAGTCAACAGGCTCGTACTTTTACTTTTAAAAATAAATTACTGTACGTCGAAAATGACAGTATCTCATTTGTAACGTTTCTCAGTACATATGTTTTCAGTACGTATGCATTTGAAGGATATTCTCGTATTTGTAGAATCAAATGTTCTAGTGTTCAAGTTTTAATAATTTTTGCATACATTTCAGGTATTTTATACTCTGGCTCTACTTTTAAAAGTATTTCACGTAGTGCTTGTATTCTTGAGATTTTTCATATTCAATATGCTACATTACTACTGGCATTTTTCTTTTAAAAAATTATATCAAAAGAATACATAGCCTACCATTCATTCAGATTCTTTTATCATCATCACAACTATTTCACCACGACATCTAATTATCCCTCCCGACGAAAAAGTTCCCCATCAAACTACAACCGACGTGAAACCACCCCCGTTAATTCTAGTTCACTCCACATTTCACGAACGAACATGAAATAGTTGGACTACTCTAAAATGAGGAAGGGCGCCATTGAAAGTCGCTCGGTCGAAAATGACCCAATCGAACGCGAAACATGTTTGTAATCTGTGCCCCTTACACGAGTCGCGAGTGAGCGCACATATTGTGGCATATTGAAAAACGGTCGAAAAAAGAAATCGATCTGGGTGTATCCGAGACAGTGGCGACGATTCACGTACTACAGTCACGTACGAGGTGTTATCTTGTACGTTTTTCGAGGGCGACTCGTTTTTCCGGTGTTTGTCTGCGAGGGTCACGGCAGTATACGAGCACACGAGCCGGCAACATAAACATGCATTTTCCAGCATTTATATCTATGTACCACGCGTATCGGTCGACTCTCTGAGTAGAAAACTGAATAGGACGAACGTTATTTGCGAAGCGAACAATGTCCGTCCGAAACACCCGCGATTTCTCTTATCGCGCATTCAAACACTAAATAATAGCGTAACTTCTCCTCAGTGCTGCAACTACTGTCGCGGCAACTCGCCCGACCGGACTCCGCTTATTGGCGGATATAATTTCGTCTCAGTCGTCACTCGGCGTTATACGCAAAGCAAATTTGAATAACATCGGGCCATAACTGTTACAGGAATCCCGTAAACTACGTCATTTCGCAAATTCCCAGGACTGTATGAAGGTCTTATGGGATTTTAGGGAGACTTTACGAAAGTTATCCAATTTCTCCGTGTTTGAGAGGGTGCAGATATTGAAAATTATACTTTTTTTAATTATTTTTCCTTCCCCGCGCGAGATGATACGGCCCTGAACGTGGCCGCACGCCCCACTGCATCGCCTCACCAAGCGCCCGCTGTAGTTTTGCTGCACGCCACCAGCTGGCTCCGCAAAATCTTCTTCTCACTGATGCTGCGGTGCGTGGTGAGTTTAACTAAAAGAAAGGAGCGTTCTTCAAGGCATTCTGCTCTCAACCTTTTCCCTGGCAACTCGTGGCGCTACAGCAACGATTCCCTATAATACCAACACTAAACTAAATAATTGTGTGTGCCGTTGTGCAGCTGATCATATCTTCTTATGTAGAATCATCAACGGTCATATTAATTGAACTCTGTGCATCAATTTGTCTTAATGTGCCTAATGCCTATTTGCATTTGCGGAGGACCAGGCTTCTCGGTGAGCGTTTTTGTCAGACTGACACGCTGTACAGACTACCTTGTCAAGGAAATGATATCTCTGATTGTATTGATTTTTCCGTGAATTCAATCAGGGGGTTTACGCGTCAATTATGGAGTATGTAGTTGTACATATGGCGGCAGTATTTGTTCTTGGTATTTGATGTTAGGGTGTATACCCGTAAACTTTTCAGAAATAAATGAAGGAATAAATGATTGCTGAACATTTCAGTTTCTAGGGATCACCATTTCCAAAGGTTTTCAAATCATGAAAGTGTTGTTTTCATACTGGATACTTGTTACGTTTCTTGACCAAGTCAGGAAGCCCAAATCATATTCCTCCACTTGTGAGATAGCAGTAACTCGCTTTTCAATCTTTTCAGCCCATACTGGAGACGTGCACTCCCACGTCAAAAACACCATAGCGTTCCCCAGTTACGGCGTGAAACGTGAATTACCATAACAGGGGTGGAAAGCAGAAGTCCGTGAAGCTGCGGAGCATAGCCGGCTCGTGTTAGGCTAGAAAGGAAAGCAGGAGCGGCTATTGTCTTACCCGCTGGCGCGCGCGGAGTTCGGTATCATCGAGTTATCGACTCCGGGGAGCACGAGAGCACAACTTGACGAGACTGCTGTACAACCGTGGCATACCGCGATCACGTACCCACGTCAGTTTCGACTTGGATTTCAAATGACGTGCAAATCGGCATTTTCTCTGTCACTAAGACCAGGATCAATTAAAGGAGTGATGAAATTTTGGGTCGATTGGCCAGTTATACAACAAACAAAAGTAACCCGAACAAAAGTAGCTAATAATGGTTAATTAAGACCTCTTGAGTAAACCTACGGTGGGTTTTTTCAATGTTAGTTCATTTTGTTCATTTATTTGCACTTGAACATCCAATTTTAACTTTTTTTTCTACTGTTTGTCCAATGGTTGAGATATCCATCATTCGTTAAGCAGAAAAAAATTGAAAAACTTTGCACCCTAATCAGTCGAATCTAATGAAAACTTAATCCACTGCCTATCTTATAGTTCATCCCCCCACAGGAAACGAACGGAGACAGTGCGCTCCTAAAATAGTTTCATAGTCGAAATGTAGGACACAATTTCCGCCGGGCATCTTTCAGCTGAGGAGCAGGGAAATCCATTGAGCATTTGAATTTGGAGCGCTTCATTCCACCTATGGGGGGAAGGAATTCTCGATTCCAAGTCGCGAAAAAATGCAGCCGAGCATTTGTTGATGCATAATACAAGCCCTGGCGTCATTTCATTCGGCTCGGCGTCAAAACTACTCCCGCAAATGTTCGATACGGGGCGAAGGTGCGAAATATACGGGGCTTCTTCGGCTGGTACAATTTAGAGAGTGCCTGTTTGCCCTTCCTCTAAGCAACGGCGCCACCTTAAATAATAGATTTTTAATCCAAGCCTACGAGGAAAAATGACTGCCCTAGGAAACGCCGCGCGATTCATTCTCCCGCGGAAGGTCTCCTCTCGCTGCCCGCCACTTTCATTCTCTTCCTTTCTCATTTTTTTCAACGCTGCCCTCCTTTTTTCTATTCACTTTACTTTTCCACAGTCTTTTTTGAAGAAACGTCCCAAGTATGAAGATTCCAAGTTTTATGTGGGAGCTTTTGCACTGCCTGGCTTTTCAACTTGGTGGCGTAGTTAGGAGAAAGAATTTTCGAGCTTTGTTACTTGAAACATTCTGCGAATGCTCAGAAACGTTTTCAGGCTATTCTTGGAAATACCCAAAAATTGGACATGGAAATTTTCACCTAAGATTTTCAGTATATTTGTTTGTCAATGTATGTTGTTGCAATGGCTGAATAAATAACCAATGTTTTTTTGAACGAAAATATCTGTCAAAATTTTTTTCATTTTCTTCAACATTTATTGTTTATGTCAGTGATTTCTTCGAATTGAAAAAAATTTTGTAACTTTCGTAAAATTGAAGTTTTAAATTTTATATGGAGGACCAGTCTGCGGTGGTCAGATTCAAAAATATGACTGCGTGAATTTCAAATTGACGTTAAAATTCTTTTATAACGATATTCTCATGATTTTCTTTCCATAAACCTCAACCTACGTTCAATATTATGAATTTAATTCTCCTAAATTAAAAAACATTTATCAAAAAATCTTTGAAAAATAAGGATTCTTAAAAGTAATTGTACCAGTAACGATTCAAAATTTAGAATCTTTGGCATTAAATTCTATAACTCTACACAGAGATCTACGAAAGTACTAAAAATGCTCAAGTCTGCTACAGAGTATCCTACGAAATTCAATAAATAAAAAAAAATTAGATGAATACTTTAATTTTACAAAGATAGTCAGAGGCTCAAATTTTTTCTCTAGTTATTGGAAATTAAAGAAATTAATACAACCGGTTCTAAGAGCATTGAATTTTAAGTATCTATATAGAAACCAATGAAAATAGTTTAAATCTTCCAATATGCTGGAATATCTAACCACAAAATATGGATTTAAAAAAACCTACATTTCGTGACATGTTTGAATATCATTATAATTTTCACAAAAATCTAATAAAATTTTGTAATTATTATTAAACTAATCCCTAGAGCGTGGAATAAAGAATTTTACATAGAAACCTACAAAAATAAATTTAAAATCTTTGAGTTTGCTAGAAAATCTTACGGCATTATTCATTATTCGCAACAAAATAACTGAAGCATAAGAATTTTTCGAGATACTTGGATGTTATAATTTGTTCAAAACTCATTAAATATTCTCAAAATTAACAAATCTGATTCTCGGATCTTTAAAATTTGACAATTTACATAGAAATTCATAAAAATACTTGAAATCTATTGATCTGCAAGAAAATCTTACGAAATTCAATATATACAAAAAAATTAGAAAAATACTTTTATTTTACAAACATACTCAAGTACTTCAATTTTTGCTATAGTTTATGAAAATTATAGAAATTGATAAAACCGATTCTTAGAGCAGTAAAGTTTAAGTAATCATGTAGAATCCTCTAAAAATAGTAAAAATTTCTAAACTTGCTGGAAATTCTAACGACATTCAACTTATACGATGAAAAAAATTAATTAATTAATTATTTTTAGAGATGCTTAAATATTTTAATTTTCATAAAATTCTAATAAAATTTTTAACTGTTCTAAAACTGATCCCTAGAGAATGAAATAAATAATTCTGCATAAATATATATGAAAAGAAACTCAAAATCTTCAAGTTTTGTAAAAAATCTCATAGAATTCATTACATACATCAAAATAACATAAATAAAAGAATTTTTGTAGTTACTTAAATGGAATGATTTGTTCAACTATATTTAAATATTCTTGAAATTATTATAACAGATTTTTAGATCATTGGAATTTTAAAATTTACATAGATATTCATTAAAATACTTCAAAGCTATTAATATGCTGGAAAATGTAACAAAATTCAACAAATAAAAAAAAAATGAACAAATAAAATTGTTTCGAAATCCCCATGAAGGAAATTCGATTTTGATTGAAGATAAAAGAAAGAAAATACAAAAAAAAAAAATTAGATTTCTTGAACGCAAGATTTTGGATATCTATACAGATCTATACAGACAAAATCTTGATTCGGAAATATTTTGAGTACTTATTGTAAGGAAATCAAGAAAAAAAGAGATCATATCAAAACATATGCGAAATGCACAAAATCTTTTAAACTTCTTGAAAAAAGAACCAAATGTAAGAAATGTCTATGATGATTTATTTACATAATAACGATTTTCCTGGTTTGAAAAAATAAAAAAAAATGATGGATATTCAAAGAAACATAAATGAACAGATATTTTGTTTTCTGTCAAAACTAATTTAAATAAAATTTGAATTCTAGAGCAGAAAATTCTTCAAATTTAAATCGCAATCAATACAACTACTTGATATATGAAAAAATACTAGAAAAACGTACAAAATTTACGTATGTATTGAAAAATACAAACAATTTCACAAATACGAAAATCCGGGTCGATAAGATTTACTTTTGAAGCTATAAATTAATTGAAAATTTTTTTAAAATTGTTTCCTACTGGAGAAAATTCTATATATTAGTGAATTTATCCTTTATAAAACCAGAAATCCAGTATATTATATAATTAATTGATATAAGAAATTGTTTTTTGCAAAATTGTTCAAAATCCATGCTTCACATCAGAGTATTAATGTTTTCTTTCCAATATATCAATATTCAATATCAGACTATCTGATATAAATATTTTTCATTTTGATTCCAATCTCTGTTTGATAGTATCCAAAAATCTCATCCAGTATTCAGCTCCAGACAAATGTATTCATCAGACCCACAATCCCTTCTTCTCCCCCATTCAATGAAGAAAAAAAATTCCCTGTTTTACATAAAACCCAATTGGACGAGAATCTCAGTAACCTCAAATCCAATCATACTTCAAAAACCTTTCCAATACCACGAGATTTGAATGGAGCCTGATATATCTATCCCCCGACGAAATATGCATGATTTGGCACGCAATGCCCAATATATTTTGTGAATCATTTCGAGTAATGCAATCCAGTGCAGAAGCAAATTCTTCGGCAAGTAGCTTACATGGAAATGAGCTGCTTGGGCACTCTGACAAAGGGTACGCCACGATGCCATTCGATCCAAGGCTTCAAATGAGCGAAATTTCCTTGGCCTTTCCCGCTAAACTCGCAGGGCAAAATCGGATAGCCCGGGTTTCGGGCTGGCCATTGAATGCGCCCAGATAAAACATAGCTTCCTTTGTTGGCTACCGAAATGGAGGCGTTTCGTTCGATACAGGCAGTGGGCGCGTTTTCGTTAACAAACGCCGAGACTCGAGCATTCACCGGATCCGATGCGAGATGTAAAAGACGACGCTTGGAAAAACTGCGGCTCCAAAAGGCACTACCTTCAGCGCTTTTCGTAACGCCAGTGTTTCAATTGCGCCAGGTATATCGTGTTACGAGCGAAGAGTACGTGGTTAATGAAAAACGGGTCAAAGAACATCGAGAGGGTTCTTACTACACAACCGCGGTTGCGATTGGCTCTTCGATTACCGGCTCAAGTTATTCCGAGCAGGCTTCCAGGCAATTGTACATCGCTGCTTCGTGGGATTTTGATAAGAGGGATTTTCGAGAGGTCGATTTTTGAGGATTGCAACGAAAAATATCGATGACAGCTCAAGCGATGAGCTGGAATTATTTGATACTCAAGATTTTTACGTTGGGAAGAAGATATCGATATGGAGATGTGTCGTATGGACTTTGATCAATTGAGAGAAAAACGGTTTGTTGTAACATTTACGTTACTTTGAGTATTTTTTTTTTTCAGAAATTGCATGATTCTAAGCATTTTCTTCAAGATTAATTTAATTTGAACATACGAGATGGACAGCTAAAACTTAAATACGTAAAATTCAAAGTTCATATTTTTTTGTATGAATCATATCTACCTGAATTATTCGTATTTTTTGAAAATTTCGTTTTTTTCTTTTTTTTCTGTACTCGTACAATTTGAAGGATACTCCAGTAATTTCCTTTAGACTTTTACATGGATGTGTAGAATTTTATTACGTAAAAACCCACGTTTAAAAGTATTTGCTTTTTTTACAGAACTTTTTAAAAAATCTTTTTAACCTGAATTTTTTTTCGCTTTTTTTCAGTACACATAAAATGTTGAAGGATTTTATTATCTATTCATATATTTCTTGTATTACCATAGTTTGGTGAATACATATATTTCCCAAATTCAATGCTATGGAAACTCAAGTCTATTAAATTTTTCGTATTCAAATAGATTAATAAATAACAGTATCTTCATAGATTTACATTGCTCTTAAATCTCTTTATATTTTAAAATATTTTACGTACTTTTATGTATTTCTGAGGGACGGATATTTATATTTAGAAATTGATGTTTAATTTTCTAGTATTTTTCAGAATTCCAGTATTTGAATGGAACGATACATTGATTTCTCGAATAAAGTGCTATGGAATTTTGAATTTTATAAATTATATTCAAAAGGATTTTCCAGAAAACAGTAAGTTCGTAGAATTGTGGTACTTGTAATATTTTTATACTGTTTTAGTACTCAAACGATGTCAAGGATTTTTCGGTATTTTTCTGAAATGTCATATAGAATTCCAAAATATAATGCTTGAGTTACGTAATGTTTTGTGAATATGGAGTATTTTATTTACTCCCACTATTTCTACTACCTACATTTTTTGGTGTTATCAAGTATTTATAAAACGTAGAATTTCCTTTTCTAATTCTTTCTAAAAGATAACGCTTCATATTTTGGACCGCAATCTCTTGGAGTTGATAGTTTGAAAATATTTCAATTATTGCTAAATTTTCCTAATAAATATTCAAAATTTCCAATACACTTTAAAAACTTTTTGTAATTCTAATTTGTTTTACATTTTACGTATTTTTCGTATTTATTGGATTCCCAAAAATATTTCGAAATATAATGTTCTAAAAATAAAAATACAATAGTTCTCTGGATTTTTATATAGACTATAAATAAAATTGAACTTCTATATACATAATTACTTAGATAAAAATATGACTAGTATTTTCCATTTGTGTGTGTGAGTGTGTGAGTTCATTAGATTGCAGGAAATTTTCTAAAAGATTAGAAGGTTGTAAGTTTTTTATACATTTTGCTAGAAATTTGTAAAATTCCCCATGCCTTTGGAATGAAAGCTTCATTAATTTCCAGAATTTTATAGATTTTCGAAATATAAATTAGCCTTTATAAGTGTCTTCTGAATCATTGTAACTATTGGTAATTTTTCTACATTTTGAAACTTGTACAACTGTAGCAGATAAAAAAAATTTTCTGCAATTATATATATTCATTGATATATTTAACAATTTGATCTTTGATGGTCTAGACTTTGGAGTTTCAGAAATATCTAGTATACTTACTAATCGGTAATGAAACAAATACATACTTCATAGATTCCTTATATATTTCATAGCTTCTTCGAATTTTTTTTTTTTAATTCTTTGTGGGTAAATTCATAATATCGATTTTAAATTATATTCAATCTAGAAGGTAAAAATAATCAGCATATTCTTTCCGAGGAATTTCGAAGTCTATTAAATATTCCTTTCATAATATTTTGGAATCTCGACAATTGCAGACTGCTTTAAATCAATACTATACGATACTGCAAAATTTGGAGAAATACTTATTAAAAATGTAATGAAAATGATATTAAAATATATCTCTGACCTGAGTGTTAAATTTTTAAGTCAATTAAGAAAAAAAACAGAGCCTATACTTCTGTCATAACTTTTGCTGACACAAAAATTTAGTAAATCGTTTTATATTGCAACGAAAGTATCGATGTATCGTTTATCGGTTGATAAATAAAATAATAAAAAATTCTGATACATCGGAAAGAAACAGCGACATTCCGATACATCGGTCTGGTATAATGTTGATAATAAGGATTTTTTAAGGTTGATGTCACGCTCCAGTTGTAGAATTTAAGTTTTTCAATAAATATGACAATTTTTATTGCATGAGCTTCTATTTTGAAGAAAAGACGGAATTCTCTGTTGTTGAAATCATCAATGCATGTTTGAAAAATAAAAATAAAGTCTACATTTTATTATTTACTTGACTTTTGACTCAGAACGATGTCCGGAGAAAAAGAGTAGAGCTAAGTACGAAGCCAGTCGATATCGGGGCCATGCATCACGCGAATTATCGGTCGACGAAAATGCTGACTTTGCCGATTTAATCGCTTCCTGTATTTATTACGCAGCGTATCTTTTGCGATCTCCGTCACCCTCGTTCCCAACTCTCATTTGCGTGGTCATTATCAAGATGTGAATACGGGCAACGGTGCACACAGGCACCGCGAAATATTATTTTTGTACCCATTGGTCCGCACTATTGGATAACGATTCTCTGCATGGAGTTGCTGTAGCAGGGCTTTATTTGAGGGATGGATATTCCATGTGTTGTTGGCCTCAGTTACTGTTATATATTTTTATTTTTGAACAAAGTCTAGGAAGTTGAAAGAATAATACTTAGAGACAACTTTTTTTCCTTTTTTTTGGGGGGGTAGTTCCTGAGTAAATTAAAAGGTGATATTAACTTTGAGCACGTGACATCTGAGAAATAAAAGCATCGAAATATTGAGTAACGCCCAACGGTAAGGCTGCTTGAATATAATTAGGTAATAGGCATTTGAAACACTAACCGTCCATTCAACACCTGGAAAGCATAACCAGGGGAGCACTCGGGACAGTTAGAGAATGAAGGAATGAGTGAACGGATCCAGCGCAAGTAGACGAAAATTCTAATCCGTTTTAAAAAAACTTAACTCGCGAGATATCCGAAACTTTTTATCCGATATACGCCGAATTTTCAGACGTATCGCTCCTTGCTGAAGTGCCGCCTTCTATACAAGAAAAATTGCCATTTTAATCAAAAACCAATCATAAATAAACAACACTCTTTTCTTTGGCATATGATCGCTACTAATGAAAAAAATTTCATATTTTTGAACAAATATTCTAGTTCAAGCAGCTTAGTGCTGCCACAAAAAATTCGAAAAAATTAATCGATGTATGAATTGGAGTGGAACGCGCCGAATAAAAACACAGCACCTAAACCCTTCCCTTGCGCTTAACGAGTAGAAATTGCAAAACACTTCCCTCAATCGCTTAATGGGTCATTCCACGAGAAACATTGTGTAATTCCCGAGCGTTTTTCGGTTTGCCGAGCAGTCAATGAACGACCGCGCTCGAATAAACGTCATACTTGCGATAAAAACCGAAGGCTCGCTTGTCCGAACATCTCGCTTATGCGATGCCGATTCAATGGTTCATCGATTTAACGAATCTGTGTATAAAAATCAGGGGATTATTTGCTGGGTCAGGCATTTGTGTTTACTCCCGGATAATAATGAGCCGAATCGATCGTCGGACCATCTACTTAATGGATAGTTATTCAATATCGAGAGGGATGCCCGGGGATACGGAAAATTATAGCAATCATGTCAATCGACGACCTCGCACTCGAACGAATTTCGAAGATATATGAAAATTGATTGTACGCCCGATGGCGCGGGAGGGCAATATAAATTTCGATCCGTCCATTGCAGCGCCATCAAACACGTCGCCTGCTCATCGCTTTTATACGCCCTTGTCTGCCAGCCATTATTTCCGAAATCCCCCCCGTGCCGTCATAAATCCGGCATTTCGTACGGCCAGATCCCGCGGCTCGAGAGCGATCGTTCGCTCGGAACGAATCTTACAGATCATCGGAGGCGCAAACACTTCATAAATGTTCCGACGTCGGGTCTTATCGATCAGGGGAAAATTTGAGCACAAGATTTTCAGCAACGCGCCGAGAAGCTGATGACGTTAGATTGATCTTGGTTCAACAGAGGATGTTATCTGCATTAAGCTATATGATATGTCTTGTTATTTTCGTGTATTCTTGTAAGAAACTCGTTAAAATTATAAAAGACTATATTGATATACATTTTATGTTTTAAATGCTTCCATTCCACAAAAAACAGCAAGAGCTTGTCAATTTCAATTTTCTACTTCCTTTCAACTCCTCTTTTATTAGACTTAATAGAACAACGCATATTGAATGAACAATGTTTAAAACAGTTTGCAGTTTATAACTGGTGACTGAAGTTTACATAAAATACGGAAACGGAATAAAATTCCAAGTCCATGAATTTTTAAGCAAACACTTCTGCGATGGTTTTTATTCTCCAAGAAAGGCATGGATTTCCAAGGAAAATTAAATTCCCTCAGGTGAATTTTTCAACAGCCCGACAATGTCGTGGAATAATACCGGGGGCGGAAGCTGATGGCCGCTGAAAAAAAGACGGATAAGGGAGGAGAGCACGTATCATTGTGCCGTCGAGAGTCTTGAATATTTGAGTTGGGCAACAAAACTGTTGTCCCACAGCGTCTTGCTGTGCATTCTCGAGACATACGGAAGTAGTTTTTAGGCATGACCCGGCCTTACAACGGGAAACGAAGGGTTCAAGTATTACGCTGGCCACCAAAACTTTCCTGATACTCATAGAAAAAAGAATCTCCGAAATATCCTAGATAATGATCATTGAAATTAAAGTCTATTGCTCAGTCTACACTCAGCGAAATGTTTGTTTACAGTGTTGAAATTCCTGTAGTCTTTAGATGAGTATTTCTCTGAAGAGCGTTTCAGAGAGCTCTACAGCAAAATTTTTTTACACGGAGAGAACGGGACACGCGTAGCCAGTGTCTGGACAATGCCTACCAGTGTCTGAACAATGCCTACCAGTATCTGAACGATGCTTACCAGTGTCTGAACAATGCCTACCAGTGTCTGGACAATGCCTATCAGTGTCTGGAGAATGCCTAGCAGTGTCTGGACAATGCCTACTAATGTCTAGACACTATCTACTAATGTCTGAACAATGCCTACCATTGCCTGTACAACGCTCAGCAGTGTCCGGACACTGGCTACGCGTGTCCCATTCATTCCGTGTATCTATAGCAGAAATTTATTGTGGGACCAACAGTAATCCATTTTTGCTATCATTCCATATTTAATGTTTTTAAGTCTGGCCTATTCCTTTAAAAATCTTGGCGAAATTTATGGAAAAAAAAATGCATTACGTTCAGGTGGACAAAGAGAATTCAGGATGCATCCCGCAGAAACGAGGTTTTGCGTCTTGTCACTCGTTATTTTCGTCCTGGAACATTCAATTCCCGCTGAATTCGCCGTGAGCGCAGTTGACAGGAGCCCGGGGTTCATTGAAATTTCATACTCGTTGACCTATCGACCCGAAGACTCGCCCCATCCGAGGGAAGTTAGTTCGCCGGTCACTTAACATTCTGAAACTTCCCACGGAAACTCCGAGAATTATCCCCCGTGGTTTGGCTTCTTTTGATGTCTCTTCGCTCTACCAACTGGCAAGTGAATTTAGTACGGGGATCATTTCAGTGAACTGAGAAAATTCCGGTTCTCCTCCGAGTGCCGCAGGTAAAAACATCTTCGTGTAGAATTTTTATTGAAGGAAATTCTTGTGCTGATGGGTATTGTCACAGTTTTTGATAGTATTGAATTATAATTCTTTGTTCTAAGACAATATAAGTATCCCAGGGAATACGAATCGGTCCTCGAATGAATTTTTGTCGACATTTAAAATGGCGTCTGCATCATGGATCAGTAGTACTTACGCAAATTTCTCAAGCTTTGATAGGCTCACACGGAGAAATCTTACAAGCAATCGAGAAATATATTAAAATGTCTATCAAAATACTAGAAAATTCCATAATAACTAGAAAATATTTTACAGACTTTAAAATAATTGAAAAAAAAAAGACAAGGGCTAGTATCTTCCGAGTATTTATAATATTTGAGGATTTTTTCTTTATAGTGAATTTATATCCTAATCAATTTAGGCGTTCGAATTTTCACTGCAGCCAACATACATTCCTAAATATGTAGATATATGTCAGCATGACATTTTAGTATTTTATGGACTGTTAGTATTTTTAGTTTTCTTAAATCTTCGAATCCCAGCATCCTAAAGTATCGAGGTTGTGCAACATTAAAAACGGCAGTGGAAATGTGTATATAACCCTCAGAGTTTTATTCGAAGAAGGACTCAATCCAAAAAAATGAATCCAGTCCAAGAAAA
The DNA here is from genome assembly GCA_028476575.1 of Platygaster robiniae. Lineage (NCBI taxonomy): Eukaryota > Metazoa > Arthropoda > Insecta > Hymenoptera > Platygastridae > Platygaster > Platygaster robiniae. Next base: position 581,356 of record CM052027.1, read on the forward strand.
AAATTTTTGATTCACGTCCAGTCAAATTTCCGATGACCAAACTTGGCGATCGCGCAGTAAATAGAAGTTGGACATGGTTAAACCAAAGCCGGATTTGGCAATGAACAGAATGTTTAACACGATGAATTTGAACTTCGGCTCGTAGATCTCGGTTGGAAGTTGGGAAAGCAGATGGTAGTTTGGGGAAGGGCAAGAGAGGTGAAGTGCGGAAACGCCGGGGGAACGAGCAGGTAGGGTTGCTTCAACTTCTAAGAGAAGGAGCGATAATCTTGAGGGACCATAAATCAGTTGACCGCACATTTACAAGCTGCCTCGAAAAGCATACGCAGATGTATGGCGATAGAGGCATTGACTTGATGCCGCGTTGTTTGCTTGTTCCCTAATGTTCCTGTCAGCAAACTGCCGTCACTGATACGGGATAGCATTATTTTCTTTGACCAGCGAAACGAGATGGACGTACGTTTTAGCAGTTGTTGAAGAAGTGACATGTTGCCTACGCTTCCGTCTGAAAGGGTTAAAACTTTGGGAATCAATAGTGACATATTGATGAATTTTGTGCGATCTGCATTGGTGACGTGTTACGAACTTGGACAGCAACCTTTCTTGAGTGACATTTCAACTCGACAAAGCTATTTTCTATACACTGCTAATGACAAACACGGGTAGCCAGTGTCTGGATACTGCTGAGCGTTGTCCGGCCGAACTTTCACTTCGGACACTGGTAGGCGTTGCCTTAAGACTGGCTGCCATTGAACGGGACACGCGTAGCTGGTGTCTGGACAATGCCTACCAGTGTCTGGACAATGCCTACCAGTGTCCAGATACTGGCTACACGTGTCCTGTTCTTTCCGTGTATACTGCTAACGACAAACTAAAAAATTAAGCAGTTCTTCTAGGAAAACCCAGGGGTGAAATCGACGAAGACACTCACGAACTTCGAGAATTTTAATTCGAATCCAGGATTTTCGCAGTCTCCAAACGAGTCCCAGGAGTCAGAACATGCTCAAGTTTCTTGGAACTTTCAAATTTTTTCGAGCAGTCGTGCAGTATTAACGGAATTTCGTCACCCCGGTACAATGCAAAAACGAGAGTTGCGCTGTGCTCTTTTTTGCCGGGTCGATTCATCGACGCTTGTGTTTAAAAACAGCGAGTGCGAGGGAAATGGGACGAGGGGGATGAAAGTTGACGAGAAAGAGAGAGAAGAGAGAGAAGAGCATTTGTCGCGAGAGTGCTGGAAGAACTTGCCTAACGACGCCTTGGTGTATCATGAGTTGAGAGTCTTCCTCGTTTCTGCGAGAGAGTGCGGCGGTGGAGAAACTTCCAAGCGCGAACAAACCTTTTAGATGAGTCGATTTATCAGCTTTGGCGTTTCGGATGTAGAGACGGCGAAATTCTGCGACGGAGTCGCGGTTTTTTCCAGGGAGGAATTCCAAGTTGGGGAAAATGATGGAGCACTTAATGACCTGATCATGAATTTGGATATGTTAGGAGTGTCATTGACTTTTGAACTGAGAAACGCTCAATCAGTTTGGGGATGAAATTGAGTGACAAGAACTAGTAATCAAAAGAAAAGATATCGACATCAGCTCATTTAATATTGTAATAGTAATGTTATTACTTTTATTTAATGTTTAAGTTTTTTAAAATTGTAATATATTTTAAAATAGGTCAATTTTGTACATTATTCATAAATTTATCATTTTTCACAGTATTACTATATAGATTTATCGAATTCAGTAGTTAAGAATTTAGAGATTCCGCACTTGTTTGGCTTTTCCAGAAAATAGTACTATCTTTATAGATTTACTAATTGTTACAAGATATCGGTTAAGAATCTCAGACTATAACTTTTTTGGAATTTAGCAAAAATTTGAAGTAGAAATACTTGAACTATTTCAATACAATTTTCAGTGAACATCCAAAGTTTCTAATACTTAAAGTGTTTTGCATGTTTCTCAAGATTTTAGATAGGGTGTAATATTTTTTGATAGATTTGTGGATTTTTTTTGTAATGCAACAATGCAATGCTCTGGAAAAAAGAATTTCATTCATCTACATATTTTTAAAACGCTATTTGAATGAATTTTATCAACATTTTTCTAATGATCAACAAAAACTCTAGTATTGTTTTTTTTTGTGTTCATTGAGTTTCAGAATATTTTTTAGACTATTTAGAGTTTGTTCGTATTTTGATAGCTTTCAATATTAATTTTCTGAAATTTATGTTCCACATATCAATGTTTTTTCAATTAACAAAATTGTAATATGTCTTGGAAAAAACAGTAATTATTCATTGCAAATGTCACTTAAATCTATCATAATTTTTTTGGTTTCATTTTGTTTTTATTTTACTCAATTTATTTTAGTTCTTTTGATTTTCTTGTATTAAATTTGATGTTTTTTTTTTTTTTTTCGTTTTCATTGAGTTTCGGGAGATTTTTTAAACGATTTCCAGTTCATTAGCATTTCGATAGCCGTTATTATAGATTTCCTGAAATTCGTATTCCAATTATAAAATTTTCATCAATTAACAAAAGTCTTATGAATTAAAAAAAAAAAGTAATTTCTATTTGCAATTTTGACTCTAGTTTTCTGGAACATATTGAAGTTTTTAAGATTATATATGATTATATGATTTTAATTATATTTATAGATTTCTAAATTTGTGTGTAGAATTTATTGCTTTGAAATCTTAATAACTTTTGTAAATTATGGGTATATTTACGTGTTTCATGTATTCCTCATTAAAGAAAGATTTGAGAAAAAAATTTTTTTCGATACTTTCATAGATGAATGTATGATATTCATTTCAGATGAAATTATTTCGAACTAAGAAAAACAATATCAGATTATCGTTTTCAAGGAATTTTAATGTCTATCGAATATACCTGATTACATTTTCGAAATTGACAACCAAAGACTGTCCACTGTACACAAGAATATTATGAAAAATAGGTTGACGTTTTTTTCACAAAGTAGCAATGCTATTCAATGTCATAAGATAATGACCAATATAACGTTTTTTGTTTATTTCAGTTTACAATGAAAATTTTGATGTATCACTAATAAAAATCTATATTCCGATACATGGATACGTATCACGAACACATAACCAACGTCACGATCTAGAAAAAAAAATCCTGGCAACCTTCTAGCTGTTCCTTACACCCTCCCCACCACCCTTCAAACTATATAGCCACCGAAAAATACGAGGCCATAAACATCGAAAAATTCGTGCATCGTCGAGCATGATTGAAAAACTTTTGGCCGTAAGTGCCCTTAAACCACGTGGCCGTGGAATCAAGTTACGAGTGGCCTGATACGTCGCACCATGTGACAGAGATCTTTATGAGCATGGACATTGGCGTCTGGAAATGCAACTCCGATACAGAGTTAGTCAAGCTTCGAAAGTGCATCCACCTTGAATTCATAAATATCAATGAGGGAAAACGATAAAACATTTTTAACCTCGATTTTCGTTACCATATTTTAGCTCAAGAGTGGCTGAAGCTATACAAGGAGAGAACCAGACATGAGTTGCCAGTGTCTGGACACTGTTCAGCGCTGTCCAGACGAACTTTAACTTCGGACACTGGTAGGCGTTGCCTGGAGACTGGTTGCCATAGAACGGGACACGCGTAGCCAGTATCTGGACAATGCCTACCAGTGTCTGACCAATGCTTACCAGTGCCTGGACAATGCCTCAATGAATACCAGTGCTTAGACAATGCTTACTAGTGTATGGACAATGCTTAATAGTGTCTGCACACTTCCTACCAGTGTCTATACAATACCTACTAAGCTGCTAGTGTCTGGACAATGCCTACCAGTGTCTATACAATGCCTACTAGTGTCTGGAAAATTGCTTCCAGTGTCTTGACAATGCCTATAAGGCTGCCAGTTTCTAGACAATGACTACCAGTGTCTAAACGATGACAGCCAGTGTCTGGACAATGCCTACTAGTGCCTGGAAAATGCCTAACAGTGTCTGGACAATGCCTACCAGTATCTTTACGATGCCTACCAGGCTAACAGTATTTGGACAATGCCTATCAGTGTCTAGACAATGCTTACCAGTGTCTGGACAATGCCTACCAGGCTGCCAGTGTCTGGGCAATGCCTAAGAGTGTCTGGACACTTCCTACCAGTGTCTATACAATACCTACCAAACTGCTACTGTCTGGACAATGACTACCAGTGTCTGGACAATGCCTAGCAGTATCTTTACGATGCCTAACAGGCTACCAGTATTTGGACAATACCTATCAGTGTCTAGACAATGCTCACCAGGGTCTGGACAATGCCTAATAGTGTCTGGACACTTCCTACCAGTGTCTATATAATACCTACCAAACTGCTACCGTCTGGACAATGACTACCAGTGTCTGGACAATGCCTAATAGTGTCTGGACACTTCCTACCAGTGTCTATGCAATACCTACCAAACTGCTACCGTCTGGACAATGACTACCAGTGTCTGGACAATGCCTAATAGTGTCTGGACACTTCCTACCAGTGTCTATACAATACCTACCAAACTGCTACTGTCTGGACAATGACTACCAGTGTCTGGACAATGCCTAGCAGTATCTTTACGATGCCTAACAGGCTACCAGTATTTGGACAATACCTATCAGTGTCTAGACAATGCTCACCAGGGTCTGGACAATGCCTTATAGTGTCTGGACACTTCCTACCAGTGTCTATATAATACCTACCAAACTGCTACCGTCTGGACAATGACTACCAGTGTCTGGACAATGCCTAATAGTGTCTGGACACTTCCTACCAGTGTCTATACAATACCTACCAAACTGCTACTGTCTGGACAATGACTACCAGTGTCTGGACAATGCCTAGCAGTATCTTTACGATGCCCACCAGGCTACCAGTATTTGGACAATACCTATCAGTGTCTAGACAATGCTCACCAGGGTCTGGACAATGCCTAATAGTGTCTGGACACTTCCTACCAGTGTCTATACAATACCTACCAAACTGCTACCGTCTGGACAATGACTACCAGTGTCTGAACAATGCCTAATAGTGTCTGGACACTTCCTACCAGTGTCTTTACAATACCTACCAAACTGCTACTGCCTGGACAATGACTACCAGTGTCTGGATAATGCCCACCAGGCTGCCAGTGTCTGGACAATTCCTACCTGTGTCTATACAATACTTACAAAGCTGCTAGTGTCTGGACAATGCCTAACAGTGTCTGGACAATTCATACCAGTGTCTGGACAACGCTCAGCAGCGCCCCAGACACTGCCTACGTGATTCCTGTTCTTTCAGTGTGGAATCCTATAATTATTCCTCATTTTACAAAAAAAAAAAAAAAAAAAAAAACAGCAATGGAATAAATCAAAATTAAGGGAATATTTTGGAGCTACACCTATGGTCCAGTGTAGTCCAGCACGTTTTCATCGCTTTTCCGTGTGACTAAAGATGACTCCTTGAAAGGGTACACGGCTTATCGCGTAGGCAGAGAAAATCTTGGATGTGTGAATCAGAAACGACCCAGTTTTATTAGGCTCTCGGGGATGTAACGTGTGAGGGTGCAGCAGGAGTGATTCAGGCGTTGAGAAGGTGGAAAAAGGAGGGTGCTTCTATGAGGTGATGGAGGAAAAGAAAGAGTTGCTCGTAAATCGTCGCCGTACGTCGAACGGATCAGCGTTTGGTTCCAGCGTGGAAAGAGCCGCGGGTATATAATTAATCTCGAGTGTTTACCACGCTGGGGGCGAATGTTTTCGTGGCGTTGGCTCGAGGAGATGTAAAAACCGGGCATGAAAAAGAGATATAGAGAAAGGGAGCGCGCCGGGAAACAAAATAAAACGAGAAGAACTGCCTGCAATTTTTCATGAGGTTTTTAAAGCGCAGCTTAGGTACTCACGGAAGCGAGTTTGAATCGATTTTCCTAGAGGGCTCTATTTTTCCGGCACCTCCCCGTTGTAAGTACACTCATACATAGCCCTTATATGGCGTATAAAGCGTTTTGCTCCTAAAATATGGCCAGTGTCGCCGGGGCTTCATTTTCGCGACGCGGATTAGCGGATATCCTCCACGGGAGCCCCTGCTTTCGCGGTTAATCGCCCAATGATCGGATTACGTTTGTCGAATGCTTTTTGAATTTTATCGTCAGCGAAGCATTAGGCTAGAGCATTAGAGAATGCTTCGGATTTAGAGATCAAGGAATTAAGAATTCCCGAGTGAATTTATTATTGGATAAGATTAAAACGATATATGCTGGAATAAAAAGGTGAGTTTGGTATTTTAGTTGTTTTTTATGAAACTTACGAAATTTCGCCGAAGGGTGCAAAGGCCTCCCTTAAGGTCTGCGTCTCGATCTCCGGGCTGAGATCTCCTACGAATATGTGGTAATGTTCTGAAACACAAAAATGATGTTTTTGTTTATAAATCGTATCTAAGTTCGTTGATAAAGTTAGTATTAAAAACAGGGTACACTGTCATTCACTTGTTGCTGCCCTGCATATTAAAAAAGATGTGTGAAAAGATTTTACACTCTTCGTTGATAAAGAAGACAACGTGAACCTTAGTTTCTAATTATTCAAATTTTTATTTGGGTTATAGTTTTTATAAAATGTGATTAAAATATAAAAAAATTAATTACCTAATGATTGACGTATAGTCTTTCACTATTTTCATTTCCCATTGTTTCTCGAACATACATATTTTTTTTTATCATGTGGCATTTTGGAAAAGACTACTTTTTCAATTTCAAAATTTCGAGATTTTTAATTCGTTAATTAGAAAATAAAATAAACAACAACAGCAGCAGCAGACACGATTTCCGCATTATTTTAAACTACTCGATTTTTACATAGATCGATAGAAGCAGCAAATATCAAATATAAATCAGAATTCTTAAAGACGAAAAAAATTCGACTGTTTAGTTTACAACATTTACTGATTTTTTCATAAAATTCAGGGATGGAAAGATTTCCAGCAATTTATCAATATGTTTTTATCATTGTGAAGTTTGATCGTCAACTCAAAGTGTAAATCATATTCTCAAAAATATTCAAGACCATGGAGAATTTTTCAATGAATAAAACAGACAGAAATTAAATATACTCTAAGTTGCAAATACAGGATACTCAATAGTAGTTAAATTTACTTCGTTTTACCCTAAAAAAAAAATTCTATTAGAAAAATAACTAATTTTTCTACTGCTTCATTGGAAAAATTGAACATCTTGCAAAAGCCGTTATTTATTTTATAATATTTTTATGAATACTTTTGTTTAGAGCAAAAAACTATTGGATGAATAATATAATTCACGGTTTTCCTCGGGAAGAAGTTCACCTTCAGGTAAAAACTTACAAACAATTTTTTCGTTTTTATTCTTTTCATTTTGATAAAGAGAATATGCATTTAATAATGCAAAATTCCAAGGATCTTCATAGTTTTTTTTTTTTTTGTATAAATCTCGATTATATTTGTCACTGAATTTTGATCAAATTCCAATTTTCATCACGTGAATAATTTTTTTAGGAAAAATTTTCATAGTTTTTAGAATATTAAAAATCACTATGACGTATGATTCTTGACTATTATAATATAAGTCGACATGATTATTGTTTCTATAATTTTAACAAATTTTTTATGTTCACGAATCAAAATTTTCCTTGAATAATCTTTGGAAATCAAAAAAGAGAATTAGCTAAAGGGTATAACTGTCATTTTTTTTCTGATTTTCATCATTGTGATGGAATATACATTAGTTAATTGAATAATGCTTTTCGAAAACGTTAGTTATTGTCAAAATTGTAAACTATATATCACCGATACATGAACAAATATTTAAGATGATGTAGCAAGTCAAATCTTTTTTTTTTTTTTTTTTTTTCTTATTACGTTGTTGTATAAATAGTGATCATACTGCTGCTCTTTCTTGTTATTCACCAGTATGCCATTCAATCAAATTCAGTATTCAATCACTTAGATTTATATAAACATTGTTTTGGATAAATTTATTTCAAAAAATAAACTTTCCATTTAGAAACTGTATGTAAATTGTGAAAATGCCATTTAGAATGAGAAAAAGTAAAGTTTTCGCTGGTTGACTTTATTTGTTTGCATTGGCAATTACATTGGGCTGTTTTTAGAAACTCATAGATACTAGTACATACAAATTCCCGTCGTTCAGTTTAGTTATATGAAACAGATAATTAAAAGTCATTTTCATTGGACTTTGAAACTTCTATGCATGTACAATAATTATTCGTATTTCTCTCATGATTACTACCAGTTGAAAATTTGTAATGAAAATCCTAAATTATAAATTTCGAATTGTATAAAATTATCTTTTATTAGATCAATCTAAAATACACGATTCACTCAGAATATTAAAAATATGACTGACTCCGGACAAGTAGAAAAAAGAATGATCCGAGCTGATAGATAAAAATCGAGAAACTAGTATACAATAGATGACAATGTTTGCTAAGTATTTTTATTTAACATAATGACACACAATAATATTTATGAAATGTTCTGGTTAAATAGTTGACAAATAAATAAGAGCCATGAATTTAACAATCTATTCAAATCATCAGATTGTTGGAATTATACAAGGTGTTTCAATTTTTGCCAAAATTTCCTCAAATTTTCTTAATATTTTTCCGAGTCGAAAAGTCATTTGCCATTTTTCACAAAAGCTAAAATCAAAAAAGTTATTCCGGGTACAAGTTTAAACCAATTAGATTTCTTGGATTTTATGCTCGAATAACTTGTTTAATTTTGAGTTTTATAAAAAATGTTACAGGACTTTTTGACTTGAAATTGAATAAGGAATGACCTTTTTTTGGTTAAAGGAATTGGAAACACCCTGTATAACCTCTCTCCAAACAAAGGAACACACATCGCTTATCACCAGAAAACTCGGTTTTCCCTCATTTTCTTTATTTCACTGAATTGAGCAATCACAAACCACACATGCTATTTCCTGCCTACATCCTTTATCCCCTTTTCCTTTATTCTTCACACTTTATCACAGCTTTTTTTCGTATTCTCGAGAGAACTCTTCGAGGCGTAGTTGAAAATCGAGTTAGCACCAGAAGCTTTTCTCGAGCGGTGCCAGTTATCCCGGACGAGCGAAGGCTGCAGCACGAAGGATGAAAAAGAGAAAGCGGAATAGTGACCGGCGTTCGTTCATCGGCCAGAAAAAGGTCTTGCTGTAATTGGTCGATTCTCTGCGAGGAAATGTTTCGCTGGAAATGATTTCCCGGATTTTCAGCAAGAACGAAAAAGAAAGGATTCGCCGATGAAAATCGATTTCTAAAAAATAAGGCAAAATTTTCCCAAGTGGAAAGATGTGTTTGTTCCGAGAAAAAATGGGGAGCTTCTGAGCGGGCCATTCCAAGCGCGAGGGCAGAAAATGCTGCTAGATCTCGGCTGAGAACGTTTCGATGGTGCCGAAGATTTGGATTGTCAAATCAGAAAAGCGCCGTCGGAGTCGGGCTCAGATTTATTTCGCGATTGGAAGCGTCGTTTCTAGAATGGGAATCGCTAGTGAAGGGAGCGCTGATGGCTAACCCGTTTAAAGTCTCTATCTCATGTGCTACTTTTTCCTCTCCCCTTTTACTTCCTTCCCTTGCAATATCAAGTTTTCGATATATTTCCATCTGAATCTAAATCCAATAAATTATTTAGTTCAAGAACGTGAATATTCTTTCAATATAATTGTTTGTGCTAATCATGCATAAATGTTTTTTTTTTGACTGCGAAGGAATAAAAAAATACTCGTGGTCCAATATCGATCCTAAGCGAATTGGTTTCACACTCCTCGTTTTCCGGCTGACCCCAAACATAGGGAGTACCTTCGGACACGTCGCTTCGTGAAGCCCGTGCATCTACATTAGCGAAAATCCTGCGGTTTTCGATAAACCGCGAGTAATGGAGCGTCGTTCATTATTGCGACTGGTAATGCGCTACTGGTTTAGCAAGTGTTTTGGATGCAACTTTCATTGTATTTCAATAAAAGCTGTTGATGGCCGTCTGCTCGCTGATGCGTAACACTGGTCCGCATTTTTTGTATTTTGGTGGATTTCGTACCAGTCATTTGAAACAATTTCAATTTTACGTGAAGGTGATAAGCAACGGTTCCCTGATGTAATGTTTTTTGCCATTGATTTCAGTGCCATTGAAGTAAAAAAAAAAAAAAAAAAAATGTATTGAAACCCGTTTTGCCTATGAGCACATCCGTGCCTGTTACGAACGATATTTTATGTACCGAGGGCATAGAAAACGCGTTTAGAGATCTCGAGCTGGCATAGAAACGCGTTTTCTATGCCAGAGGTACATAAAATCTATTTTTTTAATATCTCCGGACAGGTGATAATATCTTTGAAATTTCATTCAAGAATTCCTTACTTGTGTAATTCAAGAAAGACATACATTTATCTGCGTTGTCATATAAACGATTGATATAATCACTACACGTTTTCATTTTACAAACACAATATAGTACCTTTTCAACTGTAAAAATGCAGATGGAAACTCCATTTGCTCATCGCCAATTCGAAAATTCTATGGAGTTTTTCGATCAAATTTTCAAATGGAATACCCGATCGGAAACTTCATCGAAAACTCCAAATAGAAACTCTCATTAGAAACTAAATTTGGCCATGGCCAATTGGAAAGTCCTATGGAGTTATTCAACTAAATTTTCAAATGTAATTCCCAATTGGAAATTCCGTTGAAAACTCCATATGGAAATTCCAATTGGAAAGTCCAATTGGTCATGGCCAATTGGAAAGTCCTATGGAGTTATTCGATCAAATTTTCAAATTAAATTTCCCATTGAAAATTCCATCGAAAACTCCAAATGGAAACTCCAATTCAAAACTCCGAATGAGAACTCCATTTGAAAATGTCAGTTGGAGTTTCAATTGGACATTTTTTATTCACTGTTTCCAAATCGCCTTCAAAATTTTTTTTACATGGGAAAAAAAATTTACTATCAAGAATGAAAAAAAGTCAGACTCAAGTTTGAAACAAATCATTCGAAGAGAAAAAATTCCTGTCTGGAGTGGAATCTGAACCAGTGTATTAAGGAATCAAAACCGAAAGTATGGACTATTCGGCAATCGAGAACTCTTATGGTACAAAGTTGAATCAAAAACTCCAATTGGAGTTTCCATTTGGATTTTCAATTGAGTCTCCTATCGTGATTTCTATTAAGACTTTCCAATGGAGTTCCCAATTAAAAATTCCATTTGAAAATTTGGTCGAATAACTCCATTTGACTTCCCAATCGGCCATGACCAATTGAAATTTCCATCTTGATATTCACAGCCAGGTTAGCTGCTGTTCATAAACGTAGCGTACCTCGAACTTCTTTTACTCAAGTAAAACCTGCATCGTTATATCTCCCCCCCCCCTCCCACTATCCCCCATATTCTCTGTTCTGGCCATTACTCATGTCGCTCCTTGATGTCAGTCGCGGTTCGACAATAGCTTGGAAGATTGGATGGGGCAAAAGAAAACAACGAGATCCTTCGAAAATTGAACGGTTGCGCGAAAATTCGTTATTTTCGGATAAAACATCCTGTCTATAGATTTTTCATGAGCGCCGCATTGTAAATCGCTCCCACTATAGAATCCGGGCCGCGCGATTCATAGTAGCGACGGCGGTACTTCATCTCTCTTTATTCTCATTGTTGCCGATTTGATGGGTAGAGGTGATAGGTGCTTGGTCTATTTATTCGGCGTTTAGACAAAGCTCGAATATGCTAACCAGTGAAACAACTAATTAGTCACCACCGGGCGTTGCCATTGTCCTACCAATAATACACTTTTGATCTCGTATGCCATTGTCAACATCGAGGATCAAACGAAAAGACGAAAATTATACGTGTCGTTGTCGGCGATATGACAAAGGGTCTAAATTTAAAATACTTGATTGTAAATTCAACGTAATATCGTCATTACGAATAAATTGTTTTGCTAATTTAGTAATGGAGTATTCGTCGTTTAATGATTGAAATTCGACATCGCACACAATATTTCGCGAAAAAACGTCTAAACCTCATGATTTCTTCAATTCCAAGCATGCACTCCACATTCGAAATTCCAGTCATACAACGATGAGGTCGTTCACGAGCCCAAAACAATTGGCAGGAACGTTCACCGAGACCAATCTGGTTCGCGTCCCACGAGAGAGAAAGTCGCGGTGAAAAAACTCTACGTACGCCAATTTCAGACTAGAGAAAAAAAACCCTCCGAGCTTTCCACTTGAATACCAATAAATCAGGCTCGTTAATGGAAATCGAAATGACGCATTCTTCCGAAAAATTCCACCTTTCCCGGATTTATCGAGCTGATTCAATAAGCATTTCTTTTTCTTTGACGGCGACTCTAATTTCACAATCTTTGGGAGCTATAGATTTCGCTTCCCAAACTGACGTTGTACATAGGTCCGAGTCGTAGATCAAGGAATTCTGTAATTTCGCGAGGACATCGACGGAAAGCTTTGATTTAGAGTCTCGCGTGCTTTTGGGAGCAAAAGAAAACGCGGCGCTGAAGCTGAAAAAGCTTGCTAGTGTTGGCTGCGCGGGGTTGGGGCGGGTTGGGAGGGGTGCATTCGAGACCTTCTATTAATTTTCCGAGCAGCGAAAATCTAGCCGCGCGAACACAATCGAATTTCCTCGGTCGGCTGCGTCGTTGTCTAGTTCTCTTTCATTCGTTTTCCTTTTTGCCCGTGATTCTTGCTTTTTATTACAATAAACGCGTACAAAAGAGAAAAGCGCTGAAATTTTCTTGGGATCAACTGAAGAATACAATCGGGAATTATTCCGCAACGTTCTCTGGTTTCGGAATGAATGCCTTGCGCGGATTTCCAAGTTTCTACGGATGCCTTGACGTGAAAATTTGAAAACGAGATGGTTTCGTTGGACACGGTTTTTAACCAAGATCATCATTGTCCGGAGATGAAGCTTGATGGTAGGAAAATAATCGGAATTAAAAATATTGTGAAATTCAATAACTATTCAAGCGCAATATTTCACATTTATGCTTCGATGTTCAAACAGAAGAACAGTTCCAAAATTCTGTTAAATTAGGCAGTGATCAGTGATGCAAGATGGCTGAGAAAAATACCACCAATCGTGGAATGGGGACAAGATGACGAGGAAAAAAATGGGAAGCTTCAGGCCCACGCGCCTCGAGGTCCCTTTGGGATTACTTAATAATAATCGAAGCTACAATACTACAATAACTACAATCTAAAAATTTCACTTACTATTATATAGTACATATTCAAAAATTCTAGTCAATTCGAGTTATTCAGTTTTCCGAACCTCGATGATTGTTAGATAATTCCATTGGGCTTGATTGAGAAAAAAAATTTTTTCAATAAAATTCCTTTATTTTCGTTTACGTGCTCATAATACCGCGAAATTTGGGGACGTCACGGTGAAAATTCCACCAAAGCCACTTTAAGCACCAGCCTACTTAACAAAGACCTTCCCCCCCCCCCTTCGCCCTTGCGGGCTACAATCATGACGGATGGTACAACAGCAATATTAGCCAACCAAAAGTACTTGTTCCGCAAGAGAGCGTAATCCAATGAGACACGTCGATGATGGATATATATGTATGTTTGATACCGGAATGATTTAAGTTCTGACGGTGTCCCCGGTCCTGTGTAAGTACCTTTTCAGGGTTGCTAACTGTAACGCAAGCGGGATGGACAACAGGCCGTGGATAACATCGCATCCATAATACGAAGAGCTTAATTCCACACGTAAGGATCCTCGGTGTTGTGTGCCCAACACACTGAAACCATGGCAGATTGAGGATTAGAGCGACGGCAAACAGCATTAATTTGGCATCGCGCCACCACGCACGCTGATGGATACATGACGGATAGATACGACAGACGTCGTCCATAACGCCACAGCGCTCTGAACACACAGTCAATTTAATCAAGCTTATTTACTGCGTCCCATCTCTTTCTTGCTTCTAGACTGACCCTTCGATCTATTGGGGCTACGATGGTATCAGTTAGTTTAGACAGTTATCGACAGACGAGTGTCATTGATAACTACCCTTTTACTTTCACTTCAAAGTTTCTTTCCCATCCTTTGGGTTTAGGCGCGAAATGGTACAGTAATATCTTGTATTAGTTTGCGTCCTGGCACAAATGAGGTCAACCAGTGTATGCAAATATTTTCAACGCTAATAGATACGATGACACGTTTTCATGAATTTCCGAGTTTATAGAGGAATATGAATTGACGTGTTATTATTTTAAAATGACGGTTTTCATAATTATGTGATTTTCAATATGCGCAGTAAGTTAACTGGCTTAATGGTAACGAGACTATTTTCCGCTCAAATGAACACTCGTCTGGCAAACGTTTGTCGGAGCTCAATCTGAAGTGCGAGTATCGACCATTGCATGACCCCTCTCACTTAATACAACCATTCCGAGGAGAGACCGATCTGCGAACATTTACGACTGTCTTTACAGTACACTTAAGTCGACTCTCCCAATCATTTAATCGTTACACACTCAAGCACAAGTTCTACAGATGACCCGTGCAAACGAAACTAGCTCGATTCATTCAAAACCAGTGCTTCAAATTTCGATTGAAATGGATGAGTGTCTGTAGGACCATTAAATTAAACGGTTCAATTTGTACATCACAATAGGAAACTAATTTACATAAACTTCAGATTACTGAATCGTCATTTCTGTCATTAATTTGATAAAATAAATACATATCTTTGTCGAAATCCAGTAAGTCACAGATACAAGTGAAAAGATTTCGGGGTCAGCCTTGATATTTCTGACGATGATTCGTTCATCACGTAGGACGTGATGTACTTTCTGCACGACGTCTGGCCAGCGCGAAAGATAAGGACGGAAAACGATAAGCGTTAGCGGCAAAAACGACACAGAGTGATAAAATGAAAAGTGCTCGGCTTTTTGGTGGCAGCGACTGATTCTGGGAAGAGACAAATTCGTGTCGATGCAGCACAAAGTAGCGTCCACCACTCGAAAAAATTCTTTTTTCGCTATCAACCGTTTTTTACTACTTCCGACACTGAAAGCAGCGTTCTTATTGATCAGCGCGAGCTATGAAGCTTTTCTGATCGCAGGAGAAAAAGACGTTTCAATCCGTCCGTTTCGTGGAGTCTCGAGACATTGATCGGCAGCTTTTGTCGTTGGTATTCGTATCTTGGAAAGCATCTCAGAGTAAAGATTTTGATAGTCACTTTCTGCATTGTCCCTTTTTTTTTTTAGAAGAAAGGAAGTTTTAAAGTGCTTGATTGCATGCATTTCCATTGAAAATTTTTATTTTATTAGTAATTGTTTGGATAAGCCCAGCTGAAAAGATTCAATTGGTTTTGCTTATTGGTCGGGCTATTGGAAAAACTAATTGGCAAATTGGTATTGTGCCAATTGGTCTAAATATTTGGAATTACCAATTAGTCCGGCCATTAGGAATTGCCAATTGGTTCGGATATTTGGAATAGCCAATTGGTCCGACCATTCGCCAATTCGCCAATTGTTTTTTTTTTGAGCTGGGAGTATGCTTTGTTTTGAGCTACATATTTTTAGACCGTTCTAATTATTAGTATGCGTAGAGTATGACACTCCCGTTGCGTGAAATGGTTTCTGTGATCAGTTCATGGGTCAGTGTTCGCAACGGGGTTCAACAAGGATGCCCCATCGATCCCGGAATGAGATCAGTCAGGCGATCCCCTGCTCGTGTTCTTTATCCACGCGCGCTTCCGCCTTATGCCTGCCCATTCTAGCGATCGTCAGTGCCCAGCGAGCGTGTTCGCGTGATTAATTGCTCGTTATATTAACGCTACGTAGAGAGAAGGCAACAAAAAGCGGTGCCAAGAATTCCGGCACCGAATTTCTTGTGGCTGGTCATAATGATCCAAATTTAGTTCATCATAATTAATTATTTTCCTGTGTCCTGGGCAAGGATAAATCGGCTTTTCGCGCGATAATCCGACATGATAGAGCACGCTGACTTGCATGGTCACCATAATAATTATTTCGTCCACGAGACGTAATTGAATTAGATTACAAAGCAAGTGATTTGGAAAGATCTTCGGAGTGAAAGGAAATTGTACACTTTTTTTGTTGAATTCTTTCGGATTATTTTGAAAAATTGAAAGTGACAAGAAGATGTGCGATATGAAGGTGTAAATTTTGAATCCGGGGAAGTATGTACCTTAACAAAAGAAGTTTTAAAACGGGATAGATAACCTGAGTGAGCGAACAGTCTTGGCCAAGACCAGAAATGCGCATTCAGCAGCTTCAGACTGTTCGCCTTTGGAATATAAATTTGCAACATTATCATTTTGTAGGAGGCTGCAGAACTGTGAGAGTAACCAACTATGTCTTATGATTCGTTTTCTATAAATTTGATGTGTACAGTTTTTATTTTGATCTTCCATGAACAATTGCGTATACTCAGTGTGAGATTGAGTTTCAGTTACCTTATGAACAAATTACCGAAAATTTTCGGTGATTATACTAAATTTTAGTGTTATTTCGTACGCTGAAAAAGACACAGGAAATTTTTAGCATAAACGAAAAATTTTTGTTTGTTTTTCATGTGTATCTTTATTTTTTCTTGTTACTAAAATTTATATGAATATTTTAGCTGAAAAAATTCAATTGGTTTTGCCAGTAGCCCGACCAATTGGCAAATTGGCGTTTTGTCAATTGGTCTGACTATTTGGAATTGCCAATTGGCTCGACGGACTGAACATTAAGTTAGCCAATTGGTCGGACCAATTAATTCAATAATTAACTGGTGATCAAACCATTGGTCGCCGATTTATAAATTCATTAATACATAATTTGTAATCATCAAATCATTGGCTATTAGAGAAATCGGGAAAATCGGCTATTTCAAATGATCGAACCAATTGGTGAAATTACAATTTGCCAATTGGTTTTTTTTCAGCTGGGATATCATGCTGCAGGAATTCATTTATGAGGCAATGATAACTAATACTAATACTAATGAGGCAATAATAACTCATTTACAAATTTTTTATAAAAAAAAAAAAAATTTTTTCATGAAACAATTAACTATGAAATCATTGCATAAATCAAAATTTATTGTTGAGGGTCTGTCATTTGCCGAGTATATTAAACATCATATTCAGGCATTGGCAAAACAATTTTATTGTTCTGCTCATAAATTTTACATGTTACAAAACACTTTCAAGAAAAATGAGGGTTTCGAATTTCGTAAGAACATTCCATCATGCATCCCCTCTAAAAGTACTTGATTTGTATTAACATACGAAAAATCCCAATACCTTTCATAACGAAAAATCTCGTTGAATAATACACAATCTGCAGTCGTTCAATCCCTCTGTACATTTCAATGGTGTTTAATCACTTACACTTACATTGCAACGATAATGATTACTTTTTCTGAATTAAATATTCGTTGAAGTAGGTTACATTGTTCATCAGAGCTTGTAAAAATGACTCTTCAAACGCAAAAAAGTACCACACATGTTCACTTCAATATTCCCTCGTTTTTTAATGTCATAATAGTTTTTCCCTGGAAAAAATATTTCTTCATTCAGCCAACGTTTTAATCCAATTCGAGTACCTGTCAAGTACTGAACTTACATCGCCGTAATTAATGTTCATTACGACAATGTAAATAAGGACCAAGAACTCAAAGTGGGTCAAAATGTTAGGGGAGTGAAATAACATATTTTACATTTGAATTTCGTTCATTTACATAAAAGGATTAACCTGTATTTTTAAAAAACCTTCACGAGAAACATATATTTTTTTCAAATCGTTTTGTTTTACTGCGAAATTTTACCACATTTAATGAGCATTTCATATTTATAAAGAAGGGTGTAATAGTTTTTTCGCATTATTGAGAATTTCATATACATGAAGAAGTATTTTATTCAAAGACAGTGTTCTGTTGTACCCTACAATATTCATTAGCGAATGTCGTTTTGACATAAATTGAATCAAATCTATGATTTTTTCAAAATGTTGCATGACTTTCATGAACTTGGAAAAAATGAAATTCGACGAATAGAGTATACAGCAGTTATACAAGAATAAAATTCATCTTTTACAATTCAAATCATCTTCACTGTCTTCAAAAAGTCCCGAAATTGGAGCATCGAGAAAAGCTTTACTCAAGACTCCACACGTGTGCTTGCGCACGCGATCCCAAAGTTTATGAAGACAGGATGAAAAATAGGACGGCCACGTTTGTTGGCTGAGCCACCGAAGAGTCGTGAGCTCCTGCGGCTGCTGGGTCCGTGGCCCAACGGAGTTGTAATTAATTACCAAAGTAATTATCTGATGATTTAGGAAGCCTCGGGCAGGGTGCACCGAAACTGAAACGAATTACTGTTACTTGCGCCCTAAAACTACCCCGCAGCCGCGCCGCCGAGGCAGAGCAAGTTGAGGTTTGAATCTAGGGTCGGGGTCGAATGCGGAAAACGAAGAGACCGAGTTCCCTCGGACAAATCGAGCAAAGTGAATTGCCCTCTATCGTAAAACTAAGGGTTTCCTTCTCAGCTAGTAAATCTCTGGGCCGCGGTTATCACTGGACAAAACTTTGAACCTAACTTGACCATCACGCAAATTTTGCAAATGAGCTGGGTGAGATCTAATCCAAAAAAATCCAACATCCATGTGTGGATGTTTTAGATTGAATGTTTTTTATTGGATGTTTCGTTACCCAACAAAATTGTGCACAAAGCTTTCCCGGCTGTAAAAATCCAGATGGAAACTCCAATTGGCCATAACCAATTGAAAAGTCCTATGAAGTTATTCAACGAAATTTTCACATGGAATTGCCAATTCTTAACTTTTTTGGAAATTCCAAATAGAACTTCCAATAGTAAACTCCTTTGGAATTGCCAAATGGAAACTTTGATTAAAACTCAAATTGAAAACTCCAAGTTGAAACTCCAGTTAGATACGCCAAATGGAAACACCAATCGGAAACTCCATCCCTGGATAATGAATAGGTAGCATATCGAAAATATGTTTATTGAGATTTCTAACCAGTGGAAAAAGTTTCCAATTGATGCCTTAAAAGGAAGTTTCCAAATCGACATTTCAATCGATGTTTTCATTTGGCGTTTCCAATTGGTTTTTCGATTTGACATTTCCAATTGGAGTTTTTATTTGGAGTTTCCAATGGAGTTTCCATTTGGTGTTTCCCATTGGAGTTTTTCATTAGAGTTTCTATTTGGAGTTTTCAATGAAGTTTCCAATTTGTTTTTACATTTGACGTTTCCAATTGGAGTTTCTAATTAGAGTTTCCATTTGGAGTTTCCAATGGAGTTTCCAATGGAGTTTCCAATTAGAAATTCCATCTGAAAATTTCAGTGAATAACTCCACAGGACTTTCCAATTGCTCATGACTAATTAGAGTTTCAATCTAAATTTTTATAGCTGGGTAACCCTGAAGAAAAAATAAAAGGGAGATTCCTGTGACAAATGAACTTGGATTCTAAAAGAACAGGTCGAAGATTTAACTTTATTTAAATTAAAAATTAAAACCTTTTTTTTATATTCGTACGTTTATAGAAGAGTGAAGATCGAAACCTTGAGCAATATTCAGAACTTGCTAGAACTTGGAAGGAGGCGTCTAGGCAATCACAATTAACCTAACCTTGTTTCGCAGATCAAGTTTACACCGTGCTTCTTTCCGTGCGAGGAATCGTCAATGGAACTTGGTTAATCACGATGGAGAAACTTGGGCGACCCTTATTATAGAATCATTTGTCGAACATCGCCGAGGATCTAGTCTACCCAAAGACAACGATGGAAATAGTTGGGGTCTTCGTCCCTGGTTAGCGTCTTCAAGCCGGCAAACTTCGACTCAGGTCCTCTATTGTCCACTAATTCGCACAAACTCGATAACGAGTAATTAGGTACGATCGTTAATGTACGCCGGAAAACCTCCATTGGGATCGTTACTTCCGATAAGTGGGAACTATCTCGAACTTGGCGACCAGAACGATTCGGCTAAATCTCCGTTAGACGTTTACATTATCACTAAGATATTGGAGTTCTCCGATAATCCATGCCTTTGATTCGGAAGGCGTCGATGACAACCGATTTTTTCGTCGAACGAAAGACCGTAAACGTATTAAACTCGTCCAACTTGTGTGTCTCATGCATGAATAATCAGAAAAAATCTAATTTTCTCGTCGAAGCTTCGGTAGATCTTGGAGCCCTTCAATACTTTAAAGTGATTAACTCAAAGTGTTCTTCCGCTTGACGATTCTCTCTCAGGCTTCGTTAACGAGCGAAATGCAGATACCGGGAAGAAGCCTGTGACAGTGATCATTAGCAAAATGTAGTGAAATGATGTGAAGAATAAGAAGTTAAAAAAGACTGATGACTTATTCAACTGCAGGGTTTTCCTCGCAGGAAAAGTTCATTTAAGCAGATGGAGGATTCGCTTTACACATTTGCATCATCTTTTCATTTGAATTGGTCGGTGAATTAGAACGAGTGAATGCTTACCTAATTTTTCGATCTCTCTGAACACTCGGAGAAATTTCTGTTTAACTTTGAAACAAAAAGTATTTCAAAATGAATGGACTTGCCCTGCGGTTTTGAAAGGAGATCCCTTTTAAAAAAATTTTTGAAGCACAACTCATTTTCAATTTTTCTTTCTTTCTCATCTTAGTATAAAATTAGTAAAGATTTTATTGATCCCGTTAGAAAACAAGTCTTGAAATATTCTAAGCATGCTCAATTGCTCTGTAACTGCACCATTAATGAAAACAGAAATATGGATATTGCTGGTTGGATGACGTAAGTGGTAAAGTTTAATGACTCATTTCTACGTCCAGGATCTAAATGAAATTCATAGTAAATAATGAGAAGCCGAGCGATCGCACGAGCTGTTGGTTTTTTCCTAGTTTTCCAGAGCTATTTACAACCACTGAGTGCTCTCCGCTCGTATGTCCTACGTCATATAATATCGTCCATTATTTTCCCGGCGGCGCTGATTTGCTATTTACCATCGCCACGGTTTCATTTTATAACGTGCTTTTTACGAGCATATAAAACAGGATAGCCAACGAACGGCATTCTGAGGGAAAGGTCTTCTCAGGAAACTTTTTTGCTTGAGATTCACATGCATGGTTAACCTTATTTATTGATTTCGCGAATGTAGTGTGAAATGATAAAACGTTCGGGATATTGATGTTTCTTTAGATTCGACTTGATGGATTGTACGTTTTTTATACAGTTTTTGCAGTAGTAAAAAAATTAAGTTTAAGTTTTTCACTCACTTACCGTATTATTTTTAAAAGAGATGTATTCCTGACTGTAAAAACCTAGATGGAAACTTCAATTGGTCATGGCAAATCGGAAAGTCCTGTAGAGCTATGCGACTAAATTTTTTGATGGAATTTTAAATTGGAAAGTTCTTTTGAAACTCTTAATGGATACTCTGAAACTCTCAATAGTAACCTCAAACGGAAGCTCCAATTGGAAATTCTAAATGGAAACTCCAATTGGAAACTCCAAATCGAAACTCCAATTCGAAACCAACCAAACACTGGTTCAAAACCAACTATGAGCAGGAAAATTGTTTTTCATTGTATAAAGGTTCAATATAATTGTCACTGGAAAAAAAGTTGCTTAAAAAATATTAATTACAATTACTAACCAGCTAACAAAATTTCCGATCGAGAACTTTAATTGGATTTTCCAAATGGAGTTTCCAATTGGAGTTTCTATTTGGAGTATCCATTTGGAGTTTACGAAAAAGTTTCCAATTAGGAATTCTATCTGAAAATTTCGTCAAATAATTCCATAGGACTTTCCAATTGGTCATAACCGTTTGGAGTTTCAATCTGGATTTTTACAGCCAGGTTACTGTTATTATTACTTTCATTTTTGTATTGCTAGTGAATTTTTTTTTATTTTACACAAGTATCCAAACCAGGATGAAAACTGACAGATGAGAAAAAACAAACGACAAGAGGCGTCGCGTGAAACAAAGCAATCGACCCAACCTCGACAGGGATATATAATGGAATTATGAATAGCAGCGTGACTAAATTTAATGCGATTACACTATGAGCTAGAAGTAAGCGAACTTTCCACGCCCAATCGATGCCTACGTTATAAGGCGTGAAAACCTCGTGAGCCTTTTCATTATATCGTTTTCATCTGCATGCAAAATTTGGCGCCCGCGATGAATGTTTTACTCGTAAATTCACGCCGACATTTTTGCCTCGAGGAAATTGCCGAGCCTCGCGTTTTAATTAACGAAAATTCTGCTACCAGGACACGCAGAAAAGATTCGCTCCTTGATTGCATAAATATTTTGTGTGGAATAAATGTTTGAAATAGTTCATCAGACTCTTGTTTCCGTTATTAATCACTGCGGTTTATTCTACTCAACAGCGTCGGAGGCGAAAGCTCTTGGCGTCTAAAGAATTACGAAGGAAGGTGAGCCCGCAATTTTGGCACCCAGAGGATGAGAAGGTAGAAACAATTGAGAACTTTGTATGGTAATGGGAACAGGGATGCTTCTTTCTCTCTTCCAGATTCTTATCTATGATATTTTTTCAGTAATACTTGGGAGGCCTAAACAGGGAAGGTATTTCGAGGGCTTCATTGAAATTGAAGCTTCGTTATGCTCCAAGTGGCAATTCAGCTCGAGTGGGGTCAGGTGCGTTAGTGGGTTGGGGTTGAGAGAGCGGATGGATTGTACTAAAGTATAACTCACAATGCGCGTGAGGTTGGAGAGCAGACACAGCGTAGCAGTTAGCCGCACGTGAGCTGCATTCTCGGTGGTCCCACATATTCCGACAGAACGAGAAAGCAACCACCCCGAACTCTCTCCCAACCCTTCTAAAAGTCCCTGCATTTTTACCCACACGTATTCCCACTTACACAATCACTCGCACCTCCACCACCAAGAAGAACTCAACTCTGTCTACCCCCCTGTCTTGCCCTCTATCACCGAGACTTTCTGTACGAAAACGACTAAAGCTTCCGTGCTATCTTCCAGCCAACTCAATTCGCTCTTAGATGAGATTTTGTGCCAGTGCCACCGTGATCCTACAAATGAGAACGGTAGTGCCTGGGTTAGTCCTGGTTTGAAAGTTTTTCATTTTCGTGTACTCCTTTATAAAGGTTCCCAAATGAGTTGTCGAGGAGACTCTGGAATTTATTGGACATTTAGAAAAAAGAAAAAAAAAAAGTAAAAAACATTATCATTTAAGGCCGAGATAACGGGACACGTGTAGCCAATGTCTGGACAATGCCTACCACTGTCTAGACAATGTCTACCAATGTCTGGATAATTCCTACCAGTGTCTATACAATGCCTACCAGGCTACCACTGTCCGGACAATGCCTACCAGTGTCTGGAAAATGCCTACCACTGTCTGGACAATGCCTACCAATGTCTGGACAATGCTTACCAGTGTCTGGACAACGCTTAGTAGTGTCCAACATGTGTCTCGTTCTTTCCTTGAATACATTCATAACTGATGAAGAGCAGAAGTAATGAAAACGTAAGTTATTTACTTCGCCTCTTCAAAAATTCAGATTCCATGCATGTTTTAGCCCTTCCTGCATCAAGTTTCCAGCTCTCAGGTCTCGATCGCTAATATTCGTCGTTGTTCCTGATTCATCGAAAGTCAGAATGTCTTTTAGTGTAATCCACGTGTACCTATGATTGATTGAAAGTAAAGATCGAACCGCTAAACTTTCACGAAAAGCTTTTGTCGGAATCG
The DNA here is from genome assembly GCA_028476575.1 of Platygaster robiniae. NCBI lineage: Eukaryota > Metazoa > Arthropoda > Insecta > Hymenoptera > Platygastridae > Platygaster > Platygaster robiniae. The sequence continues at coordinate 605,128 of CM052027.1, forward strand.
AATCGAATACTTGCATAGGTTTTGAAAAAAGAGGAAAAAATTTAAAGGGAAAGTTAACATCAGCTCGGTTCGTATTTCGTTGAAGGACTTAGAATCTGCTCATTGTAAATATGGGCACGTAGACGCATCTACGGGCCAATAATAAATACAGGGGTATCAGCGTCGCATTACACTGCGAGTGTACTGTGCGAACGATCATTCAGCTTCCATTTAACCCACTCCCTACTAGCTACTTGGATCGAACGCCACGGAAAACGTTTACTAAGCGATCATTTAAATTCAGTGACACGTAGCGAGGCCGTCGCTCGGATTTTTTACCGATACGTGCGCAAGGGCATCCGAGACGCAACTTGCAGTCATAAGGAAATCGCAGAGCTTGCTTACTTTTTAGATTTTTTCGTGAGTTAATGAAGTTCAGAAGAAAAACGGAGTCATTACTGTTTTAAAAAATTTAAAGTTCTCAAAGCATACAAAATAACAATGTCAAATTTTATGATAAGTTGATGAGAAAATTAAAAAAACACCCACTTGTGGTGATCGTCTGACACAAACTAATTTCTATCAAAATAGTACACATACATCCTTTTGTAACCAAAAAGAATAAAATACCAAGTTTCGTCAAAATCCACAATGCTAAACTAACCCAACCCCCCCCCCCCTCCCCCCATCGTTACCATACCAAACTTCCAACAGAATATGAGAATCATTCAAGTGGCACCAAACTGATAGCCGGAAAACGATCAAGAGGAATCATCGATTGATCTTCTCAACAATAACGTTTCAGTTCCGGTCATAGGGAAGGGGATAAAGCACTGTAAAACACTTTCAGTTCGGGACATTACCGCGGACGCCAAAGGCACGTTACGACTTGGTAACTCTTGAAATTCCATCTACGAAAGCGCCCAGAATCCTCGGGAATTTATTCATAACGCCATCTTTCTCCCGCGAAAGCTCGTGTCTTGCGGCTTTGGCTTTCCTGCGCTTTCTTACTTTTTTTTTTTCGTCAACGAACAGCCACTTGGCCCCTTCTTGCGCTCGCCCGATCGATTCGACTTCGATGGCTTCGGTATTTTCGCGCGATAGCGAAATCCTCGGGCAATTTGAAATCGCTTTCGCGGAAGAGGGGGGGGGGGTTCAGGGGGATGGGTGGGGATGGCAGTTGAGAGTAAGAACCGTCAAGGAGCTTACACGTGTCTTTTTTCGAAAATTTGATCGCGTACCTGTGTGCAATACCTGAATCTGCGATAGTAAAATGTTTTCATGAAGAAAACCATGTATACTCTTGTTTGTTGGATATCAACTACATTATAAATTCAATATGTTTTTCAAAAAACAGTCTTGCTATTCAAAAAAATAATCACGGTTCTGCTGTAGATCGCGGTTAAGCGCGTTAATGAAACGGAGCGCGAGTTAATGCGACGCGAAAGTGTAATAAATTCATAGTGGAAACGGGGTGAGCCAAGCAGAAGCGGTTATTCGGGAATCGCTGCATTGTTGAACCCTCGACAGATTGCGGAAAGGAGAGAAAGGGGTTGAAAGAGGGAGGAACAGTCGCCATTTCCTGGTAACGCAAAGACGCTTGCCAATCCAGCGCGGCCTCTAAACTCAGCTGCGAAAGTTCAAACCCAGAATAATCTCGAGCCCAGATATTTTATCTTTTCAGACGAAAACGACTTTAATTGTCGTTGACACTTTCTCGCTAATTTTGATGAAAAATCATTCATCTTTTGGTGTGATGATTTCATTTCTATTAGTACAAAATTATAAGGTTGGAAGAAAAGGAAATTGTAGAAAAAAAATGGAAAAGAAAGTCTTGATTGACATTCACTTGATAACTTACCGATTTATTTAGTAAGAAGTCATTCATAACCAGCTGTAAAAATCCAAATGGAAAGTCCAATTGCTCATGGCCAACTAGAAAGTCCTATTGAGTTATTCGACCAAAAATTCGAATGTAATTTCCTATTAAAAACTTTATTGCCAACATCTTATAGAAGCTCTCAATGTAAACTCGAATTGAAAACTCCTATTAGAAACACCAATTGAAAACTCTGATTAAAAACTCCAAGTGGGGACTGTTATTGGAAACTCCAAATGGTAGTGTCCAATTGGAAAGTCCTAAGGAGTTATTCGACTAAATTTTTTGATTGAATTTCCAATTGAAAACTTTAAATGGAAGCTATGGTTGGAAACTCCAATTGGAAACTTCAATTGGAAACTCTTATTTAAATCACTACGGAGAAACTCTTATTGGAAACTTTAAATGGAAACTTCATTTGGGAATTTCAATTACAGTTTCGATTGTAAATTTTATTCACTGTTTCTGAATCGCGTTCAAAACTTTTTGTAGGTTAAGAAAAGAATGATTCATTATCTCAAGATAGTTTTAATCAAGTATAAAACAAATTATCAACATAAAAACTCAATTTCCAGTCTGGAGTAGAGTTTTAACCAGCGTACCTAGTTGCTGAAATCCAGATGGAAACTCCAATTGGTCATGTCAAATTGGAAAGTCCTACGGAGTTATTTGACCAAATTTCGAAAATTGATTTCGAATCGAAAACTCCAAATGGAAACTCTAATTGGAAACACCAATCAGAAACTTTGATTGAAAACTCCAAGTAGGAACTCTTATTTGAAACTCCAAATGGAAACTTCATTTGGGAATTTCAACTGGGATTTCGATTGCAAATTTTATTCACTGTTTCTTAATCGCATTCAAAATTTATTTTTGGTAGAAAAAAGAATGATTTATCATCTTTATTAAAAGACAAACACGGTCAAGTATTGAACAAATTATAAAAATAAAAACTCAACTTTCTGTCTGGTGTAGGATTTTAACCAGCGTACCCATTTGCTGAAATCCAGATGGAAACTCCAATTGATCATATCCAATTGAAAAGTCCTATGGAGTAATTTGACAAAATTTTGAAATTGAATTTCCAATTCAAAACTCTCAATGGAAACTCCAATTGGAAACTCTTATTGAGAACTCCAATTGTTCATATCTAATTGGAAAGTCCTATGGAGTTATTTGACCAAATTTCGAAATTGAATTTCCAATTGAAAACTCTAAATGGAAACTCCAATTGGAAACTCTAACTGGAAACTCTGATTAAAAACTCCAAGTAGGAACTCTTATTTAAAACTTCAAATAGAAACTCCATTTGAGAATTCCAATTGGAGTTTCAATTGGAGATTTTATTGTCTGTTTCTTAATCATAATAAAAATTTTTAAGACAAAAAAAGTAAATCATTATCTGAAATAAAAGATAGTCTCAATCAAGTGATAGTAACGTTTGTTACATCATAAAATAACCAAGGAAGTGGGGATCAAAAAAAGTCGAAATTCGCATAACGTAACATGTAAATGAACCCTCTTAGTCTTCCCATTTCAAACTTGTCAGTTCAAAATCACCAGAGTAAAACAACATAAAAATCAAGCAACTTCCTAACAATAACTAGTTGGAGCAAACCGAGTTTAATATTACAACAAAAGTTGAAAGCAAACTTTGCAATGGTGAAGGAAAAAATCCCGAATGTATAAAACTCGTTCCAGCTTTTGGGTAGAACGCGAACTTTTCCTGTCTCGATCTTTGTTTTTTTCAAAGTTTTTATGATATTCCGAATAATAGAGCTCGCGCTCGCGCTTGCGCTCAAAGTTCTCGAAAAGAATTAAAATATTTAGCGCAGATCGAAATGCACAGAGACGCTAGTCTCTTTCTTCCTAGGAGCAGCCCCACGAACATGAATAATTCTTATTTTTCTCGTGCTCCGCCTACGTTGTATACACAGCTCCACCGGACGCTGCATTCTCTTAACCCTTTATTTACGAGCACTCAACTGCTACATTTTTCTACAAGCCTTCACTCCTTATTTATGTTTTCGTCGAACATTTTGGGTTGGGGATGAAAAATGAATTAGTATCACAGTTAAATTATTTCACTTACATATTCATTTCGTTTCAGTGAAAAATTGAATGAACTTTTTCCGACGTTGTTAATTAATACTGACAAACACTGACAATTGAATAAATAGAAGCCAACAATATGCACGCGCATTTTTCGCTAACTCGGGTTTCACAATTTGTACGGAAATTTCGAGTTGAACGAGTTCATTGGATAATTTGTTTAAACGTTAATTCCGACTAGTTTGAATTACATTCGGCAGTGGTTTTTCCGTGATTCGAGGGCACAACAGTTTGGTTCAGGAAACTGAAACGTGGCCAAATCGAAATTAACTCGCGCGTAACAAAGCCTCGGCTGAAATATTAATTATCTGAAAATTAGTTGGATGTGGGTCACAGCCGGTGAGTTATGTGAAAAGCGTTGCGAGAGTAACTGGCGTTAATACGTAAAGCATCGTTCGCGGAGCTTTCCCCGGAGCAAACGCCGACTTTTTTCACCGCGAGCGCGACTTGGCTCTCCAGTGATTACATGAATTTCCGTCCACGCCATTTTCCGTTATGGGGGAAAAAAATGAATCGGAGGAAACGACAGGGGGGACGCAATTGAACGATAACTGTAAGTTTGGAGATTCTTCCAGATGACAAGGATGAGGAAGACTTGTAAAAAGTCAAGGATGTTGATGAAATTTTTTTGTCGTCATTTCATTCCAGCCTGTAAAGCTTTTGATATTGAAAGGTAGAAAAGTTTGGCATTAATAGAAAAAAATCAATGATGGCATTAAAGTTCTATTTTTTTTTTTTTTTTCTTTTCGCTTAAAGGCCTAAACAATTATATGAAAATAAACGTCTCTGATCATAACTTTCATTGAAAAAATGTATTCAGTTACCATTCATCATTCATTTAAAGTGCGAAAATTTTGAAAACCACCCAAGTTAAATTGTCGTCAAACTTTGAACGCTGACAGATTGAAGTGAGCGTCGACTTTTCAACCCCTCAGATGTCTTTTTTTTTATCGGAAATTCGAAGAAATACCGGGCAGATAAGAGCTCGATGCGGGAAGGAGGCCAGTACTAGAGATGAGTCGAAGAGAGAAGCCACGTTTCTGTGGCATTTGAAAATATCTCGAGCAAGGAGTCGAGTAAAAAGAAAAGGGAGAAGAAAGAGCGAGATTGTGGCTGTAAACTTCAGCGGTTTGGCGTTGCGAGCGACGGAGAAAACGTCTACTTTAAGGGCGGAAGACTAGAAAGCGGGTAATTCAAACTAGTACGAAGCGCTGCGTGGAAGCCTTGAGGCCAGCTCCATAAATCGGTGGAACGAGACCAAAACATTTAGATTAAAGAAAGTTCAGAATAACAGATAGGACGCCACGGGTACCACGTGGGACTCTAAATAATGACGCCCCTCCCCCAATTCCGCCGTACGTGTAATGCCGCAGTTTCGTAGTGCGCCACTTGTTTCTCCACTGGGGAACTATAAGGGATGCAAAAAGACGTCTTAAAATGTGCAGCAGAGATTGGAAGTCATCTATACAGTACCTTGCTCCAGTAAAAAAATTTTTTCCGAATCCTTTTTTTTTACAAATGGGACCTACTTTCTGAATTTCTGGGTAAATTTATTTATCGCATGATAAAAAATGGAGTGTTCGTTGACTTGATATTTTTTATAAAGCTTTGAATTCAAATGTAAATCCTTTATAAAATTTAAGCTCGATTTTCCAGAGCTAACCTTCAACTTTTGAAAAGTCACCCTCTGAGTTTTACCTATCAACATTCAGAGTTATCTGAACTACTCAACTTCAGGGTTAAGCCTCAAATTCTAGAGTTAACTCTGAAATTTTATGGGTAACACTTAATATTGAAGGTTAACCCTCAACTATCAAGGATAACCTTTAACCTTCAGAGTAAAAATTCAGTTTTCAAGTCAACTTTCATCAAATTATGAAAGCAAACGTTTAATTTCAAAATTCACTCCGAAAACAAAGGGTTCATGTGCTCGAATTCTAATATCAAGCCTCTAATTTTAAGTTTGTTCTTAGCCTTTTAGGTTTCTTTTTTCAAGTTAAAAAACCCCTGACGAAATGTGTCGTCAATTTTTGAAGCTTAACCGTTAGCTTTATAAAGGTTAACCCTTCAGTTTAAGGGATAACCTTTGAATTTCAGGGATGTCCCTCAACTTTCAGGGAAAATTTTTAATTTTTTAATTCAACCTTCAACTTTCGAGGCTGACTTTCAAGTTTCAAGGATAATCCTGAACCTTCAAGGATAATTTATAACTTATATAGTTAACTATGCAGTTTTAGGTTCAACCTTAAGATTGATCTCAACTTTCAAGGTTTGCCATTAATTTTTAAAGCTTAACAGTTTGTTTTATGAACGTTAACCCTTCAGTTTCAGGGATAACTCTTAAATTTTAGGAATGACCCTCAACTTTCGAGGTTGACCTTCAAAGATAACTCTGAATTTTCAAGGATAACCCTCAAATTTCAAGGATAACTCTGAACTTTCAAGGATGAATCTCAACTTTTAGGATAAACCGTCATTTTTCAGGATAAGCCTTTACTTTGAGTTTGACCTTGAGGGTTCGCCACAAATTTCAGGATTAACTCTGAACTTTTGCAGTTAACACTGAACCTTGAGGGTTTTAACTTTTAACTTTCAAGAATAACCTTTAACTTTAAGAGTTAAATTTTAACTTCCAGGTCAACCTTCAACATTCAGGTCAACTCAAATTTCAAGATCAAGCCTCTAATTCAAGGTTTGCTGTCAGCTTTTTTGGTTTCTGGTTTTACGTTGAAGAATCCTTCACGAAATTTCTGATCAATTTTTCAAGCTTTACTGTTTATTTTATGAAGGTTAACCTTTTACTTTCAGGGATTACCCTCAACTTTCAGAGATTACCCTGAACTTTCGGGAATTGCCCTTAACTTTTAAAAGAAACTCTTAACCTTTGAGTTTAACCCTTAACTTCTGAGGTTGACCCTCACCTTTCAAGGATGACCCTGAACTTTCCTGGATAATTGATAACTTTCAGAGATTACCCTGAAATTTCAGGGATTGACCTCAATTTTTAAAACGAATTCTAACCTTCAAGTTCAACCCTTAACTTTCGAGGTTGACCCTTAACTCTTAAGGATAACCCTGAACTTTCCAGGAGAATTCATAACTTTCAGGGTTAACCATGAACTTTCGGGTTACAACTTAAGATTAAGCTGAGCTTTCAGGGTTGACCACAAATTTTGAGGAAAGCTCTCAAAGTGAAAGGGTTATAACCTGAAATTTGAAGATCAAAACTGATGTTCGAAGTTGGCTTTAAGCCTTTCTTGTTTCTTGTTTCGAGTTTCTGAATAAGCTTCCACGAGCGTGACCTTTAATGTTTTAGGGTTAACCCTAAATGTTGTAGATTCAACTATCGACTCGTATCCTGATTTTTCAGGGTTATTTAGACCATTATAATTTGTAGTTTACCTTAAACTTTCAGGCTTAACCATCATTTTTCAACATAAACCTTTCGTTTGAGTTCAGCCTTGAGGGTAGCCCTAAATTTGAGGGTTAGTTCTCAAAATTTACAGTTTATTCTCAATTTTCAAGACAAAGCTTCGAATTCTAGCTTTTTCCTTTATTTTTTAAGTTTCTTGTTTTAAGTATCGGAGTAATCCCTCATAAAATTATAAAATTTGGCTCCACTTTTTCCAGGGTTGACTTTGTTTTTCCCAGTGTGAACCCTCGACGTTTACCGTCAACTTACAGAATAATTTGGCCCACTCAAATTATAGGTTAACCCTCAACTTTCTAGAATAACCCTGAACTTTAAAAGATAAACCTCGTGTTTCAGGGCTTACTCTTCGATTGAACTCAACCTCAAAGGTTTACCTGAAACTTCCAGAGTTTATCCCCAACTTATAAGTATAACCCTCAACTTTGAGAAGTAACCATCAACTTTCAGGGTTTATCCTAAGGGACATGACTATCGAATTTCTGGGTCATGAATTTTAACAAGAAAAAAACTTGAAAATAATGCAAAACGTAAGAATCTACAGTTTTCGACAAATCGACACTGAATTTCATGTTGTTAATAATTTTCGAAACGGTCCGAACCGATTTTTCTATTGCCAAGACGCAATTAGCCTACTCATAGACAAATCAAGAGAATCGCTAATGAAAATGTTATACACGTATGTACACACTTGTAGGAGCAGGACTAACGAACGAACATGCCGAGCACTTCTTGTTTGCTTGATTGTTTGCTAGAAGCCAACAAATATTGGCCGATCCATTTACTATGCAGACTGCGGTCTCCAGAAACGTATACACATAGAACACGCTGCACTCCGCGAGGTAATCGGGGCTCAAAAATGTTTGAATTTCATTACCACGATGTACTCCAGTTTTTCCCATAAACGACGGAAATCGCGGTTTTCAGAACCATAGAGCAGGGTTGTGCAAATCGCAGGCTGCATAGTCTGAACGAGTTGAAACTGAATGGAAAAAAAATGTTTTGTAATTTGTTGATTTGTACAAAAAAAGCCCAAATTAGTGTAGTTGTAATTTTTTGCATAAGTAAACAGAAATTATTGTATGAATGGTTATTAAATAAGGTTTATTGTTTTAAAAAGCAAAGATGTTGGTATATTTTTGTAAAATGAAATTGTACTTGAATTAAAAATGATGACTAACAGTTTCTATGGATTCAGAGATACAAGAAGACACTATTTGAAACTTTTCACTGTTTTTGATCAAAGATAAACCTTATTATTTTTTACAGCTAGAATCTATTAATTCCATCCAGAATTGAAGTAGTCGAAAACATGCAGGGGTATGAAAATCAAGTGGAAATCTGGTTCACCGTAGAACTTGTTGAAAAAAATGTATGTTTGACTTATAAAGTGCAGAGCTTCAGTCGATCAAAAAAAAAAAAAAAAAAAAAAAAAAATCGTTATCTAACGGACATTAGCATACATTTTCCATCATCTTCTTAATGCGTACGAATCTTCGTAGTTTCAATGTTTGCCCATCAAATGAGTACCTCCGAAGATTTTTATTTGGAATTTTCGGAACATGATTGAGACGCAAATTGAATTCAGATAAAAGCATTGAGTTGAAAATGAATGTTATGATTCATACGTATTTCATAAAGTAAAAGAATACGCATTTTATAATTGCAGATTTTTATTTATTTACATAAAATTCTCATTAAAAACTAAATTTTTGTATTTTCCCCTCGTTTAACATACGCTTTTATTATTCAAGAGTATATTATTGATGATAATTGTAATCGTGACAATCTTTGATTAACAGAGATGCAATGTTTTTCTAAAATTGGTATGCCATAACAAAACAGAATTCTACTTCTAGAAAATTATCGAATGAAAGAGAAGAAACCAAGGACAATCTTATGTATAAAAATCACGTACACTATCTACGACCTTTAAGCTCACTGAGGCAAAGTTAACGTCCCTGCTTCGCCCATTCACTCTTTTTGCAGCTGTTATGAATAATGCTAGTGTAATTCGCTGTTCTACTTTTTTTTTTTGTGAGAAAAGTTATAGAGATTCTGTAAATATTAGTCTAATTACAGTAAAAACATAAGGCTAAGTATGACCATTTCCTCTTCAAATTGTGACATGATTGTAACGAAATTTCTTTTGTTTCTTTGCGAAAAGTAATCTTTATAAAAGAACGGATAGCCAGTACGTACTGATGTATTAGAATATCGATATTTTTTCCCGATATGTCAGAACTTTACATTCATATATTAATCAACTGATCATTACGTCAATATTTTCTTTATCATATTCGAAGATATTTTTTCATAACAAAATTCTTGTAATTTTCTTCCTGTTGTTAAAACATAACCTTAAATAAGTATAATCGATTCGATTCAGAGAAAATATCTAAACAAAAAATCTAACAAACACTTGAAATATATAATGATATTTTTATATGAACGATATGAATGTTTTAAAAATATTTGAATTTTTAATTTTACACAATCAAAATCTTGAAATTTTCACAGAAAACAGTGAATAAAAAGTATATCTTCAAATATTTTAGAAAATCTTACAAACTTAATTATATCGGAACAAATTTATCAATGCAAGAATATATCAATGTCGTTTTAATTTTTTTTAATACCTATAAAAATTTCAGAAGTCATTGGAATTTTTTTCCGCAGCATTATATTTCGGTAACTTCTACAAAAATTCATCAGAACACTAAAAATCTATAGATCTGCTAAGTGATCTCACAAAATTGTATAGTTAGAAAAAAAAAAAAAACAATACGAAAAACACTTGAATTTTATTAGATACACATTAGTGCGTGATAATTTTTTAAGAATTTTTAAAGTTTCAGAAATTTATAATACTTTTATTTCTAATGCATGGAATTCTACAAATATGTAAAAAAATCTATTTAAATACTAGGCGATCCTCCAAAATCATGCAAATCCTTGATATTACACGAAAAAAAAAAACCTTCAAGTAATAAAAATCAATAGATACACTCTTTCTTTAAAATTGATCAAAATTCTGCTAATTCGTTCAAGTTTGACTCGTAGAAAATTAGTTAAGAGGAAATTTAAAGATATTCACATTACAAAAACAAGAAATCCTATACAATTTCGTAAATAAAAAAACAAAACAAGAAAAAGACGAAAATTCTAGAAATAAATTGAATAACGAAAGTGGATGATATTTCAATATTTAGAACTGAAAACACAAGAAATTGAAAAAATATGAATCTATGGAGATAGTATATTCTAAATGATACATTAAAAATTACAAAATAGTAATAAAAGTGAAATTCCAGGCAACAAAATTCTTGAAATTTATAGAAAACTTATTAAAATATAAGAAGAGAATAGAATCATTAAAAAACCCTACATTTCATACATATTAAAACATACGAACAAATTTGAAAAAACCAAAAATCCAGGTAGATAAGATTATTATTGGAATCTATAAAATCTGCAAATTTTTTTGAAATTTCAATCTTGTAGAATTTTTTTTAAGATACCTATGTAGAAATTTAAAATAATTACGAGAAAATCCTTCAAATTGTATGAGTACAGAAAAGAAAAGAAAAATACTAAAAAGTACTATTAATCCATGATTCAACTGTTTTTTGAAAAATCCATCAAAGTCTTTGCTTCGGCATTTCGATACTTACTTTCTAATATGCAGGGTGGCCCACAATCTACCGACAATAATTTACCCACATTTTTTCCTTTTTTTCTGAGTCGAAAAGTCCTCCGCCACTTTTTACAAAAATCGAAAACAAACGTGATATCTAAGCCACATGTTTTAACCAATGAACGCGCTTTTTCGACAAATGGGGACAGTAACTTAAAAAAAAAAATTAACTAAAAGTTTCTTCGTTATTTTCTGAATAAAAAAGTCATTTACCACTTTTTTGAAAAATCAAAATCAAAAAAGATATTTAAGCCAAGAATCTAAAAAATCTGATTGGTCAAAAATTATGACTCGAATATCTTTTTTGAATTTGAATTGAGAGAAAAGTGGTAAAGAGCTTTTTTATTCAGAAAAATATGGGGAAAATTTGAGTTCATTTTGTTTCTAGGTTTTTGTCCCTAATTGTCGAAGGATCGCGTTTATTGGTTGAATCTTGTGGCTCCAATATCTTTTTTGTTTTTGAGTTTAGAAAAAAAGTGACAGAGGACTTTTTGCCTCAGAAAAATAAATTCGAAATCACAGGACTGACATTTCCCGAGACTTGAAAATTCGACTGCTGTAAATATTCAGAAACTCTGGGAGTCGAGAACTCGCGAGGCTCGCAATTTTTCAGCAACGTATCATGGGTTTCATTAAGGCCGGTCCCGGCAGTTCAGCGAGCCCCTTCTTCGTTGCCAGCTTCTTTTTCCTTGCCGACGAGTGTTTGTTCGTTTTGCGGTTTTCGCCCGAGATTTCATTTCCTCAGTGCATCCAACGCATTTTCAGCATTAACGAGCCGAGCTCCTGAAGAACAACGCGAAGGGGCTAAATTCACAATTAAGAACGAGCGAGCCCGGTAATTGAATAGCTCCGCTGACAAGTCGGACGAAGAAAGTGCAAAAAGCATCAACCGCGCTGAAATTGAGGCAGGACTTGGACCGAGATTCCAAACTTTCAGCAACCAACTTTTGATTTGTGGAATGTACACGAGCAAGAAGTTGATGAAGGTGAGAAAAATAGTCGTTAAGTCGAAAACAGAGAGGAATGGATGGAAAATGAAAAAATTCTTTGGGAGTTGCTCTGATTTACTCTTTGCACTATCTTGATCTTCGAATGATGGAAAACTTGTGTATATTATACTCTAAATCAGAAGGGTTTCCAGTTGAAAGAAGAAAACCAGTTGGTGAATTTCCAGGGAAATAAAATTTTTGAAGGGATCGTGGGGGTTAACCAGCTCTCGTTTGGAGTAAAAGAATATTTCGGTCACGTAGCGGCCATCGTTCCAGCAAGAATGTCGAGGCACGGATGAAGACACGCTCTGAGTGATATTTTGCCATTTAATCCTCCCTGGATGTGCCGCACCGAGAATCTCATTTTCCCTCTCTCTCGCTTGATCCCTCGACACTTTAATTTCTTGGGAAGGATCTTTCTACTGCCGTCGTCGCCTTACTTGGTTATACGGTCTTTCGGATCCCATAACGATGTCTTGCTTTGACTTGGACGTCGTTGAGACGACAAGGCCAATTTATTTTATTCCCTAATTGTAAAGAACTAAATGCCTATTGGTTAAAGTCATTTCCGCCTAGGCTAAGAGGTACGTTTTGGGGTTAGGGGACTGCGAAATGACAGGGGAGAACCTACAAGCTAGACATTGACATTGAAGTTCTCAGAGAGGTGTAGATATCTTGTGAGTCATGAAAGTCATTGAACGTTTTTGAATATTTCGTTGCAAATGGGCTCTTAATGTAGATTGCGAGTCTTTGGCAACCTTTCAACTTCTTTCTTTCTGTTCACTTATTATAAAATTACTTGGGAAACTTACAGAAATTTTCCTCAATTTTTTAAGGACTCAATCTATTGAAGGTTAACCCAAGAGTTTTATCCTCAACTTGTAGAGTAAACCCTCAACTTTCAAGGTCAACCTTCAAATTTCAGGGTTTAACCTCAAATTTAAGCATTACTTCTCAAAGTTAAGGGTCTCAACCCTCAAGTTTCGAAATCAACCTTCAAAGGTTTGGTCTTGGTATTTTTAGGGTTCTTGTTTTGAATGCATACAGAATTCCTAACGAAACTTCCCCTCAATATTTAGAAGTCGACCTTCTATTCAATAGTTATTTGGACTACTAAATTTTATGCTTAACTTAAACCCCTCAAGTTTTTGAAGGTTTATCCTTGACTATGATCCTCACTTTCAAGGTTATTTTGACCACTGAACTTGACAGCTTATCCTTAAAATCTGGAGTTTGCCTTAACTTGCGAATTAATTCTTAATCTGTAGGGTTGATCATTAACTTTTGTGGTTAACCCTTAACTTTTAGGGTTCTTTTATTTACTCAACTTGAGGGTTAACCCAAAAATTTGAGGGCCTACCCTCAACTGTCAATGTTAAACCTCAAATTTGAGGGCAAACTCGCCAAACTGAGGGTTCAAAGCCTCAAATTTTAAAATCAAGCCTCGGGTTCGAATATAAATCCCTCAAGAAATTACCTCTTTATTTTCCAAGGTTGATCCTCAAATCTTGTAGGGTAAGGTCTTGAGTTTTACAATCAACTCTCAGGGTTATTTGAAACGCATTACGTGAGGGTCAACCCTTAACTTTCAGGATTGAGCCTTAAATTTTTATGTCAATCCTAAACTTTTAAGGCCAACCCTCAACTTTATACGATAACCCTCAACTTACAGGATGAACTTAGGACTTTAAGGGAAGATCCTTCAACTATAAAGTAAAACGTTAAATTTGAGGGTTAACTTTCAGAGTTTAGAGTACATACTTTAAAGCGTCTAGGTCAAGCCTCAAATTTGAGGTTTCCCCTCGGCCCTTTTAGATTCTTGTTTAAAGTTCAAGAATGTATCACGACATTTCCCTTTTACTATTCAAGGTTACCCCTAAGTTTTTGAAAGTTTATCCTTGACTGTTTACCTCAACTTTTAAAGTTATTTTGACCACTCAACTTCACAGTTTACTCTTAACTTCCAGGGTTCACTTCTTATCTTCAGAACCAATTCTTAACCTGTAGAGTTAATCCTCAACTTTCGAAGATAACCCTGATTTTTTAAGGGTGATCCTCAACTTTCAGCATTATTCATCAACTTCCAGGTTTGAGCTTGAGATTGAACTCAGCCTTAAGGGTCAACCACAAATTTGAGGGTTAGCTCTCAAATTTGGCAGTTTATACTCTCAAGTTTCAACATCATGAATAAACATGAATAAACACATGTCTGTGGTAATTCTCAGATTGAGTTAAACCTAAAGCATTCACATTCATTTTTTAGGGTGTAGCCTCAACCTTCAAGGTCAACTCTCAACTATCAAGTTTAACCCTTAACTTTGAGAAATAACCATCAACTTTCAGGCTCTACCATTAGTTTCAGCTCAGCTCTTAAATTCGAGGATCGGTTCTCAAAGTTGCGGGTTTACCCTGAAATAGGTCGAGAGTTAATCCTGAATGTAAAATATTCTTCCTGAAATTTGAGATTCGCTTAAAAATTCATTGATGTTATACCCTGAAAGTTAAGGATTCACTCAAAAATCGGTTAATTATGAACTATGAAGATTGAGGGTTGACACTGAAAGTTGAAGGTCAAGCCTTAAATCGGTTGACGGTTAACTCTCAAAAGTGAGAATAATAGAATATGCAATCGAACATTTAGTTATGAATAAAAGTACCGCAAAATTTTTTCATGAAGTTGTATGATATCCTATGATGTTCAATGACATTCTGTAAAACACTAAAAAATATACAGTCCAATCCACTAATAAATCTCATCAAAATAATGGAAAATGAATGAAAATAAATATTTCAAATCCTCTTGCGATAATCACCTCCAAAGTTCAACAACTCAATCACAGCCCTTTCCTTTCAAACAAAAGTCAACCAATCCATTGACCCACAAGCCGTAAGCCCGAGGAAGCGGAAAGAATGAAATAAAGAAAGAATAATTACGGCCTGTGCACCGAGGTTCACAAACTTGGGTATGCGAAGCGCTTTACACAAACTTTATTAGACTCCTCAAGCCCAGCCCACGGTATTTATTAACTAATCGTGATTTATAAAGCATCACAAAACAATCGCGAAAAGCGGCGCGTGCATCTTGCCCCCTCCCCCCTCCCGACCACGCCACAGCCACCCCCTCCCCCTCCCTCCTCCCCCCCCGCCCTTCGTTGCTTGCGGTACGGAAACTTGTTAAAGCCTTTGTGAAAATTAAAGAGCTTTCGCGAAAATTAACGAGGGGCCTGGTCGCGACGTCCCCTAAGGCCGCACCGAGATTGAATAAGTTAATTCCACCGAGTGAAATTTATTGCCTTGAGTTAAATCCTTTCATGCCCCCGCGTCTGTATGCGTTCCGCTAGGAGCCTTTTTTTCTTCCTTCTATTATCTTTTTTTTCCTTGTTGCTTTTCTCGCTACTTTTCTCTCCCATCGGGCTCGACCGGGAAACTCGGCCGAATTTTCCCGCTCGGTGTTGTAAATCAGGAAGATGCAATTAATGCGTTTCTTTGGGAAATTTATGAACAGTGTTTAGGTCTGTAATCAGTTGTGTTTTGTTCGGGGAAAGATTGCGATATTTTTTAGAGAAAGTTTCGGTGGTTTCCAAAGTTGTAGCTGAGAGTTTTTTTCAATAATTTTTATTCGTCCTGATGGATATTTATGTAGAATATGGTTTCTGTGGCAAAGGAAAATACAAGGTCGATGCTCGAGGTTGTAGGATAGTTTTTTTTATTACTGTTATTTATTTTGAATATGAATGTGAAATTGATGGTATGAGTATATCAGAATACTGATATTTTCATAAACCAACAAACGTTGTTTGATACTTGATATCTATTGAAAATTTACATTTAGCTTAAAGGTCAGAGATTTCGCCAACATGAATTTTATTGTAATTTTAACTATTTTCAAGTCTTCAAAATATCATATTTAATGACTTACATGGGAAACAGTCTGTGATTTTCGATTTAAAAAACAAAAATGCAGGAATATTGGATAGAAGTAAAAAATCTTCAAAGTAATACTGTCATAATTTTCTTATTATACAACAAAGGTAATTCGAAATCATTGTTATAAATTCACCAGTAATAAATCGTTTGATAATTTTTTTTCTATTATTAATCGGTCCGCAAACAATTTTTTTAAAAGAAGTTTCGAAATCTATAAAATATTAAGTCATTGTTACAGGTACAGTTTTATCACGAATTTCTTGATGTACCCAAAATTCAAGAATTTTCAGATTTGAGAGCATTAGGTGCTGCTTATCTATCGAAAAATCTAGAAATACCACAAAAATTGTTGAATCTACTCAAATCTCACAAAATTCACTGTGGCAGAAACAAATACTGAGATTAAAAGAAACTAAGGTGACACTAGAAATAAGAATTATATTTCTCTAAAAATCTATAAAAATTCTATAAATTTAATATATCTTTGATTATTTGATAATAAAATTTCAAAATCTACATAGAATTTATTGAAATATTGACAATCACTCGATCTTTTATAAAATCATCAGCAAGTAAATAAAGACAAAACAATTCGAAATTCTAGAATTACTCGAGAGTTATAAGATAATTATAAACAATGATCGAATTTTTTCAAAAGCCTTCATACGAATCTAGAGATCCATGAAATTTTTATTCTTGAAGCAATAAATACTAGTAGTCTATACAGAAAATCAAAAGAAAAAAAAGAAAAAAAAAAAACAGAAAAACCTCTTAATTGTATCAAACCATGATTTAAACATTTATAAGACACTTACGAATAGTCATTATATTTTTTTGAAAAACTGACCGAATTTTCAAATTTATTTAAACTTTGATTTCTAGAGCATTATATTTTATAAATCTACAAAGAACTCCATAAAGATGATCCACATTCCTGAATTTTCCATACAATTTTTAATAACTCAATTAACACAAAAAGAAACATAAAATAATAACAATACTGGAATATCTTCTAGATGCTCATTAAGATCAATTCAAATATATTGAAAGTCTGCATGAAAATCTGAGGATTATTAGAATTTTTCCCAAAGCAGTGAATTCTAGAAATCTGCAGGTAGTTGAATCTACTAATTATACAAAAAAATTTTTACATTGCATAAAGCTGTAGAAAATGAAAAAAAATTTGAAAATATTAGAAATCTTGAAAGTTTGCTGACAAAGTTATCGAAATAATTCAAATATTGCAAACTTTGAGTCCCATGAAATCGTAACTTGGAAATCTATAGTGACATTAAAAAAAAAAAAAGGAAATTTTTCTACAAAAAACAAATACCTACCTGAAAACAGAAAAAATATAAACATACGAGTTAAGCAAAAAATATGAAAAATTTATAAGACATCAGGAACAGAAGCATTGATTTCTAGAAATTAATATAATTCAAAAAAATTACCAAAGTATCCTTCTAATCGTTTAGGTACTAAAAAAATATGCAAAAAACTTGAAGTGTTTCAAATCCATGACACTACTGTTTTCTAGAAAATCCATTAAAATACAAAAAGATTAACAAAATTTGAATGCTAGATCACTTTATTTGAATTATTGAAAATATAAAGCAATCCATGAAAACGGCAGAAAACTATAAAAATATTATAAAATTCAGCATCAGTTTCTAAATACTGACTACACGAAAAATTTTAAAAATAACAAAAAACAGGGCTATACAGTTCTTTCAAAAATCTATCTAATTAGTTTTTATTTAAAATTTTTACCCTATGGGTTATAGTTCTAAATATCTCTGCAGAATTGTATATGATTTCTGAAAAAAAGAGATAATATATAGGTACATGAGCAGACTGTTTTCTGGAATATTGATCAAAATTGAACGATGCATTGTCATATCAATATTTTTCTACATATGTATGAAAAATGTACAATAATTTAAATAATTTAAGTCACCTAATATTGATATTTTTCATTTCGTTTCCCATATACCTAGACAGTATTCGGATTTTTTTTATAGTAAAATAAAATATGTCAAGTTTAAATCCGAGAGCTTTAAAAAGGAACATTGTCAAATTTTCGAAATGACAGATTATGATGAACGTATAAAAATACATATGAATATTTTTGCTTGAGACTGCTGATTTGATGACAAATTAAAATTTATTATTAGATACCAGCCAGCAAAATATCAAAGCATCTACAAAATTCCAAGGAAAGCATTGTCGAGATTGAATAAAAACTAATAATCTTCACTTCCCAAGGCACGTATCGCCTAACAAACAAATCGGGGAAATGAGCTCCACGATGGAAAAGCAAAATCCTGGTTACGCAAAAAGGTGCGTGTGTTATTGGAATGGACCTGGCGGGCGGTAAAAAGAGAGGAAAAATAGTAAAATTCCCAGTTCACCAAGAAACGCTCTACATTTTTTCGACTAATATATCACGCCAGATTTACAAAGCGAGTCAAGCCCGCTTTGTGAAAAAACAATGTTTATTCGAAGCAGCTTTTCCTTAATGCGATCAACTTGCTCCAATGGAACTTTCTTGAAATGACGTCGTCGTGAAAATACTGAAGACGCGATTTTCCTCTTTCACATTGAGTAACGGTAAGAATTTTCTTTCTTTGCTTATCAGTCGACGTTCTCGAATAAAAAATGCTCTTCGAGAACCCCGACTTCTCAAACGATTTTTCTACGTGAGTTCGCATGTTAATTTGGTAGCAGAGATAAACTTCAGACCTTGAACGTTTTCAAACATCCAAGTTACTTCACGTTGGATGTGTTTAACAACAGTTTTTTCAAGTATAGAGTTTTTCAGAAATCAAGTGCAGGGGTTGTCAATTCTCTTTATTTTATTTTGGTACATAATTTGATTTAATATTAGTTGCATTTTTTTTATCAAGATAGAGCAAGAGATCGTGGACTGTGAAGTTAACGAGGCATTGTTTCGACAATCAAAGCGAGACACTTTACGACGTGTTCACAACGATTGCGCTGCTGTTTCAATTAAGATAAAGTGCTCCATACGATCGCTTACATCACGTTCATGTGGTAGCCCTTAGATTATGTTTAAAGGCTTTCGAGTTTGAGCAACTCGATAATTTGGAGAAAACGAATTTTCCGCCGACGACCGTTTCTCGCAAATATTACCACGTCGTATACTGTGATTTACGGTGTAAACGTTTTAGCGAATGCACACGCGATTTCTAGTTTCATAATGACTTCACGAATTGAATATTTCTTTTTTTCGTTTTTTGTGAAATATGACAGAAATACATCAATTTGAGTAATATATGTAGAATTGGAGTTACGTCTGCCGTTGTTTTTGGATGGAAGTTTAATTATATGTAATATACAGAAAAAAACTATCGTTTGTGATTATTATTAACTTGCTGTAAGTAGGAGTAGCAGCAGATTCAGGCGGTCGGGTTGAAGGTTCGTGGCAAATTCTTATAAATCAAAACAGACACGCCATCTTGGCCCTTCTTCTGCGACTTCAACTACGTGCTGAATCGTGAAAAATACAAGCTTAGGAAGTTTCTTTTTCAAGGGTTTCCACCCTCGCACACGCAATATTTATTTTCATAGAAAATTGTGGACAGTTGTACTTTTAATTTGTTTAATATCATATTAAGAATTTAAGGAAATTTAAAGGAATGCAATCTTTAATTTTTAGATTACAATAGTTCATTAACTGATAAACCAGCATCATGAGAATATTATGAAACAGAAAAACATCCTCCAGTTATTTTAGTTCTTATCAAAAACTAATAAAAAAATTAAATTTTTTCTAAGAATTCAATTTCTTATAAGGTTGACCTAATGAAAACCTTATCAAAATTCAATTCTTGAAAAGGTGGCCTTATAAAAATATTATAAGAAGCTGAAAATTCTTTAACGAATGTATTTTATGAAATCTTATAAAAAAACCACGTGAAATTTTCTTGATCAATTCTTCAGAAGATATTTTGATTTCATATAAGGTTTTCATGACGTCAACTTATCAGAAATTGAATTATTATAAGGTTTTTGCACCTTACTTTTAAGAGAATAAATTCTCAAAAGAAATTTTATTTTCATATGAAATTTTTATAAGGATCAAAATTACAAGGCGTATAAATTTTTTTTATTAGCTATACTCATCATGAAAAATATTTGATATAGTATATCGATAAACAGTATTTATTTATTATAAATATAATGACAGAAAATTTCAATAGACTTTTTTATCACACCATAACAATATTCTAATGATAACGTTTCTAAAAATAATTTCTAAATATAACGTATTTATTCTACATAAATTATAAAACATTGGTTTTGAAATTTTTTTTAAAGACGAGGAATATATCGAGTGACTTTTTACAAGCAATTTATAAATATACTAAAAATCACAAAACTTGAGATTCTAGAACACCGAAGTTTATATAAATAAATGAAAATCTCATCCCTAATAATTTTAAACCTTATAAAAACCTCATAAGACTCTGAATTTTTTTTTTTAAGAATGTATATATGATAAATTTTTATAAGAAAAAAACCCCACAAAGTTTTTTCGATCAATTCATTATAAGAAATTTCAATTTCTTCTCAGGTTTTTTTAAGGTTGCCTTATGAAAAATTGTATTCTTATAAGATACTTCATTTTTTCGTAATTTTTTATAAAGATCAAAATTACAAGGGATGGAACACTGTAAATCTGGAAATTCGCTTGAAAATCTAACGAAACGCAATAACTTACAAAAAATGATAAACATACTTGAATTTCAGATAGTTGAATAGTTTTTTTACATTTTTAAAAATTTATAAAAATCCTCGAAATAATGATAACTCATTTCTAAAGCAAACAACTATTGATATTAAAATATTTTAGTTACGAAATCTAGAAATTACATGAAAACACGAAAAAATAAGAATAATGCCAAAAGATTCGGGAACTTACAAAGATACTGTTTTATAAAAGAATCGTTCAAAAAACTTTGAATTCTACAAAATAAAAAAATTTGAATTCTATGCATATGGTCGTCCATAAATATACTAGAAATTTATATAAATTCAGGAAAATCCTGCAAAATTTTTTGTAGATCAAAAAATACCAAAACTTTCGAAAATTCTTTCAATCAAGATAGACAAGATTTACTCATAAATCTATGGAACAAGCAAAATTTTTTCAAACTTCGAATCCTGTATGATCAAGGTCTTGATATCTATACCTATAGAAATACGTGAAAATACCAGAAAATCTTCGAAAATGTGCGAGAACTAAGAAAATACAAAAAATATCTAATGTACTTTAAATGAAGAAACAAACTATTTTCTGAAAGTCTCATCAAAATCCAAGCCAAACATCGTAATATGAATATTTTCTTACTGATATAACAGTATTTATATCAAGTGATGCCAATGCATAAAATTCTATGATATCGATATATCGCGTTTCTTTTTTCTATTTCCAAAAGTTATTCATCCTAATAATTATTTATTTTCTTTATTATTATTTTGTGAACATCTAAGCACGTAATCAAATTCAAATATCGATTATTTTAATAACAGAAAAAATGATAGCATTTATAAATCCTCTCTTAATTCACATTGGGGTATCACTTATTTTGGCGATGTCGGAATTTTTTCCATTCCAGGATTTTGTATAAATTGAGATAGTAAAAAAAAAAAAAAATTTGTAAAGTTTGAAGCAAATGCTACAAAACGACAGGAGTTTTAAATGGGATTTACATGTAGTTTTTCATTCATTTTCTCCAAAAATTCATATCTCGTGCGAATTTTATGATAAATGTATGAAACTTGGCATAAATTGGGAATATAATGTTTCATTCAAGACCAAATTTTTCCGGATTTTTCTATCGATGTTATCTATTTTTTACAAGCGCTGAAAAAGTACATGTTTGCCTTTCCATACAATTGCCACGGATATAATTATTTTATTTAATTGAAATTTTGAGATGATTTTATACATTCACTTTTCACGAATGCCTATTTCGATGTGCGAGAATCGATACGCATCCCAAGTACTCACTGTAATAAATCGTATAGCCGGCTCATTCACGCTTTCGACTATGTAGAAACTGACTTACGAGGGTTCTGAAAGTGCACAGGCGAGGACGCATTTGGCCGGGCCAACGTCAACGACGGGATTTTCGAATGTAAGGCAGCGAAGCACGAGTTCGCAACATCGTACATCAAGTAAGCACCGTAGTAACGGCCATTGCTACTCATTTTCAATTTGTTTTTCACTCGAACCGCTTCCATGTTTTCTTCCTTTTTCACTTCACTTCAAATAACTCCAATTTTTCGCATTGTGGTGAATTTCAGAAACGACGTGTGCTTTCAAAATACGCCCTTTGTTCGTCAAATTAAATGAGTCACATTCATTTTTATTATATCTATATATTTATGTATCTATACATCTATATACCTATACATCTATATCAATAGATATATATAGATATACAGATATATAGATGTATATTTAAATGTCGGTGTATCTATATATCTATGTATATACAGAAATATGAAAGGGAAAATAATTCTCATGATCTGGGGCGAGGGTTTTGTTACTTTTTTTGCCATTAAGGTAAAATTGCAAAATCATGAAAAAAAACTGATCGGGAATGTTCAAAGACTATTTTTAATTAAAAACCAAAGCAAATAATAATCTACGATGAAGACGAGTAAGATTATATAATTTTTACATCGACAAAAAAATTATAAAAAAGATTGATTACATTGTAACAGTTGTACAATTTTTATCTTTAACCGTCAGAATAATATTTTAATTTCTTGATAGGCCTAGAAATTCGAAAATTTATCATTCAAATGAGTTATAAATCGAAATGATTGTACCGTAGAAATAAAAACAAGAGATCGTCGATTATTAGGCAGGATAGTTAAAAGGAAACGGCGTGGTCTTCGGGCCGGAAATTTGTAGCGGAAATGTCACGAGCCAATGGGTTTCTCTGATTACTCGTCACGACTCGCTCAGATAAAGCAAACATTTACAAAGTTTTATTGGATTATTCTTTTTTCTAAATAATGAACAAACAGTCTACATCAAATAATAAAAATCAATCAATAACTATTAAAAAAATTGAAACTCGCCATGATTTTTATTCTGACATGATATGAAACTGAACACTTAAGAAGATATCTCATTTCTTGGTGAAAAATTTTCCCTATTTTTTAGTTAAACTTTTTTTTCCATAATATTTCTAATTAAACTAAAACGAATTCGAAATTTTATGCCTTCGCGACTTTGATTTGATTAAAAAAATGATTTGAACGGTTGAGAAAATTATTTTTGTATTTTACCAATCGTCATTTGATTTTTCAATGTGAAATCAGACTTGAATGCATTTAATTTCTTGTAAAGCTAGTCAGGGAGTAATAGATAAATATTGTGAGCACCACGGAAATAACTCGTTCTGCTTCAATGAAAAGAGGTCCTTTCACTTTTATTCTTGAATAAATAAATACGAAGAAACTGCCATGGTTCATGAACAGAAACTCCAATTTATATCGATCGGAAACGGACGATAAATCGTATCACGAGCCGAAGTGCGCGCTACCGACAATGCTTTCTGACTGAGAGTGTTTCGCGACAGGAAGGCGGCCGTATCACAAGCTCGCGACTTTAACAATACTGCGTTTCTATTACATGATTCCATGAAAAAGTGAGTTTATATGTAGTCTTTGGTGCTAAACGTGGCGCGTTTTCTAACTAACAATTATGGATTCTGTAGCAGAAAAATACGATAAAAGTAAAAAAAATGTGTTCCATTAGTTTGAGGAGAACAATTCTGTTCAAACTCTGCAAAAAATTTGCTGGTTTTCCAGAGGATTCAATTCAATAATGTACGGAGTTGTGTCTTTTTTTATGTTCGCACATGGATGAGTTGTATTGACATTTCATAAGATAAATTTTTTTGTCGCTTACTGATTTTGAGAAAAAGGGAATAATGCAGAACGTAAATCATTTTGAATGTTTATGGGTCGCAATTTTTCCAATAACTAATAAAAATAATTGATTTTCGCATTCGACATCTATGTTTTTTATCGCCCTTTCCCTGGATAACGTTTTATGAAGGTACACCGAAATAATCAAGATCTACTCGAAAAACAATCATCCACTCTGAAATTCTTGCCGAGTCATCGGAATTTTGATTGCGTTGAGTGTCTCCGAAAAGGGTTTGCCGTACAGAACGAAGCCACTTAGCACCTTGGCGAACACACTCAACAGGTTACTACAACGTCCCGTACTTCTCTGGTCGTTAACTACCGAACGTTACTTTTATACTGTGATTTTTAGAATTCCAAGCCCTGAAAAACGTGGGCTCTTTAGAACTTGAAACTTGTAACTTCTCAGCTTCTTCAAGGAGAACCAGCAAACAAGAGTAAATGCAAGAGACTCAAAAAAATAAATAAACAATAATGCAAGGTAATGTTTTAGGTGGAATTTCTTCTGAAAGGGACTCCCTTTCAAAAACATTTTGGAAGGCATCCCTTAACAAATTTCCACCTTCAGATCAGTCAGAAGGAAAATCATGTTGGGTGTATGTAGGAAAAAGAGGGGAACAGGAAAAGGGTGCTGGCAAAAATCGGATTGGAACGAACGTGGGGCTGTCATATTTGGCGGAATTTTTATTAGCCCCTCGTAAAAAGAGCGTCACTCACGGTCGGGGTTAATCCCCGGGAGCGCTGTAAATTAATTCCAGGGACACGTCTCGCTACTTTTGCAGGTTTTCCAAACTACAGGCGAATTCCCATGCGTTTTTGCCGAGTTATCTATATGTTTGCGCATAACACGGAGTCGAGGCGAAAGTTTCAACCGTTACCGCTCCGGCTCGGGATCGATGGAGATAATGCCGGTTACCCATAATTTGAGTGCCCTCGACCCTTTGCAACCCCAAGCCTAATGTTCGATTTTCGTTCGCTCACGCTTGACGTTTCACGCTAAACTTCTTTTTTCGGCTTCTGGGGATATTTTGGTCCTCTGAAATGCATTCGCGTTCAAAATGCATGCAAAAACGTTCAGAATTTAGAGGAAGAAGAGGGTATTTGCGAATAGTAGAGATGGGAATCAAAACGAAGTATATTTGATTGAATTCTTGTTCAGAACGAGTCGTGTGGAGAACCTACTGAGAGTACGCCATTTTTTTTTATTTTTTTTTCTTTTTTTTTTTTTTTTTTTATTTGTATCTTCTGTGCAAAAGTTCGCCAACGAGAAAAAGTTTCGCGACGCCAGCTAGCGGCGCGCGGCGGAATTAAAGTGAGCGCAACTGCCTTTTCAGGGCCGTACCGCGTCGCAGGGAAAAGAAAAAGAAGATAATTATAAAGATACCAGATATGCTCTTCTATAACGATAAATACTCCTCGTTCATATTTTTCAACTCGAATTTCTAGCTTAAAACTTCACTAAAACCCGACTTTTGACGTTGAAAAAAAATTTTTCACTGGAAGATCGATAGCACCTGCAGAATTGAATAGAACTAAAACTCGCTATTCGATAAAAAATAGGGATCGCGGGATGAGCCGCAAACGTCAGACCGGGGAACTTTTCAGAAGTGAAGGATTCAATTATCGAAGATGAAGCGTTTCGGGGCTTCTTCGGAACGGGGTCGTCGTGAATTCGAATGGGATTGTTGGACTAATCGAAACTGTCCCGGCGGGTGAAACAAGATTTAGGTTTGATTCGGGTAAAATTGTCCGACGCTATCGCTAATAATTCCAGTAAGTAAGTAAATGGGATTCGCAGCGGGGCGAATATCCTGGGTAGCCACCGGAAACCTCGAGAGCGACGCCGCTTTTTTGGTCGCTGGATCGTTGTCAGGATGATCTAGAACGTTATCGCTGGAAAAGAGGGTAAGAAGAAGCTTCTGTGGTAAATGAAAGATGAGTTTGATTTATCAAAACAATTATTTTGAACATATTTTCCTAATGATACGACCCAAAAGTTTAGAATTCATAAGAAAGCATGTTTTTTAGGTGAACTTCGAAAATTTTTTTTATTAGTATAGGTATGTGATCTTGCGAGAAAAAAATTCAAGCAAACGATAAGCAAATAACACTGACAATACAACATTTATCTATATAGCTCTGTTTTCCACTTTTAACAAGTGTACCATAAATAATTTTCTTATTTTTCTTTTTTGTTTCCTTTTTTCTGTGTGTTCTCGATGTCAATTTCTATGAAAAATAACTTTTAAGCAACGGTGTCGCAAAAAAATTTTACATGGAGGGACACACTCAGTCGTTAGAAGATTTGATGTTTATTCATTTTTGTTAATCAATATTTATTTTTTCTTGCATCAGAATATGTTGAAAATCGATTTTCCAGCTTATGCTTTAAATTCTTCAAATTAATCACTTATTATATTCATTTGTAGTAACTTATTATACTATCGTCTTGTAGTACTTTTTTCCAGTTTTTATACCTCATCTAAGGAATTATTTCGTATTTTCAGTAATTTTCTGCGTTGAATTTCAGAATTAGATGCTCTGGAATTCAAGGTTTATGAGCTTGAAATATTTTCATAGATTCTTGAGAAATTTATATCTAGACACATTCAAGGTATTTCGTATATTTCTGTTATAATTTTCATAATTATTTGTATGTACCACTATTCAAATTATTTTGAACGTTATTCAGTTTTTTTTTAAATTCTACCACCTTTTTGTTAATT
Source organism: Platygaster robiniae (assembly GCA_028476575.1). NCBI lineage: Eukaryota > Metazoa > Arthropoda > Insecta > Hymenoptera > Platygastridae > Platygaster > Platygaster robiniae. The sequence goes on from CM052027.1 coordinate 631,841, forward strand.
TTCCAACGAGTTCTAAGAATTTTATCATCTAGAATTCTATAACTATTAGATTTGCAGTTTTTCTAGAGCATTTTCCAGCAAGCAATATTTTCGTAGATTAAAGGTAGGTATTTCAAATTTTTCTCCTGACATAATAATGTTCTCGTTTTGCAATTATTAGGTATTTTGGGTATTTTTTTGAATTTTCGTTATTTTTCTGGCATTCTATGAATTTTTTTGTAGACTTCCAGAATTTTAAGCTAAAGAATATAGTGTTCTTTCGGAAATTTAGTAATTTTCGTTACTATTTTAATTTTTCTAGAATTATTACAATCTAATAGGATTCTATACGTTCCTTATAAATATCGAGCATTTTGAAAAATTACAATTACGACATCTAGAATTTATTAATCTGAAATCTAACTCAACATTTTTTAGTATTTCATAAATTTTTTAGAATGTAGTACCATCATTGATTTGAAAAATATCAGAGATATTCTCAAACTAAATCTTATTTGGTCGATTTTTGTATTTTTTCAGAATTCTTTCATTCTATTGATTTTTCGAGTTTTTAATGTATTTTCCTCCAGACTTTGAAAAAACAACGCTTTTAAATAAACATTATGTGTGGCTTTATAATCATTCAACCAATTTCTTTAGAAAGTTATATCATTAGAGGATTTTAATATTTTAGAATTTTGCCTTATTTGTGATCTTCTTCTTATGTTTAAGCATACATGAAATTGTGACCAAGAGTTTTCAAGTTTGTTTTTAAGAATTTTAAATATTTTTAGTATTTTAAACAATTCCTAACAACACAGTTTTTTTTGTTGGTTTCTAGAGTTTCTGAGAACACTTGTTATTTTTAAATTTGAAAGATTTTTATTAATTTGTGATCTCTTCGATTTCTTGAAGAGTTTATAAAAAAGGTTTGTATTTTTTTGTAATTTTATAGGTTTTTCATATTTCTATGATTTTACATGTAAATTTTCAAAGTAGAAGCTATAAAGATTGAAGTTTTAGAATTTCCTGGTATTTCAAATAATTTTCCAGAAGTTTATTCGTAGATTTCTAGAGCTTTGAAGAATATTTGTTATTCTTGTATGCAAGTGATTCCTATGAATACTAATTTTTTTTTGTCATCTGAAAAGTTGATGAAATCTTATCATATTTACTAGTATTCCCATAATTTTATGATATTTTTAGGGATTTGTAATTAAATTTTAAAAATTTTATGCTCCTAGTATTACAGTTTTCAAAACTCTTGGTATTTCGAACACAGTTTTTTTCGTTATTTTCTAGAGCTTGAAAGAATACTCGAAATTTCTATATTATAGAAATTCCCTTTTATTTGTGACTTTTCGAAATCTTTTTCAAGATTTATGGAATTTCGCAGTATGATATAGTATTTTCATCAGTTTTCTTATTTATTTGTGTATTAGTATAACCTTTACGAAAATGCAATATCTAAACATTTCAATTTTCAAAATTTTTGTTATCCTAAATGATTTTTCAGTACACAATTTTTTCGTAGTTTTCCAGAGCTACAAAGAAAACTTGCCCATCTTGTATTTTGAAGATTTGAACTCTTTGTAATTTTTTTCATTTTTTTTTATAATTATGGTATTTCGTAGTATAGAAAAGTTTTTTTTTTCAGTTTTCCAATATTTTTATGTATTCGTGTAACAATCTGAGATAATTAATGTCAATACATGAGGTCCAAAAAAATGTTTCTATTTTAAACGATTTATCTTGACGCAGTTTTTTCGTAGTTTTCTAGATTTTGAAATAATGCTTGTGTTTCAGAATTATCGATGTTTTCTTGGATATTCATGTAATCTGGATGATTTCCCAATATTTTTATTGTTTCGCACATATTTGAGACTCTAGATTTATGAAATGAACTGAAAATTGATGAAACTTGATACACATTTGTTCATTTACTCCTTCAAAGATTCGTTGTATCTTCGGCACTTATTCAATTATGTCCAGTTTTCCAGTTGAAAAGCATCGAAAAAGAAAAGAATCAATCCACTTAACGAGACAAACTCGTCGTTTCCATCTATCCTCTCTACCTCTACCTTTGTATCGAATGAGACAACACGATGGAACCTTTTAACCCTTTCCGCGACAACGATACGAACACTTGGGCTCGTTTCGTGTTATAACCGCACTCCCACAGGAGCTCGGAATGTATCTCATATCGGATATTTACATGTAAGGACGTTCAGAGAACCATCTGCGAGGAAACTCGATAAAGGTTGGAACACAGCCCGAGAGCCCGGCAAGGCTATTCCATAACACATTTGTGTCTTTCGCTTATTGTATTCTGAGACATTCTTGGAATTCCCACTCGCCATTTTTGCCAACTTCGCAAAGTGCCATTTCGATCTGGGAACGTACATACGTGAGATGAGGAATAATAGTGTTTTGCGCGATGAAACGATATTGAAACCCCTCCGGCGGGAGAGCTGAAAGAAAGAGCTTTTAATACACGCGCGCGTCGTTCCGTGAACGAAAAGCCCGAAGCGAATTGATTCGCTTCGGTTTGCGGCCACGGGAAATGGGGCTGCATTTTACTCGGTGCGTTCGATTTAGTTTAATTAGTTGTGAATCTATTTGATTTATTACATCACAGAGATATTCGCCTATGAAATTCTCCGAAGTTTTACTTTGGTTTGATTAATTAATCATATTTGGGTGGAATTTACGGATTTTCGCCTAGGGCGTTGCAACGGAATTTAACGTAGAGAGGAAAATTCCAATTAAAAAAAATTTTAATGTCTATTTTTCTTTTTTCTTCTTCTTCTTCTTTTTTTTTTTTTTTATTATTCCTGAAAGGAAGATCACTTGGGCTTCTTTTTTTCCTGTTCGACTTATTTTCAACCCATTTTTTCTAAAAGTGAGTGTCCTCAACAATGACCCCAATTGCGAAATATACTAAGCAAAATCACAATTTCATTGTTCACATGTTTTTGACATCCCTGATACCACTCCTCTCAGAAGAAGGAAAATCACGTCGATGCGGGAAACGAATAGTCGAGAGCGCAAGAAGTCAAGTCGTTAATTTTCCACTGCCTCGGTGGGGCTGAGCATTCCGGTGTGTACTTGCATGTCAGCTCTTTTTGGTTGCACGTGTGTCGCGCTTTTAAGTTCCTTTTAGTCAAAAATGACTGGACGTTACGCAGCATGGAATAAAAACTTTCTCCGCGTTGAAAGCCCAGTTGAGAAAGGGTTTCTAAATGGGGCCCTTAGGCAGTCATCCCTTTGAAGCGACTATTACTTTTTGGAGAAAGTCGCCGAGTTTGAAAAGAACTATTTGCGTGCATTTTTCAAATTTTGATGCCATTGCATTGATTACTTGTTTGTACCAAAATTAGAGTGGAGTTTTGATTTTGAATCACTGAGATGTATGTGTAAAATGTAATAAACATAATTTTATAAGAAATAATCAGGTTTCAAAATTTAATAAGGTAGTGGTAACAATTTGGGTTCATGCTTGTATTAGAGCCCTGATAATTATAAATTTATTCACCTCACAAATCAATTTTGCAATCCATTACACTGGATATACGTTCGTTGACTGACCGGTTGACTCACTGATAATGATTTTTGACGCCCCTACTAAACCCTTCATGAATACATTCTTCGTGCGAGAAAAAGGTTCCGGATAGCCATCTGGTGGCGAGGCGCTCGAAGCTCGGCGTGCGCGGCGGGAAATTGAAAATCAAAATAACTTTCCCCCACATATAACACTACTATTCAAACACTATCACAAAATAAATATCAATTTTTTGATAAATAATAAGGAACTCGGAGAAAATATCCATTTTTTCAATTTTATCACTTTTTTTCAATTTGATTCGTCATGGATGGTTGAAATAACATTTATAGAGCAGTTATAAAAGTGACCGAAAAGTGGTGCGGGACTTTGGCATTCGAAATGAATCGAGGGTGGTTGGAGGGTCGGAGCCCAAGGCTGCCAGCCAGACGCTGCGAAGCTGAGGCGAAGTACCCGCCATTAACCGAGGACTACACAAGAAGAGTCTCACTGTAGTCATGGTTCCAACGTGACATACCCGGAGCCACTGCTAACTCTGTGTAACCGCGCTTCCAACACGCTTCTTGCCGGCTTGAGCAACTGCACGACAGGGCTCTAACTCCACCCGATGACATAAAAACGACAAAACAAGTATGGCTAGACCGCTCCCTGGCGGAAAAAGGAGGACGAAAGATAGTCCTTCTCCCAATAGTCCTTCTATAGTACTCCGAAATAGACTATTTTTTAAAGTTTAATTCTAAAAAAATACTCTCATTTGAATATTGCAAAACTATTTCCATGTGTGAATAATTACCCGCTTTGCAAAATTAAAGTAACGGAAATTCATATTTCCATCCCATTATTATTAATGATTCATTAAATATATCGAATGAATCACAGTCGAAAGTTTCACTGTCAACCCTGTTTCGTCTGCTCGAATGTGCTGAAGCGCGGGAAATTCAAAAATAAAAACGCTTAGATTTCGTTGACTTATTTATATACAGGCAACATTTATGATATGATATAATATAATATGATATTATAATATTATATCATATCACATCTTTTTGTATTACATTGTATATTATATCCTATAGTACTGTATCATATTTTTATGCATCGTATTTCTACGAATTATACTGTATTATATTTCTGTACATTATAATTTATGTTTCTATATTTTGTCACATGTTATTATAGGTATAAAGTGATATATAATTTAATATATCGTAATATTATATTGTCTTACACCATATTTTTTATATTATATTGTTACTTATACTATTTTAGAGGATCGATGAATAATAGAAACTTGTAGATAACCATGATGTATATAGTTTTAAATTAATCATAATATCATCTAATTATAACACACATTTTAAGTATATTTCAAATTTCCCGGATATTTTTCGATTGTCCCTGCAGGCCCAGCAGCTGGCTCATCACGTATGATCACATAAATCACACAGTCCTCCTATGGTCCTTCCTTTTCCGCCAGGGCTCATTTTTAAAGGATCGTGAATATTTTCATTAGTAGAAATAAAAATGTAATTATCACTTCTATAATTTTTTGTTTATCATTCAAAATACTATAACATCGAATAAAAAGTATAAATAATAGATATGATACAATATAATGTCAAAAATGAAAATATTGAAAAAACGATATAATAATATAATAATAATACAATTTTTTGTTGATATTCAAAAATAGGTGTATTGCTAAAATATGTTTTTTTAATTACTTGTCGACGGATTGATGTTTAATTGTTTATATGGATGTTTTAAAAAATATTCTACCATGAAAAAATTTCCACATAAAAAAAGATTCGCAACAAATTCGTATTTATTTTAATATACAATAGAAAATTCTGAATATTTTTGTTAAAAATTATTGATTGTTTGGATCGATTTTTCAAATTGTTTTTATTTAATTGAATGCTACTTTGAAAAAAAATACCCATATAATTCATGTTAGATGATGAAAGAATTCGACTCGTAATTTCCAGAACAGCAATATAACGAATTCTTCAATCAACGAAGTTAGCTGGAGCAGTGTTGCTTAATAAAATTGTTTGCAACAACGTTTTCATGAAAAAAATTTCCTTTAGTGTACTTTTAATTTCACGAACTTTCAAGAGAGAGCTTTCATAATTTTCAAACGAAGTTTTTGAATTAACTCTGAAAAAATATTGTCTCTTCCAGCTCAATTTACTTTTTTTCTGCTAAATTACTTTGAAAATGGAAAATATTGAAACTGTAGCTCAAAATAACAAATTCGTTTTATTACCTTAGTAATCACAAAGAATCATCTCTTAATAATGAAAAAGGAAATTCAGAATAGAAATCAAGACGAAAATTTGTAAATAAAAAATAGAGAATTGTTGATTCTATAAGTTTCAACATTCAAAATGATTTCTGGTTTCTCCAAGGTTTTCATCAATATTTTTTGCAAAAAAAATTGTATTATTTTCCAAAAGTTCGCTATTGCTTACCAAATTTTTTGCAGTCATTGTGATTTTCAAGAAAAGTATAATTTTCTTTTATACAAAATTCTTCTGTAATGAATTTTTACTCAATTTCTGTGTGCTTATTACGCATTTATAAAATAATCGTCATTCAAAATGATTTTATCATTTTACTTTAATTCACATGTGGTTATCGATAGTCAAAACAACGTTGAAAAATTGGATCCAATGATCATAAAAAATTTTAATACATCGATAGTATTTTTGGGTATAAAATAATTATTATTATTGAACGAATGTAGCGACTTAGACATTGTAGTAAAAAATTATTTACCTTAATATTCATTATGTTACTCTTTTATCAACATTATTTTAACAGAAATTATTTATATGTTCATTTATTATTATTATTATTATTATTATTTATTTTTTTTTTTTCAATATGAGGTATTTTACTATTCACATTTTCATTATATATTCCTTTGTTTATTAAATAATCGATTAATTAATTTTTTTGTTTATCTATTTATTTTCTATTTTATTTTAAATCTTCTAGAAAATCGTTTAACAAATGAATGAAGACAAACAAACGCGATATAATCAAAATACTCAAATTTTACAAGATACTCATTCATTTTGATAGAATTTTTTGAAAAGTTTTTGCAACAATATAAAATAACATAACATTTTTATATTTTTAGCAATGAATTCAAGAAACATATACATAGAAATTCCTAAAAATAAAAAAAAATTGTTCTAAGCTTCGTAATTTAGGCATGATTTTTGAAACACTTGATATCTTTGACGTTCACTGAAAAATTCATCAAAATAATTAAAATACTACAAATTTTGAATTTCAAGAAATCAGAGTCTAAAAATCTAAAGAGGTAGGTATCTTTAAAAATGAGATAGATCTAAAAAATATGAAAATACTAGGAATGACTGTGATACTTAAAAACTATAAAACTTTACTTACTAGAGCATTATATTTCACAAATAAAAATGAAATATTTATGAATAAACAATGGAAAACTTCGTAATTAAGGCATTTTTCTTCAGGTACTTGATATCTTTGACGTTAAATTTGAAAAATTCATCGAAAAAATGAGAATATTACAAATGTTTATAATCTAAGAAATCGCAGTCTACAAGGCTAGAGAAATAGGTATCTTTCAAAATAAAATATCTTGAAAATACGAAAATACAAGATTCATATACTGTATAAACCAATAGAAAAATCTTTTCAAAATATCGAAAACTTCATGAAATCGTTGGAATAGTAGTGCGAAAAAAATCCCTGAAGTACTGTAAATCAATCACGATGTTTTATTCGAAAAAATCTTTTAAAATACCCAGAACTGATTCAACCTAAAAATTATACGGCAATCTATTCTATAGACCGACAAAGGATTGTTATAATAATACAACAAATTAAGAAAAATATTAGAAAATTCAACAGCTTCTTCTGAACACCGAAAAAAAATGTTTGTTATCGGACTCTAGGTAGAAAAGATTTCTAAAAAATCGTTTTATTTATTTAAAACATTTCTTATTCATAAATCAATGGGTAAAAAGTAAATTTACGAAAAATCCTTCAAATTGTACTAGCACTGAAACAAAATTCAATATACTATATATCTATACAAAATTTTTTTCTGAATAATCAATTTCCAAGTAATTCATGAAAATCCAAAAGCTTGAAAAATAAAATGGTTATTTTACAAGACTGTATGGGTTAATTGAACCCATAAGAAAAGGAATAATGAGAATCATAAAATTCAAGCGATAAATCAGCACGTGAATATTTTCTTATCGACTAATTTCAATACATCAGATAATCTGAAATCTGTACTTTTCTTTTACATTCCCGACCCCAGGAGCGACTCGAAAAAGCTCGTGCAGAGTTCCGTTTTTATTAGCCGAAATTGCAGTTTATCATGCTTGAAATTCCGTTATCATCGATACTGGCAACGCACCCGGCTCGAGGCTCGATAAGAAATAATCTGGATCCGATCATCAGACGAAGAAAGCGGTCGAGTAAGTAAATGGCGCGGGAACGTCTCGCGTTTTTCGGCGGCGTCGCGGTATGCCAATTTTCAGATTTATCCTCCGGGAAAGGGGGTCAACCCTCGGCCTAACCCGCGGCGCCGAGCCAAGTCTCACGCAGTCTCCGCGGTCATCAAAAAATGCGGGGCATAAATAACCCCCCAACCCCCTGCCCTCATACTACTCCAGCTCTCGCCAAAAAAGACGTGGAACGTATGCGCTGCAAAAAACATTAGGGGAATCGTGATCGATGGAAGCTCTGGCAAAAAAATTAATCTGGAGGTCCTTGTTCTTCCGACATTATATTTTGAAGAACGATGAAAAATGGAGCATTCCGTGTGGAGATGAAGTAACTCGCGTAGCACGAAAAACGACGTCATTTCGAGATGAGAACAATTATAAAAGGTGTAATCTAGGTTGAATTGAATTAAATTATCTCAATGGTTCGACAATTTAATTTTTCCTTTCTCATTTCATATGACTTGTTGACGTATTAATTGGTAACTTATCGAAAGAATGTAACAAATGCTCACTTACATACACAATACTCGAGTTTTAAATATAATGATAACAATAATAATAATAATAATAATAATAATAATAATAATTATTATTATTATTATTATTATAATAATTATATGTGATACCTTAACATATAATCATTATATGTATTGAGATTTTGCAAATGAGTATATAAATAAAAATAATTATTGAATATATTTTGAACATTACAATTTTATCATAATGAATTTAAATTTAATTTATTTCAAATTCAGTGAAAATATTTCAGTTATTGTGATATTATTTTATAAAAACATTTACGACAAATATATTATCAATTTATTATTAATCTAATTTGCATTATGTAATAACGATGATTATAGTAATAACAACAACAACAATAATAATAATAATAATAATAATATAATACATTAATATATCATTATCATGATATGTATTGAGATTTTACAAATGAGTATTTACATTAAAATTATTATTCAATATTTTGTGAACATTGTAATTTTATAATACCGAATTGACATTTCATTTGTTTCGAATTCAGTAAGAATATTTTAGTTATTGGGATATTAAAAAAAAAAAACATTTACGACAAATATAATATCAATTTATTATTTATCTAATTTGAATTATGTAATAACAATAATTATAATAACAACGACAACAACAACAACAACAACAACAACAACAACAACAACAACAACAACAACAACAACAACAACAACAACAACAACAATAATAATAATAATAATAATAATAATACATTCATATATCATCATCATGATATGAATTGAGATTTTACAAATGAGTATTTACATAAAAATTATTATTAAATATTTTGCGAACATTGTAATTTTATAATACTGAATTGACATTTCATTTGTTTCAAATTCAGTAAGAATATTTTAGTTATTGGGATATTATTTAAAAAAAACATTTATGACAAATATAATATCAATTTATTATTTATCTAATTTGAATTATGTGAAAACAATGATTATAATAATAACAACAACAACAATAATGATAATAATAATAAAAATATGAAGAATAATAATAATATATAATACATTAATATATCATCACCATGATATGTATTGAGATTTTATCAATGAGTATTTACATAAAAATAATTATTAAATATACTGTGAATATTGTCATTTTATAATACTGAATTTAAATTCAATTTGTTCCAAATTCAGTACGAGTATTTTAGTTGTTTGAATATTATTGTATTAAAACATTTACGACAAATATAATATCAATTCATTATTCATCTAATTTGAATGATGTTATGATAATGATTATCATAATAAAACAACAACAACAACAATAATAATAATAATATATAATTTATTAATATATCGTCATTATGATATGTACTGAGATTTTGCAAATAAGTATTTACATAAGAAATAACAATAAATAAATATATTGTGAATATTGTAATTTTATTGAAATGAATTAAAATTTCATTTATTTCAAATTCAGTAGGCATATTTCAGTTATTGAGATATTATTTTATTAAAACATTTACGACAAATACATTAACAATTTATTATTCATCTGATTTGAATCATTCATTTACAAATAATAATAACAATAATAAAAACAATAATAAAAACAATAATAATAATAATAATAATAATAATAATAATAATAATAATAATAATAATAATAATAGTAATGATAATAATAATAATAAAGTATAATCGAATTTTGGGTAGCTGAGTCAGCATTCATTTTATTCTCATTTTATATATATTTTGAAACTTTTCAGTCGTCATATATAAACTTTCTTTATAATCTTTTCTAATCATCGATAGAAAAAACATGAACAATTTTCCAATAAATGATATAATTCATATTGTTTTACAGGTATCTGTCATATTAAATAAAAGAAAAAGTTAATAATTTCATTTCGAATTCGAGTATTGTAATTCCGTTAATAATAATAATATCCATAAAAGTTATGAGTTATTATACAATGCATCATTTTCATTTTTTTATTTTCCGTCTAGATTACAAAATACATATTAATTATGTTTTATTTAACCGATTTGTTATGATTCATTGTTCATGAGTTTACGATCGATTACTTTTCCATTAAATTTTTTCTATTATACGTACATTGGCTCGTATGAATTTCATGTTATTTCGTTTCGTTGAAATCGCTCATAATGTCAGTCGATTGGAATGTATTTAGTTATAATGCGATTGAATAAATTATTCACTAGTGTATACAAAACGTCTAAAGTAATAATGAATTATCATTAACAATAAAAAATTGATTTAAAAGCATATACATCTAATTGCAAGCTTTTTGAAAAAAGGAGGGATGAAAAAATCAAAAGTTATAAAAGTCTTTCAATTTTTAAGAAACTATTAACAAATTATTAAATGTTGAAAAAATTTTTTAGCAAGAATCAATATATTATAAAATAATTCTAGTTGATCAATACTTCTAAGCATCGAACGATTTGAAAAGATTTATTTATTTTTATGTACAGTCAGCTCGTGTTTGATAAATATTTGCCTTCAATGTTCTTAAATGAAGGAAATTCGCTAATTTTAAAAGGACTCATCAACAGACATGAAAGATCATTTATTCAGCATGAAAAAATATCGATTATGATAATAAATTATGATTGATTGATTGATTGATTGATTGATTGATTGATTGATTGATTGATTGATTGATTGATTGATTGATTAAGGTGTTTATTCAAGTGTAAAAAAGTTACATGTTTATTTTTACACATAATTTTGTCGAATAAAGAAGGCGGTTGATGAGTCTTTATAATGTGTACGACGGGAAATACATCCACTCGCATACCATGCATACTTTATAATGTAATTTTTATCTGACTTTACGCCTAGTTGATTGGTTAAATTAGGATATACACGATGAAATCATTTATTCAGTATTTCTACAAGTTGAAAGATTCTGAGACATTTAAATGAATTTTTATTCAGGTTTCATGAATTCTATACTCCATGATCTAAAGTTGTAAGAATTATGAATATTCAATAAATTTTTGAGAAAATGATGTTTACAGATTTTATGTATTTGATTGCTTTTTATTATTTTTATTTTGTTTATTATCATTTTTAAGGTACTTTCTAGTATTTCCATGAATTTATATTTTTTTTATGATCGTTCTTCAGATTTGTAGAATTTAACGCTATAGTAATTAAAAGTTCAACAATTATAAGCATTTCAATTGTTTCTTCTACAATCAGCATATTTAAACAGAATTCAAGTTCAATTTTTTTTTATTTGTAAATATTATACACGAATTGAACAATTTCTTAGTAATTCGCTGATTTCATACAATAAAGTTCCTAATTTTATGCTCAAGAAATCAAAGTTTTAAAATTTTAAAGTAAACGATCTTCATATAGTTAACGTGAATTAAAATTTTTTTATCACCTTTTCATTTTCTTAATATCTATGAAACATTGGAAGTTTTCCAATTTTGTTTAGACCCCTAGTTTGTTTGAAAATTTCTATACGTTTTGCAAATACCGACTCCCCTAAAATTCTATTTACGACTGATGTCTAATAATTATATAGATAATAATAAAAACCATGTATAGGTATATTTTTTGTATTTCGCAGATTTCTAGTCATTATGTGCTTTTTTAGTATTTTCTTAAGTTTTGTAGCATTTATAAAGATTTCTAGTTCATATTTCTAAAGATTTCTGTACATTGACGTTGGTGAGAATGAATGCTCTAGAATTCAAATTTTTGTAGATGGCTGATATATGTCTAGATTATCTAATAAAGGGTTGTTTAATAGAATTTTACAATTTCCAGTATTTCTAAAGAATTTAGATTTAACAAAAAATCTTCTAGTATTTTCAAATATTTCTATGTAGATCTCTTGAATTTCTTTTTCTAGGGTTCGAAGTTTTTTAGATTTTGATACGTTTTTGTAGATTCTCATTTTTCTTTCAAACTCACTAAGTTTGGACAATAATTAATTTATGAACACTCCATTATCCTAGCCAAGCAATAAAGTTTTTATATACGATTGAGAAATAATTGATATATTTATATTAAGGATTCCAAAGATTGTTTCACTTTTATAAATTACACTACACATTTTTCTATATCCTTCATATTGCCTTCGGTACATTTTTTAATATTTGTACTCAATGAATAGTCATCAATTATTACTTAGTTTTCTTATTTTTGTATAGTATTTTTTTGATTTATTTTCATAACTTTATTTTTACATGAGAAACACTATAAATTCATTTAGATTTGAAGAGTGATCTCACCCTTATATACCTCATAGTTAACGAATATATTATTGCATACATATTATTTATAACAAATGCTTGAACGTCTAACTAACAATACTTAAGGTTGGTAAATAAATTTCAAGAGACAGTGGTCGCAAATAGGAGCAGCAATATTCTAATTGTTTATCTGTAACATCTGCTTATATTACAAGCGTATTGTTGCTTACAATTATTCGTTAAAATGAAATGATGAATGCGGACTTTTTGTTTTATTTTGTAAATAAATAGGTACGAATGATTGGTATGCAATCATAGGTACAATGAATTTCGAAATCCTTGATCTGATGTAAGGCAATTCATCAATAAAAACACATTTCTTATGCAAAAATGCTTATTTGATTATCTAATCAGATTATATTCCACTGCTTTATACAGAAATCTGTCTGTTTCACTTCCAAGGACGCAAACTGGTACATTCACCTCATACCTGTTTCGAATCAAGCATTATCCATCTCATTTGGAAAAAAAAACCATGATACTTTACATTCCTGCATTTCTGACTGTAAATTCCCCTTTAATTTTATCTCTCAGCGTAGACAATATCTCTTTCCCCCGAGATAAATTCACCGGAGCATTGTCTAACCATCGTTTCCCCGTACTTTAGTGGGATCCTTCATTCCCGGCGTCTCGATCAAGTTTAACTTGGCGCAGCGGATTTCCAAGCACCGTTTTACGACTTTTCGATGTCACCGGGGAATAGGGAGATCAGTCGTTGCCGGCTGGACGAACGACGTTTTACCTTGGAAATTTTTCGGAAACAGTTTTCCCGCTTCATATCATTTTCCGAAAATTGATCGACTTTTTCCGCGTTCCGAATGGACTCGCATTTTTCAATTCACCCCAGGAACATGAAAACTCAGGCGTTCGTTATTGCAGGAAAAATGAAACGGTGTATCCCATTTCCGAAATATTTTCCATACGAGCTTGAAAATCACGATGAAGCTCGGATTAATCGAAGTTGAGCTTCGATATGCGTTTCTGGCTGAAATAATGACTCGTGAATTACCGAAATTCGCTTTGGGTGGGTTTTATGTTTCATGCTGTAACAGCAGTAATGACGTTACAGAGGGTAAAGTTCGTTTGGAATTTTTATACAATGTTATTTTGATATCGAGTGGTGCCAGATGCATGATGCAAATGCACGGTGTATGGAAAACCATGGAGAATAATTGGCCTGATTTTTCTTCATATTTTTCTGGGTCCCAAAGTCCTCTGCCACTTTTTACAAAATTCAAAAACAAAGAAGATATTGAACCCACAAGTTTTAATCAATGAACGCTATTCATTGACGAGTAAGAAGAGAAACCATGGAAAAAAATTACCCAACATTTTTTTCTGTATTTTTCTGAAGAAAAAAGTCCTTTGCCACTTTTTGCAAAACTCAAAAACAAAAAAGATATTGAAGATAGAAGTTTCAAACAATGAACGCGCTCCTTCGACAAGTAAAGACAGAAACCCAGGAAAGAAATTGATTCAAATTTTCATCATATTTTTCCGAAGAAAAAAGCCTCGTGCCACATTTTACGAAAATCAAAAACGAAAAAGGTATTGAAGATAAATGTTTTACACAATTAATGCGCCCTTTCAACAAGTTAGGACAGAAACCTAGAAAAAAAATGAAGCAAAATTTTCTCCATATTTTTCTGAAGAAAAAAGTCATTTGCCACTTTTTTACAAAACTCAAAAACGAAAAAGATAATAAAGGTACAAGTTTTAACCAATACAATAAACGCGCTCCTCCGACAAGTAAAGACAGAAACCTAAGAACAAAATTAACTAACATTTTTTTCTGTATTTTTCTGAAGAAAAAAGTCCTTTGCCACTTTTTACAAAACTCAAAAACGAAAAAGATAATAAAGATACGAGTTTTGATCAATACAATAAACGCGCTCCTCCGAAAAGTAAAGACAGAAACCAAAGAACAAAGATAACCGGAATTTTCTCCATATTTCTCTGAAGGAAAAAATCATTTGCCACTTTTTGGAAAAATCAAAATCCAAAAAGATATTGCAACCAAGAAGATAAGATATCTGACTGGTTGAAACTTGGGACCCAAATGTCTTTTTTGATTTTGAGTCTTGTGAAAAATGGCAAGGGACTTTTCAATCCAGAAAAATGAAGGGAAAATTTCAAACATTAAAATGTTCGCACTGAAAAAGTTTTGTACAAGAGTAACTATTTGACTTCGTTAATTCTTTGTGTGTTACTCTACAAATAAAATAATAACAATATAGGAAATAAACCGTGGATTCAACTTTCCACATTTAAAAAAAACCCTTCATGCGAAAGCCAGCGAATTTTCCCTCATCCTTCCCCATTAAGCGCAAACGAAATTCCGGCTTTTCCGGATTTTCCGCGGCCGAACCACGATCACCCTATTTCGCGCGAAAGCGCCGGAGCCATTTTCTAACAAGCAGGTGGACAAATGGACAAAAAGCGTCTCGCCAAATCGATGACGTCAGACGGGAGCGAGGAAAAGAGAGCGAATAAAAAAACACACGAGCCGGAAGGAGAAGGAGAAAATAAAAAGACGCCGAAGAAAAACAGAGGACGTGCCATTTTGCCTCGCTCGAGGGCGTCCGACGATCGAATTTACTGCCTGGCTGCCCAACGGGCACCCCTTGGCTCGGACAGAACTTCCCCGACCACCCGAGATCTTTACCCCCCTCCCTACCCTCCGCTTTCCCTCCCCCCTTATCGCCCCTTTTTACCTAACAGTGGAAGCAACCTTCTTCCCATAGACCCGCTCACCTACATTGCTCACAGTAGCAGGCAAAAGTGTTTTTCAGGTGGAAAATTTCATTGTCTTCTCGATGAAAAAACCTTCCAGCCAGAGTAAATGGAACGAACTTTTAATTTTAGAATCGGTGGGGAATGAATTTAATGGAGTCACGGAACTCTGAATTAGAAAAAAAGCTTTTGAAAGCGTTACATAATTTTTGTTTCAAATTAATAAAAATATAAAATAATATGGAATAAACAAAATAATTCGACTATGAATTAATAAATTTAGGAAACAAATTAAATATAAAATTATAAAATTACATCAGTAAATTATTTATACACATAAAAAATAATCGAATGATTTTATGTGTAAAACAATTATTCAATAATCATTCATTTTTTGTAGGGATTTATTATTTATTTTAAGATTTAATGATCGTATTATTCAAAAAGAAAAATTCATAATTACGGTAGATAATTAAATCAATGAATTCTTCATGCATTCCTTAAACAATTAAATTACAATGTGTAAAATAATTATTTATTCATCATTCAATAATTATGCAATTCAATGATTTATTTTAAAATAAAATGATCGTATTATTCAATAATTAAATTTGATAATATGGTTAATAATTGGAATAATTGAAGTGATAATACATCTAAAAATCATTCCGAAAAATACATGAAGTAATTATTTCATAATCATCTAATTATTGCATACTTCAATAATTTTCTTTGAATTAAAATGATCATTGAATTCAGTAATTAAATTTCTTAATCATGGTAGGTAATTGGATGATTTAATTTTCATGCATATAAAAAATTACAGAATAACTATATGTAAAATGATTATTTGATAACCATTTATTCATTGCGCAATACCAATGATTCATTTTAAAATTGTTCAAAAATTTAATTTTATAATTATAGTGAATTATTGGAACATTAAAATATTAATGCACATAAAAATTATGTCGTAAATAAATATGAAATAATTATTTAATAATCATTTAATTATTGTGTAATTATATAATTCACTTTGAATTAAAATGATTATATAATTCAATAATTGAATTTCATAATTATAGCAAATTATTTAAACAATGAATATAAAAAAAAAGCGAATAAATAAATATGAAAGATAATAACTTACCAATCATATATTTATTGTATACATAAAAAAATTTTTTAACATGAAATATTGAAATTATCCAATAATGAAAGTTGAATTTCAAATTTTATCAATAAATGATTTAATTCTTAGAGAATTTTAACCCTTGGTAATGTTTTTTAGTTTGATTTTTTCGACACCCAACAAGAATCAACAATTCGCGTTAAACATCGACGAGATGTAAAATTCACGATGTAGCCTATGTTAATTATGTACGTTGTTCAGAGGATGTAACTTACAAAGGATTTCACGATTAATTCCTGTCAGCGACGTTTTGTTTATGCATAAAAGGATTCATTATTCTGTTGATTGAAGCTTAAACGCCTTTACATTCAAGTTACATCGGATGGTAGATAAATTCTGGAATCGTGATTTCAAAAACATTTTCTCCGATGAGAGCGTCAAATCCATCATAATTTGTGCTTGAATTTATGGCTTCATCCGGTGAAATGAGTTTTGTTCATGCAGGATTTTCATTACAAAACACAGAAAGTATTGTTTATTTGGGATACATTTATCTGCTTTGATCATGGATTAATTAGTTATTTTGAGAGAGATATTTTATTTCGTAGACAGTCTATGATTGTCAATTTAAAAATTACATTTGTAACAAAAACCACGAAAAATAATTGGCTCAATTTTTTTGTCATGTTTTCCGAGTCCAAAAGTCCTCTGCCACTTTTTACATAACTCAAAAACAAAAAACATATGAAAGACACAAGTTTCAACCAATAAACACGCTCCTTCGACAAAACAAAATTTATCAAAATTCGCCTCATATTTTTCTGAATAAAAAAGTCCTTTGCCAATTTTCTCCAAACTCAAAAGCAAAAAAGATATTGCGGTCACAAGTTTGCACCAATCAGATTTCTTAGACTTATGGCTCGAATATCTTTTTTAATTTTGAGTTTCGAACAAAGTGGCAAAGGACTTTTCGACTCAAAAAAATACCAAAAAAAATTTTTTTCATACTTCATTGATATTTATAGAAACTTTCGAAATTCCTTCAAAATTATATTCTTCTACACTTTCTTGCTAAATAGGCTGAAAAAAAAAACGTGAAAAATACGCTATTATTTTTGAAAATCGTGATCAAAAATCCACAAAGAGCGCATTTTGTGCATGCAAGAACCCGGCCACAATCGCCACGCAAAAGCGGTGCATTACCATGGCCGTAAAAGGCATGTTATAGTCGCTGAGCTTTCACTGACTTTTTTTTCCTCGCGTTCTATTCTCCATTTTTTTCGCTTCGACACTTGGTTTCTTGTGTTATTCGTGACCGGTGCAGTCAACTCGTAGGCGCAACATGCTGACCGGGATATCGATCTGCGGAGTGGGACGTTTTAGCGACACACTATCGGCACGCACTCACTCGGTGGTTGAAAAGGGGGAGGGGGGGGGGGTCCAACCCTGGACTATCGCGTAAAACTTGCACACGTGTACATGCACCGAGCACTCGCGGACGTGGCGCAAACCGACTCAAACCCACTTCGACCTAATCCAAGTTGCGAGCACTAGGGATGGAAATCGAAACGAAAAATATCGAAATAAGTGTTACTTATCAAGTCTCATATATTAAAGTTATTACTTTATTCATTATTGATATAGTAGACAGAAAAAATTGGATATCCCAATATATTGCATTACTTTTGTTTGTTTTTTAGAAAAAAGTTTGTTTATAGGTTATTAGTAGCTTTAGGATTTTTTATTTATTTTTTTAGGATTCCCACCTTCTATATGCCCTGTCTTATTTTTTTGGCAAAAAACAGAGATACGTGACAGTTTGATATCGTGACTTCGATTTTGTTTGGTTGTTTGAATTTCAACGATCGTCGTTTCGACATGTTTATACGGGGCAGGGTTTTCCAAAAGAGGAGAGGTTTTTTGTATTTGTAAGTAGGTTTTGTTATTAACGTTCAGGATTAATTGATTTCGCTGATATTTATTGTTTTTGAAGGAAGTATGACGAACAGCAACCGATGGATTTTTGATTGTGATTGAGAGAAATGTTGACCACGGTTAATTATGACTTGGCTCTCCTTTATCGCGTTTTTTTGAGGAAATGAAAAAATTAATTATTTAAGTGAATTTAGATAGTTTGTTCTTGAATTATTTCGTGTAAACATATTGTCTAAGAAAGAAGTTTTTGCAAGGACCCTGATAAGGACTCAATCGAAGTCGAAATTTTGATCAAAATGGAATAAATAATTGATTTTTTACAACACTGGCTCTGAGGGATCAGATTTTTCTATTTTTTTAAGGCTTACAATGGAAAGTTTTTTTTTTTTTTTTTTTTTTTTTTGTAATTTTTTTGGATTCCTACATATATATCCAGAATTTGGACACATAAGATTCGGAAATTTAACAGTTAGAACGAATGTTTCAAATTTTTGACAGAGTTATATAATATACCTGGCATATTTTGAGAATCTTTGAAATTTTTGTGTTTTTGAGTATTTTTAGGAATCGCTGTTTGAGTTTCTAGTCCTTTTTTATATTTTAAGCATTTTTAGGAATTGTTAGATAGGTTTCTCGAATCGGGTACTCTAATATTTTAATTTTAATAAATTTTTCGTATTTGAATACATCTTCAAAAACAAATATCCGTACAGATTTACAGTACTTTTGGTATATTTAACATATCTTGCTTTAGTATGTCAACAATTTGAAGGATTTTTCTGTATTTTCATAATTTGCTATGTAAATTGTAATTTGAATACATTATTTCAACATATTTTAAAAATTTTGCATCAAAATATTAACATTTTGAGAATTTCGAAAAATTCTAAAACATTGTACCTTTACACGATTGTTAACAATGTCCAAAAACCAGCAAAATTTGTAGAAATGGAAATAATGTTAATTAATTTTGGAACTATAGTATACTGAATAATAATTTTATAAATTCGAATTATAACATAACAAATTTTCAAAACTTCAAAAAAAAAAAAGATTGAGAACCTTGCAGATTCCTAATAATTCTCGAAAATTGCTGGAATCATTCGGATTTTTAGGAATTATGACAATCTTTGAAACGTTAAATGTTATGGACTTCTTTGAAATGCTTCAAATTTCTAGATTTCAGTTGACAATTCGTAAATGATATATGATTACCCTATGATGTAATTTTATTAGAATATTACAAAGTTTTTGAACTCCAACAGAATTTATCAAATTCATCACTATACATACAGAATTTATAAATATGCACCAACTGACACCATACTAATTTTTTAAATTTCTGCAAATTTTTACCAATCTAGCAATCTTTCAAATACCATAAGACTTACGGTGTAAAACTTGCAAAACTCGCTAAATTTCTTTATCATCTTTAAAAATTGTATATTATTAGGAATTTGCAATACTATAGACGATTTCCGTATGTCGAAAAATTTGTTGATTCTTTAAATTCATTTATCATAGCACACTTATTGTATTTTGAAAGATTTTCAAAACTTTCGTTTACAGGATATATATATATATATATATATATATATATATATATATCATCATTTTTCAGAATCCTATGAACTATAAGAATTCCGTGTTTTTAATTTTTATCATTTTCTCAAATTTTCAATATTTCTACGTTTTCATAGATATTTTTAAAATATATGACAATCTCAGCGCGGTAAAACATTCATCGATTTTTCAAGATTTGAAGAATGTAAGAGAGTTTTTGAAGTTGTATGAAGTTGAGGAAATTTTCTACAGTCTACAGAATGTATCGACATCTTCAAAAATTTTACGAATTGTTTGTATTTTATGAAATTGTTAACAATCTTTAACAAACCAAATGTCTCATTCATTCATTACAACCCCGCGTAACTTACAGAATTCAATAATATTCAATAAATTACGATTTTTAAAGAATTTTCGAAATTACCGAGGATCACTGGACACTTGAACATTTGTTGATTTATGAAATTTAAAGATAATTACACAGTTATATTAGTCTAATAATATTTTTCAACCTTTCCGCCATCTACAAAATATAGCAGTATCTTCTAAATCCTACAAATTAATAAAACTTGGAAGAATGTTGATAAATATTCTAGAATCTGAAAAATTTCGAAAATCACATAAAACTTTAGAATCTATTCTAATCTGCAAACATTGGAGGATCAAAATATATTTTACCATACAAAGATTGTAGCTTATTTTTTAATTACATATAGGACAAACAAATTTTGTGAACTTTAAGAAATAATATTTAATATCAAACTCGAAAGATTGTGAAGTATCTCAAAAAATTTGAAAAAAAAATTCTTTGAATTCCAGGAAAGGTTGTATTTTGTAGATGGTGAGAAATTCGGAAATATTGCAAGACTACAAAATTGTTTTATTATCTTGAAGCATTATGAATTTACCAATTGTTCATTATGCGGTGATGGTCGAAAATTTTATAAACTTATGGAAGTCTGTGATTTTCGAAAATATAGGTGAATTCTGTAAATTATGAAAGGTTTTCAGTATTTAGTTATAATTTCGGCATTTTTAAAATTAGTGAAAATTCCAGGAAATTGTAAAAATGTGTGTTGTTTCAGTAAATATCGCTAAATTTGGTGGATTATGATGACTATTGCAATTTCCGTTGGAGAACAAAAATTGTGTATCTTTCTAAAAGTTAGTGGCAATTCGGAAATAAAATAATTGTACGAAGATCGTCCATAACTTACAAAATTTAAATTAAAATCTAAAAATTTTGAGACTATTAAAAAAATTCTTCAACATTGAACATTCCGATAATTGCAAACATTAGCCAAAAATTCAAACACTCTGCGGAATTTTCAACAATTTTGATATCTATGGAAGATGTTGAGAAATTCCAAAATTCCTTTTAAACTATAGAAAGTGTGTTACGTTCCTAGAGCTTTTATAAATCAAAAAATGTTTTACTATATGATAGTCGTTATGATTTTCAAAATCTCTATCAAGACATTAAAATTTTAAAAGTTTCGAAAAATAGCAACACATATCGAATTCAGAGGATCGCCAATAATCCTTGAAAAATTGCAGCGAACGTTATTATATTCCTTGGATTTTCAAAAATTTTGGTAATGTTGGAAAGCTACGAACACTTTGTAATTAAATCAACAATTCTTTCATTGCACGAAGATCCTCGACGATTTCGAAAATTGTAATAAAATCTGCTCTAATTCCGAAAAATATTATTGAGTTCTGTAAATCACAAAGGTTTTGACGATTTAATAAGACTACTTGCAAAGTGATGCACTTTCACATGGTATGCAGAAAGGTTTTCCCTAATCGTCGTCCATATACGATGAAACGCGATATCGATTGTAATTGCAGGTTGAAATTTTTATGCACAGCTTATTTCAAACTCGACAGAAATAATGTTCAATTACGGTAGAACGTACTTACTGTGAGTTTTGTTCAAGGTACGCTAGAAAAATAATAGATACATTTCATTTCCTTAGTGTACTATTGATCTTGAATATTTCCCACACAATTTAAATATATCAAAATACCTCTCGTAAAATGTAAAAAACATCCTCCCAATTACTCAGCAGAGTATATCATGGCGCGTAAAGATCAGTAAGCTCAGTACGAGAGGAGGAAAATCGAAGAGCGAAGAACGAGAAGAGCAATGAATAGCCCGTCTGAAGCTTCGGTTTCCTGACAAGGTTACAGAAGTTTCGCTCGTAGATTGAATTTCAGTTGAAGCGTCAGCCCCAGGAAAAAGAAAGAAAGCCGAGGCCTCAGAGCTTTGCCCTCACTTTCCCTTGCTTCGAGGGAAACTCATGACGAAAGATGGCTTAGCTCCGTTGTTGACATTTTGGCGCTGGCGTTCGCCTGATTGGGATTTGTTTTGAATCGCGAGATCCGTGTTCCCGTGAACCCCATTTCCCGAAAGCCTCGAGTTAACGAGGCGTCAAGTATTCGAGGACGTTATTATCAAGAGGAAGAACCTCTTGGTCCCGACGCTTTTGGAATCTCTGGACTATAAAGTGGACCGAATTACGACGCTTTCGAAAGACGAGATGAAATTTGGGCAAAGTCCTGCGATGAGCTGTTTTCGAGTCTCTGTTGGGCTCAAAGGGTGGATTTATGAATTTTGGAATTGGGGAATTACCTATTTTAGTGTTAGATACAGAGTGACGTTAACTTGATTTTAAATTTCCCGCCGCGCGCCGAGCTTCGAGCGCTTCGCCATAGATGGCTGCCTGAAACTTTTTTGCGCACGAAGAATGTATGTTCATAAAAAGTTGATCAGAGGTGTCAAAAACCATTATCAGTGAGCAGTGATGCCTGATGGCTGAGAAGAATCCCACCAGTTCGTGGAAATGAGACGAAATGACGAGACAAACAAAATGAGAAGCTCCAGGCCCACGCGCCTCAAGGTCCCTGTGGGATTATCTAACTTGTGGGAAAATTTGTAAGTTTCGATTTTGAAGAAACCTTGCATTATTCATTTTTCAAAACATTTTTTACAAATATGATCTCTTATTGGACAAAACAACCCCATTACGTCATTTCGCATAAGAAGCTCGCAGCAAGAAGAATTTTTTAATGCGTTTTCGCAATAAATATTTGACGTTTCCTTGGGCATTTGTAGGGAGTGCGGAGATGGAAATATTCGTAAAATATGTAAGCGGTAATGGATTAAGAGAGGCTGTACAAAAGTCAGTATTGTCGGGGAAAAGGAAGGTGGAAAAAGTGGAGCTCGGAAATACTACAGGCAGGAACGAGGCGCCACCGACAGCTGTAGGCACGATTTGCATGTTCCCTACGTTCGCGCGAAAATTTGCAACGCAGATTCGGACTTCGGTTACCAAATGGCGATACTCTCCGAGACACGAAATTACCAATCTTCCGATTTACTCGCGATATTAGCGCCAACTCCGTGCCTTTCGTGAAAAGCGAAGTGACCTAATAACACACATTTGACCGAGTTCTCGTGCCAATAGTTTTCGTTTTTCTTCAAAATTTCAAGACAAATCCAGAAGCATCGCATATTTTTAGTTTCTTTGGAAGTTATGAAATTTAATTTATTTCATTTTGCTAAAAAAACAATACATTCAGATCAGTGATGCCAGATGGCTAAGAAAAATCTCAACAATTAGTGGAAATGGGACGAGATGACGAGACGAAAAATTAGAAGCTCCAGGCCCAAGCGCCTCGAGGTCCCTTTGGGATAATCGTCAAGTAATTCCAAAGGGACCTTCTCAGCCATATGACATCACCGATTCAGGTCCTGAAATACTGAATATGCCAGAACTTGAGATTTCAACAAGGATATCAAACTCACGATATGGAAACATGCCCAATCGATAACTTCGCCGAAACGTGAAATGTACGGTAACAATTTTTCGTTTGGTTTGCGCAAACATGGGGCAAAATTTGTTCTCTGACAACGCATTGACTGAGTCCTACTCGCACGAATATGATACTCCACGACGCTCACAATGCAATGCATTGTATTACCTAGAAAATCATACGCGAAACAGCGAGAATCAACGGTAACAAAGGTAACCAAATATTTCTGGTTCCATCGAACGAACACACGGAGATGACAAAAGTGTCTGGAAAGTGGGCATTTGTCGTCGCGTCGATAATCAGAGGAAAATGCAATAAATTATGAGTAAGTGGATTGATTTACTGAAATGCTGTGAAATTTCGATGAGTGGAGAATTGATATTCGTACTGTAGGAGTATGTGATTATTCGGTGATTTTTGCTTTGTTATAAAAAGTGATTTTCACGTATCTGACAAGTTTCTATAACTACGAAGAATTTTGCAAGTAAGGTACATTATTTTGATTATTCATAGAAAAAATGAGAGATCTCAAAAGATTTCGTTTTGAAATAGTGAAAAAAATAGGAGTAAACTTTCAATATTTGAATAAACATGACATAATATCATTTGCTAAAAAAAATTCACGAACAATGGACACTGAACTTCACGTTCACAATTTCATTTTACGCTTCAGTTTTTCCACGACACTTATAGATTTGATTCCTCATAATTACTCAGAAGGCTGTAATTCAAAGACATTACAAAGATAAACGATAACTTTGCATAGAGCCAAAACTGCATTAAGCAGAATATGATTAAACTTTATCTGTTGTTAAAAGTTTCCAGAACATCGTCGAATGATAGCGATGTCTTAAACTGAAACCATTTCGTTCCAGGACAAATAATATTGATCGTCTCGTAATTTCGAAATTATAGTCATACCGCTGCGGTTTCCACTAATTGATGACTGTAATTCACGTCTTTGTTGGAAGCTTTTGCACCGATTACTTTTCATAATTCGTCAATTTTGAAGATAAGTCTTGATGGTGTGATTTAAATGAAGAGGTTGGAAGACAGTTTTGGATAATTTTGTGCCGTTTCAAAGTTTTCAGGTGAAGTTTGAGGTACATGTGGCGTGAAAGGACCAAAGGGACTAAAGGACTGGAACTAGTATCTGACTCGAAAGCATTAGAAAGTAAGCCAAGACGAGTTTTGTCCTTAGGTCCCTTCTGTCATTCCACGCCACATATGTTGTAGATGATAGTTGCTTGATTATCATGTGTATACAGTGAATATTTTTTGATTTGAAACAGTGAAATGCAGCGTCACTTCTTCAGTGAAATTCGTCCAATTTGAAATAAGATGTATCCACTGATTCTTAGTGTCTTCTAGTAATGCCAGATGACTGGGAAGAATCGCACTAATTTAAGGAAACGGGACGTGAGGACGGGACGAAAAATGGAGGTCCCTTTGGGATTATTCAACGAATAACGAGGCCTTGTCAGGTTCAGAAAACGGGTTCATTTTCAGGTTTCTTTCCCGATAAACGTAAGATGATTCCAAAGGGACCGCGAGGCGCGTGGGCCTGGAGCTTCTAATTTTTTGTCTCGTCGTCTCTATTTTTCTGTCGCCAACTCCAGGTCTTTGCGGATCATCGCCTATCAAATCCAATCGTTCCAGATACGAATGACAAGAAAAAATCTGTCAAAATGAAGCACCTGATTTGTTGACCGACGCGGCGTTGTTGTGCGCGACCGCGTTGGATGGGACCTTGGAAGGCTCTAGTTTTTGTGGGACTGCGTGCGCGGGAATGGGCCCCGGGTTGGTCATGGTGGTCATGGTCGTGGGCATCATCAGCGTCGACATGGTCAGCATTTTTGGGAACGATCGCGCGTCCTGGCGCTCAGAACCCGAAACTCCCGTGCCAGGCCACACGTGTTTCGCGGGGCAAAATCAAGCGGGCCGGCATTTCACCTCACAGAATCACGCTTACGCACTTTGGCCCACATGCGAGAACTTTTTTCCAAAATTTTTTTCCCCCGAGCACCGGTCTTTTCCGAAGGAGCACGAGTTTCGCGCGTTCGCGAGGTCGCGGGTCGAGTCCGGACGAGCGCAGAGTCGGGACCCGTCTGACTGCGGGGTGAGCGCCAAGGGTCGCTTTCGGGCTGCCCGCCTGGCGCCCTGGACGCCCGACGTCGCGACGCCCACAGGCGCCGGCGTCCCCGAGCGTCCGCGGAATCGCACGAGCTAAGACGCGCGGCAACAGTCGCGCGCTGGCCTCCCGCACCGTGACTTGGACTACTGGAGCGACCGCGTCTGACGCAATATGGGGCTACTCTACTGACATTCTGAAACGCTTTTGTTTGCACGACAAACATATTTCCAACGGAACTGGACTCTACATTGGAAAATTTTTTTTTTTTTTTTTCAAACTAAAATATCTCTCATCTGCCTCAATTAATTGAATCACGTACCAGCGTACAAAAATTTTGTTAAATTTAATTAAATTTCGTTGACGCGTTCAGAAAAATTTCCGTATAGGTTTGAAATGGGAAGAATTTCAAAGGCATTTCCTTTCAAAATGAAACGCTAACATTCCATAAATCCAGCACCGTGACTTGGACTACTGGAACGACCGTGTCTGACGGAATATGGGGCTTTTCTACTGACATTCTGAAACGCTTTTGTTTCTACGACAAATACATTTTCAACGAAAATGGACTCTACATTGAAAAATTTATTTTTTTTTTTTCAAACTAAAATATCTCTCATCTGCCTCAATTAATTAAATCACGTACCAACGTTCAAAAATTTTGTTAAATTTAATTAATTTTCGTTGATGCGTTCAGAAAAATTTCCGCATAGGTTTGAAATGGGAAGAATTCAAAGGTATCTCCTTTCAAAATGAAACGCTAACATCCCATAAATCCAGGACTGTGACTTGGACTACTGGAGCGACCGCGTCTGACGCAATATGGGGCTACTCTACTGACATTCTGAAACGCTTTTGTTTTCATTGACAAACATATTTCTGACAGAAATGGATTCATCGAGAAAAAAATCATGCACTTTCTGCCGTATAAATTGTAAAACGTAAAATGTTATTGTACTTTTTACAAGAATATTGCAGTTTTCACATTTTCATTGTAGTTTTCACAATAATATTGTAAAATCTGCAATATTTATTTTACTTATTACAATATTGTTCTGTAAAACCCTTATCAATGTGCAAATTACAATATGTAAGCTATTTTTTACTGTATAATTTCGGAATATTTTAAATCTTCAAATGCAAATTTACTATACAAACTGTAATTTTTACCATACATGGCGAAAAAAATGAACTAAAAAGTACGAGAAGTATAGTAGAAAACGGAAGATGAATGGGAGTTCTTACAACATAATATATCTATGACTACAATATCATTTGACAATATTTACAATAGGTTATTTCAAAAATTGATACATCATCTAGCAAAAAGTACAATATGTTAGTGATTCCCGTTTACTATACAGTATTGTAATAATTACTATATTTTTTTCTCAGTGTTTTACAATGAAAATTATTTGAGTTTTTCAAACTACATATAATATCTTATATTTGACTTTATTAATTGAGTTACATACCAACGTACGAAAATGTTGTTGAATTCGACTAATTTTCGTTGATACAAGAAAAAAAATCCCGTTTTAGTTTGAAATGGGAAGAATTTCAAAGTTATCTCCTTTCAAAATGAAACGCTAACATTTCATAAATCCTGCACCTTGACTTGGACTACTGAAACGTCCACGTCTGATGAAACATGGAGCTTCTCTACAGACATTCTCAAACGCTTTTGTATTTGTGACAAACATATTTCTGACGAAAATGGATTCTTAATTCAAAAATTAGTTTTTCAAATTGAAGTATCGTTTATTCTACTAAATTAATTAAATCATGTACGAACGTAATAAAATATTGTTGAATTTCTTCGTAAAATTTTCATTGTTTTTTAGAAGATCAGAAGTTTGAAAACGATAAAAACTCTTTTGGAGTTGTCGAAAATCTTTAATAAGAGCATTACGGAAATTTTTGCAGTGAACTTCTTCTTGAGTGTCAAAAAATTGAATCTTTTTCACTTTTTTTTAAATCTATTTGTTTTATTACGGTTTTTTTTTTTTCATCATCAAATAACTCAATATGTAAATTGAGGACCAATTTAATTAAAAAAAAAAAAAATAAGATGGATTGAAATAAATGATTGGGTTCGATAAATTATTTCAGTTTATATAAAAAACGATATTTCACTCCAAAAAATCATTAGGCTCAGACTACTAAAAGATTTTTTAAAGTCAATAAAAAAATTCGTTTTTCGTTACAAAACACTAACTTCCTATATAATAAACATTTGAATTTTGATGTAGAATATTGATCTTCCGTTCACTAAAACAGATTGATATGAATAAACTGTGTTCTTAAGGTATTTTTACTATATTCACTTTGTGGCAATAAATATCGACTTTTTACAGTATACTAAAAGATTCAGTTCATTTGATGAATACGAGGTTGACCCAATAAATTTTATAAAAGTCGAATGTAAAAATGTCATTAAAAGAATAATAATAATCAATGAAATAAAGAATGTATTCCAACTCGGAAATTGAATATTTATTATAATATCACTTCGAAGACCGGATGATTGACTTACAGAATTTATAAACAATGAATTTATTTGAACTCCGTAATTAATTGTCAAGTTCGCTTTTATCATATTTCTCAGAATAGGACGTGGAATTGTATCTTGTGAAACTAGTTATTTTATTTTAAGTAGTACACTGGGTGACAAAATAAAAGGTTCCAATCTCAAAATATATTTTAAGTCACGGACTGACTTTCTGCGCCATGACTTATACTACTGAAATCATACCACTCCAGTCAGACGGAATATGGAGTTCTACTTACGCTGTCGTATAATTAGTTGTAATGGAAGAATTCTCGTTTAAAAATGTATTGAAATATATGCACAACTTGGAACATGCTTAGAAAATATTTTTAGAATTATTTTTGTTGTTCTATATTCGGCATATTTACGAAAAAAATAACCATAATATATATAATACAATGGTAGACCCTTGGAAATTGAGTGAATATTCGTTTTAAAACAAAAGCCTTTTTACAACAATCAAAATTAACGCGAATTCGAATCCAGAAAGAAAACCTGCAAAATAAATCTAGTGAATCCAATTTCGCTATTTTAGAATCGAGAGTAAAACAAAGAATAACATATGCTGGCCGAGCGAAAGGAAGAAAATAAACATTCCTTTGTTAGAACTGAAAAAGCAACTTTTAATGTACACTAGCGTACAGTCCAATAACGGCCAAAAATCCCCACTAAAATTCGCACTAAACTCACTTTAGTTTTCTCGCGTAAAAAGTATATCAATATTCATACAATGCATATGCACGTTTGTGTAAAAAAAGACCAAAACCTACACACGTCAGCTTAAACATGCGACGAAATTCACAGTATCAAAATACCAATTAAAATTCATGATAACGCCCGCAGCCAAACTGCCTTTTTTTACTCGCATCGTAGTATAAAACGTAAAAAGTAATGCAAAACGTGACTCGCACAACATATGGCGAAACGAATCCTCCCTGAAAAATATATGTGAAACACTTTTTAGCGGAAAAATAGGTTATGAAATTATCGAGTTCCATGCGAAATTCACGATCGTTGATGAAAATTTCGAGAAAAACTACAAGTTTTGAAGCAATCATTTTGTTTTTTATGTAAAACAGTGAAATTATTTCTGCAAAATGAACATATGAGCAACAAATAAGTTCTTTTCATTTTGTTTGTTCTATTCCACTAGTAATTATTTTCAAATTTTACGTTTGTATTCACAGGAAAATTAGAAAAATAAGTCGATAATTTTTTCAAGTAGATTATGCAAAACGTGTCTCATTATGTATATATATTACTTGTCTTCGAAATCATCCACATGAGATGTTTTGTTCTTCGACAATGCAGAGGAAATTAATTTCTAGTCTCGACGGAAATTAATTACGGAATTTGATGAAAAGTTGAACTTGTACAGTAACCGCGAACACGTAGCGCCGTTCTTCTGTTTATTTTGCGCGTATGCACTTTCGAGGCCCTTCATTTATCGTGGTTATTTCACTCATTTCCTTTCGAGGTACGTTCGAATATGTGATGATTGAATTACACGCGTAACGTTATATTTAACTCAGGTAAAATATTATTATTAGTTGGTATCGTTATGGAGGTTCGATGAATAATCATCATTGGTATTGATTATATGGTTATCAGATAATGGTTATAGAAGATTAAAATAATAATTTGTGTTGTTATGGAGTACAAAAAGATCTTTTGATGAAATAGAAATGAAATTGTTTAAATTAAGGGTTGAGGTAAGGATTGGGAATAGTTCATTTGGGTCGTACTATTTTCTTTTGACATTCTAAATTTGAATTTCCTTGGCATAATTTTTTTTCGATTCTACATATAAAAAGACATGAAATGTATTTTTCTTTAAATTTTTCGAACCTTTTTTTAAGAAATATGATTTTTTAAGCATCTGACGCTCTCCGAAACCTTCAATTTTTGAGTCCGCGTTAGTCGAAACCTATCAGTCGCACGAAAATTTGTCGGATTATGAAAATTAGGATTTGTCGTCTAGTTTGAGAGAATGTAAAGCATGTTTACTTAAATTCAAAAAATTATAACTTGATTTACAACTTACAAAACGTGAAATTTTTGATCAAATGTTAGTTTTGATTTTTCTCTTTTTTTTACCAATTTTCAAAATAATTGTAAACATTTTATACATTTTCTGAAACTAGATGAAAAAAACCTAATTTTAATGGTCGGACAAATTGTTTGTGCGACTGATAGGTTACGTGTAACGCGCACTCAGGAATCAAAGGACTTAGAGAGCTTCAGAGCCATGAAAAATCATATTTCTCTGTGAAAAGTTATAAATTTGAAAAGAAAAAATACATATTTATCGTCTTCCGATGTAGAATCAGAAAAAAATTATGCCGAGGGAATTCAAAATTTGAGGAAGTGAAAAACAGATAGAACGACCCATTTGAAGGTTTTTTTCTGGTTTTTTTTAGAAGTGCTTGAAAAAAGATTATTTGTTTGGTTGGATCACAAATTTTCCAGGCAGTGGCGCCGCGGCCAAGTAAAGTTTGGAACTAGGGTGATTGCGATGCTACACTTCGACCGGGGAGAAAAGCTCCGACCTCAATCCTGAGAAACATTGACGCGCGGCAAGAAGAGCAAGTCGGGGTTTCAGAATTTTCACTGAAGTATTTTTCTAGCGAAAAATCATGAACTCCAACCAGATTGTTACAAAATTTTCTTTCATTATTTAATTTTTAATAAACAATGTTATATTAAATGAGGTTGTAAATGAAAAAGCTTCGATTGAAGGTTATATTCTACTTTGTATTTATTTTTCTATACTTGCCTTGATCTTAGTTAAGACTGTGATGATCATCCTTTGTTTTTGTTTTTATAAATTATTTTATATTTTATTTGATATTTCCATATTTATTAAAAATGTACACATAAAAACCTTTCATGAACAGTAACTAAGGAACATGTACCATTATATTTAAATATATTTAAATATATACGCAAACTGGTACATAAACCTAACACTAATCAATCACTCTAATTTCACCTTCGGATTCTCCTCCGTTTTCTTCCCCCTCCCACGTCTTTTCCTTTCTGCCATTTCTCAAAGCTCGGTTCGATAGATATCGGTAGTTTCGTGGTCACAAACGGAATTATTTATGAGCTTGAAAGTGCGCCAAAGCTCGACCTTAAGCCACTAAGACGTTTCCTGGCTGACATAGTAGTGCTGTTTCTACCGCGTTCTGTTGATCCTTTCAGATTCTGACAAAGGGCGACGTCGAAACAAAACCGATTTTTCATTGAAAATTGCAATGCATTCTATAAGGCGTTCATTAATTTCAAACTCTTCCGGAAACAATTTTATTTTCATTGTATCACATTTGCATTAAATGGAAAAATAAATTATATAGGTCGTATTTCTAAAGCGCTTGAGCACTTGTATGTAAGATATGACCAAAATTATTGTTGATTTCCGTAGTCGCTTATAATGAATAGAACCTTGCTTATTTTTTAAAAAATGTTTTTTTTTTCACTGATTTTTTTGAAAATTCATTTCTCATTCACTGTTGATTTTTAATAATGATTCATAAAAAATGCTTCTTGTAAGCTTTACTTCCTGCAAAGTTTTGCCCGTTACGTAAATCTCAATATTTAAAAAAAGTTGTGATAAGTTGACGCTTCGAAGTTTTTTTCTTAAAGTGAGAAAGTAACATTAAAAGCTCACGATTTTGCTACGTTCTCTTTCAGTTTGTAGAAGCTTTAATACCTTGATTGAACTAATCAATATGCAGTTAACAGAGTGTTCAAGTAAAGAAGAATCTCAAAAGTTTTCAAGTGATTAAAAGCCATAAAAAAAAGTTATCAAGTTTTTGTGCAATTTATCAGAATTACTCGAGAACTTTTTCTTTCAAAGATTTTTTACTGATAATATTTTTTTACCCAGAGCATGTATTTATACACAATTTTCTTATTCCCTTAAAAAGAAAACCTGATTCTTTATTGAATTTCAAGTCAAAAAGTCCTCTACCACTTTTCATCAAACTCAAAATTAAAAAAGTTATTCAAGCTTCATATTTAAACAATAAATCTTGACAATTGAAGGTGGACTTCATGGAGCAAAATTTTCTCAAATTTTCTTCATATTTTTCTGAGTTGAAAAGTTCTTTGTCACTTTTCACGAAAGTCAAAATCAAAAAAGTTATTCGAGCCTAGAATCTAAGAAATCTGATATGCTAAAACTTGTACTCTGCAAAACTTTTTTGATTTTGACTTTTGTGAAAAGTGGCAAAGGACTTTTCGATTCAGAAAAATATGAAGAAAATTTGGGAAAATTTCAGTCCACAAAATCCACCCTCACTTGTCAAGAGAGCTCATTTATTGTTCAAATTTTAGGCTTGAACAACTTTTTTAGTAATGAGTTTTATGAAAAGTGGTAAAGGACTTTTCTACTTGAAATTTGATAAGGAATCGCGTATTTCTTTTTCAAATATTTTCCGACTCATTTATGGAACAAATTTTTTTTTCCAATTCGGAGTTTGCATCTTTCATGCATGATTATCAGATAACAAGATCAAATTAAATATTCCTCGTGTTCACTCGTATTTAAGTGCTAAACAAACAGCCTCGCGTGAAATTAAAGTTGTCTTTCCGACGTTATTTATCGCGCAGTGAGCCAAGAGTCGCGGGGGCGAAACAGAAACGAGAATTTCTGCCGTTACTTTCATCTATTTGTCTTGCGCTAATTAAACGAACGTAATATTCCTCGTCGACACCCAGAACTTCTTGGGTTTTGGAGTAACTTAGTAGCAAAGGCAGCCGGGGAAATGCTCAGTCAATCGCGAGCAAATTTTCGTCATTCTCATTAAACATTTATCGGAGCGGAATATCACGCGTATTTGCACTTTTCAGTAATTGAAAAATGAATAAACTCATCCCAAGACACGATTTCCAGTTTTGTCTTGATTATTGGAGTCATTGTAAATTATTCAAACTGTTTTTTTACGTTTGCAGAAAGAAAAGCTTCAATCTAGCGTGAAACCATTCAGTTATCATAATTATGCAAGTCATGGTACACCAAAAAGAGTAGGACCTTATCGTTCGATTCGTGGAGTCATTACATATTCATCGGGTTAACAACACGTTGAGAAACCCCAGATTACCGCCGCTTCAAAGACGCAAACTCGTGGAAGTTGTGCATTGCAAACAACCGTCACAGAGCAGAAGTAATGAGAGAAAAGTGCAAGGAGTTTAATTAGGTTCGCCCGAGGAAGGCTTGACAAATCGTAAGCGTCCAGCTCTGCTCCGCTGAACCCAAGACAACGCGCTATTTCACGAAAGAACGACTCTGGAGCAGAAGGCACGAATCATGAGAGATCGCGTCGTTGCCCCTATCATCTCCTAATAAGACTTTCGGCCCTCGAGCTGTTGCTCTATCTCTCTTTCTTATTTCAGGATACGATTCCTCGAGCATGGAAAAATATCAAGTAAATTGCACGACATTCCTCTGAAATTGCTTTGTCCATGTCCTTGCATTATGCCCGTCTTTTTCCTCGAGCTGCAAAAAAAGCACGCTGAAATAGAAACAAGTAAATTGTGGCGCAAGCAACGATGAACTTCATAGTTGAAGGTAAACAGTCAAATAAGTTCGCGACGTTGGGAGATATTGTGGATTTCCTTGCAGAAGTTGGAGCTGGACTTTACATGAGAATAATCGATATCAAATTACACCATGTATTGGAATTATTCGATAGTAAATATCGATGTATCGAAAAGGAAATATCAATATCAAATATAGATATAACGGAATGATATATCGATATCATATATTGATATAACGAAATAAGGTATCGATATTTCATACAGAGTTA
This sequence comes from Platygaster robiniae, assembly GCA_028476575.1. Classification (NCBI taxonomy): domain Eukaryota; kingdom Metazoa; phylum Arthropoda; class Insecta; order Hymenoptera; family Platygastridae; genus Platygaster; species Platygaster robiniae. Next base: position 666,381 of record CM052027.1, read on the forward strand.
ACAACATGAAATACAGATATTACGAAAGGAAGTATAGATAAGAATTATAGGTACAACGAAACGAAATTTCGATATTAAGTATATATAACATGAATCAAGGATCGATATAAAATTTTGATATAACGCAATGAATTATCAATATTGAATATAGATATAAGGAAATCGATATGACGAAAGAACGATCGATGTAATGAGAGAAAAATTCATATGACGAAAGGGAAAAGAGATATTCAATAAAGGTGTAACGAAAGGAAATATCAATGTTAAATATACATAGGTATAATGAAAGGAAATATCGATATTACATGCAAAAATATTTTAAAAAATGCCAATAATAAATATCGATGATAATTACTGACATATAGAAAAGCAGAATATCAATTTATCGAAAATGAGACATCAATATTAAATACGGATTTTCTAAGAGAAAATATCACGCACCAAAATATAGGAAAAGAAATACTGATAATTAATTTTCATGATAACTATCAACAAATATAAATAAACATTGATTTATCTGGGAAATATCGATATTGGATAGAAACTCACCTAAAATATCGATAGAAAATATAGAAATTTAAAAAAAGAAATATCGAAAGTAAATATTGATAATTTTTGACGTATAGGAAGATTGATATCGAAGTATAGAAAAGGGAACATTTGTATAAAATATAGATACAGTGTAAGGAACTCTTGCTATATAATATGGAAGTGTAGGAACAGAAATAGCAATAAAAATTATTAAATTTCTGTAAAAAGATATCAATTGATGTATTGAAAAGGTAATATCGATATTGAATATCGATAGTAATTATTGCCAACATATAAAATGATAAATATCGACGTATAGAAAAAGGTTATGTATATATATACATACTTATGTAGGTTCTGAAAGAAACTATCGAAATTCAAATATATGTAAAGAATATGAAATACTGGAATAAGGTATCGATAATAATTACCGACGTATAAAAATATACGTATCGAGGAATTGGAAGAGAAATATATATAATAAATATAGATTTATCAAAAGGAAATATTGAAAGGAAATATCAAAATATAGAAACGGAACAACCGATAATAATTATCGATAATTGTAATCGACGTGTATAAAAATAAATATCGATAAAGTGAAAAGGAAATACCGATACGAAATATAGATATAGTGAAATGAAATATCGATACTAAATATAGATACACTAAAAGAAATTATCGATATGAAATAGTGATATGCAGGAAGGAAATATCGATATTAAATATAAATATGCCGGAAGGAAATATCGATAATAAATATAGATACACCGAAAGAAACCATCGATATGAAATACCAAAATAAAGAAAAGGAATGACCGATTGTGAGTATCGATAATTATCGATGTATATTAGGATGAATATCGATGGATCGAAAAAGAAAATATTCATATGTCGATGTATCGCCTACTTTGCATGGAATCGGTAAAAAACAATTTATTTTTGAATCGTTTGTACTTGAAGTATTTCTCATTTTTTCGGTTATCAAACTATGCTTGATTTTTTTCAGAATTTCGATGTATTGTCAGTAAAAGTAGTGGTAAAATAATGAAAACGAATTATTTACTGTATTATACTCCAAAAAAGGAAATGCAATGACGCTGTTAATTTATTAGAAAAAAATATTTCGAATACGTGGCATTTTTCCCAGCACCATGCAAGTCTCGTCAGTTATTAGTTTCGTCGGCCATTACCATCATAATAGTTCATGCAGCGTTGCACAAAATGCCCAACTCGGAGTTGGAAGCGTTGGAAGAAAATATCGAGGCGAAGAGTAAAAAAAGCTTGAAATAGCCATGTAGAATTTTCACGTTGTTAGGGCCACTGTCCGTGGAAAGAGAGAATAAGATCAGTGTAAAGTGGACTGCAGCAATAATAGTGGTAACTTGTTCGAGGGAAATGTGTTTTGCGCATTGCGCTTTACACCAATGCTGCAGTTGGATCTACTTGTCATCTTTTCAGAGGATTACTTGACTGTTCTATCTGTGATGGATGACAAAGGGATGATAAACCATGTGGAAGGGATTGTGATGATGGAAGCTTTACATGGATTTCCAAAAGGACAAGGAGATAAGGTATGACGAACTGTTGCGAAATTTGAAAAGGGAATTGATATTTGTGCCCAGAAGTTTGCAAAATAATGCAAGTAATTCTATGTAACCGAAATGACTTGCAGAAAATTATGTTTGATGACTGTTCACATTCAAAACTAATTTTGTTCCAAGAGCTCCATGATGCACAGAACATTCCCTTTATTGTCGAGCTTTTTGCAACGTCCTTCAGTTTTTACAATCACCGGAAAAAGGTCCATATGGCATCATCATTTTGGTCAAATGCTCGTGCTGTTCACGAGGGTAGAAAAAAAATGCGATATGTTTTGTCTCGCGACCACATACATGGCTCGAATCATAGTCAACAAAATTACCTCAAGCCATAAAGACACTATTTAGCAGCTTCAGAATTCCCTACACAGTGTAAAAAAATCTCTACTGGTGCTCAGGAAAATTCAATCGCGAAAGTTGCCTGACCCAGAACGAGAATTGAGTAACTTTTTTTCTGGAAGATGCGTGCTGTAACTGAAAAAGTAACGACTCATCCATCGTTCTAGTTATGTACAGCGCAACAAGAACATAAATCTCAAAAATCGTAAATGCTGAAATCATATCCGCGAGTCGGGCTCGTAAATCGTTGAAATCATAAATTTTTTATGCTGATATTCCGAGCTGCAGCGTCGCGAAGACTGCGCCTGCATAAGAGCGCATGCAGCGTCTGACGAAAAAGGAGGATCACTACTTGGGTAGGCCACTCGCTGGGAATTCCGTACGAGAAACGTTTTTCCGGCACGCTATGTCATTCAGTGGAATAAGTGTATTCTGATTTTATGATATCTTACTGGAATCTTAGCCAGAAAAGTAGTCTTTCCACATTATGCAGTAAATTGAACAAATTAGTCCAGCTGTATGCGTGGTATACGAATTTCGAACGTAAATTTCAGTCGCGGAAATCCAACGAATAAATATCTTACATGATATATCTATATTTTAGGAAACAAACCAATGTCTAACAGAAAATATCAAAATCTTACGGAACATATCAATATTTTACGATATATATTAAGATTCTACAAAATATATCGTATATTTTGATGAATACATCAATATTCTACGAAATAAATATATCAATATTTCATGAACTATAATAATATTTAACAAAATATATCAATATCTTACAAAAAAATTCCATATTTTACTAAATTTATCAATATATCACAAAACAGTTCAAGATTTTACTAAATATATTATAAATTATACAAAATATATAATTTTAAAAAAACATATACACATTTTTATACTGTTTTAATATTTTTTAAAATATACAAATATTTCACTGAGTAAATCAATATATTTACGAAGCATGACACTATATCTTTGAAGTATATTTATATCCATAAAAATATACCGTTATTACTCCAATATGTCGATATTAATTCGAATATACTGATATTTTACAGAATATATCAATATTTTACATAATGTATTGACATTTTGCAAAATATATCAATATTTTATGATATATATTAATATTACACAAAGTACAGGGTGCGCCATTTCTTATGTCGGCATGTAAACATTGAATAACTTGAAAAAAAAACAACCGATTTCTGTAAATGAGGTATTTTTATTTAGTTTGGTCCTTTACAATTTATTTAGACTAGTTTTTGAACACAACATCAATCAAGTGGCCGCCCTTATTGTTCACAGCAAAATATGCCCTTTTTGCGGCGTTTTCCATTACCTTTTCGAGCATCTCGGGTGGTATAGCAATGATTTCGGCACGAATATTTTCCTTAAGCTCTTCAATGGTCTGCGGCTTGCTGGCGTACACTTTACTTTTCAAATAACCCCACAAAAAGAAGTCTGGAGGGGTCAAATCTGGAGATCTGGGTGGCCATTCAATGTCGCCTCTTTTTGACATCAGACGTCCAGGGAATTTTCGTTGCAGAAACTGGATTGTTTGATTCGCAGTGTGGCAGGTCGCACCATCTTGTTGAAACCAGTAATCTTCAAGACCTTTTTCACGCATTTGTGGGCAGACATAGTGAGCCAACATCCACCGATATCGGTTTCCATCGATCGTTTGGTTCTCTTTGAAAAAATAAGGACCAATGATGGTTTTGGCGCAAACGCCGGCCCAAACAGTAACTTTTTGGTCATGCAATGGCGTTTCATGGATCTCGTGTGGATTCTGCGTTCCCCAAATGCGGCAATTTTGCTTATTAACGCCTCCAGAAAGTTTGAAATGTGCCTCGTCGGTCATTAAAATTCGCTTCCAAAAATCAGGTTCAGTATCAACTATTCGAGCGATTGTTTGTCCATATTCCAAGCGACGTGGATGATCTGTAGGCAATATTCTTTGTGTTAATTGCATTTTGTACGGAAACAAATGCAAATCATCTTTCAAAATGCGCCGTAGAGTGGTTCCACTGATGCCGAGATGCTGAGCGCGGTGACGATATGAAACTTTTGGGTTTTGGGCAACGCTCTCTCTGACAGCTTCAATCAGTTCATTTGAACGTCTTGGTCGTTGATGAACGGGTTGTTCGCGATCTTTCACTGTCCCGTGGTCACAAAAATTCGACACCAAACGACGAATAGTGTTGTCAGATGGTGCCTGTTTGCCAAGATATTTTCGACGATATGCTCGTTGAGTTAACACAACTGAACGACTATTTTCAATGTACAAAGTAACTATTTCAGCGCGTTCTTTTGGTGTGAAGCGATACATGGTTGAAATTGTACTGAATTGACGTTTCCAAAACAAGTGAAGTCAAGTAAATCGGTTGTCAAATGTTTAAGTTATTCAATGTTACAATACCGACATAAGAAATGGCGCACCCTGTATATCAGATATTTTGAAAATTATATCAATATTCTACCAAAAAATTTTTTTTCACCAAATATATAAATTTCTTACGAACTATATCAATATTTCACGAAGTATAACAAAATTTTATAGAATATATCGATATATTACGGAATATTTCAATATTTTACTAAATTTATCAATATTTTACAAAACGATTCAATATTTTACTTAATAGATTATCAATTTTAAAGAATGTATATATCAATATTTTACGAATTATATAAATATATTACAAAATATATACTTATTTTAAAAAAACATTAATATTTTACATGATGTTTCGATACTTTTCGAAATATATATATATATATATATATATATATATATATATATACATATATTAATATGAGTATATCAATATATTTACGAAAAATGTCAATGTATTATTAAAATATATAAATATTCATCAAAATATAACGGTCTTTATCGAAATATACCGATATTCATTGAAACATACCGATATTCATAAAATTATATCGATATTCGTCAACATATATCGATGATAAATAAATTTTTTTGATATTTTATAAGCTATATAAATATTTTATTGAATATATCAATATTTCACGAAAAATATCAATATTTTACATAATGTATTGATATTTTGCAAAATATATCAATATTTACGAAGTTCATCCATATACTTACGTAACATGTCAATATATCATAAAAATATATCAATAATTACCAAAATGTAACGGTATCCATCAAAATATGTCAATATTCATCAAATTATACCAATATTCATGAAAGTATATCGATATTTATTAAAATATTTCGATATTTGTCGAAATATATCGCTATTTGTCGACATATATCGATGATAAATAAAATTTTTTGATATTTTCTGAACTTTGTTGATGTTATGCAAAATTTATAGACATTTAACACATAAATATTCAAAATAACTTCCAAGTCCATTTTCGATGTCATGTTATTATCAAACAAAATTTGTCAATAAATTATCAAATTTAATGGAAAAAAATTTTTAAATATACTGAAAAAGGCGGGACGCAGCGCTTGTTTTCCTTCTCTTGAAACGAATGTCTCTCACATACTGAAGCAAAAATTTTACAACCATGCTTCGAGGGTGAAACAGAAAGAAAATTAGCAATTGTAATGAAAATTTCAGTTACCTAATTCAGGACCTCCACTTTGTGTGTAATAGGATTCCTGATTTTAAATTTTTTCTTCGCGTGTACAATATGAAACTTCAATGACAATTTAAGCAAAATGAATCTATATCAAAGGAAATATAAAAGTATTTACTTATAATAATTAATATTTTATATATTATATCATTATTCAACAGAATATTCCCATGTTTTGCACGAAATTGTTCCCAAGTTACGAATGTGAAGTAAGAATTGCATAAACAATTTTTTACAGGCCTACAATAATTTTTTTCCCAGTTCCATATTGATCGCATGTGGCACGATTGAAACGAGCATAGCAGAAGTTAGCGACGAAGAAAAGAAAACAAAAAAACTCCCTGTATTCATTGTGTTTATCAAGAAAACAAAAACAGCGAAAAACCACGTATCCTCGAAAAATAGCGATACCACGGTCTACCTGAGCTCTGCATTTTCCCTTTTATACGATGCTGTTCTCTCTACCTGTTTGTCTTTTGCCATTCAATTCGCCCAGTCCTGAACTTCGTACCTTCCTACGGCGATTCGATTTCATCTCCGCTTTTCGTTTAAACAAAAATATTGTTCCTTTATTATATTGTTCTTGATTTCGAGGAAGATACCTGCAATAAATGTAACGTCAGTCTGGATTTTGAAGTCGAATTTCGATCTAGAAAAAAAATTGTAATTATAAATGGAGATAGGGTAGGAGATACACGTTACTGGAGATCTCGCGAAAAAATGCGAGCGTAAATAACTCAGAGCTTTATTTGCCGCCGCAATACGAGCAGGGAAAGAGCCTTGCGCCACGAAAAACAGGCTGCGCGAGGCTCCAGTGGACGACAACGGGGTTAGCGTTGGAGGCAACATTCTTGCGGTCGAGACTCGTAAACACTCGCCTCGGCAGATATGGTCTGCCAGCGAGCCATAAATCCACCTCTTCTCGGGCTCCACGGACATTAGGCCGCATTAAAAACTCTTTTTCGTTATTCATTTCGTTGCTTTCCCGCGCGACGGAATTCCGGAAATTACCACGTGCCTATTTTTTAGCTGAACTATGCGTTTCCCAGGAAATTCCAAGTAGTTACCTCACGAAAGGCTACGATTTTTCTTTGTTTTCCCAAAATTACAATAAATTATCCCATGAGTGCAATCATTTACTTATTATCGAATTCGACTCAAAAAAATTCAAGTTCATCAATAGTACGAAAATTACACATAAGAAAAAATATATCTTTTATATAAAGGGTCGCGCTGCACAAAATTAATTATTGTCCGATTAAAATCATGAAGGGTGAAATTGAAAGAAATTACTGAAAGAGACTGGACGAACTGCTTTTTTTCACTCACTTGTGATAATTGTAATTTGTAAACTAATAGCCACTGAAGGAAATATTTACGTACAGATATTAGCAAAAGAGAGGTAAAAAATTTTTGAACATCGACGTTATTCAACTCAACCCTCTCTTTCCCTTTTTTCATTAGAGGAGATTACGATTACAGATTTTTTTTTCGTGTCCACCACAAAATTTCAAGTATCGATGAGTCTGAACAAATCCATATATAATAATATATATCAGTATCAGACAAAATTTATCAATATGTTATGAAGAACTTATCAACAAAATAAAAAAAAAATCGGAAAAGACCGAATGCATTACTTGACTTCCCTTTCTTGAAAATATTTTTTTTTACAAACTAATTGCTTTTAAGGTAAAATATTTGAAATACTTGCTTTTGGGGTCGAAAACAAGAAGAGTACCAAGTTTGATAAAAATCCGAGTTACGAAACTCAAGACCCTCCCATTGTCTGTGGTAGAATTTCTGATTTCATATTTTGTTCTTTGTGTACGAAAAAAACCTAAATAATAAGTTGATCAAAATTAATTAATATTTAACAAAATATATGAATATTTTACGGAGCTTATCGGTATTTCACGAAATATATCAGTATTCTTACAAAATATACTAATATTTCAATTGATATATCAATATTATATAAATTCTACCAAGATTTAAAAAAAAATATCAATATTTTGCAAAAAGTATCAATATTTTACAAAACTATCAATATTCAAATTAATATATCAATATTATATAGAATGTACTAATATTTTACCTAATTAATCAATATGTATTCTACAAGATATACAAATGTTTAAAAGAATATATCAATATTTTTATGTTTTTTTCTGTTAATTATGCCCCTGAGGGATTCACTAGGGTTTTTCTTTGATAGAAACTTCGAAAAACTATTGCTCGTTCTCCCAGTCAGACTTTTTCTTTATTTCGGTCAACGGTTCGGTCACTGGTACGCGACAAAAAAAAAAATGGTCTTGAAAATGGTCGCGCACTAGTGACCGAAACGTTGAACGAAATAAAGAAAAATTCTGACTGGGAGAACGAGCAATAGTTTTTTGAAGTTAATATCAATATTTTCACGAAATATACTTATACATAACAAAATATATCAACGTTTTGAAAAACATGATAATACTTCCTGAAAGATGTCAATATTTTACAAAATATACCAATATTTCAATAAATATCTACCTATATTTCAGCAAATATATGAATATTTCGCAAAACATTGATATATCTTACATAATATATCGATATTCCACAAAAATATATCAATTTTTCACAAAATATATCACTATTTTACGAAATACGCCAATATTCCACAAAATATATCAATATTTTACTTAATATATTTACTAAATATATTCAATATTTCACCAAATATAGTCATATTTTACAAAATATTGATAACAATCAAAAAATATCCGTATTTTTTGAACTATACCAATATTTTACATAATTTTTAGATATTGAAATCATGAATATGAAAAGTAAAAAATAATAATCTCATAATATTGTATCGATATCAAACAAAATCCATCAATACATAATAAAACTTCATAAAAGAGATTCAAAAAAACATACAAGAAAAGGCGGGACGCTGTGCTTTTTTTCCCTCTCTTGTAATAAATGTTTCTAACAAACTAATAGTTATAAAAGCAAAATATTTTACAAACATGTTTCGGGGATGACATAGAAAAATGTACCAAGTTTTATAAAATTCCTAGTTCTCTTATTAAGAACCCCTCTTTTAACAGTAGTCGAATTTATGTTTTGAGATTTTTTTTATTTGTGAAAAATCATATGAAAAGTATTATTCAAGCAAAATGAAACTATATTCAACAAAATATATAAATATTTGAAGGAATATATCATTATTTACCCATGTATGTTGATATCTTACATAATACATTAATAGTGAACGGAATATATCAATATTTTGTATGAAATATTTAAATGTAACGGAACATATCAATGTTTTACGTATATCTTGTTGGAAAATTAAAAAAAAAAACATACAGGAAAAGACCAAACACAGCGCTAGTTTTCCTCCTCTTGCAATAAATGTTTCTCACGAAATAATGGCCATTTTAGCGAAACATTCACATGCTTTTGGGTTGAACAGAAAAAAATTACCAAGTTGTATAAAAATCCCAGTTACATGATCCACGACCCTCGTCTTGTCTGTAGTAGAGTTCCGGACTTTTTATTTTTTTCTCTGTGTACGATAAAATCTTAATAATATGTTAAGGAACACAAAGCAATATTTAACATCAAAATTTAACAAAATATATCGATATCCTTCAAAATTCACCGATATTCTACAAAATATACTGATATTAAATTTTACCAAATGTATCGATATCTTACAAAATAATTCGATATTTTACACACAAATATATTCGTCGAATACATATGGATATTCGTCAAAATGTATCATTATCAAAATACATCGATATACCATCGAAATATAACGTTATTCGTCGAAATATATCGATTTTCATCAAAATACATCAAATGTTCATTAAATATGTCGATATTTTTCAAAAACATTATTTTTTAGGATATATCAACGTTTTACATAATATATCAAAATATAAAATAATTTATCGATCTTCATCAAAATATATCGATTTTATTCAAAATACAATAATATTTTCAAATATATTATTATTTTTTCAATATTTCAATATTTTATGTACCTTATCGATATTTCACACGTAAATATTCAAAATAAAAGATAAATATATTTTTCATAATATATCAATATCAAACAAAATTTATCAACGCATACAAAACTTTTATAAAAAAAATTTTTAAAAAAACATACCGGAAAAGGCGGGACGCAGCGCTTGTTTTCCCTCTCTTGCAATAAATATTACTCGCGAAATAATAGCCATTCTAGCGAAATGTTCACATGCTTTTGGGTTGAATAAAAGTTACCAAGTTTCAAAAAAATCCCTCGCTTGATTCAACTCAGACAATCCCCCACCCCCCTACCTTCGTTCCCGACCATCGATTTTTTTCTCTTTGTCCAAGCAAAATCTCTCGCAGTAAAACAATCATGCGAAATATCAAAATAAAGTGCCGCACATTGCTGTAACAGAGGTTTATCACCCATTGGGGGGTACACAATATTTTCAATCAATCCAGAATGTTTATCGCGACAAGAAGCGTAGGGCCATAAAACAGGACCGGAATTAGAGGTCAGGTTTGCGGAAAGCTCGCTTATTTCCGCCGCAAAATGAAAGCTGTTTCTTCCGTGATAAGTTTCTCCGGAAGGGAGCTTTAAAGCTGTTAGTTTACGTGGGTACTTTATTAATTAACGGCGCTGGCACGGAAAGCATCGTAAACCGGTACAGTTGGCGCCCTTACTCAACCCCCTTTCTTCCTTACCTCGCACATCGTACTTTTATCCTGCACTCGAACGCGGATTATGCCTTTTCGTCCCCTACTACTTTACATCGGGCTAAAATGGAGGGAAAAAGGTGAACCCTTAAACAGTAAAGACTCTTTTTTCATGCGCATATTAGCGTTATCGGGTGATCCTACGAAATGCATTTTTCGCGCTTTTTACTGATGTTTTAACTTGGACGGGGCTATATAATTTACGTTCTTCAGATTATGATGGAAGTGAAATATTGATGAGAAATAGTAAAGGTATTGCCAGGCTACGTTTCTTTTATGGCTCTGTAATTTTTTTATCTTTTCCATGTTTTTGACGAGTTTGGGAAGAAAGAATGACTGAATATATCATCAAATCAACTTCGCCTGTACAAAATTTTCCTGTCAATACTGTGTTAATTATGGCATTATTATAATTTGACATTAAATTCCTTCAAATATTTCAATTCATTCAGATTTAACATGAAATTCTTCGAAAAGCTAGAAACATTTTTCGCCTTCCCATCAAACAGTTCTGTGATAACGATACTTCAAGCTACACTTAGTTCGAGCATCAAGAGTTTTTTCTCGGTGACGTAAAACGTATCCATATGAACTCGCAATCTCATGTGAATTTAACTCTTGCGCGCCAAAGTGAATCCTTGATATTTCATCACGTATTTCATCTTTGCAATAGCTGTCAATTTTTAAGAACTTCCGCAGTGGCTGAAATATGTTAATGACTCCGTGCGTGCGTCCATCATTTTTGAATTTTCCATCGTAAACAGAATAATATCGAGATCATGTGAGAATTTGGACAAGAATATTTTAACTAGAGTGGAATCGAGGATAGCGTTCGTAGGAAATTATATCAAATTTTTTCTGTACTTTTTTCGTGTAATGAAACAAGTTTATGGTTCAAGTAAGAAAATTGTTATCAATACCTTACATAATATATCAACGTTTTACAAAATGTAACAATATTCTACAAAATACATCAATATTTTACAAAACATCAATATTTCACAAAGTTCATCAATATTAAACAAAACGTTTCATTATTTTACAAAATATAACAATATCTTACAACAATATCAATATCTTACAAAATATATCAATATTTTACAAAATGTTTCAATATCTGATTGAAAATATCAATATCTTATAAAACATATCCATATTTTACAGGATATTTCAATATCTTATAAAATATATCAATATTTAACAAAATCTGTAAATATTTTACAAAATATAATAATACTTCATGAAAAATGCATCAACATTTTTCAAAATGTATCAAAATCTTGAAACATATAACAATACCTTACAAAGTATTTCAATATCCTATGAAATATATCAATAATTCACAAACTATATATTAATATTCTACGAAATATGTCAATATTTTACGAAATTGATCAATCTCTTTCGGAATATATTAATATTTTTTGATATATATCAACATCCTACATAATATAATTATATTTTACAAAGTGTATCAATATGTCACGAATTAAATGAATGGGCTACAAAAAAAATTTGTATTTTACGAATTATCTTGAAATCCTCCAAAATATATCAATATCTTACAAAATATTTAAATATCTTATGGAATATATCAATATATTTACAAAATTCATCAATACCTTACAGGATATATTATTATCTTTTGTTACACATCAATATCTTACAAGACATCAATATTTTACAAAAGATATCAAAATCTTTCAAAAAATATCAATATCTTACATAGCATATCAGTATTTTACGAAATACGTCTATATTTTACGGAATATGTTATTATTTTATGAAATATGTCAACATTCCACAAAATATATCAATATTTTTTGAAATACATGAACATCTCACAAAATATAATAATATATTATAATATATATCAATATCTTGTAAAATATATTAATATTGTATGAAATATATCAAGATTCTATGAAGTGTATCAATGTTATACAAAATATATCAATATATTACGAAATATATCGATACATGTACGAAATACGTCAATATATCATCATAATGTATATTAACATTCATCAAAATATACCGGTATTCATCGAAGTATATCGAAATATTCCGATATTCATGAAAGTATATCGATTTTTATCGAAATATACCGATATTCATCAAAATATACCGATATTCATCGAAATGTTTCGATATTCGTCGATATATATCGAGGACTTTGTTTGTAGAAAATTACATCTAATTTTTTGTTCACTTTTTTGTTATTTCATAACAACTTCTAAAAAAAGAATATACCAAATCTCCACAAAAAGGTAACCCTATCATTTCCGTCCTCACAACCTACCACAGAATATTCCAAACACCTTCAACTTCACCAAGGTATTACAAAATTATGCGGAGAGACTTACTTTATGATTCTCTCGTTCTTTTATGAATTTTTGAAACTTTTTTCTTCCCTGACGTCTAGAACAACCTGAAAAATGTCAGACCCCGAAAGACGGGGCGAAGAAAGAGCGCGCGAGGCGCTCCCTCGCTAGGGAAATTAAGGAGCTTTTTAATCCCGCAAGACGAATCGTCGACTCCTTTCAGTTCCCATCTCTCGAGGCGTCACCCGGTTGATCGCGTGCAAGATGTTGCGTTAAGTGACGTACACGGTAAATAATGTGCATCGCATCGCGTCCCGAGCCACTTGTCATCGATCATGTGATTCATAGAGAACAATATCCACTGCAACACGCCGCTAGACTATAAATTATCGACCGCCAGGCGGCAATAAATATTACCTAAGTGACTTACGTTTGCCATCAAGCACTTCGGATCAACGTTTACACTTAACTTTGCATTTCATCCAATCAATCGTGATGGATTACGAGAGAATAAAAAAAGTGTTGTAAGTGTATCGTTCTTTATATTTCAATATAAAGTTATTTTTATTTCAGTTATTCATAATAAGCTGGAATTGAAGAGAAAAGGAACTCTAGCATTTATTCATCTGTTGAACTTGGGCAACGCCAAGAATTCCATGCAAGCACAAAAATGCTCCTTAGCTGGTATGCAACAAGCAATGCGACCACTGTAAACAAGAGAAACTTGGAAAATTCGCATTGACGTTCCGGCAAGGAAAGTTGAGGGAATTCCTGACGTGCTGGGAACTAACAAGTATCAGTGGCTCGTTATTACTGTTCTTCAGGGGCTGCAGTCTTTGAATATTTCCGCGGGACGCTGAAAACACTAGGCTTTTCAAGGTAAATAATAGATATTCAAAAGGACACATTAACTTTCTAGCTGTGAAAATCCAGATGGAAACTTCAATTGGTCATAACTAATTGGAAAGTCATATGGAGTTATTCAACGAAACTTTCAGATGGAATTTCTAATTGGAAACTCCATTGGAAACTTCAAATGGAAACTTCAATTGGAAACTATATGGCCCAGTTATTTAGACACTTGCCTCCAACATTATATTAATGCCGGTCGGAACCTACTAGGATGAGGAATTTTTTTTTTAATTCATTCGACAGTTCATTGTGACTATCTCTAGATCGTAAATGACATATAAAAAAATATAAATTGTGATTTGTAACCAGCGAACCATATTTCCAGTCAATAACTCCAAATGGAGTTCCCAAATGGAGTTCCAAAGGAATTCCCAATTGGAAATTCTATCTGAAAATTTCGTTGAATAACTCCATACGATATTCCAATTGTTCATGACTGATTGGAGTTTTCGAATGAAGTTTCCAATTGGAGTTTCCAAATAGAGTTTCCGACTGGAGTTTTCGTTTGGCATTTCCAATTGGAGTTTCTATTTGTATGTTCACAATTACAATTTCCTATCGGAGTTTCTAATTGGAATTCCGATCTGGAGTTCCCAATGGAATTCCCAATTAAAAATTCCGCGCTCAATGAAATTTTCATTGAGTAAAACTCCATACGATATTCCAATTGTTCATAGCTAATTGGAGTTTCCGAGTGAAGTTTCCAATCGGAGTTTCCTTTGGCGTTTAATATTGGACTTTTCGTTTGGAGTTTTCAATTGGAGTTTCTAATTTGAGTTTTCATTTGGAGTTTCCAATGGAGTTCTTCATTTGAAATTCCATCGGAAAATTTCGTTGAATAACTCCACACGATATTACAATTGGACATGACCAATAGGACTTTCCAAATGGAGTTTCCAATCGAATTTTTCGTTTGGCATTTCCAATTGAAATTTGCATTTGTAGTTCACAATTGGAGTTTACGATTGGAGTTCCCGATTGGAAAGTCCATCTAAAAATTTCGTTGAAAAACTCCGTACGATTTTCCAATTAGTCATGACCGATTTGAGTTTTCATCTGGATTTTTACAGCTTGGTTAATGATATCTTGATACCTCCATAAATATTATGCTATTGTTTTTGTAATGCAAGTTTATCATCCGAATGTTCCATTTTACCTCGATACCCGGGAAACAGTGACATCCCTCTCCATCAAAACGAATGAAGCGAAGAACGTTGTTTTCATTTACTCTCTCCCGCATTGCCCGAGACATAGCTATTTGCCAATTTGCAAATTGTCGCTCCGCACAGCCGACTTTCATTTGTACATACAAACCGCCCGCGGGGTATCTCAGTTTCCGCGGTGCATGGAAATTTCAGTCGCGTAGCAGGTGAGCCGATGTTTGATTTTCGAGTATTTCTTCCCATAAATGGCTAACGATCCGGGGTACAAACAACATGAAAAAGCCGTTGATTAATTCATCTTCGCGTAACGACCGCGCACCGGGTTTCGGGGCTTTGACCGAGACGCATGGTACCGTTCGCATTGTGCTTTCCGCAAAATGAAACATTGCCCGAGGGCCGAGAGACTTTTCCTTAGTTTCGCTCGTTTGCGTCCAGTCCCGGGGCGCTCGTCAAGTTTCTCGGCAACGCAACTTCACGCTAATGCTCGGCGCAAACGTCAGCTCTCGAAACGGAGAATCGAATATGACGTTGTTCCTGACCGGTCTTGCGTCGTGAAATGAGATTAATTACGCTCTGTTTGCGAGGTCGTTGTTTCCACGTTGACTTAATGTGGACTTGTTGAGTTGGGTGGGCCAAGGAGTAAGGGCAGGGCGCACCAGAGATGATTGGCTATACGGGAAAACTGTTTACAGCGGACTTTGAAGATTTTGCCTGTTTAAATGGTCGGTTCTTTAGTAATGAGATACATTACTAAAGTGAAGACCATTAAAATTTTCCTGTGCCATTATTTTGCCATTCAATTTAGTCAGAAGTTTGGCCGATCATTTGGAAATCCATTTGTCACCCTATTTGATCAACTCATTTGACCAAAATGCCCATTTATACATATGAACAATCAAATAAATTGATGAATGACGGATCATTTAATTATTTTCAACTGAATACCTAGCGTGCCGTTTAATTCAGCCTCAAAAAAGATCCAGTCCCATTCCGCCCCAAAACGAGCACTCGTGAATTCAGGTTAGTTATCCTTCCCCGTGTAAATATTTCTAGCCCGCGTTCATTCCAATCGTCGGGCTGAAGAAAAAAGGAAAAAAAGGAAGAATTTCAAGGTGGAATTAAGAGAGGAGGTTAATGCAGATATACGGAGTGACAAAGCCAGCTTGTCTGAAGTACAATTCGAGCCTTGGCGTATTATTCATGTAGCCCGGTCAGAGAATAGTTTGCCATTCTGTTATTCAAATATTTCACGTGTGTGTAACTACGCTTCGCGTATTTCCCACAGCGGTAGTTGGAAATAATTCAGAAGCGCCGCGGTGGACGAGCCGGTGGGCGGGAGCCGCGCTTTATCGGGTCGCGAGGTTTAATCTGCAAACGGTAATTGGGACAAATCGATTTTTCCGGTGTGTGAAAGCGCGAGAAAGTGATGATACCGCTTTTCGCAGCTTGATTTACTGCCTCAGGAGCAGGTATGTCTGAATAAATCCGTGCATGAGAACGGAACATCTACACCGAAGATCTTGTGAGTGTTAATTATAGATGCCAATTGAAGGCAAAGACGGGTCCATAAATTTTCTTGCAGTTTTGGTCCAATACATAGAGAGAACGGGGCACAAATAGCCAGTGTCTGAACAATGCCTACCAGTGTTTGGAAAATGCCTACCAGTATCTGGGCAATGCCGAATAGTGTCTGGAAAATTCCTACCAGTGTCTATACAATGCATACTGAGTTACCAGTGCCAATACAATACCTACCAGGCTACCAGTGTCTGGAAAACGACTAACAGTGTCTGAACAATGCATACCAGTGTCTGAACAATGCCGAATAGTGTCTGGACAATTCCTACCAGTGTCTATACAATGCCTACCAGGCTACCGGTGTCTGGACAATGCTTAGTGGTGTCTATACAATGCCTACCAGTGTCTAGAAAATGCATTCCAGTGTCTGGACAATGCCCACCAGTGTCTTGACAATGCCTGCTAGTGTCTGGACAATGCCTACCATTGTTTGTTTCCATCAGTCATGCGAGCAATGAAGCGGATAAAATCATTTTTTAAATTTCAATATGGACATGAGGACTTTCTCAGTTCCAAACCTAGGAAAAATTGCGAAATTATACCAATTTGTAAAAAAAATCCATATTCTATCAATTGTCAACAATAATATCCTCTCTATCATTTTTATTTTTTATCTTTCCCATTATAATACAATATAATATTATAATAATAAGCGGAAAATTGGCAAGACCGTAAACAATGAAAAGCATTTTTCTCTTTCAATTTCGAGATTGAGTGACCCCGAGAAAGAAAAATAACGACGCTTCCAAGCGGAACTAATCGTCGAATCATCGCTCACATTAAGCCATTGTTCGAGGCGCTCCCTCGTTGTTCGACCCCGCACAAACGCGCCCGCGGAGCGATAGTACTTGGAGCACGCGGAACAATGTCTGCCTCAGATTTGCCCATGAAAGATTCATTCGCTGTAATAATGAGGCTCGTTTAGCCCCAAGCGTCTCGAAAAAACACGCGCTTTCTAGATGCAACATCCCCCGAGCACAGATTTCTATGCGATGAAATATTTTCCGAACAGCTGGAAAATTACGCGGAAAAAATATGACGTCATAAGCGTCACATAGATAACGTAATTTAGAAATATGAAATAGTTATCCTTTTTGGAGGAACTTGGGTCTATTGACAGAACTAATACAAATTCGACTTTGAACTTTGATATCAATTATTTTCCGACGTAGTTGCACTCAATCAAGTAAAATAAGCTTGATTGAAACAGCCGTGTAATTTCACGGGTGTTCTTGTTTGGGTACTGCATGTGTCGTGCCGAGAGAGATGATAGTAAAGTTCGCGTTCACGGTAAAATGCCGCAACGCTTGCGGCTAAGAAACAGGTTATTCCGCAACGTTAATAGTTAACGTTAATGCTGGGGGCTGAGTCTAATGGAAATTCCAAGGAAATCACTGATCTCAAACTATACTAATTCCCTGGAGACACGAGGCGCACAGACTGCACCACGCTAACAGCGATTATAAAGCTGTCGATGTAATGTGACAATTGTATCGTTAGTCTGAGCTGAGAATAACTTTGTAAAATAAAAATATCTTTCATTTGAATAAAATGTTGGTTTCAAACACAAATAAACAATTCCGAATGTCGTTCATTGAATGAAATATTTGTGTATCAATGGAAAATTTAGTTTTTATGGACATTAGTTATTATGAATCAAGTTTATGGAAAATTACAAAACGTACCTTGAAATAATTAATGAACGATAATTCTTAAAAAATACTAGTTTGAAAATTGACGAAATCACAGTTGTCCAATCAATAAATTATGCACCTGGCTGTAAAAATCTTGATGGAAACTCTAATTCGTCATGGTTAATTGAAAAATCCTATGGAGTTATTCGATTTCAAATGTTTCTTCCAGTTGGAGATTCCATTGGTGACTCCAAATGTAATATTCAAAGAGAAATTCCAGTAGGAAACTCTAATTGGAATTTCCAAACGGAGTTTCTAATTAGAGTTTCTAACTAGAATTCCCATTTTAAGTTTCAAAATAGAGTTTCTGCTTGGAATTTTTAATCAGAGATTACAATTGGAGTTTGAATTTCGTGTTTCTATGTGGGGTTTCCATTCGGAGTTTCCAATTGGAGTTTCTAGTTAGAGTTGTCAATTAGAGTCTCAAATTGGAATTTCCATTTGGAGTTTCCAAATAGAGTTTACGCTTGTAGTTTTTAATCAGAGATTACAATTGGAGTTTTCATTTGGAGTTTCCTATGGAGTTTTCAATCGGAAATTTCATTTGAAAATTTGGCCGAATAACTCCATAGGACTTTCCAATTTGTCATGTTCAATTGGAGTTTCCATCTGGATTTCTACAGCCGAATAAACGATAATCTTCATAACTTACTGGTTAAGAAATTGATAAAATCAAACTCATGCTATGAATAAATCATGCAATCTTTGTTTGTCGATAACATTTTTGAATGTTTAAAAATGTATCTCGCAATGGGTGGTAATGGAAGTAATTATTAAAAAAGGCTCCCAATTGCGTGATTCATCAATTTTTTATATAAAGTGGAATATTCCGCGATAAAATACCGCAATCATTGATCTGTTCGAACAGGATATTGCGATTTTGAAAAAAAAAAAACCACTTAACAAAATGTTTCAATTTACAGGTTTTTATGACTTCATATTTTTGTAATGCATGAATTTACTTTTGGAAAATTATCAAACATACAATATGTTCCACCAAAAACAGAAAAAAATTCAAATAGTACAATTCGAGCACTGTAATCTCTGAGAGAAAACAGTAATCTGGGAATATAAAACCTCTTTAATCACAAAAGGCGATACACGAGCTGGCTCAAAATAAAGGAATTCGTAAAACTAGGGTAATCAAAGCAAAACGTTCCATCATAAAAAAATATCTAATTACAGCGTACAGCGACACTTTACATGGTTAATTAAAGCCCTTATCTTTAGACCAAATTCCTGACGAAGCAGAAAAGGCAAAGAAATGTATAATAACAAGGCACGAATTTTCTCCCTAGAGCTACATTACAGGACTATCGTGATTGACATCGTTTTTTTCATCTCCTTGGATAAAAAAATTAATTTTTTCAAAGTAAGAGACTTCAGGATCAAAAGACATGGCACAAAAAGGAACATATTACGTTTCGGTGAATTTTTACGTGCAATTGAACGTTGAGTAGATGAAATGTAAATTTCATAGTTAGAAGTACATGAATTTCGTCAATCATATTTTGAATATAAATTTTTAAGATATTTGAACAAGACTCATGAATAAGTAAGTCATACTCTTATAGGTGCTCTAACTTCTAAAATTTGGTTCATTTGCATTCAAAAAATACACTGAATTTAGAAATGAATATAAATGTAAATGAATTTACAATAATTCAAGATACGAAAGTGACTTTTTGAAGAGATGAAATGTTTTCCATGAGCTTGAGATGAGTGTAATGAGGTTTCTAAGATATTAGGTATGAGAATATTTATTCCTTTCTGGATGCTATCGATGCCTTTTGGTACATAGAAGCGGAAATGCGTTGTGAAATATTTAGCTAGGTCCTCCCCTTCGCCACGGCGCAACATCGTCCTTCTGGCCCGTCATACAAACTACGAACATCCGACGCCTGCATTATTAAATGCGCGACGCTGGCTCTCGATACCCGGATTTTATGGCAAATTCGTGAACGAAATAACTCTCAGCCTGGCAAGACGGAAGCAGTCGGAAAAAAGCCGACTCCGCCTCCTACGCGAAAATCTACATTATTGTGCTTGCGTTCGCCTCCGATGAAAAGTTTAAGGCGCCTCCCGTGCACGCGGAGAAAGATTACCGAGCTACTTTGCAGCTTCACTCAGGAAATTGACGTTAAGTGTAAAAGTGTATCAAATTCACGAGATTGATGTGCACGTTTGTTTGGTATTTTTTCAAGGCTTTTACTGATCGGAGGAAGTCGGAAGAACGGAGTTGATTTTGATTTTTAGTATTTCTATTCATATTTTTTTTATAATTCTAAGATAGTATGGAAATCATCGGTTGTGAAAATCCAGACGGAAAGTCCAATTGTATGGAGTTTCTCAACAGAATTTTCTAATGGACTTTCCAAATGGGAACTCCAATCAGAAACTCCAATGAGAAACTCCAATTGAGGACTTAAAAATAGAAACTCCAATTGAAAATGCCAAACGGGAACTTCAATTGGAAACTTTATTTGGAAACTCTAATTAGTCATGACCAATTGGAATATGGCATAGTGTTATTTCACGAAATTTTCAGATGGATTTCCCAATTGGGAATTCCATTGGATACTCCAAGTAGAAACTCTAATTAAAAAATCCAATTGAAACTCACAAATAGGAACTCCAACTACAAGCGTCAAATGGAAACTCCAATCAGAAGCTCTGATTGTAAACTCTGAATCGAAACCCCAATTGTGAACTTACACATAAAAACTCCGATTCGAAATGCCGAACGGAAACTTCAATTGAAAACTCTGTTTGGAAACTACAATACGTCATGACTAATTGAATATGGCATGAAGTTATTCAACGAAATTCTCAGATGGAATTTCCAATTATAAATTCCATTAGACACTCCAAATAGGAACTCTAACTAGGAACTCTCTAATTGAAACTCCTAAATGGGAATTTCAATCGGGAATGTCAAATGTAAACTGCAATAAAAAATTCTAATTGTAAACTCTCAATGAGAATTTCAAATAAAAACTCTAGTGGAAAACTATAATAAGTCATGACCGATCGGAATATCGCATGAAGTTATTCAACGAAATCATCAGATGGAATTTACAATTGTGAATTCCATTGGACACTCAAAATAGAAACACCAATAAGAAACTTTAATTGAAACTTTAGAATTGGAACTCCAATCGGAAACGTCAAATGGAAACTCTTACAGTAAACTCTAATTGTGGACTCTAAATGGAAACTCCAACTATGAAATTATAAATAAAAACGCTTAATAGAAATGTCAAACGGAAACTCCAATTGGAAACTTTATTTGGAAACTCCAATTATTTAAGACCGATTAGAATATCGCATGGAGTTATTCAAGAAAATTTGGAAATTCCAATTGGGAATTCCATTTGACACTCCAAATCGAAACTCTAATTACAAACTCCAATTGAAACTTCAATTGGAACTCCAATTGGAAATGTCGAATGGAAACTCCATTGGAAACTCCAATTGGTCATGACCAATAGGAATATCGAATAGAATTTTCCAACAAAATTCGCAGATGGAATTTCAAATGAGGAATTTCATTAGAAGCTCCAAATAGGAACTCTAATCGGGCACGCCAAACAGAAATTCCAATCGGAAACTCCAATCGAAGATTGGAAATTTAATTCGCTCGTTACGAATAAAAAACTCTATATTTCCAATTAGATATTCCATTTGGCGTTTCCAATTGGATTTTCCGAATAGAAAATTCATCTCAAAATTTTGCTGAAAAACTCCACCGTATGAAATTCAAAATTCATATTATAATTTTCCAATTGGTCATAACCGATTGGAGTTTCCATCTGGATTTCTACAGCCGGATAATTTGTTCCGAATTTCAGAAGAACTTTGAAACCCCTGAAAAATTCGACCTGTAGTAATATAAACGAATACAATCCCCGAAATTTATAGTCGAAATAATTTTCAGGGTATGAAAAGGTTATACTGGGCGTAATAGCCGACCCCTGGCCAACTTGGAAAACGCAAAAGCGAGCATATTAAAATCCACATCGTTAGGTAACGGCCTCGCACCGTCGCCGACCGCAGTAATTTTCGTACCTAAAATTCGTGCCAACTTCCCGAACCAGTCGTGTTTGTGAAAAAAAAAAGGAGAAAAAGTCCACGCCCCTCCCCCGAAAATCAACACAGCGAAAACGTGGAACGAGGGTGGCGAAAGGGTCCCGTCACGGCAATACTCAGTCGCAGGGTGGTGAAACGTAATTGCTATGGGCTATGCGCGCATGGAATTAATAATTAAAACAAAATATAGCGTCGAAATGGGAACGTGAATCCGGTGGTCCCCAAACCCCACTCCCGAGAATTGCGAGCCGCAGCCTCTGCTTTTCCAGCTCCGCAGGCAGTAATATACATAATTAAACATACGTGACTTATCTCTTAAAAAATGTTGCGTTAAACACTCGCTGGCCATGTTACCAGCCCGAACCAGGGGTGACAAAGTGCGACTGCTTTTCTGCAGATAGCGGACGCGGTTTTTGGAATTATCTTTTTTCTACCTCCCTACGTGCCTTTTTCCCTCCGCTGTACAAATCGCCTTTCAGCCGTAAATCTACAAATTTTTTAATACGGATTTTCAGCGTGCAGTGGTAGGAGAGATTTTCCTTTGGATATTTTAGGTGAATTCGTGTTATCGGATTAGATGTGTTAGCGAAAAACGAAAAAAAATGAGGAATCCCTATGTGGAATTACTGTTTGTAGGAGAACAAGTCTTCGTGGATCTTCCATATGTTGATCGTAATCAGGTTTCAACTCTTCTCAACGCACTGAAAGATCTTTCAATGGTGCTTGTACATAGTTGAGCTAAGGAAATGTGAAGAGCATGTTTCATAGATGTAAAAAATTTATCTGCTTCTTTAAAGACTTCGGCTAACTCCAAATGCTCCAATTCAGGTTCTCCAATATCTTTCACTACAATACAATGACTCCTGTCATTTCGTGCTTTTGAGGTTATGTACTTCTATACATTAATATGCGGAATTTTGTACAAGAAAAAGCTCGCTCGATTCCTGATCACGTAGAGCCTCCACCCAGCATTAGATACGTGCGTCCAGGATTTCTTTCGGATGAAAAATCCCCGCGCGTGACAATTATCCTCGACGTGAATTTAATTTTCGTCGAACGCCGCAACCGGAACAAGACGGCGGAACACGTTGAAAAAGCTCGACACGCGCATGCAAAAGCGACGAGTCACACGATTTGACGAGAAGTGAATATTTCTGACTTTTCGAACGGTTATATTCGCAAGTGGAGGTCACATTTTTCTATCCAAAACTGAATGAAAAATTGCCAAACTGAATTACGGCACGAATTCGCCGAGCAAACACT
The DNA here is from genome assembly GCA_028476575.1 of Platygaster robiniae. NCBI lineage: Eukaryota > Metazoa > Arthropoda > Insecta > Hymenoptera > Platygastridae > Platygaster > Platygaster robiniae. Next base: position 690,260 of record CM052027.1, read on the forward strand.
CGCGAATTCGGGGGAAACGCCTTGAAATACCTAATGTTTGTTCATTTGTAACGAGATAATCCAATGTTCACACTTTCGCACATTTCCATAAAGACATTTCGCATATTCTTAGGTAATCCTCGGGAAGCGCGCATATCATAATGAAAAAAGGCAGTTGTCTCTTGGGTGATGATTCCTGTCGACTCTTTTCTGGGATACGCGTGTTCATGTTGATTTCTCCTGACGTGCGAAATTTTATTGCATCATTTCCCGACGTCTGAATTATTCAGGGAATGAAAAACATATCTTGCCGGGTATGTGATGAAGCTTCTTTTATCATCTCGCATCTCTAATGTCAGAGGCGTTCGGGACGTATGGAAATACAATAGCGCCATGTCTGTTCGGATTGTTTGCGGAATTGTTACGACATTGTGGAACGTCGCTTATGACGTTCAGGAATAACTCGGAATAGTTGCGGCGCGCGAGAAACGACGGGAAAGTCGTTTTTCTCGAAGCTGGTTTGACCCAGTATGTCGGAAGCTTGAGGATCGGCTGCATTCCGAGTGTTCTCGCTCCCGTTTGACGTCGCGCATGCCGCTGAAAATGCTTGTCAAAATAGGCTATTTTGATGCAAATTCAAGTATAAAAGTTTCGAGAAAAAATAACGTTTTTCTTCATTGAGCGTATTGTATTATTCACAGATGTAACTATTCATCATTTTTACATAAAATATTAATTGATTTTATCAGAATTTCGGGAGAAGTTTGAACCCCTAAAACTCCCCTCTGCCTTCGCGCCTGCTTTTGATCTGAAATTAAAAATTTTTACATGAATAGCGATCATATACATTACTTCATTTTGATCTGAAAAAGTGGAAAATTTTTTCCTTTACAAGGATCCTAATGCATTGGAAGAATTTCACGAAATTCGACAATTTTGAAGCAATGTTGATTGTTTTTGGAAAATGTGAAATTTCTCGAGAATTGAATGATTGAAATATTTGTTTATTGTCAACAACTTTTCATGAAATTCGCAAAATTGTCAGATTTTAGGAATCATCCCAAAATTTTCCAATGGATCACTACAGATCGCTAATTTGAATATTCATGTTTTTCTTATTTATGAAAACATTTGAAAAATTGCTCAAGATTTAAATAAAAACAAAAATCTCTATTATTTGTCTGAATTTTTATTGGAAAAGTATCTTAGAGTCTGTGATTTTAATCAGCAGTAACTTTATAGTGAAATTCAACAAGGATTGGAATTTTCACCTTTCACAAATAGAAAAAAAAACCATACATCAGAAATTACAAGTACAATCATTTTCAAGCAAATTTCAGAATTTTACAAAATAACCGTAAAACAATTTACATCAATAACAAAGTACAAAAAAAAGGTAAATACTTTGTAAAAAAACAAAAAAAAAAAAGAAATTCAGAGGTACTACATACAAATTACTTTCTTCAGTACAAACTTTTTCGAGTATTGTTAAATCAGTAGAGTTCTAATACTATCAACTTAACCATTTTCTATCGATTCGAGGCATTTTCTTCCACAACAGGAATGCTCGAGAAAGTGTCAGCTTTGAATTGGTGAACACTGTGAACTCCGCGACGCAAAGCATAATGTAGCTTCGTCTGAGTGCAGCTCGTAATTATGAAATAACCTGGGACCATTTTATGCTCCTATTATAACGAAGTCTTTTAATGGGTGCACTGTGACCACTACATTTTTCCATTCTTGGTAATCATGATGCCCAAACTTTTTACGACGAAAATATGACAATTTTTGTCTCAAATTCGGTGTCCTCTGTAAAAAAAAGGCTATCATGCGTTTACTGCGTTGAAATTACAAACTTCTCTTCGATACATCAAAGTTTCGAATTATTAGAAAAAAAATATTTGATTTTTATGACATTTTTAAATGCCAAAACTTGTGTAGCACATATAAAAATATGCGCTATAATATGAGATATGAATAACAAAGTATACTAAAATGAAGATTTACATAAATATGCACATAAATATGAATATTATTATGATTATGACAGTAGATGTAAATACTGCAAAAGATTAGGAATTCCCTTCAAGACGACAGATATTGTTATAACAGGACACAAGATGCATAGAAGCTTTGCAAGGTACACAACCATTTTTTCAATCAACAGAGCTGTATGTACACCGAGAGTGTATCGTGGCTTGCGGCTAAGCACACAAAGTAAAGCTTGCTACGTACACACTTTTGCTGGTGTGCCGACATGTGCTTCTCGGTTGCTCGTACATAGTGTTGTGTACACTGTGCGTGACTCGTAAAACTGAGATGCCTGTCACGTATCTAATCCCATACTGCGCAATAATTATTATGCCTAATTCATTCACTCACAATGTTGAAAAAACAGCTCGAGTTGAAAATAACGTTGGATTTGGAGATGCTGTCTGCCGCGGAGTAGAAAAATCAATATACTGTCAGGCATCATCTACGTATATACTAAATTCGTAATTTTGTACAACTTTCTAATTAACATATACATATGTGAATGAACGAAATGTATGAAATAGATGTGAAATGTTAATAAACAAAAACAAACGTGGCAGAGCCTAAATTGAAGGGGATGTTCACGATTTTTTTCTAGAAATATAAAACAAATATTTTCAAAAAACTCAAAGCCTATGTATTTATTTATGTGACAAGATATTTTATGAATTTTTTCAGAAGAAAAAGTTTGTAATTGAGGTCGCTACGACCATTGTGCCAAAACACAATTTTTCTGACACCGCGCGGGGCCAGCATGATAAGTAAGGAACTGTTCATCTGTAATAATAAAAAAAAAAACTCTAGTTTTTACCTTCAGGCTCCGTGTGAACGAAGGATTTCGCTAAATTAATATTTCTACCAAAATAGTGGCCATTTTCCTAAACTGTTTGATTTTTCAACGTCAGCGCTTTCGGTTTTTGCAGCAAGAAAAAAAAAGTTTTGCTAATAATTAATTATCGTTTGTTCATGGAGAAATGATTATAATTATAAACAAGCTTGAAAACATTCAGACTGTTCTGATAAATGGTTTTCGAGAAAGCTCACCGCCATTCTGGCACAATCGCTGTAGTGCACCCAATTATGAAGATATCGTTCTGAAAAAATGACTAAAATACATTGTAACATTGATGAATAAAAAGCCAAAAAGTTTTGCGAAAAATATCGTCTCGTTTCTCCAAAAAAAAAATCATGAAAAAAAAAAAGTAAGAATGATGTTATTCTAGAGAAACAAATTTATAAATGGCTCGGGTTATACACGTAGACCCTACTTTTTGCGAGTGATAAATGAATTTAATAAACGCAAGCGAAACCGCCAGCTCCTTGCCGAGGATCGAGAAGCCGGCATATGGAAACGACGTGTGCTCAGATACGAGTAGCATTCTCGTATCACTCGTCGCTCAGATCTAATTATCTTTGCGAGTACAGTGTCCTATCGCATCATTCAGCATTATCGCAACGAAAATTTCGTTCCCCAAAATCTCACGATGCGTCATCACGCGATAATTAAAATACGAACACCAATCTACATACGCGCTTATTTTTTACTTGGCCTGCTATTATGGCAAACGTTTATCAACATGAGTTGTTATTTAATCGAGTCACGGAATACGATTCATATTTTATGCAGAAAACGCGGCTATTACTTTTTCAACGTGCATTTTACGTTGGGGAGTGAGTTAATTTGGCTGCAAAAAAGGTGGACAGTTTCTGGAAAATATAACGTAGGTATAGCAATCTGAACACGCCTCCAATTAAATTGGCACAGGCTGGTGCGTGTGTCGGTCACAAAAATTCCGCTTCGCTGAATATACACGACGCGTCTGTGTCCACATTTGCATTCGCTCTTGCTTTATACCTTTCCGATATTCTAGGCAGCAAAGCAGTCATCGATGAACTTATTTATTGGGCTGCCATTTAAGTTTTTCTAGTCATATGCCACAATTTGAAGTATAATATATCTTTATCTACGTATAATTTAAAGATTATCTTAGATTCTGCTTCATTTTATTCTGAAACTTCAACCAGTTCTTCTGAATACCCAGCTTCTCATTTTCTCCACAATGTTTCACTAATGATTGAACTTGCGAAAAATTTACCTGCTCGTATGGTACGACCATTTTATAGTGCTCGGGGCGAGAAGTTCATAAAAAAAGGCAACCGAGGAAATTTGCATCAAACTCGTCCGAACGACTCGAGTAATATGCAAATTTCTAACGAATCAACAGAAAACGAAGCTTACCCTTAAAAGTCTTCCGAACACCCAAGCTGCTGGCTACGTAACTTTCCGGATCAAATTTCTGTTTCATGTTTTTAAATGGGAAGTTCCTAGAAGGCAAATGAGTTACTTTGCTGAACTATAAACTGGGAAAATTATTTTGCTGCTGGAAAAATCCATGAATCTAAGATAAAGTTTCAAAGAGAATTTGGAAAAGAAGACTTTATTTTGCTGATGACTGTCAACAAGTGACCGAATAACTTACAAATAAATCGGTGGTTATCGAAAATCATAATGGAAAAGAACACTCTTAAATAGATTCTCTAAAATGTGGTAAATTGTTTTTCGTTCCATTTTTATTTCGTCAAAACGTCTGATTATTCAATTTTTTATCGAAATTTCATACAAGTTCTTGCATTGCATCTCTTTTTGAGAACAAAAAAATCTTCGACTCTGAATTGTACATCCCGGATCTCCTTAATATGTGGAAACAAGCAGCTGCTGAAACGACCATTCCATGCCCGAGGACACGAGCCACCATTGCATATTCACGTTTGCTCGAAGTTATCGTACGCGTGGGACCGACAGGGTTCTCGATCCCGTATGAAAAGAGGAACTTACTGTTAAATATGGCTCTAATAATATTTCACGTCAAAAGCTACGAGACTATGCTGGCCATAACACCGAAATTGCAATAACGCCTGTCGAGAAAGTATCGTCTTTTGAGGAGCTACGTGGCTCAATTTTCAACCAGCCAGAATATATATGAATTCTGATCCAGCTCAGTCACCCAAATTAATTTCAACGCTCCTGAACGCTAACCATCAATGTAATATATTTTGTATATATTAGTATTTATGATTTTTTTTTCTGAGTCGAAAAGTCCTCTGCAACTTTTTACACAACTCAAGAACAAAAAAGATATGAGCACCTCAAGCTTTTAACTAATAAACGCGCTCATTCGACAAGTAAAGACAGAAACCTCAGAATGAAATAAACCAAAATTTTCCCCATATTTTTATGAATAAAAAAGTCCTTTACTACTTTTTACAAAACTCAAAAACAAAAAAGATATGAGCGCCACAAGTTTTTAACAAGAAACGCGCTCTTTTGACAAGTAGTCGGAAACTTCAAAGCAACATAATCTAAAATTTTCTTAACATTTTTCTGCATAAAAAAGTCATTAACCACTTTTCTAAAAACTAAATATAAAGAAAGATATTCGAGCTAAGAATCTATGAATTCCGATTAGTCAAAACTTGTTACCTAAATATCTTCTTTGATTTTGAGTTTACAGAAAAGTGGTAAAGGACTTTTTTATTCAGAAAAATATAAACCAAATTTTGATGAATTTTGTTTTATCGAAGGAGCACGTTTATTATTCTAAACATGTGATTTCAATATCTTTTTTGTTTTTTAATTTCGTAAAAATACGCAGAGGACTTTTCGACGCAAAAAAATACAGCCTGTATATTCGCAACCTTAGAAAAAACAAATTTAAAGTTCTCGCTCGTGGCATCATCCCTGCAAAGGTGAATGTCGTATATGAAGGAAATGGCTGTGACTTCCGGTTGTCACGCGACTCACCCTTCCCTTACTCCTTTCAAATTTCGTTCCAAGTCATCTCATTTTAACTTTGAAAACGCGAGTTCCTGGGACAGGTAAAAGGCGAATGCATTACCATGATTAAAAGCAGGATCGCGGCGCGTGAAAAATTTGCCATCGCGGAGTCATTTGTAATACACAATTCTCGTCGATCACGCGACTTTTTAATCTTTTTTCTCGGGCAATTATACCCTCGTCGACGCCTTATATCGTTTGATGGAATAGGCTTTTGCGTGGTACGTGATGTCATGCTCCGAACCAATAATGTTAAAATTTTACCGAATAAAGATTGGAATACACTTAGCTCTCTTTACTTGCAACTTCTGAGATATAACGGTAATATACTGGTTATCTGCAATCATTGGAAATGCGATCTGATAAATTTTCTACCTGCAAGATTAATTAATCGAGAATGAGAGAGAATGCACCAATGTCAGTAGAAACTACGCTTTACCAGGTAATCGGGAGACCGCAAACCACCAACATGACGCGTCGAAATCACTATATCCGAAGCGAGAGAAACACGAGGAGATTAGTAAAAACCCGACTGGGCTCGATGAGAACTCCAAACCGCATATAGGATTGACATCCATTACGGTTTTCTGAACTTCTTGTTGTTCAGCCTGGTTCAATCAATTAACATCGCCGAATAAGCGCTTGTTGCGAAGGCTGACAATAGTCTATAGGCTGTAGAGCAGACAATACAGCCAATTGGATTACAAAGATACGAGCATTTAGTCCATGAAGGTTATTTTTAATACACTCATCCCTCGATAAGCGGGATCGCCTGGGGCTCTGGCCTACTTACCGTAGTATATAATCGGTATGGCACGTCCCAGCGCCAGCCCGATTATGGAGGGTTGAATGTACGATGAAAATATAATCTTCGACGTTACAGTTGGAAAAGAAAAATACTTTTCACAAGATGAACCGATATTTCCGTCAACAATGTGGAGTTGTGAGCGTACTCCAGAGTATTGAAACACTTAAGGACACACGTGTCTTTTTCCCTTCATTTGTTGGACACTCGATATCGGTGTTATTTTCTCGAGCTTTTCTCAAAAACGCGTCAAAAGGAGCGCAAACGTTTCGTAGGGAACGATTCGCGCAAACGGGGTTACGGGCTGAATCGAATGCGGCAGACTTGAGGCTTTTTAGAAAACGAGTTCGCACCGCGAGATGAGAGATTTTATTCGATCGTAAGATTTTTGCGCGAAAATGCCTGCGATGTCGCATAAGGCAGTCGAGTACGTTTGACAGTGTCGAGTGATGTGCCCAAAGTACTCTGAAGAAGCGAATAAAAGAGACGCATCATGGAATATTTAGGTACAGCGACGGGCTTCCAGGACAAACGTTTTATGAAAATTTAAATTGTAGCAATCATGTGAAAAATGGAGAGATGAAGAAAGGAATTTTTTTAACCTAACCTAACCTACTTTTTGGAAAACTCAAAATCAAAAAAGTTATTCAGGTCGCACTCGTACCTGCTTAGTGGGGATTGCTCGGGGATTTCCGTGCCCCGTCGAGAATACTGATCGTGAGACTTCGTGCTTGAATAACTTTTTTCATTTTGATTTTTATGAAAAACGGTAAAGGACTTTTCGATGTGAAATCCAATGAAGAATACACCCTTTACATTGATCATGGAAAAAGTCATTTTTTGTGAATTCCAATGTTTCCTGCACCGAGCAAAAATTGTTTCCCGAGGGTATTGGATTTCTAGGTTGTTGAAGGCGGACGAGGAACTGCTGTGACGATATGGGGCGGGTATTCAATTACTGAAATGGATACGCGGTATTTGAACAACGGCAAACAGGACTGGTTAAGAAGCCCGTGCAATCGGTGAAACGTAGGACAGACGCTGGGATATTTTGTTAATAACGATAACGGGAGCATTACCGGCGCGTATACAAGCGGCAAAGGCGAGGAGCTTATGGACGCCCGGTTCTGTGTGCGCCACGCGTGTAAACGGAATATGTGAGGAGTATGCTTACATTACGCGCGAGCCCTTTGTGCCAGGAAAGCCTCGTAAATACAGCTACGATTATTCCCTGGCGCGATTCATAATGCAGGAGAAACGATGCAGCGATTACGCTGGCTCGTGGCGCTTCTATCACGACTTTTCCCGGGAGAACCCAGAAACATGCATGTTACTGTTTTTTTTTACGGAATTCCGAAAGACAGATCAATAGTTAAGGGGGAATAAGTATGTATTGTTCATCAGTTCGTACTTTCTGGGATGAAAATCGATGTATTTGAGGAAAAAGAGGGTATTAGATGCTTTTTGTAGTTTTACAGAGTTTTCTACTTTATTTAGCGTCTAAGAAATTTATGAAGAGTTTCTGAATGTCGCCGCATTTTCCGAAATGTTGTTTTTAAGTGTCTATATGTTTTTCTATTTGTTGTTTTTGAATGTCTACACATTTTTCGAATTGTTGTTATTGAATGTCGACACATTTTTCGAATGGTTGTGTTCGAATGTCTCTGCACATTTCTCTATTTGTTGTTTTTGAATGTCTGCACGTTTTTCAAATTGTTGTTTCTGAATTTCAACACATTTTTCGAAGTGTTGTTTTTGAATGTCTGTACATTTTTCTTATTCTTGTTTTTGAATGTCTACACGTTTTCCGAATTTTTGTTTTTAAATGTCTACACATATATCGAATTGTTGTTTTTGAGTGTCTACACATTTTTCTATTTGTTATTTTTGGATGTCTACACATTTTTCAAATTATTGTTTTTGAATGTCAACATATTTTTCGAATGGTTGTTTTCGAATGTCTGCACATTTTCCGGAGTGTTGTTTTTGAATGCGTTCTCATTTTCCAATATATTGTTTTTAAATGTCAATACATTTTTCGAAGTTTTTTTTTTTTAATTCTTCACATCTTTCGAGCTGTCCATAATCATTGACAATTTTTAGAAAATTCTTAGTGTCTTTTCAGTTTTTCGAAGTTTTGAATTTTCCATTCGAATACGATATATTCAAAACTCCAAGATATTTAAAAAAAATTTGTCCACTTTATCTAGATTTATCTATATATCTTTTTTTTTATTCAATATGAATTGTTCAGATTTTTCTTGATCAATGAAATGGAAAACATCTCAATCTGCATATTCTCAAGAAATTTGACAGTAAATGCAATCTACAAAATAATTAAACATTTTCTAATATTTTACGCATTTCGTGAATTTTTCGGAATCATTAACAATCTTCAATACTGTAAATTTTTTTAATCCAACATAATAACTTCAATTTCAAACATAGTAAGAACTTTTTAATATTTTCAAAATTAATAATAATTCTTGTTATTTTCGAATACTTTTTAATTTTTTTTTTTTTATAAAAATGAATTTTCTCAAAGAAACATGATAAAGACAAAGACTGAACAAATTCATGAACTAAGTCTTAAATTTCACACATTTATTGTTCATTAGAGGATTATAAGAGATTAATTAGGATTTCGATAGAAAAATGAAAAAAAAAAAAAATGCGCTAAGGTATTTCGAAGAAATCTGATAATCAGCACAATCAAAAAAATTCAAGTGCTGTAATTTGTTTTCAGGTATTAAGAAGTATCTAATAGGATTTTCATAGTAAAATAGAAAAAAATATCTACACTTACATACGTTTGTATTGCAAGAAAATATGATAAAGAGCACGATCAATGAAATTTGTGAACTGTGGCTTGAATTTTTAAAATTCTTTGGTTTTCTAAGGATTATTAACAGTCAATAAAATTTTTGTCATTATTATTCTTGACGATTTTCCAAAATCTTGATCGAAATACAAACTTTTTCAAACTTTTTGAATTTTTTGAAAAATGGTATAGCTTTTAAGGTCTGTTCGTTATGTTTAGAATCTTTATATATTTTCTAATTTAATTGAAAACATTAAAAAATCCTCAAACTGCAATTTTTTTTTTTGAAAAAGGTGACAATTAACTTCATCTACAAAAATCAGTTTATTTTTTATATCTTAAAATATTTGAATTCAGTGAATGTATTTTTATTCACTCACTCATTCTTAATTTTTTTTGTTTGTCACTATCTCTCAATTTTTTCTACGTTTAAAAATTTTTGGAATCTTGAACGCAATGCAAGTTATTTAAAGTTATCTCAGTTTGATTGAAATTAGTCTAATTTATTAATATTTTTAATATTTCTTGACATATGTTAAATTTTTTAGATTTTCTGAAAAACGAACAAGAAATAATTATCGTGAATATTTCAAGAAAAATTGAAATGGAACAAAATATACAAGAGTCAGTAATATTTTTTGGAGTTATGAAAACTTTTTAAACTTTTTACGATCTTCTTTATTTTTGTTGGTTTTTTACTTTTTAAATTTTCCAGAATTTTAAACATCGTTCAAATTGTTTCAATTTTACAAATAAAATAAAATTGTCAAGCTCATCATGATTTTTCTTGATTTTTGAATATTTCTCGAAATCTTCGGAATTCCTTCGAAAAATCAATAAACAACGAAAAAATATCATCATGAAACAAACGCACGAATTCGAAAATTACTTGATTTCCTGAAAATATAACTTAATTTTCAAATACTTATCGATATTGATGTATTTTTCTCGGAAACGAAAAAAAAGAAAAAAATAGTACAAATTAGCATGCGTATATTTTCTGGAAATACGATAATTAATAACAAAATCTCGAAATCTAATGAGCTTTCTAAAAATCTTCAACTTTTTTTGCATTCCTAATAATGCCTGACACCACGAAAAATTTCAAATTAAATTGAATGACTCAAAATTTGAAAATTTTTGAACTTACAAACTTTTGTGAGTTTTCGAATTTCATATGAATTCGTTTTATAGAGATTGTGAGTCATTTTTATCATTTTTGAAGTTCTTCCAATTTTTTCTAAAAAATGAATAATATAACTATCAAATTAAGTTAGAAATTATCGAGATTGTTCATTTTCTTATCGTTCATTTTGTATCGTTCAACGCAGTATTTGTTTTTTTTTTTTTTGGATTTCTCCATTCATAAGTTATTCGAATAAAATATGTCTTCATTCATATTTCTCAATCTACTTATTCTTGAAAAATATCTCTCTTAAATAACAATAATACTTTATATCATAAATAGGAACGAATTCAGCTCATCAAGAGCTTGTTCAACGAGATCCATGTATTCCTTTTCTCGACAGTAATGTATTCATCATGCGACGATTCTCGACTGCCAGCAAAAACCTATGAACCGACAGCAAACTTTGAAATGCCATTAAACTTTTGCACCAATGACGTGCAATTCAAATTGTGTTTTAATCGCATAGCTATTTGCATTTTATGTGTCCCTACTAAAAGACATGAATTTGATAATGTAATCAGAATTTTTTAAATTGGGAAATTAAAAACGAATCGCAGATGAATTAGGTAATTTGCACATCGTAATGAACTTTAAATCTTGCAGATGTAAAAATGTATAATGAACCATGACTAAAAATCTTAAAATCACGTTATTCTTCAAAGAGAAAAAGTTCTCCATGTCTTGATTTCCAAAAGACACTACATGAATCTTTTAAAATAGCCATAAAAAAAATGAATAAGAACCCAAGACTCCAAACCTGAAAAAGTAACTACCCTTGAAAAATTGATACCCACGCTAGGTCGTGTGTCTCACTAAAACCACTGAACCAAAGTTCATAATTCCTCAAAACCCAGGTTTCTCAGCCGAAGAAAAAGCAAATCTTTGCAAGAATCCTCGTTTCCATACTTTTTTCGTAAATGAAACCGAAATTTCTTACGTGGCCGCAAGCGCGTTCGGCATCAAGTACATAATGAAAAATAAACCTACCCAGTGAAGTGACGCTAACGCTATTTTCGGTCTCGAAAAGCACGAACTTCCGTGGACATTGCAAGATAAGGAAATACGCTTTGACTTGGTATATTTGTACTCACTGCTCGTGTCCTGTTTTAGTTGGTTACCCGGCGACGTCGCCCAGTTGACTTTCATCTCCTGAAACAAACGTGAAGAGGGTCTCTGCTTTAGTCGCGAAATCTCATGTGGTCGCGATGGATTCAACGGATTTTTTACCCACACATTCAATCACCTCCAAACACGTACGTCAACTTGGGGTGCACGAAAAATAAAAGAAGCCGCGCATTGGCCTCTCTGCCTCTGCCTTTGGATGAAAGAGACACACACGAGTAAGGCGCTCAGAATCTTGAAATGCTTTCAGAACGTGTTTTCTGTCGAAAACACGCATCAATAGTTTCCTTCCTACTTCTAGAATATGTCCCTCGTTTTCATCAGAATTTGCTGATGACAAGAAATTCGTACATGAGTCCTTGTCTTTCTAGCTTTTGAATTTATTTATTGTGAAAAACAACACAATGTTTTTCAAAAAACTTATTGCCTTTTCATTTATCGATGTCTCAAGGTATTGCAGAAATTCTTTCAGCATTATATCTTCGTAATTGGGTGCGCTACAGCAATCGTGCTTAAATCGGACGTTGTTACGTGACGGGCAGTTTCTCAAAAACTATATATCCAAACAGTCTGAATTTTTTAAAGCTTGTTTATAATCATCATAGCCTCTGCGAGAATGAGGGATTTCGAATTTCAAGCAAAACTTTTTTTTTCCTACTGCAAAAACCAAAAGCCCAGACGTTGAAATATTGGGCCTTGACCTAATGGTCACCATGACCTAAATTAAAAACATTTTTTTCTGCAGAAATTCCTACAATGACATGAATGCATAAACACCCTTTGTGTTTTGGAAAAAACGTGTTTCATTTCTCCAGAAAAAAATCGTGAAAATTATTCCTCGAGCGCAAGTGTAAATAACCTTATGAAACAATCGAATCCCAGAAACCCCGTTGATGTTGACTGAATAAATCATTGTAACTCAAAGTTATAAAAAATGATATGATTCATGTTTTGACGTGCCTACGAACGCGTCACATCGCGGAAACGTTCAAATGGGAAAATGAGTTACAAACGGGAAAAGCGTACGTCGAAAATGGGACGCATTGAAAGTCGCTGGCTGTAGCAAGCTAGGCTCTTTATGCATACACGTTACGGCACCGGAATATACACGATAGATAGTAAAAGTCATTTCTGTGAAATGGTACCACTCTTTGAGGAGATGAAGATACCGCAAAGTGCATCACGCCCAGCTTTCGACGTTCGATTTTCGTCACTTATCGACTGACATTTCCCTAGCTCTAATAGAATAAATATGCTCCTCTTCAAGATTTAAGCTTCATGTACTTTGCAGTAAGTGAATTCAGACACCATAAAACTAGTTCATAAGTCACCAAAATCCCACTCAAATCAGATAAACTCATAGAAAATGCATTGACGCTAGATTTTCCAAGTTAATCGTATCTTAACGCTTAATCCAGAAACTAAAGTACCGACCACCATGGGACTTATCGATTATCGTCAATTATTTAACGAGCCCCGTCCGGACTGCACGTTATGATGGCCCAGATACAACCACGAGCTTGAAAATCGGTGCGCTGAAATTGAATCGCATTTCAACCCCTCATTATGATTCAACCAAAGCCTTGTCCTGCTACTGATAACGACTAGCTGCGGTTTGTCCGTTTTCGACAGTACGAATAAACACGTCCAAGCGCAAAAACGACTTCGCTGATGATTATTAACTGCCCCTCCCTCAACTCCAATATAATTTTCCTTCCCCATCATTCGTTACACTCGTAATTATCCGAATTATTTGCCGCGTGACTGACTTCCGATCAATTAAATACGCCGTCGCAAATAACCACCAATTTAGGTACGACATGATGCGTTATTTATTTGTTCAATTAGATGCCCAGGCCTCTTTGATTCAGAGACTCGAGCTCCTTCCAATCACGGGAACAAAGTCTCGTTTTGATTCTGTCGTGAAACTCGGCAAACAGGAAACGGGTAGGAACGCTGATATGATACATCGGTAAACGTTCCGTGGTATCTAATTAGCATTCAAATGGATATCCGCAGGTAAAGTCAATGATTACTGAGGTTTCAATTGGAGGCCGTCGCATCGACGAGCAAGTAATTATTTCGACAGCATCAGTGGAAACGAATTAATCGTGGCAACGGAATCAATAGAGTTTTCCTGAATCAAGTTTTCTGACTTACACGAAAAAAATTTCGGGTCAAGTTCCTATAAAAAACTGGAATGGCAGGACGAGGCTCACATTTATATTTTCGTCCTTAGCTCACTAAATGCTTCAAGTCCAATATTTATGGGAAAAAAGTAATTTAGCATCATTTCATACTTTAATGCCTACTATTTACTGTAAACCCACGATATATTCCCAGACGTTTGGTAAAAATTGACGAGCCGGAGATACATGGGTGTTTTAAGTGCCATCATAACTCTCTTGTGTTGTAATGGATCTCGTGAAGTTGTTACATCGCGACCGCTCACTCAGTCGCCAAAGACAAGCACCGTAACTGAGGCCGCAACTGGGATGAGGAGTAACGCTGACTCCAGATTTCGACGGAACAAAAATTCTTACTTACCAAATCTTTCGTATCCGTTTGTAACATTCTTATTCGGTTTCAATTTGTTTATTTATTACACTTCGCAAAATGATGACTACACTTTTCATCTCTTTTTCTTACGTTATACTTTGGAGGTTATAGATTTAAATTAATTCTCCCTTACTTAATTGAAGTTTTAATATCGTCAACTCGAACTAAAAAAATTAAATCATAAACATTGCAAACAAATAATAAACATTTCCAACCCAATCATCACTATTGTGGACCCAATCATGTACGTTAGCAATCAATCATCAACGTTGTCGACCCAATTATGACAGTTATTAACTAATCACAAGAAATTGTCGAGCAATCATGAGCACTATTTCCTTTCCCCTTTGCTGATAAAGTTCAAAATAAATGCAATCCTTATCTTATAAAGGTTTTTGACGAGGATCCCTGGCCCAGAGTTATTCCAGAAACATGGCTTCCTCTCGACCAATCCAAGAAAAGACTCGAACCCTTCCAGGAACAAGTCCAAAACAGTGTCAAAAATGGAAATGCTGACCACTCCAAAAAAGCCACAAGCCAAATCTTTGCGCAATCTCACAAAATCTTTCACTCCTGAACTCGTTTTAATTCCATAAAACGAATCGCGGAAACCCCTTTCTGGATGAAACGATACAATTAATTGCCAAAAAATTCACCAACTCGCGACAAAAAACTAATTAGAATAAAATTCTCACCTTTTCAATAAGATTTCCGCACTCAATATTGAAAGTATAAAGATTTTTTTCTATAGCCCTTTTACGACGTAAAACCAGGCCAAGGCGAACAAATGCAGTAATGGCGGTCGGAGATGCCTAATTTTCAGGAATGAAGAAGAAGAAGAAGAAGAAGAAGAAGAAGAAGAAGAAGAAGGGGAATGAGAATCGATACCCATCGATCCACCTCATATCGATCCAACATTCTCCACTCGATATCGAAATTCCCTATTATATCGACTACACATAATTCCATGAAAAGCTACCATCAAGACATATATATAAATCCGTTACAAGTTTGTAGGAACACGGTGAATATTCCCACTAGAAATTTTTACCATATGTTTAGTAATAAATACTGTGAGTTGACGTAGTCCACCTATTCCAGTAAATTATGGTAATTTTTGAAGCAGTTTATGGCACATGATCCCATAATTTTTTTTCCATGTATAATGAGATTGTAAGACCATTTTTTCGTTCATGTTTGTTATTCATTCTTATATAAATTGAACAAAAAATTCAACCGAACCCAGAACACCAGTATTTCACTCCCTAAAAACTGCACCACTATCAGTGCGAAAAACGAGAATCCCGTGAAAGGTCCCATGAGAGTTCTAGACTTTTTTTCTCTTGTATCTTTTATTTGAAGCCCTGACAAAAGCGCTTGGTTCTGAAAGTGGCCAAGCACGGAACCTTCTTCACTTTTGAAAGAAACGAAAACGTTTGAGCTTGCCTTAGTTGAGCGTGAGGGAGAATAGGACAAGGCAAGGCCCGCTAATTAAAACGAAACGTAAAGTGTCAGAGATTACAAAAGCGACGAGTTTGGGCGATAGAGGCGCACCGGGGCATTTTTATCATTCAATTCCGGGTATCAAGGCAAGGTGCAGACGATGACAAGGGCTGGGACTACTCGCTTCTACGACCTTATCTTCTACTTTCGTCTTCTGCTTCCGGTTAAAGCAGATCCCGCGGGATTACAGATAGAATTCTTTTGTTTAACGGAACAAAGATTTTGCTTCGTTGCATCCGACCATTTCAATTTGACGGGCGAATCGACGATAGCGTCGGACTTTCCTCGTAATTATCTACATCTTATCTAGATCTCGCGATTCCCCGCATGATTTCTGTATTAGAATCCTTTTCATTGCTCAAATTTCCATGTTTTTTTTCTTTTACTAACATTTATCATCTTTTTTCATCTAGTTTGTGTCTTTGAATCGCGTGATGAGCCGAAACACGAGGTTGAACGTTTGGAAATCGACTGCGATAGTGTATATATGTGTCGGTTTAGAAGTGAGACCGTTTAGTATGTGTACTGGTAAACACGCTTATTTATTCAAAGCGGCAGGAGGGACAAGTGCGGAAAGGCGAACGCACCTGCAGACAGACAGTTGGGTGAATGCGCGCGAGACACTCCTTACCCAAGGCTGTCAAAGCAACCCCACGGGACGCTATGAGAGTCCTTGCTTTCGTTCAGGACTTTCTCGCCAACCCTTCTCACCCCATGCTTTCGGATTCTTCTCCGTTTACTTTTTGTTTTACTGTCCCTTTTTTTACTTTCTCTCTTTCCAACTTCGAAAGTGCGACTTTCTAAACAGCTGGGTTTTTTGTCATTGCAATAAATTTTTTTCTATCTTGCTGCGCTAGGTCTTTCTTTTTAAGGTTTGAACGTGATTCAATGTAGTTTTTTGTACTTATTGATTATATATATATTAAGAGATATTCATTTTACTTTATGCATTTAACGTACTTATCATAAGCAGTATTATATAATAATGTTAAATGTTTTTTTATGTCAGAAGAAGTATTTGATTTAATTCTCTTCATTCATAATGTAGTTCATTTTTAATCAATATAGTACTTGATGTAAAGATTGTTAATGTGCTGGCAGAAAAATGTTTCTATGCAGGTTGGGCATGATTTCAATAATTTATATTAACCAGAACATTATTTCTTTGCAGTTTTTACACAATCTCAATAATTTTTAGTAAGCAGAACATTGTTCACATACAGTCTGCGCAAATTTCAATAATTGAAGTGGTTACCCCTGATAAAAGTATATTATAAATATTTCATGCTAGAATTTCGAATCAAGATCTTGAACATTATGTAAATAAATTTATTTGAAAAAATCAACTTTTATATTGTCTTTTTGGATACAGGAATTCATTTTCCATTAGAAACTGCATAGCAACAACTGCCCATTGTAAGGAATATTTGCAAACAAGAAGAATGAATAAGATTATTTATCATAAATTACTATATAACGTTAAATAATATAATACTATTATTATTGTTATATCACATAACGATAATAATAATAACTACAATTACAACAACAGCAACAACAACAACAACAACAACAACAACAACAACAACAACAACAACAACAACAACAACAACAACAACAACAACAACAACAACAACAACAACAACAATAAAAACAATAATAATAATAATAATGATAATAATAATAATAATGATAATAATAATAATAATAATAATAATAATAATAATAATAATAATAATAATAATAATAGTTAACTAATTAATTATAATAGTAATATTCATAATAATAGTGATAATGATGATGTAAAAAAAATGAATAATAAATAATAAAACATGAATAACAAATCGAAACATCGACAGTAACGAAATAAAAAATTGTGTGCCCAGAATATCGAGTAATATTTCATAAGCATCGAATGTTCTTCGTAAAAAAAAAAATTATAAATTTTTCTTTTTAATGACAGATTATCAAAAAATATTAAGTGAGTAATATACCAATCTATTAACAAAAAATCTTTTAGAGCAGTGATAAAATCTTGCGTTTAAATTAGGTTAATTATCATTTTCTGGCAGAAACAAATTATATAATTTCGAAAAAAAAAAGGTCAACTGATACATATCTCAAAAAACTTGAAAAAAAAAAACAGTTGCAAAAACAAATATTTACTTTTTAAAAAAGAATTCTGGTTTCCCTTTTTTCATTACTTGACGAATACAACTAATATTCGTTTATTTTTTCTTTTATTTGCAAAATTAAATAGCATGAAAAGCTTTATTTCCAAACATTTTTTTTAATTTTGTACGTATTTAACAATTTTTTATTTTTGTTGCTTTGTGAATATGTGTCAGCATTCATAACACTTACAAGCAAGGAAAGTTTTCTCTTATCGCCGCGCTTCTAAAGTTTTGTATCTAAAACTTTTCTTCGCGGGATACACTCGAAATATATGTATAAAATTTTGTTTGGAGATTCGTCGAAATACATGTTATTACTTTCTTCTTAAAAAAAAATATTTTGGTTGTTGCGAAAATCCAGTATAATAATGATAGTACGATTTAATACGAATTAATTATGACGAAATCACGAAAACGTTGAATTAAAGTTTATACAAATTTTTTTTCTAGGGTAGCTTTCGGAAATATTGTCTACTCACTCAAAGACATCAAGTACGTGGAAAATTAATTGCTTTTGAATTTTCAAAATAATTTTGCGTCTTGTATCCAAAATCATCCAGGTGTTTTAGGTTATGTTTTCTTTTATTTACTTTGATTCAAGTTTTTTCATTCTAAAGGATTCTCAAAATATTGGCTAAAAAATAGATTGTTCTTAATTACCGGATCTAAGTTTGTTTTAAGTTGGCAACTAAGTTGAATATTCTCCAATTGTTAAAATTTTGTCTTTTTTCTAGGTAGAGCTTTATTCAAAATATGAAAATCTAAGCTGCATTTTTGAAAAAAAAAATTGTGAAATTTCCGAATTCATCTTTTTTTTTATTTTTTGGTAGATTGAAGAAACAACATGAAACAATTTTTTTCATTATTCTGAATTTGTATTTTGAAAAGTACAATTTTTTCAATCAGATTGTATCAAGTGCAGTCATTTGTATGCTTTTCCATAAAATTTTACAATTTCACCAAGGATATATAATTTGTAATAACATTAGTTTGAAATTCCATCAAATGAGTTTGAGAATTTTTCATTCCCGACTATGAAGAAATCACTATACAATTTTATTCACGATCAAAGGCAAGAAGTATATCTGCTTGACATTTCCATTTATGCATATGCATATATCAGCTTCAGGTAAAATCGCGCATGATTAAATCTGTACATTGTGTAATGGTGATATTATACCGCATTTGTATAATTGCACTCCTCGGCCCTGCCAGATATATTGCAACTTTAAACACGTCGTCTGTGCAATCGATAGCGTATATCGCTAACTACTTTTATTATGCTCGCCCTGTTCCATTATTAACGCCGCGGCACTGCTTTTTCGAGAACTGTACCTCGGGGACGAAACTTCGAACGAAACTAGCGAAATATATCGCTTATTCATGCATTTTAACACACCCGGCCGTATTAGCGCTCGGCAATAGTTTACCGCTGCGCCAAAAACCGGTAACTGCATCCAATTGGGTTCATTATTCATCGCGAAAATTGAAAAAAAAGTGCCGTGATGAAAGTTGGGAGTCAACGTCAATAACCTGATGATTTTTTCATGTATTTCATACGGAAAAAACGGGACGCGTGTAGCCAGTGTCTGGACATTGGTAGGCGTTGTCCGAGACACTGCTGAGCGTTGTCCGAGACAGTGGTAGGCATCGCCCACGCACTGGTAGGCATTGTCCGAGACATTGGTAGGCATTGTGCAGACACTGGTTACGCGTGTCCCGTTTTCTCCGTGTATTATAAATACGTTTTCTTCATTTATTTCAATTTTAACAAAAATAACTTTGAAAAAATACTATATTCTGCTACCTCTATCGAAAATAAATCTTGGACAGCTTCTTACTAACTGTTCCATGACTGAATTCAACTGTTCCTCGAGGACTTGGCAGCCCTGGTGGCAAAATGAAGAAGATTGGGCAAGCAAGTTTTACAGCTTAATATAAAAATATGACGAGCGGCGCGGAAAAAGGGGACCTTTGCACCTGTAAGGCAGGCGCGCATTAACTGTTCAAAACTGCAGTGTATAAACTTATTTCCGCGAGGGGTATAAAGCTATGGACGTGTCTCGCCCCAGCAGACAAGCTGCCAGGGGCCGAGCTAACTATTAAAAGTTGCAAATTGCTGCAGACATACTGCAGCTTGGCTATGTCTTGGGCATCGCGCTTTATCTCAACTTGGCCCTTTAGTTATTTACTCTGCACGCATTTTCTTTCCAGAACTCAATAAGAATCAGAGACTCTTGGGATATTATCACTGTATCACTTAATTTATGTTGACTAATTGTTTTTCTTGGTTTATGTGGGTCGGATCTTACTATAAAGACTTGATGTGTGAGGTTGGAGTCATCGGGGAGTCCCTGAACCTGCATTTTATAAAGTTCATAGATTAATAGATATCATAATTAATAAGTTTTTTCAAGAGATTTTAGTGTGATAGTGTCTTCACAGTACTTGTGTTTCAATACTCGCACCTTTGAAGCTCAGCAGTTTCTGAAGCAAATAATTCCATTCTAGAAATTCTTAGAAAATATGATGCACCACCTTGTTAAACGTCTAGAAGTGTGTGATTCTTATTATAAAGTTTACGAGGAAATGTGATTCTTATTGACAAAAATTTTCTTTTCGATTGTACACTGAGAAGAATTTCCGTTTAGGTTTGAAACGGAAAGAATTTCAAAGCTATCTCCTCTCAAAATGAAACGCGAGCCTTTCATTTTGAAATGGTCGATTTTTCAAAGTGAAAGGAATTAGTCGTTCACTTTGAAACGCTACTGCGATGTTTTCTTGAAAGGGGTGTACTTTTCAAAAAGTTTTTGAGACAAAATCTTTTTCTTTTTTTCCCTTTTATTCTTTTTCTTTTCAAAAAGATAGGAAGTATCGATATGGCGATGTATCGCACAAATTTAAGATGGATTCATAACAATACGTTCATATATCTATACTTTTAGCATTTTTTTTAAATTATCAGTTCCAATACACATTGAAGGATTTTCTGTTTTTTTTTATACCTCTTCAAAGATGATAGAATTCGCATCTCTAGGAGTCGAAATATGTCAAAACTTTTTGTCATTCCATCGATTTTTTAGAGAATGACATCTACATTGATTTCGGGAATTTCGGGATTTTTCATGTGTTCTAGTATTTGGATATCGTTAATTTCCTTTTTGGTACATATTTGTAGCATTTTAATATACCTATTGCTATTTATATTTTTCGAAATAAGGGCTCTAGAAATTCAAATGATTTTAATTTTTTGTATTGAAATGGTTTTTCCAGAAAAAAATTTCTTTGCAGTTTTATTCTACTCTGATATTTCCATACTGTTTTAATTTTTAAAAAAGTTGAAGCATATTCCAGTATTTTTTTAGGAATTTATAAATTTTCTTGAATTCAATGCTCCAGTAGCTGTAATTTAAAAAATTTTGAGTATTTGAATAGGTGTTTCTTTATTTCTCGTGTTTTAAGCTTTTCATAAAATATTTAAGAATCTTCTCAATTTTCGTTACTGCTTTTCATGAAAAATTTTGAGACTGCGATTTCAAAAAATTCAAAATATTTCAATGATTTTAGTAGATTTTTCAGAAAACATCAAACATTTTCGGAACCTTAATATTATGCAGATTTTCAAGGTTTTAGAAATTCCGGAGGATTTTTTGGTATGTTTTCAGATTGCTGTATCGATTTCTTCATTTTAGTGTTCTATAATTTCGAGTTCTCATATTTTCATCAATTTTCTCAAAAACAGCATATCTATAAATTCATAGTTTTATTCAGAATTTTTCATGTTGCTTTAGTATTTAAAGGATTTAGAAAATTATGTTTTTTTATGAACTGTTATATAGATTTTTGAAAAAATGCTCTCATTACCAAAGTTTTATAGATTCAGAGTATTTGAAGTATGTTGAGTATTTTCTTTATTGTTGTGTTTTTGAGTGTTTTCGAAATGTTATAGGATTTCCTTAGGTTTTTTTTTCTTGAAACATTTCTTCAGATTTTCAAACCACGATTTCTCGGAATTCAAAGTAAATAATTTTTTCAAATGTTTTTAACATTTTTTCAAAAGATCATCGATTTTTAGTGCTTTTATTACATAACGTACTTTTCAGTTTAAAACAGTTCAAAGTTTTGTTTTTGTTTTTATATGAATAACTATGAAACTCTAGAAAAAATGCTGTAGGAAAAATTTTTTTTTCATTTCAAGATTTCAATGAATACTTTTGAAAAAAACAGTGATAATTTATAAGTATCAAATAAAAATCTAATTTTCCTTTGATTTTCAATTTTTCTGTGCGTAATTAAATGCGAATACTTCTCTAAAATATTCGAAGACAATTATTATTTTTATTGATTTTTAAAACTCTATGCTCCGAAAATCGAAGTTTGCATAATTTCAAGAATTCATATACATCTCATGAACAATATCATGAGCATTTACGAGTGTGAATGTAATTTTCTATTTTATAAGTTTTCTTTTGAAATATTTTTCTTTTATATATGTATAAAATTTATAGATTCTCATTGTTTCTGTCGATTTAATTATTGATTTCTAGGACTAGATTATCTAGAATTTGAAGTTTTATGGATTTTATGTATATTTATAAATCCTCCTTCGAAAAGTTATTTTAGAGATCACTTATATTTCATAGATTTTTCGTATTCTATCCGCAACTTTTTGAAAAATTAAATAACATTGATTCAAAATGAAATTTTCTTATAAATAAGTAAACTGCAAGATTATCGTCTTAGAGTTATTCGAACGTCTATCGAATATTACTGCGATTACATTTTTGAAACTGATAATCACAGACTGTCCTCCTTATGGGTCGTTCTGTCTGTTTTTTACACTCAAATTTTAAATTCCTTGGCATAATTTTTTTTTCGATTCTACATCAAAAAATATCAGATACGTTTTTTTTTCTTTTTATTTTTCGTACCTTTTTTGTGAAATATGATTTTTTAAGTATCTTAAGCTCTCTGAATCCTTCAATTTCTGAGTGCTCTTTACTCAAAACCTATCAGTCGCACAAAAAATTTGCCTGAAAATAAAAATTAGGATTTTTTGTCTAGTCTAGAAAATGTTGGAACCATTTACAACTATGCAAAAAAATTATAAACAATTTTTCAACTGAACAACAAAACGTGATTTTTGATTTTTCTCTTTTTTTTTACCAAATAATCTGCGAACGATTACGAGAATTAAGCAGTTTCTTTTTGATGGTATGTATAATAGTTTGCGAGTAATTAATTTTTTCGTTGCCGCGTTATAGGCGGTCGCGCCCCGTCGTGCTTGCAGAACGAGACAAACCTAAAATAAATTTCGACAGATTAGTTGTTTCAATGAGAAAAACATAAGAATTGATTTTTATCAGCGATCTTTGATTTGGTTTAATTTTATCATCTAAACTTCAAAAATAAAAAAAAAAAAAAAACAAAACAAAAATTACTTTGAGAGAAATCCCTGACCTGAATGCTCAATGTTTGAGTATAATTCAAAGAAATCAGTGCAGATACTCTTGTTTTTCATTTGTACAGCCTACAATCTTGTAAAATTTTTTAAAATTACATCAAAAATATCGATTTATGATTAATTATCCGATAAAAGTATCATAAAATAAATTTAGTAATATTAAAAAGAGAGATCTAGATTCCAATATATCAAGAAGCGTCTCCCATTCTTAGTGCAAGCTCGACGGCATCGCGCCGTGCACTAGGTACAACCAGTGAAACCGTTCCAAAACGAGTGGAGCTTCTTTGGCCACCTTCCACCGGAGCACCCAGCGATTGGACCGCTCCGGAGGCTGCGCGCCCGACTTCGTGATATTGGCCACGTCACCAGATAACTTCAGAGCCACGGTCAACGTTGATTGGCGAACCGGGCGGGGCAATGTGAGCACCTTCCACTAGTCCTTCGACCCCTTTCAACCCCCACGAAAAAACCTACCGACGCAGCCTCCCAATGTGGGTCAAAATCGCGGCACTTTTCGAAGATTCACCCTTTTTCTTCCCCCACCTCGATATTTGCGGTACAATTTTTTGTTTGTTTGTTTGCTATCTTATCGTTGTGCATGTGTGAGGGGAGAATTGTTTGGGAAACCTCTTGTGCGCGCATTTACGAGGGTTGTCGGGGGGCAATAACGAGCGGGACGTTCGCCAGCTTCCGCAATGGTCCCGGAGGCCACGCAGGAAACCTGCCCTCGCTTTAGCATCGTTTTGCAAAG
Source organism: Platygaster robiniae (assembly GCA_028476575.1). NCBI lineage: Eukaryota > Metazoa > Arthropoda > Insecta > Hymenoptera > Platygastridae > Platygaster > Platygaster robiniae. The sequence goes on from CM052027.1 coordinate 714,496, forward strand.
CTTTCTTCGTAACGGGAAATGGAAAAAGATTATTCGATGAATAACGAAGAGATTTTAGGAGCATCGCGGGGGGGAGGGGAGGGGTGGGATAATGGGTTTTTGGGGGTTGGGGTGGTTGGAAGTTACTTTGATACGTAACAATGCAATAAAGGGATTATTCAAGGATATTTTGTCATTTTTCAGGAATTTTTATTTCAAGAGTGATAGTTTACTTCTTATAGCAAGATGGGCTGGAAATATATCGATGTCAGCTCATCTGATATTCAATATACAGGGTGTTTTACAAAAGCTGGAACTACCAAAAACCATGGATTCCTCATGAAATTATAAGATGATTTTCTCTAGGCCATTTTTCAGAAACTTAAAATCAAAAAAGTTATGAAGATTCCAAGTTCAGTTCATCAACGCGCTCCTGCAAGGAGTGGGGATGGAAATCACGGACTGAAATAAATGCTAAGATTTTTTTTTTTTCGAAAATTTCTCTGCCACATTTTACAAAACTCAAAAACACACAAGATATTAAATCATAAAATCTAAGAAATCTGATTGGTCGAAACTTGTGACCCGGAAATCTTTTTTGTTTTTGAGTTGAGTGAAAAATGGCAAAGAGAAAATCTTCTCAGAATTTCATACGGAATCCATGGTTTTCACTAGTTACGGCTTTTGTGAAACACCTTGCAGATATACTGGAAAAAAAATATCGATTTGTCTTTGTATTGCATAGATGTTGATGGATATCTTAGAAAAAAGTTTGTTCGTATATATACAGTTAAGTGTTTTTTTAAAATTCAGTATTTTTTGAAGGATTTTTCAGTATTTTTATAGATTTGAATATAAACATCTAGAATTTGATGCTGTAGGATTCGAGATAAAGGATTTGAAGGATTTTTTTAGTCAATAAAAGTTTTCTAAAAGAATCATATCTTTTCAGATTTTTGTATTTTCGGAATTCTAGGTGTTCTGAGTTCTTGTGATATTTTCTAAAATTTTTTAGTAGTTTTATTCATTATTATTATTTGAAAATATCGAATCGCTTAAATTTCTTACATTTTGTGCTCCAGTATACGAATTTCATCAAATTCATCGTCTTTGAATGGATTTTTCAGAAGAAGGTAACTCTTTTGATTCATAGTTTTTTTGATTTTTTTTTTTTTTTGGTATTTTCTTTGAGTCGTTTGTAAAAATCTAGAATTCGATTTCATAATATTCTAACTGCGAAGAGAGTTATGAAATCTAAATCAAGAATTAAAATAATAATATTTTTTATATTGTATGATCATTCCATATTTTTATATGATGTAAAAGTACATGCAAAGATTGAATTTAATGTGTCATGTAATAAATAAAAGAAAAATAATACATAAGTATCAAAAGATAATACATGAAATTAAAAAAAATCTCTCATTGTTCATAGTTTCACGAGGATATCAAATATTCACTATTTTTACAACTTTTGGTGTTTTTTAGTATTTGTAAAATTTTGAACCATTTTCTAGTATTTTTGAATATTACTAGTGTTTTGAGAATTTCCATATTGATTTCGGGAATATTTTTCTCTAGAATCTGAAATTCATAGGAATTTTCGTCTCTGGATGCATTTTTCCGAAAATAATATCTTCACAGATTTACATTTATTCTAGTGTATATTCTATATTTTTTCCATATTTTAACGAATTGGAAGATTTTTTAGTAATCGAGAAATAGTGATTTGTAGATTTCAATGCTTAGATTATCAAATTCGCGAAACTTTCTAGTATTTCATATGTTTCTAGTATTTTTATACTTTTCATCATCAATTTCGTAAGATTTCCTAATTAATTGAAAGAAGTCTCTTCAGATTTCTTGAATGTGATTTCCTGGAATCATAAGTTTGAAATATTAAAATAATTCCTGCTTATTTATAATAAAATTCCGAATTTCATTTTCTAGAAATTACTATTACATTGTTTTATATTTTTTTTTTTTAGATTTTCGAAAAAATTCAATCACCACACCTAAGTATCTAATAAAATCTTAGAATTTTTTTATTTTTGTTGTTTTTTTTTTTTATTTATAATGATCAGCAAGATTTTCATGAAGATACAAAGATTATATATATCTTCGTAGAATATTTCGGACATTTCAAAAAGTTAAGGAATCAAAAGTTCCATATGATTACAGAATTTCAATTTATTGATGTGTGGACAGATCCAATAATCATTTATAAGTTTTTTTTATGTTATTAATTTAGATTGTATTGAAAGTTTTCGTTTCTCAATTTAATGAAGTTCGTGAAATTTTGAACACATAAAGAGATTTTAAGTATTTCATAGATGTTTGTGAAGATTTCTCATATTCACTGCTATCTAATCTGAAGTATTATATATTTTGCCCTATGTATCGCCATATCATTATTGTACTTTGAAACTTACAAAATTGAAAATAGTGGAATGTAATAGACGTTGAAAAACAATTACTGACCTGAGTATGCTTAATATTTGAGTTTATTCTTAAAATGAGTCAAAATGAATAAGTTTCTGTTAATATTTTTTCCACACCCAAAGCTTGCTATATATTCAATATCGTAACAAAAATATCTTACTTTTTTTGTTGATGATATCCAAATGAAAGTTTTTTTACATCAGAAAAAAATATCAATGTTCCTATATACATTGATTCTTTTTCTCCATCTCTAAGAGTAAATTGAAAGAATGAATTGATTAGAAAAAAGATTCTAGTTTCAATAGAAACTGGCTTTAATAGTTTCTTTTTATGTCAATAAACCATGATTACTAATTCAACATTTACCTCTGTAAGTCACAATTTATTCAAAAGAATACAAATATATAAAACCTTACTCCACAAAATCTTCTTCACTTCCCTAAGTACATTTTTCTCCCACACCTGATCTTCGTAATATGCAGCATGCATCCAGGAAAATTGATAATTGAATAGGAACTTGGCAGAGATTGAAGCTCGAAACCTGTGAATTCTTCCCTACTCTACGAAACTTCACGTGCAACTGTAAAAATTCAACAGCTGCGAAGCCACAACTTGTCGGCAAGTCGAAATCAAGCGTTAAATAATAAAGAGCCAAAACCAGGTCGCGGCATCGAAACTTGAATATTAAAACATTCATTTGCGAAAATGTTCTGTGTTCAATCCATGAAATTCGCGTGATAGTGATATCATAATGCACATACTCATGAATTTTTAAAGTTTGGAGTTTTACCTCTCGAACGAGGGAGTAGTGGCCCACTCCTCACTAATATAAAAAAAAAAAACACTTAAATTATTTTTAAACATTTTTATGATTTTTTAATCCAGTCATTTCGTGTACGAATATAAATTTTTATTCGGTTGGACCAGTATTCAAAAAAATGTTATTTCACCTTTTTCAATCTATACAGTATTAATCATTACACTTTTTTTTACAATTTTCTTGATTACTTCTTCTTCACTGACAAAAAAGACGTAATATATTATCGCGTTCTTCCTCCATCCCCACCACTAACTCCCCGCACCCTAAAAAAAATACATCTTTGTAAAAAAATGCCCTTTACGATCCATTAAAAAATGAATTTCTCATATGAATGAACCTCTGATGTAAATAAGAAATTCTGCAACAAAAAAGGTGACAAAGTGTATACAATCAAGCGACAAAAAAAATTTCAGAAAATGTTACTTTTATCGCTTCGGAGCACTTTCATAAATAGCCATAAAGTAAAACGTAATGATTGTATAGTAGGACGTTGCATTGAAATTCTAAAGCGACGGTATTTCTATGTTAGTAAACTACTGTTAAATCGAGCATGTTAATAATTGCTTACGCAAACGCAAAAAATATGCGTTTAGCGGCACGAAAACGGAATGCCATGAACGATTCGTGAAGGTGCCTGATACTAATCTGCACCGTTGTAACTATCGATCGATGCATGAAACAAATTTTCTATGCACCAATGCGATTGCATTAAATCAATAATAACTCCATAAATACTGTCATTCATTCAAAATTTTTCTATTAAAAATGTATCAGTAACTCTTTCTAGAACGTCGCACAAGCTAAAAGCATAATTTTCTCGTTTAGAAATGTTTTATCAGTAATGTTTTAATCGTCGTGGCACACCATACACCACTGCATGTTCTGCCTCAGTGATATGACGTGAGTTATGCAGGAGAAGTTTGCATGAAAAGGTTTTGAAGAATTTCATTATTGGCGGAACGCAAAAAAAGATAATAAAGTTCAGTTGTATTCCCGAGAAACGACGAAACCTCTAGGCATCGTCGGAATAACATGAATTTTTATCTGTCCATGATGACGTTTTGATGAAATCTGTTGAAGGGATTTAATGAAAAGTGGTAGAGTAAAGAGACTCGTCAATACGGAAAATGGAACCAACATGAATATTGATCACGTTTTCTTCCAGATCTCGTTATTCAAAAATTCTGTGCAGCCACGTCGATTCGACCTGTCAATTACATACAATTTCCCGACATCATTCGAAAGCTCCCGAGTCGAGTACGTCGCGTAAAATAGTACACGAAGAGCTCTTCGCGAAATAGCACGCATGCTGCTTGCGAAAGCAATCTTTTGTCGTTATCGAACGTTCGGGAATGTGCTATGCTGTAAAAAAGTCGTTTCTGGAAGCAGTGGGTTTGAGATGAAATTACCATAAAAAAGTTTTCAAAACAGAAATCAATAAGTCTAAATTTATAAAAAAATACAATACATGATGAATTGCTAAAAAAAAGAGGGTAGCTTGAAGACTTTTTTGGTTGCTTTAGTATTTGGAGAAGAACAACATTTACCTCTGCTTTTGTCCTGACCACTTGACCCACGATGGGAGTAGAAACTGGCTAACGAAGTAGCAACTTTTTAAATTTCCGGTCGCGAATTACTTCCGCGAACCACCATTCGTCCTGTACCTATTTCTCCTACGTCAACTTGAATAAATGACGCTCACTGGTACAATCGAAACAAAGGCGAAAAGCAGAATCAACAGAAATTATTATGATCCTATACATTGATGGAAAAAAAATTTTTTTCAAACCAGCATGACACCCAAATACGTTATTTGTTTAGTAATATTTTAATATAAATCAGCGAAAATTTTAAATATTTTGAACTGTGTATGAACCCAGCTGTGAAAATCCAGATGGAAAATCCAATTGGTCATGTGCAGTTGGAAAGTCATATGGAGTTATTCGACCAAATTTTAAAATGTTATCTTCAACTGGAAACTCAAAATGGAAACTGCAATTAGAAACTCCTAATAGGAACTCCATTTTAAATTTCCGATTAAAATTTTTGATTATGAATTTTACTCACTGGTTAGACATTGCATAATTTTTGTTTCATGTCAATCATCATCGAGAGAATCACAATGAACTTATAAACTATTGGAACAAAAATTCCTGCCCCAGGTTTGTGTCCAGCAATTAGTTGCACCCGAAAAAAATTTTTAAAGTGATTCGGAAACATCAAATAAAATTTCCAATTGATACTCCAATTCTGATTTCCAAATGGAGTTGCCAATGATAGTTTCTATTTCGAGTTTTTAATTAGAGGTTCCATTTGGAGTTTCCAATCGAAGTTTCCACTTCGACTTCTCAATTAGAGTTTCCAATTTGAATTTCTATTTGGAGTTTCCAATCGGAGTTTCAAAAAAGACTTTCCATTTGGAGTTTCCATTTGGACTTCCTAATTAGAGTTTCCGTTTGGAGTATTCAATTTGAGTTTCCATTTGGAGTTTCAATCGGGTTTTCAAAAAAGAGTTTCCAATTTGAGTTTCCATTTAGAAATTCTATATTACATTTTAGTTAGATAACCCAAAAGGATTTTCCAATTGGTCATGAATAATTGGAGTTTCTAATTGGAGTTTTCAATTAGAGTTTTCTATTGGAGTTTTCAATCAAAGTTTTGATTCGGGAATTCTATTTTTCACTTTGGTCGAATAACTCCAAAGGACTTTCTAATTAGTCATGACTAATTAGAGTTTCCAATTAGAGTTTCCAATTAAAGTTTTTAATTGGAGTTTGCATTTAGACATCCTATTTTAAAATTTGGTCGAATTACTCCAAAGGACTTTCCAATCGGTCATGGCTAATAAGAGTATCCAATCGGAGTTTTTTCTTGTCATTTATACGGAGTTTGAAATTTGGAGTTTGCAATTGGAGTTTTCAATTGGACTTTCCAATTAGAGTTTCCGTTCGGAGTTTCCAATTTGAATTTCCATTTTGAGTTTCAAATTTGAGTTCCTAATTAGAGTTTGCAATTTGAGTTTCATTTAAAAATTCAATTTACAAATTTCTTTGAATAACTCCAAAGGATTTTCCAATTGGTCATGACTAATTATAGTTTCCAATTGGAATTTCCAATTAGAGTTTTCAATGGGAGTGTGCAATTGGATATTCTATTTTAAAATTTGGTCGAATGGAGACTTTAATTGGAGTTTCCATTTGGGCTTTCCAATTAGAGTTGTCGTTTGGAGTTTCCAATTCGAGTTTCCATTTTGAGTTTCCAATTTGAATTTTTAATTAGAGTTTCCAAGTGGAGTTTCCATTCGGAAATTCCATTTGAAAATTTGGTGGAATAATTTCAAAGGGCTTTCCAATTGGTCTTGACTGATCGGAGTTTCTATTTGAAATTTCACAGCTAAGAAACCATAAGAGTTATCAATAATTTTTTCCCACTGACCGAGCTTACTTTTTTACTTCACACAAACAACTAGGAATAAAGAACGTTGAAATAGTTTCTGCATCATTTTATATTTCATTTTCTACTCGGTTAAAATTTTTCTGCCGCGTAATGCAGAAACTTGAAATTATGATATATAAAAAGTATTTCCATGTCAGAATTAATTTTTCTTATACACGACTGATAAATTAAGCTCAAGTATGGCAAATATCGTTAGTAGGATAATGAAAGGTCATTAATTCCACGTGGTTGAGAGTTTTGTCGCGTTTTGACTGCCGCATAATAAGATATGTGTATATTTCGCATATCCTTCCACGGAATGGCAAAGTTTTCCACGATTCACGGGGCGACATTAAGAAATTAGCTGTTCGTGAACGTAACGCTAAGACTTCTTAGTGTACTTTCACGTAAGCGCTATTTGTTGTGCCGCTCACTTCCTCTTTCTCTTTGAAATTTGTGCTTTCTAAACAAGTCAGCTTAATTACACAGTGGAAATTAATATGTATACGGTCATAGAGGAATCTTTCCTGAGTGCAAAATGCCATTTGTTTTAATGATGGATCTAGGATAATGAAAATGTGAGGGGAACAACTTTTTTTTCATGGACTTTGTTTTTGTCTAATGAAGGAAATTCGCTTTTATGAAGAACTTCGAGGGCTCTATAAAATCAAAAAGATCTTCTGAAATAAAGCACTATGAAAATGAGTGTAAATTTGTTATCGCGCAAGAAACTATCGCTCTGAAAAAATAGCTACCCCTTGAGATTTGCATTCTCAGTGAGATAATCTTATGCATATGATATTACGAATGAGACCGGATAAGTGAGGCAGAGGCGAAAAGAGCGAAGGCTGAAGAGTTTTATGTTTTATGCACCTCGTAACGCTTTGCTATTAGCATAGTACACGACCGAAAAACCCTTCTGGTGTGCTGTGTCATTCTATGAATCTTGGGAGTCGAAAAAAAAAAATGCGTTATATTAATGCAGATAAAAAGAACTTTTTTTAAATATATATTACCATTATTTACATATGCTTAAGGTTCTATTATGAGAATACAATGTTTCAGGTTAAGTATTGCAGAAGATTAGGTAAAACTGATAATGTTGCCGCGATGTGTGGTTAAATAGAGCGAAAATGTTTCCAGGATATTGGTTTCGAAGCATGTAATAGAATATTCTAGAGTATCACACAACAAAGTTTTCAGTAAATCCGCCTGCGATGCAGACGCTCTTATTTCACCTTGCGTTCAACTGGGATTACAAATTGAAAATGCGATTCTTTCTAATTGTAGGAGAATTTAAAAGTTCCTTCTGGATCCATTATACGTCTGAAAAAAATGTCTGAAATTCGTTAGATCAATCCACTGTAAAAAACGTAATATCACTATCGTCAACAAGATAACCTCTTTCATTTTTCCTTTGCCCTCGTACCTTGGCTTCTCAATTTCGTAATCTTACCAATTCCATTATTTTCTCATGCTAAAAGGACCCAAAAAACAAAATAATAAGACTTGCCCGCGGGCACGTATCGTCGTGCACACGCTGCTTGTTATCCAATACGAGGGGTAGACCGCAGCGTCGACGACGTCAGGAGCACAGGTGCTGTCGAGGAACGGAGTTTCTTTTCCCTAGATTTAGCGCTACACCATTCTATACCTCTACGTTACATGTACGCTATGACATTATCATCCGCCCCCGTTTTTATTCCTCTCGTGCGCGGTAAATTTCCAACGCGACCTCGGAAATTTTCCATTTCCCGGCATAATTTTTACCGCTTGAACGACAGATAGCTTTATTCACGTTTGGAAAAAAAGTTGATCATTGACACTGGGAAATGAAATGAAATTAACCTTTTTCAAAAACATTTTACTGAGTGCAACCTATATTATTTACGCTTTTCTACGCACGTTCAATCAGTGCAGGCTCAAGAAAAATATTTTTCTTTCAAAAAATAACCAGGCTTTCAAAAACGAGAAAAAAACTCCAATTGTTCATGGCCAATTGGGAAGTATCATGGAGTTATTCGACCAAATTTTCAAATAGGGTTTCGAATCGGGAACTCCAAATGGAAAATCTGGATGTAAATTCCAATAAGACACTATAATTAAAAACTCTGGCTGAGAACTCTGAATAAAAACTCTAAAAATAAAGTCCAATTGAAAGCACCCAATGAAAACTTCAACTGGAAACTCATAATAAAAACTTCACTTGAAAACTGTAAATAGAAACTTTAAATATAAACTTCAATTGAAAACTTCAATTGAAAACTCCAACTGGAAACTCAAAATGGAAACTCCTATTAGAAACTCCATTCGGAAACTCCAAATGGAAACTCTGAATGGAAATGTTGAATATGACACTTTAGTTGATAACTGTGATTGAGAACTCTAAATGGAAACTCCAAATATAAACTCTAATTGAAAACTTCCAATGGAAACTTTAACTCGAAACTCGAAATATAAATTCTAATTGAAAACTCACAAGGGAAACTTCAACTGAGAGCTCAAAATAGAAACTTAGATAGAAAACTTCAAAAATCAACTCCAATAGAAAACTCTCGATCGAAACTTCAACTGTAAACTCTAAATGGGAATGGCAATTGAAAACTCCAAGTATAAACTCTAATTGAAAACTCCCTATGAAAACTCCAACTGGAAACTCAAAATGGAAACTTCAAAGAGAAACTCCATTTGAAAACTCTAAATACAAACTTCGAATGAAAATTTCAATAGGGCACTCTGATTGAAAACCCTGATTGAGAACACTAAATAGAAACTCTAAATATAAACTCTAATTGAAAATTTCAATTGATAACTACTAATGGACACTCCAACTGAAAATTTAAATTGGAAATTCAAAATAGAAACTTCAATTGAAAACTCCAAATCCAAACTTCAATTGAAAACTCCAATTCTAAAATTAAATTGAAAAATCAAAATCAAAATTTCAATTGAAAACTCTAAATGGAAACTCCAACTAGAAGCCTTAAATGGAAACTTTGATTGAAAACTCCAAATATAAACTCTAATTAAAACCTCACAATTGAAACTCCAACTGGAAACTCCAAATATGAACTCTAATTGAATATTCCTACTGAAAACTCTAGCTGGTAACTCAAAATGAGAATTTTAATTGGAAACTCCATTTGGAATCTCCATTGGAGTTTTCGATTGGTGATTTAATTCACTGGTTAGTAATCGCACCTAAATTTTTATTTTAATAAGTTCATTATCCAGAGGGTCACCATAAACTTTCAAGCAATTATCGAAAAAAAATTTCCTTTCATCAAAAAAAAATTTCCTGCTTTGTTAACCACAAACTAGGTCTTGATAGCCGAATGGTCTAGACATTTACTTCCAACTTCTCAATACGCTGTTTCAAATTGTACCCTAGACAGGTGGTTTTTTATTATTTCAAAAACTTGTTCAAAACTCATTTGAAAAAATATTCATCCTTTTATTCCTTTGTAAAAAATTTTAAAAGCGATTCGTAAAGAGCGAATATATTTACCAATCGGAAACTCCAATTGGAGTTTCCAATTGGAATCTCAAGTTTGAGTTCCCAATAGGAGTTTCTATTTCAAATTTTCAATAAGAGTTTCTAATTGAAGTTTCCATTTGGAGTTTGTAATTAGGGTTTCTATGTAGAGTTTTCAATTAGAGTTTCCAACTGGAGTTTTGATTTGCAGTTTCCAATGGAGTTTCCAATTGGTAATTCCATTTCGAAATTTGGTCAAATAACTCCATAGGACTTTCCAATTGGTTATGACCAATTAGAGTTTCAAAATAAATTTGTGCCACCAGCAGTATAATAATTATGCTGGAAAGAAGTCTTCCTGAAAATTCGATCTCAGAAAATTTTTTCTGCATTTCAGTTATTCCATACAATGTTTTTTTTCCGCAAAATGGGTGAGATCGAAATGAAAACATCGAAGTGCCTTGTCTCGTAACTAACCCCGACATTTCTCCTTTTGAAATCATCCGTGTCCGCGGGGCACGGGTGCCATAACTGTAGACGAGTGAACATCAGAAGTTGGGATTTCAATTACAAGCTCATGTAGTTCCATAACGAGATATAGCTCCGTGAAAGAGTGAAAAGGAACGAGAAAGCGAAGAACAACCTTCGCGGCAAGTCAGATTAAAATGAAACATCTCGGAAAAGTTTCGCGCCCGTGTTTGCCGGGCTTAATGTTTCATAGTGCCACGTCGCCTTGTTAAAGGACGCATCATATGGTAGTAGAGGGGCAGGGGGGATTCTTCGCGTACTATCTGCGATTAACAAACTCTAAAACGTCACAGTACTCGCGTTCGGTTTTATCTTAATAAGATCTGGTGCAGTGTTCGAGAACTTTGCCGCGTGTTCTGTTCCGAGGTGTATCTTTGTCGAGAAGAGTCAAGTTAGGGAGAAGATTGAGGATGAAACGAAAGGTTGTTTTCGGAGATAGAAAGGTGAGTGATCTATGGAATGGAGAATGTAGGACGGTTTTGGGATTGAAAGGAGATTTGAGTTTGACGGGTCGATACATTGAAGAAATGTTGATAATAAGTGCATTATTGTCGATGTAAACTCGGCTATGAATATACAGATAAAAAATTCAATTAGTCATGATCTATTTGAAAGTCCTATGAAGTTATTTGACCTTATTTTCAAATGGAATTTCAAATTGTAAAATCCATTGGAAACTCCATTGCAAACTCCATTGCAAACTCAAAATAGAAACTCTAATTGGAAACTTACATTGAAAACTCGAAAAAACTCCAATTAGAAACTCTAAATGAAAACTCCAATTGGTCATGGTCATTCGGAAGGTATGATTAAGTTATTAGACCAAATTTTAAAATGGAATCTCCAATCGAAAACTCCGTTGGATACTTCAAATGGAAACTCTAAATGAGAACTCTAATAAGGTACTGTAATTGAAAACTCTAAATAGATACTCTTATTGGAAATCGTGAATTAGAATCAACCAATCGTGGTCAATTGGAAAATCTTATAGAGTTATTTGACCTAATTTTTAAATGGAATTTCCAATAAAAAACTTCATTGAAAACTCTAAATGGAAACTTCAAATAAAAACTCTAATTGGAAACTGTAATAAGAAATTCGGAATAGAAACTTTGATTGAAAATTCTGATTGGAAACTCCAATTGGTCATGGCCAATTAGAAAGCTCTATGGAGTTATTCGAACACATTTTTAAATGGAATTTCTAATTGGAAACTCAAATTAGAATATCAAACTAAAAATTCAAAAGAAAAACTCTAATTGGAAACTCTAAACGGAAACTCCAATTGGTCATGGTCAATTGGGAAGTATGATAGGGTTATCAGACCAAATTTTCGAATGGAATCTCCAATTGGAAACTTCGTTGAATACTCCAAATGGAAACTCTAAATGAAAACTGTAATTAGGTACTGTAATTGAAAACTAAATAGATACTCTTATTGGAAATCCTGAATTGGAATCAACCAATTGTGGTAAATCAGAAAGTCTGATAGAGTCATTTGACCTAATTTTTAAATGGAATTTCCAATAAGAAACTCCATTGAAAACTCTAAATGGAAACTCTAATTGGAAACTCTAATTAAAAATTCGAAATAGAAACTTTGATTAAAAATTCTAATTGGAAACTCCAATTGCTCATGGCCAATTGGAAAGTCTAATTGAGTCATTCGACCACATTTTCATATGGCAACTTCAATTGGTCGTGGTCAATTGGAAAGTCTTATAGAGTTATTTGACCGAATTTTTGAATGAAATTCGCAAAAAGAAACTCGTTCGAAAACTTTAAACGGGAACTCCAAATGGAAATTCTAATTGAAAACTCGAAAAAGAAACTCAGATTGAAAATTCTAATTGAAAACTCCAATTTGTCATGGCCAATTGGAAGTCCTATAGAGTTATTAGACCACATTTTTAAATGGAATTTCCAATTGGAAACTGAAATTGGAAACTTTAATTAGAAACTCTGTCTGAAATCTTAAAATAGGTACTCAAATCAAAAACTGGAATTTCTAAATGGAGTTTCCATTTGGAGTTTCCATTTAGAGTTTTCAATTGAAGTTTCTATCCGGATTTTTTAATTAGAAATGCCTATTGAAATTTTCATTTGGAGTTTCTAATAGAGTTCCCGATTGGAAATTCCATTTGAATATTTGGTCGAATAACTCCATAAGACTTTCCGATTGGTTATTGCCAATTGGAGTTTCCATCTGAATTTTTGCATCCGTGAAGGCTGGTTGTCTAACGAATGACCTCCTTAACTGGAAAATTCGTAAATCTAACGAATAACCTTTTTTTGCAAAATACTTTGATCATTGCAACACTTTTTCGACCCAATGTATTTTACGGTGTCGCGACTTTTGTCACGTTTATTTGCTTAGCTTGTTCGAGGACGAGGAAAAAGACTTGGCCGAGAAGTAACAAGGCGCGCGATGGGAAGGCTAGGTGGCCAAGGGGCGAAGGGCTGAAGGAGGATGGGTTCGGCTTCTGCAGAGAGCAACGGAAGTTGCGACACAGGAAACGCCAGATCCGTTTGGCGGACGAATATAAATGGTTTTCTCCTTGATGCGCAAAGCAAACTTACGAGGATTCAAAAGTGTTCCGAGTACCGAGGAAGAGTTACGGTCAATTCGCTAATATAAATTTCAAATATCTGAATTACCAGAGCATTTCGCGACTTTTCATCTTGAATGAATCGTGCCCTCGGGAATTTATTGTTTTCCCGATAGATCTCGTTGGAGGCGTTGGGTCCTGATTGCGTGTGATGAAACTTTGACGGCGTATAATGTTCAGTGCCACGTAATTATGCCTCATAATGTTATTGAGTTACGTTGTTCATTCAACTTGGTGATCGCTGTTCCGAAGTCACCGGTGCAGGAATCTCAAAGTTCGGCATGTGATTTCCAAGTTTCGGTATATTCTTCGACAAAGGGATTTATTCACCGGAAAATCAGGGAGGTCGTTCCGAGGTGTAATTAGAATTTGAAATCAATTTCTTGGTGTACTACCTATTTAGGTGTGGATCAAAGGTGAAATTTATAGATATTGCATCATAACAAAAAGGCAATTTGCCTCGGGGATTTTTGGGTTACATGTTTTTTCAGCGCAGTAGCTGCGATGTTTGGACCATAAAATCTGTATTTGCTCGTGAAAGAGAAAAAACGACTGTAAGCTAGAACCTCGACGGGCATTTGACTCACGTGCCTGACCGGAGCCGGAAATCAATCGACTCTCGCGAGCCCCGACCCCCAAACGAATGATGGCTGTGCCGGAAATGGGCGCCTTGTAGCCAGTGAGCCATTGATCCAATCAGCTAACCGAAGATTATTTCGAATGTATGAAGACTCGCGAGTTGGCTTTTGTGGCCTTTTTCCAGAATCAAGTCGCGTTTCAGATCACGTTTATGTACTTTATATAATCGTTACACCAGTTTACAGCTATCTTGAACTTTTTATGTAGGAATACTTTTCCAATCATTTTTCGAATTAAGGTTCACAAACAACATGCCTTTCAGTTAATTCCGATTTTTTTCATCTCTTAATAAAGGAAACCTATTGTGAAAAAAAGAGAAACCACGACCCTACCACAGAGTCACTTAACAACACAATCAACAATTTTTCCAGAGCTTTTGATCATAGTCAGGAAGCGAAATGCAATCCAAAATGGAAAACGACAGCATGAACATCAAAGTTGAACAAAAGGATCAGTACGTTTTATTTCACGCAAATTTAAACGTCACATGAATCAGGTAAGTCATGTTTGAAATTAAGCTGCAATTCGATTATACTATTAAACCGCCATATCCACGAAACGAGTTTTGTTGTCTATCAAAATAAATTACATTGCAGTGAAAAATTGTCGAAAATCTGCTTCAGTGTAATTTTTGTACAGGCAACGAACTATGCATTTTTTTCAATCTTCTGGATGGCTGATTCAGCTACAAAGTTACACGAAAAGGTTTCAATATTGAAAAACAACTGACAATTCATCAGATCATTTTATTTTCAAAATGTATTTTCAGTAACACTTGCATTTATCCCTTTTTTCTTCTCAATCCTGACATTAAATTCGATTGTAAAGAAAAATCCATCTCCGAAAGGTCATAACTTACTCCACGTGATTGTCAATTCATCATGAGTGAAAAATCGCTGAACAATTAATCTTAACCCAAGATAAAATGCATGGCACGTGTCGAAAACAGAAGTGCTTACGAAAAAATACAGGGATTACAGTATTTTATTGCAGGAAGCGCAAACAGAAGCTCCGTCTGGTCAAATATTTGGCGGCCAGTTTGAGCCAATGGGAAAGCGCGATACTCGGAGGCCGAAATATCGACTCGCGTTCATGACGCGCTCTCACCTGCGCCCGATGAAAACTTATTATCGAAGCTTACGAACGTTTGCGCACAAAAGAACGTATTTTTACGTGGACGTCTCTCATAAATGGAACCCATCATTTAGACTGAGCATCAAAGTCAAATAACAAGCTTGGACGTAGATATGTTGGTATCTGACGGCCATGAATTGATCAATAGGATTTGGAGTCGAAAACTGGTTTTGGTCTTTAAATTTGAACTTGTTTTCGACGAAGATATAACTCAATTCTCTGTTTTTCTAAACAAACATTATCTTCGGTTCCTGGAAATGAATTTTTTATTTCTATTTCTGCCCTGGCTATAATCATCCAGATTGAAACTCCAGTTGGTCTTTACCAATTGAAAAGTCCAGTGGAGTAGTTTGACCGAATTCTCAAATGGAATGTCTGATCGGAAGCTCCGAATGGAAACTTTAAATGAGGATTCCAAATGGAAACTACAATTGGAAACTTCAAATAAAAAGCACAACTGGAAACTCCATTTGGAAACTCCAATCGGCATTTCCAAAAAAAAGTTTCAAATTATAGTTTTCATGCGGAGTTTCCAATTAGAGTTTCTATATGGTATGGAGTGTTCAATTACAGTTTTTAATCAGGGTTTCCAATTAGAGTTACCAATTGAAGTTTCCATTTTGAGTTTCTAATTGGAGTTTTAATTCGGAGTTTCCAATTGGAAATTCCATTTGAAAATTTGATCGAATAATACCATAGGACTTTTCCATTGGCCATGACCAATTGGAGTTTCAATCTAGATTTTGACAGCTGGGCCATAAGACAAATCTCATGGCAGTAGTGCTCAAACAACGAAACTACTTCGAACACAATAAAAAACGAAACTCATCGATTTTAATAAACAAATTACAGCAAACTCGCACGACGGGCACGATTCCACATTTTGGAGCCGGCTTAATTACGTAATACCGAGGCAAATGTCGAGACTGTGTAGCTGTTAAAAAACGCGTCCTGCCCAGGAAAGGCGTCGACGAGAGACGTAAGCTCCTCGTTTACAGTGGCTATTTGGCCGGGCGAGAAATGTAACGACGCTGCTTTTCTTTGTTTGGGTAACTACCCTTGGATAGTGGTATTAACTAGGTAATTATTAAAGAACACTTGGACGCGGAATGCACCGGAAGAACACTTCTTGCTGCGTTCGTGAAGCGGAATGGTGAAGAAGGAAATGGACATCGATAAATGTTCCCTCATTCCAGAAGGCGAGAAAAACGCCAAATAATAACGTTTCAACGGAAAAAGGTAAATTTCAACAATAATTAACTAACAGCAGAATCGGAATTTTTTTTTATGAGAATATGACGAAATTTGATGTATGACGCCAAGCTGAAATAACCAAATTGGTTTGGCCATTTGGTCTGACCATTTAGAATTGACGATTCGTCAGACTATTTAGAATTGCCTATTGGTTCGACTATTTGGAATTACCAATTGGCGGATTGGCATTTTGCCAATTGGTCCGAATATTTGGAATCGCCAATCGGCCTGATGATTATAATTGCCAATTCGTCAGACCGTTTGAAATTGTTGGTTCTACAATTTGGAATTGCCAATTATTCAGGCCATTTGGAATTTCTTATTGGTTTAACCATTTGGAATTGCCAATCGGCGAATTGGCATTTTGCTAATTGGTCTGACCATTTGGAATTGCCAATTCGTCAAACTATTTGGAATGACCAATTGATTCGACCATTTGGGATTGCCAATTGTTCCGAATATTTGGAATTGCCAATCGGCCCGACTATTATATTTGCCGACTCGTCAGACCATTTGAAATTGACAATTGGTTCTACAATTTGGAATTGCCAATTAGTCAGACCATTTGGAATTTCCCATTGGTTTAACCATTTGGAATTGCCAATCGGCGAATTGTAATTTTGCTAGTTGGTCTGACCATTTGGAATCGCCAATTCGTCAAACGATTTGGATTTGCCAATTGGTAGGACTATTTGGAATCGCCAATTGGCTCGACGATTACGATTGCCAATCGGACTGAACATAATGTTAGCCAATTGGTCGGACCAATTGGTGAATTCAATGTTCAGTCTCATCGGTCATTAGAAAAATCGGCAATTCATGATAGTTGGACCAATTGGATTTCTTTAGCTTGGACTACTCAAAATATTGCAAATTCAGGAATAAAAGCACTGTGGATCGAGGCTTATTTTATGCGGCACTTTCGAAGAATCGGAACGCTAAGAACAATCAGATTCACCACAATCCCCGTGACACTATACTCAAACAAACTCTCGAGCAATAAAGTACGCAGTCGAAAATTGGACCGAGTCGACGCCGAATTGCGATGAGTCTCATGCTTGGGCTTTTGTTCGTCGCAACAACAAACTTGCAACTCTAACTAATGCTCCAGAGTACGCAACGGAACTTTCTTATAATTCAGAAAGTTCGCAAAGATCATTAATATTGTAATTTGTTCACCTCGTCGTGTTGGATGAGCCAAGGAACGACAACCTACATGGAATTTCAACCCAACCAGAATACGAAAAAAAAAAAACAGCAAACCCAAAAATTACCAAAATCCATGTTTCTTACATGCAGTATAATGCAGTACTTCCTTTTCTCAAAAATACTGCGACTTCTCCTCCGGAATTATCGGCCTGGCACCAATTCAAGAAAAATGTATTATTAACAAGCTGCGCTTGGCCAGGAACCAGCGGTGTAACTTTTCCGAAAGAATAAGAACGCTTTTGGAATACTGGTAATGGCGCCCGATAGTGTCTACGTTAATTGATGGAAAATCGAAAAACGGAAAATTCTATCGAGTGATTTTCACGGTGACTTATTCCTGGAGTCGTAATTAACCTAGCAATGTAAACCTCGAAAGGACGGAAAGGCGCAGGGAGGTACGTGGGCTTCGATACAAAGTCAATTTGCCACGATTTGGAGTAAGTCACGCGCAAGCCGCTCATCTGGCGACTTCCGGTTAAGACTTCCGGTCGGCGGGGAGCCAGTTCCACCAGTTTCTTACTTGGATGAACTGCTGCACGTACAGAAGGAAAAGGAAGAGGCGGCGAAACGAAACTTGTATACGTTGGGTGATGGGTGTGTGTATACATTGCATATCGTCGTTTTATGAAATATAGTGGTAGTTAGAGTATATTCATGGCGGGGATTTCTCGAGGGTTTATTTGAGAAATATCCGTTCTGGATGGATACAAAAATTATTGAGATTGTTCGGTATATTGATGGGAGGAATTTCGGGAATCTTTTGTGGTAGGGGAGGGAATCAAGGCGAAATAAACAATATCGGATAATTCGAGATATTGAGGTCGTGTGATATTCAATACAGATACATCAGACATCGATATTGCATGTATTTTGATGGAGTTTTTAGGAAAAGATTCAAAGATTTACAGTGCTCTCATGATTTTTAGTATTTCTTAGTACATATTTAAGAATTTTCTAGTATTTTTAATAATATCAACATATTTATCTAGAATTTTATATCTCAGGATGGAAATTTTTTCTATTTTTAGTTATTTTTATGAATGTTTGAGACGATCATGTATACCTGAAGTTTAAAAAAATTGTTAAATTTTTTTCATTGCAAACTTTTCATCAATAGGTTGATTATTTTCTGAGATTTTTGAATATTTTTGATATTTTTACCAATTTTTCAACTTATATTATTTTTGGAAGGAATTTGTGCATTTGAATTCAACATTTCTCAAGATTTTTTTTCTTTCATAGATTTTTCGATACATTTTGACGCCCCTTGTAATTTTTATCTTTATAAGAACCTTACACGGAAGTATAATTTCATATCAGAATATAATCTCCCATAAGGTGCACCTTGTAATACCTTTATAAGAATTTAATTACTTAGGTGACTTTGTAAAATTTTTAAAATAAACTGAAATTTCTTATTCGAATATATTTGATGAAGTCGTATCAGGAAAAACTTTATAAAATTTTGTCGATCAATTCATTGTAAGGTATTTAAGTTTCTTAGAAGGTTTTTATGAGGTCTTTTGAAAAAAATTTGAGTTTTTGTAAGGTTTATATAAGGTGCACCTTGTAAGTAATTGAATTCTTATAAGAAATTTCATTTTCTTGCAAGGTTATTAAAAGGATTGGAATGACTATGGTCTATATTGTGAAGTATTCTGAAAAAAATTAATTCTATATATTTCTACTGTTTTTCTGTGTTTTTTTTTTGGTATTTAAAAATGGCGATCATGTGGCATATTATGTGTATAAACTAAATTTATAGCATATTTCAAGTAATAGTATTTAGTATATCCAATAAATTATAATACAACGTTCAATATACGAATGATATAAAATATGAAATAAAAGACGTAGAGATTACATTACAGTTACATTTATTTTCAAATATAGTAAACATATTCGAAAAAACTCAATCAATGTCCGCAAGTATCTAACGAAATTTCAGTAGGTTTCGTTTTTTTGTTGTTGTGTGTGTTTTTTGCATTTCGTAAGATTTGCTAAAAAGTCCATATAGTTGAAAAATTGTCATACATTTCTATATGGATTATTAGTATTCGATGTTCCAGGAAATGAAGCTTTATTAATTTTCAGAATTTCATAGATTTTGGAAAAAACACAACTATCATTTACAAATACATACTTTACGAAATTTTGTTGTTTTTTTTTTTTTTTGTTTTTAATGCATTCCAAAAGATTTTATACAAAATTGACAGTTTTTCATAATTTTCATTAATTGACGAGTTCCGATGCACTCGAACTCGAAGTTTCATTAATTTTACGAACTCATGAAGTTTTGAGGAATAATTCAATGAATTTTCATAAGTATCTTCCTAATTCCTGTTTTTCAAAGTATAATCGTATAGTTACCGAATTTCCGGGGTTTTCTATCTGATCTCAAAATTTTTCTCAGATTGACATGAATTTCAAGAGTTCTATGCTCTAGGGTTTTAGGTTTCATAAATTTTCTAAATATTTTCAATCGTTTATGGAGCAGTTACCATAAAATTCTCCGTATTTCGTCAATTTTCGATAAATTAATTCATAAGTTTTTATCACATCCGTTTTCAATATTTTTCTGAAGTTGACTTATTTGATAAGAAGAAAAGATTGATAAATTTGTTAAGAATAATATTTTTTACTTTTTTTACTGTTACTGCAATTGTATTTTCAAAACTGACAAGAATAGACTGTTTTCAATATCGCATCATGCCATGCCGATATTTTTGAAATTTAAACATAATCAAAAAAAGAGTGGAACTGATGGTAAAGAAAAATTAACTTATCTTAATGTGAGGGAAGTGAGTGAAAGAAAATAAATAAATGAAAAAAACTATCAAAACGAAAATATCGAAATAAAGATTATCCTTTCATGAATATATTCATATGAAAAGTCTGACACACCAGAAATAAATATCAATAATGAATATCAATTTTTATTATAAATAATAGTAATAAGTGATTATTCTTACGCAAGCCATGGTATTTCAACCTAAGGTTATTTTTTCACTGACAATGGTCTCTGTGACCTGGAATTATTGTGAATCACTTTTGAGAAGGGAATTTTTATTGCAAATACCCTGATGAGGATCTAATGAATCTATTATTGAAGTAAATTTTGGAAAAAAAATTGCTTCGATAAGTCATATACTGATTTATTACCTTTTCTTATCAATATTTCAATATATCCATAAGTATTAGAGTAACACTTATTTTCGCGATGTCGGGGTTTTTTCCATACCAGGGCCTTACATCGACAAAAATATCGAAAAAAAAAAAATTTTTTTTCGTTAAGTTTGACGCAAGTCGGACATGATGAACACGCGCCACGAAACGAATGAAGTATTTAAATGGGATTCACATGTAGTTTTTTATACATTTTGTTCTGAAAATTCATGACTTGTGCAAAACTTATGATAAATGTTTGAAACTTGGCCTAGTTTGAGTGAAGAATGTTACGTTCAAAATCAAATGTTGCTAAATTTTTCCATCACTGTTATCTATGTTTCGCAAGCAGCGAAAAAAGCAAGCATGTACTTTTTCGGTGGCTGTTATCTGTAAGATAACAGCGATAGAAAAATCCAGAAAAATTTGGTCTCGATCGTTGCATCGTGCACTCGAACTATGCCAAGTTTCAGACATTTATCATAAGTTTTGCAAGAATTATGAATTTTTTCACAAAATGTATGGAAAAATACATGTCAATCCCATTAAAATCTTTCATTCGTGAATCCACCAAAATAAATGACACCCAAAAAAATTGATAGTTTCAAAAAAACCTGCAAACTCAAACACATACAAGCCCCCACGATTTCTGCGGTACCACGCGTCCCTCCTATATCATCGTTTAAAATAATATTGCGCCGAGAGAGGCATTCGCCACTCTCATATCTGCCGCGACAAATCATCCCTCGTCGGTAACCAGGTTCCGGCGTGGCCGCGATACAGCTGGCAAAAAACCGCCTCCAGGGACGTAGACAAAGACCGTTTTTGCAAACGAGCGTCATTGGAGGTTTTTTCCCTCTACCTCGGGACATCGCATCTCCCGAGCGACGATTTTTCTTGACCAAATATGTTATAACTTACCGAGGGCAAGAAGAATAGCGGGCTTAATTAGACAGGAAGAAGGCCATTTTTCCGCGCTGGCGTGTTTTTCAGAGTCACAATCAACGTCCCTTTATTCTTTGAGCG
Source organism: Platygaster robiniae (assembly GCA_028476575.1). Classification (NCBI taxonomy): domain Eukaryota; kingdom Metazoa; phylum Arthropoda; class Insecta; order Hymenoptera; family Platygastridae; genus Platygaster; species Platygaster robiniae. The sequence goes on from CM052027.1 coordinate 736,211, forward strand.
GACAACGCGAGAGTGCTATTTACCAAGGGAAAAGCCGGCCAAAGTCAACCGGAAAGGAGCTGCTACTTTCACGCTTGGCTTTGAGGCGCGCAAGTGGTAATGTCCGAGTAGAGGCAGCCACCTGCCGCCGTCACAATATAATCTTAATGAAGCGATTTCAGTATCAACACATTGCCCTGAATGCGTTCACGACGACGGTCAGTAAAACCCAATGAGGTTGTACGGCGTCATGGGAATGACGTTTTATGGAGTGATGAAAGTTTTAGTTTAGTTTGTGGGGGTGGAGATGAGAATCTATAAATGGACTACTCCAATTAGAAGTAGTTATACAGGCTGTATCAAAAACCACAGATGATAATTGGCCTGATTTTTTTTGAATATTTTTCTCAGTCGAAAAGTCCTCTGCAACTTTTTACAAAATTCAAAAACAAAAAAGATATGAAAGACACAAGTTCCAAGGTACAGCAACCTCAAAACAAAATGAACCAAAATTTTCTCCATATTTTCCTCAACAGATAAGTCCTTTGCCACTTTTTTAGAAACTCAAAATCAAAAAAAATATTTGAGCCAAGAATCTCAGAAATCTGATTGGTTACAACTTGTCATCTTAATATTTTTTTTTCATTTTGAGTTAAGTTAAAAATGGCAAAAAATAGCACTTTTTGATTCATTAAAATATAGAGAAAATTTCGGTTTATTTTCTTCTGTGGTAAAATTTTGTGAAATTTGATGTTAGTTCAATCACTGGAAGAATATTGATGTTTTTAATTTGAACGCATGAAAAACTATAGAATTCTTTCATGACAAAATACTTTGATTCAATCAAAATTGTTTAATGTACAAAGTATCAAATTTAAACACGTGTAATTTGAATATTTTCAAACAAAGGGCATAAAAAAAATTGTAAAAAACTCACAAATAAAACATAAAAAACAAGAAAGAAAAAAATAAAAAAAGAAAAAACTACAAACGAAAAACATATTAAAGCCACAAATTTGAAGGGACAGAAACCTCGAAACAAAATGAACCAAAATTTTCTCTATATCGTACTCAAGAAAAAAGCCCCTTGCCACTTCTTGAAAACTCAAAATAAAAAAAGATATTCGAGCCAAGAATCTGAGAAACCTGATTGGTGAAAACTTTTAGGCTGAATGTCTTTTTTCATTTTGAGTTTTCCCTAGTGATTTTGAACCTTATAAAAACCTTATTAGAAAAAGTAATTTTTTATAAGAATTCAATGTCTTATACAGTGACCTTATAAAAACCTTATGAAAATTCGATTTCTTATAAAGTGACCTTATAAAAACCTTATAAGAAACTTACATTTTTTCAAAGAATGGGTCGAAAAAATTTTATAAGGTTTTTTTTTATAAAATTTAATTACACGCATTCTTATAAGAAATTTCAGTTTCTTATAAGATTTTTATGAGGTCGCCTTATAAGAAATCGAATTTTTATAAGGTTTTTATAAGGTTTTTATAAGGCTACCATACAAGAAATTGAATTCTTATGAAAAATTACTTTTTCTCATAAGGTTTTTATAAGGTTCAAAATCACTAGGGTTGTGAAAAATTGCGAAGGACTTTTTGACTGAGAAAAATATGGAGAAAATTTTGGTTTATTTGGTTTTGAGGGTTAATTTTGGTAAATTCAATGCGGATTGAATGACTAGAAAAAAATGAAAGTTTTTTAATTTGAACGCATGAAAAACGATAGAATTCCTTCATGGCCAAATACTTTGATTCAATAAAAATTGTTCAATTTACAAAGTATCGAATTTAAACATGTGTAATTTATATATTTCAAATTATAATAAAAGGTCCCAAATTAAAAATTGTGAAAAATTAACAAATTAAACATACAAAACAAGGAAGAAAGAAAAAAAAAGACAAAAAACATCAAAGCCACAAATTTGAAGGAACAGAAACCTCGAAACAAAATTAACCAAAATTTTCTTCATATTTTCCTTAACCGAAAAGTCCATTGCCACTTTTTTAAAAACTCAAAATCAAAAAAAATATTCTAGCCAAGAATCTGAGAAACATGATTGGTTAGAACTTGGAAGCTGAATATCTTTTTTCATTTCAAGTTTTATGGAAAATGGCAAAGGACTTTTTCATTCAGAAAAATATGCAGAAAATTTTGGATTATTTTGTTCCAAGGTTAGATTTCGGTGAATTTGATGCGAATTGAATGACTAGAAAAATATTGAAGTTCTTGAATTTAGGCGCATGAAAAACTTAAAAATTCTAATATGACAAAATTCTTTGATCCAATTCAAATTTTTAATCCACGTACTTATCCATGTATAATTCGAATATTTTCAAACAAAGGGCTTTAAATTTTAAATTAAAAGAATTGACGAAAACAAAACAAAACAAAAAGAAACAAAAAAAAAACAAACAAAAACAAACAAACAATCAAAAAAATAACTTATTAAAGCCATAAGTTTTAAAGGACAGAAACCTCGAAAAAAAATTAACAAAAATTTTCTCTATATGTTCCTTAACAGAAAAGACTTTTGCCACTTTTTAAAAAACTCGAAATAAAAAAAGATATTTGAGCCAAGAATCTAAGAAATCTCATGAGTTCAAACTTGTGACCTAAATATCTTTCTTCATTTTGAGTTTTGTGAAAAATGGCAAAAGACTTTTTAAATTAGAACAATATAGAGAAAATTTTTGTTAATTTAGTTCCAAAGGTAAATTTTGAAACATTTGCCGTACATTCAATCACTCGAGGAAAATTGATGTTTCGAATTTGAACGCATGGTAGACTAAAGAATTCTTTTATGACAAAATACTTCGATTTTATCAAAATTTTCAATCCACAAGCTATCGAACATAGACATGTGTAATTTGAATATTTTCAAATAAACGGATTTAAATTTTTAATTGAAAATAATTCACGAAAATAAAAATGATTAAAAAAAAAAACATATTGAAGCCAAAAGTTTTAAGGGACAGAAACCTCGAAACAAAATTAACCAAAACTTTCTCTAGATTTTACTGAACAGAAAAGTCCCTTGCCACTTTTTCAAAAACTCAAAATCAGAAAAGATATTCGAGCCAAGAATATTAGAAATCTGATTGGTTAAAACTTGTGACCTAAACAACTTTTTTCGTTCTGAGTTTTGTAAAAAAATGGCAAAGGACTTTTCGATTCAGAGCAATATGGAGCAAATTTCGGTTTATTTGTTTCTGAGGTTAAATTTTGTTAAATTTTGTGGATTCTATCACTAGAAAAATATTGATGTTTTTTTATTTAAACGCATGAAAAATTAAAGAATTCTTTTATGACAGAATATTTTTATTCAAGTAAAATTTCAAATTCACAAAGAATCGAACTTAAACAAGTATAATTTAAATATTTATGAACAAAGGGACCTTAATTTGAAATCGCAAAGAATTCACAAAAAAGAACAAAAAAAAAACAACAACAACAACAGAAAAAACATAGACTTGGTGAAGTGAACATGGATTATTTGAATATTTGAAAATCTGAGACACAAAAAATGTATTTTTTGAAAATACCTTTCGAAAAATATTCTCTATGCACCTCTGATCTACGTATTATGAATGTTTTATAAGCACAGTTTGCAAAATTTTCTTCAGCTACTCATAAAATAATTTGTTTTTCCTCACAAAGAGAACTCTTAAAATTAATTATTTGCGAAATTTTTTAGAATGCTTTAATGTCATTTATGAATGATAATGACTCTAACTGATGAAATTATGAAATCTTACGAAAGGAGGACGTGAAAATTTCTTCTCGATGACGAAATTAGGTTCCCTCAAACAAACCAAGATCTCAATCAAACTCTCATACTGTTTTTCCCCGACAGTAAGACTTTTCAAGCGCCACTTTGCGGAAAAAACTCGCACTTTCTTTGTCTCCGTTCAGCATCCCTCGACGCGGTCCAAGCGCCATTAGGAATGCATGGAAATACATAGGAATGCGTGCGCCTGGACGAGTTGCTGCTCAACTTTTTAGCCAGCTCAAGTTTTAAATTAAGCACGGCCATCTTCGTAACTGTGCAAACTTTTGCCCCTCTATTTTATACGCATTAAAAATGGAATATTCTCTCCCCGACACATGAAAATAACTTTATTTCTCAGCTTGAAAAGGACATTAGACGCTCCAAGTCGGCCGATGTGTGATTTCTGTCTAATTTGAAACGTAATCGCGATGCGGAGTAATTTAAACAATAAACTCATTAACGTTAATGTCAGCTCGCAGCATGGGCTGGGAGAATTCAGTCGGTCGAACAAGCGTGGCTCGCGGGGCGATGATTATTGGAAATATTTAATTGATAAACACGTCCATGGCGCGGCCGGAGACTAATGTTGGGTACCTGACGTCTAACGCTCGAGCGTACTGCTCCTGTTTACGTCACAGTAATTGATTTATGACCATGCAACGCTATAGTGACAAAGGCTATGAATACAAACATCCCAACTGTTTGTTTAAGTGCAAAAACGATGTCAATTCGGACCACGTTTCTGAAAGCTTTTTGCAATGTTTGTCAATAAATTTATGTATTTGTGAGGGGATGCTTTTCAGGTTAAATATATACTTGTATATGTTCTGGCGAGCTCGGTAGATGTTACCGTTTATTCTCTTTTAAAAGGCTATTAGAATTATGGATGGCAATGGGAACGTAAATTATCGATTGTCAAAAACCACAGAGGAAGATTTGCCTGATTTTTTGAAATATTTTTCTGGGTTGAAAAGTCCTCTGTCGTTTTTCACAAAACTCAAAATCAAAAAAGATATTCGAAGGACGGGGTTTTATAAATCAGATTTCTCCAACCTGGCCCTCGAATATCTTTTGTGATTCCGAGTTTCATGAAAAGTGGCAAAGGACTTTTTTATTTAGAAAAATATGGAAAAGATTTAAGTTAGGTCATCAGAAAAATATGAAAAAAAATCAGGCCAATTATCCTTCGTGGTTTTTGATACACCCTGTATATATTTTTATATATCGATACGTGTCATTCTACTCCAATAGAAATAATTCGCATTTGGAAACGGTGCAATTAGGTCGTAAAATGAAACAAAGAATCTAGTAAACAACCAGAGTGCTCGTAAAATTTCATGCATACACCACAGAGCAGTCATAAAAGCAGCAGAAGATTTAAGTTGAAAGCTCAAACAGTAATAACTTTGCACATTTATTCATAGTTTATGTTTTTGTTAACAAAATAGTATATAAAAAAGATTTTTATTATTAATTACTCATTTAGTACGATCAGTATTTATTTTGTTTACTTATTGTTTAAAATATCCACAGGAGTTACTCGTTTTACAAAAAAAAGTTTTTGCAATATAATCGAGACACATCAGTAGTTTACAAGCATTATAATAATGTTTGTAATTATTATTACATCCCAATTAGTTCAACGGAATGCTTAAATCCACATTTACATTCCTGACAATTTTTTTTATACATAATTTTAATTATTAAGTAGCCAAGAAAAATTAAAAAGCAAATAAATTAAGTATCAGAGACTTAAAATACAGTGTTTCCCGAATTTTCATGATAAAAAAAAAAGAAATGGATTCCCTGTTTGATTTGTAGTCGAAAAGTCCCTTACGATTTTTTACGAAAATCAAAATTTAAAAAGTTATATAGGCCTAAAATCAAAGAAATCTGATTGATCAAAACTTGTCACCCGAATATCTTTTTTGATTTTGAGTTCTGTGAAAAGTATCAAGAGACAAAAAAACATAAAGAAAATTTTGAGTAAATTTTGGTTTGTGATTTCGACCCCACCTGTCGAGAGAGCTTAATTATTGTTTAAATTTTAGCCTTTTATAACTTATTAAATTTTGACTTTCATAAAAAGTGGTCCAGGACTTTTCGACTTGAAATTGAACGAGTAACCCGTGTATTTTTTTTTTTTTTTAAATTAATTGCAATTTAAAATAATTTAAATTGCAGTATTCCTTTATGAAACTTGTGAAAAAATAAAAAAAATATATAAATTGTTTTTTACTCAGCTGCCTGAGCAATCTTACATCTCGTTCAACACCGAGTAAATCTCACACCTCGTAACGCTGAAATTCTTATTGCCAGCAGGACCTTACTGCGGGCACTTTTTCTCATTTCAATTCGAGGGTATTTCGTAAATTGTCCTTGTCTTTTGCGAGTGGCGGAGGGTTGGGGGGGGGGGGAAGCACGTGCGTCGTTTAACGACAACTGTGGCGGATATGAGCGAGATAAATCTCGGATGTGGGCTTTTAGCACCCTCGGGCCCCGAGGCCGTTGCAAAACAGGACGCGGCGAATCCGCAGAGGTGGTAATAAGCGTTTTGTAGCCCTACGCAGGCTGCTTGTTTTATGAGAAACGTACGGTGCAGCGCAAGGAGCACGACCTCAAAATTTTTTTTTTCAATTCAACATCTTTTTATCGCCCATTTTCCGTCATTGAAAGAATATAGATGGGCCGAAAGCAATTCAATTATAATTTGTTGATGAAATGGTACCATTCAATTCTATCAGAATTCTCGTAATCGACATGAAAACCATCTATATATATACGCACAAATAGGTACAATGATATCTTCTCATCGATTCTGAATTCTTCAATTTAATTTAAAACAACTCATGAATGAAAACATTTTTTTGTAAAAATATGCTTGTTCAATCGTCGTTACAAAGTTTGAAAATAATAAGATTATATATTTCACTGATATATTGATCCACAATTTTGCTGCTACCTTTAGACGGACGCAAATTGGTACATTTACCTTATATCAATTTTTATTTGTCCGGAGAAGTGAAAATGTCAAATTAATTATCGAGTTATTATCAATCCGTGTTTCTATTCATTATTTACTAAAGCTGCTATTGCCATACGTCGCACGAATCAACATTAGGAAAATCCAATAATACCAAATAGAAACAATAATATTACGGAATAGATTTAATTGCACGAACGTGTTTGTAAACGTTTACAATCCAGGAATCAACAATTGCTTTAATCACAAGTTTTAATTATTGTTAGGTACACAGCATTGCTTTCATTTCATGTACGATAAATTGGACGATTATCATGATCCCAATTATGTATGATACAGATTAACAAGTGAAATTTAGGGACAAATTTTAGCAAAACAATCAATATACACGAAATGTTCAAATACAAAAGTTTGTTGTAAATAATTTAGAAATTATTTAGGAATTCCGAAAAATCTTCATAAGTTTAACACATTTTTAAAGGATGTGCATGGTTTCGAAAAGTTTGTACATTTGAAGTTTGAAGCATCTCGAAAAAAGGCAAAGAATCATGAATGTAAAAGATCGAGAATTTATTTCATCAAATTCAACTAATCAGTGGAACTTTTAAAAATAATAATAAATATTGAAGATTTCGATAATTTCTATTGTCTTAAAAATATCTGTTATAATTTAGAATTTTTTTTTCGTTTTGTAATATGAATTTACAAAACTTATGGAAAATATCAAAAAGATACAAAAAAATCCTAAAAAATTTGACAGTTTTTATGAGAGTTGAAAAGTTTCAAATAATTAGTATAATTGTTTAAATCTTGAAAAATTTGAAATCTTTAAAATTATCTTTATTTTAAAATCCGAAACAATGACATTAATAACAACAACAACAAAAACAACTACAACAACAACAATAATAATAATAATAATAATAAAAATAATGATAATAAATAAATTATAAAATTGTGAAATGAATTGAAATAATTACGAATAAATAAATAATAGCAATATTTATTATTATTCTTATTATTATTTATTTTTTTTTTATTTTCATCATTATTTTAAGAAACACTCTGTAATTTTGTAGATTATTTATGATAAAAGTTGAAAAAACTTGAATGTTCGAAACTTGCATAAAATTCTCATAATGTGGACATATTTTCGTTGAATTTGTTAAATATTGAAGAAGTTTTATTATGTTTGTAATGTCTAAAATTCTGAACCGAAAAAATTATTAGAAATTTTTGTTTTTGCTTACAATTCTAAAAAAGTTAAACTATTAGAAGCATGGAAAACTTTCATAAATTTTGTACAGTGTGTTTTGATCCAATTTCATCGAAATAGACTTGCAAATAAATGAACTCTTGCAAAGTTCTTATTTTTGAGTATTTTCAAGTTTAAAAGCCCTCTTCAGCCCACTGTAAAAAAAGATCAGTATCATTGAAAAAAGACCCTAACAGATGATTGGACTGATTACTTTTCAATATCCCAGCATCTTCCAGAATTACAGTGACAAAAATTCACGATACGAGGAACTAGACACTTGTAAAATTTTATTTTCCACTTCTACCCATTCCTTAAGACAATATCCAAACGAAAATACAATTTTGAAGAATAACACAGCCTTCACATTACAGAAAAATATCAACTTAAAATTTCCCCCGTAGAGCACTCTCTCCAGGAGATCTCGAACAGTGATATAGTGATGGTGGAATTACGCAGCTATTTGCTGAGGGTGACCAGCTACGAGCTCGACTCGTTTCCTTATTTCCCAGCAGACTCGCTTCGCTCACACCTCTCTCACACCGTATTGCTGCCCGCGTCCACGTAACTGCTACGGGACGGTGCATTCTCTATGATTTAGAACCTGAAACGTTCATCTTGTAAACAAGCTCGTCCAGGCTTTGCTCTACGTTGTCGCTTCCTTTTGAGCAAACAACGTCCAGGCTTTGTTCTCGTCTGATCATTTTGCTTGGCAGCTCTGGCGATTAGATAGACGCGAGTACCTATGGGATTTTGTAGTTTGTCATTCACGAAATTATAAAAAAAAAAATATTCATTCATCTGCAGTGTCCAAAAAACAAATGATTTAAAATATTATATCTTGTCAAACAAATAAGTTTTCAAAGAAAAAAGATATCACAGTCACAGAAATTAATTTCAATAAAAAATTGATTCAAAAATGTGCTCCATGTTTTTCTGAATAAAAAAGTCCTCTGCTACTTTTTTTAAAACTCAAAATCAATAAAGATATTCGAGCCAAGAATCTTGGGAGAAAAAAATTCGATGGCCGGATCGAATAAGGGGACGTGGCGCGCGGGACAGTTAGAGAACGAGGGAATGGGATTAAAATTTTCGTCTACTGGCGCTGGGTCCGTTCACTCATTCCTTCATTCTCTAACTGTCCCGAGCGCCACGTCCCCTTATTCGATCCGGCCATCGAATCTGGTCCGTCGTTTTTATTTCTAGTTGTCAAGAAAGACCGTTTCTAATTTTTTTTTTAGAAGAAAATCTATTAAAAATGAAAAGAATCACAACTCTCATTATTTAGAGAGTTGTAAGTTTGAAAATTGCAAAATAAAAAATACTACATAGTACCCTCTCCGCCAACACAACATGCAACGAAATCGTCGTTGCAATTTTCCATTTCCTGAAAATCACCGAGCTTTTCAGGAAATCCTGCACATAATTAAGAATTTAATCCCGGCGCGTTTAGTATTTCCAGCTACGCAGTTTCCATGTGAGGGTATCTTTGTGTTTGGCGCACGGAGTATTTGCGTGGAAACGTGATTACACCAAGTCGCGCCTCATTGGAATGCGAGAAGAGAGGGACAGACGTTAATGAATCGCATCATTATGAATTATAACGCGCCCTGTTCCAGTGCGCTCTCTTACACCGGTTATTAATAATCATGACTAAGAAAGGCTTTCTGCTGTCGCGTGAAGCACGCACCGCTTTTCCGAACCAACGAAGTTTGCGTTACGTCGAGTCGAAAGAAAATGCGACGCTCTGTTTAACAAAGAGATTTATAATAATTCGATTTCTCATCGAATTTCAAGTCAAAAAGTCCTCTACCACTTTTTATGAAAATCGAAATTGAAAAAGTTATTTCGGCTTCAAATTTAAACCATAAATTCCCTCTCTCGACCAATGGGTGTAGACTTCGTTGACCAAATTTTTACCGAATTTTTTTTATATTTTTCTGAGTCGAAAAGTCCTGTGCCACTTTTCACAAGGGTCAAAATGAAAAAAGTTATTCGAGCTTAGAATCTAAGAAATCTGATTAGCTGAAACTTGTACCCTGAATAACTTTTTTGATTTCGATTTTTGTGAAAAATGGCAGAGGACTTTTTGACTCAGAAAAATATAAAGAATATTCGAGAAAATTTTGATTCACGAAGTCTACCCACATTTGTTGAGAGAGCGCAATTATTGTTTAAATTTTAGGCTTCAATAGCTTTCTCAATTTTGAGTCTTATGAAAAGTGCTAAAGGACTTTTTGACTTGAAATATAATGTGATTTATAATTTTCGATTTGCTGAGTGAAAAAATGAATTATAGGGATTTTCAGAAAGAATTTGTAGAAAGAAAAACTAAATTTTTAGTCGTAACTTCATTAAGCTCTCCAAAAACAAAGTTCAAAGAGAAAAGGAATATAGAGGGAAACGATATTTCCAAAATTATTTAAAGATATTTCATATTTACTACAAATAATTCGTTTGTAAACATTCCCTTTGCATCGTCATTCATGTAAAATGATATTTACAAATGAATTATAATTTCCCAATCAGAAACACAAGCGAAAATATCTGTAGCTTTGATTCGTTTAATCCGGTTCACAAAGTATTCAAAAATACCTGAAATACAACGTAATTAAGGAAAATGAAAAAGAGATTTGAAAATAACAACGATCAAACAAAAAAAAATTTTCAGGATTGAGTAAAATTACAGAAACTGGTAAATATTCTGAACATTCTTTGACTAAAAAATGTTTAGTATTGTAGAAGTTTGAAAAAAATTTCAAAGTTTTTAAATTCAGAGGAATTGGAATACATTAAAAAAAAAAAAAAAAACTCAATAAATGTACCGAATTCTAAAAATATGTAGAATTCTAGAAAATAATAATAAATTGAAGAAAATTTAGAAAATAGGGCATGAAAGTAAATTATTTTTAATCTTTCGTAAAACTTATAAGTTCTGTCTGAATTTTTGAAAATTATAATACATCAAAAAAATTGTTTTCATACCAAAATCGTCAATTTTCCTTTTATATCGCAATAAATATTCTAAAATTTTGAGGAAATCAGTAAGTTATGTTGAAGTTAAAATTTAAAAGTCGTCAACAACTTTAAAAAGTTCGACAAACATATAGGAGTTTAAAAATTTTAAAATAATTTTCTAGAGTTTGCAAAAATATGTTCTAAACAATAAAAAAATATCACTTTTATGCAGAGTTATGAAAATTTCAAAAATCTCAGAAATTGTGTAGCAATGTGGTGTCACTCGATAATTTTGGAAATTTTATTAATCATAAAGAAATATGAAAAACTTTGAGTAAATTGGAAAACTTTTGAAATGTACAAGACATAAAAAAGTTTGAAGGATTTCAACAATTTTGGATAAATTTTGTAAAATTCGATATATTTCATATAATTTCGTTGGACGATAGAAACTGTAATATTTCTTTTCCTTTTTTTTTTGGATTAAGAAATTTTCGTTTGTACGAAGACATTGGGAAAATTTGAAAATTTTCCTATTTCAAAAAAAAAAAAAAAAAAAAAAAAAAAAACATTTTTAATGATCATAAAATAGGAAAACTTGCGGATTGTTAATAATTTACTCAAGAAATTTGAAAAATTCGAGAATCTGCAAAAATTTTTAAAAATTTCATGTATTTTGGATAATTTAAGTTATTATATTAAAATGAAGGAAATATATAATGATCTTGACATTTTAATAACAATCAAAAAAGTTGAAAGAATTTCAAAGTATCGAAACACATATCCGGCATTTCAGAAATTGTTATTGATAATAAAAACATGATGCGATCGACCCTTTTCTTATAGTTTTCAATTGAATCACGTGAATCAAATTATCCTGAGATATTTTTAAAAACAAAGAAAAAAAATCTTTAAATATCCTAAAAACGTTAAATCATTTGTATGTTTCTAGAAAACGCTCTATGAACCTGGAATATTGAAGGGAACGCAAAGGAACGTTTTTTTTGGAACCGACTGAGAATTCTCAAGAAAATAAAAATTGAGCGTAAACATTACCGCTTTTCACAAAAAAAGACTCAATTTTTACACTTGGATTTATTTATCATTTTTTTACAATTTTTATAACCAATAAACGTTATAGTGAAACTATGGAAAATATTTCGCAAGTTAAAACCTCCATGTACTAAAATCTATATGTAGTTCAAGAGATCAGACCTTTCTACATCATTCTGCTTGATTAGCATATTCGTTCATTATTATAACATGTAAGCACATGCACATGATCCTATCCTGTTTAAAAGATGGTGTACTCAAGCCACACAAGTGTAGTGCACGTATATGCGTGAATCGTTTTGCGAGGTTCTCGATCGTACGAACTCTGTGCCGTTGGATTATAACCTCCCATAAATTCATTGGAGCGAGACTGTTTGTACTGGAGAAATTACTTCTACTTTGGCGAGAACGTGGCTATCACAAGAGTTTACAGTATCAAATAGGACTGAGTAAGGACGTTTTAGATAATCCTCCGGTGCATGTTTTTCATGGATGTAATTTTCTCGCATAGGTAGTGAACGAGATAAAAAATATGCGTAGAATTCTATCCCTAGTTCAGGGATAAAATCAAAATCAGACCATATTTTTACTCTGCTATATTTTAATCTATCAAAAACTTCTATAATTTTGTTATATCATCAAAGTAATTGAATATAATACACTGTCACTAAAGTAATCTAGTAGATCAAAAGTTATCAAACCAAAGGTCGTTTAAGAGTTTGAGTACCCTCTGAAACACAAAGTAATCAACCATTTATACGTTCATTTACCGTACCTCCCAATTTTCGAAAGGTGATTCCGTAGAGAGAGAAAATTGATGGGAAACCAAAATCTACGTAGTCAGTCCAGCGTGATCATAAAACGGTGATCTTCGCAAAACCGGGTATTAACAGCTTGTAACGATGTGCATCAAAATATATACCTTCACTCAACTCGTGGAATTGATGTACCCATGGAAATGTTTTAGCATTAAACTTGCATGAACAAGTTCGCCAAAAAGTTTTGCCCACCTCGATTGAGTGAGCGTGAACAGGCTGAAATCGTTTCAGAAACTGATTGAAAAGTCACAGATTTTTTTGGGGTCTGGTTTAGATTGTGTGAAAATTACTTTGGAATTTATTTCGTGAGAGGTTTCTTCATAAAATAAATCGTGATATAACAGAAGAAATAGAAATAGATTTTCGATTACTAAATATTTATTTATTATTGAAAATGTTTATTTTTCTTGCATTTGGAGACGGCGCTGAAGCAAGGAGCGATACGTCTGAAAATTTGGCGTGAATCGGATGAATAGTTTCGGAGATATTGCGAGTTCAGTTTTTGAAAATGGATTGAAATTTTCGTTTATGCGCGCTGGATCAATTCAATCATTCCTTCATTCTCTAACGAATGGCCGGATTGAATAAGGGACGTGGCGCGCGGGATAGTTAGAGAATGAAGGAATAAGATTAAAATTTTCGTTTCCTCGCGCTGGGTCAGTTCACTCATTCCTTCATTCTCTAACTGTCCCACGCGCCACGTCCCTTATTCAATATGGCCGTTAACATTATGGAATCCGCACGCCCAATAACACTTGTTTCATACATCAGAAAAGTTAGAAATCGAAACTGATTCAATTTTTCTTAATTTTAATGAATATATTATTCAGGTATCTTCCATATTGTAAAGAATTTATTTTATTTATGAGTTGTTGACGCTTTTTCTCTCCCATGAAATTATTTTGGACGATAAACATCAGTTCTCGCGGCGGAAAAGCCAGTATCCTATTCTTTATTCATGCGATACGTCGACTGATCTCATACATTTTTGCATTTTTATCGCGTTTCATTTTCCGCCTTCTTGAAGCTCTTCTATATTGTACTCGCAGCTCCTTGATCGAAAATTTCACTTTCATAACATTATTTTTGCGGTTCTTGATGCAGGTACTTTTTTTGCAAGTTTTCCGAAAGTGTTTTCATGATTTATACAGGCGATATAAATATGTTCTAAAGTACAATATTTTAATGTATCGAACTGCTTTTCTGGCAATATGAATTTAAAATAAATATACGATACATGTCGTAATAACTTGTAATAAAATGTTGAAGAAAATTTAAAACGGTTATAAAATTAAATTGAAAAGATGTAAGGTAGTACAAAAGCTTTGTTGAGGTAACAATAACCAAAGGGAAAGTGAAAGAATGCATGAGAAATATGGCACGTCAAGTGAGTCACGTAAAAGTTGGGTTTTTTCATTGTTTTATAAATTTTTCTTCTTTTTGCAGTGCCATTTCATTATAGCCTGCGAGAGGGCGTTCAGTGACAACGCGAAAGAATGGGCTCGATGCTTATCACACGCCATGTGATACTCTTTTTTGGGGTGCCACCGCGTGTAAACGACGTGCAAGCTCACGCGATTCTCGTCGCGTAAAAAGGAGGAACAAAGGGAATCTTGTCGTCACTAAACAAACATTTCACTTGATTTGCCTTTTGGACTTTGAGCTTTGCAAATTGCAACATGGAAAAAAAGAAAAAATCTGTTAGCATTTTTTACTGAGAATTGGCGATACGTATCGATATATAGATGTTGCTTTTCAATGTATCAAAATTTTTTCAACGATAAAGGCTATATCAATATTTTTATTAGAAGTTATTGGCGCTAAACAAACTAAGACGAAAATATTCGTTGTGATAATTTTTTTACTCTTCTAACAAAACTTTTTTCATTTTTTAAAATACAATAGTTTTAGTCTGCAAAAAATTGAAAAATATATATATGTATATGTAATTTTAGGAATGTTTTAAAGACGTAAAGATTGTCCTTATTATTAGCTTTCCTTCCAAAGAAAAAAATTAACAACAGTATTTTTAGACAAATAAGAATAAAAACCACTGACTCAAATTCAATGGCCGGATCGAATACGGGGACGTGGCGCGCGGGACAGTTAGAGAACGAAGGAATAAGCGAACGGACCCGGCGCGAGTAAACGAAAATTTTAATCGCATTCCCTCATTCTCTAACTGTCTCGCGCGCCACGTCCCCTTATTCGATCCGGCCATTGAACTTCTTCCTCATTGAACATACCATTAGCACCGAATACGTTCGATTTCTTTGCAAATCTAACCTCATCACTCCTATGAAATACAATGATTTACTAATGAATTTCAACACCAACAACGATTGTAGCTCCCTCAACACGAGCTCAAAAACTATTTCTACTTGGAACAGAACAATACTGGTAGATAATTTCCCAGTCACGTTAGCACGAATCTACTTCCGTAATCATAATCGTATCAGGATCACACTGACAGTCGAGTTGTGAATTAATTATAAGCAAGCTCGCTCGGCGTGATTATTTCCGCGCTGTTATTTATAAACGTTAATGTTCCTCAGGAGATTATGGAAGCTTTGAGGTCAAAGGGATATGGCGTCGACCCCAGGCGGCAGAAGGTAAAAAAAAGCATTTCACTTGACCTGGTATAATGCCTTGTTTCCATGATATTTTTTCGAGTCAAAAGAAACATCAGAGCGGTTCTGGGCTGTGGAAAACGTGCTTTTATTTTCAATTGGAGTCGCGATGATCTTTTGAAACTGTTGTTGTGGTTGAGCGCGAAAAAACATTCAAGGAAAATGCGATCTTTTTGAAAAGTAACTTTTTTTTGAACTGTAAAGTCTGTTATAGATTCAGAGTTTTTCATATTTCTGGAGAGAGATTGGAAAAGAAAATTTTTTTATTGAATGAGAAAGGCTCTCGATCTAAAATGAATTTTTTTTTTAATAAATAGCTATCATGTGAGAAAGAAAAGATCGTTGTTTAGTGATTATATATTTTTTGTTCAAAATGATAATTTTTCCTGTATAGGAGACGGTGCTGAAACAAGGAGCGATATCTATGTCTGAAAATTCGGCATAAATTGAACAAATGGTTTTGAGGATCTCGCAAGTTTAGGTTTGAAAACGGTTAAAATTTTCGTTTTCTTGCGTTGGATCCGTTCACTCATTCCTCTATTCATTAACTGTCCCGAGCGGACTCGAGGTAATGCTTTCCAGATCTTCAATTTTGGAGTTTTCGTTTAAGTATACTTGAAATTGCATAATTTCTTTCATATGCTCAAGACTCTTGTTCATGCTCTTAATAATTTATTCATAATGCATCAAAAATAAATGAATCTATTCTGTACCATTCGTAGCTCTTTGGTCTGATATATTGATTACTTCACTAATGACTCATTATATATTTGAAAAAAAGTTTCATAAAATTTATGCACACAAAGTGTGCAATTTGCAGCAAAGTAACCCCAGACAACCCCAAGCACGTTTACCTGTTATTTTACACTTATTAAAAATAAAACGCGAACGAAACGCAAGATACTTTATCGCGGTCGGCGCTATCAAGATGCTATCGCACGCAGTCACGCTTACCAACTTGTCAAGAAGCAAAAATAATCGTTCTGAAATCTAAAAAAAAAAGCACCGGAAACGCACAATCCATACTCAACCTCCTTTTCCATGGACTGCGTACTTGGAAAACTATTGATTCTGCATGTGGAGCTTTTTGCTTCAACCCCTTAAGTCGTAGAATCTACTTTATCGACTTTGGAAGCTCACCATTTCCCGGAAAAGGAGCTTTCGCGCCATCTGATGATAAGCTCGTGAAACTTGTATCCGAGGGGGTGAAAAGCTCGAAACCTGCTCGATCGACGCAGAATTCGAAGGGTGGAATTTGCAGGTGCTTTTATGAGCTTGCAAAACAAAGAGAGATGAGAGTATTGACCTTCGAAGAGAGGAAGATAATTGGAAAAGGGAAAGAGAATTTCGATGAAAATGCCTTTGAACAGTTTAAGGTGTTATATACACTTGTTCTTGAGGAAAAACAATGCGTTTTCAAGATTTTTTTTTGGAAAAATAACAAAATATTTTTTGAAAAACTTGTTGGTTTTGTATTCATCAATGTCTTAATGTATTTTATAAAATTTTTTCAGAAGGAAATCTTCGTAATTGAGTGCACTACAGCGATTGTGCCAAAATCGCGGTGAGCACAGTTTCTCGAAAACTATTTATCAGAACAGTCTAAATTTTTTCAAGCTTGTTTATAAATAAAATAATTACTCCATGAACAAAGGATAATTAATTGTAAGGAAACTTTTTTTTCTTGTTGCAAAAACCGCAAGCGCTGACGTTGAAAATCAAAACTTCTAGAAAAATAACCACTATTTCCGTAAAAATTTGTATTCAGTAAAATCCTTCGTTCACGCAGCGCATTAAGGATTTTTTTTTTTTCGTATTACTGATAATCAGTTCCTTATTTATTATGCTCATCACCTGTGATGTCAGAAAAATCGTGTTCCGGCACAATGGTCACTACGACCTTAATTACGGAAATTTTTTTCTGAAAAAATTCATAAAATATCCCGTGACATGGATACATAAATAGGCTTTGAATTTTTGGAAAAACACTGTTTTTGTTTTATTTTTCTAGAAGAAAATCATGAGCAAATGTGGACTACAAGTGGTCAACATTTGATCCAAACACTTTTCCTAGGGATAGTATATTTTCTTTTACAATTTCTAAAGCATCTTGATCATGAATGAGAATTCTTGCACGAAATCACACAAAAAAATGTAATAAATCGATACACGAACTAAAGCCTCGAAACTCGAAACATCCACTTGCGACTTTGTCAACTTTATCGCTTTCGGGCTCGCGAACTTTATGGCGTATAAAAATTCTTAGTACTCAGAAATAATAAAGCATTTTACGAACAATGCGTGGTACTATTTCGCTCCGTCGCAATATCGATAAAAAAGCGCTATAAAAATGGCTTTTGCTTTATTCGCGTATGAAAGAAAACGCTCGCGCCCTCACGAAATTGCCAAGGATGCGGATACATCAAACTCTAAAATCAAGTCAACGCTGGAACGTTAACGTAATCAGATCACAAACAAATTGTCCTCGAGAGAGTTTTGTGTTTAAATTGAAAAATTGTAATTCTTTTTGTAATTTATGCAGAGCATCGAAGAGGAAATGGTATATTACGTTACAGGTACGGATACATCGGTACGTGTTTACCTGAGATATATTTTGTTACGACAGTCTAGAGACATTGTAAGGAGAGAGACTGGCAATGAGAGTCCTGTAATGGCTGCCAACGCAGGACTACAAAATGGCAGCGCCAATGGGAAAAAAACGCGGGGAAGACCTATAGAATTTGAATTGTAAATAACAGCCGAGACTGGCTGACACTGTCAGCCATATTGTAGCCCTATTGCCAGTCTCTCTTCTTACAGGGTCTCTACGATAACCGAAAACCCGCTTCAAAATGTCAGTTTTGAGGTTAGAATAACGAAAAATTCTTCCATGGCTTGCAGAACCTCTGTCAAAAACGTTCTATAAAGTATTTTGAAAATTGTGGTTGCTGTTGAAGAATTGTTTGAGTGGATGGTTCAAGTTTCATCGTACCTGTTTACGGCAATTACACTTCGTGACACCGCAGTTTTAGTCGATGAGCACAAAGAAACGCATTCAGGCGCACTCGAGTAGAAAACAGAGCTATCTGCTCTAGTGAAATGTACACGTGAGTCATTCAACGGCATTTACATCTGAACGTGTGCGATCGCAAACAAGGGTACTCGAACATACGCACTTAGACAAGGAAAGAGCTTGGTGTGCACAAACGCGAGCTCACCCGAAATCTGACTTTGGTGCGGATTACGCCCTCGCAGCCTGTTCCGGGATTTCCCAAGATTAGTGGTGTTTACGATTTAAGCGCATTGTTGTGCCAGTGTATATGAATTCGGCTACACTTTATACTGGGTTTGAACAATAGTCAAACAGTTTTTGTTTATTGAAAATTGAATAAAATACCGCGGTTCTCGATTTTACGAAGCTTATAGTAGAGGAGTCGACATTTGAAGGAATAATTTTTGATTTGATTCGAATCAAACCCTCTTCAGGAAAAATTATCGAATTTTCGTTACTGAATTCAACATGAGCAACACTAAAAAAAGGAAAAAAAATTAGAAAATTAGAAAGTATGAAAAGCTTAAAATAATGAAGATAAATTCTCGAAATGTATGAGGGTAATCCGAAATTTCGTCATTTTTTAGCGATAAAAAGCAAGAGTGCAATATTTATAATAATTATACAGGATTTCTTGTCATCTAGTCACCTTTGATAATTTCCCATGCCATCTTAAAAAATGTAAGGAATAGATACTGAAAGACAGAATAACGAACTATATCTTAGAATTAAAAAGACGACAAATATTTTGATCCACATAAAAACCTTATAAGAAATTGAAATTTCGTATCAAGAACATATCGAAAAAAGTTTAAAAGTATTTTTCTAAGAAGATTTCATCAAATACGAGAAATTTCAGTTTCTTATGATGGTTTTATAAGGTCCTCTCATAAAAAATTGAATTCTTATAAGAAATTTCATTTTCTTATAGGCTTCTCATGAGCATTCAAATTACTAGGGCATGTTTCAAAGAAAAAATATGAGAAATTTATTCAATAAACAAAATTAAATGATTTTGGTAACATAAATGAAATTTTACAAAAAAAATTAAAAACCATACGAAATTTAACAAGTGCTGGAAAATACAAAATATCATACAAAAAAAAGTACTAATAAAGTTCACCTGAATGATTTATTTATCTTTCCAAAATATGTACAACTTGAAATCCTGCAGCATCTCTTCATAAACTCTTTCGTAGAAATTGAGGAAAATATTGGAAAATTATTCGAATTTTCGAACTATTTTAAGGAAAGGGTACTAAAATAACAATTATTCTTTAAAACTTTAGAAACCTACAAGTATGTTCTGAGAAATCGTCGTAAAACAAGGAATCCAATAACTTCGGAATTCAAAAATAGAATTCTTCGATATTTCATAGCAATTTAGAAAAATATTAAAAATTTTGAGAAAACGAGAAATTTCTGTGAAAATTCATGAATCTTCAAGTATATGAAGAAGAAACTGTTTATCCTAGAGTATCTGATTTTTCTGAAAATCTACTAAAAAATTAAACAAAGTATTGGAAAATTTGATGAAAAATTTGAAAAAATTTGAAAATTTGATAAATACGCATCAGAATTTTCAGAGTACACAAAATGTACTAAAGGTTTCGAGAATCTCTAAAATACGCGAAATATTGGAAAATTCTGCTTTTTTAGCAATTCATGAAAATACTAAAAATCTAGAAAATTTTTGTTTTTTTTTTTCGCGTAAAATTTGAGAAATCTATTTTATTATTTTCAAAAGTACTGGATATATAATAGAAATCTAAAAAGTTCTACTAAATTCGGCTAATACTGGAAAATATGTGAATTCCTGAAAATATTGAAAATCAATAAAATACTGTGAATCCATGTATATATGATTTCATTCAATAACTATAAAATTTTTGCAAATGTAAAAAACATTAAATTATAAGGTTCTAAATCCTGAATGTATATAAAAATCTACAAAAGTCTGGAAAATTTTTTATTCCTGTGTAAAATTGAAAAAATCTATTTGATTATTTTTAAAAGTACCAGACATTTATTAAAAGTGTAGAAAATCTCACTAAAGTCGGGTAATACTGAAAAATATGTAAATTCCTGAAAATATTGAAAATCAAAACAAATTGTGAATCTATGTAAATGATTTCCTTTAACAACTATAAAATTTCTGAAAGTGTAGTTTACATTGAATTGTAAAGCTCTGAATTCTGAATGTATACAAAAAGTATCAAAAAATGCCAGAAAATCGTTCAAACTGTGAAAATACTAAAAGAATACAGATAATATTAAAATGAGCGAAAATCGATGAAAGAATAGTTAAGTTTGGAAATGCTGTTTCCTAAAAAGTCGTAGAAATCGCAAAAATCAAATTATTTTCTCACTATGTTTTGAAAAATTTCTAAAACCCATATGACAATAACAAAAATTCCCAAAAATATTCGACAAAACTAGAATATTTTAAAAAATCTTATGAATAGTATCAAGTACAACAAATCCTTCAAGTTCCAGTTTTGCAACATTGTACTAATAAATATTAGGATGTATTCCTTTTTTTCTCTTTTTTTTTATTTGACTAAATACTTGGTTACATTCGTCGTCGATACACACCAGAGATTGTAACGAGAAAAGTGCCTGCCTCTATTCTTAATTAGATGACGACTTATAAGATATGAATGTATAGAGAATTTGAACGACGTCTTTGCAAGACCTGAAGAATAATTTTGATTCACGACCACGCAATTTTGTATGGAAATCCTGAAGAGGACACCATAAGGGTCAAAATATCGATGAGTTACGAATAGAATGAAAATAAAGTTGGTTCCTAGTGAATATTTATTACATGAAAATTGGTTACAGTATACTTTTCCAATTTCTCTAAGAAAAAATGCCAACAAGGCCATTTTTCCTTCACCATACATCTCGATAGAGCCGTACGCGTTTCCGTTAAGGCAAAGCATTTCTTGAATCACCGGCTCGTAGGAAAGTCTCACGAGGATCGATAGGGAATAGATCACTCGACGTGATAGGTAGGAGCGAGAGGATACGATATCGGGTGGTAAAAAGCGATAGCACGTCGTACGGTAGCGTAGAGAGCATGCAAAATGGGTGAGGGGCAGATTAATGTGACCCTGTCACTGTTCGAACAAAGCTCTGTACAATGGCCGCGCACCAGTGACACCAGGAAGGTGCTCGGCGATCATGAAGAGGGGTTCAAGGGGGGAGGGCTTTGACTGTACTGGATATATTACCCACTGCTCGTAGTTATCACCGAAGAGATTCGATGCGCTATCAAGCTCTGGCAGTTTGAACGAAGAAATACTCTCTATTGCGAGAAGAAAACGAATAGAAAATATCGATAATACTCGAAAAAAAGATAGATACTATCCATTTCCTGACAAAATTTGAATCTTGAAATAGAAAAACTCTAACGGATCGAGAAACGACTGCAGCTAAAACGCGTAATAACCCGAGCATTTCGGGCCGGAAGTTATTAATCTGTCGGAATAGTATGGAACGATGATAATACGAAAACTGGAGAAATAATAAATGAAGCCATCAATATCAGGAAGAGGAGGGGCAGGGGGCGGGGGGCTATTTGCCCTAGGTACGATCGTAACAAAACGCGGAAATGCCCGGCGGCGGTTGCTCTTTTGCCAGAGTACGCAGTCGATTTATACGCGCAGCGCGCCAGCGATATTGCGAAATCCGCTGGCCATGATCAGCTCTGATTATAATTTGCAGAATAAATACGTGCCGTCCGCGCTGTCGTTTGTTTAACAAAACATTGCCGTGCCCCGATGCCGATGATTTGTCGGAGTCGAATTTCATGCATTAACTGATGATTTATTTGATAACGCGCTTTCCAATAGCGACGGCGAAAATCAATTCCCTGAGCATTATAGGATTGTTGCGTTTTTCTGAATTTAGATTATCTACAGAATTTGGCGATCGGGAAGATTTTTTAGGCTGAAACTTTATAAAACTGTTAAAAACAATCAACTGAGAATCAATTTTTTTCATTGTTCGTAAACAAACCAACGCGCCATCCGGCTTCAAGTAGCATTCATTACCAAAAATAATCATTACAATGTCCTGCACGGGTCTCCATGAGAGATTCTGACCCCTGAGCGATTCCTAGGGCGAATCTCAAAGAGCGCGCCTTTATCCTTTACTCATCCCCTCTGTGCAAAAGTTTGCTGACGGGAAAAAATTTCGTGACGCCACCCAGTGGCGCGCGGCGGAATCAAAACAAGCGCGGCTATTTCAAAAAGTATAAGTGCGTGGCTGAGACTGTAGCGTCTTGGTACAATGTCCGAGGTTAGGGAGGCGAGATGAATGACGACACTCTCGAAAAGTCACATCAAGAAAAACACCATTTACATATACAAGAAAATCAGGGAATGATTCCCGAAACACTTTTACAACTTTTGAGAATGGAAAATTCTGAAAAATTAAGAAAAACTCGCGAGGGACGAGAGATCGTTTTCGCGAACGCGGCTTGATTGTTATCGTTTTCGAATTACGCTTGTCTTCTTTTCCAAGATGGCTGCCCTCGATCCGTCGATTCTTTACCGACTGGGTTCGACACGCTGCTGTGTTTGAGAAGGACGGAGATCGAGCACAGCGCAACTCGTGTGACTGCCTTCAGGGCCGTACCGTTCCATGGGGCGAAGAAAAATCGTAAATATAAAAATATCTGAACGTAAAACTTTATCGTTGCCCTGTTAATCAAGGTGTTCCTTAAAGTGACGGATCATGATGATGAGTAAAAGAATGCAATGAAGGAACCATATCCGTCAATGAAGAAATACTTGAAAAACTTACGACCAGGTCAAATTAATTTAGTATATTCCCGGAAACGAGGGAGATAAAAAAATTTGCCGCCTGGAAATTGAAATAAATCTCCCCGGGAAGAATAATTACGCGTTTGGCTGGAGAAAAAAAGGGGAAAGAGAAAAATTAAAGGCACGTGGTAGAGTGGTTCGTGGGTGGAGGTTACGGCATAATCGATGGGTCCTCCCGTGGTCGTTTTGACGTCGTTGGGCGCGCCCGCTCGTTGTATTTTCACGTAGGAGACTCCATTAAATCACGCTGAAAATCTGTTCCACCGCGGCCTGCCAGGCCGCGACGCTCGGGAATAAAGAGGGGCTTATTATAAGCGACGGTAATTCTCGAATAAATAACCGCGTTGAGTCTCGAGGGTTCGGTAAGGGCTCGAGTACGGAAAAAGGGGGGAACGTAGGTGCCTGATTTATTTCGACACCGCAAAGATCTGGGTCCGCGTACGTGCCCCACGCCTCAAATTACCAACTTATGAACTCTCTCTTCCTTCACTTCTTTCCCCCTCCCATCCCTCAAACTTTTATATACAGTCGAGGTTTATCGTGTGTGCCTCTCTCACCGATCGTTGAACTTATGGGGGCAAGTGATGCAGATCAGGATTCGGTCGGGCAGGAGTGATTTTCTTCAGGAACCATACCTGAAACCATAGAAAGTAAAAAATGATATTACTGAATGTGTACAGATCGAATTGGACATTAAAGTTTCGGGGCATTAAACAAGCCTATTCCGTCACTGTCAAAATAACCGCAATTGCTATTAATGTCACCATCAAAAGCAGACCCCAGTTGAGCGAACAATCCCACGATTGGGCGACGTTCGAAGCTCGTAAGTAAATGCTGGCACCATTAGTTTAGTGATAGACAATAACCTCGCCCAAACAGTTGTTGCCCAATTCGAATGACCCTTGAATTTTGGGAGTTGCAACTTCATCAAGCCAGTTTATTACACGTCATAAATTCCACTCAACGAGTCTTTTGTGTAACGACAAACAGTAAAGTCTTTTGAACGTTTTTCAATCCCTCATTCATTCAATTTACCAAGCGAGCTTTTTATTAAACCGAGAATCTTTCGGCGATGAAGCGCACTGGCTCGAGCTTTTCCGGGATAAAGTGAGACCGGAAAAAAGAAGCCAAGTGAGAACGGAAGGATAATAAGAACTGAAACCTCGAGGGGGTAAAAAACGGCACTATTTCCGGGGCTAGTTGTGGATTCAGCGAGGGCACTCATACATATGGGGGCAATCTGCAAAAATTATTCAGGCAACGGAGAAGGAAGACCCAGACCCTCGATATGGCATAAGCGCGTTTCATTGTCGAAGGATTTGCAAGATTCCGCATGTAAAGGCATGGAAAGACAAATGCGAGTCGCTTTGTTCCAGACGTGCGCCATTACTTGATCGGTTGCGCAGATGCCCCCAAAAATATTAGAAGCTGTGATAAATCGCTGTATTTGTATCACGGCACTTGGCAAGAAAATTCGTACAAAAACATGGAAAGGGAATTCTTCTACCCTTCCAAACCAGGGATTCCAATTCTACGACTGAAGAATTTTATATCATTACTTAAAGTATTGATTTCGACCTAATGGCGTTTTGTGCATTTTTTACGAAGAACACGATTCTCATCCATAATTTTTCCTGGAAGAATTTAAAAATCGATAGCACTCGGAGATCGCGCCTTCATTCCGTGCCACAAAAAGCATCGGAAATGCGATTTGAGATTTAAGTGCTAGTAATGAGCTCTAGAATATTCCCCATCGTGCTGTTCACTTAAACTCAGCCGTGGCAGCGCTGAAATTCCGCCGTATCTATTTCGCTGATCGCAATTTCCGAGGCATGAATTTCATTTTTCTCGCACGTATCTCGCATTTCCTCATGCAATAGAAATCGATTTGAGAAGTGATTGTTGCTTGACAAGACGTACCTTTGGCGCCGCGCGGAAAATCGATACGCGATTTCGCGAGGGTTTTATTTGTAGGTTTTCCTGGTTTTCCGGGAGGTGAAATAGTTTTTTAATGTTTAAGGGCTCGAAAACGAAGAAGAATTTATATTTATAGTTTGTGCGCTGTATAGTTCGTGTTAATCGATTCTAAATGGTCGATTTTCATGGATCCTTCCAAAGGGGGGGAGGGTCTTAGTAACCTAACGAGGATTTTGATTAAACTTGGTAGTTTTATTTTCTATGGCTACCAAAACATAAACATGAATGATTTTGTTTGAATGAAAATTAGTTTGTGATGAATGTATCATATATATTAAGGTGACACTTATTTTGGCAATATTCAGCAATCAAGATGTTCAACTAAATTTTTTCGTAAAGTTTGAAGCAAATCGGACGTGATAAACCCGTCTTACAAAACGACGAGTTTTATATGAGATAAACGTGTGATTTTTCATGGTTTTTGTTCAAAAATTCATAATTTTTGCAAAACTTTTCATAAATATTTGAAACTTGGCATAGTTTGAGTGTATAATGTCACGTTAAAGACCAAATTTTTCTGGATTTTTCTATCGCTGTTATCTTCATTTCCATGGCACTAAAAAGGACATGATTTTCTTGATTCCTTTCCGTTAAATATTTGTAACTTGTACATATTTTACGATAGACTTTTTAAATTTGGCACAATTTGAGTACATGAATTGTAGTTAGAAGCTAATAATTTTCTTGGATTTTTCCATTGCTGCAATAAGCACTAGAATACTGGATGTTAGCCTTAGGTTTATTATTAATATTTTTATTTCAATATTTCGTTTTCATATTTTTAAATTCTAAAATACTCATTACAGACTTTTGAAATGTAAAAAAAAACGTATGTTTGTCTCGCTGAGTTCAAAGTTAAAATTTTTCTGATTTTTTCATCGTCATTATCTCTACTTTAAAAGCGCTTTCAAGTCATAATTTTCCGAAATTTCATCGATGAACTAGAAAAACATGATAAATTTGTCCAGAATACTTTATTTTGTTTTGTAAATAATATGACATAATATAATAGGACGAAAATTTTCATTCTAAAATAAAAGTTATGAATATAAACTCTGCTTCATTTCAGAAGTCTATCATGAATTTTTCTGAATTTGCAAGTATGTAAAAAAACTTCACATTTCGTACTTGAATTTTGCCAAATTTGATAGGTCTATTATAAGTTTTGTAGGAGTTACAAAAATGTAGAGAAAATATATTAAGAAAATCATTAAGTTAGTGCAAACATGTACTATTCGAGTACTTGTGAAATATATGTAGATTGAAGCAGTGGAAAAATCGAAAAAAATTAGGTCTTGAACTTAACATTATGTACACGAATTCCGTTAAATTTGATAGGTCTATCATAAGTTTTGTGGAAGTTACAAATACTTTAAGGAAATAGATCGAGAAATATATCAAATTTGAGCAAATATGTACTTTTTATTGCTATTGCTTATAGATAACAGCGATCAAAAAATCTAAAAAAATTCGGTCTCAAACGTAACATTATACACTTAAACTATGGCAAGTTTCAAACATTCATCAAAATTTTTGCAAAAGTTATGAATATTTTATCAAAATGCTTGAAAAATTACACTAATTTGCATTTTAAACTTGGGTTATTTTGTGGCACAGGTTGCTCATGTCGAATTTACTTCAAACTTTTAACAAAAAATTTTTTCATATCTTGATTGATTTGAAGAACGGAATGGAAAAATTCAACATTGCCAGAATAAGTGACACTCTAATATATTCATATATATTACAAATAATGTATTATATTGTTATTAGGGGTTGGATCTAAGTTAATTAACGCGGATTTCGATAGAAGTCGTTACTTTTTTTTTCATTAAAAAAATTGTTAGTAGGCTTAAAAGAAATTATTTATTATGAAAGAGTAAAAATATAATTTGTTCAACACAAAAAAATCATAATTTAGTCAGTTTTCATTACTTTCACCTAAAAACTCACATTTCGACTAATTGATGAGGCTCCCAAAGATAAAAAATGAAAATACTGCAACTATGAAAAAAAGTAGGTTTTTGTAATGGAAATCGGTCCAGTACATAAAAAATTGCAATAATAGATGTTAAATAATCATTTAACTTTTTTCGAATTCTCAATTTTTTATTTTGCATATTCATAGCTTATGAACAATGTGTTGGACCTCAAAGTCGCTTTAAGGGGGTGTTCTGGTTTGTTAGGTGATTTTCGAAGCGTATTTTTGGAAATTTCTTGCGAACGAACCATCAAAGCTATTGGATTGTTTTTTGTTTTTTTCTTGTTTATCAACATCTAATGTGTAACATATACTTTTTACGAAACTTTGTAAATTCCATTAACAACCTCTCGATGACCTTGAATGTGCCTATCTTGAGTAAAACGGTGCACACGATTCAGATCGTATAAAAAAAGGTATCGTCGTTCTTTTTTCGCACAATGATCAAAATTCATTATAAGGCATCATTAACGTGCTTTAATAAAACAAAAATCAACGTTTTTATGATCAATGAAACCAGTTGAAGTTGACATCGGAAATTCGGGTAGTTTCGAATGCATACATCTCCCCGATAAAGTCATACTCAATGATCACTGGGAGCAACAAACCGAGCATCGATTCCCGTATCACGAAATTCGGCTGCAGACAAGGAACGTCGCGTTCGAACGTAACGGCTCGCCGGGGGCACTTTACGAGGACATTTTAAACAAAATGCGGACGCTCGTAAAGCCGGGGGTCGTTAAGCACACGGGAAACAGGACCTCTTTTCTCCGCGCTTCGATCCCGTTTGATCGTTCCACGGCGCGCTCGAGATCCCTCTCCATTAGAAGAGATGGCTTTTATACCCCCTCTATTTACAAGGAATGTTTCTTCTCTCGCCGTTGGCTTCTCGCAGATAAGATTTACGCGCCTTCCGCTGGCTTTTCCTCGCCCCCTGGAAAAAAGCTTGCTTATTTCGTCGCCCCGATTAATCTCCCCTATTCTTCCGGCCTTTTTTTACTCCGATTGTCTCGCGACTCACCTTCGACGAATTGAATGAGTGAATGAATTTATCGTCGCAGTTACTCAGCTCGTCAGCCTTAATCAATTGTCGATCGAATTAGAATTCCGGTCGCGGAATCTTTCCTGGTGTTTCCGATCCTTCAAGGGAATATCTTCATTTGAGGGCTGGAAGGCATAGCGACCTCTGCGCGTGGGACAGTTAGAGAATGAAGGAACGAGTGAACGAACCAACCGCTGTCGAACGCGATTCAAAGGAATTTTGATCCGTTTTCAAAAACTAAACTCACGATATCTCCGAAACTAATCATCCAATTTGCACCAAATTTTGTGACGTATGACGCTCTGCTTCAGTGCCGCCTCCGAATTGGAAAAAAATATCATTTTTCATTAAAAATTGCAACGTAACATCAAACTTCTCTATCGCATATACTATCTATTTTAAATATATATTAGGTATAAATTGTTTTAAATCTACCCTACTCCAGGATCGTTATTGAAAACAATCATAAAATTGACGTTACAAACTAACCTCTCTATATACCTACATTAAAGAAAAAAATTTATTTTAGTAATTAAATATGTATTTCATTACATTAATGATATAAAATTTGATGTTCAACTTCTTGTAAAAAATAGCTTTATGTACATAATTGATTTTATAACTTTTTAGAGGAAAGCATAACGACCATTGCGCGTGGACAGTTAGAGAATGAAGGAATGAGTGAACGGACCAATCGCTGTCGAGCGCTATTAGACGGGAATTCGATCCGTTTGTAAAAACTAAACTCACGATATCTCAGAAATTAAACATCCGATTTTCGCCAAATTTTGAGACGTATGACTGCTTACTTCAGTGCCGCCTACAAGATAAAAAAATAATTATTTTTGAAAAAAATAATCATAACTAAGCAACAATATTTTCTTTTGCGTCCAACTGATATTCATAAGGAATGCAAGAATTTTGGCAGAAATTTTTTTGTTTTGAGCTAGGATAATGATCAACTAGATTTTCCAATCATTCTTGAAACAATTTTTAATAATAGATCAATATTGTTTTATGAATTTCTCTTACATTTCACTTCAAAATAACTGGTAAAAGATATTTTACACATAAATTGGAAATCATAGAGGGTAAATGATTAATTGGTAAAAAAGTTCAAATAAGTCAACATCTAGATGAAACAATTTAAAACGGTACAAAAGATTGAATGATAAAAAACTATTTTGTTTGTACTGTAATATATTCAAACATTATTTTGGTCTTTTAGAAATTTTTTCAGCAGTTTATTTTTGTTTTTTTATTATAATGTCTCAGTGAATTACTTTTCTCTATTACCTACTTTTTATGTTTACCATTAATATATATTCCTTGACTATAATTATGTACACTGCATTTTTTTATATTGTGATTTAAACTAAGGAACTGCTAGGCGAACTTGAAATATTAAAGACGTGGGACGAAGAGCTGTTTGAGGCGAACGATTGCTTTGGCGAAAAACTGAATGAAAAATTCAGAATTTCTGATAAAAAGTCTTTTTTTTCAGAAGATAAAAAACTTTTACTAAAAACCTGTGTTGAATTCGTACATTACATTTTTATATCAATATATATATATTATATGAAAGAAGGAAGATTAATGTTCAAATGCGGTTTTTAATAATATATGATGATTTCTTTTATCTTGGAGGTGGTACTTAAGCAAAAAATCATACGTCTCGAAATTTGGCGCAAATCGGATAATTAGTTTCGGAGATATCGTAAGTTTAGTTTTTAAAAACGGGTCAAAATTCCGCCTAATCGCGTTCGACAGCGCTTGGTCTGTTCACTCATTCCTTCATTCTCTAACTGTCCCACGCGCAGAGGTCGATATGCTTTCCTCTAAAAAGTAAAAAAATTAATCATGAATATAGAGCTTTTCTTAAAAAAAAGTTGAGAATCAAATTTTATATCATTAATATAATGAAATTCATTTTTACCTACTAAATTAAATTATTTTCTTTAATGTATACGGAGATATTAATTTGTAACGTAAGCTTTATATTTGTTTAGAGTGACGATTCTGGAGTAAGGTAGAATGAAAA
Source organism: Platygaster robiniae (assembly GCA_028476575.1). Classification (NCBI taxonomy): domain Eukaryota; kingdom Metazoa; phylum Arthropoda; class Insecta; order Hymenoptera; family Platygastridae; genus Platygaster; species Platygaster robiniae. Next base: position 766,593 of record CM052027.1, read on the forward strand.
CAATTTATGCTTTATATATTTAAAACAGATAGTACATGCAAAAGAGAACATTGATTTGACGTTGCAATTTTAAATGAAAAATGTTTTTTTTTTTTTGGAGGTGGCACTGAAGCGAAGAGAGTAATACGTCTTATAATTTGGCTCAAATCGGATAATTATTTTCTGAGATATCGTGAGTTTGGTTTTCAAAAACGGGTCAAAATTCCGCCTAATCGCGTTCGACAGCGCTTGGTCCGTTCACTCATTCCTTCATTCTCTAACTGTTCCACGCGCGGAGGTCCTAATGCCTTCCGGTTCCTCATGGTTTACAAACTTTACAGTTTGATCCTTTCGAAGTCTTTGGGTATAAAAAATACTTTTATTTCTAGAATTCCTCAAAGTAAAATCACGGTAAAACTTATCAACAATCTCTGCAATTTCAGTAATAGCCGCGGTTTACACAGACCACGCAGTAGTATTGCCACGGATTAGTCAGACAATGCGGTGAATCCGGTCAGACGTGTCAGCTCCCGCCGCTTTGTCGTCATAAATGAACGGCATGTGTAATTCCAATAGATTTTCTACCACCGACGTCATCAATTGCCCGGCACGCAGTGTTTCAACAGATTGTCCGAAGCTTCTTTGTTCCATTTATTTCCCGAAAAACCTGCCTCCAGGAACATCAATTCCGCTCCTCGGGGCATTATAATGTTTAAATTATCGCGCGCCATACGTATTACGCGGCGGATGTTATTTCAAATCTGAAAATGTAAAACTACCGAAGGGAACAGCGCGGGAAGCACTCTCCCGGGGACTCGATTCAAGAATAACACGGAAACGACTTTTCTTATACGGCAAGGGCTCCATGGGGTAGGTGTGCGAGGGTGTGCCATCTTACCCCCAACCGTTCCTATCGCGGGTTTTGTTGTTTTCTTTACTTTGTGCAAGCTCTCTCGTGAGAAACACTAACAGTTTAAACCTTCCGCTAACTATCGCGTACTATGAACGACTCGGGAAAGGCTCCTATTGCTTGGGGACAATTTTATCAGGAACTTTAGGCGTTATAGAAATCACGAAAACTTGAATGATCTTTTAGAATTCTATATTTGTCAGAAAAACCCCTCCCAAAAATTATTGTGTCCGCGCTCTTGGACAATTTGCTTGAATGTTTTTCGAAATAAGTCATTCCAACGTTTTTTTTTCTCGAGTCGAGAAGAGCGTCAAAAATGATAAAATAAGAAACCTTACAGCCCCACGATACACATTTCTTATCAAAAAATTCAGCCATCATCTTTTAAACCAGTTTCTACAAAATCCATCACGAGTTATGATACGAATGCGGGTCCCTAAAGAATAACGGTTAAAGTGAAAGCAAGATAAGTGAGATCGAGCCATATCTACCTCGGACACTCCCTGCAAGCCTGAAAAAAAACTGCGAATTTATACATTTCGTACCTTACTATTTTCTTGCCTTATCAAGAAGTCGCTATCCCCAATTCCCTCACAAAGCTGAATCTTGGATTTTCAACAACTGCAACACTCATCCCATATTTCTCTCGCTAGCGATTCACCAAAGTTTGGCCAGACACGGTAATACAAGCGCCCGAAAATCTCGTCACTTGGCGCCATCAACTTTAATTCACTCTAATCCCCTCAAAATCCCTGCAAACAAAATTCCGCATCTCAGGACTTGACATTGCGTGGCTCGCTACGAACACAAACCTCAGCCCAAAATGAGGTTATAATCCTGGCGAAGAAATCTTCTGTCTGCAATTTTAATGATAGTTGGCGAAAAGATGGTACCGAATTGTGTATTATTCTACAGGGTGTACACCAAAAATGAATATGTAATTCCTTATTGCATTTCGAGTCGAAAACTGCTTCACCACTTTTTATAAGACTCAAAATTAGAAAAGTTATTCAAGCTTGAAATTGAAATTTTTAATTTATTCATTTAAAATTTTACCCAAATTTCCTTTGTATTTTTCTGGGTCGAAAAGTCCTTTGCCACTTTTTACAAAAGTCGAAATCAAAAAAGTTATTCGAGCTTGAAGTCTGAGAAATCTGATTGGCTGAAACTTGTACCCCAAACAACTTTTTTGATATCGACTTTTGTAAAAAGTGGCAAAGGAATTTTCAACTGTAAAAATTATGAAGAAAATTAGGGAAAATTTTGGTTTACGAAGTTGTCGAGAGAGCGCATTTCTTGTTCAAATTTCAGGCTTAAATAACTTTTTTAATTTTGATTTTTACAAAGAATGGTATAGAACTTTTTGTCTCGAAGTTTAATGAGGAATCGCATATTTTTTTTTGGTTCAAGGAATTGAAAACACTCTGCACTGAGAGAAAAATATATTAATTGTTACAATACTGTATGGTAAACGGGAATCACTCTGACATATTGTACTTTTTGCTAGATAATGTATCAATTTTGAAAATAACACATTGTAAATATTGTCAAATGATGTGGTAGTTATAGATATATTTTGTTGTAAAAACTCCTATACATCTTCCGTTTTCTACTATACTCCTTGAACTCTTTGCAATATCATATTTTAATTCCCATTAATCCAGATTATTGAAAATTCCACGCAGTTTTTTCAGTATGCAGATCTGTATAGGTTCTTTTTGCAATATTTTTGTATACCTTCTAGGTTTCTAGTGCATTATATTGTAATATGATTCAGTTTTCGAAAAAGCTGGATAAAAGTAATGTAGTTCATTGTTTTTGCCATGTATGGTAAAAATTAGTTTGTAAAGTGAAATTTGCATTTTTAGATTTAAAATTTTCCGAAATCATACAGTAAAAACTGGCATACATATGGTAATTTGTACATTAATAGCAGTTTTACTGTATAACATTGTGATAGGAAAATGAATATTGCAGATTTTACAGTATAATTGTAAAAATTACAAGATTTTTTTCTCAGTGTGTATTGTCTAGGTATAAATGACTTGTGTCGTTTTCCTGGCGAAATCCTGTAACGAGGGTGAGCTTCGATCTGACACTGGGTAATCAATGACGTGATAAAGTGAAGGCTTTTTTCCTGATAAATGTCGCTTGACGTAAAACAAACGACAACAAGTGATGTAATTGCGAGATAAATGATGTTTGGTCGTTGATTAATGACTTGAAGGATTATCGGCAACAAGGAATTGAATAAGGGAAGGAGGTCATACAAATTGATTCTTAAGTGTTTACAAAGATACTCTGGTGGTTCCAAAAGAACGTTCCTTTGTGTTCCGTTTATTAACAAACAGAACGCAGAAAAGGAACGTTCTGAAAATTATTTTTAAGCCTTGAATTAAATAATTTCCAACATGAAATAATATTTCATGCAAGAATTGTTGGATATCGTCCTTTGGAATTTTATTTACAAGCGTTCCGTTACCTCGTTCAATTTGCAATTAAACGGAACGCAAAAGGAACGTTACTCTGCATAGATTTTCGACAAATAAAATAGTTCTGTTTTGGATTATTAAAAAAAGTTCATACTTTGCAAAACAAAGTTAGTAAAATTTGAACAAGTTCAATGGTTACAGCAGAGATTGAATATTTCTCAAAGCAAACTCCAGTAAGCTTTGAATCTATATCTAGGTGCCGGAGTAAGCTTCCGAAAAATCACACCACTAAATTCCAGTGGCAAGTGCCATCATTTAGTTAAACCCAGGGCGCCACGGCAATCGTAACAATTCTGCAAAATCTCTAGACGATTGTTTTGTTTATGGATGTGAATTGGAAATCTCGATACCTCGAGTCACGTAAAAGAGGTCATCTCTTTTCTAGTTACCTAACGTAAAACCTGCAATAAAAAAAAGAAATACAACTCACAGTTTTTCCACAAATTATAATATAATACACATCAAATTGTATAAAATTCACTTTTTATCTCCTGAACAGGAAACTATTTTAATCCTGAACAATTTTTGTGTTGGAATGAAACCTTTTTTCATCCCGGAATAATACGGTAACACAGCGGTTTAACATCCGGTGACGGAGGAGTCGACTGTTCGCTAGCAAGAGGGAGCTCACAAATTCACTTGTGAATTATTCAGTCCCATCTAGAATGTGGCGTTCACTTGCCATTGCGCTCGCTTCTCATTTCGTTCGTAGATATACCTCAACTCCGTATCGCTGCGCCCTAGATTTTTCAATCACTACCGGAGTTGGTGAATTCTTAGTCTGTAAAACTGCTTGCAGACACATCCCAATTTAACATTACATTGTGTTGATTTATGTTGCCACTCCTCTTTATCATTTAAAATAAAATACATCACACATAACACTTCTTTGATGCTAATGTTGAAATGGTCGTCTATTTTCTTGAAGCATAACTTAAGGAAAATCGTATTAAATTAGCCTCTTCACGAGGAAACTTTATCTTGGATTTGGAAAAATCAGTTCCTCATAATTGACAATATTAAAAATGACATAATGAAGTGACACATTGAACGTAAAAGTGACAGATATTCTTTATTCATTAGACAGTTTTGATATACATCACGATTGGAGCTATTTTTATAATTTTTAAAGATGTTTCACAATCAAATGCCTTGCAAATAGATACTTTTCGTCGAAACGTTAAATTTGCGGCAGCTTAACTGGGAGCATTACAATTCAGAGAACGCCCGAAATGTGTGAAAATAGAGTAACGAAGCTCTACATATTCATGGCGCAAAACACATCCGCTCAAATTTAATCCAATGCGCTCTCTTTCTACGATATCCCGAAACCTCGCCCGCGTCAGTTCTCGCATGACGTGCAGTTTTCTCAGTCACCTGTCTTTCAAGATGATTTACATTTTATGCTCTTTATTCCTGAATGTGTTTTTCGGACATGCTTACTGCAATTTTCAAGTATTATTCATTATTTTTTTACAGAAAAATCATTTTTTTAATGGATTTATCCTAAGAACAAACTATAAGTGTTAATAAATTATGTTCTTGCGTTGTTATTAGAAGGAAATTATATTTCATGAAAATCACACAAAGTCGTTTGATAAGTTCACATCGTTAAAACGTGAATTGATCATTACATCAATATTCTTTGGAATTATGAAGAAAATGCGTTATATTCAAGATTCGGACCTCCATTATTAAACACATTTATATAATTTAAACTGAAATTCGCCGAAACGTCATCTATTTACTGGAAGAGGAACCACCAACCTGCAAATATTGACGATCGAAAAACAATCGTAGAAGATGATTCAAACGAAATCATAAGATCACGTTGATAGAAAAGCTGACGAGAGCCAGTGTCAATATTTGCGAGGGCGATAAACAAGAGTCAAGCGTTTCTGGCGAGAAATATCGTCAGATATTTTCGCGCTCGACTGACTATCGCCGGAAAAATGGCGCTACTCGCGATTTGCGCGATACAGCGGAAACAAACCGCCCTGAAAAGACGCGAAATTATAGTATTCCGGAGTTATAGGATCGATGTTTTCGCCGGAGAAACAGGCCAGATCGAAAAAGGTGCCAAAAATATCGACGAGTTACGTAAAGTATTCGTTTCAGATTGGAAAATAATATATGTTCTCTATTGTTATAAGGTGCTCAGGCAGAGGGGCGTTTTGGAGGTTCATATTCCTTCCAAAATTAAGATAAAATTATTTTTCATTTTTTTATAAAAGAGGAATACATCTTCTTTAGAATGTAAAATTCTGTAACATTTTCCACGAATATTGTTGCATCGTAAACTACAAACTGCAAAATATACCTATCGTTTTCAATCAATCGCTTGCAATGAAAGCAACAAAATTGCTGGAAAAGCTGGAGGGCATTGGAAATATCGTACAGGATAATTTATTACTCCGTTTATTTGTTCCATGAAAATTTAATGATTGCGTACCTAACTGCAACCCACTTTGGTCCCAATTACCACAAAACATCAGAGAAAATTAAGTAAATTACTTTGTAATGAAATTTTTCCAGTATCTGCATGTTTCAAAGCATGTTATTAATTTCATTACATCGAAGATTCCTTTTTGTTACTGAGTAGAATAAAATATTAACACATACTACACTAAATAATTAAGAAGTCGATTCTAGATAACCTGTCAGTCCTCAAAACGCAGATGGAAGTGAGAAGCGAAAAATGAGCATCGCCCAAAGCAAAAAAAAAAAAAAACAAAAAACAAAACGAAGCAAGGACTTTCCATTGCACTGAAGGGAACTCAAGAATCTCCAGGCTAAAGGATGCTTTGTCTTTATTATTCCATTTAAAATAATACGCTTTATGCTACGTCAAAGTCTGTGGCGCAGCAGCCTCTTCACTTTTATTTCCGGCGGACTTTTTTTCCGTCACCTAAAACCTCGAAGGAAGCTTTCAAGTTCAAGCAAACCCGCGATTCTCAACTGTAAATAGCGATGGATGCAAAATAACTAGAAATTAAAATTTCATACTCTTATTGAGTTTTCAATTATTTTCGAAGTGCACTCGACTTTTTTCTTTAGTATGAATTGTGTAATTTGATTAATTCGAGAGGCGTCGTATTTTTCCTTCTGGTTCGTTTGGGAAAAAGTGCAGGGTCGAAGTGCGCATTGTTCGGGGAACGAGGAGAAAAATGTTGGCCTGACAGGAAAAAACGCGGTATGAGATGAAGCGGAAATAAAAGCCAGGAATTAATATTTGAGCTCTCTTTGTAATTGGAAATTGTCTGGTCGAATTAAAGCTGCAATGGAACTCAATCGCATGCAATCTTTTTTCATTTGAGGGACATAAAACATGAATATATTGAGATTTTTGTGGATATTGGATATTCTATTTTAGGTAAAATTAATTCACAATGCGAATGACTTTGATGTGTGGAATGAATTTGTTGTTCAAAATTTCTGCAATAAGTACCCTTCGTTTGGATAAAATAAAAATACAATGAAGATAATATAATATACAATGTTTCAGAAAAGGCGAGAAGTCGATCACTCAGAGGCACTTTTTCTATAAATAGTAATTTCTTGTCTATTTATTCAAAATGATCAATATTGCAGCCGCATATTAGGCCCTAATCAGTAGGGCAACCAAAAATATTTACGATAAAATGCAAAATGTTTATTTATTAATGCACGAAAAAACAGCGAAATATTCATGATCAAAGCAAATGTCATATTATTTGTATGTTTGTTTACATAAAATGAAAAAATTATAAATTTATGTATAAGTAATACATAATATTGAATAATATAGTATATTCTATCATATACTGTACTTATAATTATGTAATCATTATCTTAAATAAAATATAACGGAAATCCTTCTCGACAAAATGTTGTCTCAGTTAAATACACGAGTAAGGAAAAAGAAGTAATTGAGTTTAGGATCGTCGCTCGTTTGCCCCTAGGGTAGAAAAGCCCGTTGAAATATGCTGACTTTTAGAGAAGAGCAGGAGCGACCGCGGGAGCTGCGGTCTGCTCGATTTTACTAGGCAGGCATGTCCTCGGCAATTACCAAACTTTTTAAGTTGGAAAGATCCCTTCATAAGCAGAGCCCTGATCTCTTCGAAGCACTCTTCTCGCTCCCCCCGTTGCCCCGGGCATCGTGAAATATTGAGTTACTTTTTATCCGCGTTACCACGTGTATAATTGCCAAAGGAGTGACGTCCGCTCAAAAAGCAAGAAGTTTTCCCCAAGCCTCGCGAGTTGCTTTGAAGCACGGGGGATATTGAAAATGAAGCGAATTTTCGGACCACCGGGAGTTTGAAAGTTATGGAGAAAATGAGAAAAAAGTTTAGGGATGGGGGTTGCAGAGCTGGAAAGCCTTTTTTTTGAACTTTTTTAGTATCAATTTACACCTAGGAAGTGCATCTTTCAATTTATTTGTAATTCTTTTGGAAAGATTTTCTCCTTATGACATGAACGGAATGATTAAAGTAAAATCGAACCATACAACAGTTTTAAAATAATATTGAAATATATTTCTAAAAAACTTGGAATCTTTAAAATTATTGTTCTATAAAGAATTGATAAATGTACTAAGAATGTAAGAACGCTTGATTTGAGAACATGGAATCTTTGAAATCTACATGTAGATCTTTGAAAATATGAGATACAAAAAAAAAAAAATAAAAATACTCGAAATTTTTGACATGATTCGATGCTTTTGAAGAAAACTATTTTAAGGAATGTGATAAAATTTAAGAAACTCACAGTGATGCTAGAAAAACTTTCAAAATTGAATCAATACAAAAAAGGACAGGAAATACTTATAAATACCAGAATTGTATTGAATACTTACTAAACTATTAGATACGCTACGTAACTCTTTCAAGAATTAATGAAATTATAGAAATTCACGAAACTTTGACTTCGAATAATTTCAACTTAAGATAAAGTAATTTGATGAGCGGCGGATGAAACCTCAGCGTGGCCCCTAAGCCATCATTAATTAATGAGGCCCTTCTTTTTGTTACAACTGTTTCCTTCTTGTTTTTGAAATATTTTATATAAAATACCAACTCGCTATTGCTTTAAGAAACATTTTTCTCAAAACATATTTATATTTATGAAATAACCATATTCATTTCGAAAATGCTGTTTCCTAAAATTTAATTCCCAATTGAATAATAAGATCAGATAATAAATATTGCAATGGTTAATAAAATTGCTGAATGTTATAAAGACATAACTTTACATTAGTGTTTTTTTGTTCATTGAATATTTTTCATTGTTGAATTTTTGTAATTAATAAGTTCATTATTCAAGTATTATCTTAAACTTGAATACCTACATTTAATTTTGGCAGATTCATCAAGTTCATCATCAAAATCAATATTTTCCTATATAAATCTGATTCAATACGAATTATAGCCAACATAATTGACCATCCAAACGGTTGCTTATTGCTTTTTTTCAATTTTCAGTTACTTTTTTCTTTTCTTTTTCGTTTTTTGATATTTTATTCCTGTAAGAATATTTAGGATTTTCCTTTTCATTTTACGAAGGTCCTTTTGGGAAAGAGCCCCAGGCAATCGTAAAAGATACAAAATTTCCATACCATACAAAAAAAATTAATAATAAAATCTATACAATGTCATATTCTACAATACAACCCTTTTTTTCTTTTACAAGGCACCATTCATAGAAGCTGCCGAGCGCACAAACCCTACCATTTCGGAAATGTAATTTGTCAAGGTGCTAAGAATGGTGGAGGTAAATTTAGCCATTGTAACAAGAGCCTCTGCAACAGTGCCAACATCATCCTTCCACATGTACATGCAACAATTTGTACTGTGATAAGACTTAATTTCAGTTTCCCCTGACTTGCCGAAGCCTGATATTTCTAGAATGATTTCTTACCTGATCAACCACAAAACTTGTTACGCATTGACCATGAATAAGCAATCTATCGCCTAAAAACTGTAGTAAATCATTATTTTCTTTACCGAAGTATTCAAGTAGATCACGTTTTTGGCGTTACAAGAAAATATATCCATATTATCCCACTGGGTTAAAACAACTCATCAATTTCCCGCACCTACTCGATTTTCCAGTCAATGATTCCTCACATTGAATTCATATGTGAGAAAAAATCCGCCCGAAGCCAGGATCCGAACCCGGGACCTCTCGATTACGCGTCGAGTGCTCTACCAACTGACCTACTTCTGGACGTATTCGTTCTCACATATGAACTCAATTGGAGGAATCATTGACTGGAAAATCGAGTCAGTGGGAATTAATGAGTTACAAGAAAAGTATAACCCCTGGTCCTTGGAGCATAATATCATTTGTTTTCCTTGAATTAAATTGAAATTTTGTTGCGTTATTAGAAAAGTAGAACTTCTGTCCCTTGGAGCATAAAGTACTTTTTTTTCTTGATCAAAACATTAAAAAAAGGAAAAAAATATTCAGGCCTTTTAGAAAAAAAAAAATTTAACAACCTTGTCACAACATGAAAGTAGGATCTGCTGGAACATGCTAGAGTAAACAATCGGGCGTAAACGATTGCCATGAGCGATGTGTTATTCATCGTGTAAAGTTGACAGGTCCTTATTCATCAATTGAGCGTCCAATCAGAAAGTTTGGGACCAAGTTGCCGGCGCATTTAATGGCGCAGTCGCGGCCGGGCTCGTTGAAGGCGTGGCGTGCGAGTAAAGTAATGAATATATTTGCATATCGGGGTAATTACCGAACCCGTCACTGGCACAAGGCATGCACTATGCAAGGTCGCGGCGCTTGCTTGCCAAATGTGGAACGTTCTATGCCAAATCAAACAACTTTCATACAGCCTGTCCCGAATTTGCACGTCTCAAAAGATGCATGAATAGTGACCAGATCTAGGACTTCGAATGGTTCAGAATGTCAAGATTTTGAATCATTTATTTAAGACTGATGAGTTCTAAGACATGGCAAAAGCGTTCATTCAAGTCCAGTGATGCCAGATCGCTGAGAAAAATTCTACCAATCCGTGGAAATGGGACGAGATGACGAGACAAAAAATGAGAAGCTCCAGGCCCATGCACCTCGAGGTCCCTGTGGGATTTTGTAACATCTATTATCTTGTCGGGTCCAATCCGGTCCGGAAAACGAATCCCACGATTGGCGGGATTTTTCTCAGCCATCTGGCATCACTGTTCAAGTCCCTTCTTTCTTCCAGAAGGTAATCATTATTTGAACAATAAATTGGTCGCTTGTGTCAAGATGCAGAGACGCGAGGAACAATCGACTACCAATTTCGGTGGGAGGGATGCTTCACCTTCCCAGTAACTTGGGATTCCATGGAGCCAATGGATTATTCGAGCCCGTTAATTGAGGGCTTGGAACGAAGGAGCTCCGGGATCGTAGAGGGAGACAATTAGCAATTAGCATGGTCATTCAGTCGGATGATTCATTAGGGATGGCCGACAAGACGGGACTCTTTAGGTCCAAGTGTGCGTTTGAATAAATAATTGGACGGATCGAAGCGACGTGCGCAGAACAATTTTTTTTTCGCACCCGGACTTTCAATGCGTGGACACGTAGATCAAATGTTTTGACGCGTAGAGCTGACGTCCAGCGCATGTCATATCGATGCGACGCGCATTGAATTCCGGTGTCCAACGCCCTGACTGTACCTGTGACAATTTGTCTATCTGTTGAATGATAATTGTTCCTGGCCATATTCTGAATTCGACTATTCTGTATTCAGGTTGCATCTATACAGAAAGTCTTGAACGTTTTTAGGACAAGCATTGAATTCAATGCCTAAAAAGAATCATCTCAATGGACCGAACTCGTGGATGATTGGATCCCTTGAATATCTAGTTAGAGGCGAGAGAAATGAGTGCGAAAACGAGACGCTCTTAGCCCTGACATTGCGAGGAAAATGCTCAGCTGATTGGGATCCAAGTGTATCTCTTGTCACGGGCAACGGTTAACGATAATTGGAAGCACACCACCCACTCCTTCCAGCACCTCACCCTCGGAGCCCGCGTAATGCTCGGAACACCGAGTGGTGATTTAGGGAACAGAAACGGCGGGGCTGTGAAATTATCTGCTGGCACCGGCGATGTTTCGCCATTTTCTCTCCCGCGTAATCGCGTTATCCATGCACTGGGCTGTACAAAAATTAAGAGTGGAATTTCGCGCTCATTTGCCTCTCCTAATACGATATTTTCAACACTCAGCCCTCGGACGCGAGTGGCGATTAATTGAATCAACCGGGAAAATTTGTTTTCCCGGGATTTTTCTTGCGTTACGTTTTACAGTGAAGGCCTTTATCGGAAAAAATAAGGGTCGTTGTGTTATAGGGGGGAGGGGGGGGGGGGAGTTTCGATTATGACCCTTTTTTGTTGTATCGGTCTTTTTGGTCTGTCAGGGAAAGGAGTATAACTTATAGTAATGTTCGTGCATGTTGTATATAACGAATAAGTGTGTAAAAATGAGAAAAATGAAATAGTTTTTGAAGAAAAATAGCAAACGGTAATAGAACAAAATGACAAGAACTAAAAAAAACGAAACAAGCAAGAAGTGAGAAGAAAAAATCATAATGAAATCAAGAGAACAATAGAATCAAGAACGAAACAAAAAGGAATGAAACGAACAAAAATTTAACGAAAACGAACAGTCTGAAAACAAAAAAAAAACTATTATTTTCTCTTTGATAATAAAATGAAGCGAAGGGAACAAAATTTAAATGCAATTAAATGAACCGAAAAAAAAAAACTAACAAACATTAACGAACCGGGAAAAAATCAAACAGATGAACAAATTGAATAAAAATTAAACAGAAGCAAACAAATGTATTGAAATTTGGAGAAAAGCAAAAAAAATCTATCAGAAACAAATAATAGTGCACCAAAAACAAACATACATGAAGCAAAAAAACAATAATCAAACAAATTAAACAATAATGAAACAAGAACGAAAAAATTCACGAGAAATCGAGCGAAAACGAAGAAATTCAACAATACTAAGACAATGACGAACGAAAATCAAACAAAAACAAACGATATCCAAACGAAAGACAATCCAATTTAACGAAAACCAAACAAATTAAACGAAAATCGAACAAAAATCAAATGAGGTCGAGCCAAAACGAAAATAAATGTAACGAGACGATTAAATCCAATATCAATCAAACGAAAACAAACAAATAAAACAAAAAATCGATAAATTCAACATAATTCAAACAAAAAAGAAAAAACAAATTTAACAAAAATCAACAAATGCAACAAAAATCGAAAGAAAACAAACATACCTAACGAAAATCAAACAAAAATCAAGTGAATTCGAACAAAAACAAACGAAAATTCTAATAGAAACGAGTTCAATGTCAATCAAACAAAAACAAACGAATTCAAAAGAAAAATTGACGAATCCAGCAAAAACCAAAGAACAAACGAGTTCAATAAAAATCAAAAAAATTTGTTGAAAATTCAACAAAATACACGGTAACCAAACAAAGTCAAACAAAAACAAATAATAAACAAAATAAACTGATTGCAAATAAATTAAACAAAAACAAACAAATGAAGCACAAAAATAAAAAAATTCAACGGAATTGAACAAAAACTCAACAAATATAAAACAAAAATCAAGTAAAACCGAAGGAAAAGAAACGAAGATGAAACAAAAGAATTTTATATAGATCAAACAAAAACAAACAAAACTACAACAATCACGAAAAAATCCAACAGAAAACGAATTAATTAAAAAAAAAAAACTAAAAATTAACAAGATAATCAAAGATTGAACAAAACAGCGCAATTCAACAAAAATCAAACAAAAGCAAAGAATTTTCTTCATCTATCTACAAATTCAGCAAAAATTTAATGAAATGACCAAATGAAAAAAAAAGCAAACAAACTTAACAAAAATTCAGAGAAATGGAACAAAAACATACAAAAGTCTAACAAAGTAATAGAAACAACGACTAACAAAAACTAAGCAAATGTAACAAAAAAAAAAAAAACATAAAAACTACACAAAATGAAACAAAAATCAGACAAAATGACACAAAAATGGAACGAAAATCCTGAGATAAAGAACATTGCAGAAAATAGTTCTGTTTTAGTTTAGGTTTAAAAAAATCACAGCTTTAGTTTCTTGGATAAAATTTTGATATGTTTTGGTTGCAGTGGCGTACCCAAGAAAAAAATTCCCTAGTTCCGGTTACCAGATGAAAAAACAACAATCCTAGTCTCTGTATGCAAAATAAAATATTTTGATTTCGGTGTTTACATAATGAGAATATTTTTTCCAATTTTCATTAATGTTCTAAAAAGATTTTTTGTTTAAGATAATATTCTTAATGTTCATGTAGCCATTGCAGAAGAGCTTTTGCGTAATGTATTTCAAATATGAAAAATCGCAGAATGTTCTTTAATTATTACACTTTTTAACAATGAATTATCATTGTTTATTGATCTCATTCCTTTCGTTTATCTATATATAAATTTTTTTCGTTCAATCATGAATCTCATTTATTTATCCATTTTCTTAAGACTGAGATAACATTTTGCATCGATTGGAACTAAATCTCCTGGTTTCTTAGATTAACTGGTCTCACTTCTGAAAAAATTTAAAAAAAGCAATCATTTGGTAAATTTAGTCGGTAAAATAGATAACGTCTATTCAAGTATTCACATTTCAAAGTTTAGTGTTCTTACTTTCTGTTAAAAGATCCTATTCTTCATTATAAGCTATTGCTGCTCCAAAAGTAGTCTGCTTGCATTATTTCATAATCGGCGCATTACAAATTATGAAAAAAGAGGTGTTATATTTTTCCTTTTTTTATACCAAACGTTCATACATTTATAACTATTCAATAAGCACATAAGCATTTACGAAAAAAAGGCTTCGCAACAAAACAGTATGAGAAAACTTGAAAAAATTTGTTCTGTTTTAGTTCCGGTCTCGACGGTCGCTGCGAAAATCAAACAAAAACACTCTCAAACCGCAAAAAAGCGTGAAACGCTTTTAATCCTAAAACGCGACGAAAAAAAAATCTGGGTCTCATCATACCCAGTAAATAAAAACTTTTTTGGGGCTTCCGACTCTTCTCACGGTCCCGATTTCACACTCACTCGGCATTAGAGCCAAACTTTTGGAAACTTTTCGCATGAATAGCAACGCGGAACGCGACGGAACTTCCAATTAACGCTAAGTTGATGGATTGGTTAGGCTGTCGGAAAACATTGTGGCTTCGCGCGAACACGTGTGCGATCGATCCTTCTTAAATTGAAAACGCTAAGCTTCCCAGTAATTACAATTTTTTTTTCAAAAAATGTGTTTCTGAATTGCAGCTCATTCATAGAAAATTACCATGATTAAAAGTAAAGTAGATGAAACATGGAACGTTCTGGACGAATTTGAAAAACATCATCCATTCAAAGGTTTAAGAATGAGTTGACTCAGCTCTAAGTAACTAAGTAAATTAATTAAATCCCACGTTATTTGAGATAAAATGTTCTTTTATTCCGCACTCTAAACGTCCTGTACTTTTTTCGTTTAAAAAGAAATAAAATACCTGGACTCAACAAAAATCTCGGGTCGAGCAAGTCCAACGCGAGAATAAAGACGAGCGTTCCCCAGCGCCGACCCTTCATAAATCTCCAAGCTTCTGCCAGCGTCTTTTGCCCTCGGGAGCCCCGGTAAATAAGCCGCCGCCGGAGTTTTAATTATTACTATTTTTGCATTCGCCCCCGTAACTGCCGGCTCTGGATTCCAGATTTAATTATGCAAATCGCTAGGCCCACTAGACAAAGTAAATATTTGCACGACATTCCGGGAGTCGAGTTTCCGGAGGGTTGACTTCTCTTTGTCGCGAGGCTCACAATAAAATCGAGCTGAATTTCACTGAGAGAACAAGCCTTTTGTCAACACTTGTGATTTTTTCGATTGATCGACGAGCGCAAGAGCGGATTCTTTTCCACGTGAAAATTTTTTCACCCAACAAGTTGATGGAAAGCTTACATTTTCCATTCCAGTGATAAGCAACCAAGATTTGCACCGCAGGGAAAACGCAACGTGCACTATCTGAAAGGAGAAACTGTCATTCCAGAATGTATCGGCAAAACAAAGGTGCATGAAGAACAACAGCAATATGACGACGAGGATAAATTCATGGCGTACTTTCATCGTCGTGGACGTTTGTCTGTGTGATGCAGTAGTTGAAAAAGATGAAAACAGTGCACCTAGAGCGAACTTTTTGCGTAATTCATACCAGGGAAAAAAATTGCGAGGGTTATCTACAATCTAGAACGTTGTGATGATGTGTTTTGTTTTACGTGAAACGGCATGACAAGTTTCACAATTAGCTTATTGTACGTGGGTTTTCGTGCGACAAGCTGAGGAATGAGGAATAAGTGTAAATCATACAGTTTTTAGGTTTGACTTAGTATTCATCCACTGGAACAAAATACACAAATATGCGCCAAGTCGCTATGTAGCGCCTTCGTCGTCATGAACTAAACGTTCAAAGGACCTGAAATCGAGATTACTGATTCTGACTCTCACAGAAATCCTTCAAGCGAGATAAAGCATTCGAGCAGCCATCTGTGGCGTGGCGCTCGAAGCTCGGCGCCAGCAGTGGGAAATTCAAAAAAGATAGTTTCAGCCTTTCGTCGTACAAAAAGCTTTCTTCTACTTCCCTTTATCAATCTTCTCAATCAAATATGCATCAATTAATAAATTATTTTTCAAAAAGAAGATTCAAACTCAAAATTTTTGAATTCTCAAAACATTGATGAACATAAGCTTGACACGTGAAAACTGTTGCGGCGTTTCGACGATTATCTAATAAACGAAAGAGCACATTGAAAAAAAAAAAAAAATGAAACAAAAACGAACGAATCGAATAGAAAATCAATAAATTTAACAATTAAAAAAGTAATTTGAAACGCTCCTTAACAATGTAATTCATCATATAGTCTAATACATCCGTTAGTGTGAGAGGAATTTCTTTACTTTGTCAAAAATAAATTCTCAACGGGACTCAATTAACTTCATCAAGTGTTGTAAACAGCACGCTACAATCAAGACTGATGTACCCATACTCGTACATACAGTGCGGGTACAAGATGTACCCGTACTCTTCTTTCCTTATATTTTGAGAATAAATTGAAAGAGACATTTCTTATTATCTCAAGATGAAAATAATGGAGATGATGGGATCTTAACTTTGATCCTTATTTAGTCTTGACACTTTCATACATGGTGAATAAGAATGGAGGGAGAGAGGAGAAAGAGATTCTTATGGGATTCTTTATTAATTGATTATTGACATGCATGGTTTGGGGAATGAACACATGAGTCAAATTTGTTCCTGAAGAGGACTGAAAATGGAAGGGTTGAAAGCTTGAATGTTAAATGAAAACAAGAGAGGAAATACGTTGTTTTTAATTAGTTTCCCTCTAATCAAGAGGTTATTGCTCCAAGGATGGAATTTTACATGAAAAATTTAACAATAATTGAACGAAAAAAAAACAAACATGACGATGCGTTATTTTGTTCCATGCCAAGCGGCATGAGAAGTTTGACAATCAGCTTATTGTTCATGGGTTTTCGTGTGACAAGCTGGAGAATGAGGAATAAGTGTAAATCTTTCAGTTTTTAGGTTTGACTTAGTATTCATCCACTGGTACAAAATACAAAAATATGCGCCAAGTCGCTATGTAGCGCCTTCGTCGTCATGAACTAAACGTTCAAAGGACCTGAAATCGAGATTACTGATTCTGACCCTCACATAAATCCTTCTAGCGAGTAAAAGCATTCGAGTGGCCATCTGTGGTGTGGCGCTCGAAGCTCGGCGCCAGCAGTGGGAAATTCAAAAAGGATAATTTCAGCCTTTCGACGTGCAAAAAGCTTTCTTCTATTTCCGTTCATAAATCTGCTCAAACTAATAAACATCAATTAATAAATTCTTTTTGAATGAAGAAGATTCAAACCCAGAATTTCTAAATGCTAAAAACATTGATGAACTTGAGCTTGACACATGAAAACTGTTGCGGCGTATCAAAGGTTATCTGATAAACGAAAAAGCCCATTGCAAAAAATTAACAAATGAAACGAGAATCTAATGAATGAAACAAAAAAAATCAAATCGAACGATAATTAAACAAAAGTCAAGTGAAATTAAACAAAAACAAACAAATTTGACGATGTTTTGTTTTATTACGTGCGAAGTGGCATGAGTAGTTTCACAATTAGCTTATTGTACAGGGGTTTTCGTGCAAAAAGCAGGGGAGTGAGGAATAAATGTAAATCTTATAGAGTATTTGTTTAACTTGGTATTTATCCATTCGAAAAGAATACAAAAATATGCACCGAGTAGCTGTTTAGCGCTTTCGTCGTCGTAAACCAGACCAAGAGATTACTGATTCTGTCTTCCATATCAGAACGTTCACACAGAAATCTTTCTAGCGAGAAAAAGCTTCCAAGCAGCCATCTGTGGCGCGACGCTCGAAGCTCAGCGCAGGCCGCGGGAAATTCAAAAAGGAAAGTTTGAATCTTTCGACGGACTACAAGATTTCTTCAACTTCTCTTTATCAATCTTCTCAATCTCATTTAAATTTATTATTCTTTTTCATAAAAGGCTCAGGCCCTTGAAGAATCAAACCCAAAATGTTTAATTGCCCAAAACATTCATGAACTCAAGCTTGACACGTGAAAACTGTTGCGGCGTTTCAACGATTATCTAATAAACGAAAAAGCCCATTGGGTTGAAGGGATTTGGTAATCGAATTCGAGTTTTGTAGTTGGTCACAATTCTCGTGAATTTAACCGAGCGTGTGTGAGTTTCGCGCGTGTTTGCCACGTACAAACAGTGAATTCAAAGAACCAGCGAATATTTTACTTGACGTTTCATTCTCGTGTCTATGTTTGAGGTTTTGTTGAATCGAAGCTTTTTCTCGTTTTTCCAATGACGTGTCAATTGCAAATGCGATTTCGTTATCGATGGGGTCGTCATTAAACTGAATTATCATGGTTTCGTTGGTCCATTCGGTTTGGCCATATTTTCTTCAGAAGCTTTTAATGATTTAAATGTAATGATGAACATCAGTTAGAATTCATGAACAGATTTGATGATTTTTCTCTCGAAAGCTTGTAGGGGAAAGCTGACCAAATATATGGCATCTGTGATTTTCGCTCATCAAGAGTGATAATTTCGAGATTCTCGGCAGCTACATGTTGGCATAATCCTAACGCTGTGAGTGTTTTCGGGAGCGAGATGAAACTGATACAGCGCGGTTGACGAGACAAGCTCCACCGCAGCGCGCGCTAATGAGAATCTCAAGAGCTCCAAGTTTCTTACTCCAACCACGCTTAACCCTACGTGTTCGGTGAAACCCCTACATCTCCTTTCCATAGCCTATAATTCACACGTACACGTACAGAGATTGGAAACCAAAAAAATCAATCTAAAATCGCCCAAAGAAAAAGTCCTAATTGTTAAACATTACAGAGCTATAGTCTTATAGTTTGAATTTACGATACTTCAAGGCTTGGGATAGCAGAAAATGAGATTTATGATTGTTTAAAGTAAAATTTCTCATTAATCAGATTATTTCGTTTATGTCCAACTCATATCGCTAATTAAAATAGAATTCTTTCGCAGTCTTGAGTCACACATTTTTATGTTCTTACTAAATAGAATGCAATTGAATTTTTGTGATTTGCAAGTTACAAAGGTGTAGATTTTTTTTTTTTTTTTTTTTATATTCGTGATGATTCTTTGGTTTCTATAAATTTTGAAAAAATTTTCAGGGATAATAATGAATTTCCATTCAGCTTTCTAGGGTTTGATGATACAGAGATTGCAAATTCAAAGAAAGAAAATTTGTTTTTTTACGATTTTTCTAAAAAATGAAACTGCTTGGATTGACAGTTTTCTATAGATTCTTGAAATTTAGATATTGTATATTTATATAAAATCGTGTGTTTTCATCTCGTATTTTTACATATTTTAATTCTAATAATTTTCGATATAATATTAATAACAACAACAACAACAACTATAAAAAAATAAAAGTAATAATAATAACAATAACAATGATAATAATAATAATAATAATAATAATAATAATAATAATAATAATAATAATAATAATAATAATAATAATAATAATAAGAATAATAATAAGAGTAATAATAACAATAATAATAATGATATACATATTTTATTTTATTTCACTGAATCTTTTACTAGATTTTGAAAATACCATATGCTATAGTATTGGAAATTTCAACGATAATAAGTATTGAAATTGATTTTTGAAAGAACGGTATTTCGCTTCAAAAATGATAATTTTTTTTTTCGTATTTTTTTTTTTTCTTGTGTTATTTCAATTGAAAGAATTTTCTTATAAGTTTATGGTTTTTTATTATTTCTAGAATATGTATGCTCTAGGATTGTGAGTGTTATTAATTCAAAAAAAAATTATATCTACATTATTTCTGATTATTCACTATTCGCCAGTTTTGCTGACGTTCTTTTAGTGGTTAGTAACGAAACTTTGCAAATCAAAGTTTTTTATGAATTACTTTTATTTTTGCAGATTGGTATGAAGTGTCCTCACATTCGATGCTCTAATAGGAATAAGAATTTTGAGAATTTGAAATATTTTTGCAGGTTTTTAGAATTTCAGAATTATGTATATTTCTATTTCTTTCATCTTTTTTTAAGTTTTTTCTGTGAATTTCAGAATTATCACTTTTCAAGCGATTGCTCTATAGAATTTTAGAATCCGATACCATAGCATTGAAATTTTCAATGATTATGAGGATTTGAATTGATTTTTTAGGAATAACAACTTTTTGTTAATTTATAGTATTTTTTTTTCCAAAATTTTTTTATATTTATATAATTGAAATGATTTTCTAGTAGTTTATGAGTTTTTCGTATGCAAATTCTAGAATCATAAGTATTTCAGGATTATCAGTTATATAAATATTTAAAAAAAATAATAATGAAATAGTTTGAAAATGATACATTTTTTGCACTGTTTTTCCAATTTTATAAATAACCGAATTTTTAAGGTACTTTAAGTATTTTTGTAAATTTCAGGTATTTTTGTAGATAGCTACATCAGTAATCAGAATTCGAACTATAAGAAGTCAAGTTTTGATCGATTTCAGTAATTTTATAAATTTCTGGTAAAATTGCAACCATACAGATTTTTTATGTTGAATAAAATTTCTTAACATACGTCCTTTTTTCTGGAATTATAACATTTTATCAAAATTTCATGTATTTTTATAAAACGTACGTTATGGACAACTTTGATTCTGTAGAATTCGGAATTTCATAGATTGTAGGTATTCGTCCAGATTTTTTAGAAAACAGTTCTTCCATAGAATTCTTTTTCTTTTTCTATTTCTTGAAAGACTTTTTATTAATTTTATGGATTTTAATGTAGATTCTTAGAATTTAACACTTTACGGTTTAGAGTTATTTATATTTCTTGCGCTCTAGTACCTTCATTTTATTCCAATTCCATATTTTACAATGTGTAAAAAATTTTCTAATTCCTTTTCTTTACGTTATCCCAGCAGAAAAATGAAAAACAAAAATATTCATTAGTAAAAAATTCTCCGGAAGCATAGATTATCGTTATTTTCGAGTAGGTGCGATATTAGGAATCGAGTAGGGGCGATATTAGGAAAAACAACTTTTGGAATTACATGAAAAAATTCGCTAGTCCTCCAGATTTCAGTAAGTACATTTATGAAAATCCTTACGTATTTTCTTATTTAAATTCTTTTTTTTAATCATTTTTTTTGTTTTAGAAATATAACTTAAAGTTATACTGGTCGTTTCGAGTTGTAACTGTCATTTTATTTTTTATTTTTTATTATTTCCGACGTTTCGGCGACCTGTATGTCACCTTTTTTTTTACATAAATTTTTTTTTTTTTTCAAAATACAACCTTTTAGCAATAACAAACATAATTCGAGAATAAAAATCACTACTTACTTACATGAGAAACTACAGCATCATGATAATATGATCGATAAAAACATCGTTACGACTTGAATTATTCCCTTTTTTTCTATTCGAGGGAATTATATGTTAGTTTTCTCGCATTGAAATAATCCATAAAATATGACGATTATTTTTTATCCTCAGCGTTTTAGGAATTCAAATTTACTTATATAAACAGAATTTAATTTTCATTTTCCACGTATCAATATTCTAAGCCTCTTCAGAATTTATATTTCACTGTGTATATCATCTACCTTCATTCACCTAGACACACGCCACGTCACTCTTGATCATTAGTCAATTCAACAACTCGGGATCTGGGTTCTGATTTCATTCTTGGCATATTTGT
The DNA here is from genome assembly GCA_028476575.1 of Platygaster robiniae. Lineage (NCBI taxonomy): Eukaryota > Metazoa > Arthropoda > Insecta > Hymenoptera > Platygastridae > Platygaster > Platygaster robiniae. Next base: position 788,324 of record CM052027.1, read on the forward strand.
CAGACGCTATTAATGTTCATTCTCGCAATTAAGTTGTGCCAACATTTTATGTACGAGCCGTCGTAATTAGAGGCCGAAAATTACACGCCGTTGAGTGAAAACGACGGCTATTAATCGTTCCCGTCGACGCGTGAATTTTCACCCTTGCACCCGGCACGAAATAATTGACGCCGGCGGAACCCGAGTGATGACCCTCAGCTCTCAAAATGAGAGTCGTCTTTCCACTTTTAAATGAGCGAAAAAAATTTTATTCAACGATAAGTATTCCGATTATTCAAAGAGAAAAATGGTAATGTTTTTATTACTTCCATGATTTATTTACAAAATTTCTATACCATCATAAGCAGAATTAGACAAAATAAGACGTAAAAATGGCACAAATAAGTTTTTTTGTGACTCAAAGTTCCACTTGTTTGTGGGAAACACGAATAGATTAATCATATTTCAAACGTTAGTCTCGTAATCCCACTATTCTTCCTCCTTTCAACTTTGTGTCATTTTTTCTCGCGCCTAATGCGAAACAAAGCCCCCAGAAAATCGTGGCAAAGTGACCGTTAATGCGATGAAAATTAAAAAATCGACGCTCCACCGAGTGACAAAACGCTCTCGGATGTAATATCGCGGGGAAAGCAATTTCGCGGACTCGCTCGGAAGCAGGTGACAGACTTTGCAATAGTGAATAGGGCTGCGCTCTTCTCTGTCCCTCGTTTCTTTCTCGCAATGCTTCTTTTTCCCACTTTTGTATATAGCTATACAAGCCTACACTGCCGTTGGCAGTTCTGGTCATTTGCAGTTCAATGCCGCTCGTATTTCTATAATCGACCGGAATATTATTCTTTTATGGAATGCCTCTTTCAAATGCTCGAAAAGTATTTTCAGAAGAAAAGTGTCCTCGAGAGCCAGATAAATTACAGAAGTATATCTCCCACGAAAATGATGAAGGTGAGGGTTTCGTTTGGTTTTTTTTTTAGTGACAGTCAGAGCGTCTACCCCCATCCATATTTGTGAGCAGTCCAGTATATTCGATCTCTGAAGAGCATCTAGGCAGAAGAGTTAACAAGGCGATTAGTTCGCGCATCCCGCAACTTTTTTGGGAGAAAATGGAGTGGACGGTTCTTTTGTGCAGAAGGCATTGTCTGCTTCTCGACGTGGGTGGACGTTGTTGCGAAGGAAAGGGTCAACGGACGCGAGAAATTGCAGAGGGTGAATGGGAGAATGGAGGCACATTGTAACAGAAGGCAGCAGCGGCACCTGCGGATAAACAAAAAGAGCCTTGCGGCGTGTCGCTTACGACAGATCAGAAATGACAATGATGAATGGCAGTTTTTACCGTCCACCAACGTCATGTGAATCAAATATCCTTATTCCGTTAAAGGCAACTAATCCGAATTCAAGTAATGACCCAGTAGGAAAAAAAGTTCTTCTAAGTGTGAGCTTGGCACTCGACACAAAAGTTCCTACGAAGAGCGTGAAAGGGTGTGTTGGAAGTAATTAATTCGCAGTCGAAACAGTATCTCGAAGTTCGATGTTTACTCAGCTTGATTCGCGCATCCTCCGTAGCCGGTGGATTTGTGGTGTCTATAGAGGGATACCTCGGTGGCAATGTGTCTTTGCCAAGCATTGGTCGAATATACGTGACCGGGAAAAGGGGGGTCGCGTTTGTACAGGCTTTATTCGCCTCCTTCCTACTCCCTGGGATCGCCAAGAACAATATTCGCATAGGACGACTAAAGCTGAAATTCTTGGCCCGCGAACGCTCGGGCTTTGTAAATATCTGCTAGCTAAGGAACGGGTGCGCGATCTTTCCACCCGGACCCAGATAAGGGCTTGCGGATTCTGGTTATAATCGTGGAAGGAAATCCTTTAAAGGAAGTGATTTCTCCCATGCATAGCCTCTTTAAGTAGCTTATTTGACTCGAAGCTTTATGATTTATAATAACTGCTTCGGTTACTGATAAAATCGAAAAGTCTGACTCCAATTCTGATGTTTTGATTTTCCATACATTTTGGTACGGAGCAATATTGTAGCGGTCATCATTTTATTAACTTCATCTGAAATCTCCCGCCAAGATGAGCTTCAGTGCCTTGCCATCAGATGGCTATCCCAAAACTTATTCTTACGCGAGGAATATCAAAGGTGTTGAAAACAAGTCAAGTTCCAACAGCGCTGCAGAATACCTCACACTACATTGCACCAAGCTATTTTCCTAAGCAGGCTTGTTCGTTGGTGGAATAAAATATCCGTGTTCCTCGTGTTTGCAAGTGTTTTTGTTTAGTGCAAACCTATCATTAATAAAGTATTTTGTAAATTATGTTTATATTTTTGCGAAACAATAACATTTGAAAACGATATAAGTTATATCTTTATTCATAATTTTATCTTTTATGTTTAACGAGCGACACTGGTACATTGAGTATCTTGTAGATCTAGAACTTTGACATTCGCTGTAAATAGTCCGGGTGATCTGGTCGAGGATTCATCACTAAAGCGCCGATAGTGACTAGAGAAAAGGTCCGGAATGAATGCTTTGAACCGCGCACTTCATCTCCAATTGAACCTTTCGCGTGCTCCCGCGACAGTGAGAAAAAGCGAGTGCGGAGCCGACTGGTGGCGTGGTGAGAACTAGAGTGGGGCCCGGTGAGGTGGGCGCTCAGTCATCCTCAGGTACGTATATTTCCGCGGGGGAGAGAAAAAGAAAAATCTTACGCTAGACATACGAAAATCGTTCATGCGACAGGATTTGACGAATGTGTACCTTCTCGAAATAGCAAACAAACGAGAGTGTCTGTCAGGTGACTCTCGAATGGAGAATATGATGATAGCGAAAAGCACCGACATATTCTCTGAGGATATCAAAAGAGGGTTCTATCTTCCCGCACATTTGAGACGTTTTTCATGGAATATGTTGAATAAAGACGAAAATTAGAATGAAAAATCCAATCGTCATCATTCACAGTCCGAACAAGTATGCTTGTTGTACCTACTTGACAGACAAGTTATAATGAATTCAACTCTGAAAGGTAAAAAATTATGAAACAGTAAAGAAAAGAACAAGTTGTTCAAAAAATACATTCCTACAGCTGCATCTCATCTGATACATCGAGAGTATTTTTTCAACCGACGAGAAGTTTTCTGCTATCCATTCGCTCTCCATTTACATCTCCTTGCGAATTATTCAGCGAACGTCAAAATATGCAATGAATACCATTTCACAAGCCTGAACTTTGTGAAATTCATGGAATAAACTTGGCGAACAAGTTGAGGAGCGCGATGTTACAAGACGAAGGAAAGTCCTCACGCCTTATTTTTGAATCTCCATTCTTGGAAATCGCTCAGTTGTAATTCACTTGGTCTTTGATACCCTGAAAATTCCTAATTTTCAATAAGCGAACAATTTTAGGGAGAAAATGGGGCAATATGTTTCCGTAACGCGGAAAACGAGCCGGGACGTGTGCGAGAGCGAAGGAAACGTGGCATGAAGTCGACGAAAATGAAGTGGGGTGCGGGAGCGATATGAAGCTTTTCTCGTGTCTGGCCTCGCCGCGTACTTTGAATTGTAGTCTGTTGCCATAAAGTTCCTGTGCGTCCTGTTTCCCGCCGTCGTCAACGTCTCGTCTAGCTTTATATAACCGCCAACGGGAAGTCATGCAGCATAACTTCATCAAATTTCATTACTTGCGTCGGAAACGCCGTACAGGCTGCACTTGTTGTGCGCACTTTCTTTGCTCGCGAACGACGCCTTAGAATTGTTTGAAATCGCGAGACTTTGTTGCGATCTAGTGAAATCGCAAAAGGGGGTGGCAATGTATAAAATTGAAACCCATGGGGTATATTTATCCCATCACTCCTCTCAATTGTGAAACACCACTAGTCTGACCCAGCTCATCTTGGGTTAGGATGAGGATCCTCCATTTAGGTTCGGTTTGCGTATGTTAACTCAGGTTAGACGAGAGCTGCTCAACTAGTGTTAAGTTAGGTTAGAGGTATTCTACTTAGATCAGGTCAGGATAGGGGTGTACTACTTGGGCTAGGTTTGAGAGGAGTGCTGGGATCCAGAAACCCTAGAGCCTATCTACTAACGACATAAAAAGATTGCATGAAGAACATGAATTCAGCAGTCTTTACTCAATAGTACGGTTATTCTCTTGGAAATTCTGTTACTTTGGACCATATGTTTTTTGCTCGCACCGGAAGCCGTTCCCCTTCTAACTCGTTCCACCCTATGGCCTCCATTATTGACTCCCCGGATTGATTTTCCAAATCAAGGATTTGATCAGCCGGAATCACGGTTCCTTATTTTCCTTCTTGTTCCGCGATCCAGAAGCGGGAGCTCCCTAACCGGATTAAAGAAGGAAGAACGGCGTTTTCTATCAAGCTCTTGCGTAAACACACGATCGCGATAGGCATTACTGCAGATACTCATACCTACACGAAAAGCGCCCCGTTTTAAACAGGCCACACGGACGCGCGACAAGGGAAATTGTAAAATGCGACGGCTGGTTTTTCCCTCATTGATATTCATCCGGCGTAGCTCTGGAACGCGATTGGCTAACTACCCCGCACTATTCCTGTGTAATGGCTACGGTCTACCTGATTCCCTCCGACTTTTTTTACCCTGCCCTCGTTTGCTAACCACCGCTCCGGGTAATACATCGAATTGTTCTCCCGCCGCTATTGCCCTCCGGTTATCATCAGCCCTCAACCCCCCTTCACTTCTCTTCTTTCTTCTCCTTCGTCACATCGAGTTTACTCTACTTGATTAGGCCTTGCGAGCAAAGATTACCACGCTCCGATGCGGACCGGCTTTTTCCCGAGAAAATCAATTTCCCGCGTCTTCGCTCAACAGTTGGAACAAAGGATAACGACGCTCTATTTAATCACGGGTTTTTCGGGGCTTCAAGGAATGTAGCTTGTGATACACATTAGGTGAATTTGTGTAAGGAAGGTGGGACGTGGTGGGTATGTCTATCGTCTATTTTAGATGTAATGCTGTCAGAATCTCTAGACTCTCGGAAAACAATTCTTTCTAAGACATCAGCACCTTGTTATATATTGAAAATTTTTGCTATGTATATTTTTTCTGTAGAATCGCTATTAATTGAGAATATTGTTATGTATCTGAGAGTAAGGGCTTTTTTCAGATCTATAGTCAAGTGAAATTCAACAAAAAAATTAACACACTCCGCCAACGCATCAGCAGAATGCGCGAAGGAAGTTTAGACTACGCACTGATAAGATAAATATCCGCCTGAGTAGAATCACAGACAATGCAAGTTTCATATTCAGACTTTTTATTCTCGCTTTTTGAAGCAGTTTCCGAAACTTCATTTTGTCTTTTTTCGAAGCGGTTTCCGGAATTCGACATTGTCGTTTTTCGAAGCGGTTTCCAGAATTTAACTTTGTCGCTTTTCAAAGTGGTTCATAGAATTTAACTTTGTTCTTTCACGAAGCGGTTTATAAAATTCAACTTTTTCATTTTACGAAACGGTTTTACAAAATTTTACTTTGTCGCTTTTTCGAGTGGTTTCCAGAATTTACCTTGTCGCTTTTCGGAACGGTTTCCAGAATTTATCTTTGTCGCTTTTCGAAACGGTTCTCTAAATTTTCAATTCTCGCTTTTCGAAGCGGTTTACAGAATATACCATTGTCGTTTTACGAAGCGGTTTTACAGAATTTCACTCTGTCAGTTTTTCAAGCGGTTTCCAGAATTTAACCTTGTTGCTTTCCGAAGCGGTTTATAGAATTTAACTTTGTCATTTTACGAAACGGCTTCACAGAATTTAACTTTGTCGCTTTTCAAGCGGTTTCTAGAATTTTACCTTGTCGCTTTTCGAAGCGATTTCCAAAATTTATCTTTGTCGCTTCTCTAAGCGGTTCCCTAAATTTTCAATTCTCGCTTTCCAAAGCGGTTTACAGAATATACCATTGTCGCTTTTCGAAGCAGTTTCCAAAATTTAACTTTGTCGCTTTTCAAAGTGGTTTACAGAATTCACCACTGTTCCTTTTCGAAGCGGTTTGGAGAGTTTAACTTTGTCGCTTTTTGAAGCGGTTGCCAGAATTTTACCTTGTCGCTTTCCGAAGCGGTTACGGAATTTGACTTTGCTTCTTTTCGAAGCAGTTTCCAGAATTTATCTCTGTCGCTTTTCGAAGTTGTTCCCAAAATTTTCAATCCTCGTTTTTTGAAGTGGTTTACAGAATATACCTTTGTCGCTTTTCGAAGCGGTTTTCAGAATTCAACTTTGTCGTTTTTCGACGCGGTTTCTGGAATTATACTTCGTCGTTTCTGGAAGTGGTTTTCAGAATTTATCTTTGTCGCTTTTCGAAGTGGTTTCCTGGATTCAACTTTGTCGCTTTTTGGAGTGGTTTTTATGATTTAACTTGTCGCTTGTCGAAGTGGTTTTTACAATTTTACATGTCGCTTTTCAAAGCGGTTTTCATCATTCAACTTGTCGCTTTTCGAATTGATCACTCTGCGAATGTAACTGCACTGGTCAAATTACGTTGCAGTCAGCTTGTTTATATCAGTAAGTCACCAAGTTCGTATAAAAAAGGAATGGCTTCAGTTAGGCTGAGAGTGAATTAATTTCATTTTTAATCAAACGCCATGAACTGTCAGCCAGTCACGTATTTATTTTTCGTATCAATCGATAAATGTTCTCTTTCTTTTTGTTTTCGGATCTATCATCAAGACGTAAGTTTGTGTATTTCAATACAAAACCTAATATTGCAGATGTTAAGCATTATTCGCATCAAAACCCTATGAATTTCAAAGGCGCGCAGGGCAATATGAGAAACTTTTCATTGGATTCGTGGGAAAAAGTGTCCCGGAAGAAAAGAAGGAAAAGAAGTTTGGATTGGTCAAAAAATTCGCTGCCGAGTTGGCGTCACGTATCGACAAGATGCTGGTAACACAGTGGCTGTTATGTCGATACTACTTTTATTCTTATCGTTGCCGTCGACTTTTATAGGTAAAGTTCGACAACGGTGGGACTTTGAAATCGGCCCGCGTCCCGTTCGACGATACAGGCAACGGCGTTCACAACGTTTACGGGAAATTGCACTTTGCAAAGAAGCCGCGCCATTGCTTCTCGTTTCTCTTTCTTTGCCCTGCTCCGTTTCTCCCTTTCATCCGGTTTCCGACTCAACGATAACCCCACTTCCGGCACCGTCTCTTCATTGAGACATCGCCTCCCTCAAGACATATGTTCCACGTTGCGCCTTACGTACTTGGCACTTTCTGAAGGGCTATTGGGGATCAATCGTGTGCACGAGACGAATTTAATGATGGTTCGGGAATTCCTTCGATACCTATTAGTAAACTTACTGATAGATTGACATGTTATCCTTAAAATCATCTTTGATAAGAAAAGAAGCTATCCATCCAGTTAAAAATCTTGAATTTAACTAAGGTTATGTTCAGAAGACAATTTTTGACTTCTTCAAGACATTACAGGAAGAATATCATGAATTAGGCAGAACTGGATCTTGGAGGAAGTTCAAAATAGTATCGAAGTATATATAAATAATTTTACAACTAAAAAGAAAGACCATTTGCTTTTACTACAAATTTCTTTTATGAGATCTGAATAGTTTGTAAACGAGTTTTCACCAATGTCGGTGCGCTTTTGAGACAGCCCAACGTAACCTTTTTCAAGTTCTGGAGTCTCGGTGCTTTTTGATAAAAAAGGGAAGCGAGCTGGTTCGCAGATGCGTTTAATAAACTGGAATGGCCGGCGAAGAAAGCCCGTGGCGAGGAAAGGTTTTTTCGCTCCACAACTACTCCCCGCGCTTTTCACTCTTCATTTACTCAAACCCTACTTATTTCAATAGCAGCATCTCTCGCTTCGTCTGTATGAACCTCGTGCATCTAGTATCTTTTTGCAGCCAACAGTATGTGTTTAAAACATTCACGTTAATTTCAACTTTTAACCATTTTAAAGTTTGATGATAATTTCTGCGAAAATAGAAAAAATTTATAGGAACTTGCTTGTCGATTTGTACTGAAATTGACAGTTCGTCAATTAGACAAAAATCGTTAAATTCTATTATTAACATAGATGAATGATGTACGATATTTTTTTTAACATTAGGTTGAAAGCAACTTTTCTTCAAAATTTTAGTTTATTCTTTTAATTCAATATTAAAATATGTATCAGTGTTTGTTATTGATCATTTAATGAATATAAAAAGCAATAATAAGATTTTTCATCCAATTCATGCAAATAATACGTCACTCGAATTATCATCTCTACCACGTAGACAATCGTATGAAAAATCGTAGTTGATCATCGCGTCAGTTGCAGAGCTTTGCGCATCCTCGTTTTCGTAAAATACGAGTTCACGCGGGAAGAACTTTTTCGATTTCTGCAATTTCGTTTTGCTCAATCCCAAGAGCGTTCCTGCAAAACTTTTTGCAACCTAAGTGAAGTGAACCATTGAAAAAGCTTTTTGCAAAAAGTACATATACAAAACTGTTGTATACGTAGAGCGCGGAAAATCATTCAGAGGCAGCAGAGTTTTTTAATCTATTGCGATGGGGAATTTCTGAATTAAAGTAATGAGCGAAGCGAGTTATTTGAAACTAGTTTAAAGGGCGAACATGAAGGGTAGTGTTGAGGAATGAAACCCCTCCCGAAACAACCAAAAAAAATAATTTTTTCAGGATAAATTATTGTTAAAATTTAACTATACCAAGGAAAAATTTTGACATTCAACTATGAGTATTTTTTTCTCAACCCTTAATGTCAGTTGTTTTAAAAAATTGCAGAAAATAAATAATTCCCATTCTTTGCTTTTAACATTTCTACTATGAAAGAAATAAAAATGAGGAAGTTAAAAAAAATTCATGCCTTATTTGAAATAATTGAAATGTTTGAAAGCAGAATTTTTATTATTATAACGTGAAATTAAAAAAAAAAATCAGATTTTGGAAACATTTATTCAGTAGCCTCAGTTCTGAGTGTAATAGTAAACATTTGTTCAGAATCTCATTTGTTTAACACTGAAAAAACAAATAGGTACCATGATTAATGTATTTCTGATTTCATCTTTGATTATTTGATTCTCAAATTCTATTTCTATTGACATATTCATCTAAGTACAAATAAATCAATATATATCAAATCATGTACGTAATTGGAAAAATTTGATTTAATAAAGTAACATTTATATATCATTAGCAATAAATAAGATAGCAGCTTTTAATTATGAATATTACAAATAACATTTATTTAAATACATTTTATAAGATAATGTAATCCAACATGACATACCATATTCAAAATTTTGAAGAATCAACATTTCAAATGGTAAATGATTCAAAGCAATCAGTAACAAAATAATCCCCTAATATCAAAAAATTTAAAAAGCATATTTTTGAATTTGAATAATTGAAATTTGACGAATGAACAGTTTCGACTGTTCGAGTATTTTGTAATATATCCTAAGAAATATTATTCCTGAAAAAAATCTTCAGGTACTATTTCAAAGTTGACAATATTTTTGAATGTTGCAATTTTATGAGGTTATAAAAACTTCTGTGATAGGATGTTTAAAATGTACTCAAAAACTTGAATAATTTAACTTCGAAATTCTCGTATTTCAATGTCAATTATAATAATAATAATAATAAAGAAGAAAATATTTTTATATTTTGACGCCTCGAAAAAAAAAAAATTCTGCTATGACGAAGAAATCCTCTCAAATTAAAATGTTCAGTTTACATAGTATTACGCTTGAACATGTGTTACCTTGAAATATAAAATGAAGGAGCTCGCTAAATTAAAAATTGCAAGAAAAAGAAATTAAAAAAAAAAAAAAAAACAATTCGTTGACTTAGACCATCTATCTTATAAAACTATTAAAACATTCAGATCGAAAATTCAAAATTTATTTAATTTTTTTTTTATAAGATTAATCCATTTTCCAAATTCTATATCAATCTTATGAAAATCATTATTAGATATTTATTGAATTCGAATATTGAATGAAATTCTCTCTTGATTTTACTAGGTATATAAAAGTTGAAAAAATTCTAAGGCCCACAACATGACGGATTTATGAAAAATTATTTGCGAAAATTTTTTGATTACCTCCCTGCTAGATTTTAGGTTGTGTTGTTACTCTGTCAGGTTATTTTAAGTAAAAAGTCGCTTTTATTTTTAGCAGCTCACCATTCTCGCTTTCAGTTAGGAATTTTTCAACTGAGTATTGGATACTTTGCACTTATTTCTAGTCATTTATACATTGCTGATAATTAGTAAAACTTACTAATGGTAATTGTCAGAATATGACCATTGATAAAGTAATAAATTTATAAATGTAGTTAGAAAATTACTGATTGTTAGTAAAAAATCATTAATTATAAAAAGAGAAGTTTGGAGCTTCTATTAATTTATTTCTCACTAATTGCACTTGAAAAAGTAGCCCAATGACTTATGTCAGCTAGTGTTAGTTTCGAATTTGCAATATTTGATAACAATCGTTGCAAAAGAAAAACTAATAACATAATAATCCTAATCCTACTTAAAAACCTAAGCCACATCATAAAAAATCAACATTCCCGGAAACGCCTTAAAAACCGTTTGACACTCAACAACCTACATTTCAAAAAATGACACATTTCGCGTTCGAAGCCTTAATAGCGGCTCTATAAATGGAGTTGCGAGCTCGTTCAAGTGTGCCCGGGAAAAGCTGGAATGCCAAAATATCACTGTATAAATCATTCCAGGGGTCGAAGGCGGCGGTGTCAGAGTCAATGGCCCTTGCGCATAGTTACTCGCGTTTTTTTCTTTTTTTTGGGCTCCAGCTCTCGCGATTCTTCCCGGTTCCGCGACACCCGTGGCGCGTCCCGAGTAATGGAGCAGAAGGATAATAATGCTCTGTTTTACAGTGAAACATGGTTGCACCGATTTCCCGGGTTTGAAGAAATTTCCCCGAGTGAGATGATTGACGTCGTCTTGCTCACTTCCGGCAACCGGCAAGTCTTACGTATCCGTTCCAAACTTATTACGAAGAAGCTGCTAAACTTTGCTGTTTCCCACGTTGCTTTGGCGTTTTGGAACATGGATGAAAGGTTTGTGGATATGACTGGTAGCTTTTTTCCATCGCAGGCGATGGAGAAGTAGATATTTTCATTTCCCCAGGGATAGCTTGTCATCTATTCTCGAACTTTGTGTGATTTTTTAAGATGGATGATGGGTCGTTCTATCTCCTTTTTACACTCAAATTTTGAATTTCCTTCGGCATATTTTTTTCTCGATTCTACATCAAAAAAAATTCGATACGCATTTTTTTTTCTCATTTTTTGAACCTTCTTTTCAAGAAACATGATTTTTCAGCTCTCTAAATCCTTCGATCTCTTAGTGCGCATTACTCGAAACCTATCCGTCACACAAAAAATTTGTCTGATGATGAAAGTTAGGACTTTTTGTCTAGTTTCACAAATGGTAAAACTTGTTTACAAACCCTCTTACCATCTTCTCAAATTAACATCGGTTCAAAGGATCGAACTCTCGGCATTAACTCAATTGAATTTCCAGCCTAGCAAACTGTTTTCTGACGGCAACCATTTAATGGATTCGCGCGTTTCGAACAGATCTCATTTACTTTCATACCTGGCGCGGTGATTCATGTTCGGGCAAACGCCGCTTTTCGGCATATTTTATGGGGCGTCGACACAAAAAGAGCTCCTGCAATCCCCTTTTTTGTTGTCTTTTTTTTGACATACGCTCGAGAAGTTATGAACACGGTTCGTGGAGCGTATGTATGAATAAAGTGGCCAAGTTCTTGCAGCGTAAATCATCGTAGGCGTTTTCCTCGTTTTTGAAAAGCGCTACGTGCCCGATGAAGCGCAGGCGCTCTCGATTGACTTCTGTGCAGAAATGCACAGAGAATTGCACTTGAACTTGAAACAAAAATAAAATATCAGCTCAGAAAGAGGCGAGAAACGGATAAAGCTGAGGTATATCAAGGAAACGACGAATCACTCAGTTTAAGTCAGACACATTGGTTTAGTGATCGAAAGTGTTTCCGTCTACGAACGGATCAAGTGCAAGATGCATGAACAAGCTTTGTGCCGGGAAGCGGATCAACATAGATAAACACTGGGAACGAATACTCAGAGTGAAGCGTTTCTGAACTCGATGCGTTTTCGAGAGCACAAGACTTCGCTATTAGAAAATGTAATGCGGAACAAACACAAGTGAAGCGAAAATAGAATTTCATCCTGTCAACTTGCAAGGAAGGTGCTGTTACAAAAATATTCATCAACGTCAGATGAACTGACAGCTGAAATGAAAAATTTGTGTTCCGCACAAAAATGCGTCAACCAAACGCAGAATTCCCTGTCAACAATAATTTTTTGGGCAGATCACATTTCCAATATTGGGCGAGCAAACAAGAACCATACCACACTGGCATGAGGGAACAATAATGAAGAATAAGGGGAAAGCAAATACGAGGGCAGAATGAAAATAACGTCCATGCGTGTGCTAGTGGGTACGGTGTTCACACGCGAATGGATTGTCACAACAGCGGGCACGCTAGACTAAACACTCGACTGTTCGTGACCACAGGGAGACGTCGTGCATCGAAGGGTTAATATTGGCTGTGACGCGATAGCTTATCGACCAAGATTGCCACCGCTTTTTTTACTGTAATAGAGAATCAATGATGGAATTCATACTTGTTTCAATATCAACAGTTTCTTCGAATTAATCCAGAAAAAAGGCCATCAACTCAAAAGGATGGTTCAGAGAACGACATAATTCAGGATGAAGTCCCACTATTCAAAAAAGAGAACAATTAGACAACTAAACACAACTAACCTGAAAAACTCAGATAGTACTTCGGAAGACTTCATAAATCTATATCCAACCCTTTACCTCCAGAAAAAAATCAATTACTTCACTCAAATCCTGTAATCACACCTACCAAGAGAAAAAAAGGACGTTTATCTTAAAACCCATGGAAAGAAGTAACGTGGAAAAGCAGGGTAAAAAGAGGAAGGATTTATATTTGAGTAAAAAGTATTAAACCCTCGTGAAATTTTCTCTGCAAGTCCTGGGGTGCCTAGAACTCGACCCTAGACGCAGGGAACACGGTGGGATTTCGGAAATCGAGTAATGGAAATCGCGTCGTGGCAACTGAAGCATCGCAAGGTGCCGGCGTTCAGAGGGATATTCGCCGTAGAATCCTCGGATTCGCAGGATAATCCCCGTAGGGTTTCGATTTCCGAGTGTGACAAGCAGCCAGTCCGGAAAGCGTAGGATCTCGAGCCGCTTTTTTATAGGCCAGAGGGCATAAATAAAGACGCCCGCTTGGCAATAATATCCTTAATTCTGCTGTACATTCGCTTATCCTGAGAGGACATGGCAACTTTTGGAAAGAGCGAGTTCTGGAGGAAGTGGAGAACACGAATGGAGGGGGTTGGAGGTTTCAGAGGTAGAAACTACTTCACAAATTCGAAAAAAACAAATTATATCGGCTAATATCATAGTCACTCTCTAAAATTCGTCCCATTGATAATTGATAATACACAGGATCATGATTTCTTTATGTCAATGCTAAAGAGAATCAAAAATATTGCTAACTAAATTCAAACGCCTCGCAGCCTGATTCACAACCTGCTCAATACTCAAGCTGTGAATCAAAATGGCCGCCTCTGTAGATCGAAATGGCGACCCTCCATAGCGTCAATGGCTAACCTCTATGAAGCTATATCCTTTTTTTCTTTTGGATATGATAAGATAATTTGGTCCTAAATTTTATGATACGTTTGCTGCAAGTTCACAAACCAGGTTCTGTAAATTTACAGTGCAAGTTTTTCAAACTTATGGTACGTAACCTACTGGTACTCCCTGTTACTCCAACTTAAAATCGTAAGAAAAATATTTAAAATAGTGTGGACATTGAAAAATTAAAATTCACCTGTGGATAAAGAAAAATAAGATAGTAAAATTAATTTTTCATGAACGTCTGTGACATAGTCTGAGCCATAACTCCCGTAACGGTCATAAAAGTCAGACCTCTACCATGTTCGCCGGCCATACACTGGTTTACAATTTTATTTCTCGAATCTCGAGATTGAAGTAGCCGTAGCACGTTATACTGCGAATAAAAGTACAAACGCGTTCCATATATTAGGAAGGCGTGCCGGGGTGGAATAAATATAACTCATTCAGCCGACTATTTTCTTTCTCTTGCCGTGGAAGGTAGCAAAAGTATAAGAGGGAAAGCACATCGAGCCGAAATAAAGGGTGGTTCCTGAAACGAATGAGTGGCCCGAATCGTTCTGACAGTCAGGAGGATCGCGGCAAGATGAAAACCAGGAGGACACGAAAAACGAACGGAATAACGTGGCCGCGGAGCGTGGCGGATGGTGCAGCCGCGTTTTTCCCGTATCCGCGGCTTTTTCTTACTTTCACCGATGTAGCGTGTCTGAGCTATTTAGTTTCTCTTCCAGGCCCGCCCTTTTTTCCTCCGTCCCTTTATTTTCTTTTCACGACAAAACTGACAAGAACATGCTTCATGGAAAATTCAAGCGAATTTATGAATGATAATATCGCGGGACGTACGAATGGTGTTGAAAAAGATAACGGGCATGTTTTTCCCGAAAAAAACCGTCACTTGATGATTTTAAATTTACAAAGAATCGAAAATCTCAGGAAAAACTGAACTTTAGTTGAACCTAATCGAGCACGAATTGCCGTGAAAAAGAGGTCGCGGAATTTTCCTTCGTTGTAAAAAGGTTTCCGATAAAGGGAAGAAGATTAAGCGAAAAATAGGATGCTCGGAGCGAAAGAAAAGGCAGGCTGAGGTCAATGTTTCATTAGCTCCAGCGGCCGGCGCTTAAACTGACAATTTAAGCAATTTTTAACTTGGAAACTCGAGCCCTGGGGCAGAGAACGCGGATGTCAGTTTCACAATACTCGGAGAGAACTTTGCGATATGTAATTATAAGGATAGTTGAAGTTTATAATCGATATAAAACGAGTGGATCTTGAAATAAGTTTACCGTCGTCAAGTTTACTTGCCTGAGTTGGTACTGTTGTTCATGAAGTTACTCTGGGCTCTGTTTGGATTTCGTTCGATTTTTTATCCAGCATGGTCGAAGTGATGTTGAATTTTGTACTTCCTAATGCTTCCCAAATTTCATTTGTCTCGCCCTCATCTTGATACGCTCCATTATGACTTCATTAGCAGTACAAACCGATTTCGGTATTTACGTCGACTTGGGATACCCGATGTCCCCCCATCGATCTACAAGGTAAAACCATGAGAAACCTTGCGAAAAAACTTGAACCCGTCCCCCTTCCAAGTTGCGGCTATAATCACTGCCGCTTGGTTAGGACGACCGATTGACAGCCTCGATGCAACAACCCCACTGAACGCCTTTATCATTTTATATATTATACAGATGATATGTAGGATTTTCTTGGAAATTGTAGGAGGCTTCATACACGTTCAGTTGAAATGCAGAAGCGTTATTGATCGTCATCGACACGTCTTTGACAAATACGCAACAGAGACGATGAAAGCCGATGATATTCATCTAGCGGGTCCGTAGAATTTCATATCTGCCTTCAATTCCTTCTCCCGTATTGCCCGCGGCCTATCAGCGTCTGTACGCTCCAACAACGCTATTTGCATATTACTACTAGGTAACAGGCTTTCGGGATGCTTACTCTCATGACCATCAAAGGGAGCAGCGCGTTTCTCCCGCTCGCGCTGATAAAAATTTCAATGCATCTACTCCCAGCAACCCTATCATTTCAAACGCGGTCCTGTTATGAACGGAAATTGCGGCGTAATCCACTCGGTCACCCGAAAAGTGAAAATTTGCGCCAAAGATCAAAACGGGAGTGATGAAACTTTTCACCGCCCTCGGAATTACAATGCCATGTAGTTGGCTGAACTTGAGAATTATGTTTAAAGGCAAGAATTTTTTTGAAGGTTCAACGTGTACTTACTGCAATCTAAAAGACATAGGAAATAGATTCATATTTTAATAAGGAAGCTTGCGAAATTCAGGAATTTGAATTTCACTAACTTAAAAATTTAGAAAACCCTGGATTTTGGAGATAGTTTTAGAGCGCGAATTCGATAAAAAATGCTCGACTATGATAGCTTGAGAAATACAAATTTGAAAAAAATATTTCAACTGAGTAAATAAGGAAGATGAATAAAAATGTATGTGAATCTCTGAAAATCTACATGAAAAACTATAAAAGGCGCACGAAAATTTTTTGGATCATGGACAAGACAGGACATGTTTAACTTACAGAAATTTATGTAAGTAATGTTTTTTTTTTCGAAAATACACTAAAACCGGAAAACTGTTTGAAGTTGATCACTTCATAGCATGAACTTTCCAACATTTATATAAAAATACATAAGGAAGGTATAATTATATAAAACCACCAAAAAGTACTTTAAAATTTCTTCAGCACTGTAAAAAATACAAAAAAATATATTGATATAATTAGTTAAAAACTACATGCTATTTTTAACTAACTACGTATCAGACGAAATTAAATAAATTTTTACATCTGTGAATCTTAGAGCATGAAAATTCTTATATCTACATGGAAATTAATCAAACTACAAAAAAATAACTAAAATTATAGAAAAAAAAAAATAAATGGAAAAAGTACTAGAATCTCAATAAATGAGACTGTTATTCAAAAATTCATCGAGACACTTGAAATCTATAAAATTGTATGTAATAGAGAATCTAATAATTTAAATTCACAGAGAAGTTTAAAGGAATACAAAAATTTCATAAAAACACCTGACAGTAGATACTTGACGAAAATTTCAATTTAGAAAAATACTTAGGAATGCAAAGAATTAAGTTAATATCGTTTTCTTTGTATTAGAAAAACTGGGAATTTTTTTAAAAATAAGAATTACGTGGTATCAGATTTAAGACATTTTCATAGAGATCCACAGAAAAATTATAAAAATACCAGAAACTGCGTTCAAATAGTATAAATTTCCAAAAAAAAGTAACATGTAGATATGAAAAAAATAATAAAAAAACGCACAGATAAAGTATGAAAAAACATTTTTTTAACTTTCAGTTTTAAAGTATTGAAATCTAAAATTCTTTTTTTTGCTTTTCTAATTTTTGCTGGACTAATTTGAATAATATTTTCAACTTTGCAGTATTTATTTACATAAATTTTATACAAGCAATCAATCGAAAAACTAGAAATAAAAAACAACAATACGATCATACAAAAAGTCTTGAAAATAATCAAATATCATGTAGATGTTGTTTTCTCAAGAATCCATAAAAATACTGGAAATTTTTGAAAATTTTAGTGTTCTGTAGCATAAAATTTTGGACATCCATATAGAAAACATAAAAAATCCATAAAATACTACAAAATCACTTTGAATCTCATGAATACTGAATAATTCATATCTTTTATACGCAAAAACTATTTCGATACTATAGTTTTCACAATTTTTTTTTTTTTAATCAACAGCCTGAATTTTTGAAAATTTAAGCAGAAATAAATGAAAACACAGAAAAAATGCTTCAAATTATATATTTATTAAAAAATTCTAAAAATAACAAAGTTAATGGAATCTCTATGGAAAATGCTATTTTTGAAAAATCTTTTGAGACACCTTTAGTCCAAAAAATATAAATTCAACAGTTTCTTGTCATAAAAATTGATACAGCAATCTTCAGAAATACTAGAAATCCCAAACAACTCCTTCAAAAACTGTAAAATTATTGAAAAAAAAAAAAACAATAAAAAAACCGAAATTCTAAAAATCTATTTAACGCTTGGAACCTGTGGATTGGACCTATAATTTTTTCAGAAATCTGTAAAAATACTTAAACTTTTTAAGCCTTCATTATTCCTAGACTATCGTATTTTCCAAATCTATAGAAAAATCCATAAAATACTACAAATTTTCGAAAAATACTGAAAAATACTACAAAATCTTATAAATACCCTTAAATAAAAATATTGAAAAAATCAGAATCACACCTATAGTTAACGTATAAGATACCTACTTCATTTTTAGTCTAGAAAAGTAATGAAATTTTATACAACCTTGGACCTTAAAACATCATATTTTGAAACCTGTACAGAAATTCATAATGAAATGATAAAATTATAATTTGTAGAATAATGTAAAAATATGAAAGAAAAACTTGGAATTTTTGAATAGCATTCTGCAAATGAATAGTCAAAGATTAAAAATTCTTGAATTCCCAAGTGAATACAATTTTTACTGATTGTAAATGTCATGAATGACCCATCCATCCTTAATATGAAAACTTTTCCTACATTATCACATCATCTCCCTGTGATAACACAGAAAAAAAAAGAAAAGTAATGTTATGCACATAATATTTGACACCTCATCTTTTCGCAAAGACGGCGGAAAGTTGAAATACGAGAAGCCGGAAATAAAAGCGTCGCAATAAAAGTGTCCTCGAGTTTATTCTCGCTAAAGTCGCGGGGCGCAAATGAATGTGCAGCGTTACTTTGGAATGTCATAAATTACTCCGATACTTCCGCGGGACATTGTTTATTTTTCCCTCGTTGTCCATTCATAAAAGTTTTCGAGGAGTTTCCAGAGGAAATCGCGTCCCGGGCTCTAAGTGGTTATGACGTCTGCGCCGCCAGGGAAGGCACGAATTACCAGCTAAGGGCGAAACTTTTTACCGGTTATGAAACTTGCCCCAAACGCGAATTGCTCGGGAAATCAGGGCCCTTTGTCACGGCGACGCGACATAGAGCTCCGGTCTTGATGAGAAGTAATGACAATTGCCTTCATTCTTTACATCGCCGACTTTTTTGTTTCGCGATAATAAAAACGAAATGGAAATGAAGAAAGGGGGAAATTTTGAGCAGTATTCTAGAATAATTGAGTATTCAAAGGAATTTCGTGGAATCTTGTGATAATTTATATGTGATTGAGAAAAAAATATGAAAACACTTCTTACATCGGAATATTAAAATGGTGATACATAAATTCTATGCATGTGAGAAAGATTTTTATTATTTACAATAAGAGTCGATATTACAAGAGAAAGTTTATGTACTGCCTTATTCGACAATGATGTCAATTGTTAAAACATTGATATTTTTTGATAACTGATAACTTTGTCTTCTTCGTAAATAAATCTTACGTTTTGTAGATTGAAAAGTCAATCCATGGTTTACGAAATTCAACGATGATTATTTTATTTTGCATAAAAAGAATAATAATGGTAATAGAAGTGATCATCAATAAAGATGTTGATAGCAAAGAGTAGAAATATAAAAGAATTATCAACAATGTACTTTGTGTATTTTAGTGGATATAGGAAATGAATTCATGTAATTTCTAAAAGTTGAGCGATATTTAGAAAATGCAATTTTACAAACTTTAAATTACAATTATCCTACATAGTTGTAAAAGAATTTTCCCTTCAGGAGAATTTTTTTGAGAAATTTCGATAAGGATAACGCGAAAAGTACAAATCTCAAAAAATATTTTAACCCAGTAGAAAAGAAAGGAAACGAATTGTAAAAAAAAATATTTTGACATTATTTTGAAACAATGTAAATAGGTACTGGACTAAAAGTTATATAACTCAAATCCACAAATTTCTAAATTCTAGAGCATCAAACTTTGAAAAAAAAGTATAGCACAAATCAATAGAATTATCATGAATCTATGAAAATACTACAAATCACTACAACACTTTATATCAAGTGAAAAATACAAAAAAACAAAAAATATATGCAGTATTGATGTTGATTTATATAGATGTTGACAATATAGATGTTGTTTCCTTAAAAATCTATGAAAAACCAAAAAACTATGAAGAAGTCAGTTGTACTGGTTCAAATTTTGAACGTTTATATAAGAGTAATATAAATATATATAATAAATAAATATATAATAATATATATAATAAAGTTCTGGGAATCTCTGTACATGTTGTAATATCAAAGATCCATAAAAAAGCTGACATATTATGAAAATTCAATTTCTTTCGAAGCGAATTTGAGACATATACATAAAAAAACATATCAATAATAGAAATCTTTAAAAATTTTGAAAATCTAGGTAGATGTTGTTTTCGCAAAAATTTATAATAAACTACAATTTTATAAAAATTGAAGGTTTTCAGGACCAAATTTTAGAGATTTTTAAAGAAATAAACAAAAATAAGGAAATCTATAAAAATACTTAAAATCCATATAGATTTTTCCTTCAAATTTTATAAGAGATTAAAATTGTATGAAACTTTCAGTACTATAGGATTAAACTTCAGGAATCTATATTATAGATTCCTGAAGTTTAATACTATAGTACTAGAAAAGTCTTCATACAATTTAAATCTCCTTATAAAATTAGAAGGACAAAAATTCGATATAGTGTATAAAATTATCCTCGAGAACAAATGTACATACTCTTTTTTTTTAACCTTCCTTCGAAGAAAATTTTATTCCTAAATACTGAAGAGAAATCAATGAAAATACCGGGTAATCTTTGCAATTGTCTTCATTCCAAAATATCAAAATTTTTAATTAAAAAAAAAATCAGTTGATTGAAAAATCTCGCAAAACATTCGAAATTCATAAAATTTACAATTACCCTCTATGAGTGTGTCTCATTTCATGAACATCATGTAGAAGTTCATAGACATACAAGAAATAAAAAAAAGAACACATAAATTCGTTAAAAAAAACGAAAATTTGACTTTATAAAAAAATTTTAAACCTGTGTCGACATTTTCTGTAAAATCAATGAAAATACTAAATCGCTCTAAAACCTTGATTCTTTGAGCACCGGATTAAAGATAGATATGGAATAAATGATAGGAGTACTGAAAATTGGAAAAATAACTGCGAGATTCTAAACACAAGATACATATTCTCTGAAATCTTCTTAAAACTAAAAAATGCATAAACTCTATAAATAAATAGAATTCTTACGGTCAATGATAATATTTTTTTAATTCCATACGAATACTTAAAATTTTCATTATTTTGAATTCAAGAACACCAGATCGTAGAAATTTAGACATGAATTTGCAATAAAATCGTGAATTCTTTTCAACTGTAGAAGCAATGAAAAAAAAGATAGAATAAAAAGTAAGGAAGATAAAATAAAAAATCATGAAATTTGAGATGATTGAATAGAACTTTGGAACCATTTTGTCGAACATTACAAAATTTCTCAATCTTGAAGAAAACACACTTTTATAATATACCCTTCCAAAATAATATTTCTTTATTCATTCAACTTTTCTTCCGAAATTTATATAGAACACAGGAATTTTCAAAGCTCTGCATATTGCCTCAAGAGACAACACCGTTCGTAAACATGAAAAGTTTTTCCAATTCATGTATGCTGAAAAACGTTAATTTCGCCTGATTCTGGAATCGCGACGTCTGTAACACACGGAATAATTGATTCAGACCGCTCGGGCTCGAATGGCGAATTATCCGCGAGGATTTCCGCTCGGATATTGCTAGCGATTTGAATCTCGACTGGAACGAGGGTGAATCCGGAAAAGGATACGCCCCGCTAATGCCTCGTATATTCATAAGCAGTTACTACGAAACTCATCTTTTTTTATTGTCGCTATAACCAGAGCATTATCATTGAAACAACGCGCGGTTTGGCTGGGAATAAAACGGAAATTACGACATGCCCGCGATCATGCCACGGGTGAAAAATCGTTATGTCGGTTTTTACAAAAAGTAAAAAATTAATATAGTTCAAATAATATGTATTCATTGAACCTTTAATTTGAAAAATTAATACAGAAATCCTTCAAAAATAATGAATTCTTTTAACCGTATTCTTTTGA
Source organism: Platygaster robiniae (assembly GCA_028476575.1). NCBI lineage: Eukaryota > Metazoa > Arthropoda > Insecta > Hymenoptera > Platygastridae > Platygaster > Platygaster robiniae. The sequence goes on from CM052027.1 coordinate 810,166, forward strand.
AGAAATCTAGAAAATAATACAAGTCGTCAATGCAAGTCCGAAAAATAGGTACACCATCGAGCATATCATATACATCAAACATATCAGATCCTGAAATGAGAAATCGTTATATATATATATATATATATATATATATATATATATATATATATATATATATATATATATATATATATGTGTGTGTCTTTTACTTGTAATTCCTGTCAAGAATCGAGGAAACGAAGAAGATTCTAGTAAAACCAGAAGGAATGGATTAATCTGGAAGGCTTTTTTATTTCCGCGGCAATTAATTTCTTTGAGGCGGACAAATGCCGAAATGGGAGTCAGGGGATAAAAACAGAGCGACGCCTAATAATGTAAGCTCAGGATAAATGAATGGCAGGGTGGAACGTCCGTGAAAGGAACGTGCGGGGAAAGTCGGGCGCGAAAAGAGAAATAAAAGGATGGTCCTTAAAAGTTTCAGGAGAGCGCCTTTTTCCGCCCTGCGCTTTCCTCTCCGGGGCTGTGGCCCCTTTTCTACCCCGGCGGCCCGGCTAGAGTTGTTATCTAATTTTACTCTCAACGCTTCTTCGATTTATTCGCCAACTTCCCGGCGCATTACAATATGCTGCCGCCTTCAGTCGCGCCTTTTTTCCTTCATTCCCTCTCAAAGGCGTTGCTCCTTCAACCCTCTCGTGCTTTGCCCGAGGAAATCCGAAAAATCGACGGTAATTTCGTGAATTGATTTGCAAACTTTTCCATGGGTGGGAAGAGAAGACAGGAAGGATATAATTATGTCAAAAAAATACCGAGACGTCTTAATTTCCCAGACTGACATATAAATTCGAGCACAGTCTCCGAGAGTGCATTCTCTCGTTAAATTTTCAATTGAGCTGGTTGGAAAAGAAGTAAAAAAAAGAGAGAAAAGCACAACTTGATTCAGCTCGAAAGAACAAACGATCGGTCGTGATCGCGGTCGAATCCCGAGCGAGAAGCAGCGCAGGACAAATGTTTTCCAATCTGTCTGCTCGCATCTGCTACAAAGGAAATGGCCGATGTGTTTACGTGTCCCGCATGTAACCTGGCGTACGTGCCGGATGGGCAAACTGCCCCTCCAACCCCGCGTTTTATCCGCGACGGCTTTCAGTCTTCCGCGCCCTGGAAACTAATTTAGCCAAGCTACTTATTGCCATTTCTCCCAGAAACTCCTCGGAATCACTCCACTTATTCACCCTCTTGAAAGTCTTTCTCCGTCATAAAAACCATGACTACCACGTAAAGTGGATGTACCAGTTTGCGTCCGGACCAGTCCGGACCCGATAAAAGAAATCGTACACTGAGAAAACAGGGTACGTGCAGCCAGTGTCTGGACGCTGCTGAGCATTATCCGGCTGTACTTTTATTTCGGACACTGGTAGGAATTGTCCAGATACTAGTAGACGTTGTCCGGCCACTGGTAGGCATTGTATAGATACTGGTAGGGATTGTCCAGACATTGGTAAGCACTGTCCAGATACTGGTAAACATTCTCCAGACACTGGTAGGCATAGTCCAGGCACTGGCTATGCGTGTCCCGTTCTATGGTAAACGGTATCTAGACAACGCCTTCCAGTGTCTGAAGTGAAAGTTCGTCTGGGCAACGCTCAGCAGTGTCCAGACACTAGCTACGCGTGTCCCGTTCTCTCCGTGTATATTCCAAAATATTTTCTCGTTTATCAACTCATTCATGAATCATGTAATGTGACTCCATGAGGGAAATTTCAGCCGGGGAAAAATTGATTCCAGGGGTGTACGAGGGAAATTCAGAGGCAATCTTTCACTTGGCACGTGACATGACCGGTGAAGCAGTTCATAACATCGGCCATTCTTTAGCCGATACGCGCTTTTATGCCTTACGGGTGAATTTTTTTCCGGTACGTTGCGCCGCAGTCTCACAAGTATAAATAATGAGGCGACGATAGCAGATACGCGAATACAGAATTGGGGCTTTCGCGCTCCCGAGCGATAGTGCTTAACGGCGCAGCGCTAATGTGACGTCGCGCACTTGGTTCATTATTTATGCATTAGCGAATAAAATCAGTGGGGATATTGATAACCTTTAAGTGAACGTGGCGTACTTGAATTATTAACTATGTCCCTACGAATAAAGCTACACAATGAAAATATTTGACTCTTTAAAAAACAGATTCATCCTAGAATCGACAAAAATACCTAATCGAATACGGATCACACGTCGAATTGGTTGGAAAGTGCAACTGGGATGCTCGGTTTTGCGTTTAGCCGCAAGCGGCCTCGGCCTGGTAGTTCAGAAGTAATCATTTGCAGGCCCAACGCATTAACCTCGTCATTCATTTCTGTTCATTTAGGCTTCGTTCCGCGCTCGGGAAAATTCGCCTTTCGTCTATCTTGGCTGATAGTAACGAGCTGTCGAGCCAGGCTATTGATTCCCGACGAGGGCGCGACGCAAGCCCATTAATGATCGCGTCCTGAATAAATCATTCAATAAAACGGGCCTGCCGCCTGACACCGATACACCGAGCGAAACCAGTGGCAACAAATTAGCTTGTCGCTTTGATGCCCCCGCAAACCGGGATTGATTCGCACCGATTCAGGGCGACGTACGGGCTTACATCTTCCGGGATAACAACGCTATGCTCCGGAACGTTTAATTAGTTGTTACATTTTGTATCGAAAATGATAAAAGATTTCAGAGATGGATGTATATACAGCGACACTTGTAAAATAGTATATAACATGAGCATTCATTCCTGCACAAAATGAAGTGGATTGGAAAAATGACGTTTTTTTTCAATTTTGTAATTATTAGACTTTGGTAAGGTCAGATTGTGTGTGGTAATTTTCCCAGGGGGACAGTATAATGTATTCAGTATTCTGTAGCGATTATCATTTGGAGTTGCGCGACATTGACATCATTTGAAATTTCCCGCAGCGACGAGCTTCAGCGCCTCGCCACCAGATGGCTATCTAGAAACGTCTCTCACACAAGGAATATGGCCATTTTGAATTCTACTCACAATTCTTTCATAAGACTGGGCAACAAAAGGAGAATGGCTGACCACTGGTAATTTTCAACGGGCTCTTTTGGGTAGATACACCAAGCACAGTTCCGACTTCTGAAGCTGAGCACATCCCTAGTGATTTTGAACCTCATAAAAACCTTTTAAGAAAAAGTAATTTTTTATAAGAATTCAATTTCCTTTAAGGCGACATTATAAAAACCTTATAAGAAACTGAAATTTCTTATAAGAATGTATGTAATAAAATTTTATAAGAAAAAAACCTTATCAAATTTTTTCGAACCATTCTTTATAAAAAATTTAAGTTTCTTATGAGGTTTTTATAAGGTCGCCTTACAAGAAATCGAATTTTTATAAGGTGTTTATAAGGTCACCTTATAAGAAATTGAATTCTTATAAAAAATTACTTTTTCTTATAAGGTTTTTAAAAGGTTCAAAATCACTAGGGATATGAGGGTTAAATTCATCTAGCACAATGAAGTGCTGAATTTGCCCAATATTCCACGAGTGTATCAAGCCCTCAGTGCGCATGCGTGTAGAACTTACTGGCCGCGTAAATTTAAAATAGTGTAAACTACATTCTTGTTTATTGTTGCATATTACCAACAATATTAATTCAATATAGTTGGTGATATTAAATGTGTTAAACGTAAATAAAATTGTTTATAAAAACGTAAGTTGACCTTTGTGGTGAAAGTTATGAATATATTCTATTCAAAGATTTTATAAATTTTAACACAATATGTTAAAAGTGTTTTAACCAAGGTTGTTTTTACTTAATTAAATTTATTAGTTGATTTTAATAAATAAATTAGGCAGGCATTCAAAACGATCAAGCGCGAGCGAGACCCTCAACTACAACCGTTAGTCATTTGCAGTGAGTGATTTTCTTCAAAGTTTCAACTATGTGAAGAATGCAGTTTTTCAACGTTTTTATGATAAAAATAGAATTTTCGATCTCAAATATATAGACATGCGCTTTTATCCGGTAAAAATCGAGCCATAATTGTAAGAATTACAAAGTTATATTTTCGAAATTTTGCATAAATAATTTCTCGGAAACTTGCTCTAGCTTCGCGAAAAGCTCTTGCAGACTTGTTTGTGGGGTCATTAGAAATCGATTTTATGCATTTAGATCTATAGCAAGAAAAAAATTTTTTTTTGTCGCATAGTGTTATCTCAGTGATCCCTCCCTGAGAATGAAGGAGCCACGCGTCGCGTCTCTACTTGTATGCCCCCTACCTTCCGTTGACTGTGGGAGCCGTAGGTAGCGCAGCCATCTGGTGGCGTTGAGCGAAACACTCCAAGGAAAGAATTTAAGGACGCATCAAAAAGATCGGCCTTTCAGGGGCGTACTTAAGGATCGTAAGGAATTGGGGATGACTGACCAAAGGAATAAATTGTACGTCCTACATCACATTGATTGAAAAAGTGGAATCAAGGTGACAAGAGTTCTTCAGAATTCTATTTTTGGTCATTCTATCTACCTGCTGACTCGAAAGTATACACAGCTGTGATTGTCATCAACGTCTTGAATAACAACAACAAATTAAATACTTCACCAAATGCGAGTTTTACCAGTGAATACAAAATACGCCATTCTGAGGCGGAAAGAAGAATGAACATCGCGGGCGAAGAGAGCCAGGAGGTTAAGCTACATTTAACCAGGGTTCGAGGGGAAGGGAATGTAAAGTCCACGACACTGAGGAGAAACGATATCCGCCATTCGCATTTTAATTTCGTTCGGGACAACAGGACCGAAGGTAGGAGCATTTTCCAATTAGTGTTAAACAAATATCTATGCAAACGAGAAGCGAGCGGAAACGGGTAAATGGGTGAAACGGGATGGAGATGAAACGGATGAAAAAAATACAGGGAGAAACGAGGGCGTGGAGCTCGTACACGGCCACGAGATTAGAAAACATGAGCAGCCTAATCTCATCAAAAAATTGCTGACGTTTGCGGGGTCGCAAATGAATTCAAATATAACATAACTTGATGAGATGGAAACACCATACGAACAACAACATGTGGCATTTTTTTGTAAAATCATTGCTCTTAATCGTCGCAACACGTTTCTTTCGCAATTTTGAAAAGCGTGTAAAAGGGATGTACCGTTGTCCCTAACAGCGAGAGCGAAATTGCGTCGTGTCGGCGAGTAATCGTCTAGGGGAGGGCAAGAGTTCGCCAATCGATTATCGGGAAACACCGATCACCAGGGTTCAAAAGACACGCTCGTTGGTCGCAATAGTTCGGCTCGTGTTGCAAAAAGGTGATCAAAGGGCACTTGATTCGACGCCACCGAACGCCACAAGCAGCTGGCCCCGCAATCGATAACCCGCTGCGATGATCGCACCGCGTTTTCAATCAACGTGCATTATTTTTCTTTCGCCCCTCGTTCGCTCCTACTCGAATTACTCTTTCGAAATAATTGAAATTACGGGTACCGTGAAAAGCTCGATTTTACGGAGCCAAATTTTGTACTCGCAAAGGGCGGGGGGGGGGGGTGAATTAAGTTGCATGGATTTCTGCAAGACTTGGTTTTTTTCTTCTGTTTGGGCAGGAAAGAATGTGCGTAAAATATTGAACTTGTATGGCCATTGGTTAGGAAAAAAAATTGATTTATTCAAAAGGGGGCTGGGGGTCCGAGTCGTCAATCCATTTTTAAAAAAATTTTAGTTTTAATTATTTGGAGTATCCCTTTTGCCATCATGAATTTGTACTCCACTCCAATTGTCGCAATGCTTCCCCTTATTCCACAGCGAACATTACCTCGTCTTTCCCCACAAACGTTTCTCTCCTCGTTTTCCTCCCTCGAACTTCTCTCTCTCTTTCTCGTTTGCTCACCGATTATCATACATGCCACTGTGTTCCGTGCCATGGCAAATTATTTGCTTCGTCGGAGCATGAATTCCAACCGTAATTACATTTCCCCTGATATTCAATTAGTATTACCTATACGATCTCGCTTTTCAGGTCCGCCAGACAGAAAATTGAAACTTGCTCCGGAGAAAAAAGCCTTTTCACGGTGCAAATCTTTTTTTCTTCGCGTAAAATGTCTGCCAAGAAATCAATTAGGAAAATTCCTCGAGGCGATTAATATTCACGGCGCGTCGGGCTAGAACTAGCGGGGTTCCGGAAACTTGCTCTTAACGACCGGTCACCAAGTCGCGCTAAAGTTGGGTCCTCTAATCGTGCCAAGAGTCTAATCGACTGTATTCGGGTCGAACGAAGGGAAAAGTCGAGGATGGCAATCAAGCTTCAAGGAATCTCAAACTTGGCACCTTTTCTGCTTCTTGTCCTCGTCTTCCGCCATTTTTCCGAATTGGTCCTGCATTCCCTATCCACTCTATTTGCAAAAAAATTTATTTATTGACCTCAACTGTTTCGAGGAACTCCCTTTAATGTTCAATACCAAAACTCGTTGTCACTGTTACGTAACAAAATCCTCGGAGCGTTCAATTAAAAAAGTAACGCGGCCATTGGCTCAGATCACTGGGGGTGCAGGGCGATGTTGAGCCTTAGTACCGCCGACATTATTACCCGGTTATTACCTTCAAAGCGCGCGACTACTTCGCCACGTGAAATTTCGCTCGTAACGCTAATGAAATACGAAGGGCAACGAGCAATTCCTGAAGGTGACTTACCGGCCACGGGCTTAATCTAACTCGAAGCAGACTTTACGCAGCAAAGGATAAGCTTGAGGATCGGGCGAAGCTTTCGTGAGCTGCCTGGCTTTTCAGGGGACCGTTTCTGAAACTTGGCCTTATAAACGGAGGCATACGTAGCCCAAGGCTAGAGAACCGAGGCATGCTTTGTGTGGACTTGCACTTTTCCTGAGCTAAAGGTTAACTCGATGGGTTGTCATTGGATAAATTCTTGTTGCGACGAGTTTGACGTGAGATTTGAACAATTAGGTGTTACATTACAGAAGCTTCAATAGTCATGTAGATTCTTTTTTGTACACAAGGGATCAAATTTTGAATGAACAATTAGTATATTTTCGATGAGCTTTTTGTGTGTCCAGAAAGGCCCGCAAGCGGGGGGGGGGGGAGGGTGTAGAAGAGTACTTACTTTTCGTAAAATGCGTTATGAAAAAGAATTCATTCATATCCGCGAATTAGAAGAATAATTCATAACGAAGTAAGTGAAAATTTTAGGAATGCACTGACTGGTATCTACAGGACAAAATTAATTTTTTTATAGAAATACTTAAAGTTAAGCAATGCTCAGAATGATTAATTTTACTAGTTAAAAAATAAGAATAATCTTGGCTTCAAAAGAATATTCATTTTGATTCGATCATAAACGTTTGGCTAAGATAACGTAGAAAATAAAAGTTGAAATATTGATTTATGCCTCGTGAATTACAAAGAAAAATTTCAATTTATGGGAAAATTTATAATCTACAAAACTTTCAAGACTTAAGAATCAAGTTCTTAGAATGAACATAAAAATATGTAAAAAAAAACTAGAAAATTTTTCGAATGATACAAAATCTAGAAAATTACACACTGTAGTAGAATTGCACAAAAAAACTGTATTCTGAAAAATCTGATAGAGTACTAACGATCTACAAATTTTCGTTTTTCTTTTAAAACACCAAATTCTGACAAGTGTATACAGTCAATGTGTAGTTATACTAGAGATCTAAAAAAATACCAGAACAGGCTGAAAAATGAGTAAAGACTAGAAAGATGCCAAAATGCAAGAAATCTTAATGCACGAGAAACCAGTAAAAAAGCAATTTTTCCAGAAATCTATGGAATGACCTTAAATTGATTGAAATTTGAATTCTAGAGCGTTGGGATGAAAAATCTTAAGATGATTTTAAAGAAATACTGGAAATCCAGGGAAAAACTCAATAAATCTTTATATTTTAATAAATTCTGAATAAATACTATGAATCTATAAAAACAAACATGAACGAAAATTAAATCAAATTATTTTATTATTTAAAAAAAAAAGAAAAAATTTTTTAAGTTATAAAAAAATCTATAAATTACTGGATATTGATCAAAATTCAAATTCTAGAGCATTGAATTGAAGAAATTCATAGAGCAATGAGCAAAGAAACAGAAAATATATTTAAAAAACCTGGAAAATCCTTTCAAGTATAATAAATACTAAGACAACATGACAAACAATGTTGTGCATTGTATGTGTAAAATTAATAACTATCGCAACGAAATCTCATAAATATCTGGAAAAATACAAATAGTGCAAGGAATTTATTAAACATAAAAAATCTGAATTGATATAATTCCCTTAAAATCTATAAAATTACTAGAAAATGATGAAAATTACTGAAAAATAATAAAAATTTAAATTGTTAAGTATCGAATTTGAAAAATGAAGAGATGAATCGACAAAATTACAAGAAACCTAACAAAAAAGTGAAAAATCGTTCAAAGTTTCATGCAGACAATAAAAACGTATCAAATACTAGTAATCCGTTAAAATTCCAATACACGTTACAGAATCTAATTCAATCTAATCAAAATACGAAAATACGAGAAATCTATACAAAAACAAAAAAAAAAAATGAATCAATGAAATTTTTCTAGAAATATTTTAAAATACTGAAAATCGTTCACAATTTATTTTTTGGAGCTTCAACTTCGAAAAATTTTTAAAGCAATCTACGAAATACTCAGAATCCAGGAAAGTATGAAAAAGATCTTCTAAGTTTCATATGTACTAGAAAAATATTAAAAAAAAACTAGGAATCCGAAATATTTTTAGTAAATGTAACAGAATCATATAGATACCAAGAAAAATACGAAAATACGAGTAGTCTATAGAACACGAAAAATTTGTGTGATTTTCCTGGAAATCTTTGAAATAACATAAAATCCATCGAAATTTGAATAATAGAGGAACGAATTCGAGAATTTACAAAGCAATTTACGAAAATGCAGAAAAACTTGAACAAAAAAACGAAGAAAAAATTGAAAACTCCTCAAGGTTTCATATAAACTAAGAAAACGTGAAAAATACTAAAGTCTGTAAAAAAATCAACAAACGTAACAGAATTCTATGAATACTAAGAAGTATACGAAAAAACAAAAAATCTTCAAAATATAAAAAAACTTTATCGATGCTACTTCCGTAAAAATCTCTATCAAATTGCTGAAAATTACTCGGAATTTCAATCCAAGGGCGTATAATTTGAAAATTCATAGAGCAATCTCAATTAATTCGAGTAACCCAAAGAAAATTCAAAAATGCTTTGAAGTGACAAATATCCTTGAAAATATTAGAAATGCAAGAAATCTTAGAATTTCAAACAATATACAGATAAAGTTCACTCAAAAATTAATAAAGCTCAATATAAGAGAATACATAGAATTCGAGAACTCTATATGAAAACCATAGAAATGTGAGAAAATCTTTCCAACTGTCCAAACACTGAAAAATACGCAAAAAAGGACCTAAAATATATACAAAAGCTACTGCTACCATGTGTAAATGAAAATAGTCAAACAGGTCAAAAGTTTTGATACAATTAAATCGAAATCAAGAAATCTTTAGTGATCCATATAAAAACTGAGACACTTGAAAAATAGTAAAAAATACTTTAGTTTTCAGAAACAACATGGCGAAGAATTTCAAATATCAATGAAATTTCTAAAATCTGTGGGGTCATGAACTTTGAAAAAATCCATAAAAGTTATCTCAATCGTCTGAAACATTGATTTCTAAAACATCGTATTTCAGAAATCTGAAAAGAAATACATTATTGTACGTTAACATTCTTCAAATAGTGTAATCATCAAATTAGATACATACTTCAAAAGTACTAACAAAGTAAAATCTCAAGCTCAGGGATCGAAACATTCTCTGAATCTACTGCTTTTTCAATAAATGATACGATAAACTGACGAAAACAACTTTTTTCATCTTCTTCTAACACTTTCCGACTGTGCTGTGTAACTCGTAAAAAATTAAAAAAAAAACAATGCAGGAAATGTACCATTTAGCGTCCGTCACAGATAAATCCAATCTTTCTAAATTCACTCTTAATTACAAAATCAACTGTACCACTAAAAAAAAGTACAGTTTCCTCCCAACCAAAGAACGCATTTACACAATTTTGATATCACAGAGTTCCGCAAGAGCTTTCAACTCCCGTTAACCTTTGCCCGAGGGCGGAAAATGACGGCGCCAACTTGCGCAAGGGAACATTTGGCCGTCTTGCCCTAGGTAAGTGATACATCGGTGCACACGGCCGGCACACGCGAAGGACCTCAAAGGAATCGTTGCGCGTGCCCGAGCGGTCATACGTGATCCCCTCCAACCCCCCCCCCCACCCTTCTCCTCCACCCTTCCGCCTTTGTACCCGTACGTCACGATCACCCATTTACCCCGATAACGACACGACAACGCCCCTAATTTAGCAGGGACTGCGAGCCTCGTAATCGTTAGCGCGTGATTTGTTCATTACGCGTTCGTCCGAGCGTTTCCGCTCAAGTAATACAACTCGTTTGCGGTCAGACAATCAGGGCACGCGCAAAAAGCGCAACGAGCGGTAATATTACAAATGGGATCATTTGATTCATTTACGATTTGAGTTATGTCTCGCACTTGAGAATGTAGTCGAGTGATTTATGAGGGGGGTGGAAATGTGAGGGGGTCGGGTATGGAAAAACACGTGGCTGGTGGAACGAGGTGAAGTATTGTTTAATCGAGAAACGAGTTTTACTATTCATCTTTTTTCTTTACTCTTTCATTCATTCCACCTCACTCTGTAGCAACATCAAAGTGACGTTACAAATGAATCCTTCTGTATACAATAATAAAAATTATATAATTCAGTTATTTCAGATAGATTTATTATTGTTAATTATGTAGAATTGACTATCAAACTTCGCATAAAAAAAAGTTTTACACACATAATTTATTTCATTACTTTTTAGAGGAGAGCATGGCGACCTCTACGCGTGGGACAGTTGAAGAATGAAGGAATGAGTGAACGGATGAAGCGCTGTCGAACGCGATCAGATCTGCGCGTGGGACAGTTAGAGAATGAAGGAATGACTAAACGGACCAAGCGCTGTCGAGCGCGCTTAAACGAAAATTTTGATCCGTTTTCAAAAACTAAACTCACGATATATCCGAAACTAATCATCCGATTTCCGCCAAATTTCGAGACGTATGGCTCATTGCTTCACTACCGCCTCCAAGATGAAGAAAATCATCATCCATCATTGAAAGTAATTAATTTTCTTTTTTGCATATAACATCTATTCTCACTATATATTGTCCGAATTGATTTCATTCTACCTCGCTCTACAATCATCACTCCACTAAACAAGCATAAATTTGACGCTACAAATTAATCCCTCTGTAGGTGAATAAAGATAAAGGTATAGTTCGCAGTACCGGATAATGGCAGAATCTTGGAACAAAGAAAAACCGAATGGGATAAATAAGAGAAAGGGAGCTTTAAAGTAAGCGTACCAGTGATAAAGGGATATTGTTCACGGAAGGTCGAGTGTGTACGGGAAGCTAAATGGACGGATAAGCTCGAGTGGAAAACTTCTGAGAGGCGCAGTGGCTTTTCAGTGGGTCTCGAAAAAGCCCTGTTTTGCTAGAAAATGAGCTCGGCCAGGGCGGCCTTGAGAACCCTCGAAGCATCTTTAGACGGCCCAAGACTTTATTGGCTTTTAAGATGAGCGTAATTAGAATGTTAAGGCTTGTCAGGTAGCCCATCTGCCATTTCTTCCGCTCACTCTCATTCTTCTCCTTGAAATTTTCGCATTTTTTGTTTTCATTTCTAGAATGAAGTGCTTGAAGCAGAGAATGCTTATAAAAGTAAATTCAACTGGGCTAATTAAAAATATTTTCATCATCCATAGTAAGAAGACAAACAAAATGATGGTAAGTTTTTTCAGTCCAACGTTTATTACAAAGTTAAGATTGTAAGATGGGTTTGTAACATTTCATCTTTGGGCTTCCATGATATAGCCAAGTGTCACATCAGCGTAGCTGGCGTAACATGACGTAGGCATTCTCTTGCAAGTTGGCCCCAGTAGAGCTTACTGACGTTGGTGCCAAGTTAGTGCCCCGAAACGACAGAGATAACTTATGTTGATGCGTAGCAGGCGATACGTATACATTAGGCTACTGTGAACACACGTTCATTGACAGTGATTGAAGAGTTTGCAGTTTCAGGATAAGAAATGAAACGAAAAATATGAATATTACATAATCCGATACATTGAAATTGTCTTATACTCTGTAATTATATGGACAATTAAAAAAAATATCGATATGCCGATATATCGAATGAATTTCAATAAATCTATAAGTGCTTTATCATGCGTATTTAATAAAAATTGCAATAAGTACTATTTTTTACATAAATCTATAAATGCAGTCCTCGAACAATTTAAAGGATTGCCTAGTATTTTTTTTACTAAGACCTTACAAAAAATATAACTTCAAAGTCTCGACTGACTAGAGAAATGGAAACAAAATTATTCAAAAAAATACATGACAATTAAACCTCATCTAATACTCATTATCGAATAATACGTTCAACTCCCAAGCGAGGTTCGACAACTTCGCTTCCGAGGATTATCTCACTCCACTATTCACGAGTAATAATGCCGCGGAGCGGGAAAAATAAATGAAACTTGCGTGACAGTCCTAGTTGCCAACTGTTGAAACAACTCTCCGAGGCGAGAGGAAAAAGCTAGAGTTCCGGATTTCTACTTATTCCTCCAGGGGAGATTAACCAACACCACTGTGAAAAAGGTACGCACGGAAGATGCCTCTTGTGTAAAACAAAGCTACTGCAACTGATGAACAGAAACAGCGACAAAGAAAAAGTGCTTGCAACTCGGGACGAACCGAATGGAAAAGCGTTAAAATTTACTCCGCAGTTTGGAAGCGAGGGATTAACCAGAAACGTAACGCTTCTTTATCGTCCCTTATTTATCCAGATACGATGTTATCTTACAACTTTTGTTTTGTAAGTTTTGATTTGCAATTTTTGTCCTGCAAATTTCGTTTTTTCCCTTTTGCTATGGAATTTCCGTCTTGCAACTTTTGTGATGCAACATTTGTCCTGCAACTTTTGTTCTGCAACATTTTCTTTGCAACTTCTGTCCGGCAACTTTCGTTTTTTCTCTTTTGTTATGCAACTTCTGTCCTGCAATTCTTCTAATGCAAGATTTGTCCTTCAACTTTTGTTTTGCAACATGTCTCCTACAACATTTTTACTGCAACGTTGCCTTGCAAGTTCTGTCTTGCAACTTTTGTTCTGCAACTTTTGTCCTTGAACTTTTGTACTGCAACATTTTCTTTGCAACTTTTGTCCTGCAACTTTTGTACTCCAACATTTGCTTTGCAGCTTCTGTCCAGCAACTTTTGTTCTGCAACTTTCTTTTTTTGTCCTTCAAATTTTGTTTTACAACATGTGTCCTACAACGTTTTTGCTGCAACATTTGCCTTGCAACTTCTGTCCTGCAACTTTTGTTCTGCAACATTTGCTTTGCAACTTCTGTCCTGCAACTTTCGTTTTATCCTTTTTGTTATGCAACATCTGTCTTGCGATTCTTGTTATGCAACATTTATCCTTCAACTTTTGTTTTGCAACATGTGTCCTACAACATTTGTACTGCAACATTGCCTTGCAACTTCTGTCCTGTATTTTTTGTCCTTAAACTTTTGTACTGCAACATATTCTTTGCAACCTTTTTCCTGCAACTGTTGTTTTGCAACTTCTGTCCGCAACTTTTTATTTCAACAACATTTTTTCGTGCACAATATTCCAGACAAATATTCAGAAATTAATTTAGGAATTAGGGAATCGTGATTCTAAATGATATGGGGTAGAGAATGTTTCTTCGAGAATCAGGTCCGTGCTCAAAAAAATGCTAGTGAAAAAAGAGAAACGCAAAATTTACAAGCAGTCTACATCCGAAAGAAATGTGGAGATCATGGAGCATGAGATGGATGCAATGTTATGGCACGTTGACCGGCACGGCTCATATGGTATCTACCGCCACGTCTGTTCTGGCACCAGCCTCGTTTTTTCTCCCTCTCCCTCATCGTTCCGCTTCTCTTGTTCACGCCAGGACAAGGAGAAGAATCGCTTATCATTATACACGATCTGGAGCAGGATGAAAAATCAATAACCTAACGGAATAAAAACAAATGTAAAAGTGTACAATAAAAACAAAAAAAAGTAAATATGTAATCATTTCAACCATATGATATATTATTCTTCATGTTAATATGTATTTATACTCTGCAGGATAATAATTTCATAATATTTGTAAGAGTATGATAATTATTTTATTATTTGTATGTAATTGTAATGGATGAATAATTTTTTATTGTGCATATAAATTTAATGTTTCATAAAATGTAATTCATCGGTATAGTATCATTTTGTAATGTAAAACAATGATCTTATGCATTACCATAAATGCATATCATTAAATCATTGCGATGCTTTCATTGTGACTCATCAATTCATTTAAATAAATGAATAACTGTTTTAACACTGGACGTGGATAATCATTTTTCATTCATAAATTTCCATGGTAACTATAACATTTGGTTACGAAATATTAGTATTGTCATATCTTCTTAAATGTAAATACAATTCAAGCTATTCGAATTTGTGCGCTTCAATTGCTGTCTTGTGCGCATGCGCGAACAAAAGTACACTGCCATGGCGCGCTTCTATTCGGGCCATTTCCTTCTTTTCAATAGCGTCAGCTATCCAGTGCATTATACATATCAATGTTACAAGGTAACAATAAAATATTCTGAAGGTAAAATAAAGCCAACAATAGAGGTTATTGAATTCATGAAGCATTTATAAAAAATTTCATCAAGAATCTATCCAGAAAATAGTTCATAATGGCTCGTTTCCGTTTGTTAATCGACCATTTCATGATTGTTTTACATTTGTTTCAGTGTCTCTGTTGAAAACGTACCAGGTTGATTTTGCTGTGAAAAATTTTCACGTATGTAAACATATTTTCGCAATATTTACTCATAGTTTTCGGGGATTCGGAAATCTCAAGGACTTTTTTTTTTAGGTTTCAATCAAAACCTAATGGACAGTGTGAAAATGATGGCCACTAATATATATGTTTATTTTGTTGTTACGCGATGACTGGACTGACTTCACTTGGACTTTCACTCTCGCTAGAGATCAGCATCAGTTCAAAAATACAAAAATTGTGTGATATTCTTTTTGCTTGGCTTGGCACTTCAGGCAACTTTATCGGCAGTTTTTACACTTTACAATATGTGTCGCAATATTTATTACAAACTTAAACCAAGAGGAACTGCAGTCTCCAGGGACAATGAATCAGAAGTTTTCCAGGTAATTGAAATCGCATGCTATATTCAAATTGTGCTTTTTTCAAACATTTGTCATCGTCAGAGTTCGGAAATTTGAAGTTTTATTCATTTTTTTATCGTATTGCGTTACGAGGCTTTTCAATAACAATTTAGTTATCATGTCAAGTAAGCAATAGAAATTTGCTGATTTCCAACTCATTTCGCAAATGTAGATTAGAGCAATTCATTTGTATTGTTCTGTAATTCATGAAGAAATAATTACAAATCAGATTTTTTTACTTTGAAATGACGTTGTATGAGGCTATAATTACTACTGCAATGTACATCAAAAGATATTTTAAAATATTGATCTACTCATTATTGTCTCATATAATTCAATCGAAACTGTCTTTGAAAGTTTTTATCGACTATGCTTTTTTTTTGTTTATTTTCAACTACGTTTTTCTAAGAATATTAAAGTAATCGATTCTAATTATTTGAAATATTATTCGTTAATAACTTAAGGAATAATGATTTTAAAACTTAAAAACCTACTTCTAAAATTTGTTGATTCATCGTCAACTGTTTGTTTGTTTTTTTTTTTAAATACATTGAAATTTAGTTGTCTTGGTTTTTTGTAGTAATAAATAACACAAGACTTTTTTTATAGAATACCAAAACAGATGCAAGTTCGAAAGTACGGAGTTACGAAGATGTGATCGCAGCAGAACCACCTCCTCCACGATTCAGCTCCGTCCTCAGATTATATGATAAAAATGAAGTGAATTCAGTACCACTATTGAAAGAGGTCTTTGTTGTTAATTCAGAAGTATAAAAAAAAAATTTTTGAACAAAATTGCATAACCCAGCTTTGCGATGATTTCGAATTCATCTTCTAAATTTATCTTAAAATAACTAAGATATGGGAAAATTGTTTTTTGAAGATTTTTGAATGTAAAACACGTAAACTTGATTATTATTTTTAAAATCAACATGTACATCATATTGTTTAATGATGAAATTTCAGATTTTGGCTGTAAAATTTTCTGTAATACTGTGAATTGTGTTTTCCTTTAATTTGTAAAAGAAAGATCCATCGATAGATATGTAATACTACTTCAAAAAAATTTTTAAATTTGCGTTGTACAAATCACTGAGGATCGCAACGAATTATAAATAGAAATAAAAAACATTGATTTGTGGACATTAATATTGTGATATTGGTATTTCCTTAGTTCCACAAGATTTTCAAGTTAGGCGGGAGACCTTATCAATATTGAAACAAACCAGTTTTTTCTCATATTCTTCTTTTTTTTTTTTTTAGAAATCGATAAAAATACTTCCAGTTTGAATCTTGCCAGAAAATCTCACTACATCCGACGAGTACAAGAAAATCAGATAAAAACTTAAATCTGTTTAGATCCTTGAATTTTTTTGTAATTTCTTTAAACATCATCGAAAGTTCTGGAAATTTTTGTTACTGATCCCTAGAGCATCAAATTTTTGAACTCGCATTCTAGAAATCAAAAGAGAAATAAAAAAAAAAAAAAACAAGGAACTTTTACAATTTTTTTCAATAATACTAAAAAATACAAACGAACAGAAAATACGAAAATATATTTAATATAGGAAATCCGAGAAATCAGTAATTTTTGAATATAATTTAATTCCTAATATTTATATAGTAATTTGTAACAATACAGAAGACTTCTTTAATTTCTAGAAACGTTGAAGAAATGCGAAAAATAGTGAAATAAAAAAAATTTAAAAAAATGAAGATACTGTATACTGGAAAATCAATGAACATACGACAAATGGGATAATATTCGAATTCCAGAGCGAGAAATGCTTCGAATCTCATGAGCTATATATAAAAATTAAAAAAAAAAAATCTTTTATTTCATACAAACTGAAAAATATGAACAGTTCCTATAATACCTTTATTCCAGACACTACAGATTCTCTCATAAATTTATGAAATTAGCAAATTTTACTCCAACTTTTAATATTTTGGTATAAATTCCAGATATCTTTCTATGACTGCGTAAAAATACCAGGAAATTTTTTAAATTGTATAAATACCGAAAAAAAAAGGAAAACATTCGAATCACTATATCTGCGGACAAAATGTTTTCCAAACAATTCAAGAAAATCGATGCATTACAGCAATATATCAATATACCGATACAAAATATCCGATGATCAGATATCAATACTATTAGTTTTGATTTAATTCCTCGGACATCTTCCTAAAGGAGTATAAAGTAGAGAAATATTATATTCTCAGTATTTCTTTTTTGTATACATTTTGTGAAAATGAAGTACAGGTCACAACAAAATACTACAGGCTGCAGCTACCTGAAGTTACCTATAGTAACTATTCCATGGGATTTACAGATTACTGCTGATAGTGGTATTTTGGGCTTTGATAACCTGTAGTTCATTTTCACAAGGGTAATATGAGTATAAGTATTAGTATTAGCACGAGTATAATTATCATATAAGTATCAGAATAAGTATAAGTATACAAGAGTGAGTTGACTTAGTATAAGTATGGATGTATTAGTGTACTATTAGTACTGTATAGTATAGTATTGTGTTGGTTTGTACGGTATTGTGTAGTATTAGTATTGGTATCCGAATTAGTATTTGTATTTCTATTGACATTAGCCATAGTATTGGTATAACTATCGGTTACTACATGTTACTGCAGGCTGTGGTATTTTGTGCTTTGGTAACTTGCAGTTCATTTCTACAGGGATAGTAAAGATATTAGTAATAGTATCGGTATAAACATTAGTATTAGTATGAGTATAATTATAATATAAGTATGAGCATAGTAATGAGTTTCACTTAAGTATAAATACGAGTGCAAGCATTAGTATAATTATTAGTGAAAGTATAAGTATTTAAGAGTTATTTGTATTAGTATATGAATAGATGCATGAGTAAAGCATTAGTATTAGTATTGAATGGTATTGTGTTGTATTGTATTATATTGTATAGTATTAGTATTGATATTTGAATAAGTATTCGATTTTTTATTAGAATTAGTAATGGTATCGGTATATTTGGTGACCTGTAGTTCATTCCTACAAAGATAGTAAAAGTATAAGTATTAGAATGGGAATAAGTATAAATACAATTATACACAGTAGTATTAGATACGTCATAATGTAAATATAAGTATAGTATTGAAATATGTACAAATGTAAGTATAAATAATAGTAGTAGATAAGTATAAGTATTAGTGTAGGCGTGGGAAGAAGTATGAGTATCGTTATCCGTATAAGTATTTGTATCGGTATTAGCTTTGGTATTAGAACTGGCATCATTATCGGTTACTACAGGTTACTTCATACTGTGGTATTTAGGACTTTGGTAACCTGTAGTAAATTTCTACAAAAGTAGTAAAAGTATAAGTATAAGTTGAATTATTAGTATTATAATTATAAGTGTGACTGAAATATATGTATATGAATGAGTATAAGTGTAGGTATTATTAGAAGTATTCAAATGAGTGTTAGTCTTGGTATTGGTATATTCATCGGTATTCATATTGATATTTTTATCAGCATTAGTGTAAGTATTAGTATCAGATTGAAAATCATTATGAAAAACGTATATATTTTATGAAAGTCTCAGAAGTAAACAACCTACAAATAAAACTGGATGATTCTCTTACTCAAAGCTTTCACATGAACACAGAAACCTCTAGATATAAAAATAAAGTCGACTGAGATGAAAACACTCGTTCAACCTTTCGCCCGGCGTAATAATCGTTCACAGCGACATCAAACAAAGGACTCCGAGAGTCATCGCGAATCAATCAATTAGGCAGTCGATGTATCGCTGCGTCCTGGGTATTGTTCCCAGGCGAAGGAAATTTACGAGGCTCCTTTGTTTCGGCTGGTTCCTCCGGACCCACTGTTTGCGCTCCCGCGGGGTGAATTGACCCAGATACACTTAATAAAGCGCCACTGGCGCGGAGGCTCATCATTTATTCCGTCTTGCTGGGCCGTTTCTTTATTCCACTGTTTACGCCGGAGAGAGATCCGGATCCGAGTTCGTGCATGCGTCCGCGAAACAAAGCTTATCCCGAGCGCGAAGCACGTACCTCTTTGTGGCCAGACCCGTAAAGTTTCTTGCTATGGCTAATAAGAAAAATCGCTTCGAATGGTCCATGGAAATATCAAGCCGATCGGGCTCTTTCTCGGCCAACTTTCGGAATCTTGCCGGCTCAACTTGTCTTTTCTCGGGGCGTTTAACGGCGAGATCACGTACCATATACGAGCGTTCGGCGCGATCTCATGATCCTTTTGATAATCGAATGACTCGCCTAACGGCCTGTTCGACTTCCAAGACAAATGCGCCTGCGTTACTTTTCTTGGTGGATTTGAAGTAGATTTTGACTGGAGTTATGAGAGGTTTAGGGTGGTTTTATTTGGTTGGGGTTCAAGAGCGAGAGACCAGAATATCGAATTTTCATGGCGCAGGATGTTAAATTGTCACAAAAGTTTTCTTGCATGCCCAACGTCGGGAAACCTAAATAAACAGTGCACTCTAAGTCTGGGCTTTCATCTTGAAACACGTCAAAAGATCGGACTTACTGGCCACGCAACTGTACAAAAACAAAAGCCTCTGGCTACCATGTTATTTCTTCAGGTTCCAATATCGACTACGTGCTTTCTTATTCAACAACCGACACATTTTTTTGGAATATAAGACAATTCTCCATCTTTTTTTTTTAATAGAAGATAACCAGAAGTTGTTCTATTTTACCTAAAAGCTTTTTGAAGATAAAAAGGAAAGAAACTAACAGAATCAGGAGTTATATTAAATGTTCATTTTTGGGGGGCTGGAAAGCATAATGAGCTCTGCGTTTGGGACAGTTAGAGAATGAAGGAATGTGTGAACACATGAAGCGCCGTCGAGCGCGATAATAAGTTTAAGTATAGGTATATGTATAATTATAGGTATAAGTATAGGTATAGGTATAAGTACAAGTATAGGTATAAGTAAGAGTATAGGTATAAGTATAGGTATAAGTTGGGAAAATCAACTGCTTTCTTTCTCCATGCAACGCCCAACAATTATGTGCCAATTACAAAGAGACCCTGCACGAACTTCACTACAAATTTGATTTGCATGTCCCTTTTGGATGAAAATGAACCGAATGAACTAACTAGTTCAAAGCCAGGAAAGAATAAAAAATTGAGGGTGTGATGAAGCTTTCTGATGCTAACTATTTGACAGCTTGGCATGTTGCCCTTAATGCAACGATCCGTCTGCTCGCTCGTGCGTACATGGACGTTTGGTGCGTTTGAGCCAAACCTAACTTGATGCATCTGTGAAGCGACTGAGTCGCCCCCGAGATATGCATGAAGCTTTGGCTTTGTGAAGCGAATCGTTCCTAGAGATGGATATATGGAATACGTGGTGGAATTTGAAAGAATCATCATGATTCTGAGATCATCAAATCGATATTCAGAGTCTAATTAATGCACAACCAAAAGAATGCAATTAAAATGCAAATTCTCGATGTCATGAGTAGTAAAAATGTATTTTGAATAACGATTGTTACATTGAAAAGTGATTACAAAAATTTTAAAGAATGAGAAGGAAAATTTTGCAATCTTACATATGCAGAACCTGACCGCAAGCCAAAAAGCCCAACGTCAACGTGCCAGGCGATAACGCTAAAGCATCGTATCGGCTACGTTTATCAAGCGCGAGCTTTCACGATAAAATTGAAAAACCCGAACCCCCGGCTCAGAGCGCATGATTGAACGCACATGCCGATATTTGCAGCGCCTGTTAAACCGCGAAAAACGCGATATCACCCATAAATAAATATCGTCCAATCTCTCCACAAACATCTGCACATACTATCACGTGTCTATGAAGAAAAATCGTCAAATGGAAATGACTATTAGTTTTTTAATATGTTGCGATAGTGTAGGATAATATAGATATGATAGGTGTATAACAGGTTGACAGTCATGGTTGACTCATGTACATATACAATTACAGAAGTGTAAAAAGCATGAGACTAAATG
Organism: Platygaster robiniae; assembly: GCA_028476575.1. NCBI lineage: Eukaryota > Metazoa > Arthropoda > Insecta > Hymenoptera > Platygastridae > Platygaster > Platygaster robiniae. The sequence continues at coordinate 831,551 of CM052027.1, forward strand.
GAAAACGCAGTTGCAGTTTTAAAAATTGTTGCAGAGTGAGTTATGTAGTGGTACGTCGTTCAAGGCAAATTGAGTTCTAAATATCTTATACGTTCAAAAGGGAAGACACAGAACCAAATACTTCGAACATATAGGTATAGTAATAAGTATCTCGAATATCCAATAAAATTCTCAAAACCCATGATAGCTTGTATCCTAGAGCTCCTATTTGTAAACATATTCTAGAAAATTTCTGAAAATTCGATACAATCTTTTAAATAGTAAGCATACCATACCTACTGAAAAAAATTCGTACAGTGAGACGTTGGTAAAGAAATATTGAGATTTTATATGGAAAGTGACATTTTTAACAGTCTAAGGTTGAGCTTGCAAGATGATTCATAAGATGCTATCGTGCTGGAATAAATATTTATTGATACATTGGACGTAACAAAAATTTATGCTTCTGACATTTAGAGTTTCCACTACCATGTCAAATTTCTTTGCGAATTCAAATTAATTGAATTTTAGAAAAAATATAACGCTTCAGTAGAACTTAGCGTTGGAAATCATTATAGAAAATATCGATCGAAAAAAAAATTAATAATTAACCGAATTTTGAATGGTGTAAGCTCTAAAAAATAAAGATACGCTATATACATCGAAAATTCGTACCCTAGTAGCTAAAAACTTTCTCGCTTACTTCAAGTACCACTAAAGTAAATAAAAAATAACATAAAAAACGCAAATTTTCACTTTACAAAATGCAAATTACAGTCAGCTGTAATTTTATCGTTGACTTAAACCGAATCCTAATTCTTCAAAGTGACGCTACCATAAACTTAGTAGTAGTAGTGAGACAAAATATGTAGCTACCTAGATCATTTATACAGGATTATCAAGACATCTTTATCATCACAGTTGTGACATGTTACGGATTACGGAAACCCTCACACATAATAAATGCACTTCACATTTTAGTGCTCAAGCTGATTGACGCATGCAGATAACGTATGCTTGACATTTTCTTCATCAAAAATCGAAAGACTTCAAATTATATACTCATTCTATAGAAAAAAAAAGATTTTACTCTTACCATTATAAGCATAGCTCAAAATCACATAACTTGATGCTCAACTTTCATCCTCTATCTAAATATAATATTGTCATTACGAGAAGCAATCACAAAAAATTGATGTTATCTGCACCTGATAGTATATTTACAGATAAATTAGGGCGATGGTGAGTAACTATAAAATATAATACACGTAGGGAACGAGACACGTGTAGCCAGTGTCTTGACAATGCCCCCCAGTGTCTGGACAATGTTCAGCAGTGTCTGGAAAATGCCTACCAGTGTCTGGACAATGACTACCAGTGTCTGAACAATGCTTAGCAGTGTCTGGACAATGGCCCCCAGCGTCTGGACAATGCCTATCAGTGTCCATACAATGCCTACCAGGCCTTTAATGACTAGACAATGCCGTCCAGTGTCTGGGCTATGACGTCCAGCATCTGGACTATGACGTCCAGTGTCTGGACTACGCTCAGCAGTGTCTGGACAATGCCTACCAGTGTCTATACAATGCCTACCAGGCCTTTAATGTCTGGACAATGCCGTCCAGTGTCTGGGCTATGACGTCCAGCGTCTGGACTATGACGTCCAGTATCTGGACAACGCTCAGCAGTGTCTGGACAATGCCTACCAGTGTCTAGACAATGACTACCATTGTCTGAACAATGCTTAGCAGTGTCTGGAGAATGCCTACCAGTGTCTATACAATGCCTACCAGGCCTTTAATGTCTGGACAATGCCATCCAGTGTCTGGGCTATGACGTCCAGCGTCTGGACTATGACGTCCAGTGTCTGGACAAAGCTCAGCAGTGTCTGGACAATGCCTACCAGTGTCTAGACAATGACTACCATTGTCTGAAAAATGCTTAGCAGTGTCTGGACAATGCCTACCAGTGTCTAGACAATAACTACCATTGTCTGAACAATGCTTAGCAGTGTCTGGACAATGCCTACCAGTGTATATACAATGCCTACTAGGCCTTTAATGTCTGGACAATGCCGTCCAGTGTCTGGGCTATGACGTCCAGCGTCTGGACTATGACGTCCAGTGTCTGGACAATGCCGTCTAGTGTCTGGGCTATGACGTCCAGCATCTGGACTATGACGTCCAGTGTCTGGACTACGCTCAGCAGTGTCTGGACAATGCCTACCAGTGTCTATACAATGCCTACCAGGCCTTTAATGTCTGGACATTGCCGTCCAGTGTCTGGGCTATGACGTCCAGCGTCTGGACTATGACGTCCAGCGTCTGGACTATGACGTCCAGTGTCTGGACAACGCTCAGCAGTGTCTGGACAATGCCTACCAGTGTCTAGACAATAACTACCATTGTCTGAACAATGCTTAGCAGTGTCTGGACAATGCCTACCAGTGTATATACAATGCCTACTAGGCCTTTAATGTCTGGACAATGCCGTCCAGTGTCTGGGCTATGACGTCCAGCGTCTGGACTATGACGTCCAGTGTCTGGACAATGCCGTCTAGTGTCTGGGCTATGACGTCCAGCATCTGGACTATGACGTCCAGTGTCTGGACTACGCTCAGCAGTGTCTGGACAATGCCTACCAGTGTCTATACAATGCCTACCAGGCCTTTAATGTCTGGACATTGCCGTCCAGTGTCTGGGCTATGACGTCCAGCGTCTGGACTATGACGTCCAGCGTCTGGACTATGACGTCCAGTGTCTGGACAACGCTCAGCAGTGTCTGGACAATGCCTACCAGTGTCTAGACAATGACTACCATTGTCTGAACAATGCTTAGCAGTGTCTGGAGAATGCCTACCAGTGTCTATACAATGCCTACCAGGCCTTTAATGTCTGGACAATGCCGTCCAGTGTCTGGGCTATGACGTCCAGCGTCTGGACTATGACGTCCAGTGTCTGGACAACGCTCAGCAGTGTCTGGACAATGCCTACCAGTGTCTAGACAATGCCTACCAGGCCTTTAATGTCTGGACATTGCCGTCCAGTGTCTGGGCTATGACGTCCAGCGTCTGGACTATGACGGCCAGCGTCTGGACTATGACATCCAGTGTCTGGACAACGCTCAGCAGTGTCTGGACAATGCCTACCAGTGTCTAGACAATGACTACCATTGTCCAGACACTGGCTACAAGTGTCCTGTTCTTTCCATGTAAGTAATGAAAAAAAACAAATACAAAACGTAAGTGTATTATAGGATTCCGTTATACAGATATGCAGAATATTAAATGGCACTGGATTTGTATTGATCATAAGCCTCCCTAAACGTATCACTTCATGTAGCACGGACTTCCATTAAGCCACCACGTGGTCAGATACAATGTGAAATACAAAAAAATAAAAACGTTCTGCAAAATGTATGCAAACCAAAAATAAAAATCCTAAGCAAAGATCGAATTCTAGTGTTTTGGAGCTTGGTTCAGGAAAAAAGAAAGGAGAAGAGACCGCTACGGTTATTGCTATGCATATGGCGCCCTGGACAATAAAACGTAACGGCCGCGGTGCGCCCGTGTCGTACCACGAGACCATGGGATTTTAGAGTCGACTTTAATCGGCCGGGGTGTGGGGGGGGGGGTCCGGGTGAGGAAGCCAAGGGGTTCTTCTTTCTACGTGTACACGAATTTTCGTATAGGTTTTCGACCCTTCCGCCGGGTTCCCAACACTTATACTTTTCCGATTCCTGCTGCGTCGTCTTATCTCGGGCCCGCGTTAAGTTATTGCTTATTCCCGCGGGCGGGATCGAACAACATCGAATTTCCCCGGGATATATACGTTCCATGGCTTCAACACCTCGAGACGTAGTTGCTGGAGATTGTATTATTTCCTTGTTTGGGAGAGGTGTTTTCGCAAAAGGAAGGTTTAATAATTCACACGAATTTTTTGTGATGCAGACCTGCAGACCTAGCATATTTGACAATTCAGATGAGTTTTTTCAGATAAGGAAGGTTTAGATTTCTTAAGTTGGATTAGACTCTTACTGCATTATCAAAAATTTTCATAATTGACAGAATTGATTAAACTTTTAGTAGATTCTGATTTCCTTCAGGAATTTCTATCCTACATGAAAAAAAAAAAAAAAAAAAACATTGACCCGGAGTCATGGGTTTCTAACCTGATAATGAAAATTGGTACAATTCGAATGTTGTTACGGATATCGGGGTTCAGGGTAGAACAAAAAAACAGGGACGATAAAGTCGGATCGGGGAGCTGTTACAAAAGCAACCGCGGCGGACGCTCGTTGTTATCACAGGATCGCACCTACTAAAGCACGAAACAGTTCACATTTGCTAAAAAGTTTCCACTTGTGCTCGAGCGAAAATCCACTTTGTACCTAGGCCGGTAATTTTATTACAAACAATGTTTAAAGGCCGAAGTAGCACACGTTAATTCACGTTCATTCGCATTTTTATCGTTGTTGGATCTTTGGATGAATGAAATTTAGAACGGTTATCTTTCATTTTTTCACGAAATTATAATTTATCTTTTAAAGTCGATGTCGGATTGTATTGAGGAATTTTCATAGATTGCATACAACTTTGAAGAAATATTATGTAATTGCTTGCAATTTTTGAGTAATGAAATGATATTGCTAGCTACTTTTAAGGTACATGATGAAATGCTTCCAACACTCAGTAAAGATCATAACATTGCTTGCAACTTCAAAAAAAATAAGAAAATGGCTGGCTACTTTCAAAGAACACTATACAATTGCTTGCAACATTTGAGAAATAAAAATTGCTCGGATCTCTAAAGGAGTATGAAGAAATCACCTGCAACATTTATAAAATATTTAAAAATTGTAAGCAATACTGAAGAAAATTAATAAAATTGCTTGCAACTTTTGAAACATATTATAAAATTGCTTGCGATTTAAAAGAAATATATTATGAATGTGCTTGTGAATTTAAAAATATTAGAGATTAGCTTGCAACTTTCAAGAAATACTAAACGATTGCTTGCAACATTCAATAAATATCAATAAATTGCTTGTAACTGCAAGAAATATTAGAAAATGGCTTGCGACTTTTGAAGAAAAGTATAAAATTGGTTTCAATATTTGAGAAATATATTGAAATAACCTGAAACATTTAATAAATATAATGAAAGAACCTGCAACATTTAAGAAATAATAATAAATTGCTTGCGACCTTGAAAAAATCATGAATTTCTTTGCAACTTCAGGAATATATTTGAAAATAGCTTGCAACTTTAAAAGAATATTAAACGATCGTTAGCTATATTAATAAGATACTCTAAAATTGCTTGCATCTATTGACAGAAATATGAAATTACCAGCAACTTTTTGAAAATATTTTGAAATTGCTCACAACATATAAGAAATATAATAAAATTGCCTGAAACTTTCAAAGAATACGATAGAATATATTGACAACATTGAAGAAATGCTGTAAAATTGCTTATATGCTTATAGAATTGTAATAAAGTTACCTGTAACATTTGAAAAATATTGAAAAATCACTTACAACTTTTGAAAAATATTATAAAATTACTTGCGATTACAACCAAACATTATGAATATGCTCCCAAACTAAAAAATATTTTAGAATAGCCTGCAACTTTGAAGAAATATCAGCTTGCAACTTTCAACAAATATTGAAAAATTGGTTGAAATTTTAGAGAAAAAATATGTAATTGACTACAACATACAAAAATTATTGAAAAACGCTTGCAACTTTGAAGTTATATCGTAAAATGTCTACAACTTCTGAGAAACATTACGTCATTGCGTGTAATTTATGCAAAATATGCAATTTGCAACATTCAAAAATCTGAAACTATTTCTTGCAAAATTGAAGAAATACAATGAAAATGCTTGCATCTGTGAAAAAAAATATAAAATTTCCTGCAACATAAAAGAAATATTTTAAAAACGCTTACAGGATGGAAGGAATATTAAAAACATTCTTGCAACTTTGAGAAATAGTATGAAATCGCTTGCAGTTTATGAGATATATTATTAGATTGCAAGCAATTCTACATAATTGCTTGCAATTAATTAGAAATATCATAGATTCGCATGCAATTCTGGAAAATATGAAAAAATAGCTCGCAACATTCAAAGACTACAATACGATTTCTTGCAACATTTAGGCAATATTGAACATTTTTTGCTTCTCAAAGGAAAATATGAAACCTCCTACAATGTTACAGAAAAATTTTAAGCTGCCTACATTTTTTAGGAAATATAAAATTTCTTGCAAAAAAAAAAAAAAAAACTTCAATAGTTTCCAAATTTATTGAATATTATAAATTAGTTTGCAACTTGAGAAAAAAATATGAAATCTAATCTTGCGACATGGAATAAATATCAAAAAACTGCTTGCAACTTTGAAAAAATATGAGAGAATAGCTCGCGACATTCGAAGAATACCATAAATTTTCTTGCAACTTTGAAAAATACTTTAACACTTCTTGAATTTTCAAAGAAATATATGAAATCGCTTGCAACACTCAAGAAATATTTGAAAATGGCTTACAAATTTAAGGTTTATTCCAAAATTTTCTGCATCTTCAAAAAAATATTATAAAATTGTTTGCAACTTCAATTATCATCATGAAATAGCATGCAACATTAAATAAATGTCATGAAATATCTTGCAACATTGAAGGAGTATAATGCAATCATTTCCAACTTCAAAAATATATTAAAAAAGTGCCTACATTTTTGGAAGGAAATATACAATTACCTGCATTTTCAAATTTAATTGATTTAAAAAAAAAAAACATATGAAATTGCCTGTAACTTTCGAAAAATACAGTCAAACATGTTTATATGAACACTCAATTGACGATAATTTAAATAATTATGGAGAAGTTATGTTACATTTAGCCATATTTTGATAGTCAAGTGGAAAATTTCGGCGCTGGGAAAGTCATTAAGTGATTGACTGCATGCCTATTCAAAACTAGTGATCTCTGCGACTGGACCTATAAAATCTAGTTTTCTATTCATTTCTTTTTCTTGATTGGCAACACCGCTAGCAGGAAATGTGTACTAAAGACACATTTAAATCCCCGAAAATTCTCATATATAGATGTTAAACTGCATTATAAGATTGCTCGCAAAGTTATCGATTATTGTAAAATTGCTTGTAATTTTTGAAAAATATAAAATATCTTACAACCCGAGAGAAGTATTTTGAATTTACTTGCAAATTTATGAATATTCAGATAAATTGCTTGCAACTTTTCAAAATTAAATGGCCTGCAACGTTTGACATAATATATAAAGTCACCTGCAATTTTGAGGAGATATTTTGAAACCACTTGCATAGTTTCGATTGGTACTATGAAACTGCTTGCACTTTTACAAATTGGTTGTAACTATAAAATATTTATCCTCAAATAGCCTGTATTTTTAAATTTTTAGTACATTCACTTACTCATGAAAGTTTATGTTGTCAATAAATGACACTAACGTTCATCAAAAACATGCATACATTTAACTTTCTTCCCACATCCTCAATGCACTCTTGACCATGACATCCAAATTTTCCGTAAAAAACATTAATTGAACATCGTTCAGGCGAATTTGTCAAATAACCGTGACAAGAGAATTCCCCGATGAAGATAACAGACGTTCAGGAATTCGGTTGGGGCGAAAGAATGTGACGAGGGTTGAAAGCGTTAACGAGGGCCACGCACCTCGGACAGGCCCGGGTTTTCAGGCGGGGCTTTTTCCCGGCTACAAAGTTGCGAATTTAAAGTACAAAGAAGAAACGAGGGCTGGACGAGGGCTGTGGGCTATCACGATGTGGGCGACTCTGACAAGGACGGGCGCCAGAGACTAGGGGGTGCCACTGAAACAATGGCTCGTAATCTCGAGCCCTTGGATCTGGGGCCCCACACTCCGTCATGCCGAGCCTCGACCCCGGCAGATGAGTACAATGAGCCGTTTAGAACGAATCAATTTTTGCAAAGACAACGGTCCGGAAGTTCCATTTCAAGCACATTAAATTGGAATGGCGAATATTTGGGTGTCGGAATGAAGTGGTTCATTACTGACGCGAATCAAGTTCACTGTTTTGAATACTGAAAACAATGCATGAGCGTCTTTTTTTTATTTTCTCGAGAAAATTCCTTTCATTGAATTCAGATGTGAGAAAAAATCCGTCAGACGCCGGGATTCGCACCCGGGACCTCTCGATCACGAGTCGAGTGCTTCACCAACTGAGCTACTTCTGGATTCGGGAGCTCATTCTTCATATTTGCACTTCTCAAGAAATTGAATTATACGGAGCGATGTATCTTTATGAATCTTTTTTGTAGTTTTTGAACGATTTGGATCGCATACTCCTTCCACTTCTCACACAGAAATTTCTTATTAACCCAGGCAATGCCGCGACGCAAAAAATTATTACACTCAAGATTCCACGGGAAAGTTGCGGGAAGAGAACCTGAATAATTGTCCGAGATCGCGAAGCGAATCGCAACGCGGAAATAAACTAGCCCACCACGTGTTTTCCCCGCGGCGCTCGCGACGTTATCGCTCCTGTGTACCTCGGGTGCGAGAACTCTCGCGCATTACCATTTTGCACCGCAGTGCTTGTTAATATTTATTAGACGCTCCGTGAAAAGTTTCCTCCCCCGGCAACTTTGATTTTCTAATTTCAAACGCGCCAGACTTGACCAACTCGCACGGATTTTATTGTTTCCCGATAACGGCTGGTCCAGTGTTTTTAATTAGTCGCTTCGTTTGACTCGAAAATGAAGACAATCCGAGGGAGAGGAGTTAATCTCTAATTGGAGGCGCGAATTTCCGCAGTGCGCGAGAACGAGAAATGGGCTAATAAACGCGCGGGCGCTTTTATGATGAGGGCGTAAAAAGAGACGTTGCGTTTGGTATATTGTCGGAACCGATCGTATAACCCGGGAAACGGGTCGAATATTTCCTCCGTTCGTGGCAAAGTTGTAAGTTTATATGCATTGTAAAAAGTGCAATTTGCTATAGACTAGTATTCACGATCGAGCGGTAGCGATCGCGTTCGTCTTAGGTAATTAATTTAACGCGTGTTTGGTCTGTTTGAAATGGTGTCGAATTTCTTGATGAACCTGATATAAGACTGAGTATTCTACTGAGCAACAGAGTATTCAAAAAAAAGAAGGAAAGAGAGTTAAGTTGTTGGATTTATAACACTATGAAACAATGTGAAACATCTGATGACGCGTCGCTTGTCCCTCACTTGCATGATGGGCAAAATATTTGACACTCATACTCTAGCAAGCAAATAGAAAGAAAAATACCAAGTTTTGCCACAATCCACGTAACTCAAGGCCTTCCCTTGTTACATATCGCGTCCTGACACGCTCAGATAGAGACCGATAACCGTCGGCCGCGAACCCTTGAAATGCGCAGCAAGGCACAACGTCAATTCAATCGTCCATCTTCCTCTTTCCCCATCATTTCCCCTCTGTCTGCCTCTCTTTACCTTCATCCCCTGCCAACTAGTTTGTATTTCACGCTAAACATACTGCTATCTTGTACGCCCGCGCGTCCCTGACAAAGCCGTTTTGGTCCAGCGCTATCTGCTTACCACCAATCTGCGTTTGTATTAATTACAATACTCATTAAGATATCCGGCAATTCTGGTCTGTACGCAGAACGACGAAGGGCGCGACGACACGGATCTCAATGGGCACCGCGCTCATAATAATTCAACCGAGGCGTAATTTTCGTTAATTAATTGACGGATTGTCAGACGAGATTGGCGGGAACTGCGGACCAGTTTACCAGGCCGGGTATGTGGAAACCCGTGGATCACGTAATCATCCGCGGATTAATCAAATTCAACGAGACCGCTCATGTATATTAACTCGGATGCTGGGGAGAAAAATTAGAGATCGTGCAGGTTTTTGTATATTTTTTTTATAATTAGTTAAATACGTAAGTCATTTGTTGTATGTTAACATATTTAAAAACTTTTTCTTCGCCATATGGAATGATGCGGCCATGGAGTCTGTAGCACAAGTTGCGCTCTGCTACACTTCAGTAAACTTTTTTTAAATTGCCGCGCTCGCTTTGGTTCCACCGTGCGCCACTGGGTGGCGTCGCCGGACTCTTTCTCGTCAACGAAAAAATACTTTGAGTATTTGGTCGACTTTTATTGATTGCGACACAAGAGGAACATCAGGCCTTATAACCCCCCCCCCCTTTCCTGTTACCTAGTAATTCCCACCCCTACTATCTACCGATACCACATTTTCTTTTCTATTTTTGTTGACTTTGTTCATTCTGTCAGCCAGTCGAGTCTATTCGATTTACAAAACGCTCTATGCAAACAAGCTCTTATTCAAATTTCAAAGAAACTCCCAACAGAGATTCCACGCTGGCACGAACTCGTCGTGAAATCCAACACCGCAAAACACGATATAACCAGGAACGCAGGAACGTGTACAAAGTCGTATGAAGTGCCGGGCGCGCGCGTAATCCCTTCGGAAAACGTAGGAGAATTAACTTTGGCGCTCTGCGAATTCACGCCCTTATGAATTTCAGCGGGTTCCGAGTCGGAAGCTTTGCGTGTATGGAAAGAAGGTCCCAGGACTAAGGGGTGGGGGATCTGGCAACGTAACCGTGGGTGATAAAATCCCGAAAACACCGCTCCCTGGCAGCATCTGTTTTTGGTCCGGGAGCGATGGAACCACGATAGCGGTCATTTTTCAGCCCCGATACCCCGGCATCGAGAGAAATGACGGCTTGTCCCCTTTGCGGAAAAACACTTGGCCCGGAAGCATTTCTGGGCCAACATCGCTCCCTTCCGCCAGAACTCGAATACTAACTTGGTCAGCTCGTGGGTCAATCTCTGGTGCATCGTCGTTTTTATTTCCGACACTTTGGGTTCCAGAGAACCTTATACACGGGGTTGTCGCAACCGAAACGAAAAAAAAACACTCTAAAAATGAAAGGTTTTCTACAGAAAAGAAGAAAAGTGAAGTTTTTCGAAATGATGAATAGTGTTTTGTAGTAAATCTATAATGTTATTGGATAAATACTTGCTACGAAAAAGATGAGAAATTCGCAACACCTTGTTACTTTCATAATGTTGGCCTAATATACCAGCTTTTTGCTATAATTCATAAGTATATGTCAAGGTGGTATGTCACTCTTCATGTATTTTGTCAAAAGCCTCGGTGATACTTTGCTAAATGTTAAGCGTACCACCTTTCAATCGGCATTCCAAATTCACTCAACTATCATAGGATACATGTCGAGTGGAGAGGAGAAGAAAGAACGTTTTTCATCCAAAAGATTCCGATTCAGCCGAGACTGGTGACACATCTAAGTTGCGTCTACCTTGATGGCCGCTTTACTTGGGCGATCGATGGCCAACCTTTAGTAGAACAACTCCACAGGACCCTTTGACATGCTATGTTACTATCTTAGCGCAATACATACGTTAGTTTCAGAAACTGTACGATATAATATGTATATATACATATTATACATGCATGTAATTTATATAATAGTCTTGAATGACTCGGATAACATTATAATTTTCCGGGGTCCTTTCACAATAGTTAGAAAACAATAGAAACATTCAAAATTTTTGTTATTTTGAATTTTGTGGTTTTATTTTAGGCTTTTTGCTTAGACAAAAAAGAGGACACTGAATGTCTTCCAATAAACGAAAAATTTTTAGATAGGAATTGTATATTCAAGATGGGAATAATCGTTGAATTATCGGAAATTCAATGCCGAACCTGAATTCCAAATATTTATATGAATTTCTTACAATAGTAACGAATTTTTATGTAGAATATATGAAAAATTGGTTTGTGTGTTAAATAACACAATACAGAAGTGAAACTTCAACAAATAGTATGTTACGTATCTAATACTTTAATTTTATATTTAAAAATTTGCAAAAGGATTTCACAACTCTACGAATACACAAAATGAAAAACTTATAAAAAGAATTAAAAACAATAGAAATATGCATTTTCTGAACAAAAATGATTGGATGATTATTTAAAAATTTATAAGTGCTTAAAAATACAGAAAAAAAAACACACACGCAAACTCTGTTGAATGTATATAAATACAATATTTTCAGTATTCCATCATGTTCATTAAACTAGAATACATTTAACTTCCAATCGTGGAACATTTCATTTTTAAAATTTATGTTTGACTCCATGAAAATACTACAAAATCTTCCACAATCGATTAAGATTTAATTATGTAATATGAAAAATACAAAGCTTACCTGAATAATTTGAAACTAAAAAAATTTACAAAAAAAGAAATTTTCAAAAATCGTTTAAAGTACTAATAATCTATACATCTTACAAGGTAAAAATAACAAATTTTCAAAATATCTATGGCAATTTAATGAAAATACCAGTAACTTGGAATAATTATAGAAAGAACTACGAAATTTTTTTAAAAGCTGAACTACATAAACAAGATGAAAAACTAAAAGAATCTCTTAGGTACTGAAACTATTTACGAATAGTTTTTTTTCGAAAAAAAAAAATTATACATTCAATCGTCAATAACTTTTTCCTAAAGATCTAAATAGGAATCCGTAAAAATGGTAGAAAACTTAATAAAATTTCAGAATATTTTGAAGTACAGTACTTACTGAAGGTTTGAAAAATTCAAGAATATTCAAAATTAATGAAAATAACGTTTATTACAAAATTCGGCATGTATGTGTCTGAAATTACCGTTATTTAAAAAATTATCGCTATATTTCAAACCTTAGAAAATTCAAGAATAACAAATTTCGAATTCTTGGAATATGTGTTGCTATTTTACAAAAAATCTATTTACTAATAACTTAAATCATCACACTTTATTTGAACCATACCAAAATATATGAATAGTACGAAAAAAACCAAGTATAAATTCAATAAAATATTCAAAATTTATGTAGATAACATTTTTCTCAACAACTATTGAAAGACATAATAATTATTTATTCTTTTATCATAGAGCAATCAATTCTAGACATTTATACTTATGAAAATCAATAAAACCTTCAGGCAATCGTGCCAAGTGTAAAAATAGTAGTAAATACAGTAAATAATTGAATTAATGGAAATCTATGAAATACCAGTTATTCTGAGAAAAATTGTCATGTAAAAAATTCTTTCAAGTACTGAAAATCTAAAAATCTTACAATTGGAGATTATCTAATTTTCAGAACCTTTATGAATATCTACACAAATGTTAGAAATGTATACGAAAATTAGAATTTCCTTAGAAATATTATAAATCGTATTAAATCCGTGAAAAACAAATATATTTCTCGAAAAAATCAATAAAAACATTGAAAATATATGAAACCTTGTATCCTTGGGTTTCTAGAAATCAATGATTTGTTATTTTATTATTTGATAGCTTATGGCAAAAATGAAATAATATGAATAAAAATAGCATTGAAATAAATTCACTAGAAATCAATGTACATAATTGTAAAAAATACGAGATTTTCCTTTTCATGCTATAAATGCTAAAAAAAATAAGTACTGTAAGACATAAGAAATGAGAAATTCTTATTTTATATGGAAAGTGGTAAACAATAGTAAATGTTTCAGCTGACAAATCATTTTCAAAGATAGTTTGATACAAGAAGAAATGAGTAACTGTCACATCGAATTATATATTATACATTGACACTTGACATTTGAGTTTGCCCCTCCATATAAAATTTCGTTGCTACGCCCCTGCTTATAGATTATTGCTAAACAGTATCAAAGTTAAGTGTACTCATTACGATTCCGTTTCAGATTATTCCTGGTATTATCATTAGCTTTGAATTAACACAAGGATGTCAAAAAATTGTTATTTTCCCATAATATCTATAAAGTGACTACTAGTAACGTAATGTTACAGTAGTCACTTAAATGGAGAATTTTTAAATAAGGCACTTCGGTGAGCCTCGATTATTTAAAATTATAAAAAAAAATATTATTTTCTTTGTCCTTAGATATAGTGGAGTTGAAGGTATACTACCTTCACAGCTTTGGAAACAAGATGATTGATCCTTATCCTACTACACAGAAAATGTTGATTTACCTGCAACAAAAAAAGGAAAAGATAGTATTATTATGAGAGTTTAGCATACTTTACTTTTTCTCAAATATCGTGAGGTAAATCATTTATTAAAACAAGAAACAGTAATGTATAATTCAATTGAACACTGACCTAACAACTCAGCCTCAATTAAGATACTATTTCAGTCTGAAATACATGTCAATCAGTTCTTTTACTATCAAAAACATTTATTAGATACTTAAATGAACAAAATACATCCATCAAAGCATCGACCTATAAATAACGACGTGGTTGTAAAAAAATGTCATACGTTTTACTATTTTAAAATCGTCAATGTCTCTTTTCCCACGTAAACGAAACACAAAAGCATTAAGAGCTCTATAGATTTCATATAAAATTTTTACGCGTTCATGAATGAAACCAAGTGTCGCTGGCGTATAACTTTTTTTATGTCAGTTTGATCCCCAGGCTTGTCAACCAGATGGTTGCATTATTTTTTACAAGCGAATAAAGATAATGATGCCTTTTTTATGTCAACTGTTCCAGAACATCCTCAGGAAAATCCTTCATTCAAAATTAACAACATTCAGAACGTCGATTCCAAAAAGCGAAATAAATACACCCGATCTCCACTCTTACGAACTCCAGAGTTACGAGACTCCAGACTCAAGAGTGGTATTTTCATCCTCCAACTCCCACTCCTTGAACTCGGCAGACGGCGAACGAATCAAAATTGGGCTAGGTAGACGACGCGCGAATCAAAGTTGCCGTGCATACTAGAAGTGAGAACCCCTCTTACGCTCGTGACTTGAAAGTTTCTGAATCTCGAGCTTCTCGTAACAGTGGAGATCAAGTGTAATCGAATTCTTACCTGAAAGAAACATTATATCTTTTTGTCAATTGGAGAAAGACATTTTAGTTTGCTTATTTTTGTATAACCTGAAGTTATTAGTAAACTGCTAAATATTTTCGACACCACAGGGTTGCCTTTGGTTTTGACTAATAAAACCAATAGCGTCATCGGCCTTACCAAGGCACCCTTTGGCGCGAGCTCCCACATTAATGAGCTCGCTGCAACGCTACACCACGCAAACCCCTTATATACTCGACGCCCCCAACGTCGCTTCTTGTCTCTCGTCTCCCGACATTAAATCATACATCAACGGGCTCCGGAACCAACGGGAGTAACGAGCAAAGAGAGAGGGAGGGGGCGACGAGGACAAAAAGCTCTGGCTTCGTTAACTGGCGTTATACAGCCAAAATTACACCAGAAAATCACGACAATCCTCTACAACCTTTTTTTTGTTTACAAAATTTATATCAAAATAAAGATATCAAGTACTTATTTAAGTGAATTTATTGTTAGCAATGAAGTTCCACTTGAAGGCTTTTTGAATATACACATTCTGACTTTGTAATACACTGGAACTTCAATGCGACGATCTTCGATATAACGATGCATCCGTTACAGCGATGCGTGAAACTCCAATACATCGATGCGGATGCCTTTCTCTTTTCCCCCACTCTTGACTCTCAGATTCTACTCTCGCATGTGAGACTCACAGACAGCGCGCACACAGTGAAAATGATGCGTTGGTGGGGACCTCCCCAACCATCGTTGTATCGGAGTAGGCCGTGCCCGAACGCATCGTTATATACAAGTTCAAGTGTATCATTCATTCGATGTAACATTTTAACGTTTTCAGTGTGCTCTTTCAATCCACTACGCAATTTTTCTCCCAATTATATCTGATCTGTCATTATCTGACCTCTAAGTTAAAACCTTTGTAAAGTAAACGTTTGAAAAACGGTGTGGAAACGATATGCGGTTATCGAAGATGAATCTTTGTCATCAATAGCGTTGACCTGGTAGGACAAAAAGAAGGTAAGAGCCTTTGAGACGCTGCTTTGTGAGGTCTCTACTGTGTACCCAGTGCGCCCGATAAATATGGAAATTTTGTTGTTCCACGTCTACCCTCCCCCTTCACTACCGAGTGCAAAGTATCAACCCTCTTGTGTTTATCCCTTGGCACCGAAGGCGCAAACATACGGTGTCATAATGCTTTTGCTCGTTAATTAGCGTGATGCATCTGTCTGCTTTCGTTTGTATTCCTTCGATTCATTTGCTAATGCTTTTTACATACGCCGCAGAAAATGTACGTTTTATGTAGTAAAATAAGATGTAGGTGTCTATATTATTATTCTATATTAGTTATTTAATTTGATTACAAGTGCCACAGTTGATACATGTTCACTTGGAAAACTCCTGCGTCAATTTGAAAGGGATTCTGTTTGAAAAACTTTTGGGATGGATTCCGTTTGAAAAATTTTTAAGAAGGGTTCTGCTTGAAAAACTTCTTGAAAGGAATAATATTCAAATAAATTTTCAGAAGAGATTCTGTTTAAGTAACTTCAAGAAAGATAACCTTTTGAAAAATTTCTCAAAGGGAATTGCGTTCAAAAAAGGTTTTAATAGGTATTCTGTTTCAAAAACTTTTTTCCCCAGATGCGAAACATACTATTTCCTTTTTTCGTCAGACCATCCCAAAAAAAGTCTTCCAAAAAAATCATTTTGTAATCGCAGCCCTCCACAATGTTAAACAAAAAAAAAATTGGAATACGGCAAGAGCTCCTTTGTCGCTTCCGGGTGGTGCTGTCTGTGCTTGCTTCGTTATCTTTTTATCTGGTGCTTGTCTCGCCCTCCTCCATAGAGAGGCTGCAGACGAAGAGAATGGAAGAAGAGGAACCAGGCGGGGAATCATGCCGGGGTGCGCGCACACGTGACATCCACATTAATTATTTTTATTTCATTCCCGCACCACCCTCCCCTACTTTTTTACCTTTTTTTTGAGTACGACTCGCTGTTCAACCATTTTGTCAAACCTCGCACGTTCCTCGGCGCAATTTTTCCTCGCCCAACGAGCCCCTAATGATCGTTTGAATAATTGAGCGCGCTCGCGATCGATAAGGCAAACATGCCGCGATGATTTCGCGCGATTGTGGATTCCCGTACCAGCTTTAATTACCCGCGACGTCGAACGTTCAAATTGCCCCTCGAACGCATACACGCCCTGGGCGGCGCCGATTTTTTCGGGCTTTTCTCATTCTGGGGCGAGATATTGCTTTTTTCCTCGGCGCGCCGCTCGAGATTACATCGGTAATCTCCTCAGCCGTAATTCCAAATGTCAACGGAGGCACTGAGACTTTTTTTCGTACTTTTCTGGGTTACTATATTTCTTGGTGTTATGAAGATATTTTTCTTTTTCTTACCATAAACCACACTGAGAGAACGGGACACGTATAACCAGTGTCTGAACACTGCTGAGCATTGTCTGACCGATAAATTTTGAAAGTTTTACTTCGGACACTGCTAGGTATTGTCCAGACACTATTAGGCATTGTCAAGACACTAGTAGGTATTGTTCAGACACCGGTAGGCATTGTCCAGGCACTGGTAAGCATTGTACAAACACTGATAGGCATTGTCCAGACACTGATAGGCATTGTTCAGACACTGATAGGCATTGTTCAGACACTGGTAGGTATTGTCTATACACCGGTAGGCATTGTCCAAACACTGACAGGCATGCTCCAAACACTGTTTGGCATTGTCTATACACTGGTAGACATTGTCCAGGTACTGGTAGCCATTGTTCAGACACTGGCAGGTATTGTCTATCAGACACTTGTTTGCATTATTCAGACACTGGTAGGTATTGTCTATCAGACACTCGTATATATTATCTATACGTTGGTAGGCATTGTTCAGACAATGGTAGGTATTGTCTATCAGACACTTGTTGGCATTGTTCAGACACTGGTAGGTATTGTCTATCAGACACTCGTATATATTATCTATACGTTAGTAGGCATTGTCTATACACTGGTAGGCATTGTCCAAATACTGACAGGCATTGTTCAGACACTGGTAGGCATTGTCTAGACACTGATCGGCATTGTCCAGACACTGATAGACATTGTCCTGACACGTATCCTGTTCCCTCCATGCACGTTATGCACAAAAACCATCAAAATTGCGTATCAGAATTTTGGACGACCAGAAAAACACGATATACATTTTATCAGTGGACAAAATAGAGTGCTTTTTTCCCAGCTCAAAGTGATGGATATTTTCGTTCACCGATTGAAAGGACGACGTTTGAATTTGGTCGCGAGTTCAATTTTTGAGATTCATCGCGAGGCTCCTGAAAAATACGCGGCGTAATAGCCGGTGTTGCCGCAGAGCACGGAGTGTCATTCCCCGTGTTTACAGACAATTAAACATTCCCATTTTCAATTTCTCGTTCACGCGAAGCGCCGGGGGCGAGCGCTTCGCGGTTGCCCCTGTGGTCTGCGATCGTTGATTCGTTTATCTCGATGTGTCTCGTGCGTGTTACCTTTTTTCCCTACGTTTGAAAAAACTTGTACGTGCTGAGCTTTTTTTGCATGGTTACCAAAACGAGCGTTGATCAACTGCATCGAGTGCGGATTCGGGGTTTATGTGCATTTTGGTGGAGTAAATTTTTAGTTAATATTTCAAATGAGTGATTTAGATGTAACGTATAATCTAAAAATAAAATTAATTTTTTTATAGAAACATATAATTTTTTTTCAACAGCAATAAGAGAAATTTTCCATACAAATCGGTGCCAATTTTTTTCCTCACCTACCCGAGTGCAAAGCGACCATGTTCGACTATTAAATTCTTTTGTTCGTTAGCGTAGGCTGCGACATGGATAGGCTTCGAGTACAATAGCACTCACTCAGAAATACAAAAGCTATATTGGAATCGTTGAATACCGATGCTGCGGAATCACGGAATCGATATGCCCTTCACGCACCCACGTCCATTGTACGTGGTCAGCTTTAAGCAACATGTTCCGTTCCCGTCATAAGCAATTGCTGCACCAGCTACAATCCCTGAATGTTAAATTCCCGAATCATGTTTAAAAAAACGAGAATTCCATAATTGAAGGAATCGTCGTTGAATGAGTGTAAAATTCAAAGAATTTGATCATTTTCACAGAATTTGTAACGAAAACTGAAGAAGGTTTTACTTTTCAGGAAATTAATTCTTTTAATAAATATGAATAGACGTCATAGCAACAATATTTACAGTTTTTTATAAACAAAGGCATACAACTTCGATGAATAAGTAAAAAAAAATTTCAAGAACATAGTTCCTTGGTTAGCAATCTCTTTAAACAGTCGATTCCATCAGTTTATTCTGTACCATTCTATGTAATCTAGAAAAGCTGGATTTTTTGTTCGGAATACTATTTGAAATCCGCGCGAAAGCATACATCAACTCGCGTCACGTAAATTTCGCAGGGCGTAATGGCCCTCGCAAAGCTCATCGAGCATTCCTACACTCGCGACTGCAAAATGCCTCGACTGTAAATTGACCCGCGGCGTAACAGAGTAATTACTCATGGCCGCACGGAGGGTTCGAATTCCTGCTTGAAATCGAAGATTAATGAAATGTACAAATCTTTTCAACGTTTTGTGCTTTTCACGAAAACGAAAGACGTTTCAAGCATATCTTGTGACAATGTGCAATATTTAAAAATAATAAATGCCTCGAAACAATATGAAACTATGTCATATTATCTATAAACGATAAAATCTCTGACAACAATATATATTGTTGAAATATATTGAGCAAAATAAAAACCTTCCCATACACGAAATGACTAACCTAAAGCTCATTGAAGCCCTTTACCTTTTACCATTGTTTGAAAATACATTGCAAGTAAATTCAATCAATTCCAATAAAAAAAAACTCAGTTTTCTCATTCATAACCGATTGAATGCACGGTGTTCTAATCAAGGGAGCGCCTCGTCCTCGCGAACGTCTCGTATTTATGTTTGTATCAACCGTTTGGCACTGAAAGCTCCGAAGTCCCGGGAATTGAAATGCAAATCGCGCGCTTCAGCATGCAAATGCCTTCGCGGGATGGACGTGTCCCGGAATGGACAGCCCTCTGAAATAAAGCCGAAAGGAACCGGAACGTAGCGACGAATTACGAAAAGCTCACCACCAATTGGCGAGGGCGAAGTGCGCTATTCGAAAAGTGTGGCGCAAAAAATTGATTGCTATTCGACGCCGCTAAGGTCACAACGGTACATGTTGGTGTATATATGTGCTATTTTTAAGTAGATGTGCATGAAAGTTTATATTTATGAATACCTGTGTGTATGTAAGCACGTATGAACAGATAGGTTCAATTTTGTTCAATTCACTTATTTACATCGGAAATTATTTACTATTTTATTGAATAAGAAACTTATGAATTATCGAATATTCATTCAAATCGTTGAAAAATTTAGGACGGTGGCAAAACAAATTCAAAGATGTTGAATTGTTTCCTTAGGGGATAAAATATATTGGCATTAGAAATGATTTATCACTTAATTGAATAAGAAACTTTTGAATTATTTATATGCACATTGCTTGTTATTCTCTATGCACATACACTCGTTGCTGAATAAAAGAAACAGCTCCGGACCGTGACCCCCGTTACGCTGAGATGCTTGAAGGGCTCCCACTCCCGAACAGACTGCGCAAAGCAAGATGCGCGAGAGTCAGTCGGAGCCAGACAGTCAAACGCGTCGGACTATAAGAAAGCTACAGCTTTTGGGTCACGGGACGCGCAGGAGGAGGGAGAAAGGAGGAGCATTGCAAAATTCTATTCATTTTAGTACCTATACGTCATACTTACAAAAATTTATGGAATAGAATGATTGATTTTGTTATCGTTCTCGTTCTCGATATTGATAAATGAAATTATTGCGGATTAAAACTGGAATTTTAAAATTAAAAAGGACAGATAATTTTTTCTCATATCAGAACCCAGATTTATTGTAAGGTTCATTTTTACCTTGATCATTGTATACGTATATCATCTGATTTGATTTTTTCTAACTTCAAAAATGACATTTGTTTCGAAGTTAAAATTAAAACTATATTGTTTATTTAATTTCAATATTTTTTTTTATTTTTTTATATTTATTCATTTTTTTTAAATTTATTGTATCTTATCTTTTTTGTTCTTATTAAAGTTTATTTTTTTTCTTTCATTTTCTTTCATTCTTTGATTTTCATCCCTGGGGAAGAAAATCCGACTATTTTCCGACTATAGTACGACAATTAATCATCGTAAGATAGTCGTTACGCCCGATGAAGTTACGACTATAAATTTTATTATTTTTTTCCTTGCGTCTGATGGGACGATGCGTGATCATGTGGTTGCAAAAATAAGTAAAAGTGTTTAATTGATTGATTCCAGAAAAAAAAAGACATTTTTAATTGTGCTTATTGAAAATAAATAACAATTTACAAGTAGTATTCGGGTTGGGTAGAACAGAAAAAAACAGAACAATGCGACTTTACTGACGAAGTTTGTTTATCCCTTTTTATATGTTTATCGATTATAATATGTTTTTTTATGTTAAAATCGATAATATCATTATATTATGTTATATACAATATGTATAATGTATATAAGAAAAATAAAGTATTAATATTTAATTCATAATTATTAAAAAGTAATAATCAATAAATTAATGAGCAATTATGTATTATTTAGTTAATATATGTTATTTACATAATCAAATTATTATTAAATGATAAATTGATTAGTGTTATCGAATAAATTATCAATCAATAATAATTCTAAACCTGAAAAAAATATTTTTATTAATATGTCATAACCGATGTATACATATATATACCTTATTTATTGCTTTATAATTAATATACTATAATTGAAATATTCAATGATTATATATTTTGGTAACACTTAAAGCGCAAAATGCTCATTCCATTTATGATTGAAAAGAACTAAAATTTTCAAATTTCGAAACTATTTTCAAATTTCGCGCGATTGAGCAGATGAAACAATCGAAACAATGAAACAATGTTTTTTTGAGGTTATGTCGTTGTGGTTACCATTGATACTTAGTAAATTATAATTTCCCGAGAAATATACAAATAATTAGCTTTACAATTTATTGAAGAATGTGAGTTTGCTTCTTTTCTGACAATTTCTCGCGAACTATATGATGGGATCTACCTAAAATTGGAATTTAAAAATTCAGTCGTTACGTCCGAGGATGTTGCGACTATAGCCCGATTATTGTCAGTTGAAACATTTTCACCAGAATTTTATATCATTAATTTATTTAATTTAATTTCAATTTCATTCTATTTATATCTGCTTCGTTCCATTTTATTTTCATGTCATTATTTTATTTTGCTTAATTTTATTATATTTTCTTCTATTTTTTATGATTTGATTTATCGTAACTTCATTTTATGTTTTTATGTTTCATTTCATTTATTTACATTTTTTCCATTCTATTATTTAATTTTTCCAAATTTTTTTTAATAAATTATTTTCAATTTAATATATCTTATCTTCTTTTATTTTATTATTTTTTTCCTTTTCTTTTTTTTTCATTTTTTTCATTTTCTTTTATTACATTCCATTTTTTTATTTTCATTTTAATTTTATTGCATATATCCCTATTTCGATTTATTTTATTTTAACGTCATTATTTTATTTTGTTTTATTTTTATTTTTAATTATTTGTTTTTTACCCTACTTTATTTTATTTGTTTACGTTTCAGTTGATTTATTCACATGTTTTTCATTCTTTCATTTTATTTTTTCTTATTTTTTTATTTTAATTAAATACAATTTATTATATCTCATCTTCTTTTTTTTTCTTTCCTTTTATTTTTTTTTTCTTTTATTTTCTTTAATTTTTTCATTTTTTTTTTTTATTTCTTTTATAACATTCCATTTTTTTTTCATTTTAATTTTATTCTATTTATTCCTATTTCGTTCCATTTTATTTTCATGTCATTTTTTTATTTTGCTTTATTTGATTTGATTGGATTTGGTTTTTTTTTTATTATTTTATGTGTCCCTACTTAATTTTATTTGTTTGTGTTTTATTTTTTGTCAATTATATTGCATCCTATCCTCTTCTCTTCTTTTATTAGAGTTTATTTTTTTCTTACATTTTTTTTTAATTTCCTTTTATTTCATACCATTTTTCTTTTTTTTTTTTCAATTTTTTCCATTCATATATATTTCGTTTCATTTCATTTTCATGTTAATATTTTATTTTGCTTTATTTGATTTTATTTTTATTTTTCAATCTATCGTTACTCAATTTCATTTGTTTATGTTTCATTGGAAATAATTTTTTTTTTTTCTATTATTCAATTTTTTCTAATTTTTTTGTTTTATGTAATTGATTTTAATCCAACTTTTTTATTAATATAAATTTTTTTCTGTGATTTTATGGATTTTCCGTTTATTTAATGTTTTCTGTATTGTTTTTTTTTTTTTTTTTTTTTTAATTTATTTTATTTTATTTCAGTTTCTTATATTTCTTTAAATAATTTTTCTGTCAAGTTCTTGTATGAATTGTAACCCTGTAGATTTTTTTTTCAATTAGAGATAAATCGCCATAAACAACAGTCCCAAAGACATTGCCAATAAACTTCACACGTGTCATTGGGCACGATCAGACACAAAAAACCAATGATAAAGTAAAAGAATTAACATTGACAAGCGGCAAATTTGCAAATGCCGGAAAACGCGTGGACCATGCGAAGCGGTGCGAAGGGCGAAAGAGGGAGGAAAAAAGCGGGGAAACGGCGCAACAAAGAAAACTACAATGTCGCTGCATGTAAATGTCCAACATTTGTTACGAGCCGCGTTTGTTTGTATCCAGCGGCTGCGTATCGAGCACGGCTTTTTCGGTGCTGGCTTTCTTTGCTTTCATTTTCATCCCGCTACCCTTTTTTCCGCGACCCTCTTGCCAACAACGCCAACGAGACGCTCATTTGTAAAATTTTATGACGGCCTCGTGGCGTGCTTTCTGTTCTCTAAAAAGCGATGCCGTTACACTTTTTTTACTCTTTTTCCTCTCTTACAATTTTCAAATTCCGTTTCAACATTGCGCTAATGACAAGAAAGGTTTTTCAAGTGTTTTTGTGAAGATAAAAAAAGTACCAAGAATTTTTAATATTGAATTCTTCAAAGGCTTTCATATTCCAGAATATCTTATTTTCGATATTTATGTAGAAATCTATGAAGGGATGAGGAATCATCTTCATTTCGTATATATAGAAAAATTTATTGAAACAAAATGATGAGACGAAGAAGAAATGAGAACGTCCAAAGGGACCGCGTTCCCTTTAAAAATACCATCGCAGTATCGTTTGGAAATAAAAAGCTAAGTCTATTTACTTCGAAAAATCGACCATTTCGAAACAAAAGTGCTTCTTTTTCTTAAGAATGTAATGAAGAGTGTTTTGGAACACAATTTTTCTATCTGCAACTTCAATTTCCAATATCATTCTGCAATTTCCCCAGTCTTGCCATACCCTAGTTATTTATACACTGAAGAAGCGATTTTTCTTTCTGCTGAAGTAACTTGAACAACTCTAAAGACCTTATCGATCTGTCCAAAGGCATCCCCCACCCTCCCAATAATCACTTCTGCCCCGTATTACAAAGCTTATCCAGTCGATATAAAACAACCCGGATGAACAACACTTTTCCAGGGCAAAAAAGTGTCGTAGACGAAGAGGGCGAGAGAGAATCAAGGCGCCTGCCGATTTTTTTTCTCCGCTTTTTCAAGCTCTTTCCTGTCCCATCACGAATGCTCCATCTCGGCTTGCACGTTCTCCTCATTTCGAGGCTCTCTTTTCATCGCAGCGAGAAAAGAAACACGCTCTGGGGAACGAGGACGGACGAGAGAAGGATGAGTGCGGTGAGCCAGCTACACTCTTTTGATATTTCAACGGAGCGGAGGAGTGGCGCGTCGTAATGAAATCATCCCCGTCGCTTTGATCTTTACCCCACGTACCCCTATCCCCCCATCATTATCCCTGAAACTCGCTGCAGGATACTTTTACTACGTACTCGCGCCAGACATATTCTACGCCTTTACAGCACGAGCTACCTGTCTAACCCTGCCCCGGAAAATTGTGAAATCTTTCCCGGAAAATTTATTATGAAGTGGCTCAATCGAATCATACGCTTCAGGGATTTTCTCGTGATTCTGGTTTATTCACGATAAAAAAATTAAAAAAAAAAAGGTCAGGTATCTTTCATAGACAATCTCTTTGATTTTTCAGGGTTGATCCTCAGTTTTTCAAAGGATAAGCCTTGAATTTCAACCTCGAATTTCATGGTTCTGAAGTCTAATCAACTTGACGTTGACCCTCAACTTTCAGGATTTACCCTCATTTTTGAAGGTTAAACCTCAAGTTTGAAGGTCGACCTTCAACCTTCAGGGCGTGCCCTCAATTAATAGGGCAAACCCTCAAGTTTGACAGTTTACTCTCAACTTTAAGGGTCAAGTTGACCCGTAATTTTCACTGTTATATCTCCACTTTTAGGATAAACTTTAATCTTGAAGGTGAACTCTAAACCCTAATAGTAACCTACTAATTTGCGAGTTAACTCTTAATTTCACACATAGTTAGCAAGTAAATTTTTAAACCCTCATTGAAATAAGGTTATTCCTCAATTTTTCAAAGGATAAGCCTTGAATTTCGCCCTTTACTTTCAAGGTAATGAGGTCTAATCAACTTGAGGTTAACCCTCAACTTTCGGGATTAAATAAACCACTCAAATTGAAGGTTGCTACTATTAACTTATAGGGTTATTCGGATACTCAACTTAAGAGTCGACCCTCAACTTTCAGGGCTTACCCTCAATTTATAGGGTTAACCCTCAATTTCGACAGTTAACTCTTAACTTGAAGGATCGAGTTTGACCCATGGTTACATTTTCACTTTTTGGATAAACTTTAATCTTGACGGTGAACTCTAAACAAGAGAGACCTCCTAATTCAAGGGTTAACTCTTAATTTTCTACATGGTTATAAAACAATTTTGAACCTCTAAAGAAATAACCCTCATCTTTCAGGGTGAACCTTTAATTTTTTCATGGTTTAGCTTCAATTTTAACCTTCAACTTCTAAGCTTAGCTTAGCAATTTTCAGGGTTGACCATTGACTTGGAGATTAAGCCCTCATATATTAGGGTCGATTCTCTATTTCAAACCTGATTACAAAAATAAAGTAGCCTTCACGGAAATTCATTTCAATTTTACAAGGTCAACCTTCGAGTTAAAAGTATTTGGGGGTTATACTTTGATTTCTACCTTTATTTTCGAGGCAGAGGCTCAACTTTCAGGGCTGACCTTCAAGTTGAAAAGTTGACCCTTAATTTTCAGGGTTATTGACACGCTCAACTTAAGGAATTACCCTTAATTTACGGGGTTTAGCTTCACTTTGAAAGGTTGACTCAAAACTTTCAGGGTTACATCTTTACTTAGAGGATAAACTTTCAATCTTAAAGGTGAACCCTGAACCTTGAGAATTACCTCTGAATTTTTAAAGTCAACTTTCAGTTTTTAACATAAGTAAAAAATCATTGATAACCATCACGGAAATTCAAGAAAGAACCTTTAATTCTTAAGGGTTAAACCTCTCGATTTTCACTTTGAACCATTAAGGTTTGCTTCCAATTTTCAGTGTAAACCATTACCTTTTAGTGTTACTGTTCAAATTCGAAGGTCAACTCGCAATATTTCACATGGTTAACAAAATAGTAACTCTTGGGTAAATTATCTTTAATTTTTCAAGATCAACCTTCAGTTTTTGAGTGTTTGAGGGTTCAAAATATCTGTGGCTTCCAGCCATAACCGAGAAAGTCACACATGCGATAACATTCAAAATTTTATCTGAATATCATGTAAACTAAGCCTTATCGCAAAAGTGACTTTCTCGATTATGGCGGGAAGCCACAGATATATTTCACTCTCAACTTTAAAGGTTGAGCCTTAACTTTCAGGGTCTATACTAAACTTTAACAGTTG
Source organism: Platygaster robiniae (assembly GCA_028476575.1). Lineage (NCBI taxonomy): Eukaryota > Metazoa > Arthropoda > Insecta > Hymenoptera > Platygastridae > Platygaster > Platygaster robiniae. The sequence continues at coordinate 858,520 of CM052027.1, forward strand.
ACCATTAACGTTTAGGGATACACCTCCTCTTCAAGGATGAACCTTAAATCTTAAAGGTGAACCCTAAACCTTAAGAGTAACCTCTTTGTTCTGAGAGTCAATTCTCAATTTTCAACATGGTTATAAAATAAATAGTTACATATCCTCCCAAGTAGTACATTCAATTTTTAAAGTGGACAATTTATTTTGTGTAGGTTAGGTTTTCATTTTTACTTTAAACCCTTAAGGTTTGTCGTCAGTTTTCAAGGCTAACCATTAACTTATGGTGTAATCCTTCAAATTCAAAGGTCAACTCTTAATTTTTAAGATTTTTAAAAAAAGTAACCTTAACATCTTTTTTTCTCAATAGTGTTTGAAGGTTAAACCTGAATTTTGAATCTTCACTTTCAAGATTAATGCTCAATTTATAGGGTTAACCTCGACCTTATAGGTTCATCGTTAAATTTCAAAGTCAACCTTCAGCTTTGAAGGTTGACCTTTTTATTTTAGGATTAGATCTTCACTATAAGGATTAAACTTTGATCTTAAAGGCGAACCCTTAACCTCTGGGTTACCTCTCAAATTTGAGAGTCAATCTTAAATTTTTAATATGTTTATGAAAAAAAACCTCACAGGAATCACTTTCGATTTTTAGGGTAGACCTTCAGTGTTTTAAGGCTAAAATCTGGATTTCTTCTTTTTATTTTTAAGGTCAACTTCTAATTTTTAGGGTTTCCTTTCTATTTTAAGTCTCAACTTTCGAATTTGAGGGTTAGATCCTAATTTTCAACATAGTAACAAAAAAAAACCCCCACGGAAATTTCCTTCAATTTTTTTAGAATAACCTTCAATGTAAAAGTATTTAAGGGTTAAACCTCGATTTTCAATCTTTACTTTCAAGGGTTACATTCAATTTTCAGATTTTATCATTTACTTTCAGGGTTGACCTATACATTAGAAAGTCAACTTTGAATTTTGAACAAAGTCACAAAAAACTGTTACCCTCACGAACATTCCCTTTCATTGTTCAGGGTGCAGCATTAATTTTTTTAAGATCTAACCTTGATTTTTTCTCCCAACTTTCAACGTGAACCTTCAATTTTGTAAGTCAACTATTAACTTTTAGGATGAACTCTCAGGTTTGAGGATATTCTATTGATTACTAATGCAGTTACAAAAAAAATAGTAATTTCTACAGTAATTGCCTTAAATTTTTAAGGAAAAAACCCTTATTTTCTAAATGTAACCCTTCAAATTTTACCCACAACTCTCAGGTTTGAGCCTTGATTTTCAGGGTTAGCAATCAAAATTAAGGGTTGACCTTCAAGTTTCACGTTAACTCTCAACTTTTCGGGTAAAACTCAAATTTGAGGGTGAACTTTTGAAGTTGAAGGTTCATACTCTCAAAATTTAAAGATCTACCGTTAAATTCGAGGTTTGTTTCTAGTCTTAAGTTTTCCCATTTCAAGTATAAAAAGAATAGGAGAGAAGAGAAACCTCTGTATTCAGGGTGTTCAAAATTACCTTCGACTTAAAGGGTTAACCGTAATTTTTAAAGGTTTACCCTCAACATTAAGGGTTCATCTTTCACTTTCAGGCGTGAACCTACACTTTTAGAGTTACTTTTGGTTCTTAAGGGTAAATTCGAAACTTTGAGGTTAAACTCTCAAATTGAAGGGTCAAACCTCAATTTCAAACATTTTAGCAAAAAAACTCACACAAATTTGACCTTGATTTTTTCATGGTAAACTTTCAATTTTTTAGAGTAAATCCTTCATTTTCACTCTTAACCTTCAAGGTTGACCCTCAAATTTTGCAGTTAACTCCTAATCTTTAACATAAGTACATAAAAAAACTACCAAGTTGATTCCCTTTAATTTTTCAAGGTCGACTCTCAATTTTTTTAATGTTACCCTCGATATTGACTTTCGACTTTCAAGATTAACTCTGAATTTTCAGAGTTAACCATCAACCTTAAAGTGACACCCTAAAATTTGAAGATCAACTCGCAATATTAAATATAGTCACAAAAGAAATAGGAACCTTTAGAGAAATTCCCTTTAATTTTTTTAAAATTACCTTTGGTTTTTACTTTAACTTTCGAGTTTAACCTGCAATTTTCAGGGTTTGCCATCAATTTTTAGAGTTAACTCTTAATTTTTCAGGTTAACCTTCAACTGAGAGAGTTTACCCTCAAATTGTCGAGTTTTAATTCGAAATAGAAGGTTTATATCTTCAAATTTCATGATCAACCCTCAAATTCGTAGTTTGTTATCATCCTAATAAATGAAAAAATTCCTTAACATCTTTCTCATTAAAACCACCAGAACATCACAACGCACGTAACAAGAGTCAATGTTTATCATTGCTGGTAAAAGTACAAAAAAAAAACCAAGATCCTGTGGAAAGTTGGACGTCGCGGAGCCTGAGTATCGAGTAACAGGAACTTACAATCTTTAATTAATAAAGTTACGTGAGAAACTCGACAGTCTTCTACACCCCCCAAGTTTTGGGAAAGCGAGATAGCAGCCATTTCTCTCCCCATGGAATTAAAGTATTCCCCCTCCCTCGCATCACAGAGCTTTCAAGCTCGACAGGCTCAAGCTATAAATCCATCTTTGACTCCCCATTGAGGAGCAAGACGTGTTTGTACTTTCCCGTCACGGAAAGCGCGGAAGCCGCGTAAAACCTGCTAATAGCCCCGGCAAATTACTCCGACCATATTACCACTGATTCATTTATATCTCAATCAATTCCACTGCTTTTTAATCGAGCATTTCCCATTGAATCGTTTGGAATCATTTCAATATTCATCACGGAAGCTGCATAAATACAATTCTCATTTCGGGGGCTTTTAATCTCGTATTGTATGGTGACTTTTGGAATGGAGTCGGGGCTTTTCTTTTGCCAACTGCGTTACTGTCCACGCCTCGTGTACAAGCTTAAGGAAATTGACTTGAATGCTAGCCAAAATGGTAAAAGCTGAATTCGGAATAATACCTTCATTCTGGTATCTTTGGATATTTATGATATTTTTGGGGAGGGTGTTGTCGTAACTTTGTCATCTTTTTCTGTATTTTAACTTAAGATTCTTCGAAGAAAATTATTAATATGTGCGGAGAAAGCCTATTTTTTTTAATGGCCGCCTTTGAATGGTATCAGTGTATTTCAATGATGACCTTTTACCTTAAGAACCAATTTTAGAATGAATCTTTGATGTCGAAATGTGAAACTTGTTACCTTGTTTGGAGTGGTGACCTGCTGTTGCGGCGAACAGCTGGTGCTATGAATAGCGTTGGGTTGATTGTTGATGGCCTGGTGGTTGTAGTGATTAAGCTGGTTGAGATGGGCCGGTTGCTGTACCGGGTTTTGGCTCTGGAGCTGCTGTTGGTGGTGGCCCGGATGTGACGATGTCTGATGATGGCTCGCGGGGAAAGTGGGCACCGTGAACGGGACAAACAGCATCGGGCTGCCGAGGATGTGCGCACCACCTCCACCCACAGCGCCCGTCTCCTCCCTACACCTTTGTGTATTTCCAACCTTTGTTGGTATTTACTCCTACTCTTTATGTCTCCTACACTACGTGACAACGTTCCACCGCGCAATCCTGCTCTTCGTTGCACAATTATTTACTCGTGGGTCAAACATGTGTAAGATTGCAAAAATAAGTAGGCAGAATCGCTATAAACATTTTAAATTTGGCAAAGGACATTGAAAACCAATCAATTGGATCCTGGACCATTGAAGAAATGTACCGCAAACATTTATATTGAGTGGATCCAATAATTTTGCGAAAGGGACCGTTCATTGCCATGTGTCTTCTTAAGGGAGGGGGTCGAATCAAGAGTCAGGCTTCATGTTAACGCTTATGGATGGTTGGACCACAAGGGGGAGAGTTTTAGAATCTTGAAATTTTATGAATGGCTTCATAAGGTGCATATGCTATGACATGTCTGACAGTCTACTGAAGGTGTTAAGGTGTTCATCAATCAATGAATCCAAGAGTCCTGTCTGCTTTGAGGACCATCTGTTCGACATTGCTTGTAGTAGATGGAAGAACTGCTTATCAAGATCAGTGATGCCCGCCAATTTGTGGAAATGGGACAGAATGTCAAGACAAAAAATGATAAGCTCCAGGCCCACGCACCTTGAGGTCCCTTGAGGTTTATCTAAACGGAAAACGAATCCTTTTTCTACTCCGTCAGTAATTGTTAAATAATCCCAAAGGGACCTAAAGGCGCTTGGGCCTGGAGCTTCTCATTTTTTGTCCCGTTTCCACGAATAGGTGGTATATTTCTCAGCCGTCTGGCATCACTGACCAAGATATGCGAAAAGGTCTTAAGGGAGAACGAAGAGCGTAGATAGCGCGTTGGCGGTGCTGCCTACCAGAAATGCACTACATTCCAGAATGATGATTACCTGCACTCCGGGCCCAGTGCCTGGTGCGGGGTATGTGCGTAGGGAGCGGCCCGGACGGAGGTGGTGGACGCCACCCTCGCGACCCTCAGCGATAAACCGGCCCGTTGAGCGGGCAGCTGGACCGGCGGAGGGTGCTGGTGATTCCCGTGGGCGCAGCAACAGCGACAAGAAGCGTTGACCTGCTGTTGTACAGGCTGATGGCCTTGGTACAGTTGGCTTGGGGGGCCCCTGGGCCCCGTCGACCTATGCGAGCAAGGATACACGCCAACTAGGCAGCCCACCACTGTAGCCCCGGACCCCGGTGCAGCCGTTGGAGCCAAGGTGCCGTGATTCGTGGCCACGTCCCAGGACCGCTCGGGCACCCGGTGCCGGCGTTCGTTTGGGACCTTTCCGGGACAGTCGTCGATCCCGCGATGGGACAGCACTCGTGGAACACCGGCCTTCCAGTCACCCCGCGGAAGACCCGATTATCTCTGTTTCTTGCAACGCACCACGCGCACCGGTCAAGAGGACTGACAGGCCAACAAAAAAGGAAGCTACCCGTGATGTCGAAAGGTCGTGCAGCGACTGACTAGCACTTCCGCACAGGCTGTTGTGCAATTCAGAGTGGGGGGCGGCGCTCTTTGGGGTTGTTGTGTGCAGGGACTGGCGGCGTTGCTCGTCAATGTCGAGGTGCGCGGGCACTAAACAACGGCACCCGGCGTTTATTTATAATTTTTTCCCTTCTTCTTCTTCTATTTTCACCCACGTGTCGATCACCACTCGCGAGAGGCTCATCCACTCGGCCACTTGTATCGATCACTCGACGCACAACCGCACCATCCGCAAAGCGTTAAACCCCCGAATACCTCTCATCCAGTACGGAAGGGATCCAAAAAGCCAAAGGCACTTGCTATACACGCGTGCGTGTTGTGCCGTGTATACGCGTCCCGTGTATACACTATCGGCACATGTAGTATCCCGGGTAGGACGAGGGTGTCTCCAGTACGGGCCGGTCACGTGTGCGCGGTTTTCGCGGCTTTGTTTACGTTCTTACTGGGGTCAAGGGGGAGCGAAGGTTGGGGGGGGGAGGGAGGAGGAAGGCGAGCGATGCCGGTACCGTCTGGTGCGTAGTCTACGGGCCGAGACGTCGTGTCCTGCACACGTTCGTGGAGACAAGAGCCCTGTATCGCAATGTATCGTGGTGGCGGTGGCAGCGCCGGCGACGACGTGAACTGGAGGGGTGTTTCGTATAGAGTAGGGGATGGTTTCGCTCAAAGTAGCGGAGGGACAGAGAGGGCGGATAGGGCCGTGACGAGGAAGAATGGAAGAAGGACGAAACAGGGGTGGTCGAAGGATGGAATGGTTTGCGGGGTGTGAATGAGAGAGAAGGGACGAGGGAGGGGTAGGTCGAGGGATCGCGAGTCGAGGGCGCGCAGAGCGTCGGCTCTGGAACCATAGCGAGAGGGGTTGGTTGTATCGGGCGACGTTGGGTAGCGGCCACGAGGTGGGGACCGTTTATACTGAATTTTCCCGGTAAGATCGTTTCTTCCTCGCTCACGGTGTTTCTGTTTCTATCCCAGACCGAGAAATGTTCGCTTCGAGGAACTGTTTGCTGGGGGTTATTCCGTTCTTTTGTGGATGGTGTCTGGAATGATATTGTTGGGTGGCGAGGGTGTTGGGTGGATGGAGAATGATGGAGATTGATTCGAAGAATCTATTATTGTTGGAATCTTTGTCTTAGTTTAGAGTTTCGAGTAACTTGTGTTACTGAGCTTCTTAGAAGTTCATGTGTGGGGTTTTTTTGTGTTATTTGGTCTGGGACTGCAGAGGAAAGAGAATTTTGAGTTTAATTTTTCGAATACTAGAAGAAAGCTCTTGTTTTTAATCAATGAAGGTGAAGATTTGATCATCAAAGAAACACGTCAAATTAAGAGACTCGATTTTATTTATTTATACTAATTCATCTTATAGTTGATTCATATTTGCAGCTTAAGATTTCAATTCAAATAATTCAGATCGAAATGTTTGAAAAACTTGTTAGATACTCATTTGCTGTAGCGATGAGAATAAAAAAAATCATTACTATTGAACTATAAAAGGACAAGAATAATTCAGTATCCTTAATAATTCATCAGCTATATCTATATAGTACAGTAACTAGGCGTTGTATAAATGTTTTCAGACGAAAATTCTTGAATTTTGTGTACTTCATTGGATATTTACTTTTATTTCGAAGAAAATAATTAACGCATATTTTCTCAATTCTAGTCAATTTTTATTAGAGAAAATGAGCAAAAGAACTTGCGAATTCGTTTATGGGATTCTAATGGTGAAAAATTTTATTTGAAAAGTATGATTATACCGTTGAAATTCGTGCGCTGCTTTACAATTCACAGCTTTCGGTTTTTGATCAAGCTTCTCTCTTAGATCTTTAAAGTTTTGAAAAATAATTTCTACTCACATATATATCATAATGACGAGAAAAAAAAGAAGAATTGTTTTGGAAATTATAATAAAAAATCAAAGAAAATTGATTGGTAATACGTTGGACTCACATATTTTTCCTTAAACAAGGCTACCGAAATCGCAAAAAAAATCATGTCAACATTAAGACAACATCAATACAGCATTTTTAGCAAAAATCTATCCAAAAAGAATTTCTTAAGAATAATATATAAGATTTATTCCATTGTTATTTAACGAGGGATAATTATGATTATATGTTTACTGTACTTTTTGCGAAATAAAAGTTTTTCAGAAAAATTAAATAAGATTCGTAGAAATATAAGTTCTGCCTAGTACATTACGTAGGACCGAAAAATTCTGTTTATCTAAGGATTGGAGGAAATTTGAAGATCATACAAATGAAGTCAAAAAAATAAAAATTAGCTCTAAAAAAATTGTTGAAACAGCCTGTAATATTAAAAAACTATTATTATAGACAAAAAGAGAATCCCTTTCAAAAGTTCTTGAAACGAAATCTCTTTTAAATAGTTTTTTAAACGGATCTTTTTTCAACGTTTTTTCAAACGGGATTTCTTTCGAAAAGTTTTTGAAGCGAAATCCTTGTTAAACAGTTTTGCAAATGGAGTTCCTTTCAAAAGTGATTTAAACGGAATCCTTTTTAAATAGTTTCTTAAACGGAATTACTTTGGAATAATTTTTGAAATGAAATCTCGTTTGAACAGTTTTTTCAAATTAAGTTACTTTTAAAAGTTTTTGAACGCAATCCCATTTGAAAATTTTTTAAACGGAATTTCTTAAAAATAGTTTCAATCAAGAAATCTTTTTGAAGTAACAATTTTTCAAAACGAAATCCTTTTTGAGCAGCTTACCAAACGGGATTTCTTTCCAAATATTTTTAATACAAAACCCCTTTTAAGCAGTTTTCAAAATAAAATTCCTTTCAAAAAGTTTTTCAAAAAGGATCCCTTTCAAATGTTTTTTGAACGGAATCCCTTTGAAACATTTTTTGAAACGGAATTCCTTGCAAATATTTCTATTACCGAAATCCTTTTAAAATAGTTTCTTAAAAAAAATCCTTTTTGAACAGTTTTCCAAACTGGATTTCTCTCAAAATATTCTTCAAACGAAATCCCTTTTAGTTTTCAAATAGAGTTCCTTTCAAAAAATTTTTCAAACCGGATTTATTTGAATGTTTTTTGCACGAAATCCCTTTTAAATAGTTTTTTAAACGGGATCCTTTTTAAATAGTTTCTCAAGCCGAATTCCTTTTCAACGGTTTTAATGACGGGATTTCTTGCAGATGTTCTCACATTGTTGTAATATGTTATATCTCGGAAACGGCATTGATTAAAAACTGGAATCTTTAAACAGTATAATAATACACTAATCTTAATCAATGTAATCATTCTTAATTTATATTTTCTCTCAACGTTTCTACAGTGAATAACTTTTTGAAAACCCATCTTTTTTGATGCATATAAATCCCTTAGAAATCAATAAAGAATTCCATACGATGCCATAAAAAACTCCACCGACTGACACAGTAAAGAAAAAACCTACAAAAAAAAGTCAAACAACTTCATTCCGATACCTATTTTCACACTGTACACAATGCCTCTTGAAGAAACTTCTCTCCCCCTCATACATAAACCATAAAAAACATAAGGACACACGCTCAACCCAGATAACAAACTTTTCTCGCATTCCACGTTATGTTTTCATGAATGTGATACCTCTCGGCTTCCCCGACCCGAAGAAAACTTGCGACCCCAAAGAATTCCCTCTTATTCATCTACCAGTTCCACGGGCACATCCGTTCAGCGGCGTTTATATCATTTGCTCGATCAATCTTGTTCGAAAGAGCTTTGGGAATGTTGCAGGGACATTGCGCTGAAAGTCAATAAGGAGGTTAACCAATCCAGGGGAATCGCACTTGGTATTTTCAGAGCTGATGACTAACGAACGCTCTGGTAATGTATTCCGCTCGGTACATTCGCAATGTCGCCCCCATTAGCATTCGTAATAGCGCTTCCCGCATCTAGCGCTGATCTTCATGGAAGTTAGCATTAACGCAAAAGTCATCAACGATTACAAAGTTAATGCTTCGTGACAAGTGTCGCGCGAACCCACGATTGAAATTACCAAAGGAAGTGGCAACTGACGATGTATTTTCGAAAAACGAAATCAAAAAACAATGAATTCATCCAATAGTTGGATGACTTCATGCTCAAAAGGTAATTCCAGAGGCTTATATTTCGCTTACAATTATGGAAGTTGTACCTTAGCAGTGCATTCGCATATCTGCGAATAACTCTAAGCATGTAAAAGTATAATTCAATGAATTATTTGGACAATATTCACGAATACACGTTATGACTGTTTTAATTGAATCTACATCAATTATTTTGATTCGTTTGAAGTTGGAGAATTTCATCCCTGTCCAAGTTTGGAAAGTCGTAATTCTCTGAATCTGGAATAGCTGATTTTAACTTTTTTACTGTCAGTCGAAAATCGCAATTTTAACTAGTCCAAAATCTCTACTACTATAAATGTTTCAATTCTAGTCATTCAAATAATCTGAACTTGATTATTTCAAAAAATTAATTAAACCTAATATTGTTTACTTTGGATGTATAATTTTGAAAGAGTCATTTTAAGAAAATAATAGTCGAAAATTTATTTGTCGAAGGAGTCGATTTTAAGTAGTCCAGATTTGAGTTTGACTAATTTACCATATATATCGGAAAAACAGTTTCTGGTTATATTAAAAAAAATACCCGTTCTAATCAGTTGAAAAGCAGTTACTTATCAATATTTCCTCATACAACTCATAAAATTTTTAGAAATTTTAATATAAGTTTATATATTAATAACTGAATGAATAAATATGAACAATAGAACAAGGTAATTTTTTAATAATGAAAGGTATAAAATTTACTATTTCTCCACAATTTGAACGATTTTCATAGAATCAAAATATTAAAAAAGTGTAATGTTCAGAATTTTTATTGATTTTTAGTATTTGATGAATTTTGAAAAATAGTTTCACCATCAAAATACTGTAATTTATACATTTCTAGTACTTCTAGAATATTTCAAATTTTTTTATAATGAATATATCATAAGGGATTTTCTAATATTTTGACAAAGTCATGTAAACATTTTTTCAGATTTTACGTTCTTGAATTTAGGGTTGAAAATATTCCTAGCATGTTTTCAGTTTTTAGAATGAATTTTATACCCATAGATTGACTGTGAACTAAAAGCTGAGAGTATTTTTGATTTTTTTTTTATAACTTAGATAATTTAAAAAGGCATTTTTTCATTGAAATGTATTTTGGGTATTCTCATAAAACACTAGATTTTTTATTTTGCTGCATCAGGATTCAAACTTCAATAGATTTTTCGTTTGTTAATAAAATTTTCAGAAAGTCTAAAGCATTTTAATGATTTTTGGTACCTTTTTCGAGTATTATTCTCACTTCTCTAGTACAATTACTATATCAAGGTTTTTCTTATATTCTGACAGATTTATCTACTGAATTCTAGGATTTGAAAAAATTTTAACACTTTTACAGTTTTTTTTGAAAAATTAGCAGTCAATTATAAGCTGCAAGTATTTCTGATGTTTTCTCTTTTTTTATTATTCAGACATTTCTGAAAGACGTTTTTGTATTTTGAAAGATTTTCAAAATTTTCAATAAAGACTATAGATTTATTGTCTTTTTTGCATGAAAAGTCAGAGATTCATATATATTCTGCTTTCAAAAAAGTTTTTTCAGAAAACAGTGTATTCATAGGGATCAAGTATTTCATACAATTCTGGTACTTTCAATATTTTTCGTAAATTTTAGTATTTTTCGAATATCATGAATTTTCTCGTAAACCTGATGATTTCATTATCTTAGATTTCGAAAACTAGGTGCTTCAAGATCGAAAATTTACAAATGCTAAATGTATTTCCAGATTTCAAAGGAAAGTAGGTATTCTCACACAGATTCTGTATTTTTTTTTTCACTGTTCGTTTTTCAAGTTATTTTTTTTACTATTTACATATATTTGTAGATATTTCGACTACTTTTATCAATTCCATTGATTTTGATGCATAGCCAATCGAATTTTAAGAATTTGGTATATGAACATTTCAAATTCTACATATTCAGTTCAATGGATTTTTCAAATTTAACATTTTATAGATTTTCAATACTTTCAGTATTTTTCGCACTTTTATATTATTTTCTTTCAATATTCAGGATTTTCTTGTATTCTTAAGGATTTGAACGATGATTTTAAAAATAAGATGCTCCAGAGTGAAAATTAATCTATGTCGAATATTTTTCTAGATTTGAAAAAAAAAGTATCAATATCGTGATAGATTCTGAATATGCTATGCACTGCTCTTTTTTTTCAAATATACTTTTCGACACATTTTAAAGTATTAACATTGATTCAATGTTTTTCAATGAATAACTACTTTATTTCCAATAATTTTCCCTTAAAAAATCCAAAATATTTTTTTTTTTCTAATAGTTTTGTAGTTATTTAAATTAATGAATACTCTACAGTCTCTATTTATCACAAAAATTCGTGATCCTTATATAATTTTTCTTACTTTTTCAGTATTTTTACAATATCAAGCATTTTCACGCATTCTAAAGAATTCGACATAGATCGAAAAATATATATATTAAAAAGGAATTTTTATCAATTGTAAATATTTTAATAGATTTTGAGAAAAAGTATGTATATAATTATAGATTCTGGATTTTTTTGCACCGCTGACATATAAAGTTTTTTTTTTTTTTTTTCGATTAGATGGTTTTTAGAATATCCTAGATATATCAATAGTTTTTTCATATTTCTGAAATGCTACAAGAATTTCTACAATTTGGTAATTTAGGATGAAAAGTTTCACATGTTTCCAATAGTTAAGAAGATTTATTATAAAACAGTGCCTTTACAAAATTTTAGTATTTTATAAATTTTGAATTCATCTACCTTATATTTTTTTTTAAATAACAGAATTTATCAAATTTTTCAGTGTCTTAATTGATTTCTTTGAATTATTTATCAAATTATCAACAGATGAGTGTAACTGATTTGCCTTATATAAAAATTCTTTGACTATTTAAATTGTAAAAACTGCAATAAACGATTAAAATAGTTGAAAAACATAACTGATTGTTATAAGATCGAAAATTCAAACAACCTATAAATGTTGAAATTAAATTTTTCATAAAATGTAGATGACTTGAATAGAAAAAACGAAAGTTACATATAGAAATAATTAAAATTCGACTATTTGTAATTCAAAAGCAACACAATGACCTGACATACAAAAATTTCGCCCAAAATAGCCCGAACCCCATTGTCCAAACTCCATGGACAATGAACTTTCGCATTGTATTTTCCCGTGACAAGCCCTCAAACCCTACTAATAAGTTTTGAAATTCAGATCCCACCCCTTTGCGAAGAACGTTTGATTCGATGCGTCCCGCGCGATGGGAATTGACATTGTTTTTGAATGGCGTCGTGTGCATTATAGCGTGGTATCGATGAATTTTAACGGCGATCACGGTAAGCCCCGAATGCGGTTACTCGCTGAGCAGCACAAATTAGCATAGCCAATTTATGTCATCCTATAAATAACATGTTTATCGTTGTAATTTATGCACGTTGTCGAGTACGCTTATCGGCGCTTATATGCTGTTCGAATTTCGCGTACACGCTGCTCCATTTTGCGTTCCTTTCTCCCGTACTTCAAACACACACTCCCCCTTTACCGTTAATTCAATGCTTCCTTTGTACACGATTGATCTACACGATTCTTGCATCATAATCAATCAGCGTTCTGCTTTGTCGATGATTCCATAGTAATGGTTGGTAGAAGTAGTAGGCAGTGATGCCAGATGGCTGAGAAATATCCTACCAATTCGTGGAAATGGGACAAGATGACGAGGCGAAAAAATGAGAAGCTTCAGGCCCAGGAGCCTCGAGGTCCCTTTGGGACTATCCAACAATTATCGGGGCCTCGTCGTATATCCTACAGTAGCTACATTATATCCTATCCTATTCTTTTCTACAATAGATACCATCTACGATTTCCGATTTCGAGTCAGTGATGCCAGATGGCTGAGAAATATCCTACCAATTCGTGGAAATGGGACAAGATGACGAGGCGAAAAAATGAGAAGCTTCAGGCCCAGGAGCCTCGAGGTCCCTTTGGGATTATCCAACAATTATCAAGGCCTTTCCGGGTCCTTAAAACGGAGCAACTCAAAGTGACCAAGAATTTTTGAATATGTACCATGTATTCCAAATCAAAATATGTAGTGTAGCTAGTGTAGGATAGAGACCCTTAAAAAGAGTGACTGAAAATACGACTACAATATGGTCGACAATGGGTGTCAGCCAGCATCAGCCATCAGCCAGTTCAACTGTCAATACTAAACACGAAAAGTAAACAGAATAAACAATTTTTTGGGTTCAGACCTAATATTGCAGACTGTAGAAAATATGTTTATAAAAATTCTCCAGGGAATTTCTGTTTTTTTCGTGTTATGGTAAACGCGCATTGCCGCGAATCAATTTGTGAAGCAGAGAAATCACAGAGGACAAGAGAAAACGACATTTGCGGCGCGGGCACAAAAGTATTTCAGCCTCCCGCCGCGTATGAGTGAGGTAGGTCCGAGAGCCATTTGCATACATATGGGATCATTATAAATATACCAAGTCCTGGCTACAACTCGTCTCTCTAGCGACCAGGCCTATCAGACGCCGCGTCCAATGGCACCGCTTATCCGTTATTGCGCTCGCTTATACTACGGTCTCTGCAGGATTCCTGCTTTTCCAAGGTACTTTACGACTCCAGGATTTTTCAATTTTCTGCAGGCATCACAACAATTTGCTTCATATTGAAAAATTTGTGTAGAAACGCGATTGTTGCAATGAAGAATGATGGTAATGATCAAGAAGAGATCGCGGAGTACGTGATACAGAAATGGATAAGACACCGTGAGTGTATGTTTTTTTTTTTTTTTGAACACCATACACTCATAAATTTTCTATTTTTGTTTGAAACGAAAAGAACTAAGCCAACTCTTTTCAAAATAAAACACTAACCTCACATTTCGAAATGGTCAAAATAGAAGAACTTCTATGTTTTGGATACAACAGAAAGTTTGAAAAAAGGAAAACGACACTCGTATACAAGTGTTTATTTTTAGAGTCAAAGTTCTTGAAATTTCAAAGTCATAATATACTAAAATAATTGATCTTGTCGAATTTCAGGACAGGGGTTCCACCCCTGAACCCCCTCTACCCTCGCCACTGCATACATTCATAGGAACTAATACGAACGTGGCGCACGGTACACAATGAATATATCTGCATCGTATTAAATAAGCTATGCACATAACGTTTAGCGTGTAAATCGAGCAATGAATATTCCTACAAGTTTCTGGTTGATCCTATTTGTCCAAAGGACAATCCGCGCCTCGAGTTTGACGGCGCGCCGCTCCTTGGATTAATGTTAACAAGAATAATATCGGATATTAGATTTTCTTATCCAAGTTTCTCGGGCGAGCGCCATTCCGCGGTGACTGTTCCTTGCAAGAAACGATGCAGGAACAGACGTCAGTTTCCTCGGGAACCGATTTCGCTTCCACGGTGGCTCTGTTTTGTGGCTTCAAAGCCGCGAACCGTCTTAAATAATTGCCGGCTTAGACGTGTTTTGCCATGGCTTGTTCCGCAAAGGCAAACGGGAAGCCCAAGTTGGGGAAAAAGGACGAGAAAAGCCGATGTAGGACAGAACGCGACGCAAGAAAACGCTCGAATCGAAACTTTCCCAAAGATGTTCTTAGTCGCTCTTTCTTCTCGCAAGAAGTTTATTGCGTTCCTTTTTCTGCTTTTGTTTCACATCGACGTAGCTTGTGTTCGAACGTTATGCGGTTTGGTACTTACACGAGATTTAACGATAGTTTCGTGTTTAGATGATAGTTGGGCACCTGCAGGTAACCCGAACTTTGTTTCAGAGGACTTCTCGTTGGAGACGACGTGTTTGAGAATAAATGTTCTGAACGAATACTAGAAATTTTCAAGTTTAAAATCCAATTGTGATATCAGCTGTTTTTGCTGATGAAAAACAATGCTTTCTGATTGGTAGATTTCAAACATCACCAAACCAAAAGTTTCCAAAAGGATCCATTGGATGTGCTGATTTTTGCCAGACGTTTAATCCGTGAGCCGAAGCATCATGATTGTTGGTACAAGGAAGCAAAAAATATTTAATGCGTGAAAACACTCTCAAATAGTACTTTATTAAACAAATGATGTGATTTACACTGTCCTCTATGCAAATTCTTACCTAATTCTCTGTGGTCAACACAGTGAAGTGGCGGCCCGATCTCCGTCCTTCTCCGACACAGCAGTGTGCCGAACCCAGCTGGTAAAGAATCGACAGGTCTAAGGCAGCCATCTTGGAAAAGAAGACAAGCGTAATTCGAAAACAACAACAATCAAGCCGCGTTCGTGAAAACAATCTCTCGTCCTTCGCGAGTTTTTCTTAATTTTTACGAACTTCCCGTTCTCAAAAAAAGTAAAAGTGTTTCGGGAATCATTCCCCGATTTTCTTGTATATGTAAATAGTGTTTTTCTTGAATATATACTTTGTTGGTGTGACTTTTCGAGAGTGTTGTCATTCATATCGTGACCATTTTTGACATTAAGTATAATTTTTCGCTCCGTCAATGTTGATTTTGGATAAGAACTGGTCACTCAGAGCTATTATTATTATTTTTTTTTTTTTTTTCAAACATGCTATATTTACTCGTCTCGACATCAGTCCATAGTCCTGAAGATGATGATCGAAAGATAGACGAGAATGTATGCAAGTTTAGAAAAAAAAAAAAAAAAAAAATTCGACATTGTACCAAGAACACGTTACAGTGAACTAATCCCGCTCATGCGCCGTGTGGACGCGTCGGAGCGGGAAATTCAAAGAGGAAAAAAATGCGCTGGCTTATCCGACGTGCAACATTTTGACAAAGCCAGCAAATTCTTGGATAAGATTAGAAAATCCTCCACAAAGTCTAAGTTACGAAAAAAACCTATCGCACGTGGAAATTCGTAGAATCTTGGTCTTGCGGCTACGCGCGGAAGAACCAACCTGGGGTATATTCGTTTAGGGAGGCTCAATTTCAATTTCAAGCCCCCGGGGTGTCGTTGCGAAACGAATATAATTATACGGTATAATAATTCTGACATGGCGGTGGTGGTGGAGAACTTGGGAGATGAAGGGGAATGAAAGGAAGAAGGAAACGAGCAAGTACGCGGCTCAGACATCGCGCCACATTCCCACGCAAAATGGAACCATGCAATTTTCCTTAAACACAGTTGCAGTGAGAATAATCCCCAGAATGTTAACTATGCATATTTCGCCAATGAATCGTTTACAAGTTCATTGATTCGAATCAACTTTTGTCAAATAAGTGTAAAGGTCAGAAAAAAAAAAATTGAATATTGATTTATTACTAGTATTTTTCAACCAGGCTGCGATCAGTTTGCAAAGTAGTGGCAAGCAAATTTTTGTGATTGAATCTTCATCAGTGAATATTTTTCCCAATTTTGATGACTACATACTTGTCGGCATTCATTTGTAATTCATCATGGTTTGTAAGCAGCTCAGCATACATTTTCCTAAAACGAAATTGGAGATCAGATTCGATAAAAAAAAGCAGGCTTCCCTTACATGTTTTCGTGCACAATTGAATTTCCCTCGCTGGCAAATATAATCCAATAATTTGTATTCGACGCTGGTTACGGCACATTAACGCGAGCTTACGCATGGCGAAAGATATCACGCGTTTAATGACAAGGAATTCCGTGCTCTGCGAAACGCTTGGAATGAAAATCAACCTTGGGGCTGTATCTGGAATAAATAATTTCCCAGCACGGAAAAATGGATTCTTCCGCGATTTTTCTGTCCGAGAATGCTCTGGGTTGTCAGGAAATGAGCGGCCCATAAATTCAGCTCCAATTTGTCGAAAGGCGAATTAATCTTCAATTACTGAGCTCCTCTTTATCAATTGCCCACAGTTCGAATGGCACGTAGCGTCCCTTTTCCGAGGAAGCTGACTTAAGAAGGATCCTCTCTCGGTCTTTGCCTTCTCCTTACTCTGATCCAGTTTCTATGGAGGTCGTCTTTATCGCTCTTCGGGTGGTTCCGATCCCTCTGTATTCTCCCTTTTCTTCTACAATTGCGCCGAAACGCCTTCTCTTTCTGACTTGAAACACCTCGAACCATTATCTAGATATTAGACATCGGGGACCACGAAATTGCTGCAACTTAAATAATTTATTTTAATGTTATCACCTGGTGGGGAGTTTAACCTATAAAAGGATTTCTTTTTCATTAACGAAAGGTTGTTTTTGAAAATAGGGAGAAGATAATATCAATTCGTTTCAGGGGGGTAGGTAATCAATTGTGTTATAGTAGGTGAAGTGAGTGATATGCTAAAATTATCTAAAAAACACATTACTGTCGATGCAAACGTAATCAACACTTTACTTAAAAGTAAAGAACGGGACACGCGTAGCCAGTGTCTGAACACTAGTAGGCATTGTGCAGACACTGACTACGCGTGTCCCGTTCAATGCCTACCATTGTTTGGACAATGCCTACCAATGTCTGGACAACGCTCAGCAGTGTCCAGACACTAGCTACAAATGTCTCGTTCTCGATATTTTCATTCAATTTACTTGTTTTTCTCTGCTGGAACCCTCCTATGTAACAACTTCCACCTTTTTCGAGTTGGAAATAAATGTGTAGCTCGTGAGGGAACTGCATCGCATTTCATGACCCGCTCAAGCCGAGTAATTAACGAGACTGAAGAGCAAGGTCCTCAATTTTCTTCGCATTGTTGCCAGTCTTATTTCATTCGCGCTATCCCGACAGTTAAGGTGAGCCGGAACTCTTCGTCAAGATGTCTGAGAAGCGCGCGAGAAGAGCTCGTTGACTAACTTAAGTAGCCTGATGTTCGGATATGCAATTAATCAAGCAAACAACTACCATAGGAAAAGCTCTCGCACTTCTTGTTCGGTCAATAACGTAACGCATTTTCTTCCGATTTCTGTTGCATCTGGAAACAAAATGGATGTGACATTGCTATTAAATATTGTAAAGTGATGATTGAATTTGGGTCTTTGGAGGAAACAATATTTCTTATAATTTGCATACTGCATGAAGGAGTTTTTATCTTGTTTATCTCGAATTCAGGTTTTTTTGAATATTTTATTTATATTATAGTATGTATAAAATGTTGTGGGAATTCAAATTTTTCATTGTAATTCTATCATTTTTATATATTGCTGTATGAATTTGAAGAATTTGATGATAAAGAATTTGAATTTCTTCAGTCTTGCATATTTAAATGGATTTTTCAGAAAGGCGTATCTCCATAGACTCATATATCTTGAATATCCATTTATTTATAGTTTGTATACAGAAAGAAGTATATTTTAGTATTTTGTAAAAGATGCTTCAAAAGTTCAAGAATTCTATGCTTTATTTTTATATATTTTTATTGCCCTTAGTACTCGAAAAATGTTATACTTCTGTGTTACTTAAAATAAATGTCTTTAAATTTCTAGAATGCTATTTTCTACGTTTCATTGTTTAAAGTATTTGAATTATTTCGATCAATAAAAAAAAAAAAAAAAAAAAATTTTTAAAGATATTCAGAGTTAAAAGTACTTTTTGTATATTTTTAAAGGATTTGTACAATTTTGAAGGATATTTCAATATTTTCAGGGACTTGGACATACATTTTTAGGGTTTAATGCTTCAAAAATCAAAGATTCAATAATTGTTAAAATTTTGTTAATAAAAAAAAAATTTTGTGTCATTTATATATATCTAATAAAATTATAGTATTTTTCGCATTTTTTGTACACACTAAATCTCAAAAGATTCTGGAGTCAATCTATACATTCTGATTATTTTATTGGATTTCCATATAAATCTCTAAAATTTTATAATCTTGAGATCAATTTTAATTGCCAACCAAATTTTTATTCATTTTCACACAAAAAAATTAACAATGAATTATCTAAAAAGCATATAATATCTCACTTTATTTATTAATTTTTTTTTCTATATTCACTGTATTTTGTAAAATTTTCAAGTACAACTGGAAATTTTTATTAATTCGGTAATATCTATGTAGATTTTCATAATTGAATACTCTACTATTTGAAGTTTTCAAAATTTTCGATATTTCATTTATCTAGTTGGATTTTGATATTTTTCATTCCATTCGAAGTATTTGATAAATGTTGCGAAATTTTTAAGTTCATTTCGAGATATCTTTTTATATTTCTAGAACGCTATTTCCTGGGATTCAAAGTTTGCAATTTATGAATTATTTCGATCAATTAAAAAAAAACAGTATATATATATATATATATAGGTTACCAATTTTGTAGTTATTTTACTAATTTTTCAAAGATTTTTAAAATTTCAACGTTTTTGTGGTATTTTTATTAACTTTTATAAGAATTTCTAGAATTCAGTGTCCTTGGAATAAAAAATTTATTTATAAATGGAATTTTCTTCATTCTTCTCAATAATAAAATAGCATTTAGTATGACACGAGAAAATTCTAGTATTTTGAGAATTTTTTGTTTTTCTTGATATTTAATTAATTTCTAAGAATTTCTAGGAGATTTGTAGATTCCTAGTTAGTTTTTTTGTTTTTTGGATTTCTAGAATCGAAGAGAATTTGAATTTTTTATAAAACTTGATTTTGGATATCACGAATTATCAATATAGATTTGAAAAACTTTTGTTGCTTTCTGTATAAATTTCTGAAATATATGACAAACGCTTATGGAATCAGTTACAATAAACCACATAATTTTCAGAGATTTAAAAAAAATTGTATCAACCCTAAGGTATTTCGAAAATGAATAGTATTTTTACAATATTTTACAAAATATCTTATTATCGTACTGAATTACGTGAGATTCTCGAATAGATACGAAAATTTTTATATTTTTTAATATTTTTATGCAAATTTCTTTAATTTCAACCTTTATAATCAACATTTTTATAGTAATTCAGTGCATTTATAAATCGTTTATACGACAGTTATACAGTACATTCTCGAAAAACGAGTTTAGAGATTTTGATCTAGACGAGAAACGAGTTTTCTATGACAGAGATACAAAAAATTTTTTTTTCAAATACAACGATCAAAAAATTCTGATATATCGTTAAATATATCAACAAAAATTTCTATATAGCACTGCATTTATTGATATATGTATATCCAATATTAAATATTCAATGTGTAATATCATTTAATATAAAACTATTTATTATTTTTATTTAATATGAAGTACGAAATAATTAATGTACAATATTTAATTTTGAATATTTATTATTAGTTATAAAATATTCAATATTCAATATTTCAAGATATCAATATATCAATAGATACACTTTCTTTCGCCCTTCCAAAAAAATAGGTACATTTTGATCAAGCCCTTATACGAAACCAACAGTAAACCTTCGCAACATGTTCACTTTATGTGCAGTGTTTTCGGTCTGACTAACATAAACTCTCCCTGCAAAACACTCTTGAGCGCCACTGTACGTAAAAGTGCGAAGGAAGGAAGGAGGAAGTATCGGAGGAAGGGAAGATCGACGAGGGTGGGTAGTGCTCGTTCCTGTGCCACAGTAGCCGTAAATACTTCAACACTGACGCGAACAATATTAAAAGAGCAAGCGCTATACGGAGCCATCATCCGGGCACTACTCCCACGGACCGGGGGTGCTTTCGCTTTCGGAAATTCATGCCGCCACGAAGGGAATGAGTCCGGCTGGGGCGAATGTATACAGCTATTATCGTCACCGCCACAGAATTCAGGAGTTTGTCTTAGAGCCGTACTCCGGGGATGAATAAATGATGGATATCATGCTAATGCCAAAAGCGCATTTCCATAATGCAGACCATTGTAACAAAACGTTCTTCTAATGTATGGACACAAACATTATTGAAATTGGCAAAAATTATAAGACAGATCAATGATGAATATGTCAGTAGAATCTGCTTCAGGAGGCAAAAAAGTACAAAATTTTACTGCACTGTTTGATTGTACTTGATAATAAATCAGTCGAATTGTCCTAATATTCACTACACACTGTTGTTTTCAGGTATGAAGGATGATGATTTCCAAACAGATGTCCTCTTTCGCACGACCTACATTCTGACGTCAGAGATCAAAGCATTAGTGCCCAATGTACTTTCGATTTCACCATCATCGCCCGATGATTGCTTGTCGTATCGACAGCGCTATCATTCATCACCGCAATTGACACTTAATTACCGGAAATCAAGAGCGAGCGTGGATAACGGATGGGACACGGGTCGTTCCGCCATAATTTATAGCAAGGGGACTTTCGCGTTTCCCTTAAATAAGTGACGTATCGGCGGAAAAAGATGGCTCGAAAACCACTAAAGAAATCTAATGCCGGTCAGTTATTTATGAGGAACCGCGCTAATATTTCATTGACCGAAGAAGATAATGGTTTTCCAATCGAAGGCTTTAATTTCAATTAAATTACCTAGTCGCTTGCAATATTTCAAAGTGAGACGTTTTTGAGTTTTTTTTTTTTAGAGATTGCCAAACAAAAATGTAAAATCTTAGTCGAATCTATTTTTCCTACTCAAAGGAACAGTTTTTATATTACAACGTTATACGTCGAGCGACGTTAACTTGAATTCAAATTTCCCGCCCCGCGCGCCAAGCTTCGAGCGCCTCGCCATAGATGGCTACCCGGAACCTTTTTCTCGCAGAAAGAATGTATTCATAAGCAGTTAAGTACAGATGTCAAGAATCAAGTGAGGCAAGGCATAATATCGTCTCACGGTGAACACACCCCGGACAGAGAAAGCATACATGAAAATGAAGAGGCACAGAAGACTCTGGTGAAGGGAATAAATTCCCAGGCACGCAGTAAAAGAAGATTCAATTCCAGAGTCGTCAAGGACTACGAAAATCAGACCTGAAAAGCCAAGCGACAAGTAACTAATTGTAGAAGCAATAACCATTAATCCAGAAACACGATATCAGTGAGTCAACCAGTCAACTTATTGATATCTCCTGCAATAGACGGTAAAATTGATTTATGAAATGAATAAATCCAGAAAACAATGTCTACGTTTGAATAACGAGTAAGTGACTAATTAATCAAAAATCCCAAGGATGAAATTAGCCTCTGCTGATCGTCAGTAAAACATCGTCAGTAGAATTGAATCGAAATAGAGATTGTCTCTCAAAAGTCCGCTGTCTATTCAGGTATAATACATTAACGCAGACATGGGGGATACAGTAGCTGTCTCTGATTCTCAGTAGAAGAGTTACTCAACAGTTTGCGTCTCTGATGGAATAATAGTACATTGGGGATGCGCGTGTTGTCACGGAATTCTCCTCCTCTGCCACCCGCTCACCCACACCCCATCATCCATTCGTATTTACATGTCATTTCGAGCAATTAATATTTATGCCAGCTCTCCCTGTACGTGTCTGGAACCCTCCGGCGGTTTCTCATTGCGAAGTTTCGCCGAATTATATCTGTGACAATAGATGATCGCTTAAGAGTAAATTTTCGGGAACAAGGAGTTAGGGGAGTCAATGGTACAGTAGATCATTTAGATTGATAAATATATACAGAAATTCAGTATTTTTGCAAAATCAGAGCGACGATCAAATCAGAACGACGAAACAAAATTCGAAATTTCCGAAGAAAAAGAAACGCCTCGGAACAATGCCCGGAGGATTCTCGCTCGAGGAAAGCGATGCTTAAATATTCGTCTCGTTCCCTATTCAGGGTATATTTCATTCGTCCGTTTCTTCGTTTCCGTCCATATACATATTCCGTTCCCTCGAGTGGGTTGTACGTAACCCCTCTCACAGTTCGCCCGGATTTTCCACGGACGCAAAGAAGAAAGGAACAACGAGGAAAAGGGAACGCAACCCCTTGCCCGGCGTCTCCCGAAAAATCCGAAGTGATTTGTGCATCTTATCTGCATTTTAATTACCGCGAATAATTTCCCGAATAACCGACTGCGTAACGACGCCCAGCGCCATGAAATTTTCACAGGGCAGAGATACATTATTCATTTTGCCTCGTTTTGCCCGGGCCAACTTTTTACTGCTCTTTTCGAGTTCACGCTTCTCGCGATTTTCACTACCCTGATCGGGGGATTCGTTGAGATGCGGCTCGAGGATGTTTTAACAAGTTGTCGCTTTTCCAGTCTACTTTGTAGTAGCGCAAATGGGCCAATTTCGATCCTTGTAATGGTAGTAACCAGACCGTGGATTGACATATCAGTGAAATCTAATCTGATTAAGTAAAAAGGAATTTGAAATTATTGAAAAGGTGTCATTGTACCTTTTTTTGTCCGCACTGTCAGTTATAGAACATGTTAGAGTCCTATATGGTACATGTAGGTATGCCTTTTTTCGATGCTTATAAAGTATAGATAACTGCGATAGAAAAATCTAGAAAAATTTCTCTATGACTATATCATTATACACTTAAACTGTGCCAAGTTTCTAACATTTATCATAAGTTTTGCAAAAGTTATAAATCTTTGAACAAGATATATTTAGAACTACATGTGAATCCCGTTTGAAATTTTAGTCGTCTTGTAGCACTAGTTTAGATTAAATACTCAAAAGAATACTGCGATCGTAATAATTGTCGCAGTTTTGCAATAAACTGTAAAAATATTGCGTATTTTAACGTTTCAAATGAGTGGAATTACAAACAACGTATTGTTGTGAAGTCACCGGAATCTTTAACACAGTGCTTCGTGTACCTTCGTGTACTTTCGTGTACCTTCGTGTTTGTTCGTGATTCACCCGCAACCAGCTTCATCCTGATTGCGCAATAATCTTGTCGTTGATTGTCGTCAATCAAAACAAATCAAAAAACGTAAAACAGTGCAGCACTGATTTATTTAAATTAAAAATAAATTCGCGCGCGATTTCTTTTTTTGGTGCTACTACGACCCAGTCGCGCTGTCTCTTTCTCTGCTGAATTGACATGTCGTTCGTTGTTCCCCAAACGTCATTGCGCGCTGTGCGTCATCCAGCACAATTGGCTCCTTCTTCCATCGAAAACTGGTGGACATAAAATGTCATTTTTTTCGTGATTTATAGAAAAAGTAACGTGTGCCACACGTTGAAAAAGCTTCGTCGTAAAACTTGTATCACAATGTACTATTATTATATTGATTGATTAAAAGCCTCGGAATGGGAAAAATTCTGACATCAACAAAATAACTGAATCAGAAATAAAAAATATTTCTGACTAAATTCAAACGCCTCGCAGCTAGATTCACAGCCTGTGCTCAATACTCAATACTTCAGTTGTTAATCAAAATAGCTGCCTCCATAAATCAAGATGGCTACCCTCCATCCTCCATAATGTCAATGGCTACCCTCTATGAAGCCTTATCCTTTTTCTCTTTAGGATGAGTTGTGAATCAAAATGGCTGCCTCCATAGATCAAGATGGCTACCCTCCATCCTCCATAATGTCAATGGTTACCCTCCATGACGACATCTCCTTTTTCTCTTTACAGGATAAGTTGTGAATCAAAATGGCTGCCTCCATGTATCAAAATGGCCACCCTCTACAACGTCAATGGCTACCCTCCATGAAGCCATCTCCTTTTTCTCTTTAGGATGTATATTCTATAATACCTATGACATAGATGTTGATCATTATTATTTGGAATCAACTGAAAATCGTTTGGAAAGCGTGGATGAAGTGAATGTATGTTTTGTACTCAGACAAATAAAACAGCCCCAAATTACCTTGCAAATCCAGTTTCTCTAGTCTAAAACTGATACTTCATTTACTGCATAATCCCTCAGTTTCCCATCGCTGGGAGGAATGGGTGGTGTGTTTCACGAAGTGGTTATCTATTAAGGCTCGAAACACGACGCACCAACTGGAACTCGGAACTTTGCGTGGAAAGTGTATATATCTCTAGAAGTCTCCTTCATCCCGTTTTGTCCCTGAGCATGTTTCGGCCGTCACACTAAGCTCGTCCAACTCGGGAGGAAACTGTCACAGGGCACTTGAAATTCTCGAATTTAGGGGCGACGAGCCTTCGCACGGCGAAAAATATCGCAGCACCGAGTTGTGTTTTGCACCAAGTTTTGCCTGTAAACAGTGTATCAAGTTCGCAATGAGCACATCGTTTATTAGTTGAGAGTTTGGCCCAGCCCGTTGGTGTAATAAACATCCATGTTGCCGAAAGTGATTTAGATACTGCAAGTTCCGAGTAAATATCGGCTAACCCGCCCATTACCTGCTCTAACTTGGCTCCAACTAGTTTCGTGCATGTCTCTATTATGGTCCGGTACTTAAGCGGTGTGGTAACGTGGCGACTTTTCGCGATCCAAAGATAATTCTCTGTTATTACAGGCGAAGTAAATGAACGATGACCGGAAGATATGGTAACTATCGTGGTAGGAAGTGGAGAGGGAAAGTTTTTAATAATTCGAGAAAGATATCGACGATATTTTTGATACCGATCTATCGTCAAATATCGACTTTTCTCAGAGGATGATCGAAAATATCAAAATTTTGAAATATTAGCGAAAACAACGAAGAAAAATAAAAGAAAGGGCTAGTATAGTTGTTTTATCTTTTTCGAAGAAAATTTTTTTTGAATGGCAACAACTCTTGATCCTTCAGACTTAGCCAACACGTCGAAATCTTCATTAAATACATATTTTTAAAGCAGGGATTCCGCATTTCATAATAATCGATAAGAAGCAATCTCGCAAGGTCGCAATCTCGAATTAAAAACAAACAGTTCTACGCCGCGAGCCATCTCCCGCCCTTTGTATCATACCGCCGCCTTTTATTCCTACATCCCTCCTCAGCAACGGGCTCACCCTTTCGCTGCGCTACTCATTTGCATAAAGAATGCGGTGACTCCGTATGACGCGCGATCATTAATCCAAAAAGGGGGAAAAAACCCTCGTACATTTTAAATAGAAAGCCGAGAAACCTTTTTTATGCACATGGTTCTAGGGTATCCATAATTGATCAACGTGCGATGTATTTCGTATGATAATACCGCGAATGTTTTCGAATTCTGTTGGAAAAAATTTACGAATTCTGAGTATAGTGTTGATTATAGGATTTTACTCGACTTTGCGTGATCATATTTAGTTAAACAAATTGGAAAAATATTTAAAAATTCGGACGGATTTTAATATGTTTGGGAAGACTTGCATAAAATTTTGAAAATTAAAGTTTTTGTAGATACGCGATCAACATTTCGATAACTTCGAGGAAATAAGAAACACAGAATATTCAAATGATTTTGAATGATTCTAGAAAATTCGAAAATTTTTTTAATTCATTAAATTGTTCATGAATTGAATACGTTCTGTCCATTTTAACATTTGATTGACATATGTGTAATTTTATTTTTTTTTTTTTTTTTTTAACAAACTGCAAACTATTTCAAAATAATGTTTCACTCCCATAACTTTGATAAATTTGCGTATAATTTTGAAATTTTCGAAGAAAGTTTGAGATATGAATAATTTCGATTAAACGAAAAAACTGAATCTTCGAATGATTGTCAATAATTTCAAAAAATTTCATCTTTTTTTATTGATTTAGTCAAAATAATCGTACATTGAGTTAATTGTGATTAATATCATATTTCATCAAAACACATGCATGATATTTTTGAAGCATCTCTGAACATTTTCGAAATTACATATTTGGAAACACAACAAACTTTTCATACATGGACGGAATTTCATTCAATTTAGAAAATGTTGAATTGTTTGTATGTAAAATTTGAAATTTCGATAATTACGGAGAAAACGAAATTAAAAAATTCTTTGTAAATCTAAGAAATTCGAAGAAATTTGCTGAATTTGTTTGTAAAAATTTGTAAAATTTGGATTGTTTACTACCAAGTTCGGAATTTTAATAATTTTGAAGGAATAAAAAACATGGAACATTCAATTTGATGTAAATAATCGCAAATAATTGTAAAAATTTACTAAATTGTTTATGAATTAAATGAATGATGTTCATTATCATGTATCATCGAAAAATGCAATTTTTTAT
Organism: Platygaster robiniae; assembly: GCA_028476575.1. Taxonomy (NCBI): domain Eukaryota; kingdom Metazoa; phylum Arthropoda; class Insecta; order Hymenoptera; family Platygastridae; genus Platygaster; species Platygaster robiniae. Next base: position 885,544 of record CM052027.1, read on the forward strand.
ATCTATGTCACAGTTTAAAAATTGCGACAAACCTCGATAACTTTGTATATAATTTGTAGAATTGAGAAGTGTCTCTGTAAAAATGAAAATTCCGATCATTAAAAAAAAAAAAAAGAAAAAACTCAATATCATATTTGTATTTCTTTATTTTTTCCCCATTTCGAAAAAAAGCTTCGATAAACTTTGAAAGGAAAAAAAAATTAATCAAAACCTAAAAGACTGACGAATTTTTGTGAAATCTGGAGTGGTCTAAATGAATAATATTGTGTTATAAATCAACCAATTTTTGGAAAATTACTATAAAATTTGAAATTAGGAAAATTGTCTATTATTAAAGAAAATTCGTACGATTTTAAAAAATGTTGATAAGTTTTGTAAGAAGTAAAAATTCCGTATAACTTCAGAAACTTGATAAGGCCAAAGATACCAAAAAGGTTGATAAAGTATAAAAATTTTCGTAAAAATCAGCAATTGAAAAAAAACCAAAACTTTTTTAAATCGCAAGAAGTTTTGAGGATTTGGTGAGACTGCAACTTGCGGATCAATGAATTTTCATGCAAGTATTTTTGTCTATTCCCTCAATCCAGGCTTATACCTTCTGCCGCCCCTAAAAGAATATTCATAATTCGAAAACTATTTATTTTGAATTCAAATGAATCAGTGCTGCACTGTTTTACTTTTTGATTGGTTTTGATTGACGACAATTGACGACAAGATTATTGCGCAATCAGAATGAAGCTGGTTGCGGGTAAATCACGAACAAACACGAAGGTACGCGAAAGTACACGAAGGTGCACGAAGCAGCACGAAGCGCTGTGTTAAAGGTTCCGGCGACTTCACAACAACACGTCGTTTGTAATTCCACTTGTTTAGAACATTCAAATACGCAATATTTTTACACTCTACCGCAAAACTGCGACAATCATTACGATGGAGGTATTTTTTAGACTGTTTCTTGTACAGAACACAGATTTTTCGGGTCCGCAAAAGTTGCATAAATATGTCATAGAACACCACGCATTAGATTGAACGCACCTTTACGTACACCACCGAAAACAGTGGGTACAACCGTCATTTTTTCGTGACTTATGGAAAAATGATTTTTTCCGAATTTTGGTAGGGGTTTCGCCCCAAACCCCCCCCCCCCCCCTCTCCATATCAAAGTTGCCTTCTCCTGGCCTCTAATTTTTCACCATTCGCTCCAATTACGTGTAAAAATGACGGCGCCATGGCGCGAAATTCGCGGAAAATTCGTGCCGGCCATTAGCAAGTTGAGCGAGATCAAAATGGAATACGTGATTCATCACTTTTCTCAGGGAAAGAAAATTAATTAGTCGCCGTGATAGACGATGAAGAACTACTGGCGGGAAACATGCCGCGTTGGTTGGGGGTCCGTAATAACGCTCCCAACGAACTTTCGATTCTATTTCGACCTGCTCCTTTAAACTTGCCCGTCGTTTCGCTTAGGAAAATTTCGAAACGCAATTTCGCGATAACGATGTCTATTGTCGGTTTTTAGCGCGAGCGCTCCTCGCTGGTAAGACAATGGGGCTTATAATTCATTTGGGCGATATTGCGCCTCGGAGCCAAAGGCGTCAATTACCGTTACTTCTCGTTTGCTTCGACTAGATTGTCGCCTGATTAAAATATGATTGGGCGCGATTGTCCGGCCCTTTTTGTTTTCGAGCATCGGGGGATTGTATTTTTCCTCCTGCTTCAGAGGGAGCAAACCGAAGATTTCCTTTATGATACTTTTTCTTTCGTTCCAAATGAAGTGTTGAAGAGCTGAGCCAACACGAATTGCGAGCTGGGACGTAAAACCTGCCTTTGAGCCCAGCGACTACAAAGGGCTCGCCGTCGGGCTAATTTGGCTGAATGAGGAAACGATGGAGAGTCATGGGGAAGTGTACCCGGCTTTGCTCTTTATTCTTGGTAAACTGGCGGGCGTTGTTTCTAGTTTTAGGATTGTGAACATTTTTTTAGAGGTGGAAGAAGGTGTGGAAAAGTATGGATTTGGGAAATGGGTGAAAATACTGACCTGAAAATTCAATGATGAGCAAGTTGCAGGTTAACTAAATCCTTAAAACTCTTCAGAATCTATAAAAGTTACCGATATTTTCTGGAACTTAAGGTTTTAATTGTAATTCGCGAGCTTTTTCGACCGTCTTCATAAAAACAAAATATTTTTTGCCTACAATTTTATACGTATCACACACATTCTGAAGTTTGGCAGAATTTCCATAATTTTTTACTATTCACAAAACTTGGGAACATTTCTCTAAATTCTACGAATTTTTCTTGATGAAAGACGATCTTCTGTATTTTGAACATTTTTGCAATTTAATAATTAATACTTCCAAAGTTTATCGAAGCTTCCTTGCAAAATGAAAAAATATGAATAAAATTATATATATTTATCATGAAAACGATCGTTGGGAGCCAATATCAATGGGTTTCAAAAAAAAATACCTCCTTCTAACTTCCCATTTTCTTTCTCGAGCTTTCGGCTTTTATTAAGCCCTCGTCAGGAGATTTTTCACTTCCATGAATTCACATTGACATTCAAGAAATTGATAATTACAATAATTCGTCATTGTCGACTTAGTCAAACTTTATTTTACACCACGAAACTAACTCAACAGCTTGCTAACAAGAACTGAACTAACAAGAACTGTTCTTGTTAGCAAGCTGTTGAGTTTGTTTCTTGTACTTTATTATGAAGAAAGCTTGACTAAGTCTATGATGACGAATTATTGTAATAATTAATTTCTTGAATGTAAATGTGAATTCATGGAAGTGAAAAATCTCCTGAAGAGGGCTTAATAAAAGCCGAAAGCTCGAGAAACAAAATGGGAAGTTAGAGGGAAGTCTTTCAATATAACCCATTGATATTGGCTCCCAACAATCGTTTACATGAAGAATATTTAAATAAGGGAAGTGCAAAGAATCTATTGAAATTATATATATTTTAGAGAAATATGATAATAATTACAACATTCACCATTAGTGAAAAGTTTCACAAATATAACAAATATTTTTAATTCATGAGAAAAATAAACAATTTTCTACATATTTCAGGCTTTTTATTTTCAACATCATCGAAATTTTGAACTTGATAGAAACGATTCTAAGTTTTCCAAATTATATACATAGGGAGTCAAGTTATAAATGTTTGTCGTTATTTTTAAAATGCGATGTATGGAAAGAATCATATAATGAGCAATCCAAAAAAATTTTAATATTATTCACATTCAATTGAATGTTTCATGTTTTTTATTTCTTCAAAATCACGGAAATTCCGAGCTTGGTACTTACAAGTCTAAATTTCGCAAATTTTTTGGCAATCTGTCCAAGTTTAAAAGCTTTGTAGTGATTTTCAAATACTTAGGAATTATTCGAAAAGAATAAAAAATTATAATGCATATGACGATAAAATATAGTAAGGATCGCAATTTAAGTGATTGATAAATAATTTAAAAACTAAATAAAGTTTTCTAATTTTTTCGAATTATTGGCACTCGATTGAATGTTCCAAATTTATATTTTTTTAAATGATGAACATTTTGAAGTTAGTGCGAACGAATCAAAATTTTTCAAATTACATGGAAAAACGTCAAAGTTTTAGGAGTTTGTCGTTATTTTTGAATAATTTGAAATTTGTTTAAAAATAAACAAGAATATTTAATGTATCTTTTGATAAAATATGACAACGGAAGTAGCAAATTTAGTTTATAACCAACTAAACAATTTCAAATAGTTATTCACATTTTCTAAAAATAATTCACAGTCAACAGAATGTACAATTTTTTTATTTCTTCGAAACAGCACAAAATTTCTAACTTTTTCTTAACAAATATAAATTTTCCTAATTTCATGCAAATTTATTCAAGTTTTAGTTCTTTGTCGTGATTTTTGAATACTTTGAAATTTCGTTTAATAAAAAAAAAAACTTTTTGTAAGTATTATGCGCCTTTCGATTAAATATGATGATTGGGTACAACTAACTTAATTTGTAAAAAATTGAACGATTTAAACAAATTTCTGAAATTTTTTACAATGATTTATAACCTTTTTCATTTTCCATGTTTTTTTTTTCGGTTCAAATTTCATACAAACGGTTCGTAATTTACCAAATTTATTAAAATTTTATCCAGGTATTAGGAGTTGGTCGTGTTTTCTGAATACCTTGGATTTTTAGAAAATTAAAAAAAATATTTTGCATATTTTGATGAAATACGATAACTAACACAATTGAATATTTTATAAATTCAATGAAAAATTTTCAAATTCTTTTTAAATGCTGACAATCGTTTGAAAATTCAATGTTTTTCGTGTAATTGAAATTATTGATATTTTAAATTTGACTTAAGCAATTTATTATTGAACTCAAATTTATTCAAGATATAAAAGTTCGTAATGATTCTGAAATACTCTACAATTTGTTAAAAAATTTAAAGTAATATATACATTGATAAAATATAAAAATGCACACAATGTACTCCATTTCTGAACATTTAATAATTTTTGAGTTTTTTATTCAATTATTTAAAATCATATGTATTTCCCATTTTTTTTAAATTTTTATTAATTATCGAAAGTTTGATGGTGAATCAAGACAAACTTCAATTTTCAAAATTTAATCCAAATTCCCCTAACATATTCGGGTTCATCGATGTTTTTAAATATTTTTGCAATTTGTTTCATAAAAATAACGTCATGCACAGTAGAATATCATACGATGATGAACACAATACTCAAAATTTTTGAATTATTGCTAACATTCTACAAATGTCTTGACCACTCCAGATTTATTATCAACTAAAAAAATTTCTGGTAGATTTGTTTTTCTAAATTTCTCAAATATCTAATATACCAATACTAGGTAACCAAAACTTCTAAAAGTGAATAAAATTAATGTAAGTCAAACTCATTAAAAAATCCTGTTCACTTTCTTTTACATTTTTTGTTTATTGAACTTTTATTGATGTATTGAAGAAACTCATTCTGCATATTTTGAAAAAAACTTTATAATGGGCACAATCTACAAAATTATGGAAATTTTTTTGAAATGAAACACAAATTTTTTTCTTTGGAATGGTTCACGATCTCTGCAATTTCTAATGTTTATTTGATTTTAGAAATTGTCAAAATTTCAAAAATGATACAAATTATTCAGAATTTCCTAAATTTCACTAAAACCGAAGAATTTAAAAAACTATATCATCGATGTTTCGAAAAAATAAGGTGACAAGTAGAGTCTTAAAAATTTATTTAAAAAAATTCTCAAATCACGAAAATTTTTTAAATTTTATCCAACACTACTAATCTGTTATATTACTCATGTTTTTAGTATTTTGTCATTTTTCTAATTTCCAACATACATAGTAAATATAAAAAATGTACTATATAAAATTACCTAACAAAAACATTCTGAAACTTTCTAGATCTTTAGAAAATTTGTCCAACTCGTCATGATTTCTCGAAATTCCCAAATACTTTCTGTTTTTTTTTTTTTTTTTCAGATTTCCATTATTAAATCATTAAAATTCATTTTTCAAAGAAATATGCTAATTGCCCCTAAAAAAACTCAATTACTTATTACCATGAAAATAATTGTAATCCTAGTGAACCAAAAACGTAAACAAATGACATAAGAGACTGCATTATTCAAATCGATATTTAGCCTGCCATGCACTTTTTCAGAAAATTCGTTCGACACTGGAGCTTTTTAATTCTGTTTCAACCTAGATCCCGCGGTCGTCAAACGAAGCCCTTTAACGATGCCGCGCGCGCGATGCAAATTTTTCACAAATAACTGCCGCCGACGCGGTGTCATTGAATAAAACATCGCTTATTACGAAAGGTCCATCATATTCGTTGATGTACGTAAATTGATTTAATCAACATGGCCTGGAACACGAGCGATCGTGCTCGATGACGAGAACAGCTCATCCGAGTTTTCTCCCATGTTCTCTGTAATAAACAAGTCATTTTCCCTCACATGTACGATTGGATCATTAATGGATATCGACAATTTGAAGCAATCTGTTGGATTTCAACTAGTTTAATGATAATTGGAACAAATGCGAAATTTTCGTTTGAATATTTCACAGGCTATCAATAAATTCAGTCTTTGTTTTGAAACGAAATCCCTTTCAACTGTGATAAAATGGAATTCCGAGTGTAGAGAATATAGCTTGGGTACAAAAAGTTTTATTACAAGGTAGTTTTTGGAATAATGAAAAATCTTTCTCGACGAGAGGAAAAGTCCCATTCGGCAGAACCCAAACGCGGAATGGAAAACGTATGAAAATTCATGACAATTGAATAGAACGACAGAGAAAAAAGAGGACAGAAGGTGAGAGGGATGAGGGGGTTGGAATCGCAAGAAAGTAGGACATACGAGTCGTGGGAACGAAAATCAGGAGGGAGCAGCAAGTTACGATTGAGATTTAAGTTATTGACAAGCTACTTTGCCGAACCTCCTACAAGATCTGCCTGCAGGCTTATCCTGCTGCTTCCTGATTTCCCACAGGACTCGAACCCTCGGAAACCATTCTACTACCCACAATGACTCTTCACAACCCATCACTTTCCCTTCCATCGACACTTTCGAATACTAAAAACATTGAATAAGCATCGATGTATCTTAAAAAGGGGGCAATCTGAGTTTTGACAAGGATGAGGGATGTTATCTTGAACTCAAGAATGTGGCGAATTTTGATAATAAAGATTCAAAGAGTATTAGTGTAACGAACAAAAATTGTTTGAAATGGCCGACAGTACAAACAAAGCGCCGCCATCTTGAAAAGAGCGCAATCAGCTGTGAATTAAAAGAAAGGCGCGAAATTAAAAAGAGCGGTCAGAGAACTTGTAAAAATTGCATTTATGGGTTAAATAAAAAAAATTGCAGATTCAAATATCACAAAGTAGCACGAATATAACAAAATATCACAAGCATAGATATACCTTCTGACGGAACAATCTGAGTTTTCGAAATGATGAGAAAATTTTACCTCGAACTCAAGAATATGGCGAATTTTCATGATTTCGATCAGAAGAATATTAATTTAACGAACAAAAATTATAGTAAATGGAGGGCAATACAAACAAAGCGCCGCCATCTTGAAAACTGTGCAATCAGCTGTTAATTAAAAGAAAGGCGCGAAATTTAAAAAAGTAGGCACAGAGCTTGAAAGATAACAAGTTCCTTGGATCAGATTGGGTTTGAATAGTGAAATTGCAAATTTCAATTTCACAAACATATCAAAAATCACAAAGTAGCACGAAAAGAACAAAATATCCCAAGCATAGATATACCTTCGAACGGGGGCAATCTGAGTTTTGACAAAGATGAAGGTTGTTTACCTCGAACTCTAGAATGTGGTGAATTTTGATTATTTCGATTGAAAGAGCATCAGTGTAAGAATCAAAAATTATAGAAAATGGCGGACAGTACAAACAGAGCGCCGCCATCTTTGAAACTGCACAATCAGCTATGAATTAAAAGAAAAGGCGCGAAATTAGAAAAAGCGGTCTTAGAACCTGCAACAATTACATGTTCCTTGGGTTGGGTTGAGTTTGAATTGAAAAATGCAAATTTAAATCTCACCGACATCACAAACATCATACTGTACCACGAACATAACAAAATATCACAAGCCGGAACAGCTGACATTCAAAAAAACGCGCGAAATTCAAAATATATCAGTGGCCATTTTTAATTCGTAAAACCGCTCATCTCCTAAGTGTTTATACGTGCGAAAAACGTAATTGGCAGTGTAAAAGACAAAAACAGCCTATCTTGCATTCAAACGTCAGGTTAAAGGTTCAGCGCCATATTTAATAGCAACAAAGGCCCACCTCAGGAGTTCGCCGGGAAAAACAACCTTTTTGTTAAAAGTCACCGGAAAATCAAAAACTAAGCTACTCAACAAGTATATCAAGCCACTTAACTTGTGATAAGAAGTTTAATAATCTACTAATGAAGTAATTAAACTCAGAGTTTAGAAGGTTTCAGATAGGTTAGGTATAAAAATAACCTAACCTAACAAAATATCGCAAGCATCGATATACCTTCTAACGGAGCAATATGAGTTTTTACAAGGATGAGGGATGTTTACCTCGAACTCAAAAATGTGGCGAACTTTAATTATTCTGATTAAAAAAGAATTGATGTAAGGAACAAAAGTTATACAAGATGGCGAACAGTACAAACAGAGCGCCGCCATCTAAAAAACTGCGCAATCAGCTGTGAATGAAAAGAAAGGTGCGAAATTTAAATTAGTAGTCAGAGACGTCAGCTTGTGAAATTTACAAGTTCCTTGTGTCAGCTTGAGTTTGAATTAAAAAATTTCAAATTCAAATATCACGAAGTAGCTCGAATATTACAAGCCGAAACGGCTGTCAATTTAAAAAAAGGACGAAATTTGAAATATAGCAGCGGCCATCTTGAATTTGTTCAACCGCTTATCTCTCGAGTGTTTATTCTTGCTAGCAAGAAAGACCTCACTGTCGGAGAGTGGAAATTCCGTGCAAGAAAGTCCTAGCTGGCATATGAATGAGATTTACGTACAAATAAAACGCAACTGGTATTGTATCAGGCAAAAAAAGCCTATCTTTGTTTCGAAAAGTCTTCAAATAGGCCTCATCGTCATCTTGAACGGCAACAAAGGTCGATCTCAGAAGTTCGCCGAGCAAAAACGCCTGATGTTGCGGAAAATCACTAATTTAGCTGCTGAACTAGTATATAAGTACATTAAGCTACTCAACTAGTGATTATAAGTTAATTAGGCTACTAATTGTGTAATTAATCTACTTTTTCTCAAGTTTTCCAGTTTTCTTCGAATGTTATGCCAGTCAGGTTATGTTAGGTCTAAAAATGCCATGAAGTCTTTAATCACAACATCCCAAATGACCTTCCCGTAAACACCAACTACGCTAGTAAGGCGAAGCTGTTACCAGAGCTAAGCCACGTAGCAAGACACTAGATGCCTTATAACGCCCGAGGTAGCTCGAAGAAGGAGCTTTTGGAAAGAGCCCTGGAACCGGTATTCGAGGGAGCTAACTTTTGGCATACGTATCGCAGCATGTATAATTCTGACCGCATCTCCCCGAGCGATGTAACATATTCAGACATTAACCATTCTAGTCAAATCCCGATACGCTCAGGGAGAAACCCTTCTCCCTCCTTCCCTTTATTCACCCCCCCCCCCCCCCCACGCCTCCCAGAATACCCTTCTTTTTGGCATCGTGCAGAAATGGTGGCCGCGAACGAGCGAAGTTTTTGCGGTTACGGTAGAACTTGTTGGCTGAGTTTTCGCGTGACGAAATTAAGAAAGCCGTCGATTTTACTGCCCTGAGTTTGAAGAAGAAGAAGGGTTGGAAATAAATGTACGATATCTGCGATGTGATCATTAAAAGTAGGAATGGACAAAATTTCAGGTTATTTGAGGGCTGATTATTTATGTAGCCTTATTTAAAAGTTAACCAGCAGGATGTTGTTTTTTAGAATTTTTCCTAACTTTGGATCATTGGGGGACTGATGGATAACAATTTTATCGAAGGCGACATCGATTGGGCGAAAGAGAGGAGACGAACGATGGCTGTGTTCGGTGGGGCGAATTAGTGCTGTTTGTATTTGGACAGAGGGAAACGTTGGACATTGTAATTAGGTACGACACATTGCGCCCTGGGGACGGGAACGCATTACTAGTGGAAACCGAGGCCCGCCAGAGATGAAATCCCTGGTCAGTATGGCAGTCTATGATTCGGAATTGCAGAACATGTGTCCACTGCACAACCCGTTTGATCGTATCTAACGCGCTGTTTATCATAATGATTTCCTACGAACTATTAACTACGAGCGGTCATATTTCTTCCTTTGTCTGTAACAATACGATAATTTTGCGTAATTACGGAAGAGTGTTAAATTGTTGGCAGAATAAAAAGTGTACTTGAAAAAATAAGTCAAAAAACAATTTTTATTATTCAGTAATTTACAGCTCGAGGTATTTATTGGATTGAGATATCGTGCAAAAAAAGCTTTTGATATGTTATCGGAGTAATACGACCAGCGATGTGCCCGTTTCGGCGTGGCCATTATTGCTTCTGTTTCGCTTCGTGACATTATTACCATTGTAATTGCAAGTATGCTCACGCTGTCTCGTGCTTTACCACATTTTGCGAGCTCGGATTGTAGTGAATTCGCCACAGAAATCACTTGGGTGTTACATCAATGTCATTTACTACTTTGCCTTGGGACGGATTTTAGCAGATACCCGGGAAGTCCGCAAAATAATTAGGTTCTTAATATCATATGCCACTATTTTCTTCACTTTAACTCAGACTCTACCCAGTGTAATTATTTCAAAAGATTTGATAATGGAATGCTGGTTTGGTGCACAGCCACAGGACACTGCGAAAATGTTAACAAAAAAATTTTCATCGTACTGCATATCTACATCGATTCATACAGTGTTCATCCATGGACCTTTGATCATCAAATAGGGACCATTGCCGATTGGGCAATTGTCCAAAGAGACTCAGGAATCACGCAATAAAGACATACAAAGATATAAGTCAAGCATTTTAAGAAAATGTTCAAGGGAAAGTACTATGACCGATTTTTTCCATTGGCTGCTTGTGTCCTCAGATCAGATCATTTTTAGTTTGTGGTTAGGACCACCAAAAAAGAACGAAAAATCGTCATCGAAGGCTTTGACATTTTCGAGCTGTTTTAAGAATGCGGGCTCTGATTCTAGAGTAAACACAATTCTAACGTTTGATAGTGATTATAATAAATGTCGTTAGGTTATGTTTTCATAACTTCATTTAGTAAGGTTCTATGTCGTCATTTTTTGTGTTTACCTACGTTTTTCGTTCACCCTAATGCACGTGTCACCTACTCCCCAAGAATCCGCGACATTTCTATCCAAATTCATCGCCAACCCCTGAATCATCCTGAACCTACCTAAGGATAACCCAACATAAATGAAAATTCCACTGCACTCGCTACTTCTCGCGAACGCTCGGATAAAAATGCACAATAAAGGAATGACAGCCGCCTGACGAAAGCACCTCTGCAATGCTTTTGGCAAATGCATCTGTCAGCGATAGAAAATGCGTCACTGGAATAGTTTTCATTCCCGAATCCACATTGGGCTCGCCTTTCACGCTTTTCCAGTTGTCGAGCCCTCCCCTGACCTACCATCCCCCCCTTGTCTTCCTACTCCCTGCGTCCTCGCTACGCTCACTTCCTCTTTCAACCCTACGGCAATTACTATAAATCAGAATCGCAGTCAATATTTAATCCTCGCGGAATAGTGCTCGCAGACGGTTCTAAAGGGATGGATAGAGCTCGACAGGGTGGGATGGGTGTATTTCATTCGGAAAGAGAGAAATGGCCGAAATTGCTCGCAGCAACAATGCCCCAATGCGACGAAATATAGTGCTTGTCGCTGCAGTTGTTAGTCATGGTAATCTTTTGACAATGCGATGAATTTTGCGAGCTACTGTTTTTCTTCATCCTTTGGAAAAAAGTTGAGAAAACGGTACATTTTGCTGAGTAATTTTTCTGCCTGAAAAATCCAGTAGTATAACTTTGGTCCCGTCTGACCAAACGCTGGCATCACCACTACTCCATGCAGAAGAAAAACATTACTTCATATCACCTAACACGTTGCCCAGAAAAACTCGTCACATATTTCAATATTAAATACTTTTTGGGATATACACACCCCATCATCCAATTCTGTTTTTCTTATGCAAATGTATCACGTTTCCGCGTTGAGAGCGTTTGTAGTTTCACACACTCTCATGCGTTCCGTGGCCCACGTTTGTATAACGAGCCACGCGCTAATTTCATAGCGTTGTTGCGAATTCTTCTCACCGCGCGAAGGAAAATTCGTTGAAAAACGAAAACGTAATTTGCATTTCATTAAAAACAAACGATGCGGCATTTTTCCGTTGCGCCGCGATGGAAATTGAACTGTCGATCGTCACGAAAAAGACGGATGAATAGGCGGACAAACGAGCGTAAAAATATTGGTTTCGCTCGTTTGCAGAGGCAACAAAGCTGCGGTTAAACGAAGCCCTGGAGAAGTGCGTGAAACCGCAGTGGACAGCGAAATTCCACGTCGTTGTGGGAAGTAGCTGATGATTCGAATCGGGTGAATTTCGGGTGAATGTGTTACTAGGCACTGGGAACAATGACAGCGATGAAGGTTTGCAATCTCAAAGCTTTCGAGAGCTTTGGGATAAACGTTTGGTAAGAAGTGTCTGAAATTGTAAAGTGGAACTTTCTGTGATTGATTACATTGCAAGTGAACTTTGTAAACGAATATGGTGATCAATGAATAATAAATATCCGAACAACAAGCATTTAAATTTTCTCTGGAGCAAACGAAATCTCGTTTCTGAGTCCTGCATTTCAAAATACGACGCCTCTCGTAGCGTTCCAGGCGATTATGAAATTACTTCTCGAATCATCTGCCGAGTGTAAACTCGACGCGTTGGTTTTTGCAGGAGGCGCCTGCGAGAAAGATTGAGCGTGAAAAAGGCGAGAAGTAAGGATCGGCGAAAGGGTTTGCGGCGGGGGGAACTTAATGAAACGCGTCTGACGAATAGACGGACTAATTGTATCTGAGAGGAATTAATAAAAAGCTCCGACGTCCCGGCGATAAGGGGCGATCTTCCATCATTTGTATCATTTTCCCCGGCAGGTTTTCGCGTCAGTTTACTCTCGTCACGATTTATCGAGCGCCAATTTTACAGCCCAGGATTTTTCGCAACCGAGAATTATGAATGTATCAGCGCTGTTGGAAATCTCGTGGACATGAAAAAAAGCTTGGTTTTTTTCCCCGTCTGAGCTCAAGCTGTGACATGGCCCGTGGACCGAAAATAATGGCTGGGTGAAACCAAAAATAATCGGGTGCTGCCTGCTGCTCGGGCGTTAAATCAAGCCTTTCCTCGCCCTTTCGTTCAGAGCGCCCAGTTTCCTCGTTATTTACTTTTAATTAGTAACAATTTGGGGATGGTGTTCGTGAGTGTCTTGCGGTGTAAATAGTTTTGTTTAATGATAGGTATAAAAATTACCTTAAATTTACAAACTTTTTAGGGCACAGGACCTTGAAAAAGTAATTAAAATTTACAAAATATGCTATTTCGTTTCATTAATTATTATATATTAATTTTCATATCGTGATAGTTACGTTAATCATAAATCATGTTTACATACATTTTATTCTTAAAAAAAAGCCGCAAAACAAAACAGTTTCGTAGATGTCATTTTTTAATGACATTCTATGGCACTCTGGTGAGATTTTCGCGAAATTTCTATTTTTTCACATCTCATTATTCTGCAATACTACATCGCAGAATACAAATCATTAAAAAACCATACATTTCACAAAAGCCAAATTCCGGCAATAGCTCCTTTTGATAAATAACAAACATCACCACCGTTATTTCAATTTAACGAACAAAATAATTATTTTTTTAAACTTTTTCTTGAACATATATAAGCACTCTTGCACATGTTCGATGAATATATATTCCATCCTTTTGACTTAAATAGGTACGAGTTTCAAAAAAAATGTTTTCAACCAAAATACGTTTGCAACACTTCAAAATCTTTCATTCGCTTCCACCAACGCCATAAATCGTTTAGAATGTTTCAAAAAAAGTTATGATCATTTCATTGAGCATCATTGACACCTCGCAAAATTTAAGCCGGTTCAACGAGCCGCGAGGCTTTTAGGGAGCGAAGCATTTAATTACACTTACTTTGCTTTTTGTCACGAACAAGCTGAGGCACGAGGGGTTTCAATGCAGCGAAGAATTGTGGATAAGGAGAAAAAGCACAGTCGGGGCCCCGCAAGCTCGTTCCGCAATGCGGTCTTATGAGGGAGTGATTACAGGCAAAAGAGAAAAAAGAAACATTCGTCACGTTTCAACATAACGAGGCAAATTATTCTTCCTTATTTTATGCAACTCAGGTACAATTTTTTTTTAATTTTTATAATTTCCTCTTCCATAGTCTAGTCTCTCTTGTACTCTGAGATATAAAATATTCCCGGATTATTATCAAGTATAATGAAATCAATGTTCATGATAATATAATTGTATATCAATTTGAGATCGTTAATTCAATGATTAAATGCATGAATTTTCTTTTGTACGACAAACTACACGCGTCAATAACGTCCACTATCTATCCGCAATATGCAGATTTTCGGTGGCGTGTCGGCCACTCATAAAAGGACGCAGCCTGAATAGAATACTCTAAAAATCAATTAACCGACACTTTGGCGAAATTGTTGAGTGAAGGGAGAAGGGGGTATAATCTGCCGGAAGTCCAGAGTTTCTGTCTGACACATTCCTGGTAAGGCGAAAGATTCCGTGAGGGAAAACCCGATCTGACCGGGCGATCTTTACTGCCCGAAAATCCATTACTCTCTTCCATTAGATCGCGAGGGAGAATTTTCGTTTAGCAGTTTTTCCTCCAATTTTCCCGGTTCATAGCCCCAGCTTTTCATGTAGTCAGAAAAAGCACCGATGTGGAAGAGTAAAAATTTTCAATTTCTGTAAAGGAATATTCTGGAATTCAGTTCATCGATTTTTAAAATGCTGTTTTTCTTTAATTGCAACAGATACGATGAGAATAAAAAAAATTGAAGGAGTCACTGTTTATATCCGATAAAAGATAACGAGTGCATCGATAACAAATCAAAGCATCGCTGAAGTACGTCATCGACAAAAATGGGGCAATTTCTCGATGCATCAAAACGGAGTAGAAAAGAATGAATCGATGATGAGCTCATAAATTAGGATCCCTTGACTTACGCACCCTCGGGCGATCACTAAATCTAAACGATTCGCTTATTTTCCGAACCTCGGAGGAGCTTCTGCTTGGGATGGCTTCTCCCCGCAAAGTGATTTTCCTCATTCTTCGTAATCCTCGGGGTAATCGATTGGTACCTTACGCCTTCCTCTTTGCCGGAAACTTGATTGAATATCGAATCTCCGGAAAGATACGTTGTAATTTTTACCTACCTATTAGGATTTTTGATATTTTTCATTTATTCTTATAGGGTCAGAGAATCATACAATCATATGAATATTTTGGAAAACTATTGTACTTGCATTTTTTGAATTTATGTAAAATTCAATCAATTGAAATTAATTAAAATTGATTAAATAAAAATTTTTGCAATAAAATATGTCAAAGTGTAGGTAAATCATATTGTAATTGATACAATATTAGAAAAAGCCAAAAAATGTTCTATCTATATCTAAACATGCGAGTCTCCGCACGGTATTCTGGGAAACCGCCCACACACCGCAACCAATCTGTACCAAAATTTTCATACGGCTTTGTTTTGATTGCGTGGTGAAACAAGAAGCTATCCGAATCGTTTATTTATTCCTGTTTGTTCACAATCAATAATAAATAGTTCACACTGGTTTACACTGCTAGTATATCTATATATATACATATCAGCTGATATCAGCGAACAGCTGGTACATCTGTCCAGTAGCGGACTAAGTACTCGTGAGGTCCGGGTGGTCCTGACGTAGGGACTCTTCTAGCTTAGACGACCTTTTTTGTTATTTTTTTTTTTTTTAGAATCTAGATTTATATTCTTACTACGACAGTTACAATCTGTGCATGCACATAATCACGCAGATTTGGTTGGCGCAATTCGTGCGCAGGTTGAATTTAATGAAGCGTATTTCGAATTAAGTTTAAATTTGAACAATTTTGTAATAAAAAAAAAAGCGACTATAGGGCTGCAGCTAGTATTACATACATTGCGAGTGAGAAAAAGCGTCGCGGTCGCCACCTGTTGCCAGTTGGCCGAAATTCCGCTTCTGCGCTTTACGTGGGGGGCTGGCACCTGGAAAAAGAATATAATAAAAATTACTGTTGATGGATTACAATTTGCCTTGTATTAGAAAATCGTTGAGTAAAAACTGGCATATATATTATAATTTATATAATGGAACGTATCTGAAAGTATCCAATCTTTACCAAATACTTCAAAACATTCACCTACTCACATTTTTTTTATGTTCCATTACAATCCGACACCATCAAAAATGTTTCTCCACATTCCCGGAATCACCTCGAAAATACAAACACGTTATAAACAAGAATCTCAACCTTTCCTCCCGACGCTTTCGAACGATTCTCGCTTCCGGAAATATTCCAACGTCTCTGTGTGGAATGGTTTTTCGGGAAATTTTCGGTGTCATTTGCCATGAAGAATGTGACGTAAGGGCACGGTGGCGGCGCACAAAGGTGGTCGCGGAGGGTGGATAAATAGGGCGTAGGTGGCGTACGTGGTCGTTACCCCAACGTACTGTCTGGTCCAAACGTGTGAATACCATAAGAACGGAATATAAGAGGGTGGATGATCTCGGCAGCTTTCACGTGAATGGGCTCTTGCTATCTTTCGCCTACGAAGCTGCAGCGTATTCGGACAAAGCTCGCGCCAAGTGCCGTGCGATATAGATATTTTTCCGGCCAGAGGCCAGTAGTCGAAAGCCTCGCCCATTTCGTGTCCATGTCCACTGCGATTCATTACCTATCTATTCATCGACGCTACTACCGATGCCTTTTGCGCTTCTACCCGTGATACCTCGTAAACTTGTCCCTGCGCTACGTCCAGTTTTATGACCCGGCACAGTCCTGCTTCCCTGCATGACAAATCACTCAATGCCGACGTTGCGAGACGGCCCTGAAAAGTGGCTTTTCCCAAGTCAAGTGGATTTAGAATGCTGATTTGAATGGACCGGATTTTGTGCTCAACAAAAGGAAAATTAGGTTACATTGTAAGAAATATAAAGATTCATTTAAGATGTTCGAGCTACATTAAATCAAGTGACGAAATGATAAGTAAATGAAAAAAAAAAAAATAAATTTGATTACCCAATATTAGCAAATATTCTGGGTAAATAAATCAATTAGCGCCCGTGCTCCAATTTACGTCCAGACCAGATTGAATGTGTAAATCTTGAGGAAACGAATACCCCTCATTCCCACCTATGGCCTGTGGTGATAGGAAGGGAACTGGTGAGGACTCCTTTCTCCTTCCTCTGTTCCGACGCGTTCAACGGTCTGGCTGCGACTGACTCACGCGCATCTTGCTTCGCGCAGTCTGTTCGAGAGTGGGGGCCCTTCACGCGCCTCAACCCAACGAAGGTCACGGTCCCGAGCTGCTTGTTCGAATTAGCAACGAGTGTATGTTTAGACATAGAAGTTGAGCCTCAGAGTACAGTGCTGTATCTAGTCGCTAAGCCCCATGGAGCTATAGGCCTGAAATCGAAAATACAGGATCTCTGCACTCTTAATAATTAACAATAATATCGATTAGATCACAAAAGTGATAACCATTTTTCATTTCTATAAAGAACTCAAAAAAATATTGCACACAGGTCTAGGGTCTGACGTCTTAAGTACTAGCACATTACGCTTCTGTTCTTGAAACCACTCACATTCACCTGTTTTGCTTTTTTCCCTCGACCTGCCGAAAATCCAACCACTGGACGAGAAGCCAAGCACACGCGGCATAATTCACCCCAGGATGAATCATTTTTAACGGCAACGCATTGTTATGGCTACAAAGCCGAGCACTTTGTTTTCGAGAGGTGGCGTCCAAGGAGATTTGCCCGAGCAAAATATTTCAGCGTCAGAATCACAAAGGCCTGCACTCGGCGCCTTGAACGTCGAAAAGCCGCGGCTCTGCGGAACTGGACGCTCGAGAAAGCAGAGCATGTAGAGATAGGGCCGCAATGAAAGGGGCGGATGAGAAGGGTGGACGTTCAACTTGGCTCGTAACGAACTTGTGAATATTTAGTGGGGTAATTGCCCACTGCGCTAAAACCCTTTGCCCGTCCGACCTTCGGCTGGATCCCGCGAAAACATCGCTAAAACCACGACCCGCATCCAGCCACGACCTTTGCCACTTACAAAGGATGGGCCTGATATTTGGAGCAAGGATTATGAAGAAACTTGGTGCTTTTCTTCTGTTTGGTCACCAAAAGATGGACAAGAAAATATTTTATAGGGGTTTCATAGGGACGACAATACAATGATCATTTTTTTTGTGTAAGAGGTGGCGCTGAGGCAAGGAGCGATACGCCTGACAATTTTGCGTAAATCGGATACATAGTTTCGGAGATGTCACGAGTTTAGTTTTTGAAGACAGATTAAAATTTTTGTTTTCTCGCGCTGGACCCGTTCACTCATTCCTTCATTCTCTAACTGTCCCGAGCGCTCCCGGGGTTAATTTATACAAAGATATTTAGAATTTGATCTCGTAGAATTCAAAGTTAAAGCATATTTATTTCTAGCATAGATTTGAATTTAGAATATTTAATTTTCAGTTTATATACATAAGTTTGTAAGATTTTCTAGTATTTCTATATATCTTAAGTACTTTTAGATACTGCTGTACGAATTTCAATAATTTCATGCTTCAGGATTTGAAGTTTATGTTATTTTCAGTGTTTGGATGGCTTCTACAGAAAACAGTATCTGCAAATATTTATATTCCTTTTAGTATTTATAATATTTCTATAGGTTTTGAAAAATGAATAGAATTTTTTCCTCTTTCTATAATTGGCTATTAAAATTTTCATATTTCGATACTAGTATTTTTTTTCTTGTATTCTTTAATTCGCATAAAATGTTTGAGAATATTCTACTTTCTTGAAAAATTCGTTAATGAATTTATAGAGCACAATTTTATGAGATTTGAAGATTGGAACGTATCGTGTGTATTATTAACTTTTTCAGAAAACAAAATATTTTATTAATTCAAGTGTTTTGCATATATTTTAAATACTTCAACGATCTGATGAATTTCCTAGTATTTTCATGAACTTATTAACGTTTTTCGAGGATTTGATGCTTTGCAAATTAAATCTAAAATCAGTTGAACGAAGCTTGATGAATCTTGAAATTCTTTTGATCGTGAAAATATGTATTACATTCTTGAAGCATCTAATAAAATTCTTACACACTTTTTAAGGTTACGCAATTCGAAATGTTCAAACTATATCTATCAATGTTCTAGAAAACAACAGACAATGTATTCTTCAAAAATTAAAATTATTCGAAGAATTTCATGTTATTTTTATGGACTTTAACATAAATTTTAAAGATTGATTGCTCTAGCGATCGAAGTTTTATTATTTTTCAAAAAACTTCTGAGCATATATAAGTAATAAATAAAATTTTTGTACCTCAAAATTTTTTTTTTTTTTTTTTTTTTTCTTAATTTCGTAAGACTCTCTAGCAAATCTATAGATTTTTAGTATCTAATGGGATTGTACGTGTATTTCTGAAATTTTATGGTCTCAAATATAGTATTGATAATCTCTAGAATGTATCAGGTTCCTGCAACAATCAGAACACTAATTGAATATCTTAGAAATTTAATTTTTTTTATAAAGAAAAAAATTGTGTTTAATGATAGTCAATAAAAATAGTTTTTGTTAACAGAAAGCGAAAAATGCAACTTTCCTGTGAAGCCATGTAGCTAATATAAATGTTGTCGACACATTTGGGGTAAAAGAAATCTTGGAAAATATATGCAATAATGCATTATTATAAAAAAGATATGTAAAAATATATACTTATATTATAAAATATTTAATGTCAAAACAAATACATTTTATAATCATTGATCATGCATTAAATATGTATTTGTAATGTATAAAATAAAAATTCTTAATCACTTTCTTTAAATTTATATTAATCGATATAAATTGAAAAATGTAGCTAATTTCTAATTCAATTAATTATTTTTTTTTATCTGCTCTATATGTTAAATAATAAGTTCGATCACTAGAATGCGGTGAATATATACAATTAAGCTGTATCTTGCGATAACAAAAAAAAATGAAATATTATGATTTTTTTTTTATGAGAGATCATGTGATTTACATTATCATCACTTTGAAATTCACTGCGCCGATAATAACTTATCTTCATTTATAATGACAGTCATAATAATCCTTGCACCTGTTATTACACATGAAGTAAATTACATATTAGGAATTTGATAACACAAGGCAAGAAGTTTGCATAGTATATAATAACGTGTGATATAGAATCGAGCAGAAGAAAAAAATTGTACAATGGAGTCTCGTGTAATCAAAATGTGTCTGATGGTGGCCAGCGTAATCGTGGCGTAAGTTCTATATTTTATTGCTTGGCATTATTTCCTTGGTTTATATATTTTAAGAACAAGGTGTCGACTTTGTTGATGAAAATCATGAAAACGCCCTTTTTTCTCGAGAACTAGTGTGTATAACCATATAATGAACTGATCAGAATTTCATATTTTACAGTATTTGTTACAAAGAATAGATATTTGATGAATAATTTTCACTCTGTATGGTTTTCATACTGGGAAATTTCCATCTTATTAGTATCTTTAAAGAATAGTGTTCATCCTTTTTTTAAATAATTAATTCGTTCTCGGACTTATTAGACTCCAAACGAAAAAAAATTATTTTACTTTGATTCCAATGGTCACCCTTCATAACAATTACCTTTCCATTCTCTCGAGCTTTTTTTCTAATAAAAACTGAAGTACGTAGTACGTAGAATAAAATGGTTTATCTTTTCAGAATTTCTGCAGGTGGGAAAATGGCATTTGGTAAAAAATAAATTCATAGGTGTCACCTCCAAAATATATGGATATTCCATCCAGTTAGATTACTACTTCAGGTCTTTTTTCAAAAATCTGTGAACATTATTGCTCCATGTTGTATTTTACAATGCAACGAATGTATGGCCAATAAAATTTTACTGATGCAATGGTTACTCAATTTATAATCATTTAGATATTCCACTAGCTGAGTAATTATTGATATACATTACTTATTCTTCGATGTTTGATAAAGTCTACGATATGTTGGCAAGCTCTACTGATTAAGTAATGATAGATAAACGACACTGATGAATTAACTCCTCACAAACTCTAAAACAGCCCTTTCTCCCCATAATGCATTAAAAATTTAAAGGCATCGAAATGAAAGTTCTTATACTTTTATTCTTGTACATACAACAATCATTAAGAAAAAAGGGTTTAATTTCATACACTCTTTGCTGAATCGAACAAGCAGCTCAGGACCGTTCGTTGCGCTGAGGTGCGTGAAGAGCCCCTACTCTCGAACAGACTGCGCGAAGCAAGATGCGCGAGAGTCAGTCGGAGCCAGACCGTCGAAGGCGTCGGAACTTAAGAAATCCATATCTTTTAGGTTGCGGGACGCGCGGGAGGAGAGAGAAAGGAATTCTCGCCTGTTCCCTTCCCATCGCCACAGGCCAATATATTGCATTTGTAAACAAGAATGTTAGATACTTTAACCAGTTAACTTGTATTCAATCAGTGTCATTCACACTGTACATCACATCGTCTTTATTTTATATACAAAGAAACGGACAGCTGATTTTTTATGCATGAACAACTCATAATAAAATTCGTAATTCAATATTTCATCTCAATTACACTTGCAAGTATTCAGTTATATTCTGAAATTTTACACACAGTATTGTTAAGTACAATTGAATGAAGTTTTCCAAAGTGCGGTTGAAGAGGATCTTTCCGTAGTGAAGAGCGATTTGTTAATTTATGATAATTTTTGCAATACTAAATTGTTATTAGGAGTACTTTTTCGAGAATTTATGTAAAAAACTAAGGAAACGTTAAAAAAATGTCATTTATTCACATAAAATTCGTTATTGAAGTTAAACAGAGTTATAAAAATCAAAAAATGATTTTTTTTATTTTTACTTATATAAACGAATGAACGTAACAAAAACAGACGAGATGTATTGTCGAATGTTCTGTAAACTTATATCGATTCGAGGAGAACTCAACATTATGTTTGTTTTGAATTTTGTGTTCTACACTCCAAAGTCAGAGTTGAATGGAAACTTTGCCCAAAACTACCACGAGTTTCGAACCTGCTCTTAGTTCCTCCTTTATTTATTCATTTTTTTTTCATTTATTTATTGACTAATTGATCGATTTACTTATTCATTTATTCATTTTCTCGAAATGTTAGAGATTTTTATTAACACTTGGAATTGTCAAAACATTACGACAGATAGGGTTATAGAATGACATAGAATGTCATAGAAGGCAATAGAATGTTATAGAACGACATAAAATATTATGGAACATCATAGAAAGTTCAAAAAAGCGCAAGAACATTGTGGCAACGTCGAGAAGCAACGGGAAGTTTCTAGAACAATCTAGGTCAGACGATTCCCCTACAAATAGCCAGCGGTGGCACTAGAAGGCAATTCAGTAAAGATCCGAATACAGTCGAGTTCACACGAAGTGCGCGAAAGTCACCAGAAGTCGTAGCCCGTGACAAGTCGTGAAAAGTCGATAGTAGCCGCGAAATACATTCGAGATATGTCGGTAGTAGCCGCGAAATATATCGATTGTCGATAGTAGTCGCGAAATTCAAGTGCGCATGTGATGAAAGTAATCAAATTGTTATTGTTTCGCGTTAATCAATAAACGTATAATAAAAAGTAAAGTGCCAGTGTATTCGATTGCCTCCACCAAATAAATTACGCTCTCAAAAGAAAAAAAAAAAAATAAATTTCCAACAGATATTTTTAGCTTGATTACTCAAATTCTTTATTGGAAAATTCGAAATAACTATAAAGTGTATAATGGTTTAGATTTTTATAATGTGAATGAAAAAAAATACAAATCACATACTTAATCATTGACAATTGATCAAGAATTTTTCGTGTAATCCTCAAAATTTAGAATCATATTCTTAAAGTTAAGGTCAAAAAGTTGAAACGTGCAGGATGAATCAAATTATAAATAAAAGCTGCAAAACTTTAAATATTATTACATTCAAAATATCGCTGATTTTGAATCCCATTTATTTTTTTTTTTTTTCTATTTGTTGAGTAAGAAGTTTAATCTTCAGAATCCGGTAAATAAATACAATGAAATTATATCGTGTGAAAACATTAAAAAAACATGAAACCTTACGTTTTTCTTTGAAAATAAGAGATCATGTGATTTACATTATCATCACTTTGAAATTCACTGCGCCGATAATAACTTATCTTCATTTATAATGACAGACATAATAATCGTTGCACCTGTTATTACACATGAAGTAAATTACATATTAGGAATTTGATAACACAAGGCAAGAAGTTTGCATAGTATATAATAACGTGTGATATAGAATCGTGCAGAAGAAAAAAAATTGTAGAATGGGGTCTCGTCTAATCAAAATGTGTCTGATGGTGGCCTGCGTAATCATGGCGTAAGTTCTATATTTTATTTCTGGGGATGATTTCCTTGCATTATATGTATGTAAATGAGAATGTGTCGACTTTGTTGATGAAAGTCATGAAAATGCCCTTTTTTCTCGAGAACAAGTGTATATAACCATTTAATGATCTGATCTAGATTTTATACTTGAACATCATTAGTTACGAAAAATTTATAATTGATGAATAATTTTCACTCAGTATAGTTCATACTGAGAAATTTTTATTCACAAAATTCATCTTTCTTTTTTTAAATAATCAATTCATTCTCTGGCTTGTTTGACTCCAAACGAAAAAAAAATTATTTTACTTAGATTTTAATTGCCACCTTTCATAACAATCGCCTTAACATTTTTTCGAGCTTTTTTTCTAATAAAAAGTGGACGGAAAAAAAAAATAACCCGTCATGCTGCTGGTGAACGAATTTGCTACGAATCCAAATTTTATGCGAATAGAATAAGTTTATCGCAATAGCATTACCTTTATCTTATTTAATATTTTCCTGATGTGTGCACATATAGTAAAATAGTTTTTTTTTTTCAGATTTGGTACATCTAAGAGAAAAGGATCAGGTAAAAAATAAATTCATTAGTATCAACTCCAAAATATATCGATATTCTACCCGGTTGAAGTCCCACTTCAGGTCATTATTTTGAGATCTGTGAACATGTTGTATATTACTATGCAACGGATGTATGGACAATAAAATTTGACTAATGCAATAGTTACCGAATCTATAATCATTTATACCTTCCACTATCAGACTAATTATTGATATACCTCCATTCAAAGTCGAATACTTTCAGTTAAACAAAAAAAACGCAAAAAATTCCAAAGATGCTTGTCAGATAAGCATGAATAAAGCAAAGTTTATCCACATGAATAACCAGCCCTGGCCATTCCCATATTTCTGTAACTCTGGGCTTGAGCAGATTAAAGAAACGCGATATTTCGAGGATTAAATGCTCCGATAAATGCGAGCATCGTAAGCCGCCCCATAAAACCGAACACCCGTGGAAAAATGATGAATTTTCGAATTTTCCTCGAGAGCTGAAACGCGTTTTCTCGTAATTGAAGAGATTGCAGAAGACTGATAAGAAGCGCTGATACGAGGCAGTATATTTTTTTTCAAGATTTATCGTTTCAGCTTCAAATGGAAGCTCCTCTCACTCGATAATACCGGCACAATCATAATCCACCGGTGCGTTGCAAAAGCGACGAATTCTCGCAGGCGATCTGTTTTCTTTCAAACCCGCGATGAATTTACGATGTTCATTATTGAAGATGAAAACTTGTACACTGAATCTTGTGTCACGTGGATTTTCGATTATGATGTTATTATCCTTTTTATTTATTATTATGACAAGGATTCTTGAGATACAAATATTGATTTCTCTGCAGTAAACTGATGTGAAAAATATTGATTTCATGACTATAAAATTAGATTCATAACAAAGCTTAAAAAAAAAGCGTGTAATTTTCGAGGGAACTAGTATACCTCACTCCCACCCACGGCTTGTGGCGATAGGAAGGGAACGGGCGAGAACTCTTTTCTCTTTTTGTTCCGACGCGTTCGACGGTCTGGCTGCGACTGACTCTCGCGCATCTTGCTTTGCGCAGTCCGCTCGAGAGTGGGAGCACCTCAACGCAACGAAGCTCACGGTCCCGAGCTGCTTCTTCTATTCAGCAACGAACGTATTAGGTTTTTTTCAACAATACACAAAGTTTCAGGTGTTTGATTCCATTTTCACAAGCTTACTGTAAAATATATTGAGAAGATGCATTGAATTCGGCCAATAGACATTTTTCTGCTAATGAAATAAGTTCATTGCATTATTATGTATAAGCTTCCCTGCAAAAGTTGAAGGTACATAGAAACATCCTCTTTTCAATCCAGGAGAAACGCCATTTCACGGTACAAGTAAAACGCTCGGAGATGACCCGAGAAGTGTTTAATCACTAAATTCGAGGGACAAATTTTAGCAGCAGTCGTAAATGGCACGGTACCAGAACGAGCGCGCGCACTCTATTTCATTTAAAGCCGTCCAGCCTTTTGTCCACGAATTCACGTGTGGGTTAACAGAGACTGTTGACTCGCTCGTTTATGTACATAGGTGGTTAAAGCACCGCGCGGAATTTATGCGCCCCCAGATTAGATAGAATCAGAAACAAACGAAATTTTAAATACTCAATGAGCCACGGAAAATCCCTAGTACCCCGAATGAAAAATGCGCGCGATAAACATCTTTATATTTCTATTTTGCCCCGGAAAAACCCATCATTCCCGGGAATTTACCTGGGAATGAATTTCCTTAATAATCGGGAAAAAGGATGGAAAATGTTGAGTCAGATTAAAAGTTTGCCGAGCATTTACTCGCCAATGGGGTCGCGCTCATGCAAATGTCGGTGGAATAGTGTTGGGTGTATTCGAGGGAAGTCGATTTTCCTCGGGACGTTTTATTTATCCGGGAAAACTCTTTCGGCCAAACTGTCGCGCGAAATGCAACAAGTACGGGGGAGTTCGCGGAGTATTGTGTAACATTCGAACTTTTAATTTGACACGAGCGAGACACAAAAGTCTGCGGCTGGTCCCTCGGGAGGGAACCGGCGGACGTGGATAAACGCCCGGAGAAAAAGCATTTACTTTGGCTGTCGATCACTTTTTCTTTACTCTCGCAGTTTTCCTATCGCGGAGGAATATTTTTATTTCGATCGAATTAGAAGGGTAGAGGGACTTTTGAGAAAACATGGGAGAAATGTATCGCTGTAAGCTGTAGCATACTGAATTTAGAATTAAACGAAATGAAATTTTGTTAATTTAACCATATATAAGGAATGGAAATCGAAATGAAAAATATCGATTTCAGCTCATTCGATATATTGGAATTATCTGCTATTCAAAATTGATATATCATAAAGAAAATATTGATTTGCCGAAGTATCTGAAGAAATTTATTGAATATTAGAAAGTAGTTGACAGGTTGGTAGTACTTTTAGTATTTTTTAGTAGACACTGAAATAATTTCTGGTATATTTACGGATTCCTACAAAAATATCTAGAATTATATCTCGTAGAATCTAGAATTTTGGACATTTCAAGTTCTAAGATGAATTTTTGAGGCGATCGTATGTATCTGCTTTTCGACATTTTTCGAAATATTAGTATTATACATTTATTTAGTATTAGTATTATTATTATAGATACTATTTTATACATAGTATTAGTATCGCACATGCAATTTATTCAGTATAAATACAATTTCGACAAATTTTCTAGTATTCTAAAAAATTTCTACAGTGGTCTAGATATTGATACTTTAGAATCTCAATTTTTTATGAGTTTAAATAATTTCGTTGATAATTAATAAAATCACAATAACCTGAACTTTTAAAAATTTTGGTATTTCCAGTATAAATACAATTCGAAAGTTTTACTGGTATTTTTATCGACTTTCACAATAATGTTTCAAATATGATAACGTAAAATCCAAAATTCAGAATTTTCCCGTGATTCTCGAAATTTTAAAGACAATTATGAACGCAATAATTTTAAACTTTTTTGAATTTTCCTGTTTTTTTAGTAATTATCTATTCGAAATACTTACATACATAAGAGGATTCAAAAAAATATTAAATTTGTTGTATTTTTTAATAATGAAAAATGTATCAAGGTTTTATAGTACTTTTATAGATTTTTGGTATTTTGGTGAATAGCTATGATTAACACTTGAAAATCTGTGCTTTAAAATTCGAAGTTTAATAAATTTTTTGTATTTCAATGGATTTTTCAGATAACATTATCTTTCAAGATTTAAAGTACTTTAAGTGATTTGAATATTTTTCAGTACGCACACAATATGTAAGATTCTGGTATTTTCCTAAATCTTTACATAGATATATAGAAATCGATCCCCTAGAATCCAATATTTTCGAAATTTTCAGTTATTTTATAGATTTTCAAGACAATCATGTATGTCCACATTTTTTAAATTCGACTTTTTGCATTTCTCAGTCTCAGAAACATACTTCAGGATTTTATAGAGTTCTACTACATTTTCAGTATTTCCATGGATTGCTATGATTTACATTTTTAAAATTTGTGCTTTGGAATTCGAGGTTTCATACACCTTCTTTTCATCTAAATGGATACTTTAGGAAACAGTATCTTCCTAAATTTAAAATTTTTTTTGTAATTTTCGTATGGCTGAATTATTTTTAAGATATATGAAAGATATTTGAGTATTTTCATGTAATCCTATTGAGATTTTCTTAGATTCGACGCTGTTTTTGGTTTGTGTTACATAGATTTTTGGTATATAATTTTTTTCTCATTTTATTATTAATTTTTTCACTAATTGGTTATAACTCATCGAATTTCGAGATTCTCTAATTTTTCAAAACCTTTTCATATTTGCAGATTTCCTTGTATTCCTAGTGAACGAATGATTTGAATTCATTCAAGTGATTCATCAGAAAACATAATCTATCTCAAGTAATTTAAATAAAATCTGCGTACTTTTCACGAATTTTTGAAATTCGAAGGATTTTTTAAAGATTTTTCAAATTTTTTGCCCCAGGAATCCAGGTTTTAGTTTTTCCCAAAATAGGTAGGTATCGATTTTCCGAATAATTAGATCAGCATTTAAAAGTATCTTCCAATTTCTAGTATTTTCATTATTTTTGTGTATTTGTTGAATTCTGTAAGATTCTCTTGTATATTTAAACATTTAACAGATTCCAATAAAATTTTTTAAGAATTCTTGCACCGGAATCTATAGTTCAATTGATTACCAAATCTTGTAAGGATTTTTGAAAAAATTCGATAAGCACCGATAAATTATTTATTCAAAAAATTTGGTTTTTATTCATCTTTTTTTGGTATGAGTAAATTTCGTAAGATTTTTCAGAAAATCCATACATTTTTATTGTTTTTACAGATTTTACTATATACTAATGAAGTGTCATGGTAGAAATTTGGAAATTCTAGTAATATTCCATCATTTTCATAGTTTCTCGAAATCATTTATAAATTTATTATCAATTTTAGTTGGATGAACATTATTGAACATCTTTTGAATTGTACCTAATGAAATATTATTGTGTAAGAACCCATCTCTGTAAGATTTTCTAGCAGTAATCAAGATTTTCATAGAAAAGGACAGTAGTTCGAAGAATATAATGCTCCGGAATGTGAAATTCACAATAATCAATCGTTCATAGAACAGTTACTTTACCAATTCTTAGTGTTACATAAATTTTTTACATATTACTGCACGTTTTTATGCGAATTCAATTTTAAATATTAGTTTTCAGTATTCATGAAATAAAATCCTCCAAAAATCGTGATGAAAGAATCGATGGCCCACGGTCGTGAGCCGAGGTGAGGGCCCGCGACAGCACCACCATTGTTATCAAAAAAATCAATACACATAGCCTAAAAAATTTTTTGTCTCTACATTTATATATTAAAGACACGATGAATTTGTCTTGAAATGTTCGTAGTTTCTCAATTCTATGATACTTACAGTTTGTACACCTCACTTTCTCTCGTTTTGGTCGAAAACAATTTTTTTCAATACTTCCTAAACGACTTTTGTCGTATAAAGGAATTTCTCAGTAGGACGCTCAGCTGTGGTCGGAGATTTTTGACAGATAAAATTCAGCAAACGTCAAAATCGTGATCGTCTTTTTCTTAATTCATTTTTACCTTAAAAGGTTGCAATATTGTTGGTTTTCGCAAAGAAAATATCGATATAACGATTAATCCTTCATAAATCCATCGCCACGAAAAGTCTGATATACCAGAAAGAAATATCGACATCCCACCCCTACCCTAAACACCATAACGCAAGAATCCCCAAGTCGTCCCAGGCGATGGCCAAACTTCCTTAAACACATTCTAAGCACGAGCAAAAAGCGCCAGCATGGAAGGGGTAAATTAATAGCCTGACATTTTTCGTTAAGGAAACCGAGGCCTGTAAGAAAGTACGAAAAAAAGAGAAAAGAAGAAAGGGGGCCGATTATAAAACGCCTGGATGGCGTGCAAAGAACCCCAAAGGAATGGCTTGCACGATACTCTTGCAAGCTCACGCTTGCTTCGCTCCACAGATTGCAGTTTTGTTGCGTGTCTCTGGGTAGCCAACCATTTATTACTTGCCCGGTAATTTTTATATAGCCGGGCATTATCGGTTTTTAATCACTCGGTTTTTGCTCGTGCCACGGAATTGCTCGCTTTCCGACATTTTTCACGCCGCGCGGCGAAAAACGAAATCATTCTCAGACATCGCCGATGGATCTCGCGGTAATTGTGCCCTCCCGAGTTTTCAATCTGCCACAGAATGAATTTCATTAGCGGCTGCGTGTATACGATTTTGGAGTCAATTCGAAATCCCAAGTACGCGGAGGCAATCAAAAGCTGAGCCCCGCTGATAACACTTCTGGATTTGTATGCTCGTAACCTCGGTTTCTTGCCAACTTTCGAGACGAAGCACGGAATTGAAAGATGTGGTTCACGAAATTTTTTCTTTCACCCTTGTAACTGGTTTTTAAGAGGAAGGAAATTCGGGGTAAATATGTTCTTCATGAGGTATTTGATGCATATCTTTCATGAAATTTTCCATCGCATCCCTAAAACTTCCCTCTGTCTTGCTTCTGTTAATTGTTCATCACTCGTAATCGGTGAGCCAGAAATCTGGCATACATACATACCCAAATGAACGTCTTCCGGCGTCGCGAATTCGAATGGGAACACGAGACCATGCGATTCTGCTCGTGTATTTGACTGCAATTTACTAGTCATATCTTCGAAGGATGTTCATAGAGCAGTATTTTGAAAGGGAAAGCATCGTTTGCATGCACCCACGCACACGTGTTGGGTGAAACCCGTGATCCGAGACACTCGCAAGTTCTTATTGCTCAATCGCTCGCTCGGCTTGGGCTGCTTTATTATTCACTTCTAATGCAACGCGTGGCGAAGTGCGTTCAAACTTTGCCTTCGAGGAGCGTCTTTTGTAGCTCGCTGAATTTCTTCGTGATCCTTCATAAGTTCCGCACCACTTGATCTTGTTCAAGGGAGTTTTTGAATTACTTTACTTGCTCAAGTTCCGCTCAATAAATATCGCTCCTTCTGTTTTGGGATGAGCCCGAGTTTTCGCAAGTTTCTCATGTCCATGAAATTATTATAGCGGACGAGGAAACTGTGAAGGACATTTTTTTAGGTTTGAGAGGATCGAGGGGGTCTAGAACTCGCATAACCTATCTACTTTGGTGAAGTGCAAAGCTTATATGAGCCAGCAGCAAAAAAGATACATTGAATTGGAGCACTTGATCAAACACAAAAAACATCATATTCCAACAACTACTACATTGACGAAATACGTTGAGTGAGTTGAAATTTATTCCTCTAAACATCGACGGAAAAAAAACCACGTGGCACGTATTCTGTTGGGATTCGCCACAAAAGCCTGTATTTCCTGAAAACTCGAGGCTCAAAGACTCTACCTGTTCGTTCAATTACCATTCACCGGTTCACTGGAATTTTCCCCTCGCCTATCCAAAAAGTTCCCGCCAAAGCACGTGGAGTTCATTAAACAACTCATCCCGGGGGTTGTAAAATGGAATGAAAATAGCTGGCGAAAAATACCGGAACAAAGATATTCCCCGTCTATCGGACGCGAGACCTATTTTCGCAGCGGGCTCTTAAATTATCTCATGAATTTAAATGAAGAATTATCGAGGAGCGCGGAAGAGTTTCTCTTTATTCCCAGGCTCTTAAAACTCGCGTTCAACATCAAACGGAAACATCTTTTCGCCCGAAACAATGCTTTGTTTAGACTGCTCGAGTGCAATGTCGTTAAATGAACACACTCGTGGCATATTAGGGAAGGCAATGCGCGGGTACAAATGCACTCTCGTTCACGTGGATGCGGTTGTACGCAAGGAATCCTGGCCAGAATTGCGCGCATTGTCGCGCCCCGCGAAAACGCCATTGCGTTTCATAACGTTTGGGTTGTCATAAGCGACGGCCGACGAGTTCACGGTACATTGAGTTTGTTGTGCGACGCGATTGCCCGGATTTCACCGACCGACCGTTTTGGTTACGCGATTCAGTGCGTTGTTTGATGACCGATCGTTGGGAAGGGATGCGATTAAAGCTGGCCAGATGGTCCAAAATTACGTAATCAGTCACGGATTGTACGTCTACGAGCGAAAAAAAAGCTCGGGAGAGGGAAAAATGAACCATTTCCTCACAGTAAGAGTGGTTTCTGAAATATTAGTCTTCAGTCAACATAAAGTTGGTTCAGATTTCAATATTTTCTGAATTTTATTGGAAGACTTAGTTACGTTAATCCTATTCATGGTATGTATTATTGACGAGGTCACTCTAGTGAACTTCAAGATGCGTAAAATCGAATCAACATATTATTATCAGTTTCCGAGATAGTTGGTTTTCGCTATTTCCATTATTTCGTTACGATGTTATTTAAACTTACGTTTCGGCAATCATTGGGGGCCGCTCAGCAAAAAAACTTGGTACTTGAACCAAACAACATTGTCATTTTACAAACTGTTACAACCATGTGAAGAATCATTAACGTCAATAAAAAGACTTGTCAAGAGTGAAGACCCTATAAGAAGAGAGAGACTTGCAATGAGGGTCCTGTCATGGCTGCCAACGCAAGACTACAAAATGGCCGCGCCTATGGTAAAAAACGCGGGAACGCGGAAGACCTATAGAATTTGAATTGTAAATGACAGCTGACACTGGCTGACACTTACTGTCGGCCATATTGCAGGGTCTCTAGTCAAGAGTAATATCGGTGTGTTAAAAAGTTAACCCGCAAATTCCGAACGAATTTTCCCTACATTTTTCCCCCATAATTTTCTCCACCAAAGCTTATTCTACGTTTCCCCGCAAAAAATTTCCCAGTCCAACAATCCCAAACAAACCATCCCTCTCTTCTAATTAGATCTCAAACTTTCTTCATAAAGATCGGGCTAATGGAATTATGCATGTACCCTTTGAGAATCCATAATTTTATCTGTATCACGGTCCGCGCGTTCTGTCAACTTTTTGCGCGAAAATGCGAGACCCTCCATAACTTGGTTAGAGGCAAGGAAACAAATCAATTAATTACCCGAACTTTGTCCCCGTCGTCGCGGCGCTTCCTCCTCCTTTTTTTTCAAGCTAAGCAAGATCTTCTTTTCTTCGGGGCCACCTTACTCGCGACGGTCACCCGGCAGTTTGAAAGCCCCTTCACAAACGCTCGCTTTCTGATTTATAAGAGCTTTTAGCCGGCAAAAAAGACCGCGCCTGCATAGAAATATGCTTCAAGCCGTGACGACGACCCGACGCCATTTTCTTTCAGGATTTTGGAATCATCCCGGGCAGCTCGTATTTCACGGAAATCGATGCTGGTTTCAGCCAGACAAATCCCGACCTCGTAAATACTTCATTCATTCGTGGCTGCGGACGATTGGGGAGCACGTTCCCGATGAGTCGACGAGTGCGATTTCTAGGGGAGTGGACGAAACCTTTTTAACCTGGAGTTTTTCCACGAGTTTTTAGAAAACCCCAATTTTCAGTAGATTTCGCCCAATTTTTTTCTTTTTTCTTTCCATTCCGATATTGCTCTTGTACACTGGAAGATTTTGCAAAACGCCATGAATGTGTGCACAGGGTCGTATATGAATTAATCAAAAGTATGAATTTGACAATTTAGAAGTTTCTTTTTCGAATTTGTTAGATCTAGGCTCGAAGTGATGAAATTTGTGAAAATTTGCACAATTTTCTGGTTAAATAAATATTTAAGCACAATTGACACCCTCCCAGGGCAATATAGGTCAAGGCGCCAGTTATTTTGGTAATGTCGGAATTCTTTTCTATTTCCTTCTTAAAAATCAAATAATAGTACATTGTGGTACAAGTTTTTAAACGTAGCTTTTTCAACGTGCGGCAAACGGTACTTTTTCTATAATTCACGAAAAAAATGACAGTTTTTGTCTATCTGTTTTCAGTGGAAGAAGGGGCTGATTTTTCTAGATGACGCACAGCGCACAATGACGTTTGGGGGGGACGAACAACATGACAATTCAGTAAAGAAAAAAACAGCGCGACTGGGTCGCATTAGTGTGGTATTTTCTTGCCACAGTGTCAGAAAAGTCCGAGGTTATGGTCACGAGATGAATGAACAAAGTTCAAGAAAAAAGCATTTACCAATACAAAAAACACTTTTATAACTTTGAGAACAGGGAAATATCCTTTTATTCCGAACATTTTGGAATAACTCGTGAGCCTCACGAAGGACGAGCGATTGTTTTCGCGGAGGCGGCTTTATTGTTATTGTTTTTGAGTTACGCTCGTCTTCTTTTCTAAGATGGCTGCCCTCGATCCGTTGACTCTTCACCGGTTGGGTTCGGCACGCCACTGTGTTGGAGAAGGACAGAGATCGATCCGCCACATTAGCAGCAATAAAGAAATCGCGCGCGAGTTTATTTTGAATTTAAATGCATAAGTGTTGCATGGTTTTCCTTTTTTTGATTTATTCTGATTGACGACAATTGACAAGATTATTGCGCAATCAGAATGAAGCTGGTTGCGGGTGAATCACGAACAAACACAAAGATACACGAAGGTACACGAAGGTAGACGAAGCTGCACGAAGCACTGTGTTAAAGGTTCCGGTGACTTCACAAGAATATGTTGACTGTAATTCCACTTGTTTAGAACGTTGAAATACGCAATATTTTTACACTTTGCGACAAAACTGCGACAATCATTACGATCGAGGTATTTTTTAGGTTGTTTCTTGTACACAATACAGATTTTTCGCGTCCGCAAAAGTTGTATGAATATGACGTGGAACATAACGCATTAGTGTAAACTGACATTTACGTGCACATACACCACTTCGTCATTAGCAATAATCGGTCACTTTTTTCATAAATTCGCTCGAAAAAAGCTTTCAACAGCAAAAAAAAGTTAAACTCCCCCTCCAATTTGATCAATTCCATCTTAATGAAGGACGTCAATTACTCCCATTGATGAAATTCTCTGGAATGTACTCATTTGCTCACGGATCGTTCCGGGCTATATAATATGCAAGGGACTCGGCCGCTCGTAGAAACGGAGCTAATCAAGGAGGAAATGCATTCGGTGTTGGGGAGCGGTTGGAATCAATGGGCCACGGTCATTTCCACGAGGATTCTTAGGTAGCATTAGCGACCACTCAGGGAATCACTGAAGGGTTAACGTTGCATCACGAATTTCCTGCTCCGGGATAGTTCCACCGCAGTTCCCCATCTTGTCTTTGCCCCAACGCCTTGGCTCAGCAAATGAGATGGCGATTCGTTGTTTTAAGCTCGTGGATTATTGTGGGAAATGGGATCCATCCTGCTTCGAGTCGACCAAGGAAAATCGTAATCGATATTTGTAATCAATATCCGTACTCCGAATCACCTTATTTTCGATGATCGTGTTTTTTACTTGAAGGCTCGAGAAGTTTTTCGGCATTCCTCCTATGATATCATCAGCACAGTAGAAGGTAGATAAAAAAAGCTTGGTCTCCGGCGATTTTGGTGGTGTCATAAAATATGTGACGAGAACGGTGTACTGTGAATGATATTTGTGAATTTCTTCGGAAAATAAACTTCGTGTCAGATTTTTGGGACATTTAGTTGAATCAAAACCAGAATCGATCGAAATATCTCGAATTGATGCTATGTTAGAACATTATTTCCTCCTAAGGACTCCTTTTTGTGAATAACATAATAATGATGTTCCCTAAAAATCTGAAATTCCGTAATGAACAGCTCCAGAGC
The DNA here is from genome assembly GCA_028476575.1 of Platygaster robiniae. Lineage (NCBI taxonomy): Eukaryota > Metazoa > Arthropoda > Insecta > Hymenoptera > Platygastridae > Platygaster > Platygaster robiniae. The sequence continues at coordinate 920,693 of CM052027.1, forward strand.
TTTGTGCGTTTGATCAGAAGTCAGGGAAGCGACACCGCCAGAGCGGCCGTACTTCGACACACGTCGTTGTACGGCGCAAGGTCCACAATAGGCGCATTGTGCTCCCGCCATATCCAGAAACCGAACGCGACGGCATTATCTCGAGTGTTGCCTGAAAATCGCACTTTCTACACTTTAAGTGCTACGTTAAATTACGCTTCATGCTACGAATAACGACCTCTTCATATTCGCTAGATTTCCGCGATTTAATATACTTGTATTGCGTGATACTGCCCCAGCTGAAAAAATTCTATTGGTTTTGCCAATAGCCCGACCAATTGGTCCGACCATTTGGAATTGCCAATTGGCCCGACGATGGTCCGATCGATTGGCAAACTTAATGTTCTGTCCGATTGGCAATCATAATCGTCGGGCCAATTGGCGATTCCAAATGGTCTGACCAATTGGCAAAATGCCAATTTGCCAATTCGTTTTGCCATAAATCTGAATTTTGATTATTATAGATTAGTTATGTAATCATTTCATTTTTTCACTCTCGGTGAAATTGCGAGAATTCTGCCCAAATTCATAAAAAAATTGTGGAAGGACATCGCGTTTCCGCAGATACGAATCATCATGCCATTATACTCAATGTATCAGTGTTAAACTTGTGAAGTGAGGAAAAAAAAATTGAGTCCCATCTCGTGGATTCGCAGTAACTACTGGTATGGCGTCGGATTTTTAAATATGTCGCCCTCAAATTTGAATATTCCGCGCCATACCAGTAGTTACTGCGAGATCCACGAGGTGAAAGTCAATTTTTTTGTCTCATTTGACAAGTTTAGCACTGATACATTAAGTATGATGCATAATTATTCGTATCGGCCGGAACGCGATGTCGTTCCACAATTTTTTCATGAATTCGGGCAGAATTTTCCTAATTTCGGCGAGAGTGAAAAAATTAAATAATTTCATTATTAATCTGTAATAATCGAAATTCACATGTAAGGCAATACGAATTTGCAAAATTGGCATTTTGCCAATTGGTTCGACCATTTGGAATTGCCAATTGGCCCGACGATTATGATTGCCAATCGGACAGAACATTAAGTTTGCCAATTGGTCGGACCATCGTTGGGCCAATTGGCAATTCCAAATGGTCGGACCAAGTGGCAAAATGCCAATTTGCCAATTGGTTTTGCCGATTGGTCGGGCAGTTGGCAAAACCAATTGGATTTTTCCAGCTGGGGCGTTACGACTAATCCAGAGGCGTCACAACGAAGTCATAGAAATCGATTTGCAAGTTTAAACTTTTACCTTTTGAAATATTCACTTTTCTCGTAGAATCACAATATCTCATTTCTGACGTATTAAGCTATTAATTTTTTTAACAGGTATATCATTTAAAGGATTACCTTATATTATTTGCAGAAATTTTCTACATCGATTTTTACAAAATAATGCTCATGGATTTTGGGTAATTTCATAGATTTTTGAGAAAATTTTATCTGCATACATTGGTTGTATTGTTAACATTCTCTGGCTTCTCTTTTTTAGATATCTTTTTTTTCAGAGCTCGTATTCATGAATATTTTATTATTTTGTGATTCTATAAATTTCTTCAAGATATTTGAGTTATTTTTTATAATTCTAGCATTTTTGTAGATTGCATGGTGTTTTGGAAAACCAATGATATAGAATTAAAAAATTATTATATTCTCGTTACTATAACGAATTTTCCCGGGAACAGTATTTCCAGAGATAACTGGTACTTGATAGATATCTAGTAATTCTAGTATCAATGGTATTTTTTCAGATTTTTACAGTTTCTAAGATTTTTGTGTGAATTTCAGTATGAATTTGTTTATTTAAACTTACAATAAGTAGGTTATTTTAGATTTTCCATACATATCTAAGTATTTCGAAATATTTAAAAAATATTTCTAGAATTATTGCTCTTCCATCTAAAATTTTGGACGTTTGCTATATTGTAATAATTTTTTCAGAAAACAGTATCTTTATAGATTGTAAGTATTTTACAAATTTCCGGAACTTTTTGCACTACTTATATTTTTTCAATATTAATGAATTCTCTTGAATTTTCTATCATATTATTAGTTCTTATATTCAATTTTTATATGGAATTCTCTAGGATAGAAAATTGCGTAGATTTCTATTATTTCGATAAATTTTTAAAATATAATATTTACGTAGAATCAGTACATTACAAATTTCTAACATTGCGAATCCTTTCCATATTTTTCAGTATTCAAGATAGTTCGTGATATTTTCTTGTAATCTTGGAAATTCTAAATACTTTTAATAATTACTACAAAAATTTTACAAATGAAATACTCTCAATTTTAAGCTATTATAGTGTCATACAATTAGGATATTCTCAACGACTTTTTTGGAGCACATTTGTTCGTTGATTTTAAGCGTTTCAAAGCGTTTGTCTCATTTCAGTATTTTTTCTATTTTTTTGTAATATAAAACTTTAGTTGTATTTTCGAGGTGTTTGTTAAGTGTCAACTATTTTTGAAAATTCTGCATAAATTTATTGAAATAGATATTCTTAGTTTTAAAATTTCACATCAATGGCAATATATTTACAAATATTCGAGATAGCAGTATCTCCATTGTTTTAAAAATTTTCACAGATTTGAAAATTTAGTTCATATTTATTTTTTCATATTCATCAATCCAATTTGATTTTCCTGAGATTTTTATGGATTGCTATGAATATTTTCCAGAGATTTACTTTTTCAAAACTAAAAGTTTATGGATTTTAATTTTTTCTATAAATTTTTGACAATTTATATCTTTATTCAATTTTAGTTTGTTATATTCCTTATATTCGATTATTTTTATATTTTTCAGAATTTGTAGAATTTCGTAAAAGTTTCCTGTTATTCTTCTGGATTTTGGATAGTTGCATGTATTGCTGTGTATATTTCAGAAAATTCAATGCTATTTACGTTAAACTTTCAGAGATTCCTAGTGTTATAAACGATTTTTTGAAGGAACATTTTTCGTAGATTTTGAATTTTTTCAAGAACTTTCAGTATTTTTGTTCTTATCTACATTTTTTTTGTATTATCAAAATTGAGCAGCATTTTTCAAGGTCTGGACAGATATCTAGCATTTTAAAAAATTACAGTATAAATTTATAGTAATATAAGTTCCCGAATTTAAAATTTGAAAAATTCATAGTTTTTGAAATAATTTAAAGAAATCAGTATCTTCATATATTTCTTGTATTTCACAGATCTATGTTTCTATTAATTTATTTAGTTTTTCTTAATTTTTATGATTTTTATTATTTTCATGATTTTATTCAGCAAACGGTCTCTTCACAGAATTTTGTAATTTAGAGATAAATATTATTTTTATTTTTCTTTTTAATTTTTTTTTTTACATATATCTTTTCGGATTTTATGATATTTCGTAGCAATCTCTCGTATTTTGCTGAATTTCTATTTTCTCTAGGAGAACTGTAAAAATTATTGGAAATTCATGCTCTCAATTTCAAAGTTTTATATATTTCCAGTATAACAAACGATTTGTCCAAACACAGTTTTTCTTATATTTCTAGTGTTTCGAAGAGTTTTTGCTTATCGAGTATTTTCCATATTCTATCGAATATACTTCACGAATTTTAATATTTTTCTGAAACTTGCATAGATTTCTTCATAAATTATAAGAACGATATGGCTCTAGGATTCAAAATTCTATAAAAATTTCAGGTAAATAAACAGATGATCTAAAAAAATTTCTTGCATTGATAGATTTGTTGTATTTTTCGTATTTTCCTACATTCACAAAATTTTCCACGATTTTTCTAGTTCTTTCGATAGACCCTATGAAGATTTAAAAAAATTTGGTGCTCATGAGCAGAAGAACAAATTAATATACTGCTCCCCCCCCCCCTTGGAATTTCTGGGTGATCAGGTGCCCCTTACAATAATCCCCTTTTGGTTGCGACGTCGTTGGCCTAATCAGCACTTGAAGATATTATCATCATTTTCCGTACTTGAACTTTATCGATGTCGTATAAAAAGGCATGAAAAGGCATTATGTCACCTTGTTCCTTCTCGACTAAGTGCAATTGGACTTCACGAGTTAGGGAAAAATGAAAAGTGAGTAATTGATAATCAAAGCTCAAACCTTAGTGTAGCTACCGAAAAATTTTATATAATAATTGTTGTTTTTGAATACAAATTTCGAGATAGTTAAATTGAGTCTTTTTTTTTGTTGCTTTTAGCATGTATGATTATAATTCTATTATACAGGGTGATCTAAGATGACCTGGACACCCGAGAATTAGAGATTCCTTATGAAATTTAAAGACGATTTTCCTTTGCCATTTTCTAGAAAACTCAAAATCAAAAAAGATATTCCGGTCACAAGTTTTAACCAATCAGATTCGTTAGATTTTAGGCTCGAGTATCTTTTTTGATTTTGAGTTTTCTGAAAAGTGGCAAAGGACTATTCGACTCAGAAAAATATGAAGAAAATTTGGGTTACGTTTCGTCCGTGAAGTCGACCCCCACTTGTCAAAAGAGCGCATTCATTGCTTAAACTTTAGACTTAAATAGCTTTTGTAATTTTGAGTTTTGTGGAAAATGGCAAAGGAAAAATCGTCTTTAAATGTCATGAGGAATCTACAATTCTCGGCTGTCCAGGTCATCTTGGGTCACCCTGTTCATATCGTGAAATTCTGTCAAATGATTAAGATGTACACATTGTTGATTAATAAAAAATTTCCTATTTGTATCATCATCTACATGATTGATCTTAGACATCACACTAAAGAAAAAACTTTTTTTTGCATATTTAGCTTTCCTTGCTGCAGGACTTTTGGTCCTGGCAATATCTGCGATGAGCGACGGTTTCCAAGTGGAAAATTATATCACTTGCCCATCTGGGACCAGTGATAAAGCAGTTCTGTTGCCTGATCCTACGAACTGCTCGACGTATTACGTGTGCGATGCGGGAAAACCAATCCTGATGAAATGCCCAAACGGGCTTAAATTCAACACAGTGAACTCTGTCTGTGACTGGCCGAAAAACGTCAACTGCAATGGGCGAAAATAATCTGAAGTATTTGGAATGATCCTTCCTTTGTTTATCTACGCTGAATAAATCCATGGTTGGATAAAAAATAAATAATAAAAACAGCAACTGATAAAATGCTAACAAATTCAGGAATTTTCATTTCTATTCTATCGCTTTGCACGACTTCATGAATGTCAGTTTCGCCCCGAATTCCCTACTACGAATACGAATCGACTGGAAAATAATCGCCCGAAAACCGCCATGACCGTCCATTCTGATACCGAAAAGAGCCGACAATTTTCGGAAGAGCTTTCGGAAACGCTTTTCCAGCATGTACGCGGAGCCTCGTTTCCCAGGATTCCGGCTCCTTTGACGCGAAACAGTTTTTCCAATATTTCGCGTATAATGCCTTTTCTGGCGTTATCAAAAGACCAAGTTTCGCGGGGTAAAACCGTTTGTGTATTTCTTCGGCAAATCCTCGAGCGTAACCGCAGCCGAGAGGTAGCTCGGGATTACGCGAGACCAGTTTCTGCGGCTCGGGAGAGACACCCTTTCATGCAGAACGTCTTTGCCGGAAAACTAGAGATGGAATTGTCGATGTAAACTCCACGGGGAAACTCATACATAAGCTCGGCGAGATACATATACCAACAATCGCGAGGACCTCGTCTATTTGTATATATCGCTACAAACATTCCCCGCATTTCTCGGTAAACACAAGCGAGATTATTTGCTCTTGACATTCATGCGACGAGGATACATCGCAGCAGGGACGCTTTATCAATATCGATTGTGTTTCTATTTTTCTTTTATTTCTGAATCGATGTGACCCAAGTGTCGTATTTATCTCTATTTAGGTTGGCCCAGAAGCTCATAGTGAGCTTCAAATTTCCTCCCTAAATCGAGCTCACAGCTTACTATTGGTATAAAGATTTGGACAAAATTCGATCAAGTTCCTTTAAGAAACTTTAAGGTAGTACTCGCCTCAGAAAGGAATGAAGTTAGTCGTTAGAAATCAACCGAATTTGTCGCTAATGCCCGGAAACATTCGTTTGTTTGGCAACGTTGCAATACGACAATCGACATACACAGAACGCACAGAAATATCGATGTTGTGTATAGTTATGATGTTCAGTACCTTATATAAGTACACATCGCTTTCCTTTTTTAATTTGACAGATCCCGCCCGTAATATGCATACACATTATGTCGATGGCCAACAGTCCCTAGTAACCAAGAACACTAGATATTCATGACGGAGAACTGCCGTATATATAGATATACTACGCTGTGTATCATAGCGAGGTAATCTTGTCCTTACCCCCACCAATTCTCTCGGAATTCCGTTTCTATCGCACGATCGTTTCTCTCTTGCGCTTTATGCCCTGAAAACATTGACCGAGTGCGCAGCCTACTCGGCGCAACCTGTTTCAAGATGGCTCCTGCGGACAGCTTTTCGAGACCAATATACAGCACAGTTCCCTCTCCTGATTATCTAAAGTTTTTGCTAGTAACATTCGAGTGCGACGTTGCCAAGTTTTCAAATTTTATCATGCGACGTTTCACCTCGTGATTATTTTTCGTGTTTTACAACAAAATCAGTGGTAAAAATTAATTTTCCAAAATTCTTATCGGTTCTAAGGATAGCACCCGTCGATTGCGTAGTTTTTTGTGAAAATTCGTCGACGCATTTGAATTTTACAGAGGAAAATGCAGCAAAATTTTTCAACTCCCATAAGAATCAATGTATTTTCGAAATTTTTGTTTTATAAAAACTAAGGAGTCAATTTTACTGAGATTTTGCATAAAGCCGAAGGAGGCTTCGAAGATCTCACTTGCAAATTTTCATCGAAATCTGTCGTACACGATTTTAGGTAAGTACTACCTTAATCACATTGTTGATTCAATTTCTTATCGAAATAAGTACGCACATATTAGTAAAATAGTACACATAGTATTCAATTTAATGTTTTTCTTGGCCGTTCTTCGCACTATTATTATTATTTTTTTTTTTTTTCATGGCCACCCATTGCCGATTTTTTGCGTTTTCCGATACACAATTCATGTTTCGGCGGAAGTCTTTCATGCTGGGTTTCTCGAATTTATCGCATGTCAAAGCCGTTGAAATTGTCAAAACATCATGAAACACAACGAAGACATTAAACAGGTCGTTTTCGGGATAGTTTTCTATACAGAAAAAAGCGATATAGACTTATCATTTGGTATATTTATTTCAAGCTATGTCGAAACAATATTTATATAAAAAAAAATGACGTCAAAATTTCCGAAAATGGCGGCGGAAACAATAGCGGACTGGGATGCCTCGTGACTGAAGTAATAAAATTATTTATTTATCAGAAACTTTTTTATTTCATTAGAAAATTAATAAAATTATTAGAAACTGTGGTACATGTAGAATGACTGTTTATTCTGAACGAAAAAAAATTTGGATGAGATCGATTAGTTGAATATTTTTTGGGTGATCGTGTTCGCAGTTTTCGAAAACATGGTTTCGAGAAAACACGCTTTAAAGTTTTAATAAGGTAGAACTTGATGATAACACAACTTACCGTTACAAAGTTTTACATGGGATTATTAACATTTTTCAACTCATCCGTTTTCACGTACGCTGCTTTGTCACTTCTGCACTTCGAAAATGTCAAAAATGTTCAACCTGAAATTGCGTAAAACGCACTTTAACTTGTGACTCCTTCCAAACACTTATTCTGACAGATGCACTTTTTGTCCATGACAATTTCATTCGATGCACGCCGAGTATACATGACCAGCTTGCTGCAAATTTCAAAATATTCAATTTCATGCACAAAGACTTCTTCCAAAAGTGCTAACAACACCACCTTTGAACACTGACTTTCCGCACTAAAATAAATTCGAAAAGAAATGCCGGGTCGAAGCTTTCTTTGTCCAGTGCAATTTGAGGAAAGTGTACTTTAGCCGTGAAGCCCGGGGAACACCGTAGCCCAGAGCAGCGGGGCAATAAATTCGCGCGGGACGAGTAAAGTTTTTCGTAACCTAGACGATGAATATTTTAGCGTCCACCCCTTTCCAAGCCCCGACGAAAGCTGCATAGGAACGCTTCCGTAATTGGCGGTTAAATTCAAATTTCGAATATTACGAAAAAGTTGAGAAGCCAGAAGGGGAGACTTTTCGCGTGTCGTTCGATATCACGTATTTATCCTAACCTCTTAAGAAGCTTTTGTTATTTCTCCTGGCACCTGAAATGATTCCAAAATGCCAGAAAAGGTTTAGTCACCTTTTTGCGAACTGCACAAATTTTTGCCTATTACAGCATTCCTTGACTGAGTTTATAGGGACGTTTTCTGGAGTTAAAAAGCGTCGAGCACGAGAAATATGCTCCCTATTGAACGAGAGCTCCTAATTTTGAACGTCTGCCAAATGTCTTCAGCATCCAATATCTCCATTTAGCGAAGATCACACACGCCACGTGCGTTTTACGACCACGTTCAGCGATTTTGCATATCGCTCGTACCTCCCTTCGATATCAATTCCCACCAGATTTTTCGACTCTGATTATCGCCGCTTTTATTGCGTGACGTGAATCGTCGCTTTAATTTCAAAGAATAAAGCAGGTCCGATTGTTTTCCGAGACTCTTCATTTCCGGCCGTTTCTTGAAAAGTTTTGTGTTATCTTTTGCTGTAACCACGGATCAGATAATGAAGGTTAAAGGGAAAGATTCGGTGTACAAGGAGAAAAAGAATGGCGTTCTTTAGGTATCTAGACAATTTATATTTTGAAGTTTGTATGATATATGGATATAGTAATCGAACAAAGAAATTCGATGTCAAAGTAAGCATCTTTGATGAAATGGGATTATTCTATATTCGATGTAGATTTTTTGAGAATAAAAGCTCGATATGACGATATGTCGAGAAGATTTGGACGAACATTTCAAAATACAGTAAGTTGATTGAATAATAATAGTTTTAGAATTTTATCCAGTGAAATATAGAATTTTGAGATTTTCAGTAATTTCATAGATTCTTAGGATAATCATACAAAAGATTTTATATATTCGTAAATTTTTCGCACTACTTAGGATCCATACACGATTCAAAAGATTTTCTGCAATTTTCATTGATATATATTGATTTTTTTTCTTTCAAAGTTCTGCTTCAAAATTGATATAATATATATACAAGAAGCTCCAAAATTGTGGTGTGAAAGAAAATATTTCATGATCATGTCCTCAAATATATTTAATTAAATATGCTCATTTAACATGACATCGTATGGAGGAAAAAAAACAGATTCATCATTTCGTACTTAGCCGCAAAAGCCAATAATTTAATCCACCCTGAGTTCTTGTTAACATGGAAACGAGTAAGCAACAGTCTATTCACACTCTGCAAACAGACATTAATTCATGTACTAACTTGGATCGAGAAACATGATAAACTATGAGAAAAACATACATCCAGTGCAACGTGCTGATGGCACTTACTAAATGGACTCTCATATATTACAGAAAGGGACGGCTGTGTAAAAACAAGAGACGTATAAATTCATGACAACAGCGCGTTTTGTCAACTGTGATTTTCACATGGAAATAAATAAATCAATCAACTTTTTTCAAGAAATAATAATATGCGTTTGGTAAGATTGATTTTTTACTTCAAGTTTTCGGACAAATTTATCAATGGAGATGAAAATGTTTGCACCGTAGAAAGGTAGAGCGTAAAAACGTCCATGCAAAAAATGAGTGGGAACATAAAACACGGAAAAATAAAATGGAGTCGTAAAATCTCAAAAATATTTAATAAAATATGAGACGAGTAAAAGTTACGACACTTGCCGATGCATTTTCCTGAGAAGGAAACATCGTTCACTGATTTGGCCATAAAAAGTTGCGTTTATGTCCTTTATATTTTGCTGAAGTGGAAATCCGTGCCGAGCTTGATGTTAAAACATTGAGAACATTGTTGTTATTCGTTTCTGGACTGTTTAATGTGTACAAAGTTAATTGCTCATTCAGAATTGTCATTGACACTTGAGATGTTGGAGAGGATGAAATGAAAATCAATTTTGATCGAGTGGCAATTAAGTTAAGATATGCAGAAATTTTCAGACTTTCAAATTCGTATTATTCCTGTTATATAAAAGAGCGTCCAGTGGAATAGTTACACCGAGGTCGACAATCGATCGTCTAGCTCAAGCAGTGGTATTACTTTCCGCAACTTGGGTGGGGGGAAAAAAAGAAAAAATTTAGGAATTCTTCTCGATCGGAACCCTTAGGACAAAAATCGAATATCCCCGGTCTATTTCATGGGATAAGACTCAAAGGATCATCGCGTGGCGTGGGTAACTACCAAAAAAATAAAAAAAAAATAAAAAAAAAATACATACACTCAGGAAAAGTTGAAATTTGATTTTTCAGTGTTCTGAATTATGTACAAGACACTAGAAAAAGCTTTCAAAGCATACTGCACTCGGGGCGTAAACTATGCAACTACCTTACTTAATGCTGTATACCTCCAAGAATACAGGTTACTCTGTATAAGGACGAAGGGAGGCAAAGTTTCGGAGCAAAAGCGTCGATGCGAGCTGGTTAATTTGCATCCTTTAACGAGTCGCTCACGTACTGTCCTTATCTTGGCACCCTTTCTCACCCCATCATCCCTTATCCACCCCCTCGTCGTTACTATTCGAGCTGTTACAGCGACAACGAGTTTGGTCTTTGCTCTATTCTGTTTTCTTGTCATCCAAACTTTATTATTTCAGAGTTTTATTACACCGCGTTTTGCTATTCTTTCGGAATTCTACGGCGGCGCTTCTGCATTCTACCCTTGGGAAAGAACCTCAAGTTGGTTTTGGAAATTTTCAATTTTCTTTTTCATATCGCGCGCACGTTCCGAAAACATTTTTACACGTTCCTCGAGTGATAATAGAAGGTCGTGATGGGAATGTTAACTAAGTTGGAGAAAAACGGACATTAGGATGAGAGATAAATTTTTGTTAACGGGGTCGGGGTTTAATGAAATTGCTGAACAATTATTTGTATGACGTTTGGAATAAGAAGATAAAGGGAATTTTTTTTCTTAGCATTATGCTTTGTATATACATACATTGGTGGTCTAGGCTTTCAAGAAATTCGTATTCATTTTTTCTCCTTTTCATTCGTTTCATTCATATTGTTATTTTTTTGCTTATGTTCTTGGATTCCAAATCAAACTATGTACATGCAAAAAGTTCAAATAAAAAGAGAATAAAATTTTAGAATCATTAACGAAAAAGAATGAACGATTCAACTGTTTGCGACAATAACGCAGAGAAAATACTTATAATAAGAACTTAGACCTATATCACCTGATGGATATTTCGAAAGTCGTTTGTATCCCGTTGAACTGTTCTTCGAAAATAATAAAATTATGATACAAACAGAAAAGTACTTTACCGAGTTGTAGAAAATCACGCGATTCAAACATCAAAGGATCAGGCCATAAAAAAAAAGTTGTTGGATGTGAACTTTATGATAGCTAACTTCGAAAATGTAGAATCCCGAGCAGACATGGTGAATCTCTGTGAATTTCTTTCATATCCAAGTATGTGCATGCGCAAATATACTGAACATAAAAAAGTCAAAAAGTCCTATTTTTTGAAATTACGGTACTTTTATGGAAACATAAGTCAAGAATATGTGTAAATGAACGATCGCACGTTTTGCTACAATCAAACTCAAAAACATCACGAATTCGAAAATTATGCACATGATTATTTAATTTTCTTCGACTTTTTTCGCTCACCTTATATTTTCACAATAGTTTTCGTGCTAAAAGCACTTTTTACCATGTCTCATGACTTCTGTATAAAATCTATCTGGCCTACTTCACTTTTGATAACGCACATAAACAATCTATGAACAGTCATCTATTCATATGATTTATTCAACCTGTCACGTCGAATCAATCATGAAGAGTCATAAAATATCAAGATTTTTTCAAAATATTCCGCGAACGTTGCTTCTGAGATTGATTTTTTTATGTATACGTTCATAATATAATTCATATTGCATACACATATGGACTTCAACTATGCAGAGCAGAGTTTGATAACTCGAATTTTTCAAAAATCACGACTGAAAAAAGCCTTACTTTTAAAAATGGGCATTTCAAATCAGATGCTGTGTAAAGCAATGTGTGATTGAAAATCTGTATCGATGTAGGTATTATTATAAGATTTGATGAGCATTAAAAATGTCAGACGTGTTGAGAATTAACAGATATACTGCATGTTTGTCAATTACACTGTGCGACAAAAAAAAATTTTTTTTTTTGCTATACATCTAAATGCGTAAAATCGATTCCTAATGACCCCACAAACAAGTCTGCAAGAGCTTTTCACGAAGTTAGAGCAAGTTTCCGAGAAATTATTTATGCGAAATTTCGAAAATATAACTTTGTAATTCTTACAATTATGGCTCGATTTTTACCGGATAAAAGCGCATGTCCATGTATTTGAGGTCGAGAATTCTATTTTTAACATAAAAACGTTGAAAAACTGCATTTTTCACATAGTTGAAACTTCGAAGAAAATCTCTTAATGCAAATGACTAACGGTTGCGGTTGGGGTTCTCGCTCGCGTTCGATCGTCTTGAATAGGCAGGCATTCATGACAATCAAGCGCTAGCGAGACCCCCAACCGCAACCGTTAGTCATTTGCATTAAGAGATTTTCTTCGAAGTTTCAACTATGTGAAAAATGCAGTTTTTCAACGTTTTTATGTTAAAAATAGAATTTTCGACCTCAAATACATAGACATGCGCTTTTACCCGGTAAAAATCGAGCCATAATTGAGGGGCCGGAAAGCATAACGACGTCTGCGCGCGGGACAGTTAGAGAATGAGGGAATGAAGGACCGAGTGATAGGAGATTCTCGATCACTCGGTCCTTCATTCCCTCATTCTCTAACTGTCCCGCGCGCAGACGTCGTTATGCTTTCCGGCCCCTCAATTATGGCTCGATTTTTACCGGGTAAAAGCGCATGTCTATGTATTTGAGGTCGAAAATTCTATTGTTATCATAAGAACGTTGAAAAACTGCATTTTTCACATAGTTGAAACTTTGAAGAAAATCACTTAATGCAAATGACTAACGGCTGCGTTATAGATATTTTGAGTTTAGTAAAAAATAACAAATGAAAAATTGTCTCATAATTTCATGAGGAGTCCATGGTTTTCGGTAGTCCCACCTTTTCTGAAACACCGATCCTCATAATGTTATCTGGGATGACGCGTTCACAATCGAAGACACGACCAAATCGGTTGTCTATTCCACGATGCAATGCCGCATTGAGCGCAAAGTGCCGTCGCTTGAACAATGACTCGATCGATTGTCCAATTACAGCGTTCTTTTGTCAGCGATTGCCTGTCTTTTTATGCGCGGCAATTTTCCTCCATTCCGCCAGGATGTGTTTCCTTTAAGCAAAAGCACTTTGACTCATTAATTCGGGTCGTTTCGTCCTCGCGCCCTTTTCTCATCGCTAAATAAACTGCGCTGGTCATTCAACGAGCTCTTGCCAAAAGGGTTGCTCGTTTCCGGCACTCTTTTCTCGCGCTCCGGAAGGATTGCATGGAAAAGCGTTGGGAGCTGGAGAGGGGCACTTTCAGCCGGGGACAATGAGCAAATAACTAGATTTCTCGCGGAACGGAACAATAATGGCTCCGGGGGAAATTTTTCACGGCCCCGTGGGCAAAATAATTTGGCAACAGATGCGCGTCGCGTTTTCCCGAGCCATCCGAGCAAGAGTAAACGCGCGTGGCGGCAATGCGCGAGGTATTGCGAGGGTGCGACCGAGCTGTTGAAATCTTGTCGCCGATAACAATTAGAAATATTGCGAATCGAATGAAACTTTTTGCGTTACCTTAGTGGCGAAGGGAGGGAATGAAAGTTACGTTAATGGGCGGAGGAACGGGGATCGTTAAGGGGGTAATTGTTTGGAACGAGATTTCGAGTGTTTTCGTGCGCGATTTCGTTGTTTGAGTTGTAAGGCCAAGGAGGAAGTAGGGCATTTGGAGACAATTTTCTTGGCAGAATAGTGTAGCAACGATTGATGATTGAGTTTTCCTCTGATGGCGAAGGTAATTTTCATGGGATTATGGAATTTTGTTTAGTTTACAAGAGTGGATGGGAATCTCAGGCCAACGTTTCGATTTACGACATTTGCAGATATCTTCAGGGGAGTCAAAACGAAATTTCACACGGAAGGGAGAGTCAAATGAGAAAATGGGCGATGAATTTTTTTATTAATCTATTAATAAACTTTTATTTTTCCATCTTAACATCTTCGAAATCTATTTGCAAGCTCAAGCCTTTACATGAAAGTACATTATTCAATCTCGGAAATTTAAAAGTAAATCATAAATATATAGTTTTTGGGTATTTATAAATTTCTATTTATTCTTCTATTTTTTTTAATACATGTCAAATTTTCAAGGGTTCTTCGCAATTTTTAAAGATTTTTAGTATTTTTGTCAATCGCTTCATAGATTTTTAGAATTGGATGGTCTGGAATTTGAATTTTGGTAAATTTGCAGTACATGCAGAAATTTCTTAGAGAATCGCATTCATATTAATTTTAATAATTTACAGAGTTCACGTTTTTCTTCTTCTTTTTTTTTTTTTGAGTCTTTACAAAATTCTGTCCCTTTTTATGGTATTTCCATAGATTTCCAGTATTTATACATATGAATTTCTCTGAAGATTTCTAGGATTTGGTGCAATCATTTCAAAACTTTCATCAATTTCAATATTTTAATTGATTTATCAGTCAACAGTTTGTTTTATGCAGATTCTGGAGATTCTTCGTTTTTTTGTTTTTTTCGTATTTTTTTTTTTTTTTTTTTTTCCTTTTTTTTTATTCAAACAATTTTAAAAATTTTCAGGAATAAACATGGGTTTTTCTAGTGGTCCTAGAAGAACCCCCAGAAAAATTTATTCCTAGAGGAATAAATTTTCATTATTTCTCACATTCATTTAGTATTCATGTATTTTCCAAGGATTCTATACTAGTATCATAGATTTTGAGTATTTCTGTAGATTTCTACATATTTATGAACTTAAATGCACTAAAATTCAAATTTTGATCGATTTTCCACAATTTCATAGAATTTTCGAAGTAAAAACCTATATAGATTTTTACTGTTCCATGGAGTTGTTCTATTTTCGTATTTTTCTTAGTAGGCATATGATTTTTTCACGTTTTCTAAAATTTTCATATTTTTTCAGTACTTATTTCTTTAGATCGCACAATAGATTTTTAGAATTTAGTGCTCAGGTATTTTAACTGTCTGAGATTTTGAATATTTAAGATATTATTTTCTATTCAACAGTATTTTTTTCAAAGATTTTTAGTGTTCCTCCTTTTTTTAAACCTTTTTTATATTCGTACAAGTAAAAGAATTTTCTAGTATTATTATGGATTTTTCTACAGGTTTTTCAAATCATATGCTCTATAATGTAAGATGTAGGATTTGACAAATACGAAAGAGAATAATTATATTCACATTGTTTTTAGAAATATATGTAATTGTATTATTTTTTGCGTTTCTTTCGTATGCACAAAGCTTTTAAGGATTCTCTGGAATTTTCACAGATTTTGAATATTTTTGTGAATTGCTATATATATTTCTAGACTTAGATGCTCTAGAAGTCAAATTTCTATCGGTTTTCAGTAATGTAGTGGATTTCTCAGAAAAAACATGAATATGTACCAACAGGTTTTTATTTTTCCGCAAAATTCTCGTTCTTCTTTTTACCATTTTGAAGACTCTCTCATTATACCTAGAATTTTTATATTTTTTTAGTGTTCCTATGGATCGCTCTATAGAATTTTGGGGCTACAGTATTCAAATTGTCAAAGATTTGAAATACTAGAATGATTTTGAATTAACAGTTTTTGAAGGATTTCTATTCTTCATCATTTTGTGAAACATTTTCGATTATTTAAACATTTATAAGAATTTTCTCGTATTATTAGGGAATTTTCTGTAGATTTCTTAATTATATGCTCTAGGATTTAAGGTTTTAAAAACCTGATGAAGAAATAAATTTTCCTAGTTTTTGAGTGTTAATAATTTTCTATTTGCCATATTTCGCGGTTCTTCGAGGGTCGTAAAATTTTTAAGAATTCTCTAGTATTTTCATAGATTTTGAGTTGAACACCATTATAGATTTCTACAATTTGATGCACTATAATTGAAATTTCGATCTTTTTTATTATTTTATAGATTTCTTAGAAAATCGCAACTATATTTGTTTTCAGTATTGAACAAAGTTCTGATAATTCTTTTTGTTAATTTTTCCTCCATATTGATAGAATTTTGTCGCATTTTCTAGTATTTCTGAAATCCGAAGTCTATTTGTACATTGCTTCAGGAATCAAACGCTTCATACATCCTAGGCATTTGCTCAGATTCTCCAGAAAACAGTAATATCAAATTCAAAATCTTTCCCGGCATTTCCGTGAATTCGCATAATGGTCTGATACCAATATTTCTCGTTGCGATCCCCATCCCTACAACGAATCCTCAGACATATACTATCGCTGAAACCAACGTACCCCTTTTTACATCCACATCTATTATTTTTACAACTCGAAAAGTCAGCGAGAAAAAATCACGCCTCTCCATTAATAACAAAAAGCCGACTTGCCGAACGAGCGGGAAAAGCCATAGCGAGGACGTGCCTGATTTTGATGAATTGGATGCGACGACGCACGCGGGAGCAATGTCGTTACGGGCTCGTTGCGCGAGCTGGAAAGTGACGCAACGTGCGACTGCATTTCGCGGGGAATTAGCCCCGCGCCAGGCAGATGGATTCGAGTTGGTGAAAGACGCCGGCGTCGCCCCGCCAGAGCCATCCGTTTCTATTTATTCGAGATGAGAGCGCGACCAGGGGCTGTGAAATGAGATTTGTACTCATTTGCCTGATGAACAAAGTCTCCGCTGCAAGTTCCGCGGTGTTGAATGGCTCCTATCTGCGTTTCCGCCTTCCTTCCTTTTCCCCTGAGCCGAGGCTCCCAAGTTATCACCTCCCCAATTTCCTCACGAATCTGGTGATTTGTAATTTCCCGAGCCCCTGGCATTGTCCGTCCACCGGGCATCCTCACGCCGAACAGGGATCAGAAGTCTGTGTTATTTGATTCCCATTAGTCCCACCTCGTTAGAGGTAGGTTTTGTTTAGTTTTCAATGACATCAGTGTGTGTGAGAACTAATCATGTTTTTTTTAAAGGTCTCGCTTGGGTGACATTCTCCACAGCCCATATCCTTAAGAGATGTCAAGTCCATCTAGATACTTGGATTTCACGAAGAGCCACGGAGAGTCTCCAGTGACAACCTACCATATTTTATTTTAACCATGTCCTCCTTGATTTTGTTTATTAAGCGTGATTTACTTCGGATCTGGATCATCGTCCGACCCAAATCATCAGTCTTACAGAAAAAAACAAGCAGAAAAAACACTTTGATGGAGAAGAAACTAAGAGTAGCACACTAGGACGGATTGGAATAACGCAAGCTATGCTCGAGCCACGAAGAGTCTGAAATGACAAGCTATAACATTTTATTTTTACCATGTCCTCCTTGATTTTGTTTATTAAGCGTGATTTACTTCGGATCTGGATCATCGTCCGACCCAAATCATCAGTCTTACAGAAGAAAACAAGCAGAAAAAACACTTTGATGAAGAAGAAACTAAGAGTAGCACACTAGGACGGATTGGAATAACGCAAGCTATGCTCGAGGCACGAAGAGTCTGAAATGACAAGCTATAACATTTTATTTTTACCATGTCCTCCTTGATTTTGTTCATTGAGCGTGATTTATTTCGGATCTGGATCATCGTCCGACCCAAATCATCAGTCTTACAGAAGAAAACAAGCAGAAAAAACACTCTGATGAAGGAGAAACTAAGAGTAGCACACTAGGACGGATTGGAATAACGCAAGCTATGCTCGAGCCACGAAGAGTCTGAAATGACAAGCTTACCATTTTATTTTAACCATGTCCTCCTTGATTTTGTTCATTGAGCGTGATTTATTTCGGATCTGGATCATCGTCCGACCCAAATCATCAGTCTTACAGAAGAAAACAAGCAGAAAAAACACTCTGATGAAGGAGAAACTAAGAGTAGCACACTAGGACGGATTGGAATAACGCAAGCTATGCTCGAGGCACGAAGAGTCTGAAATGACAAGCTATAACATTTTATTTTTACCATGTCCTCCTTGATTTTGTTCATTGAGCGTGATTTATTTCGGATCTGGATCATCGTCCGACCCAAATCATCAGTCTTACAGAAGAAAACAAGCAGAAAAAACACTCTGATGAAGGAGAAACTAAGAGTAGCACACTAGGACGGATTGAAATAACGCAAGCTATGCTCGAGGCACGAAGAGTCTGAAATGACAAGCTATAACATTTTATTTTTACCATGTCCTCCTTGATTTTGTTTATTGAGCGTGATTTATTTCGGATCTGGATCATCGTCCGACCCAAATCATCAGTCTTACAGAAGAAAACAAGCAGAAAAAACACTTTGATGAAAAAGAAACTAAGAGTAGCACACTAGGACGGATTGGAATAACGCAAGCTATGCTCGAGCCACGAAGAGTCTGAAATGACAAGCTATAACATTTTATTTTTACCATGTCCTCCTTGATTTTGTTTATTGAGCGTGATTTATTTCGGATCTGGATCATCGTCCGACCCAAATCATCAGTCTTACAGAAGAAAACAAGCAGAAAAAACACTTTGATGAAGAAGAAACTAAGAGTAGCACACTAGGACGGATTGTAATAACGCAAGCTATGCTCGAGCCACGAAGAGTCTGAAATGACAAGCTATAACATTTTATTTTTACCATGTCCTCCTTGATTTTGTTTATTGAGCGTGATTTATTTCGGATCTGGATCATCGTCCGACCCAAATCATCAGTCTTACAGAAGAAAACAAGCAGAAAAAACACTTTGATGAAGAAGAAACTAAGAGTAGCACACTAGAACGAATTGGAATAACGCAAGCTATGCTCGAGCCACGAAGAGTCTGAAATGACAAGCTATAACATTTTATTTTTACCATGTCCTCCTTGATTTTGTTCATTGAGCGTGATTTATTTCGGATCTGGATCATCGTCCGACCCAAATCATCAGTCTTACAGAAGAAAACAAGCAGAAAAAACACTCTGATGAAGGAGAAACTAAGAGTAGCACACTAGGACGGATTGGAATAACGCAAGCTATGCTCGAGGCACGAAGAGTCTGAAATGACAAGCTATAACATTTTATTTTTACCATGTCCTCCTTGATTTTGTTTATTGAGCGTGATTTATTTCGGATCTGGATCATCGTCCGACCCAAATCATCAGTCTTACAGAAGAAAACAAGCAGAAAAAACACTTTGATGAAAAAGAAACTAAGAGTAGCACACTAGGACGGATTGGAATAACGCAAGCTATGCTCGAGCCACGAAGAGTCTGAAATGACAAGCTATAACATTTTATTTTTACCATGTCCTCCTTGATTTTGTTTATTGAGCGTGATTTATTTCGGATCTGGATCATCGTCCGACCCAAATCATCAGTCTTACAGAAGAAAACAAGCAGAAAAAACACTTTGATGAAGAAGAAACTAAGAGTAGCACACTAGAACGAATTGGAATAACGCAAGCTATGCTCGAGCCACGAAGAGTCTGAAATGACAAGCTATAACATTTTATTTTTACCATGTCCTCCTTGATTTTGTTCATTGAGCGTGATTTATTTCGGATCTGGATCATCGTCCGACCCAAATCATCAGTCTTACAGAAGAAAACAAGCAGAAAAAACACTCTGATGAAGGAGAAACTAAGAGTAGCACACTAGGACGGATTGGAATAACGCAAGCTATGCTCGAGGCACGAAGAGTCTGAAATGACAAGCTATAACATTTTATTTTTACCATGTCCTCCTTGATTTTGTTTATTGAGCGTGATTTATTTCGGATCTGGATCATCGTCCGACCCAAATCATCAGTCTTACAGAAGAAAACAAGCAGAAAAAACACTCTGATGAAGGAGAAACTAAGAGTAGCACACTAGGACGGATTGTAATAACGCAAGCTATGCTCGAGCCACGAAGAGTCTGAAATGACAAGCTATAACATTTTATTTTTACCATGTCCTCCTTGATTTTGTTTATTGAGCGTGATTTATTTCGGATCTGGATCATCGTCCGACCCAAATCATCAGTCTTACAGAAGAAAACAAGCAGAAAAAACACTTTGATGAAGAAGAAACTAAGAGTAGCACACTAGAACGAATTGGAATAACGCAAGCTATGCTCGAGCCACGAAGAGTCTGAAATGACAAGCTATAACATTTTATTTTTACCATGTCCCCCTTGATTTTGTTTATTGAGCGTGATTTATTTCGGATCTGGATCATCGTCCGACCCAAATCATCAGTCTTACAGAAGAAAACAAGCAGAAAAAACACTTTGATGAAGAAGAAACTAAGAGTAGCACACTAGGACGAATTGGAATAACGCAAGCTATGCTCGAGCCACGAAGAGTCTGAAATGACAAGCTATAACATTTTATTTTTACCATGTCCTCCTTGATTTTGTTTATTGAGCGTGATTTATTTCGGATCTGGATCATCGTCCGACCCAAATCATCAGTCTCACAGAAGAGAACAAGCAGAAAAAACACTTTGATGGAGAAGAAACTAAGAGTAGCACACTAGAACGAATTGGAATAACGCAAGCTATGCTCGAGCCACGAAGAGTCTGAAATGACAAGCTATAACATTTTATTTTAACCATGTCCTCCTTGATTTTGTTTATTAAGCGTGATTTACTTCGGATCTGAATCATCGTCCGACCCAAATCATCAGTCTTACAGAAGAAAACAAGCAGAAAAAACACTTTGATGAAGAAGAAACTAAGAGTAGCACACTAAAACGAATTGGAATAACGCAAGCTATGATCGAGCCACGAAGAGTCTGAAATGACAAGCTATAACATTTTATTTTTACCATGTCCTCCTTGATTTTGTTTATTGAGCGTGATTTATTTCGGATCTGGATCATCGTCCGACCCAAATCATCAGTCTTACAGAAAAAAACAAGCAGAAAAAACACTCTGATGAAGGAGAAACTAAGAGTAGCACACTAGGACGGATTGGAATAACGCAAGCTATGCTCGAGCCACGAAGAGTCTGAAATGACAAGCTATAACATTTTATTTTTACCATGTCCTCCTTGATTTTGTTCATTGAGCGTGATTTATTTCGGATCTGGATCATCGTCCGACCCAAATCATCAGTCTTACAGAAGAAAACAAGCAGAAAAAACACTCTGATGAAGGAGAAACTAAGAGTAGCACACTAGGACGGATTGGAATAACGCAAGCTATGCTCGAGGCACGAAGAGTCTGAAATGACAAGCTATAACATTTTATTTTTACCATGTCCTCCTTGATTTTGTTCATTGAGCGTGATTTATTTCGGATCTGGATCATCGTCCGACCCAAATCATCAGTCTTACAGAAGAAAACAAGCAGAAAAAACACTTTGATGAAGAAGAAACTAAGAGTAGCACACTAGAACGAATTGGAATAACGCAAGCTATGCTCGAGCCACGAAGAGTCTGAAATGACAAGCTATAACATTTTATTTTTACCATGTCCTCCTTGATTTTGTTTATTGAGCGTGATTTATTTCGGATCTGGATCATCGTCCGACCCAAATCATCAGTCTTACAGAAGAAAACAAGCAGAAAAAACACTCTGATGAAGGAGAAACTAAGAGTAGCACACTAGGACGGATTGGAATAACGCAAGCTATGCTCGAGGCACGAAGAGTCTGAAATGACAAGCTATAACATTTTATTTTTACCATGTCCTCCTTGATTTTGTTTATTGAGCGTGATTTATTTCGGATCTGGATCATCGTCCGACCCAAATCATCAGTCTTACAGAAGAAAACAAGCAGAAAAAACACTTTGATGAAGAAGAAACTAAGAATAGCACACTAGGACGGATTGGAATAACGCAAGCTATGCTCGAGGCACGAAGAGTCTGAAATGACAAGCTATAACATTTTATTTTTACCATGTCCTCCTTGATTTTGTTCATTGAGCGTGATTTATTTCGGATCTGGATCATCGTCCGACCCAAATCATCAGTCTTACAGAAGAAAACAAGCAGAAAAAACACTTTGATGAAGAAGAAACTAAGAGTAGCACACTAGAACGAATTGGAATAACGCAAGCTATGCTCGAGCCACGAAGAGTCTGAAATGACAAGCTATAACATTTTATTTTTACCATGTCCTCCTTGATTTTGTTTATTGAGCGTGATTTATTTCGGATCTGGATCATCGTCCGACCCAAATCATCAGTCTTACAGAAGAAAACAAGCAGAAAAAACACTCTGATGAAGGAGAAACTAAGAGTAGCACACTAGGACGGATTGGAATAACGCAAGCTATGCTCGAGGCACGAAGAGTCTGAAATGACAAGCTATAACATTTTATTTTTACCATGTCCTCCTTGATTTTGTTCATTGAGCGTGATTTATTTCGGATCTGGATCATCGTCCGACCCAAATCATCAGTCTTACAGAAGAAAACAAGCAGAAAAAACACTCTGATGAAGGAGAAACTAAGAGTAGCACACTAGGACGGATTGAAATAACGCAAGCTATGCTCGAGGCACGAAGAGTCTGAAATGACAAGCTATAACATTTTATTTTTACCATGTCCTCCTTGATTTTGTTTATTGAGCGTGATTTATTTCGGATCTGGATCATCGTCCGACCCAAATCATCAGTCTTACAGAAGAAAACAAGCAGAAAAAACACTTTGATGAAGAAGAAACTAAGAGTAGCACACTAGGACGGATTGGAATAACGCAAGCTATGCTCGAGCCACGAAGAGTCTGAAATGACAAGCTATAACATTTTATTTTTACCATGTCCTCCTTGATTTTGTTTATTGAGCGTGATTTATTTCGGATCTGGATCATCGTCCGACCCAAATCATCAGTCTTACAGAAGAAAACAAGCAGAAAAAACACTTTGATGAAGAAGAAACTAAGAGTAGCACACTAGGACGGATTGTAATAACGCAAGCTATGCTCGAGCCACGAAGAGTCTGAAATGACAAGCTATAACATTTTATTTTTACCATGTCCTCCTTGATTTTGTTTATTGAGCGTGATTTATTTCGGATCTGGATCATCGTCCGACCCAAATCATCAGTCTTACAGAAGAAAACAAGCAGAAAAAACACTTTGATGAAGAAGAAACTAAGAGTAGCACACTAGAACGAATTGGAATAACGCAAGCTATGCTCGAGCCACGAAGAGTCTGAAATGACAAGCTATAACATTTTATTTTTACCATGTCCTCCTTGATTTTGTTCATTGAGCGTGATTTATTTCGGATCTGGATCATCGTCCGACCCAAATCATCAGTCTTACAGAAGAAAACAAGCAGAAAAAACACTCTGATGAAGGAGAAACTAAGAGTAGCACACTAGGACGGATTGGAATAACGCAAGCTATGCTCGAGGCACGAAGAGTCTGAAATGACAAGCTACAACATTTTATTTTTACCATGTCCTCCTTGATTTTGTTTATTGAGCGTGATTTATTTCGGATCTGGATCATCGTCCGACCCAAATCATCAGTCTTACAGAAGAAAACAAGCAGAAAAAACACTCTGATGAAGGAGAAACTAAGAGTAGCACACTAGGACGGATTGTAATAACGCAAGCTATGCTCGAGCCACGAAGAGTCTGAAATGACAAGCTATAACATTTTATTTTTACCATGTCCTCCTTGATTTTGTTTATTGAGCGTGATTTATTTCGGATCTGGATCATCGTCCGACCCAAATCATCAGTCTTACAGAAGAAAACAAGCAGAAAAAACACTTTGATGAAGAAGAAACTAAGAGTAGCACACTAGAACGAATTGGAATAACGCAAGCTATGCTCGAGCCACGAAGAGTCTGAAATGACAAGCTATAACATTTTATTTTTACCATGTCCCCCTTGATTTTGTTTATTGAGCGTGATTTATTTCGGATCTGGATCATCGTCCGACCCAAATCATCAGTCTTACAGAAGAAAACAAGCAGAAAAAACACTTTGATGAAGAAGAAACTAAGAGTAGCACACTAGGACGAATTGGAATAACGCAAGCTATGCTCGAGCCACGAAGAGTCTGAAATGACAAGCTATAACATTTTATTTTTACCATGTCCTCCTTGATTTTGTTTATTGAGCGTGATTTATTTCGGATCTGGATCATCGTCCGACCCAAATCATCAGTCTCACAGAAGAGAACAAGCAGAAAAAACACTTTGATGGAGAAGAAACTAAGAGTAGCACACTAGAACGAATTGGAATAACGCAAGCTATGCTCGAGCCACGAAGAGTCTGAAATGACAAGCTATAACATTTTATTTTAACCATGTCCTCCTTGATTTTGTTTATTAAGCGTGATTTACTTCGGATCTGAATCATCGTCCGACCCAAATCATCAGTCTTACAGAAGAAAACAAGCAGAAAAAACACTTTGATGAAGAAGAAACTAAGAGTAGCACACTAAAACGAATTGGAATAACGCAAGCTATGATCGAGCCACGAAGAGTCTGAAATGACAAGCTATAACATTTTATTTTTACCATGTCCTCCTTGATTTTGTTTATTGAGCGTGATTTATTTCGGATCTGGATCATCGTCCGACCCAAATCATCAGTCTTACAGAAGAAAACAAGCAGAAAAAACACTCTGATGAAGGAGAAACTAAGAGTAGCACACTAGGACGGATTGGAATAACGCAAGCTATGCTCGAGGCACGAAGAGTCTGAAATGACAAGCTATAACATTTTATTTTTACCATGTCCTCCTTGATTTTGTTCATTGAGCGTGATTTATTTCGGATCTGGATCATCGTCCGACCCAAATCATCAGTCTTACAGAAGAAAACAAGCAGAAAAAACACTTTGATGAAGAAGAAACTAAGAGTAGCACACTAGAACGAATTGGAATAACGCAAGCTATGCTCGAGCCACAAAGAGTCTGAAATGACAAGCTATAACATTTTATTTTTACCATGTCCTCCTTGATTTTGTTTATTGAGCGTGATTTATTTCGGATCTGGATCATCGTCCGACCCAAATCATCAGTCTTACAGAAGAAAACAAGCAGAAAAAACACTCTGATGAAGGAGAAACTAAGAGTAGCACACTAGGACGGATTGGAATAACGCAAGCTATGCTCGAGGCACGAAGAGTCTGAAATGACAAGCTATAACATTTTATTTTTACCATGTCCTCCTTGATTTTGTTCATTGAGCGTGATTTATTTCGGATCTGGATCATCGTCCGACCCAAATCATCAGTCTTACAGAAGAAAACAAGCAGAAAAAACACTCTGATGAAGGAGAAACTAAGAGTAGCACACTAGGACGGATTGGAATAACGCAAGCTATGCTCGAGGCACGAAGAGTCTGAAATGACAAGCTATAGCATTTTATTTTTACCATGTCCTCCTTGATTTTGTTTATTGAGCGTGATTTATTTCGGATCTGGATCATCGTCCGACCCAAATCATCAGTCTTACAGAAGAAAACAAGCAGAAAAAACACTTTGATGAAGAAGAAACTAAGAGTAGCACACTAGGACGAATTGGAATAACGCAAGCTATGCTCGAGCCACGAAGAGTCTGAAATGACAAGCTATAACATTTTATTTTAACCATGTCCTCCTTGATTTTGTTTATTGAGCGTGATTTACTTCGGATCTGGATCATCGTTCGACCCAAATCATCAGTCTTACAGAAGAAAACAAGCAGAAAAAACACTTTGATGAAGAAGAAACTAAGAGTAGCACACTAGAACGAATTGGAATAACGCAAGCTATGCTCGAGCCACGAAGAGTCTGAAATGACAAGCTATAACATTTTATTTTAACCATGTCCTCCTTGATTTTGTTTATTGAGCGTGATTTATTTCGGATCTGGATCATCGTCCGACCCAAATCATCAGTCTTACAGAAGAAAACAAGCAGAAAAAACACTTTGATGAAGAAGAAACTAAGAGTAGCACACTAGGACGGATTGGAATAACGCAAGCTATGCCCGAGCCACGGAGAGTCTGAAATGACAAGCTATAACATTTTATTTTTACCATGTCCTCCTTGATTTTGTTTATTGAGCGTGATTTATTTCGGATCTGGATCATCGTCCGACCCAAATCATCAGTCTTACAGAAGAAAACAAGCAGAAAAAACACTTTGATGAAGAAGAAACTAAGAATAGCACACTAGGACGGATTGGAATAACGCAAGCTATGCTCGAGCCACGAAGAGTCTGAAATGACAAGCTATAACATTTAATTTCTACCATGTCCTCCTTGATTTTGTTTATTGAGCGTGATTTATTTCGGATCTGGATCATCGTCCGACCCAAATCATCAGTCTTACAGAAGAAAACAAGCAGAAAAAACACTTTGTTGAAGAAGAAACTAAGAGTAGCACACTAGAACGAATTGGAATAACGCAAGCTATGCTCGAGCCACGAAGAGTCTGAAATGACAAGCTATAACATTTTATTTTTACCATGTCCTCCTTGATTTTGTTTATTGAGCGTGATTCATTTCGGATCTGGATCATCGTCCGACCCCAATCATCAGTCTTACAGAAGAAAACAAGCAGAAAAAACACTTTGATAAAGAAGAAACTAAGAGTAGCACACTAGGACGGATTGGAATAACGCAAGCTATGCTCGAGCCACGAAGAGTCTGAAATGACAAGCTATAACATTTTATTTTTACCTTGTCCTCCTTGATTTTGTTTATTGAGCGTGATTTATTTCGGATCTGGATCATCGTCCGACCCAAATCATCAGTCTTACAGAAGAAAACAAGCAGAAAAAACACTTTGATGAAGAAGAAACTAAGAGTAGCACACTAGGACGGATTGGAATAACGCAAGCTATGCTCGAGCCACGAAGAGTCTGAAATGACAAGCTATAACATTTTATTTTTACCTTGTCCTCCTTGATTTTGTTTATTGAGCGTGATTTATTTCGGATCTGGATCATCGTCCGACCCAAATCATCAGTCTTACAGAAGAAAACAAGCAGAAAAAACACTTTGATGAAGAAGAAACTAAGAGTAGCACACTAGGACGAATTGGAATAACGCAAGCTATGCTCGAGCCATGAAGAGTCTGAAATGACAAGCTATAACATTTTATTTTTACCATGTCCTCCTTGATTTTGTTCATTGAGCGTGATTTATTTCGGATCTGGATCATCGTCCGACCCAAATCATCAGTCTTACAGAAGAAAACAAGCAGAAAAAACACTTTGATGAAGAAGAAACTAAGAGTAGCACACTAGGACGGATTGGAATAACGCAAGCTATGCTCGAGCCACGAAGAGTCTGAAATGACAAGCTGTAACATTTTATTTTTACCATGTCCTCCTTGTTTTGTTTATTGAGCGTGATTTATTTCGGATCTGGATCATCGTCCGACCCAAATCATCAGTCTTACAGAAGAAAACAAGCAGAAAAAACACTTTGATGAAGAAGAAACTAAGAGTAGCACACTAGGACGGATTGGAATAACGCAAGCTATGCTCGAGCCACGAAGAGTCTGAAATGACAAGCTGTAACATTTTATTTTTACCATGTCCTCCTTGATTTTGTTTATTGAGCGTGATTTATTTCGGATCTGGATCATCGTCCGACCCAAATCATCAGTCTTACAGAAGAAAACAAGCAGAAAAAACACTTTGATGAAGAAGAAACTAAGAGTAGCACACTAGGACGGATTGGAATAACGCAAGCTATGCTCGAGCCACGAAGAGTCTGAAATGACAAGCTGTAACATTTTATTTTTACCATGTCCTCCTTGATTTTGTTTATTGAGCGTGATTTATTTCGGATCTGGATCATCGTCCGACCCAAATCATCAGTCTTACAGAAGAAAACAAGCAGAAAAAACACTTTGATGAAGAAGAAACTAAGAGTAGCACACTAGGACGGATTGGAATAACGCAAGCTATGCTCGAGCCACGAAGAGTCTGAAATGACAAGCTATAACATTTTATTTTTACCTTGTCCTCCTTGATTTTGTTTATTGAGCGTGATTTATTTCGGATCTGGATCATCGTCCGACCCAAATCATCAGTCTTACAGAAGAAAACAAGCAGAAAAAACACTTTGATGAAGAAGAAACTAAGAGTAGCACACTAGGACGGATTGGAATAACGCAAGCTATGCTCGAGCCACGAAGAGTCTGAAATGACAAGCTATAACATTTTATTTTTACCTTGTCCTCCTTGATTTTGTTTATTGAGCGTGATTTATTTCGGATCTGGATCATCGTCCGACCCAAATCATCAGTCTTACAGAAGAAAACAAGCAGAAAAAACACTTTGATGAAGAAGAAACTAAGAGTAGCACACTAGGACGAATTGGAATAACGCAAGCTATGCTCGAGCCATGAAGAGTCTGAAATGACAAGCTATAACATTTTATTTTTACCATGTCCTCCTTGATTTTGTTTATTGAGCGTGATTTATTTCGGATCTGGATCATCGTCCGACCCAAATCATCAGTCTTACAGAAGAAAACAAGCAGAAAAAACACTTTGATGAAAAAGAAACTAAGAGTAGCACACTAGGACGGATTGGAATAACGCAAGCTATGCTCGAGCCACGAAGAGTCTGAAATGACAAGCTATAACATTTTATTTTTACCTTGTCCTCCTTGATTTTGTTTATTGAGCGTGATTTATTTCGGATCTGGATCATCGTCCGACCCAAATCATCAGTCTTACAGAAGAAAACAAGCAGAAAAAACACTTTGATGAAGAAGAAACTAAGAGTAGCACACTAGGACGAATTGGAATAACGCAAGCTATGCTCGAGCCATGAAGAGTCTGAAATGACAAGCTATAACATTTTATTTTTACCATGTCCTCCTTGATTTTGTTTATTGAGCGTGATTTATTTCGGATCTGGATCATCGTCCGACCCAAATCATCAGTCTTACAGAAGAAAACAAGCAGAAAAAACACTTTGATGAAGAAGAAACTAAGAGTAGCACACTAGGACGGATTGGAATAACGCAAGCTATGCTCGAGCCACGAAGAGTCTGAAATGACAAGCTATAACATTTTATTTTTACCATGTCCTCCTCGATTTTGTTTATTGAGCGTGATTTATTTCGGATCTGGATCATCGTCCGACCCAAATCATCAGTCTTACAGAAGAAAACAAGCAGAAAAAACACTTTGATGAAGAAGAAACTAAGAGTAGCACACTAGGACGGATTGGAATAACGCAAGCTATGCTCGAGCCACGAAGAGTCTGAAATGACAAGCTATAACATTTTATTTTTACCTTGTCCTCCTTGATTTTGTTTATTGAGCGTGATTTATTTCGGATCTGGATCATCGTCCGACCCAAATCATCAGTCTTACAGAAGAAAACAAGCAGAAAAAACACTTTGATGAAGAAGAAACTAAGAGTAGCACACTAGGACGGATTGGAATAACGCAAGCTATGCTCGAGCCACGAAGAGTCTGAAATGACAAGCTATAACATTTTATTTTTACCTTGTCCTCCTTGATTTTGTTTATTGAGCGTGATTTATTTCGGATCTGGATCATCGTCCGACCCAAATCATCAGTCTTACAGAAGAAAACAAGCAGAAAAAACACTTTGATGAAGAAGAAACTAAGAGTAGCACACTAGGACGAATTGGAATAACGCAAGCTATGCTCGAGCCATGAAGAGTCTGAAATGACAAGCTATAACATTTTATTTTTACCATGTCCTCCTTGATTTTGTTTATTGAGCGTGATTTATTTCGGATCTGGATCATCGTCCGACCCAAATCATCAGTCTTACAGAAGAAAACAAGCAGAAAAAACACTTTGATGAAAAAGAAACTAAGAGTAGCACACTAGGACGGATTGGAATAACGCAAGCTATGCTCGAGCCACGAAGAGTCTGAAATGACAAGCTATAACATTTTATTTTTACCTTGTCCTCCTTGATTTTGTTTATTGAGCGTGATTTATTTCGGATCTGGATAATCGTCCGACCCAAATCATCAGTCTTACAGAAGAAAACAAGCAGAAAAAACACTTTGATGAAGAAGAAACTAAGAGTAGCACACTAGGACGAATTGGAATAACGCAAGCTATGCTCGAGCCATGAAGAGTCTGAAATGACAAGCTATAACATTTTATTTTTACCATGTCCTCCTTGATTTTGTTTATTGAGCGTGATTTATTTCGGATCTGGATCATCGTCCGACCCAAATCATCAGTCTTACAGAAGAAAACAAGCAGAAAAAACACTTTGATGAAGAAGAAACTAAGAGTAGCACACTAGGACGGATTGGAATAACGCAAGCTATGCTCGAGCCACGAAGAGTCTGAAATGACAAGCTATAACATTTTATTTTTACCATGTCCTCCTTGATTTTGTTTATTGAGCGTGATTTATTTCGGATCTGGATCATCGTCCGACCCAAATCATCAGTCTTACAGAAGAAAACAAGCAGAAAAAACACTTTGATGAAGAAGAAACTAAGAGTAGCACACTAAGACGGATTGGAATAACGCAAGCTATGCTCGAGCCACGAAGAGTCTGAAATGACAAGCTATAACATTTTATTTTTACCTTGTCCTCCTTGATTTTGTTTATTGAGCGTGATTTATTTCGGATCTGGATCATCGTCCGACCCAAATCATCAGTCTTACAGAAAAAAACAAGCAGAAAAAACACTTTGATGAAGAAGAAACTAAGAGTAGCACACTGGGACGAATTGGAATAACGCAAGCTATGCTCGAGCCATGAAAAGTCTGAAATGACAAGCTATAACATTTTATTTTTACCATGTCCTCCTTGATTTTGTTTATTGAGCGTGATTTATTTCGGATCTGGATCATCGTCCGACCCAAATCATCAGTCTTACAGAAGAAAACAAGCAGAAAAAACACTTTGATGAAGAAGAAACTAAGAGTAGCACACTAGGACGGATTGGAATAACGCAAGCTATGCTCGAGCCACGAAGAGTCTGAAATGACAAGCTGTAACATTTTATTTTTACCATGTCCTCCTTGTTTTGTTTATTGAGCGTGATTTATTTCGGATCTGGATCATCGTCCGACCCAAATCATCAGTCTTACAGAAGAAAACAAGCAGAAAAAACACTTTGATGAAGAAGAAACTAAGAGTAGCACACTAGGACGGATTGGAATAACGCAAGCTATGCTCGAGCCACGAAGAGTCTGAAATGACAAGCTGTAACATTTTATTTTTACCAAGTCCTCCTTGATTTTGTTTATTGAGCGTGATTTATTTCGGATCTGGATCATCGTCCGACCCAAATCATCAGTCTTACAGAAGAAAACAAGCAGAAAAAACACTTTGATGAAGAAGAAACTAAGAGTAGCACACTAGGACGGATTGGAATAACGCAAGCTATGCTCGAGCCACGAAGAGTCTGAAATGAGAAGCTATAACATTTTATTTTTACCATGTCCTCCTTGATTTTGTTTTTTGAGCGTGATTTATTTCGGATCTGGATCATCGTCCGACCCAAATCATCAGTCTTACAGAAGAAAACAAGCAGAAAAAACACTTTGATGAAGAAGAAACAAAGAGTAGCACACTAGGACGGATTGGAATAACGCAAGCTATGCTCGAGCCACGAAGAGTCTGAAATGACAAGCTGTAACATTTTATTTTTACCATGTCCTCCTTGATTTTGTTTATTGAGCGTGATTTATTTCGGATCTGGATCATCGTCCGACCCAAATCATCAGTCTTACAGAAGAAAACAAGCAGAAAAAACACTTTGATGAAGAAGAAACTAAGAGTAGCACACTAGGACGGATTGGAATAACGCAAGCTATGCTCGAGCCACGAAGAGTCTGAAATGACAAGCTATAACATTTTATTTTTACCATGTCCTCCTTGATTTTGTTTATTGAGCGTGATTTATTTCGGATCTGGATCATCGTCCGACCCAAATCATCAGTCTTACAGAAGAAAACAAGCAGAAAAAACACTTTGATGAAGAAGAAACTAAGAGTAGCACACTAGGACGGATTGGAATAACGCAAGCTATGCTCGAGCCACGAAGAGTCTGAAATGACAAGCTATAACATTTTATTTTTACCTCGTCCTCCTTGATTTTGTTTATTGAGCGTGATTTATTTCGGATCTGGATCATCGTCCGACCCAAATCATCAGTCTCACAGAAGAAAACAAGCAGAAAAAACACTTTGATGAAGAAGAAACTAAGAGTAGCACACTGGGACGAATTGGAATAACGCAAGCTATGCTCGAGCCATGAAGAGTCTGAAATGACAAGCTATAACATTTTATTTTTACCATGTCCTCCTTGATTTTGTTTATTGAGCGTGATTTATTTCGGATCTGGATCATCGTCCGACCCAAATCATCAGTCTTACAGAAGAAAACAAGCAGAAAAAACACTTTGATGAAGAAGAAACTAAGAGTAGCACACTAGGACGGATTGGAATAACGCAAGCTATGCTCGAGCCACGAAGAGTCTGAAATGACAAGCTGTAACATTTTATTTTTACCATGTCCTCCTTGTTTTGTTTATTGAGCGTGATTTATTTCGGATCTGGATCATCGTCCGACCCAAATCATCAGTCTTACAGAAGAAAACAAGCAGAAAAAACACTTTGATGAAGAAGAAACTTAGAGTAGCACACTAGGACGGATTGGAATAACGCAAGCTATGCTCGAGCCACGAAGAGTCTGAAATGACAAGCTGTAACATTTTATTTTTACCATGTCCTCCTTGATTTTGTTTATTGAGCGTGATTTATTTCGGATCTGGATCATCGTCCGACCCAAATCATCAGTCTTACAGAAGAAAACAAGCAGAAAAAACACTTTGATGAAGAAGAAACTAAGAGTAGCACACTAGGACGGATTGGAATAACGCAAGCTATGCTCGAGCCACGAAGAGTCTGAAATGACAAGCTGTAACATTTTATTTTTACCATGTCCTCCTTGATTTTGTTTATTGAGCGTGATTTATTTCGGATCTGGATCATCGTCCGACCCAAATCATCAGTCTTACACAAGAAAACAAGCAGAAAAAACACTTTGATGAAGAAGAAACTAAGAGTAGCACACTAGGACGGATTGGAATAACGCAAGCTATGCTCGAGCCACGAAGAGTCTGAAATGACAAGCTGTAACATTTTATTTTTACCATGTCCTCCTTGTTTTGTTTATTGAGCGTGATTTATTTCGGATCTGGATCATCGTCCGACCCAAATCATCAGTCTTACAGAAGAAAACAAGCAGAAAAAACACTTTGATGAAGAAGAAACTAAGAGTAGCACACTAGGACGGATTGGAATAACGCAAGCTATGCTCGAGCCACGAAGAGTCTGAAATGACAAGCTGTAACATTTTATTTTTACCATGTCCTCCTTGTTTTGTTTATTGAGCGTGATTTATTTCGGATCTGGATCATCGTCCGACCCAAATCATCAGTCTTACAGAAGAAAATAAGCAGAAAAAACACTTTGATGAAGAAGAAACTAAGAGTAGCACACTAGGACGGATTGGAATAACGCAAGCTATGCTCGAGCCACGAAGAGTCTGAAATGACAAGCTGTAAAATTTTATTTTTACCATGTCCTCCTTGATTTTGTTTATTGAGCGTGATTTATTTCGGATCTGGATCATCGTCCGACCTAAATCATCAGTCTTACAGAAGAAAACAAGCAGAAAAAACACTTTGATGAAGAAGAAACTAAGAGTAGCACACTAGGACGGATTGGAATAACGCAAGCTATGCTCGAGCCACGAAGAGTCTGAAATGACAAGCTATAACATTTTATTTTTACCTTGTCCTCCTTGATTTTGTTTATTGAGCGTGATTTATTTCGGATCTGGATCATCGTCCGACCCAAATCATCAGTCTTACAGAAGAAAACAAGCAGAAAAAACACTTTGATGAAGAAGAAACTAAGAGTAGCACACTAGGACGGATTGGAATAACGCAAGCTATGCTCGAGCCACGAAGAGTCTGAAATGACAAGCTATAACATTTTATTTTTACCATGTCCTCCTTGATTTTGTTTATTGAGCGTGATTTATTTCGGATCTGGATCATCGTCCGACCCAAATCATCAGTCTTACAGAAGAAAACAAGCAGAAAAAACACTTTGATGAAGAAGAAACTAAGAGTAGCACACTAGGACGGATTGGAATAACGCAAGCTATGCTCGAGCCACGAAGAGTCTGAAATGACAAGCTATAACATTTTATTTTTACCATGTCCTCCTTGATTTTGTTCATTGAGCGTGATTTATTTCGGATCTGGATCATCGTCCGACCCAAATCATCAGTCTTACAGAAGAAAACAAGCAGAAAAAACACTTTGATGAAGAAGAAACTAAGAGTAGCACACTAGGACGGATTGGAATAACGCAAGCTATGCTCGAGCCACGAAGAGTCTGAAATGACAAGCTATAACATTTTATTTTTACCTTGTCCTCCTTGATTTTGTTTATTGAGCGTGATTTATTTCGGATCTGGATCATCGTCCGACCCAAATCATCAGTCTTACAGAAGAAAACAAGCAGAAAAAACACTTTGATGAAGAAGAAACTAAGAGTAGCACACTGGGACGAATTGGAATAACGCAAGCTATGCTCGAGCCATGAAGAGTCTGAAATGACAAGCTATAACATTTTATTTTTACCATGTCCTCCTTGATTTTGTTTATTGAGCGTGATTTATTTCGGATCTGGATCATCGTCCGACCCAAATCATCAGTCTTACAGAAGAAAACAAGCAGAAAAAACACTTTGATGAAGAAGAAACTAAGAGTAGCACACTAGGACGGATTGGAATAACGCAAGCTATGCTCGAGCCACGAAGAGTCTGAAATGACAAGCTGTAACATTTTATTTTTACCATGTCCTCCTTGTTTTGTTTATTGAGCGTGATTTATTTCGGATCTGGATCATCGTCCGACCCAAATCATCAGTCTTACAGAAGAAAACAAGCAGAGAAAACACTTTGATGAAGAAGAAACTAAGAGTAGCACACTAGGACGGATTGGAATAACGCAAGCTATGCTCGAGCCACGAAGAGTCTGAAATGACAAGCTGTAACATTTTATTTTTACCATGTCCTCCTTGATTTTGTTTATTGAGCGTGATTTATTTCGGATCTGGATCATCGTCCGACCCAAATCATCAGTCTTACAGAAGAAAACAAGCAGAAAAAACACTTTGATGAAGAAGAAACTAAGAGTAGCACACTAGGACGGATTGGAATAACGCAAGCTATGCTCGAGCCACGAAGAGTCTGAAATGACAAGCTATAACATTTTATTTTTACCATGTCCTCCTTGATTTTGTTTATTGAGCGTGATTTATTTCGGATCTGGATCATCGTCCGACCCAAATCATCAGTCTTACAGAAGAAAACAAGCAGAAAAAACACTTTGATGAAGAAGAAACTAAGAGTAGCACACTAGGACGGATTGGAATAACGCAAGCTATGCTCGAGCCACGAAGAGTCTGAAATGACAAGCTATAACATTTTATTTTTACCATGTCCTCCTTGATTTTGTTTATTGAGCGTGATTTATTTCGGATCTGGATCATCGTCCGACCCAAATCATCAGTCTTACAGAAGAAAACAAGCAGAAAAAACACTTTGATGAAGAAGAAACTAAGAGTAGCACACTAGGACGGATTGGAATAACGCAAGCTATGCTCGAGCCACGAAGAGTCTGAAATGACAAGCTGTAACATTTTATTTTTACCATGTCCTCCTTGATTTTGTTTATTGAGCGTGATCTATTTCGGATCTGGATCATCGTCCGACCCAAATCATCAGTCTTACAGAAGAAAACAAGCAGAAAAAACACTTTGATGAAGAAGAAACTAAGAGTAGCACACTAGGACGGATTGGAATAACGCAAGCTATGCTCGAGCCACGAAGAGTCTGAAATGACAAGCTATAACATTTTATTTTTACCATGTCCTCCTTGATTTTGTTTATTGAGCGTGATTTATTTCGGATCTGGATCATCGTCCGACCCAAATCATCAGTCTTACAGAAGAAAACAAGCAGAAAAAACACTTTGATGAAGAAGAAACTAAGAGTAGCACACTAGGACGGATTGGAATAACGCAAGCTATGCTCGAGCCACGAAGAGTCTGAAATGACAAGCTATAACATTTTATTTTTACCATGTCCTCCTTGATTTTGTTCATTGAGCTTGATTTATTTCGGATCTGGATCATCGTCCGACCCAAATCATCAGTCTTACAGAAGAAAACAAGCAGAAAAAACACTTTGATGAAGAAGAAACTAAGAGTAGCACACTAGGACGGATTGGAATAACGCAAGCTATGCTCGAGCCACGAAGAGTCTGAAATGACAAGCTATAACATTTTATTTTTACCATGTCCTCCTTGATTTTGTTCATTGAGCGTGATTTATTTCGGATCTGGATCATCGTCCGACCCAAATCATCAGTCTTACAGAAGAAAACAAGCAGAAAAAACACTTTGATGAAGAAGAAACTAAGAGTAGCACACTAGGACGGATTGGAATAACGCAAGCTATGCTCGAGCCACGAAGAGTCTGAAATGACAAGCTATAACATTTTATTTTTACCTTGTCCTCCTTGATTTTGTTTATTGAGCGTGATTTATTTCGGATCTGGATCATCGTCCGACCCAAATCATCAGTCTTACAGAAGAAAACAAGCAGAAAAAACACTTTGATGAAGAAGAAACTAAGAGTAGCACACTGGGACGAATTGGAATAACGCAAGCTATGCTCGAGCCATGAAGAGTCTGAAATGACAAGCTATAACATTTTATTTTTACCATGTCCTCCTTGATTTTGTTTATTGAGCGTGAT
This sequence comes from Platygaster robiniae, assembly GCA_028476575.1. Lineage (NCBI taxonomy): Eukaryota > Metazoa > Arthropoda > Insecta > Hymenoptera > Platygastridae > Platygaster > Platygaster robiniae. The sequence goes on from CM052027.1 coordinate 957,715, forward strand.
TTATTTCGGATCTGGATCATCGTCCGACCCAAATCATCAGTCTTACAGAAGAAAACAAGCAGAAAAAACACTTTGATGAAGAAGAAACTAAGAGTAGCACACTAGGACGGATTGGAATAACGCAAGCTATGCTCGAGCCACGAAGAGTCTGAAATGACAAGCTGTAACATTTTATTTTTACCATGTCCTCCTTGTTTTGTTTATTGAGCGTGATTTATTTCGGATCTGGATCATCGTCCGACCCAAATCATCAGTCTTACAGAAGAAAACAAGCAGAGAAAACACTTTGATGAAGAAGAAACTAAGAGTAGCACACTAGGACGGATTGGAATAACGCAAGCTATGCTCGAGCCACGAAGAGTCTGAAATGACAAGCTGTAACATTTTATTTTTACCATGTCCTCCTTGATTTTGTTTATTGAGCGTGATTTATTTCGGATCTGGATCATCGTCCGACCCAAATCATCAGTCTTACAGAAGAAAACAAGCAGAAAAAACACTTTGATGAAGAAGAAACTAAGAGTAGCACACTAGGACGGATTGGAATAACGCAAGCTATGCTCGAGCCACGAAGAGTCTGAAATGACAAGCTATAACATTTTATTTTTACCATGTCCTCCTTGATTTTGTTTATTGAGCGTGATTTATTTCGGATCTGGATCATCGTCCGACCCAAATCATCAGTCTTACAGAAGAAAACAAGCAGAAAAAACACTTTGATGAAGAAGAAACTAAGAGTAGCACACTAGGACGGATTGGAATAACGCAAGCTATGCTCGAGCCACGAAGAGTCTGAAATGACAAGCTATAACATTTTATTTTTACCATGTCCTCCTTGATTTTGTTTATTGAGCGTGATTTATTTCGGATCTGGATCATCGTCCGACCCAAATCATCAGTCTTACAGAAGAAAACAAGCAGAAAAAACACTTTGATGAAGAAGAAACTAAGAGTAGCACACTAGGACGGATTGGAATAACGCAAGCTATGCTCGAGCCACGAAGAGTCTGAAATGACAAGCTGTAACATTTTATTTTTACCATGTCCTCCTTGATTTTGTTTATTGAGCGTGATCTATTTCGGATCTGGATCATCGTCCGACCCAAATCATCAGTCTTACAGAAGAAAACAAGCAGAAAAAACACTTTGATGAAGAAGAAACTAAGAGTAGCACACTAGGACGGATTGGAATAACGCAAGCTATGCTCGAGCCACGAAGAGTCTGAAATGACAAGCTATAACATTTTATTTTTACCATGTCCTCCTTGATTTTGTTTATTGAGCGTGATTTATTTCGGATCTGGATCATCGTCCGACCCAAATCATCAGTCTTACAGAAGAAAACAAGCAGAAAAAACACTTTGATGAAGAAGAAACTAAGAGTAGCACACTAGGACGGATTGGAATAACGCAAGCTATGCTCGAGCCACGAAGAGTCTGAAATGACAAGCTATAACATTTTATTTTTACCATGTCCTCCTTGATTTTGTTCATTGAGCGTGATTTATTTCGGACCTGGATCATCGTCCGACCCAAATCATCAGTCTTACAGAAGAAAACAAGCAGAAAAAACACTTTGATGAAGAAGAAACTAAGAGTAGCACACTAGGACGGATTGGAATAACGCAAGCTATGCTCGAGCCACGAAGAGTCTGAAATGACAAGCTATAACATTTTATTTTTACCTTGTCCTCCTTGATTTTGTTTATTGAGCGTGATTTATTTCGGATCTGGATCATCGTCCGACCCAAATCATCAGTCTTACAGAAGAAAACAAGCAGAAAAAACACTTTGATGAAGAAGAAACTAAGAGTAGCACACTGGGACGAATTGGAATAACGCAAGCTATGCTCGAGCCATGAAGAGTCTGAAATGACAAGCTATAACATTTTATTTTTACCATGTCCTCCTTGATTTTGTTTATTGAGCGTGATTTATTTCGGATCTGGATCATCGTCCGACCCAAATCATCAGTCTTACAGAAGAAAACAAGCAGAAAAAACACTTTGATGAAGAAGAAACTAAGAGTAGCACACTAGGACGGATTGGAATAACGCAAGCTATGCTCGAGCCACGAAGAGTCTGAAATGACAAGCTGTAACATTTTATTTTTACCATGTCCTCCTTGTTTTGTTTATTGAGCGTGATTTATTTCGGATCTGGATCATCGTCCGACCCAAATCATCAGTCTTACAGAAGAAAACAAGCAGAGAAAACACTTTGATGAAGAAGAAACTAAGAGTAGCACACTAGGACGGATTGGAATAACGCAAGCTATGCTCGAGCCACGAAGAGTCTGAAATGACAAGCTGTAACATTTTATTTTTACCATGTCCTCCTTGATTTTGTTTATTGAGCGTGATTTATTTCGGATCTGGATCATCGTCCGACCCAAATCATCAGTCTTACAGAAGAAAACAAGCAGAAAAAACACTTTGATGAAGAAGAAACTAAGAGTAGCACACTAGGACGGATTGGAATAACGCAAGCTATGCTCGAGCCACGAAGAGTCTGAAATGACAAGCTATAACATTTTATTTTTACCATGTCCTCCTTGATTTTGTTTATTGAGCGTGATTTATTTCGGATCTGGATCATCGTCCGACCCAAATCATCAGTCTTACAGAAGAAAACAAGCAGAAAAAACACTTTGATGAAGAAGAAACTAAGAGTAGCACACTAGGACGGATTGGAATAACGCAAGCTATGCTCGAGCTACGAAGAGTCTGAAATGACAAGCTATAACATTTTATTTTTACCATGTCCTCCTTGATTTTGTTTATTGAGCGTGATTTATTTCGGATCTGGATCATCGTCCGACCCAAATCATCAGTCTTACAGAAGAAAACAAGCAGAAAAAACACTTTGATGAAGAAGAAACTAAGAGTAGCACACTAGGACGGATTGGAATAACGCAAGCTATGCTCGAGCCACGAAGAGTCTGAAATGACAAGCTGTAACATTTTATTTTTACCATGTCCTCCTTGATTTTGTTTATTGAGCGTGATCTATTTCGGATCTGGATCATCGTCCGACCCAAATCATCAGTCTTACAGAAGAAAACAAGCAGAAAAAACACTTTGATGAAGAAGAAACTAAGAGTAGCACACTAGGACGGATTGGAATAACGCAAGCTATGCTCGAGCCACGAAGAGTCTGAAATGACAAGCTATAACATTTTATTTTTACCATGTCCTCCTTGATTTTGTTTATTGAGCGTGATTTATTTCGGATCTGGATCATCGTCCGACCCAAATCATCAGTCTTACAGAAGAAAACAAGCAGAAAAAACACTTTGATGAAGAAGAAACTAAGAGTAGCACACTAGGACGGATTGGAATAACGCAAGCTATGCTCGAGCCACGAAGAGTCTGAAATGACAAGCTATAACATTTTATTTTTACCATGTCCTCCTTGATTTTGTTCATTGAGCGTGATTTATTTCGGACCTGGATCATCGTCCGACCCAAATCATCAGTCTTACAGAAGAAAACAAGCAGAAAAAACACTTTGATGAAGAAGAAACTAAGAGTAGCACACTAGGACGGATTGGAATAACGCAAGCTATGCTCGAGCCACGAAGAGTCTGAAATGACAAGCTATAACATTTTATTTTTACCTTGTCCTCCTTGATTTTGTTTATTGAGCGTGATTTATTTCGGATCTGGATCATCGTCCGACCCAAATCATCAGTCTTACAGAAGAAAACAAGCAGAAAAAACACTTTGATGAAGAAGAAACTAAGAGTAGCACACTGGGACGAATTGGAATAACGCAAGCTATGCTCGAGCCATGAAGAGTCTGAAATGACAAGCTATAACATTTTATTTTTACCATGTCCTCCTTGATTTTGTTTATTGAGCGTGATTTATTTCGGATCTGGATCATCGTCCGACCCAAATCATCAGTCTTACAGAAGAAAACAAGCAGAAAAAACACTTTGATGAAGAAGAAACTAAGAGTAGCACACTAGGACGGATTGGAATAACGCAAGCTATGCTCGAGCCACGAAGAGTCTGAAATGACAAGCTGTAACATTTTATTTTTACCATGTCCTCCTTGTTTTGTTTATTGAGCGTGATTTATTTCGGATCTGGATCATCGTCCGACCCAAATCATCAGTCTTACAGAAGAAAACAAGCAGAGAAAACACTTTGATGAAGAAGAAACTAAGAGTAGCACACTAGGACGGATTGGAATAACGCAAGCTATGCTCGAGCCACGAAGAGTCTGAAATGACAAGCTGTAACATTTTATTTTTACCATGTCCTCCTTGATTTTGTTTATTGAGCGTGATCTATTTCGGATCTGGATCATCGTCCGACCCAAATCATCAGTCTTACAGAAGAAAACAAGCAGAAAAAACACTTTGATGAAGAAGAAACTAAGAGTAGCACACTAGGACGGATTGGAATAACGCAAGCTATGCTCGAGCCACGAAGAGTCTGAAATGACAAGCTATAACATTTTATTTTTACCATGTCCTCTTTGATTTTGTTTATTGAGCGTGATTTATTTCGGATCTGGATCATCGTCCGACCCAAATCATCAGTCTTACAGAAGAAAACAAGCAGAAAAAACACTTTGATGAAGAAGAAACTAAGAGTAGCACACTAGGACGGATTGGAATAACGCAAGCTATGCTCGAGCCACGAAGAGTCTGAAATGACAAGCTATAACATTTTATTTTTACCATGTCCTCCTTGATTTTGTTTATTGAGCGTGATTTATTTCGGATCTGGATCATCGTCCGACCCAAATCATCAGTCTTACAGAAGAAAACAAGCAGAAAAAACACTTTGATGAAGAAGAAACTAAGAGTAGCACACTAGGACGGATTGGAATAACGCAAGCTATGCTCGAGCCACGAAGAGTCTGAACTGACAAGCTATAACATTTTATTTTTACCTTGTCCTCCTTGATTTTGTTTATTGAGCGTGATTTATTTCGGATCTGGATCATCGTCCGACCCAAATCATCAGTCTTACAGAAGAAAACAAGCAGAAAAAACACTTTGATGAAGAAGAAACTAAGAGTAGCACACTAGGACGGATTGGAATAACGCAAGCTATGCTCGAGCCACGAAGAGTCTGAAATGACAAGCTGTAACATTTTATTTTTACTATGTCCTCCTTGTTTTGTTTATTGAGCGTGATTTATTTCCGATCTGGATCATCGTCCGACCCAAATCATCAGTCTTACAGAAGAAAACAAGCAGAAAAAACACTTCGATGAAGAAGAAACTAAGAGTAGCACACTAGGACGGATTGGAATAACGCAAGCTATGCTCGAGCCACGAAGAGTCTGAAATGACAAGCTATAACATTTTATTTTTACCATGTCCTCCTTGATTTTGTTTATTGAGCGTGATTTATTTCGGATCTGGATCATCGTCCGACCCAAATCATCAGTCTTACAGAAGAAAACAAGCAGAAAAAACACTTTGATGAAGAAGAAACTAAGAGTAGCACACTAGGACGGATTGGAATAACGCAAGCTATGCTCGAGCCACGAAGAGTCTGAAATGACAAGCTATAACATTTTATTTTTACCATGTCCTCCTTGATTTTGTTTATTGAGCGTGATTTATTTCGGATCTGGATCATCGTCCGACCCAAATCATCAGTCTTACAGAAGAAAACAAGCAGAAAAAACACTTTGATGAAGAAGAAACTAAGAGTAGCACACTAGGACGGATTGGAATAACGCAAGCTATGCTCGAGCCACGAAGAGTCTGAACTGACAAGCTATAACATTTTATTTTTACCTTGTCCTCCTTGATTTTGTTTATTGAGCGTGATTTATTTCGGATCTGGATCATCGTCCGACCCAAATCATCAGTCTTACAGAAGAAAACAAGCAGAAAAAACACTTTGATGAAGAAGAAACTAAGAGTAGCACACTAGGACGGATTGGAATAACGCAAGCTATGCTCGAGCCACGAAGAGTCTGAAATGACAAGCTATAACATTTTATTTTTACCATGTCCTCCTTGATTTTGTTTATTGAGCGTGATTTATTTCGGATCTGGATCATCGTCCGACCCAAATCATCAGTCTTACAGAAGAAAACAAGCAGAAAAAACACTTTGATGAAGAAGAAACTAAGAGTAGCACACTAGGACGGATTGGAATAACGCAAGCTATGCTCGAGCCACGAAGAGTCTGAAATGACAAGCTATAACATTTTATTTTTACCATGTCCTCCTTGATTTTGTTTATTGAGCGTGATTTATTTCGGATCTGGATCATCGTCCGACCCAAATCATCAGTCTTACAGAAGAAAACGAGCAGAAAAAACACTTTGATGAAGAAGAAACTAAGAGTAGCACACTAGGACGAATTGGAATAACGCAAGCTATGCTCGAGCCACGAAGAGTCTGAAATGACAAGCTGTAACATTTTATTTTTACCATGTCCTCCTTGATTTTGTTTTTTGAGCGTGATTTTTTTCGGATCTGGATCATCGTCTGACTCAAATCATCAGCCTTACAGAAGAAAACAAGCAGAAAAAACACTTTGATGAAGAAGAAACTAAGAATAGCACACTAGGACGGATTGGAATAACGCAAGCTATGCTCGAGCCACGAAGAGTCTGAAATGACAAGCTATAACATTTTATTTTTACCATGTCCTCCTTGATTTTGTTTATTGAGCGTGATTTATTTCGGATCTGGATCATCGTCCGACCCAAATCATCAGTCTTACAGAAGAAAACAAGCAGAAAAAACACTTTGATAAAGAAGAAACTAAGAGTAGCACACTAGGATGGATTGGAATAACGCAAGCTATGCTCGAGCCACGAAGAGTCTGAAATGACAAGCTATAACATTTTATTTTTACCATGTCCTCCTTGATTTTGTTTATTGAGCGTGATTTATTTCGGATCTGGATCATCGTCCGACCCAAATCATCAGTCTTACAGAAGAAAACGAGCAGAAAAAACACTTTGATGAAGAAGAAACTAAGAGTAGCACACTAGGACGAATTGGAATAACGCAAGCTATGCTCGAGCCACGAAGAGTCTGAAATGACAAGCTATAACATTTTATTTTTACCATGTCCTCCTTGATTTTGTTTATTGAGCGTGATTTATTTCGGATCTGGATCATCGTCCGACCCAAATCATCAGTCTTACAGAAGAAAACAAGCAGAAAAAACACTTTGATAAAGAAGAAACTAAGAGTAGCACACTAGGATGGATTGGAATAACGCAAGCTATGCTCGAGCCACGAAGAGTCTGAAATGACAAGCTATAACATTTTATTTTTACCATGTCCTCCTTGATTTTGTTTTTTGAGCGTGATTTTTTTCGGATCTGGATCATCGTCTGACCCAAATCATCAGCCTTACAGAAGAAAACAAGCAGAAAAAACACTTTGATGAAGAAGAAACTAAGAATAGCACACTAGGACGGATTGGAATAACGCAAGCTATGCTCGAGCCACGAAGAGTCTGAAATGACAAGCTATAACATTTTATTTTTACCATGTCCTCCTTGATTTTGTTTATTGAGCGTGATTTATTTCGGATCTGGATCATCGTCCGACCCAAATCATCAGTCTTACAGAAGAAAACGAGCAGAAAAAACACTTTGATGAAGAAGAAACTAAGAGTAGCACACTAGGACGAATTGGAATAACGCAAGCTATGCTCGAGCCACGAAGAGTCTGAAATGACAAGCTGTAACATTTTATTTTTACCATGTCCTCCTTGATTTTGTTTTTTGAGCGTGATTTTTTTCGGATCTGGATCATCGTCTGACCCAAATCATCAGCCTTACAGAAGAAAACAAGCAGAAAAAACACTTTGATGAAGAAGAAACTAAGAATAGCACACTAGGACGGATTGGAATAACGCAAGCTATGCTCGAGCCACGAAGAGTCTGAAATGACAAGCTATAACATTTTATTTTTACCATGTCCTCCTTGATTTTGTTTATTGAGCGTGATTTATTTCGGATCTGGATCATCGTCCGACCCAAATCATCAGTCTTACAGAAGAAAACGAGCAGAAAAAACACTTTGATGAAGAAGAAACTAAGAGTAGCACACTAGGACGAATTGGAATAACGCAAGCTATGCTCGAGCCACGAAGAGTCTGAAATGACAAGCTATAACATTTTATTTTTACCATGTCCTCCTTGATTTTGTTTATTGAGCGTGATTTATTTTGGATCTGGATCATCGTCCGACCCAAATCATCAGTCTTACAGAAGAAAACAAGCAGAAAAAACACTTTGATAAAGAAGAAACTAAGAGTAGCACACTAGGATGGATTGGAATAACGCAAGCTATGCTCGAGCCTTGGAGAGTCTGAAATGACAACCTATGACATTTTTTTTTTGACCATGTTCTCCTTGATTTTGTTTATTGAGCGTGATTTATCTGGGGTCTGAGAAGAAGAAACTAAGAGTAACGCACTAGGACTGACTGGAATAACGCATGCTATACTCGAGCCACGAAGTCTCCAGTGACAAATTATAACACTTTTTTTTTACCATGTTTTCTTTGAATTTGTTTATTGAGCGTGGTTTATCACGGATCTGGATCATTGTACGACCCTGATCATCGATATTACAGAAGAAAACAAGCATAAAAAACACTTTCACAAAGAAAAAAGTAAGGACAGTAGAGTCCATGTGTGACGAAGTGTTACAGAGGGAAAATGGAAGTCATCAAATTCTTTCCGCACCCCTAAACAAGTCATTGACATTCGTGAAAATTAGTAGCAATCCGAAAGGAAATGGTAGTAAGATTCATTACATCATGTAACGATCCTCCCCTAGGATTTTTCATCCCCCCAAAACTTCTGTAACTCAAAGCTTCCCATTCCACCTTACTTCAGAGATATCACTCGTTTTAACCTCTGAAAGGCTCGTCACCGCCAGCAGAACACAATCTTGTGTCCTCGCTTGATCTGACGTCGCCTTTGCAATTGAACGAAAAAATGAAAACTTAAATGAACCGCTGGGAAGCCATGCCGCAGGGTAAACGAACAGCATCGTCGTATCTCTTTGAACTAAAACTTGAGTGGAAGCAACAGTTGTTGGTAAACAAGTTTGTCGGGGCTCTCGCTGTTTGGACGCCCGACGTCGTATCGAGAGAATCCGTTCCCGAGCAATATCACGATGAAAATGCTTGACTCGTCTTCGACTGAATTCAAACTTTTTATTGACCACTCGTAGAATTCAAGAATCACACAAAGATGAATTTGTACTTCCTTGTATATTCTACATCGATTATCACAGCTTTTTTTTCGTGACTCTCCGGTTCTTCTCGTCATCTTCCCAGGGTTTTTTTACTACTTCCAATTACCGGAACCTTTTACGTTAGATTTATGAAGAAATGTTGTGAGAAAATTATTTATGACGCTCCCAAGCCGCTGCCATCTGCTTTTGCTCCGCACCAAGAAGCACAGGGAAAGTTTAATAGGTCCAAAGCTCCTCTGCGAAATGTTTGGCCGGACCTGCATCCGGTGCTGCTTCCTCCAGAATTTCGCTAAGTAACTGTTTTTGTTTTCAAAGGCGCCCTAACTTGCAAGACGGGATTATCGACGCGTTACAAATTTTGAATAAGGCGCTGAAGTATTAAGTATTCAACAATTATTGCTGATATAACGAATTTTCAGTTCGTTTCACGCAGCATGGGAAAATTTTCATGGAAAAAACATGAAAATTGCAAAAAAAACAATTTGACTCGAAGCCAGTAAAGGCAAACGTGAAGTGCACAGAAAAACATGAAGGAAAAAAGCTGGTTCGCTATGAATACAAATCACGCTAATTAAAACTCGCCGGATCAACCCTTTGGGTTCCAGCGATGCTTTTCAACCTCTCGTCATATCCAGCACCGCCACAACACGCTTTTCTTCCGCTTCTTCAACGACGTTTCTCCGACGGAGGGAAAATTTTCACTTTTACCTGCAACAAAATCTGCGGTGGTTTGAGCAAAGTGCCAGTCCCACGTTTGACACCACCTGACTCAGATTCGTGGCTCCTCACGGTGTGGCCGAAATTAATTTTTCGCCCCGAGCGTTAAGTAACCCGCAAAAAGCTCGCGCTGAAGAATACCAGTAAAATGATAATTGAAAAGAAATCTTCATTTGTCGAATCCAAATTAGTTGCTTTCGGTAGGATTTGTTTCTTGGTTTCGAAAACAGCGATTTATTTCTATCGCCTCCTCTCGGGAGTCTTCATTTCCGATGGCGCTGTATTAAAATCACGGCTGGCATTTCGCAGTTTCCTACTTGCGCTAACTAGTAGGGTAAGGGCGGAGCGATTGAGTGTATAAAGGGTTCGCAAAGTGACTGGAATTGTCGCGCAGCGGAGTTTACGAGCCAGGGTATTGCTAATATCCAAGGCCCGGAGGAGAAAACCACGCTCACCCCCAAGTGGAGACGTCTCCTTAACCCAACCCCTCGCGACATTTTTAGTGGCCATCAAAAACCAGAGCCAGCTTAATTATGGAGTCGAGAACTTGAGCGGCTTCTACGCGTTCGCGACGGAAACGTACTTTTTCGGGGGTTGGGGGATGAAAATACAGCCCGTAGCGCACGGCGAATACAATATCCGAAGCTGAGGGACCTCCCGCTTTCCTCAGTGTTCGGATTTTTCCTCCGCTTCGGTTCGCAAAAATAACGAGGCATTGTCTCAATGTTTATTTTGCGATACGTTTTTCCTTTGGCGTTGAAAGTTTTCGCGACGATCCGTGTGGAAGAGGGAATGAACGAAATTTTTTTCATGTTTGCAGTCGTGTGGGTGTTGAGGGGCGTTGGCGGAAAAAAGTTTCTGGAGCGATTTTTCGGAGATTTATATTTCTTTCGGGATCTCGTCACTTTCAATTTCGATTCAGGAGCATCACTTCTCCTACCCCACCTCCTCCCTCTCTTCTTCCCGACACGACACGTCACAAATCTACCGAAACGAGGTACACGAGTGTACCTAAAGTCACTCTCCGAAAATGTTTTCTCTCGATCCCGAAACGTCCCTTCGAGGAAAAAGTATTCCCTCCAAATCCCACACCCAAGCCCTCCATCCGGCAACGTAGTCAAATGCCACCCCCTGAAATAAGACGTCCCACGAAAACTCAGTATGCAAAACCCGCTCATTATCAAAAGCCCCCTCGTAAATTCGAAAAGTGCTCCGCAATTCTTTCCTGTCCACTCAAGCCCCACTTATCCGAGATTGCGAGACCCTCGCGCTTCGGGGAAAAGTAATGCATAACCCGTTGGGCAATCGCTATCGGGTGAGCAATGGCCTGGGACTCGTATTAGTTCCGATTGCCATTAACCTTTCCAGCGCTGATAATTAAACCGCCCCGAGAATATAATCGATACGCCGGGGGTACAGGTGCTGTTTCCCCCCTGATTTAAGAAGTTCATTACCCAATGAACAGATGTGCGACGACTCCTCGACCCCTCCGGCCCACCCAGAGCCTAATTTCCCGCTTCGTCCGAACCGATAATCAATATTTTTAATTATTGCATTATTCTTTAATCAGCCTGAGGCTAATACGGGGCGAATATTTCAGCGCCCGCTGGCTCGGGGCGAATTGAATTCCGGGCATTTTCCGAGTTTCGGGAATGTTTTCCTTCGCTCACGGCGTCATCGGTCGAAAATTGCCTGAGGAACTGCTTTGAGCTTTTAATCTCCGAAGACGGAGTCGGCGGAAAATGCTGGCAGCCCCAACTACCCTTTTGTTCCTTCCCGTGACTTTTTGCTTGGTTTTTTTCTTTTTTCGTTTTTCGCCGTGAGTTAGTGGCAAGAGATAACAGAGAAAGAATTAAGATCCACGAGCACGTTGCTAATGTATGCGACGAAGGCGACGTGGATTTGTGTTTTTTTCTTTGGTTCCGTTCCTTAAAATCCGAGACCTTAATGGCTGAGGGCGAAGTTTTCTGGCGACGTGTTTCTGGCGATGTATTCTGTTGAGGCGAGAAGGGGTCGGTCGTGTTTTAGTGGGGTGTTGGTATAGGGAGAATTTTTGGGGATAATTTTCATTATTGATGAGGAATTACTATATTTTGAGAAATATTGGTAAAATTAAGAGCGCATGACATAAATTTTTCAGACATTATTAATATATTCGGCAATTCAATCTCATTTTTCAATTGCATCATCATCTATCAAGCGATAGGTGGATGATTTTCTTTTCCTTTTTAATCTAGTAAATAGACATATTGATTGTTCTGAAATCAGAAGTCAAGTTCCTTGGACTTCCCTGAACGAGACAATTAGGAGCTCATTGGAAAAGCTGTTTTCTGTCAAAACACATCACATTTAATAATGGGTTGAATGAGTCAATCGCTAGAATGTAAAATGCGAATTATTTTCCAGATGGCTTGGATTGTTCTGAGAAAACATATTTTTCGATATTTAGGAGTACAGTGTGAAAATAATATAGGCTACCGGTTCTCTAAGTTAATTACATTGGTGCCTGATTACCAAAGTTCAGATTGATTTTTAAATATGTATGGAGAATCGGAAGTTCTGAAATTCGTAAAACATATGACTTTGAGTATTTTCAAGAATTTTCAGTGGAAGAGTATTTTTGAAGGTAGTTGGTATTTTATACTTTTCAGTATATTAGGTATTTGTCGTATTTTTTTAGTATTTTTACAGTTCGGGCGATTTTCAGGCATTTTGGTCGATTTAATTATCCATACATATCTAGAATTCAATGCTTTGTGATAATAATTCAAGGTTTTGTAGAGATTTAGCAATTACATTTTTATTACAGAAAATTATATCTACATGTATTTTCCATATTTTTTTGACTTGTAGAATTTTCAGTATTCTTTTAAGTTTTTGGGTTTAATAAAATTAAGTAGCATTTCCAAACCTCCTTATAGACACCAATTTTTTTTTTTTAAATTCAAGTATAAATAAATTAAAATTTGATATTTCAAAATACAAAATTGAATATATATTCCTATGTCGTTTTTCAGAATTGAATCCTCGGGGTAAAATATTTGCATAATCATTGCTATTTTCATTAATTATGGTAAAAATCAAGTCTCCGTAAATTTGATTTCTTTTTATATTACTGTAATTCTGAGTGTTCTTGACATTTCTCAGGATTGATGTAGTTTTTAGTAGATTTTACAATATTCTTCTTGATTTTAGCGCGCACTTTTTCCGTAGATTCCTAGTGTTTGGAAGAATTCTGAAAATTTCAGTATTTTCGATCTTTTTTTAATAAAATTAGGTAGCATTTTTTCTGTTCTTTATAGATACTTACTATTTTAATAAATTCCAATAGAAATGGCTAGAATTTTTTACTGTAGAATGGAAAATTTAGAATATTTTCATTATTTCGATTAATTTAACTAAGAAGAACCTTTGAAGATTTCAATAATTCAGAAGATTACTATAACTTTTGATTCATTCTGTGTTTTCTCGATATTTATTAATTTTTATTGAATTTTCTCGTGTTTTGGCAGATTTCTATGAGTCTATTCATAATTGGTAGTTTTAAAATGAAAATTATTCTCTAGATTTTTTTGCATTTCTAATAATTCCCCAAAAGATAATATTTTTACGGAATGTAGGTATTTTATAGACTGCAATTTTTTTTTCATATTTTTCAGGGTTTAGTATATTTCGTTATATTTTCTGATACGATTCTCCTAAATTTTTGGTAAATTTGTGTAGACTACTTGGTAAATTCTGAATTTGAGACTTCAAACTTGAAAAAAGTATAGGTTCTGGATATTCGAAAAAATGTTCCAGTATACCCTTTTTTTGTAAATTTCTAGTGTGTTTCAAATACCTGTAAGCATTTCAGTATTTCTCATGGTTTTAAGTAGGATTTGCAAGGTTCTGTATAGACATCAATTTTTTCTACGATACACATCTTAAATACGATTTACTCTAGAATCTAAGATTTTAGAAGATCCAAGTGTTTTCAATAATTTTTCAGAAATCAGTGGTGAGTTAAAAAATTAAGAGTATTCTATGAATTTCCAACAGATTGATTTAATTTACTCATTTATTCATTTCTATATTCATTTAATTCTTCATTCATTCGTTCATTTATCTATTCACTTCTTTATACATTTATTTGTTTATTTACTTAATAGTTTCTTCATTAATTATCCATATTCATTGAAAAACCCAATCATATCATTGAATTTTCTAGTTTTCGGATGAATTCCCAAGTAAATTTTTAAAATTTAATGCTGTAAGATAAAAAGTTGCATAAATCCGTATTCTTCATTTCTATTTTTTTTTTTTTTTTTTGTGCATATAACATATACAGAATGTCAATGCTTTTCAAATTCCTATTTTTTCGGGTTTTTTTCAATTTATTTTTCATCAACAATGGAATTTAGCAGTATTTTTAGAACTGAATGGAAAAATGCATGCACTGCAATTTTGCGCATCACCAGAAACTATGATGATTAATTAAATGTTGGTTTTGATAATTCACGAAAAATTATGATCTTCTATGTTTCTTCGAACAAAAATTGCACTTTTCTTGAAGCTGAATATCCATTTTTGTTTCAAAAAAAATTTAAATTATTTCAGTTGCATCTAATCTAGTTACCTCCTTTTTTTTTCATTTTATTGATTTATATTGGAAAATAAAATCATTTTTTCGAGTTATCGTCTGTAAAAGATCAAAGGAAAAAGGCAGTAGCCGAAAAATTGCAAGACGTCGAACGAAAAGTGAAAAAGTTGGCTGGTTTTTACCCTACAGACCGAAAGCTCGCAAGCCAGCCGCTTGCACGCGCGCATGCATATTGTGAAGAAAATAGCACTGTCTCGCCCTGGCGACGAAATTAGATTTCGTTCAAGTAGGAGGCGTTCAGAAACTACGTGGCCTGACCTCTCCACCGTTCTTATCTCGTCCCCCCTTTCTTCCTGCGATTTCGCCTTCGCAGAGATTCCGCAACCTCTCGGGACCCCCCGTGCTCCGGAAAACTATTATGCATATTTCCTCGATTTTCGGAGGATTTTTCTCTCTTCATCTCCGCGCAGTTCAACTTCACTTTTTCCCGTTACAATCTACCATAGAGAAGGAAAAAAAGAATGAATATCTATCGAAGTAACTGAAAATTCCTAATACTTGATCGAAGAACAAAGGGAAATATTTCATTTTTTCATGAAATTTGTTAGGTACAAGTTTACAAGCGTTAATTCTGTCAAAAAAAAATTTTAAAAAAACCGAACCTCAGTGATCCATATTTTCGTTAACATATAATTTCTGCTTGCACCACAAGGAAGTATTCTCGAAACGCAGATCTTGGATATTTCGCAGGAGGAACTTTTAATTCAACTTCCATTCCATTTCCTTGAATTTTGATCAAGTTACCTTTTTTGCGTCGTGGGGGAAAGAGCCCTTGCCTCTGCAAGAGATGATACCGCGCGATAAAAACGTTACGACACTTGGCGAGACTCGGATCGTGTCAAGGGTTCGATTACGGCATTGTATCGTAATGTTTGTGGGCGTGAGTGGGTTGCGTTTCTTTTGTTTTTACGACCAAATCCTGGGACTCGTTATTGGCCCACCACAACTTTTCCGTGATATGCAAATCGTCAAGTTTGGTAATCGTCAAAGAGAAAGCAGAAGTGATACATTGATACAAAAACTGTATATCTGGATATTTTGCGTCTTGCGCTTGAAATTTTTTTTTCGGGGACTGGTATTTTTGCTTTTTTTCGTAAATGTACGTCAGGCCTCCCGTCAAATAGCTATGCTATTTTTGTAAGAATATACCAAAACATACAGAATGTTTGAAAAACCACAACGGTGTATCGTGAGCGATATTTGTGAATTTCTTCGGAAAAGAAACTTTGTGTCGGATATTAGGTGTTGATTGATAATTGATAATTGTACGCAGAGCTCGCTCTACTCAAGAAGAAAGAGCTTCTGTAACTGTATGAAATCTAATTTCAAGGATATGATACAAACATCCTGGGAAACGTACAGGAATTAACGACGTGGGAAAGAATCGTCGTGAAGAAAACGATGTCGTAAATTGTTGTAAAAAATGCACCGTTAAAGCCAAGAACCACTTCAATCTTCGAGATTACCTTCGATTTGCATAATCATTGCATCCACTCCAAGTGAACTTTTCGTCTTATCGCAATATCATACTCAATATTTCGCAAATCTCGTTGCATAAAAAAATCAAGACAGATACGAAGAGCAGTTTTTTCGAAAACTCTCCAAGTGCATAAAATATCTGCATTATGGATATCCATTTCAGCTTGACTGCTGAATGGAATTGCATCATCCCTCTAAACTGTTCCAGATTTCAATGTCTACTCACCGATCGGAAAATTGGCGTAACGTCCCAGTGTCGAAATGCTGAAGAAACTCGTGCGGGTATTATAAATAACGAAACGAACACTCTATATGTACAAAATTCATATATTTACACGTGCTGGATGTAACGCGGATTCGAACAATAACTCATACACGAAGCGTATACGCGATGCCTTAAGAGTAGAATAAATTAATTCATAGTTTGGGTAGACGGTTATGTTATGGCTTGCGGAATTCGCAGTACTTTCTTCAAACGCATTTCCCGATTGCACACAATGATAAGACAAATGAATTCAACACAAAATGCGTTTACGTCGGTCTGAACTTTCACCTGATTAGACGTTGATCATCCACGAATGGGAAATGAATACATGCGGGCACACACGGTAACGAGCACACAGATAATCGGGACCTAATAACCTAGACGAGCATTCGCGCACATTTTACGCTGCATTTCGTAGATCCTTTCAATCGAGGAGGCTGAAAGCGAATTCGACAACCGCAACTCGCTCCATCACCGTTCACCGCTTAGCCATGAAAAATATTTGATTGTTCGCTCGAGAGAACAAATATATTTGCAACACTTTCACGTCGAATCCGTTATTTATGCATCGACGCGAAAAGTTGGGAAACCCGACAATGTGAAAATAAAGTGGGAACAGATGGGAAACGGCGATTCGGCCAGCCTTCAATTCGCTTCCAGCGGCTGTGTCAAGATCGAGGCTTCGGTGTATGCGAGCTGACCCGAAAGGTCCGGGAATAGCATCCACTTTCATCGAGTATATGCCTTCGGGCAAGAAGAGCCTGACATTGAATATTCGAGAGAGTGAAGCAGTCCCTGCTAAGTATCCTCGTTACTTTCTCCATAACCGGTAATTGACGTCGACAACAGAGATGCTCGATTCTGCCTTGTACGCGTTTTCGACATCATTCGCTGGACAGTCTTTATACATACCGGAATTCGACTTTGGCACTGTAGAACGGTCATTCCTTTACTATTATACAACGGATTGAGCATTTGCCGAAAAAAAAAATGAACACGTAACAAATCCACGAAGAGAAAGTAGGATGTTACACTTATGAATCTGCAGGACTCCCGCGGTACTGACGCGTGTAATTTATGTGCGAGATAAGTTATCATTACGTGGCACGCGGGGCTTTCAAACAGGAGGAAAGAACGCCATGTTTCATGGGTGATGTGCGAAAAAATTTAAGGTGCAAATCGTTTCTGAACCTGTGACATTTTTCGACGATCAATAGACGCACCATAAATTTCACCCCACATTACAAACAATTGAACATACTTATAAGGAAATCAATGACTTATGTTCTCGTTAGTTACCGGCATCTTCTCCGTGGTGACAGGTTCGCCCATAACCACCATGGCGTCTTTTTTGGCACTGCTCTCCTTGAAATTGTGATTAACATACAAGGCGATCACATCTTGAGGATCTTCTTCCGGGACCGCGCTGTTTCTCGCATCCACAGTCTGGCTGTCATCGTCTTTCTTCGACTGCGCAACAGCCTTCACCTTCTCACTCCCTTCTGGATACAAGTCATTCGGAAGCTGCTGAACCTGGTTGACGTTATCGGATTGGACTTGATTCGCGCCATCCCGCTGCTCGATGACTGCTAGCACATCCTGAAGGAGCCCGCCTTTCAGAATGTCTTCGTGTTTCACTCTGTCATCCGAGTTCTCCGTCCCCAAGGAACCGCTTGCAGGCTGGATCTGAAGAGAGTACCTTCCTCTGGCCCCATCAACTTCGTAACCATTGGACCTTTGTGCGCTTCTGCCATCTTCTGTCTGGACAATCTGAGCGGTGATGACTTCTTCGGAAGGCACGCTGGAAACCGCAGTGTAGCCTTGAGCTGACAAGGCTGCAGCCAAATCGTCATTGTTGGGATACAGATGATTGGAAGCGGCACCCTGCAAATTCCCTTGGTCGAAAGCTGTGGGTGTGTGCAAAGAAGAAGAAGCGCCAAGAGGTTGTCCGTAGCTGTCCCTCAGCTCGCCGCTCTGCTGCTCGTCATGTTGAAGGTCCAGCTGGTGGATCGATGGGGCGTCGTGCAGCGGAATGACCGAGTTTTCCGAAGGGGTAGACGCAAGATTGTGTCGTGCGAAGTCTGAAAACTGTTGTCCCTGGAGGTTCTGGATGTTCCCGGCCACATCTTGATTGTACTGCACGTTTCCCTGCAAATGTCCAAGACCGCAATTGATACCGTGACCAGCGCTATCGGGATAACCGAAGGCTGGTGTACCCTGAATGCCGCCAAGTTCTAAATTTCCCACGGGTTCCAAAGTTGCCGGAATATCCAATACAATGGTAGGTAAATTTTGAGGTTTTCGGGCCGAATGTGGCGGTGCAGATGGGTTATGATGCTTGCAGTTAACTACTGGCGTTCCAGAAATTACCTTCGGAAAGGCCAATGTTACGTCAACGTGTGCATCAGGATTCCCAAGGTAAACGTTACCTTCGCCGATATTTTTCGAACCTAATGATCCGGTACTTACGGGAAGTGACTGGTGAAAGTCTACGGGCGGGTTTAAGAAAGGTGCTTGTGGGTCGGGAGACAACATTAGGCGAAGGTTCTGTGGCATTTGGTCGAAAGATTGGGCTGATGGGTTTCCCATGAATCGGACGGTTGAGAAGCCGGAAACAACATTCTTGATTTTGTTTCTGAAACTGTTGACAGGTCGAGGAGGTCGGGGGGGATTCATTGGGAAGTAAGGGTTGATGAATGGTTGTTGAGGGCCCGGTCGAGCAAGTGGTGCGCCGTATTCGGGTTGGGGAAGTGGCAATGCGGGTGCAGGTTGTCCGTATTCGGGAGATGGTGCTGGAAGAACTGAAGGTCCTGAAGGTCCTGAAGGTCCCGATGGTGCTGAAGGTGCTGAAGGTACGCCATACTGAGTTAGAGGTGGTCCATATTGATTGGATGGTGGGGATGATGGACTGGGTTGTTGAGATGATTTGGGAGGACCATACTCGCGGGGGGGTACCTGTGAAACAAAAAATGTATTAGGCCACGGTTTTCAACGGTTAGTTATTCATTTTGAAAAAAATTCAATGTCATGGATAAGTTCGTAACTGATGAGTGGAAATTTATGATACAAAATTTTGTAAACCTCAAGTTTCTAGCCGAAACTCTTCGATTTCGTTTCAAAATGGTGATACTAAAATTTTTGAGATTTATTTATTATATACCTAATAAAAACATTATTATTTTCAGGTGGTCTAGATTCGCATTGCATGCGTTACATTGAATGTAATGCATCCAAAGTTTAATTTTTTCATCGGTTTTATGGATTACGATTTCTTTTATTTCTTCCTGATTTTGAAAAATTTTTTCCACAAAAATTATTGTTTTTGTTGTTCTTTCTATGATGTTTCGGTGTTTTATTTGTCTAAATTATTTCCGTAAAAATATTGCCAAATTCGGGAAGAAATTTTGGACCTAACATGTAATATTTATGCATGATACTTTTTCAATTTCAAATATTTAATTCCTTACTAATGCTCCTTAAATTTATTCCATTTTTTTTATGTATCGAAATAATTTCATGGATATTGAAGTTCAGATTCAAAAGAAAAAATTTTCAAAAAATTGTCCCTTTTACAAAAAAAATATTCGAAAATCATAAAAAATTTTGCAAATTTAGTTTTTGCTTTAATTAAAACTAATAGTAAAAAGAAAAAAGAAATACAGAGAGTTGAGATTTATTTTATCCAAATACTACTAGGATTTAGAGTAACAAATACAAATATTTATCTCGGGAAGATGCCTATATGTAAGACTAATTTTTTATTTATGTTGTAGCTTTCTCCGCCATGAATCATTATGTACTTTACGATTTAATTTGTTTTTCTAAATTTTCCCAGAATTATGGCCCATTTGCGCTTTTATAATTATGAAACAAATGCCAACAATGTTTTATGGTCAATTAGTTCGATACATTCAGTAATACAAAAAGAATGAAAAATTGCCTAAATAAACTATAGAAAAATCATGCAATTATGCGCCAGTATAACCGGTTTGAAGCGAAGAAATTTAGTTTCACAAATACGAAATCATACAAAGACTTGTACAGATTTTGTGAAAAAATTGAGTTTTTAATAAGCATTTCAAATATAAACTGATAATAATCACTGGCTTTCATTTTACACGAAGATTTTCATAATGATGTTACGAGAAATAATGTGAAGTTAAATTTTAATCAACTTAGCGTAATGATTTCAAACAATAAAATTGCCTTTTGTGATTAACTAATTTTTCACTATAGATGAAATATTCTTTTCGAATCGATTCAATACACGCAAACAATTACAACAAAACGTATAAATATTAAGCATTTTTTATATTTTGAGTTAATTTCAAACTTGAATTTTAGTAGAAATTTGTTGATAATAAGTGTATGTAGAATGTTTTCTTACAATAAGGTTGAAAATTCTGATTTCAATTCACCTGTCTAGACAGCTACAGAAAAACGAAGTGAGAGAAAAAAAATTGCAGAAAGTTATGAAACATAATTACAGATACATCTTAATGATTTCTAATACTGGTTAATGAGATGCAGCATTATGTGATTCAAATTTCGATTATCAACAATAGGATAATTGGAAAATTTCGATTTTAAAAAAATTGTAAAACATTATCAAGCAATCGTACATTATAATTAAACAATCCTGATTATAAAAAAAAAAGTTTATTTTCAACTTTATCACTTTCGAATGACTTGAAAAGCATTTTTTTTTTTTTTTTAATTTCAAGACTCAATATTCTTACAACTTTACATTACATATTTTTAATATATGTATTGCATATGATGGAATTTAATTTTTGCGATTCCTAATGTCACTAAGTTTTGAATTGAAAAAAAAGCCTAACACTCCGAGTATATATTTTCAAAATTCTTCAGTTTATTTGAAAGTTTTGAAGAAAAAAAATAATTTTTTTATTCGATTATGGATTGAAGCTTTATTTTCTCATATTTTATACCTCAAGAATCAGAGTTTTGAAACATTTTTATAATACTTTTAAAAAATATATCTATACAGAATTGATGTTTATCGAATTCTCGAATATTTGTCTCGTATATGATTTATCAAACTTTCTTGATGTGTTTTCGAAATTGTTGCTGATTTTCATGATTTGATGCTTTGTCAAAATTTTAAGAATTTAGTCTTATAATTGATTTTTTAGAAAATCAGCAATTTTCTAAAAGGTTGCAGCTCATATCTTGTTCCCCTTTTTTTCACTAATAATTCACGTATTTTGTCATATTTTGATGGATTTCTATGTAAATTCCCATAGTTTTTAATTTAATATTGTTATAGCCTAGGTATTTTTTCATTATCTGGTATTTTCTGCATTTTTTTGATCTTCATGAAACATCGCAAGATATTTTCGTATTTTTAAAAATTTGATTGTATTTTCGTACATTGCTGAATAAATATCGCCCAGCCAACAAAACTTGAGGAGCGCTCTTGGGAGCAACCCTCTCCTTCTTCAATACTTTTTCGTTTTTCATATACATACACACCTTGAGAACATGTGGTTTAATGGAGCGAAGAGGTAGTAATTGATATATTTATTTAATGTTTGTGTGAGAAGCAGTGCATTGCACATGTTTGCGTGTACAAGATTTTTGGTCAAAGCTGGTCAAAGCTTGGTCAGTGCTAATGCATCCACCGAAAGCTTTGTTTTTATCGCACTTTGTCAGGGAAGTGCAAAGAACATTCACACAATCACAGCATTTTCGTAGTCAAGTTGGTCGACACCTCACTCTGCCTATCGTCATGCTTTTTCAGACATTTTTTTTATTAATTTGATATTTTTACATTATGACACAAGAGTAAAATGAAAAAATTGGGATCTAGAGATTCTGCTAGAAAATCATATGGATGTAATGAATAAGAAAAACGAAAATACAAAAATACTCGAAATACTAGATTTTGATGGGTTAAAGTTATTTGATTTTTTACAAAGTTATGTGATTCCAGGAATCTAAAAAATTAAATTTCTTGAGCTTCAAATTCTTAAAATATATGTTTATAAAAGTCTATGAAAAGATGAGAAAATTTTTCAAATCGTAAGATTTTGTAAAAAATACACAAAATATTGAGGGGATTCTATATCTATGAAGAAACTTTTTTTTGAAAAATTGATCGAAATACTTCAGAAATTTTGAAATTTCAATTCTATCCATTCTATCTTATTCTGGAAATTCAAAGAGAGATCTTTAAAAAAAACTCAAAAATTCTACAAAATTTTATAAATACTTAGAAACACAGAAAGAAACACGTGATGAAAAATACGTGTAAATATATAAAACATTGGAACTGAAGAAATGCAAAAGCTACTGGAATAAATAAAAATCTATCAAGACGCTGTTTTCTGGAAAATCCTGTAAAACACGGAAAACATCATGTTCAAATTCTAGAGTTCTTAATACTTGAAATATACACATCAATTTATGTTATAAAAATACTGAAATTATGTAAAATTACCAGAAAATCCTTTAATATTTCATGCATACTGAAAAATACGAAAGAAATTAAAATTCTGAAAATCTGGGTAGGTATGAAGATTCTTTCAAAAATCTATTAAATTTGCAAATGTTTCCTTGTGGCTAACATTGAATTATTTTCATATTCAGAAATTTAGTAAACTTGAAAAAAATATAAAAATTTAAACAAGCTGATTGATTTTTTCTCAGAGTAAAAAATTACGCATTGACATTTTTTATAATATCCGAAATAAACAATTTCTATAAAACAAAACCACGAGTACGTTGATATTGTTTTTTTCAGCCTTAATTTTTCGATTTCTAATTATTTGCATTCAATTCATTGCAAAACAAAAACGTAAAAGTAACAAGACCTAAGTTTCTTGAAGTACCCTTAGGTACCCTTTAGGTACCAGTTAAGTACTTTCCCAAATATCTACTCCTTTTCATTGAATATCGGGGAAACTTTTATTTTACCTTGTAAATAAAGTGTTTTTCTTCATTTCCCAGTGGTCAAACATCCGAAAAGATAGTGCATTAATTTTAAGAAACAACAACTAGAAATCCTAACTGTCAGATAAGTGTAGATAACGCACTTGTCATGCGGTAGATAACATTCAGATAATGCGCTACGCGGGAAAATTGAAATGCGCCATCAACTCAGTTGTTCTCACAGGGGCGTACGTAGTCGGGGCACATCAGTCCGCGTTTATTGTTTTTTTGGATAGTTCTATTGCATTTCGAGTGTTCCCAGAGTTTTCGAACTTTATACAGGACGTACATCGAAATTGTATTCAAATAATTTCAAGGTAAAATTAGATGTTAAACCCTCACCGTAAAATGTCGATGATAATCGTGAATGAAAAACGGAAATATTTTACACCGCACTTTTTTATACCTGTGAAATTTCTAGCAATCAAAAAATTCTCGATGAATTTGAATAATTTAAAGGTAAAATTAGTCGTAAGAACTCTCTACACAAAATTTCGATGTTCATCGTGTATAAAGTTCGGGAAAACTTGAGCAAAAATTTTCCAAATGTTAACTGTCTATTATTACATCATTATGGTCAAGTTCGAAAACGCTGGGAACACTCGAAATGCAATAGAACTATCCAAAAAAATAATAATCGCGGACTGATGTGCCCCGACTACGTACGCCCCTGTGAGAACAACTGCGTTTCACAAACAAAGGCTGAGAGTAAAAACCGAACTAGTAAGAGACAGATGAATGTAAAACTCCATGTTTTCTGTCTCTACTTGTTCGTTTTTTCCTCTCGGCCTGTCATATTCTATTATAATAATTTAATTTAATTATAAATATAAATTAAAATGCAACGTTATTCAAAATTTAATAATTTTTAAATAATTATTAATTTATTACCTTTAATGATTCTATGTTATGTTAATAAATAATACAATAAATAATGATATACAATTATATATAAAAATATAAATAACTCATATATATAATATCATAAATATTAATGTAAAGTATGTATGCATAATTGCATGTAGTATAATTCGATGATTAGAGGTTTTAGTTTCTTAAAGATTTCAAACATCTTCGTGTATTCTGATTTTTCTTCATAATTTAGAGAATTATACAATAATTAAAATGTTGGAGAATAATTTATACTCTTCTATGTACTACAATGTTCTATTAAAATAATTCAATTTAATTATAAACACATACCCAGCGAACCTGTGAGCTCGCAGCGTGCTCGCGGCGAGCGTGAAAATCAAAGTCGCTGCGAGCTCGCAGCGTTTTCATTATTTCCGCCCCTTTTCGAACTCGCCAGCGAGCTCGCAGACTACTCGCCACGAGCTCCAGAGTACTTCCAGTCGTTGATAATTATTAATATATATTTCAGGAAAATAAAAAGACAATTCATTATTTACAGTAAAAAGTAATCACAATGAAGCTGTGAAAACGATTATTTAATAAAAAAAAAAAAATTTCTTCCGGGTGGGAATCGATCACGTATTCTGCGGAGTTGAACGCCAAGAAGTATCATATTCATTAACATGAGACATGCACTTGATTTAAGCATTCTACACAAAACTCGAAACATGAGAAAAAAAAACCAGCAGCCATCTGGTGAGCGCCTGGGAAGAGCGCGCGAATTTTCAAAATTTGAATTACTTTATATTCGAATTTTGAAAATTCGCGCGCTCTCCCCAGGCGCTCACCAGATGGCTGCTGGTTTTTATTTTTCGTGTTTCAAGTTTTGTGTAGAATGCTTAAATCAAGTGCATGTCTCATGTTAAAGAATATGATACTTTTTGGCGTTCAACTCCGCAGAATACGTGATCGATTCCCACCCGGAAGAAATTTTTTTTTTTTATTAAATAATCGTTTTCACAGCTTCATTGTGATTACTTTTTACTGTAAATAATGAATTGTCTTTTTATTTTCCTGAAATATATATTAATAATTATCAACGACTGGAAGAACTCTGGAGCTCGTGGCGAGTTCGAAAAGGGGCGGAAATAATGAAAACGCTGCGAGCTCGCAGGTTCACTGGGTGGTATAATATAATGTCGTTATATATTCAATAATTTTTATATAATTATAACTTTATTTATATATATTTTTCTTTGCAATAATAATATGTGATAACATAAATAATGATAACAATTATATATAATGATATAAATAATAAAAAAAAATATCATAGGTAGTAATATAAAGTATGTATGTATAATAACGTATAGTATAATTCGATGATTGAAGGTTTACTTTTTTTAAATATTTTAAAGATTTTTTTATATTCTGATTTTTCTTAATAATTTAGAGAATTTTATAATAATTAAAATTTACGAGAATAATTTATATTATTCTATGTAATATAGATATTCTATTATAATAATTCAATTTAATTGCAAATATTTATTATGATATAATATAATTAAAAATTCAACAATTTTAAGATATACTTGTAAATTAAAGTATTTATATTATTTTATATTATTTTATGATAAAATAAATATATATAATATCACAAATTACAATATAAAATATATAATAATAATTTCAGAGATAATATTTCGTAATGTTAGAGAATTTCTAATATTTTCATTAAATTTCAATTAAATTCTCAAATTCCATGATTGAGGCTTTTATTTTGTTAAAAATTTAGAACACTTATGTATATTTTAATTGTTTTAATAATGTACTTGATTTAAATAATTTTCCAAGTATAAATTATTTAGGTTATTCAAATGAAACATTCATTATTATTACTTTGTTAAAAGTTTTCCCTAATTTTAATAACATTTATTTCAATTTAAACAGTTAATTATACTTTATTTTAATCAAGATTGAATTATTTTTGTATTTCTTATTTAACACAAATAAAATACAATTTGTCGATTGATATTTTCTTTTAATTAATTCATCTACTCAATGTTCTCGATTTTTTTAATTGGGAACAGTTAATTTCGATTTCGTGTTATTAGGAAATTTGAACATTTATTTCAATATCTAACATACAACTTTTTTTATGTTATTTGGATTTTAGTAAGTAATTTTAAATAACTTTGACTAATTACATTTATTATAAATTATCATTTGAATGCACATTTTTGTATTCTTTGTATACTTCCGAGGTATATTTCTTTTACTTTTTTCTTTTAATAAAATTGTCGATTTTATATGTGATATGGGAGTATGTCTAAAACCAACGTGCTGATTACAGAATAAAAAAAAAATTAAATAAACCATTTAAAGTTTCTCACCCTTGGTGGGCCGTATTCAGTCGAAAGTCCTGAAGAAACTGCCGTCTTAACCAACGAACCCCCCTCATTAGGAGCGCCATACTGATTTTGAGGAGCAGAAGGCTGCACATAAGTACCCGAAGATGCCCCATTAATGACCCGAGGTTGCTGGCTTCCTTGACTGACATAACTCAAACTTCCCTGTACTGCAGGCAAAGTTTGGGCAGACTCCTCGGTTGGTCGAATCTGCGTGTCACCAGGTCCTTTCCCGGCATGCAAAATCTCAAGTTGCGGCAAAGGCTGAGGAGGAAGTCCATTGTTCTCCGCATCCCATCCAACGACCGAATACAAGCTCTGGGCCTCGTTGTTGAAAATCGGCACCCCATAGGAATCACTCGGCACACCCGAAGACTGACCATTCGTTTCTCCACCCAAGGACCCAACGTTATCCGGAATTGGGACCAACTGCACATTCTGGGCCAACCTTCCATCATTGACATTATTCTGCTGATCCTGGATGTTTGGCAGAATAATGCCAGAAAGTCCAGGAATCGGCTGCCATCCGTCGAACGTGATTTCAGGTGGAGTAGGTGGCGCAGCTACACCTGGAGGAGGTGGCACAGGAGGAAGAGAGTTGTCCAAGACCCCTGATGGAATGTACTGCTGCTTCACAATAGGTTGCTCAAACTTTTGAACCGGAATTCGAGCGTTGAAGGTGATAGTTTGGGTCAGAGCTGGCGGACCATAAGACTCCAATGAGGAAGGGACATTGGGTTTATTGTTACCCAAGTTTTTCAACTTCTGCAATAATGTAGGCTTTGATGGCCTGGAAGAGAACCAGCTGAAGAATGGTTTTGTCCTGGGTTTTTGGACCCTGGATTTGGGTGCTCCGAAGGTTGCCCAGCCTGGTCCACCGGGAGGTGCAGGTACGCCATAGTTAACGATTGGTTTCATTGGAGGCCCATAGACTGGTTCTGGAGCAACTGGAGGAGGGCAGTCAGGTGGAGGTGGGGGGTACCTGTTGACAGCAGGAGGCCCATAGACTGGGACCACTTCGTTTGGGCCTTGTCCGGAAGGTGGGAGGTAGGAGTTGGCGATTCTGTCTTCTGCCTGTGCACTGTCTGTTGTTTTTTCTTTGGACGCGTTGTCAGCAACTTTGCTTAGTATGGCGTGGGCATGGTTTGTGAGCAGCAAGACGCAGAGTACTGCGAAGGATATCTGGAACATAGAATCGTCGATCGCAGGATTAGGACTTGGTATGGTAGATGACGATTAACAGACCTTTTGAAAGAAACTACCGAAGGGTTTTGCAAAGTAAGCTCACCTTGTTGATTTATTTGGAAGTTGTCTATTCAACCCGAATAAAATCAAATAAGCCTTCGTCTTCGGTGTTCCCATTGCAAGGAAGTGTGAGAATTTCATGTCTCTCTCCAAGATTCGATTCGGAAGTGAGAACTTCTCAGGAAAATTACGTAAGCCCGCATTGCCGTGTATTAAATGCGCGCTTTGAGCACGTGGCGCAAGAAGTACGCGAAAAACGCGTCACGAATGGGGAAGCCTTTTTCGAGACATTGTTTCCCAACCACTTACCACGCTACAGTAATTGTTCGTTTCACATTAATAGTGGAATCCTTCATTAAAGTAATTGACTAGGAAATATGCGATCTTCATTGAAATGTTCACCCAACGTATGATTAGGGGTTTAACGTCTGACCTCAAAATAGGGATCGTTTCGTGTACGAAATTTCCCTGGTGGTATACACGTGAAGGAAATTATTACACATTTTACATATAAAGTCATTATTTTGTTAAATAGAACGAATTTTGTTACGACGTAACGGAAAATCAAGAAAAAGGAACCACGATACGTTATCACGTGACACCGCTCTGAAAAGGAAATGGACGTAATGTGGAAGGAAATGAAATCCGTAATCGGCTTTTTTCTGAGCTCGATCGTAAGAAGTTTGACTGCGAGTGGAGCTGTGTTATTTGGACTTGTCGCTACGTGATTACAGTGTAGGAGTATTCATAAATCTGTCTTTTGACCTAGTCAATCGGCCTACCTACCAAATTACTACCTCGAGACGCACGACTAACAGCCGTCTTAACACAAATGTTATACTTTACTGACACGCGAACGAGTCTTGCTCGTTTTATCCTTGTGTCACGTCCATAAATCAAACCCGTAATTGCATCATTCTTCCCTTCTTATGAACGAGGCTCTTTAAACTCACGTATTTTTAGACGAGTGAAAATTCGAACGCCAAGTTCCAAAATATTTACTATTCTGATGTATGTAAATTTTTCATGAGCATGGAATTCGTTCTTCGAGGAAAATTTCGAGTTTTGTGTATTTTTTGAGTTAACTTCTTTCGTTCCTGGCAAATATGGTGCAATATCGCCTAATTTTGCTCACCCTAAATTTCTAGGATTATACGTGTTTTCGCTGCTAAACACTGAAATTTGCATGCATGAATTTTAAATTGAGTAACTTTCTCTTTCACGTTTCCAGATGTATCTTTTAGTTTGCTTTGATAATTAGCGAATGACTGTGTTGCCAAACCTTACATAAACGAAATTTTAGAAGAAAATAATTTCATATTCTTGGATTACAAGACTTTTGAAATTTTCAACAATTAGTAATACTTATACATATGATATATTTAATAATTATATAATCTAATCAATCATTATTACAATCAAAAATTAATTATTAATACAACAAATATAATAGAAATAACAAATTAAAAACCAAACAAAAAAGGTCTGACTAATCGAAGGGATGGAAAATCTTTTTTTTTTTGCACTTTTCTATTTAAGTTAGGTCTTCTTACTTTTAAAGCAAAATTAGATTAGATTTTTTTTAGAAATACCTAAAAGTGACTAAACCAAAGTATTACCGACCAACTTGAGTTAAATTTCTAACTTTATTAATAATAATAACAAAATTCTAGAGCCTTCAAGTTGCTCTATATAAACAAAAGTATCTCATCTAAGCTTCCGTTACATAAATAAAAAAAAAATGTTTAATGTTTAAAAACATTGTCATAAAAGAAGAGGTCATTTCAGACAGGCGTCCTCGGAAAATTACGAATAACCGTTCGTCAACGAGAATGACCGTAAAAAATCAATTCTTGAGACACATTTTCCAGTTATGTTCAGAAAACTCGAGTTCTCAAACAAAACCGTTCCAAGGCACCAAATTAGCATATGTTGAAACAACGTAAGAAAGCATTTTCAGAAAAATTGTTCAAACTTTATCGAGATTTCGAGAACGACACTGCTTTTAATTTTATCAAAGATTTCCTGTTCTGATGAGAGAAAAGGCAATCTTTTAGAAAAATGTACTTGCTGTCATTATCACAAACGATACAATCTCAGCTATTTTTTGAGGCTCTTGATGAATTATTCAGTTATGGCTCCTTAGATTTAATTACTTCGCCTTTTCGAGGCAAAAAAGAGAGAGCTTTAGAGAAAGCAACGATTTATTTCGTTGTTTCGCGATTTTTCTCGCGTTTCTACAAAAAAAATGTTTTGACGCGGAACGTTACAATTCGCGACGAGGGCGCGTAATGCGCGAATCGCTCAAGTACCGAATATCCGGTAGCGGCGCAATGCGTGTTGCCTCGTCACTTTTTGAGCTCGGAGAAAGTGAGATTCATTATTTCGGCCTTGCATCTTGGTCATTGTCCTACTCGTAGGTCAGTGGTTTGTCAGACTGTCGACGTTGACGTTAAATTACAAATTGATCACGAAAATTTTCTTCTCCAGGATCAAATTTCCTTTTTAATATTGAAGATAATTTGCCTGATTTCTCGTTATGATTTCCTGGATCGAAAAGTCCTTTGCCACTTTTTACAAAACTCAGAAACAAGGAAGATATCGAAGTTACGAGTTTTGGCCAATAGACGCGCTCCTTCGAAAAGTGGGGATAGGAACCTCAAAGCAAAAGCTAAAGGCGCGTTCTCCAGCTCCGAAACTTGTTTCTGTCATATCTTTTTCGATTTTGAGTTTAATAAAAAGTGCCAGAGGACTTTTTTATTCAGAAACATATGGAGAAAAGTTTGTGCATCGATCTTTGCAGAAAAAAGGAGGTTGCAGATTCTTCAGGCTGACTTATCGTAAGTAAATGAGCGGCATCGAGCAGTGTATTGGTACGAGAGTTGGGAAAAGTCGGGGAACCCGGGGATTAGTGGCTATCGTCGAAACCGATAAGAAAACCAGCAATTACTTAATCTCTGGCTGGGAATCGTCGTGGCGCGATTATCGGTAATGAGTATGCCCCGAGTCTCGTGTGTCGTGCCTCCGTAGTGGTCGGATGCACACGACCTTTCATTAGTAAAACGAAAATTTATTCGCGAGAGCCCAAGACCACTTTTTTATTCCTGAACCAGTTTCACCTAATTTCACCTCCAAGCCGGAAACGCTTCATTTTTATTGCTCTCCCAACTTTGGTTTCAATTCTGTTTTAGACCTGGCGCGTTCGTGACGTACGCAAAAAATGGTATTACCGAGTTTGAAGGAAATTTAGAAGCTTTTGGCGATTTTTTGAGCTTTTTTTGGAGATGGGAGGTAGTGACTTTTTTATGGGTGAAATAGGCAAAAATAAGCGAAAATGCATGGATATATGAATTGCGGTTGGACTATGTCGTATAAACTTTTAAATATTCGAATTAATGTTTAACGTTTTCCGGAAGTCTAGATTTTGATTGATATTTTTGAACTATCGACTATCTTCGTGAGATAAAACTTTTTTTTATTCCAAAAAGTTCTAAGGATATTAGACGGATTCAGCAATTATAGGAAATTTTCGAAATTATGTACGATCTACACAGTTGGACATTTTTCGAAAATATAACAATTTTTGTAATATTTCGGAACTATTGAAAATTGAAGAATTTTTTTATTAAACATAATTTCTGAATTTTTTAACGCAATTCAGATAGTCTGACCTTACGAGTTTTCGAAACATTTGTTTAACGCGTTTTGACCCTTCGAAGTTTTTTATTACGTTGATTGTTTGGGTTTTTTTTTCGAAAATAACAAATCTTTAAACTGTACATTTTTTCAGAAAACATTTAAAACAACAAAATCCAAGATATTTAAGAATTATTCCCGAAATTATATAAATTTGTTAATTTAATTAGAATTATACGCGTTCTTTGAAATTTTCATCGTTTAAAGAATTATGGAATTTTTTGTGAAATTCTTTCGAGATTATATGAAAAAAGTATTTCGAATATTTCGAAACTATTGACGGTTTAAGAAATTTATAGAGTTTTTTGTATTCGCCGTTATTTGTTTATTTACACGCAATTTAGATTATTTTCAAACTTACATAATTTTTTTAAACTCGTTTACGGCGTTTGTATCTTTCGAAACTTTGTGATACTTTTTGAGCTAAAGATTTTACTTGAAAAATGAAAAAAATAAAAACAATATTTTGGATATGTAAAAGAAACATGGCAATGGACAAAATTGAAAATTTTTAGAAATGTTTTCTAAATCATACGAATTTCTTTACTTTATCAGACTCATAATAGCTATTTTAAGCATTTTTATTGTTCAGTAATTTTTCATAATAACAGAATTTTCAAAATTTTCTACTATTTACAAAATTGATGGGATTTCTTTGGAATCACAAAAAGTCTTCGTTCAATTTGGAACTTTCAACAATTTTACAAATTTCTAGAGTTTTTTGAACTTTTCGTTTTTTTCTTGAATTTGGAACGCATTTCAAATCTTTTCAAATCTTATAAAAACTTTCCTAGTACAATTAGAACTTTCGGAATCTTGAAATACTTTTCTAGTAGAAGTTTTTTTTTTTTTTTAAAGAAAAATTTCATGCATATGTTGAAGAAACGCTATGATAAACGGAATTAAAGATTTTTGGAAATATTTCCTTAAATCGTGAAATTTTTTATTTTTTATCAAAATTGTTAACGATCATAGAAATAGTTATTGTTCTCTCATTTTTCAAAAAAATGAATTCAGTGAAACTTTCTACAATCTACAAAATTTATCGAATTTTTTCGGAATTATAGAATTTTTTCGTAACTATCAACAATTAAAGAAATTTTTAAGGACGCAAAATGTAATCGATTTTTTTTTTTTTTCTTAAATGTCAAACGCAATTCAGATAAGAAATTCAGATATTATCAAAACTCGTTGACGCCTTTGGATCTTTGAAAATTGTTAAAAATAATGTTATACCATTAAAGTATGAGATTTTTCTCCAAAATTTACCTAAAAAAAACGATATCATACATATTCAAAGAAACGTGCTAATGAAGAAAATCCAAGATATTCGAAAATATCTTCCGAAATTATGTAAATGTTTTTGAATTTGTTGCAATGAATAATAATCTTTTTATCTATTCTGAATAGACTACTCAGAATTTTTCAAATTTGACAAGAATACTTTTAACCATGTCATCTTATTTATAATTTTTCATTACATTCTCCAGCACCTCAAATATATATATACATAAAAAATAAAAAAACTCGTATAATGTATATTTCGAATAATGTGTATACAAACATTGTATTTTTATGTACAACCGTCCATAAATCGAAATTGAAATTGAAATTGAAAAATAAATATGATAAATAACACAATCTACAAGAGTAACGACAATTTTATTTTTTTAAACAAAAAATTTTTCGATTTTCAGTATGAATTAACGATCTTAATAGTATTTTTTTTTTTTTTTTTGTAGTTTAGCAGAATCCAGGAAATTTGAAACGTGATTCAAACTTATTTTACAAAATTTGAGGACTCGAATTTAATTTGTCTGATCGAACAAGCTTTTTTATAGTTTTTTATACTTTTTAATTTTTCGAATTAAAATCCTGAACAGAAAGACATTTTCGTTCGTATTTAAATAAAAACAACCTACAAAACATGTCACATTTTTTGTAATTTTGCATATTTTTCGAATTATTCAAAATATTTGAAAAACTAAAAAACTTATCTCTCCTTTTTTTTAATTCTAAATATTGTTTAAACAATCAGAATCTACACCAAATATAAACAAATGTTGAAGTTCAACTCGTTGAAGTTTCAAGTTTGTCAAAATGTTTTTTATACACAATCTTTAAAATTTATAAAAAATGCCCTTAATTCTGCAAATTTTCAGGATATCGAACAATCGTTAGCAATTTTTTCATTCTTCCTGGTTTTCCTTTAATTTCGAATTTCTTAACTTTCCAAAATCATAAAAATGTGTATTACCCGATCATAAATTTCCACGATTTGGCAATAGTGACAAAATTCTCTAAATTTCAATAAAAATGAATGCATTCCACGAAATTTTCAAATTTACATACTAGAATAATACAATCCACGTTCTCCGAAAATTCGAAATTTCCCCTGCTTTTAGAATAGAAAAAGGAAGCATTTAAATTATTTATTACCTCATTCAAATAATACACTACGAAAAATCCCCTTTGCCTTTCAAGAAAATCTTCAATTTCAAGATCCTACCTTTTAACTTTCTGAATTTCACCAACAGTTCTAATAGGCCATGTCGTAATTGAATTTTTCTAAGCGTTCCTGAAACTCTTCCCCCCAAATGAGTTACCGAAGTTACAATTTACATCCGCGAGAAACCCTTTGGAAAAACGAAATTACCAAGTTTTATAATCTCCAAAACTTTGGCCAACGATCGCACTGAGAACTTCAAAAAAACTCCCTGCGGACTCGGAGTTTTGCCGTTACCCAAAATTACCTTCACCGCGAGAAGATGAAAGTTAAGACGGACATTATGGAATTCGATGATACTGAAAAATCGGAATTTCTCGAATTCCCGCTCAGTGATTTGCATATTAATGCAAAAAATGATGAAAGAAAGTTTCCTCCAAATACTCGAGTAGAACAAAAATTCGAACGGAATCCCGAAATGAAGTGCGATGTAATTAAATTACAATTGTTGGAATATTTGTTGTGATTAAACGACTTGAGGAGTTATGAACATGTACAAGTTTGCCTGAGGCATGAAAAGGTTTTCTCGGTGCAAGGGAAATTTCTTTTGTGTGAGGGTGATTAAAAGACTAGTTATGTGAAAGCATGACTTTTTATCATGTATGAAGAGGAACGTGTCGTCAATGACGTTATTTCCTCGAAAGCGTGAAATAACAGATATTTTGTAGGAGGAAGAATGGTTCAAATTATTGCAAAGAAAAATCTTTGAATATCAAACTGCAGATTTATATTCTCTTGTTGCATAGATTTTTCCCTTTGATACATTAATTGGCGTAATTAACTTTCGTGCTTCATCATTCCATGAAATGAAACATAAAAACGTGCTGTTCATGGAAATTCATTTCTAAAGGCACTTATAGGAAAATAATAAAGCAAGTGTTCATCGACTTGTGAATCACGATTATCTGACTGCGAATCCGCTGTTGATTGCGATTTTTAAATGATAAATAAAAAATAATCGAGCATAATCTTTCATCGGCTTGCGAGATAATTGATCTGAATGTGGGTCGATGGAAGAAAATTTTATAGTTTCCTGAGGCAATACTTTAGTTCAGTCACTTTTAGGTATTTCTAAAAAAAAAAAAAACATAACCTAAAAGTAGTTTTCCTTTAATAATAAGATTTAGGTTTTGAAAAAAAAAAAAAAAAAAAAAAAACAAAACAAAACAAAAAAAAAGAAACTAAAGTGGTACCCAATGATTTGTATTATTTTCATGAAAATGCAGAAATTGTTTTATAATAAGGACGTCGTGGAGAGAGACTTAATTATGAAGGATTTTGGTCTTGGCAAAGATCTCACTTATAGGGATCGAAACGTTGACACGAAATTGAATAAAGAAAATTTCAATTGGAGATCGATGATTCGTTTTATTATTTTACAGAATTTTTCAATCAATACATATAATTCGAATTTATTGATTTTTTTTCTTTACAATTTAAAACATATTTGTTCATACCATGAATATTAATTTGTCAAAAAGTAACTTCCTCAATTTTTTTATTTTTTTAAGTAACTTAATGATTCTCGATAGTATAACCTTTCTTTTTTTATTGCATAGTAAAAGTTCTCGAAAAATAATTTTTTTTCTTTGAAATTTCTAGTCCTTCATAATTTTTGATTTACCAGAATTTGAAGAAATTCGTAAAAAATGTATGAAATGTGTTAAACATTTTTATTGTTATCAGAAGAGTGCTTTACAATGTAAGTAAAATTAAACATCATCTTCTAATGAAGAATTTGAAAAAAAAAGGATGTTTGACTATGAGAAATATTCTAAAAAAAACTAATCTGTTGACTCAATCAATATTAGAAGTTTCAATATTGAAAGTGATAGTCAGCACTTACCAGAACAAACTTAGAAAACCAACATCGAAATTTGAACTTTGGAAAATGAGTCAGTTTTTTTTATTTGGAATTTTAAACGTTTCGATTGAAAACAAGAGTTTGACTTCTGTATCCAAAGAATTTTTTTATTTTGACGATTCTATAACATTAACAACCTTATTTATTGAATTTCGAATGAGAAAAATTGTACAATACGGTTGTCATTTAATAGTATGAAATAAATAGTAAACAAATTCAATGCTTAAACAATTTTTTAAATCATTCATCATATAATGAATTATAATAAACATAATAAATTCAAGAATAATTGATTCCATGATTTTCAAAATAATAACTCATGAATTAATAAAATGGTCAAGATTAAGAAAATTATACCTAGGCCAAAGTTGGAATAATTTTTTTCAAGTACTCCAGAAAATAGACGAAATCAAATTTGACTGATCAATGTTCATATTTTTGTTTTTTTAATAGTTGAAAATTTCGACTATGAAAGATTGAAAAGATATTTTTTATGAAATGTCAAAAAATAGTGAACATTTCATGTAATCAAAATTTTCTTCCTTTTACTTTGATTTCGATGTAAAGTTCTTTTCCAGAAGAAAAAAAGCATGTACCTGAAATTCCAAACGTTTGAAATTAAACGAAAAGAGAAACTATGAATTTTTTATTTTGAGAATTCTGCCAAAAATTTTGTTTATGAGCATCAAGTTTGTTGTTCAAACCGAAAAATTCTTAAAAGCATTTCTTCTTCAATATTTTTCTTATTTCATTTTTCGTTTAATTTTAAACGTTTGGAACTTAATGCACATAAAAAAGCAGATTCTCAAGTGTGTCTTTCTTTCCAGTACTTGAATCATTCAAAATTTATTTCCATCTTACTAGACGAACTAGACATCTAAGTTTTAGATTTTTGTCTCAATTTTATATCGAAGTTAAAAATTTTCAGATATGCGCGAAAGTAGCTTTTTGGTTATAGGAGTGTAGTTCAGAATTTTTAGAGGCAAAATTAGATAAATCATTAAGTATTAACACTTATTTTAATTGATGACTATTTCCTGAAACTAATGACTTGATTATCTTTACTAGCATGTTTTACGAGATGATATACACTCTCCATGATCTATCTTTCTTCAGTTCATTAGTTCGTGATATTTATAAGAAAAAGAAGTCGAATCATGAAATCATCAAATGTTTGAAATTTCTTACCAAAATTTCTTTAGACATTATTTTACGAAAAAATAAGTTGACAAAACAGATAAAAACATGTTCGATCGAAAATTCGAGTATCTGAAGCTTATAATGAATTTTATTGCATGCTTTTCAAAAAATGACGGAGAGTTGCAAAAAATTCTTCTAAATTCTGGAATTTTTACACTACAGACGAATAACTCATCAGTGAAAAATAATCTTCAAATAAGAATGATTCTTCGTTTTTCTTTAAATTTATAAGACATTGCCTAAACAGCCGAAAATCCTACAAAATTTTCACTTCACTTGAAAAACTTTCTATGAAAATGTCAAGTTATCAAGAACCTACGCTCTTACGTTAATGTAAGATACAAAACTTACATCACTCATAACTTTCATTGCTCCAAAGATTAATTTCCCAAATTAAAAAAAACCAGACCCACAAAATATCCCAAAAACTCTATGGAAATTCCAATCAAAGTCTCCAAAATCTTCCCTCGAAATCCCAAGTCTCCAATTTCCCCGCCCCCAGCCCACCCCAAAAGAAACCGCTCCATCACGCCCTGAATCGAAATCTCCCCATGAAAAGCAAATCTGACACAAAAAAAAATCCGCACCTTGAACTTAGCCATGGCACAGTCGTTCCCTCGGCACTGCACTCAAGATATCGCGAAATGGTATCACTCGATCTCGAGAAAACTCCAGTACGTCCAAGTCCTCGATCACGTCACCCCGAGAATTACAAAAATTCCAGCACAATCCAATCTTTTCAACTTTTTTTCTTATGCTTTTACAATCGCGAGTCGCGTAACATCCCGCACTTGCCGTCTCGTTCACCTGCGTTTCGGCTCAAAAAATGTCCATCTTAGAGCCCTGCCTGGGCTTATATAGACTCCGGCTCCTGAACTCCAGGTGAATCAGGAGAGGACACAATAGAAAGAGAGAGGGAATCCGCCGATGTTCTCGATGGCGAGGGGTTTTGGGAAGGGGAAAAATTACGAAGGGGGGAGGGAAGGTGTCTCGTGAATATTTCGAAAAATATCTTCCCGCCGCGGAGAAAGTAGGCTATGAAGATGGGAGATCTGCGAAGAGTCGAAGATGCAACCTGAAACACGTTCGAGCTGAGGTACCGGAAGCACGTGTTGGCAAGGTGAACCTTGAACGGCATTTTTTGAAGGTTGTTCACTGATGAGGTGAACCACCTGTTCCGGGTGTCCTTTTGCATATGTGATAGAGAAGGATGAGGAAAAAAGGAGGATGTTTGGGTTGGTTCCTGAACCCTGGTGAGAAAAAAAGTTCTCTGCACATCTTCTGCACATCTTGTACTTGTCCGGAGATAATCTTTATGAAGATATCTCTTTCCAGATATTTCTTCAAAATTGACCTAAAAAAAACGATATCATACATATTCAAAGAAACGTGCTAATGAAGAAAATCCAAGATATTCGAAAATATTTTCCGAAATTATGTAAATGTTTTTGAATTTGTTGCAATGAATAATAACCTTTTTATCTATTCTGAATAGACTACTCAGAATTTTTCAAATTTGACAAAAATACTTTTAACCATGTCATCTTATTTATAATTTTTCATTACATTCTCCAGCACCTCAAATATATATATATATATATATACATATATCAAAAATAAGAAAAACTCGTATAATGTATATTTCGAATAATGTGTATACAAATATTGTATTTTTATCTACAACCGTCCATAAATCGAAATTGAAATTGAAATTGAAATTGAAATTGAAAAATGAATATGATAAATAACACAATCTACAAGAGTAACGACAATTTTATTTTTTTAAACAACAAATTTTTCGATTTTCAGTATGAATTAACGATCTCAATAGTATTTTTTTTTTTTTGTAGTTTAGCAGAATCCAGGAAATTTGAAACGTGATTCAAACTTATTTTACAAAATTTGAGGACTCGAATTTAATTTGTCTGATCGAACAAGCTTTTTTATAGTTTTTTATACTTTTCAATTGTCCGGAGATAATCTTTATGAAGATATCTCTTTCCAGATATTTCTTCAAAATTGACCTAAAAAAAACGATATCATACATATTCAAAGAAACGTGCTAATGAAGAAAATCCAAGATATTCGAAAATATTTTCCGAAATTATGTAAATGTTTTTGAATTTGTTGCAATGAATAATAACCTTTTTATCTATTCTGAATAGACTACTCAGAATTTTTCAAATTTGACAAAAATACTTTTAACCATGTCATCTTATTTATAATTTTTCATTACATTCTCCAGCACCTCAAATATATATATATATATACATATATCAAAAATAAGAAAAACTCGTATAATGTATATTTCGAATAATGTGTATACAAATATTGTATTTTTATCTACAACCGTCCATAAATCGAAATTGAAATTGAAATTGAAATTGAAATTGAAAAATGAATATGATAAATAACACAATCTACAAGAGTAACGACAATTTTATTTTTTTAAACAACAAATTTTTCGATTTTCAGTATGAATTAACGATCTCAATAGTATTTTTTTTTTTTTTTTTGTAGTTTAGCAGAATCCAGGAAATTTGAAACGTGATTCAAACTTATTTTACAAAATTTGAGGACTCGAATTTAATTTGTCTGATCGAACAAGCTTTTTTATAGTTTTTCATACTTTTCAATTGTCCGGAGATAATCTGTATAAAGATATCTGCACGACATTTTTGTGTAAGGTTCGATTCATATGCTCCAGATATTTCGAGAACGATATCATCTACACATCAGTTAAAAGATGTTCCCGCAACGTTCTTTTGCAGATGTTTTGTAGATACATTTATAAAGATATTTTAAACATGTAACTTCAAATATATCTTGTACCTGTTGTACATATCTTGTACAAGACTTATGAAAAATGTATGATTTCATATTAATTTTATTTTTTTGATGAGGTTTGTATAAAAATCAAAATCCCTAGGGCACGATCGTTTTTTACACTATATATTGTGTTAAAGTATTAAATAAATTATTTTTAATTACTACAACATAAATACCTGGTGTTCGATCTTCAATTTGCGTTCAAGAACCTCCCGCAAAATATTGTCTATTGCCAATTCAGCTTCCACTCTTGCACGTTTTAAGGCGCGACTTTTGGCAACGTACAAGCGATTAAGTTCTCTTTTCCTCTCTATGACGTCGTTTAATTAATGAAATGTATACCATCGCCTTTCAATCGAAATTCATCAAACAACATATCATGCGAGTTATTGCATCACCAAAATAAACAATAACAAACAATACATGCATGCACATATATATCTGCAAGCAAACATCTTCTACATGTCTCACAGATGTAAGAAACACGATGTAAACTAAATGTCATGTGTAAAACATCGTAAACATGTACATAATGACATATATTGTAAAAGATATCAGAAAGATATCTTTTATCTTCTGTCGGCCATTGCAAAGATATTTTTTTTCACCAGGGAAGGAGAGCGTCTAGATTTTATTGCATTTTGAGGTTAGCTTTAGAAGAAAAAAAAAAAAAAAATGTTATACAACTTTTGGATTCTAGAGTTGCACATTTTTCATGTTCGTAAATAATGGAATTCGTTTTTTGTTATATTTAATTCTATGGCTTCCCGCCATAATCGAGAAAGTCACTTCCGCCATAAGGCTCAGTTTACATTATATTCTGATAAAATTTTGGATTTTATGGCATGTGTGACTTTCTCGGTTATGGCTGGAAGCCACAGAATTAGTAACTGAAGTTTCAATTTAGTCAGGTTTCGACCTAGTAAACTAGTAAACTGCAGAAATCGTAAAATACTAAAATAGTAAGCAAGTGACAAAGAAAAATAATAAACTACCAAATTCGTTAAATAGTATATTTCGTAACAGGCACGGATGTGCGAATTTGGCGAAACGGGGAAATTACCGTCCGAGGCGAAGCCGAGGACTGTAACTGTTACGAACGATATTTCATCTACCGAGGGCATAGAAAACGCGTTTAGATATCCCGAGCAGTCATAGGAACGCGTTTTCTATGCCAGAGGTACATAAAAGTATATAAATCTAGAAAATTTACATTTTTCATATACTTACTTGTTCACTAGTTAAGTAGTTGACTAGCCTATTAGTTCGATAGATATATTTCAATACAAAAAAATCATCTAGAAATAATTTTCCTAGAAATTTATAAAATTTTTTGTCCTGGAGCATAATTATTATTATAATACTATATTTATATATAATTTGAAAAATTATTCTAGAAATTCATATTCTTATTCTAGAAATCATATAATTATTCTAAAAATTTAATTTGTAAAAATTGTCTAAAATTTTAGATTTTTAGTGAAAACATTTTCATTCTAAAAGTTTTGATGATTATACGTGCAGTTTCTGTAGTTTTACAGCACTTCAGGATATTTCTATTATTTTCAAAATTCAAGTGCATTTTCTGAAATTTTACAAACTTTTATAGTTTTTCAGAATTATCGACAGTCTTTAGAATTTTGAATGTTTTGTGTTTTCAAAAATTGTCCTCACTCGTGCAAGATTTTCCTCAGTTTGAAAATACTTTTCCAGTATTCCGAACTTTTATTCTCAGAATCATTGACAATCTTTGGAATTTCAAACGTTTTTTGTTTTTAAAAAATTTTCAACTTTAAACGTAATGGACTATTCAATTTTTGGCTATGTATGAAAATTTTCATAACTCATGCAAGATTTTCATTGATTTGTAATACTTCTGAGTATTCTAAATTTTATTTCAACAAAAGTTTCATTCTGCATATTTCGAAGAAATATGATAAATCAATTCTACAAAGTTAATGACATTTCGAAATTTAAGAAAATTTTTAATATTTTCAACGTAATATACCAACTATCAAAAACTTTATAAATATTACGAAAGTTTGTGCAGCTCATGAAAATTGCTTTTGATTTTTGGAAACTCTTTCAATTTCTTCGATTTTTATTAAAAACTGAAAAACATTCTTAACGATAATAAATAATAAACAATAAATACCTGAATAATAATTATATGATAAAAATTGAATATTATTATCATATTATCTATGAACACTATAATACATATTTTCAAGAAATAATAAATTTGTATGATAATGAACACAATATACAAAATTAATTAAAATTTTATGACAAACAAAACGATTTCCTGAATTTCAGAAGTATTGACACGCTACAGAATTTCAAGTGTTTTCTCATTTTTCGAAATTCTGAAAATTTTTAACGTACATATTGCAAACTATTCAAAATAGTCAAAATTTCATGAAAAATTGTCTAACTTAACAAAATTTTTCTTAGTTTTTAAATGCTATTTAAGTACTGCGAATTTTCATAAAAAAAATTAACGAAAATATTTAATGCATACCTATTTGGTCGAAATACATATTATAATAATGAACACAATTTTGAAAATAACTTATGTTTTCTCATATTCTTAAAAGTTTATAGGGTTTTTTTATTTATATGATTATTTTGCATAAATTAAAGATAGATGAGGAAAAAGTAGCAAATTTGGTTTAATTAGTAAATATGGGCCTCGCGATTCAATTTAAAATGGAGGGCGTTTGATAAAAAAAAAAAAAAAAAAAAATTTCCAAATTCTTATTTAAATGTGTCAATGAATATTCACTCAAGCGTCAGAAGGTCTAAAAAATCTATTTGCAAGCTCATGCTTTTATTTGATGAAATATATCACTCTTTATATAAAATCATAAAATTTTATTCTAAAGTTCTCGTTATGTACTCATTTTTTTTCAAACTGTTCGCCATTTATGGAATCATTTCGCATACATTAAAGATATATGGGGTAAAAAGTAGTAAATTTGTTTGAATTCGTAAATATGGGCCTCGCAATTTAATTGGTACCACTTTCGTTTAGTCACTTTTGGGTTTTTTTTCTTCTATTTCTGTTTTTTTTTCTTTTTTCTGTGTTTTTCTCTTTTTTTTTATTACCTATGAATATTACTTTCAAAGAGAAATTACTTTTGAAATAGTTTTTTTTCATGCCCAAAAGTGACTAAACTAAAGTATGACTATTTAATTTAATACGGTGGGCGTACGTTAATTTAAAAAACAAAACAAAATTCGAAATGGTTGTTGTAATGCGTCAATGAATATTTTATTCCATCGTCAGAAGGTCTTAGAAATCTATTTGCAAGCTCAATGCTTTTACTTTAGAA
The DNA here is from genome assembly GCA_028476575.1 of Platygaster robiniae. Classification (NCBI taxonomy): domain Eukaryota; kingdom Metazoa; phylum Arthropoda; class Insecta; order Hymenoptera; family Platygastridae; genus Platygaster; species Platygaster robiniae. The sequence goes on from CM052027.1 coordinate 1,000,920, forward strand.
AAATACTACGTTCCATATAAAATTACAAAATCTCATTTTGAAACTCTCAGTACTTTTTTTTCAGTATGTTGAAAATTTATGGGATTACTTTGCATATATTAGAAAATGATGAGAAAAAAACCAAAATGTTTTGTTTAATTTTCTAATAGGAATCTCGCAATCGAATTTAACATGTGGTAAGGCAAACTTTCATACAAACATGTAAAAAAAATTTCGATTTCTAAATGGTCAATACATATGTATAGGTTATTTCAATTTGTCAATGAATATTTATTTTTGCGTCATAAGATCGTATTGTTATTGAAATCTATGAGCAAGCTCAAGCTTTTGATTTTATTAAAAATCAAACACTTTTTTTATACAATGACACTATCTTATTTCTAACGTCACTCATTGTCAGAACTAATTTTTTCCGTATGTAGGGGAGCCCAGGCCAGGCCACCTTTTTTTCTTTTGCGTCTTGCAATACCCTAAGTTTATTTTTCCATGAAATATATTGTTTATATTGGAAAGTGTAACCCTTGGGTACAAAGTACATATGCATTCGTTTGTTACTGTTAATTATTTTTATCCAAATTCAATATTTATTTGAGAAATCCATATTTCGATATCTTGAAAATCCCGGGGTAAAACGGACACCCTCTAAAATAATCTTACTCTCAGCTTATTGTTCGGAAATTCATTGTTTATTAAACATTTTATCATCGTGCAAAGTTTATTTACGATGTAAACAATGACAGAAAGTTCCTTTTTCGACTATTAGATAATAGTATCTTACGATTACAAAATTAACTGGTTTTTTTGCAATCATCATTCCAAATTTCAAGATTTTACTAACAAAATCAAGAATTATGTGTATTCTTCGACATCTTTTATGCCCTATTCAATCATCTAATGTTTATTCGAGTGTTTGCAAAAATCACATTAGCCCAGTGTCCAGAATGCCCCAGCATGTCGTTTTTGTAAGAAATTTATGTCAAACGTACAAAAACCATTATTTTAATCTAATTATATTATCGTTTAGGACACTTGACTCTGTGATAAAAAGTAGTTTTGACAACAATTAATTCAACATAAGTTATTTAAAACACGAAATATTATACTATCAAGAGATCAAACGGAAACATTCAAAAATGCACTTGTTGCGATAAAACGTAGAAATAAAAGTTAGATCCTACATTTTTTTTAGGTAAACAAAACTCCATAGATATCGCTGTAATTTTTTCAGATTTTTGCGATCGTTAGGTTTCACAATAATCGTGGGTGTCCAGAATGCCCCAGTATCCGAAATGCCCCGGTGTCTCTTCTGTTATTAATTTTTGGTATTTTTGATTATTTTTTAATTTTTTAAATTAGGTATGGCTTTTTACGTTCCTAACATAAATTCGACATTTCAAAAAAAAATTCGATATAATTTTGTAGAATTTTATACTCCAGAACCCTGAATCTCATGGATTTTTGGGGTTTCAATAAATTTTTTTTAGAAAGCAGTATCTTCATCGATTTCAAGTATTTCACCAAAATGTCTCTGACTTTTCGTGAATTGCATTTTGGAATATTAATGAATTTTTACGAATTTTCTAGTATTCAAATAGATTCCAATATAGATTCTCCAAATAAAATTCTCTATCACTGGATTATTTATATGTGATACAATTTCCGTCGAATTGGGACAGATGAAATAGGAAAAGAGAAAACTGTGGTCTTTTGTAGTAGTACTAACATTGAAGTTATGTAAATTTAAAAAAATCTAATATTAAAAAATTGATAAATCGGAATAAATTTAAAACTCATTCAACAACTTTTCGATATTAGATTTTTTTTTATTTACATAATTTGAATCTTAAAACTACTATAAAAGACCACTAGGGGCGTAGGCAAAAAAATTTCAGGAGAAGTTTTTCTGAAAAATCTTTTTTCTTCGGGATTTCATAATTTTTCATCTTTGGCAATATGGTTACGAGAGAGCGATTGTGAAATATTTCACGTTTCGGAATTTAGAAGTTATGCAACTTTTGAAATCGAGAGTTGCACATTTCTCATGTTTGTGAATAATGAAATTTGAATTTTGTTATTTTCAATCAGTAACTGAGGTTTAAATTTACTTTACTAATAGTTTTTGTATTTATACTACTTTAAGGATTATCTGATATTAAGTAATATAGGTTTTTATAAACCTTTCTGAAATTCGATGCTCTGGGAATCGAACTTCTAAAAAATTTATATATTTGAATTGCTTTTTGAGCGAATTTTAACTACACAGATAAAAGGTAAATCATAAATTTATATTTTTTTTGTATGAAATATTATTCACTAAATTTTGTAATATCTTCTGGTATTTTTATATATATCTAACATTCGTATGTATCGCTCAATAGATTTTTATAAATTGATGCTATAGTTTTGAAACTTTCAACGATTCTGAGAATTTCAATTGATGTTTAACACGACATTTTCTCATATGAAGACTTTATTACGTTTATTTCATATTTTTGAAATATGTTCACAATTAAAAGTATGTTTATTTATATAAACAGTATACATTGAATTGGGTGTATTTTTATTGTTCTCTCTATAAATTTCCAGAATAATTTCTAAAATTATATATAATTTTATTATTATAATCATCAATATGCTCCAGAACAGTAATTTTTGTAAATGTCTGAGAAAATTATTCCCACATTATTTTTATGTATTGAAAGATTTCTCGTAAACTAGTAAACTGGTGAACAAGTGAACTGGACATCTAGTTAGGTTTTAAACTAGTAAACTAGTAAGCTTGAAAAAGAGTAAACCAGCAAACTTATGAGCTAGCCAACTACTAAACTAGTGAACGAGTGAGCTAGTTAACTAGTAAACTACTGAAATCGCAAAATTGTAAAATAGTAGACAAGTGAAGAAGTGAAGTAGTAAACTAGCAAACTCGTCAACAAGAAAATTAGTCATTTAGTAAACTAGTACACTTGTCAAATTTTTACTTGTGAGCTATTAAGCTAGTAAACTAGTTATACAGTAAGCTAGTGAACTGGTAAGCTAGTGAACTAGCTAACTAGTAAACTCGTGAGCAAGTAAACTAGTAAACTAGTAAATTAGTGAATTGGTAAGAAAATAAACTAGTAAACTTGTAAACTGGTAAGTTAGTAAACTTGAAAGCTAATTAACTAGTAAACTAGTGAGGTGGTAAAGTAGTACACTTGTGAAAAAGTACTAGTGAACTAGTAAGCTAGTAGACTATGAAGCTAGTTAAATAAAAACTATTAGGCTTGTAAACTAGTAATTAGCTCAGCTAGTAAATTGGTATGCTAGTGACTAGTAAGCTAGTAAACTCATTAACAAGTAAACTGGTGAGCTAGTAAATTGGTTAAAAAGTAAACTAGTAAGCTAGTAATTAAGTAAGCTAGTAATTAGGTAAGCTAGTGAACTAGTAAACTAGTAAACTCACTAACATGTAAACTGGTGAGCTAGTAAATTAATAAAAAAGTAAACTTGTAAACTTGTGAACTGGTAAGTTAGTAAACTAGTAAGCTAGTTAACTTGTAAACTAGTGAGATAGTCAAGTAGTACACTTGTGAAATTTGTAATAGTAAAATGATAAGCTAGTAAACTATGGAGCTAGTTAAATAAAAACTATTAACTTAGTAAACTAGTTGTTGAGTAAGTTAGTAAATTGATAGGCTAGTGAACCAGCAAACTTGTAAGCTAGTTAACCAGTAAACTAGTTAGTAGGAAATTAGTACACTGGTGAATTTGTACCAGTAAAATAGTAAGCTAGTAAACTACTAAGTTAGTCAAATAAAAACTATTAGGCTAGTAGACTAGTAATTAAGTAAGCTAGTAAACTAGTAATTAAGTCAGCTAGTAAATTGGTGAGCTAGTAAACTATTAAACTAGTAAACTCATTAACAAGTAAACTAGTAAGCTAATAAATGGGTAATAAAGTAAACTAATAGACTTGTAAACTGGTATGTTAGTAAGCTAGTTAACTAGTAAACTTGTGAAATTTGTACTAGTAAAATAGTAAGCTAGTAAACAATGAAGCTGGTTAAAAAAAAACTATCAGTATACTTAACTAGTAATTAACTAAGCTAGTAAACTGTTGAGCTGGTAAACTCGTAAAGTAGTAAACTCATTACCAAGTAAACTAGTAAGCTAGTAAATTGGTTAGAAAGTAAAAATGTAAACTCGTAAGTTAATAAACTAGTTAGTAAGTTGACTAGTAAACTAGTATGGTAGTAAACAAGTACACTAGTGAAATTCGTATTAGTAATATAGTAAGCTAGTAAACCATGAAGCTAGTTATATAAGAACTTCTAAGCTAGTAAACTAGTAATTAAGTAAGCTAATGAACTGGTAAGCTGGTGAACTAGTAAACTAGTTAACTAGTTAATTGGTAAGAAAGTAAACAAGGAAACTTGTAAACTGGTCAGCTAGTAAACTAGTAAGCTAGTTAATTAATAAACTAGTGAGGTAGTGAACTAGTATACTTTTTCATCACGTTTTTCTAGTATCATACGAAACCCTGGATGATTTCTAAGTACTTTTCTGGATTACGCATATTTTTGCAGATTGCTACCGAGATTTAAAAAGCTCGATGCTTTAAAACACGAATTTCGATCTATTATTAGTGATCCCAAGAATTAATGATGTAATCACATTCATATAGATGTTTATTGTTGTATGTAGTTGTTCTTTTTTCATATTTTTGAAATTTTCAAAAGATTTTGTTGCGTTTTGTAGAATTTTATATTCTAGAACCCTGAATTTCCTAGATTTTTGGGATTTCGATAAATTGTTTTTTTTTTTTGGAATGCAATATCTTGGTCCGTTTCAAGTATTTCACGAATGTCTCTGACTTTTGGTAAATTGTATTTTTGTTTATAATCGTTTATTCATCCATTTTTCGGGTTTTTGAGTTACAATGATTGTTACAGTTTATTTCACAACACTTCTGTATTGACAATTTGCATTCTATTCCACTTGCCCTCCTTGGCTTTAAAATTGTATTTTTGTAATACCACGTAATTCTAATAGATTCTATTATAGATTCTCAGAATTAAATGCTCAAGGATATTTCTTTTAAATTTATTCCAATTCCTCAACTTTTGATGTTAGATGTTTTTTAATTTACATGATTCCAGTGTTGAAACTAATATTAAAAACCACAATTCTTATTTCATTCGTCGCTATTCGACGAAAATTGCATCACGTATATAAATAATCCAGTGATTTTGAACATAATACAATTTACTCATAGAAAACGAATTTCACAAGTTATTTTGTTTGCATAAAGCTTTTCACTTCGTGTTCACGTCAATTGTGTACTTGGCCACTTGGTAACTTGAAAAAAGCTGCGTCATCTTGAGAGAAATTGATACTTCACAGCCAGACAAATCTAAAAGCAATCGACGAAACCGAAGAAATTGATGATCACTCCGGTATAATTTGGATGTCAACAATTTTTCTTGCCATGTTCTGCACTACGTTGTTTCTGATCCCTACTAATCATAGTTGTTTTATCATTTTAATTGTGATAGACTCAAAGGGTTTAAAAAAATAGATAGCAACACAAATATAACATGAAGCAATCCAATAACTTGTGAAATACCTTCCCTCACAGAAACCAATAGAACTTTTGTTGACCCAGAAAAATGTCTTGAGAGAAAGTTTCTAACAAATTCCAAGATACGAGGATGAGCCGAGAATGAAAAAAATCCTCCGCTCATTCAAAGTCCGAATCGAATAAATTTAAAATTCGAAATCATTCCATGGGGAAGGAATCTGGGTGGATGCTAATTTATGGACAAAACTGCGATGAAACGCTGCTCAATAAGCGGGGAGAGCCTCGATATTCCATTCCCTGAAAGCCTCGCTCAGGAAGCATCCACGACAAGCTACCGAGCAACAGAGCCTGCACCAACAATCTGTTCAATAATAGAAACGATAAGTTTGTATCGAAGTTGATCCAGCCTCGCGTCCCCGAGACGCAATCTTGCCGAATATTTCTGAATAATGCATCGCGCCGCGCAAGTACTCCTGTTGGAGCCGCGCAAATATGCATAATTTAGGGACGCCGATGTTCCAGGCAAAACTTGCCTTTCCCTCTCTGCCTTTGCCCGGAGCATCGAATCTGTTTCTCGTGAAATTAGCTTCTGACGAGAGACCGAGAATCCGCGGCTGGATCCGAAGGAAATTAATGACGGAGCGAAAACTTGAAGTCATCCCAGTAATTAATTACGGAAAATCTAATTAAGCCGCGTTGGATTGGTGCGGTGAAAAAGTCGACTTTTGGCGGAGTTCCGCGGCCTGGCTTTCGCCATTCGTTCGAACGAATCTTGTGGAATTGTAATTTCTGTACACGTGCATTTTCCGGATCATCTGGATGTTCTAGAGGATTTGGAAATATGTTTGTGACGAGAGAAAGCTGGGTTTATTGCCCTTACGAAAAAAAACTATTAGCAACTGTTGGGAACTATTAGAGACTATTCGAAATGATTGGGAAACTATCGACAAACTATTGAATGACTTCAATAGTTTTAATGGTTTCCACAATTTCTCTTTTTATAGTTTCCATAGTTTCTGTAATATTCCTGCCAATAATTTTGATGATTGAAATAGTTTCAGTGATGTTAAATCATTGTAACTATTAACGACAATGATTTCAAATCATTTTCGAATCCGATTTGAAATCACAATTAAATGATTATTTGCCTAAAAATTGTTTAATCACAATTAATGATGAAATTTTCAAATTGAAGATGATTTTCAATTACCTTAAAGATTTTCAATGATTTTCAGCCATTAAAATAGTTTCAATGATTTTCAAATCCGATTTGAAATCACCATTCAATGCGTAATTGCATAAAAATTGTGAAAGCACAATTTTTAGTGCAATTTTCAAATTGGAAACAATTTTCCATAATTTTCAAGATTTTCGATGGTTTCAATGATTTTCAAAATTTTCAATAATTGTCAGTCATTGAAATAGTTTCAATGATTCCCTCATGAAAAAAAACTATTAGCAACTGTTGGGAACTATTAGAGACTATTTGGAATGATTGGGAAACTATCGACAAACTATTGAATGACTTCAATAGTTTTAATGGTTTCCACAATTTCCCTTTTTATAGTTCCCATAGTTTCTGTAATATTCCTGCCAATAATTTTGATGATTGAAATAGTTTCAGTGATGTTAAATCATTGTAACTATTAACTACAATGATTTCAAATCATTTTCAAATCCGATTTGAAATCACAATTAAATAATTATTTGCCTAAAAATTGTTTAATTACAATTAATGATGAAATCTTCAAATTATAAATGATTTTCAATCACTTTCTAGATTTTCAATGATTTTCGATCATTTCAATCATTTTCAGTCATTAAAATAGTTTCAATGATTTTCAATCATTTTCGAATCCGATCTGAAATCACAATTTAATGATTATTTGCATGAAAATTGTGGAAGCACAAGTTTAAGTGCAATTTTCAAATTGGAAACAATTTTCAATCATTTTCAAGAATTTCAATGATTTCAAAGATTTTCAATCATTGAAATAGTTTAAATGATTTCCATAGCTTCGATAATTTATCTTATAATAGCTTCCAAAGTTTTCATAGCTTAAATAATTTATCTTTCAGTATATTTCACAGTTACTATAGTTTCAATAATTTCCATTCTTATAGTTTCCATAGTTTTAATAGTCCCTTTAATATTCCTGCCAATTGTTTGAATGATTGAAAGCTTCTATGATTGAAATAGTTTCAATTGTTCTCAATCATTTTCAAAGCCGATTTGAAATCACAATTTAATGATCATTTGCAGGAAAATTGTTAAATTACAATTTTGGGTGCAATTTTCAAATCGGAAACAATTTACAATCATTCTCAAGACTCTCAATGGTTTCCGATCATTTTAATGATTTTTAGTCATCAAAGTAGTTTCAATGATTTTCAATCATTTCCGAATCCGATTTGAAATCAAAATTTATTGATTATTTGCATGAAAATTGTGAATGCACAATTTTTAGTGGAATTTTCAAATTAAAAACTTTTTTTAATCATTGTCAAGATTTTTTATGATTTTCATACATTTTTAAGATTTTTAAACATTAAAATAGTTAAAAATGATTTCCATATCTTTAATAATTTAGCTTCTCATGGTTTCCATAGTTTTCATAGTTTCAATAATTTATCTTTCAGTATATTACATAGTTACTATGGTAAATAATTTCCTTTCTAATAGTTTCCATAGTTTCAATAGTTCCTAGAATATTCCTGCCAATAGTTTTAATGATTAAAAGTTTTAATGGTCGAAATAGTTTTAATGATTTTTAATCATTTTCAAATCCGATTTGAAATCACAATTGAATGATAATTTGCATTAAAATTGTTAAATCACAATTTATAATGAAATTTTCAAATTAAAAATGATATTCAATTACCTTAAAGCTTTTCACTGATTTTCAGTCATTAAAATAGTTTCAATGATTTTCAATCATTTTCAAATCCGATTTGAAATCACAATTCAATGCTTATTTGCATGAAAATTGTGAAAGCACAATTTTTAGTGCAATTTTCAACATGGAAACTATTTTCCATCATTTTCAAGATCTTCGATGATTTTCAATGATTTTCAAGATTTTCAATGATTTTCAATCATTTCAATGTTTGTCAGTCATTGAAATAGTTTCAATGATTTCTATAGCTCCAATAAATAATCTTCTAATAGTTTCCATAGTTCAATAGTTTCAATAATTTATCTTTCAGTAGATTCCATAATGTCTATACTTTCAATAATTTTGGGAACTATTGAAATATCGGAAAATATTGGAAACTATGGGATTAAAAAACTATTGGAAACTATTGATCAGTAGTTACCAATAGTTTACAATAGTTTGTTTTCACAAGGGTAAGGGATTACACCACTGTAGAGCACGGAGAAAAAGGCATTTTTCGGGCATTTTTTTTTTGGCGTAATGAAGAAAAAAATCAAAACGCCGTTAACGGAGATTTATTTCACGTATCGTCGGGAACAAAATGCAATTTATTTCAAGTAATTATAGTTTCGTAAGATTTTCCAGCAGATTCTGTAATTTTTTTTTATAGATTTTTATATTTATTTCCAAAATTTGAAGCCTTAGAAAACGGGATTTCATTACATTCAGAAATTATATTCATTTTTCAGTAAATTCTATAGCTAATCTAAGAGTCTAAAAAATTTTTGTTATTTGCTATAATATTCATGTATTTTTCTGTTTATTAAATTTGGTGAAATTCATATCAGACCTATAGAATTCTAGATCATTTAACATTATTCAATTTTATAAATTTCTTTTGTTCTTTATAGGTTTCTCGATTTCAACGCTCTGACAATCAATTTCAAAAATTTCCGGAATTTTTATAGATTTTTCAAAAAATTGAAACAACTTTTAAGAATCTAGATAAATTCTAGAATTTCTCTTTTTTTTAATTTCTATAATTTCGTGAGATTTTCAAGCAAATTTTAAGTTTTTTTTTTACTTTAATTGATATGAAATTCAAAACTGTAGTAAATAAAGTTTCAGGAAATCCAGCAATTTTATTAATTTTTAACAAATTTTATAGTTTCTCCAAGAGTTGAAGCGAATTATTATATTTTCCATATTTTTCAACTTCTTGAATTTCACAAACAAAATTTTTATCTGATCAACATATTTTTATTGCAAATTTCTTCAATTTTTTTGAAGTTCCATATGGATATCTCAAATCCAATGATGTAGCAATTAGTTGAAATAATTTTGATAATTTGCATGGATTTTCTAAAATATTCAAACAACTTTCGAGAATCTAGCAAAATTCAAATTTTTCTCTTTTTTCTTTTAACTCATCGAATTTCGTAAGATTTTCGAGCAACGGGGGTCCGAGAGACTTGCATATGCATTTCATGGCTTTTTAGGTCGCTTATCATGAATCTAAGGTCAAATTCGGAAAATTATTTTGTTCTAACAATCTTAATTAACAAACTAATAAAAGAAAAATATTCACCACGATTCGCTGATCATGAATCTGAGGTCGGAATTGCGAAATTATTTTGTTAATACAAATTGTTTGAACAAAATTATTTCGCGACTTTGACCAAAGATTCATGATCAGCGACCTAAAAAAACATGAAAAGCATATGCATCTTAGTAAGTATTTTTTTTTAATTTTGAAAGCAAATTGTTTAAACAAAATGATTTTCCAAATTTGACCTCAAATTCATGATCAGAGACCTGAAAAACCATGAAAAGCACATGCATCTTACTAAGTATTTTTTTATAATTAATAAAACAAATTGTTTAAACAGAATAATTTTCCAAATTTGACTCCAGATTCATGATCAGCGACCTAAAAAACTATGAAATGCATATGCAAGTCTCTCGGAACTCTTTCGGACAATTGTCCGAGAGAGTTCCGAGAGACTTCCGAGAGACTTCCGAGAGACTTCCGAGAGAGTTCCGAGGGAAATCGCTCGGAAGTCTCTCGGAAGTCTCTCAGAGCCCCCTCACCAGGGAAGTATTTTATGAAATAAATATTTTACAAAATACTTCGAAATACTATAGTATTTTTATAGATTTTTCAATAGATTTCTGTAATTTAAACTCTGTAGAAGACAAAGTTTCCGGGAATTCAGCAATATCATCAATTTTTCAACAAATTTTATTGTAGTTCCAAGAATTCACAAAAGTTATTATATTTTACATATATTTCTCCTATATTTTTCTATTTATTTATTGAATTTCGCAGATCTATCAATTTTCGCACATACATTGCAATATAACTATATTTCACAGAGTTCTATATGGCTTTCCCAAACTCAACGCTCTAGTAATTGGTTTAAATAATTTTCTGAATTTCTAAGGATTTTTGAAAAAACTTCTTCATAGTTCGAAAATCGAACAAAATTCTAGTACTTCTCTTTTTTTTCTAACTCTTGAATTTTGTAAGATTCTCAACCAGACCTGTGGATGTTCAGTATTTTTATAGATTCTCATATTTTCTAGATTTAAAGCTGTAGGATACACAGTTTCCATAAAATCTGGGACTATGAATTTTCAACAAATTTTATAGCCATTATGAAAGACTAATAGTCTTTTTCGTACCAAGGGGCAGAAACGCGTGTTTTCAGCGTGTGACCAAGTCGCGCGAGTTGTCTCTGCCTCTTATAGGCATCTCCTCTCCAACTCCCATATACAAAAACACAACTCGGATGCACCCACAAAGGCGCAAAAAGCAAACGACCGCATAAAACAAATAAACGATCGTAAACAATCACGGACTTTTTGCCAAGGTTCAATTTTCCCGTAATAGACTTACATCACTGTGCGCAACAGCGCAGAACTTATTGCAGGTCGATGATGCATAACGAGGTCCGGAGCGCATCGGAGCCGATGATGCTGCGTGGACGCGTTTCACCGGCAGTTGCGTCATCCGCGGGAATTCGGAAAAAAATCGCATACGGGAAAAATGGCTTTCCAAAAGGAAAGCGAGAAGCGCGATAATGGATGCAAATCCCGGCGCGAACGTTTCGAAATGCCCCTCTCGCGTTTCACGAGCAAAGGCGTCTATTCCAACGAAAGAAAAGTGCAACTTCTCTTGGAGCCCCAAGTATGGCGTGGCGTGAATTTTTTCATTCCGCGGAGCACCTAGTTCGGTTCATCATCGACGACTTGATGCAGAGACTTGCGACCTGCGTTTCTCGTATTTCCCGGGGACTTGTTTACAGCGTCACTGAAATTTTGTTAGGGTTTTTTGGAGGGAATTGGGGAGGACTTAGGTTTGACCAGCTTTAACCAGATTTAGGATTGTTTTAGAGTATGATGAAGGCCATGGCATAAGGGGGAATCATCGGATGCAGTGACGAAAACTTTTTTATTCACAATACAGTTACAAGAGAGCGATTGTGAAATATTCCACGTTTCGGAATTTAGAAGTTATGCAACTTTTAGAATCGAGAGTTGCACATTTCTCATGTTTGTGAATAATGAAATTTGAATTTTGTTATTTTCAATCAGTAACTGAGGTTTAAATTTACTTTACTAATAGTTTTTGTATTTATACTACTTTAAGGATTATCTGATATTAAGTAATATAGGTTTTTATAAACCTTTCTGAAATTCGATGCTCTGGGAATCGAACTTCTAAAAAATTTATATATTTGAATTGCTTTTTGAGCGAATTTTAACTACACAGATAAAAGGTAAATCATAAATTTATATTTTTTTTGTATGAAATATTATTCACTAAATTTTGTAATATCTTCTGGTATTTTTATATATATCTAACATTCGTATGTATCGCTCAATAGATTTTTATAAATTGATGCTATAGTTTTGAAACTTTCAACGATTCTGAGAATTTCAATTGATGTTTAACACGACATTTTCTCATATGAAGACTTTATTACGTTTATTTCATATTTTTGAAATATGTTCACAATTAAAAGTATGTTTATTTATATAAACAGTATACATTGAATTGGGTGTATTTTTATTGTTCTCTCTATAAATTTCCAGAATAATTTCTAAAATTATATATAATTTTATTATTATAATCATCAATATGCTCCAGAACAGTAATTTTTGTAAATGTCTGAGAAAATTATTCCCACATTATTTTTATGTATTGAAAGATTTCTCGTAAACTAGTAAACTGGTGAACAAGTGAACTGGACATCTAGTTAGGTTTTAAACTAGTAAACTAGTAAGCTTGAAAAAGAGTAAACCAGCAAACTTATGAGCTAGCCAACTACTAAACTAGTGAACGAGTGAGCTAGTTAACTAGTAAACTACTGAAATCGCAAAATTGTAAAATAGTAGACAAGTGAAGAAGTGAAGTAGTAAACTAGCAAACTCGTCAACAAGAAAATTAGTCATTTAGTAAACTAGTACACTTGTCAAATTTTTACTTGTGAGCTATTAAGCTAGTAAACTAGTTATACAGTAAGCTAGTGAACTGGTAAGCTAGTGAACTAGCTAACTGTAAACTCGTGAGCAAGTAAACTAGTAAACTAGTAAATTAGTGAATTGGTAAGAAAATAAACTAGTAAACTTGTAAACTGGTAAGTTAGTAAACTTGAAAGCTAATTAACTAGTAAACTAGTGAGGTGGTAAAGTAGTACACTTGTGAAAAAGTACTAGTGAACTAGTAAGCTAGTAGACTATGAAGCTAGTTAAATAAAAACTATTAGGCTTGTAAACTAGTAATTAGCTCAGCTAGTAAATTGGTATGCTAGTGACTAGTAAGCTAGTAAACTCATTAACAAGTAAACTGGTGAGCTAGTAAATTGGTTAAAAAGTAAACTAGTAAGCTAGTAATTAAGTAAGCTAGTAATTAGGTAAGCTAGTGAACTAGTAAACTAGTAAACTCACTAACATGTAAACTGGTGAGCTAGTAAATTAATAAAAAAGTAAACTTGTAAACTTGTGAACTGGTAAGTTAGTAAACTAGTAAGCTAGTTAACTTGTAAACTAGTGAGATAGTCAAGTAGTACACTTGTGAAATTTGTAATAGTAAAATGATAAGCTAGTAAACTATGGAGCTAGTTAAATAAAAACTATTAACTTAGTAAACTAGTTATTGAGTAAGTTAGTAAATTAGTAGGCTAGTGAACCAGCAAACTTGTAAGCTTGTTAACTAGTAAACTAGTTAGTAGGAAATTAGTGCACAGGTGAATTTGTACCAGTAAAATAGTAAGCTAGTAAACTATGAAGCTAGTTGAATAAAAACAATTAGGCTAGTGAACTAGCAAACTTGTGCGCTAGTTAACTAGTAAACTAGTTAGTAGTAAAGTAGTACACTGGTGAAATTTGTACCAGTTAAATAGTAAGCTAGTAAACTATGAAGCTAGTTGAATAAAAACAATTAGGCTAGTGAACTATTTATTAGGTAAGCTTGTAAACTATTTAAATCATTTACAAGTAAACTAGTAAATTCGTTAGCAAGTACACTAGTAAGCTAGTAAATTGGTAAAAAAGTAAACTCGTAAACTGATAGGTTAGTAAACTAGTAAGCTAGTTAAACAGTAAACTAGTGAAGTAGTAAACTAGTACACTTGTGAAGTTTTTACTAGCAGAATAGTAAGCTAGTAAACTACTGAGTTAGTTGAATAAAAACTATTAAGCTAGTGGACTAGTAATGAAGTAGGCTAGTAAATAGGTAAGCTAGTGAACTGTTAAACTAGTAAACTTAATAAAAAGTATACTGGTAAGCTAATAAATTGGTAATAAAGTAAACTTGTAAACTTGTAAACTGGTAGGTTTACAACTAGTAAGCCAGTGAACTAGTAAACTAGTGAGGTTGTAAAGTAGTACACTTGTGAAGTTTGTACTAGCAGAATAGTAAGCTAGTAAACTGCTGAGTTTGTTAAATAAAAACTATTAAGCTAGTGGACTAGTAATTAAGTAAGCTAGGAAATAGGTAAGCTAGTAAACTATTAAACTATTAAACTAATTAACAAGTAAACTAGTAAGCTAGTAAATTGGTAAAAAAGTAAACCTATTACACATAGGTTTAAATGAAAAGTTGCCTAATCCTTGTGATCGTTAACAGGTTATTTGGTGATAAAAAGAGAAAAATCACAACTACGTTACATTCTGAAATTTACTTTTTGTTGTGAAGTTATAAATTTTTCGAAATCGAAATAATTCTAAGTAGTGTTAAGTACTGACAAACTGAGGTTATGTATTTTCTCGTGGCCGGAAGCGGGAACGCCATTGCGACAGTGGCGCCCCCCCCCCTCCCCCAAACCCCGCGAACATTTAAAATCTCATATCATGTTTTCTCTTCTTAACAAATAACTAATTTTTAATATCAGACGAATTTTTATTTCTTACTTCTTCCATGCTGCAATTTTTGCTCCCAACGTCTGAATAAAAATTTTTCTTTCATAAACCATTCAGGCTTAGCTGAATTCCTTTCTCTTCTTTAATAAAGTACCAAGTTTGACCCATTTCAACCCCTAGAGAATCACCATTTCCCCGGTTATTTCTCAAAAGATTCGTACTCAGTAAATCAGCCGTCCTTGGCTGCAACAGTAGCGAGAAGATATGTACTTAAGGCGAAGGGCTTTACGCTCACCGGGCATCAATAACTGACTGTAATCCGCGATTACATTTTACAATCGCGGAATTAGCTGTGGATTAGTCGCGAAGATTATGCTCGTGGAAGGCGACAGCGATTGGTGCGTTTGCTCGAATGAAGAACGCGAATTAATCCCACCGAACGCGCTTATCGGTGAACAATGAAAACTTCCTCCCCAAAACAAAAACTCACTTTGTCGCGGATGAACGCGAAAAAGACTTGGATTTACTTACATTTGATTTGTGGCTCTTATGAAAAACGCTTACAAAAAAAATACTACAGTGTGGTACAAGTTTTGAGACGTAGCTTTTTCAACGTGTGGCACACGGTACTTTTTCTATAATTCACGAAAAAAGTGACAGTTCTCGTCTATCTGTTTTCGGTGAAACAGGGGGCCGTTTTGCTGGATGACGCATAGGTTTTGGGGACGACGAACGACGTGACAATTCAGTATAGAAAGAGACAGCGCTATTGGATCGCAGTAGCACCAATGAAGGAATCGCGCGCGAATTTATTTTGAATTCAAATAAATCATTGTTGCATGGTTTTCCTTCTTTTCAATTGTTTTGATTGACGATGAATTGAATGCCAACACTCCCGAATATTTCCACAAGAAAGATTATGTTCACGATAATACGAAGTCTCTGTATGATAAAAACTGGGAAATAACTCCCGGAACACTTTACGAAATTTCGAGGACGACAAGTGTACATGTAATTAATATATTTCTCGAGGGGCGAACAAACAATTGTCGCGGTCTTGTTGTTGTTATTATCGAGTTGCCTCGGTTTTCTCCGCCAAGATGGCCGCCCTTGATGCCTCGTTCACCTTAGACCATAAAGAGCATGGACTGCTAACCAGCTCCAAAAGTGAAGCAAAGATAAAAGTGGAGTAACGCTATTATCTAGATTATCTTGGCGGTTCTGATTGGTTCCCTGACTTTCACCGTTTCCCAGCCACTACAGCTGACGTGTATTTGACAATATTCGATTGTTGTTTTCGGTGTGGAAATCGTGAAACCGATCGCGAAACGCGAATGAATAAATCAAAAAATGTTTTCGACTTTTATCCCAAGTGTTAAGTGAAAATAGAAAATGGAAAAGACGCTGAAAAAAAACTGCGTCATTTGTGGCGTCATCGAAAACGCGGATGGAACGATTTCCTGCCACAGGTAATGTTTTTAGTGTAAATAACTTACCAATTTTACATTTTCATAGGTGCATTTTGTAACTTGTGCCTCGAAATTCTTATTATGAACGAATGATCGATATTGATTGCTACATTTTCAATTGTTGAGTGTCGGAGATTTTCCTAGAAATAGCTTTAAAAAAATGTTTTTTTTTTTTTTTTTGCAAAATGTTTCTTATTTTTTGGTGAACAAAGTATCCGTTTGCGGAAGATAGATTTTTCTCTAAAAACCATGAAAAAAAAAAAAAATGCGAACAAAGTTTGTGAGAGATTGTGTGTATGGTGATTTCGTGAAAAAAGTTATGACAAAATAGTTGAATGACATACCTAGATAAGAACTGACATATATTTGACAGATTTCCATTAAATTTAAATGATTGTACTCATAAAACAACCTTTTTCGAATGGTTCGAATGGATTAGCAGTCCATGCTCTTTATGGTCCAAGTCGTTCACTCACCACCGAGCTGAGTTGTAGGGTTGCTGATATTATATCGATATTTTGTTTGCAATATCGATATCAGATATCACTCAAATCAATAAACATCACATTTGCTACAAATAGTACATATTCAAATCTTTTTTTAATAAATTTTTGTAAATCGAAGAGGTAAAACTGTCAAAATTTTCAAACCAATGCTTTTCATGCCATATTTTTCAATTTTCATTCAAAATTTGAATTCAAATTTCAGTATTAATATACAAAAAGATGATTTTGTGAAAAAAAGCTTTATTTTTATTCATTATTCGAAATCAACTTTTTTTGGACGATACATCGAATATCGATATTTTCGACCCTAAATATCGGTTACGATATTTGATATTTTTAAGAATATCGATAATGTGACGGAGATCGAGCCGCCACAAGATTATTGCGCAATCAGAATGAAGCTGGTTGCGGGTGAAACACGAAGGTTCACGTAAGTACACGAAGCAGCACGAAGCGCTGTGTTAAAGGTTCCGGCGACTTCACAACGACACGTTGTTTGTAATTCCACTTGTTTAGAACGTTAAAATACGCAATATTTGTACAGAGTATTGCAAAACTTATTGTTTTGTATATAATGATATAACACAATAAATTTTTACGCTCTACCGCAAAACTACGACAATTATCACGGTCACTTTTTCCACCGAAAGCAATGTGAATAACTGTCATTTTTTCGTGAATTATAGAAAAAACATTTTTTCGCACATTTTCTGAGCAAATTGTAATTTTCATATATAATAAATGTTTAATAAACTACAAAATAAGAGAATCTTTGGTTTTTGTGAATCCGTGAGTACAATGTTTTATATACAGTTTGTCCAATAAGCCACGTCTTGAAATGTGATTATGAGCAAATTGTGATAAAGAAGAATCGTTGTATTTTTTTTTTATTTGCACCTCGGGCATCTCCAAGTACATGAATTGAATCATTAAAACCCCAACAATCAACTCTTAAAAAGAATCTCGACCGTCGGTGACAAACTGCGTCATACATTTTCTACGCCTTATAATTCAACAATGGCGAACAAAAATGATACAATCGTATTCATACATCATCACCAGGGTCAATGTTAATCCGACCTTTTTCGGTGAGGATTTTCGAGGTTACGCACTGATCCTATCCTTCATTTTACATGTCAGAAACGTTTGATTTTTTTTGGTAAATAAATAATTACAAGGACCTTCTTCTTTTGAATATTTAATATCTCAAAAATAAGCATAAATATTGTTCAATTATTTCAACAGTTTTTTCAAGGAATGCAGTATACGTACTTCCACCTGTTTTTAGCGAAAATTTCTTTGTCACAAAAAAGTCTTACACAGTCTTATCATCCACGTTTCGGAATGCTTGTGAGACGAAAAAGGAAGGTGGAAAACGGACGATGACACCATGCTCAATTTTTCTCCGGGTACAGAAAAAGAAAGGAAAGACTCTCGTTCGATGATTTCTCCGTCGAATTGACCTCCGGGGAAGGAAAGAAGAAAGCTGGTACCGGTGCATGAAAGATGCTGCCCCACCTGCATGCATTCCAATCCACCTGACCCTAAAACTCAAATGTCGCCGCCGATGCGTTTACCTTGACCGTGAGGGTCGATTATGATTTTTTTCCACAGTTTTTTTTTTCTAAAATTAAAATAATAAAAAATTACAAAATATATTAATCTACTTTTACAGTTATACAACTCAAAACACAAGGTATCCCAAGGTTTCATATTATACGAAAAAAAACCATGGGTTCCTTATTCAATTTCAAGACGAAAAGTCCTTTGCCACTTTTCACAAAACTCAAAATTAAACAATTCTAATTAAAAATTAAAAACCTCAAATTTAAGAAACCTGATTGGCTGAAACTTGACAACCGAATATCTTTTTTGATTTTGAGTTTTGTGGAAAGTGGTACAGGACCTTTCGACTTGAAATTGAATAAGGTATCCATTTTTTTTTTTTTGTATATGAGACTTTGGGACACACTGTATAAATATTCTCAATATTGAATTTACCAAAACGACGAAATTTTTGGCGAAAATGAGAAAATAAAAAATGAAAAATAGCACGTGGAAACAAATGAAACAATCGCTCATAATTTTTCCAAAGTATGTTACAGGGTACTATTTCAAAATCCATAAAAGCATCGACGGTTGTTTGGGTAATTACCAATTATTTGCCGTTTGTCTCGAAGAGGGACGCTTTTTAAAATGCGCTACTGAAAGTGCAGCTAATGAAGCACTTAAGCAGCGCTATCGGTTCGCATCAGTGCGGTTTACACGCAGCTGAGCTGAGTTGAAGCGAGCGATACAAGGCGACGTATTTAACAGCCAAAATAGCAGTTGCACCTAGCCCATAAACGACCTTGATATGATCACAAAGTCGGGGACGAAAAGTAATCATAACGAATGAAATTAAGAAAATTCGAAAAAATAAATTTTTCCAATAAATTATATTATTTAAAATATCACTGAGTTACTTGTTCATTGCCAATATTTATGATTTAATCATTAATATTATTATTCATTGCACAATTATGAGATTTATTATTATCAATTATTACAGGTCATTTCTCCGAATCCGTTTCTCCGACGGAACAATATTCCGAAATCAAAAACTCCGAAACCATTTCTTCGACGACCAATTTTCCGATTCCATTTTTCCGAATGTTTTCATTTCCGAATGACCTTTCTTCCAAATCATGTTTTGGATCGATTTTTACGCGATTGTGATCACCATGGTAACGCTTTATTTACAATTTCACGTTTTGACGTTTGCCAATTAGTTGTGCAATTTTTTTTTGACATTAACTACAAATTTTTTTGAACATTTACAAATTTTTTTGTAGTATTCACTTATTATGAGTGCTTATTATCACTTAGTATCACTTGAAAATGAAAATGATTTTTTGTTTATTATTTATTATTATTTTTATTTTCAATAAAATTATATTTTTTTAAAATTAATACGATTATTATTTCTATTTATTAACATTATTATTTTATTTTTATTATTGACTATCCCTATCATTCATAATAAATGATTATTGATTATCGTTATGCTTATATTATTTTTTAAAATTATTCAAACATAAGTTCAATTAATATTTCCAAGAAAATGATAAAAATATATTTGTTTTTATTATTAATAAATTTTTTGTGTAATTATATCATTTATTGGTTAATAATGAAAAATTATCAGTCATTAAATAATTAAAAATCAAAATATTAATCGAAATAAAAAGAATAAACTTCTTATTATTTATTAATTTGTTTTTAGATCATAGTTAATATTATTACTATTTATATGATTGATAGTCCTGATATTATTATTATTATTCGTTTAATTTTAATTTTTATAATTATTATTATGGTTCCTATTATTTGTAATTATTATTCATTTGAAAATTATTAGATTAAAAATTATTCATTGACAATGAAAATAATTATTTTTTTAATATTTATTATTATTTACATTTTTAATAAAACCATATATTTTCAAAATACATAATATTATTATCATTATTATTCTATTTTCATTATTATACCATCCCTATCATTTATAATAATAAATTATTGATAATTAATTTGATTATTCGTTTTGATTATTAATTATTTTATGTTTATTCAATCATTATTTTCTAGAATAATTATTATGGAATTTTGTTCTTCCAGTGGCGTACCTAGGGGGGGGGGCGAAGGGGGCGGTCGCCCCGGGCGCAATGATTTGGGGGCGGCAAAACGATCTTCGCTGTTCCGTAAGATAAAAAAATTATACTCGAAAATTTTTTTTACACGAAATTTTCTTATTACTGAAAAATCGAGTTTTACATTCATAGAAAAACAGTGTCAACATTGAATCTCAATTTTTGATGAAAATTGAATCTTTCATCTGATAAACATAATCTTGGAACATTACAAACTTGAAATTTTTTCTCTAACACAGTTAAAAAACTCAAACGTTAACTTTTCTCGCTTTAATTTCTGCAAAGCTACATATTATATCCACGTAATCTAACATTGCAGTAGTTTCATTTTCGATTGAAAGAATTGCCAGATTTGTTAATCTACTTTGACTCATGGTTGATCTCAAGTAAGATTTAATTAATTTGAGTTTACTGAATGATCTTTCACAGGAAGCAGCTGAAACAGGTATAGTTAGTAATATTTGCAAAGCTGTCGCTAATGTCTTGTAAGCTTCCCGTCCCATTGATGAAATATATAACAGAAGTTGTTCAGGCAAGAATCCGATTTCCTCTTCGTTTTCCTTCGCTCTTTTCAGTAAAAGTAAGACGTCTTGAATATCGTTGAACAAGTCTTCGTTGTCCAAGTCATCTGGATAAAACTCGGCAAGTTTCTGGCATTTCTCTTTTATTTTGAGGAGCTTATCTTTATATGAGTCTCTGGGAAGTTGTATTATTTTTTCAAAGTCACAAAGAAAACCGAAACGTTCTTCAAGCATCTTCAAATTTGTGAAACGTGTAGATATTTCCATTGAAAGTTTATCCAAAATTTCAATCAGAGATCGTCGCATTTCCTCTTCTGAATTCAATTCAGCATCTTCAGATGTTTCTCCTGGCATATTTCGCTTTTTTCGAATTCTCTTGACGGTACTCACGCTCCACTCGTTACATTTTTCTTTAGCCTTGCAAATAGCACGGTCGCACAAGTCAATTCTCCAATCATTCAGTTTGTCTGTCAATATTTGTAGTTGTCCCAGTACATGAGTGAAACTGATTCCTTTTTCTTGTAACCGTTTTTGAACTGCGTTAAATGATAAGAGAATTTCTGCCCAAAAAAACAAAAGAGCGACGAAATCGAATGTTTCCATAGCATTGATAACTAACGCTGCATCTTGTCTGGTATCAATATTTTCAGTGACCGTATCCCTCAAGTGTTCCAGCGCTAAGATGACTTCGTCCAATTGTGTTGATACTGGTTTTACAGCTTCAGCTTCCGAGCTCCACCTGGTTTCACAATGCCTTTTGACCGTTATATTCACGTATTTTTTAAGAACGTCCCATCTGTGGGTAGACGAGGAGAAATAAGTAAAGAGACGCTGTATTGTTCCAAAAAATGTTACTGCTCGGACATTGACGTGGGCTGCGTGTACTCCAACCAAATTTAGTGAATGGTTATCACAAGGAACGAAAACGGCTTGCTGATTCAGGTCGACGATTCTCTGCTGGACTCCTGTATGGATACCGGCCATTGCTGGTGCATTGTCATACGATTGACCTCTACAATCCTTCAGGATCAATTCATCTTCGTCTAGTTTGTTCGTGATAGCTTCAGTAACTCCTTCTGCTATTTTGACTTTCAGAGGTATAAAATCAATGAAGGCTTCTCTTATTTTTACTGAATTTGGTTTAACTTCGACAAATCTGATAATTTGAGACATTTGTTCCTCATGTGCGGAATCTGGAGTTGAATCGAACATCAAACTGTAATATTTAGCATTTTTACACTGGGAAATGAGGGATTCACGCACTTTGTTCCCCATCAGAATGATAAGTTCGTTTTGAATCTTAGGAGAAATATATGATAAGCATCCTGATTGTGAAGAAATGTGTTCGAAGTGAGACTTCATGACAGGATCAAATTTGGCCAAATATTTCAGCAGAGCCAGAAAATTCCCAGGGTTCTGATCATCAATTGACTCGCGGTGTCCTCTCAGAGCCAAATTTTGCTGTGCAAGCGTTTGAATCGTTGCAATAATTCTTTCAAGTATATTCCTCCAATATTTTATCTCTTTAGCAACTTGGCGTTGTAAATCATCATCGATACCTCCACCTTGATTCAGAGTTCGTTCTAATTCCTTCCATTCTAAGAAAGCTGAACGGTGAGCAGGGCTATTTTCATGATCTTGGACACGTGGATTTAAGTTTACGCCACGATGAAAACCCCGAAGCATTAGTAAAATTAGTCTGGTTGCTCTGATAATTCTTCTGTGGGAATAAGATGCAACAAAAACAAAATAAAGCATTCTTGATCGGGGAAAAACACATCCAGGTGCGAGTGATCTGTTCACCGTTTTTTCAAGGTTTTTTCGAACCACATTTTGGTCAAAGATCGTCCAGTACCATCCTGTGGAAATTTTGCATCAGTATTTTGAAGTTTACTTGTGCCTTGTCGAACCATCAAATCACGAAAAGATGAATCGATTTTATCCGGCCAAGCTCCTACATCTTGTGTAAAAGGAGCATTCACACCACTTGCCTTTGGACTCTTATCGTCTTCTTCAGGATCGCATTGATTATTATCGTTTGCAGGATCACACCCAGGAATATTATCTTCAGAGAAATGTGGGGGAATATCATGTCCATCGCTGGTTCCACATACGTTTGAAAAATGTTTCTCCAATTTTTCTTCTCTATTCTTACTGACTTCATCTGCATCTTTATCGCACTCAATGCCAGTTTCTTCAGCTGAAGTGGAGTCCTCACTCGAAAAAGTAGGACTTTGTGCAGTGGTTCCTTTTCTAATAAAAGCTTCCATTAAGTTTCCAGACTTCGCAGAATTCTGCAGTTTCTGCTTTTTCATTTTTCGAAACTGTGCACCACTGGGTTTGTTCCTCTTCATGCTCTCCATTTTGCTCTGTTTCCAGGTTAGATTTATCTGAAACCAAAGGTCGAAATGATTCATTATATTATGTTAATAATGATAAGAAAAATTGTCTTAAAAAAATTGCAAAGTTTCAAAGAGATAAATATATTTTATCCACAACAAGCCTGTAAATTTGTAACAGTAAAAAGTGAAGTAAAGTTTTTACTGTCTTTGCTATTATTGATACAGGATATCTACATTTTTTATATGAATAGTAATTTTCTTGAAAAAATATACATCTATTTGATAATTTAAGAGACAAAATTTAATTTGTAAGGGGATTACTTAAACGTATGATTTTTCCAAATTAACAGAATATGCATTCATCTATTTTTCACTTATATATATACGTCATTGTACTCCAATTTTTTCAACAAAGAATGAAATGATTTGAAATTTTTATTAAAATATTGAATTCATCTTTTACAGTATCGGTTTAATAATTTATTTAATGTTATAAAAAACTGGTTTTTAATTTCTTTTACAAATAATGTAATATTATCAATAATTTGATATACATGTACTACATATCACTGATAGAATTTTATTTGATAACTGAATTGAACAAATTCTAGATTAATATATAAAAATAAATTAAATGAATGAAAACTTCGTTAAATCGAATAAATAAAGAGGCAAATTATTTGTATCTAATTTACTATTATTCAGAGTTCAATGTTCAGTAATAAAATTTGATTTTTATGTAAAAATAATTTATGAAATTCTTAATCGATTTCGTATTTGAAAGTCGCAAAGGAATTTTAAAATTTCAACTGTATTATATTATTGAATTCAAAGTGTTGGTTGACAAAATTTTATAAATTCAATTTTTTGAAATCATCCTACGCATGATAAAAAGACGGTTTTTCTTTGACGTAATGTAAATTTTTCAATAAATAAAACTTGAATAAAAATTATACTGATGCAACAAATTGAGTTACTACGTACTGCTGAATATTACTTCGAAAAATTCGAAAAGTAAAGAAACATAAAAGTTTGGTTTTTTTGGTGAAACACAGCAATGATAATTGATCAGTTTTTTTTAAAGCACTTCACATTGTATGTTTTTTTCAAGCGCAACATTTTTGAAGATGATATTTTATCCAATGTCAGCCACGGAATCTATAGCCTCAAAATTTCATAGTAAACATAAACAATAACATGCCATTTTTCCATATTCACTCGCAAAATTGAAGGAAAACCATGCATCGTGACGTTAGATTTTTGTATGTATTGATTCACCACTACTGATTTTCATAGTGATTTTGCAATTTTGTCAGTTTGAAACCAACTAAATACTTACTGTGAACTGCAACAATGCACGGTTGCAGTACGGTTGCAAAAACAACAAGATATGGTTTGGTTGCAAGAATCCTGTGAAAGAAAATGCTATTAGAAAACGCAATATTTGTTGTGAAAAAGTAATATCACCAATCAGTGGTGGTTATAAACAATTTACTCACTTGAGCTGAATAAATTATTCGAACTTTTGTATGAATTCCATCAATACCGACGAACGAAAGAAATATGCATCTGTCAAATGCATTCGGTTTGTTATTTGAGGTTGAATGTGTTACTTACAATCACTTAAATACTAGAGAGAATAGACAGAAAGAAGAGACACTCTAGGTCGAGGGCATGGAGCAAAGTGGTAGCGCTGCGATCGAGAAATTCGAAGTTTGTGATTTGATACGAAGCGCGCGCTCCTTTGAAAATTCAAAACACTGGCAAAGCGTGATTCACATGTTTACAATACCGTACCGCATCACAATATTGTGCAATTTTGTGACCACGAGAGAATATAGAATATCGAACCACTCGAAATTATCGATAGTACTGATCCTTTTTAAACTACATATTTTAAATATGAGATTTGACTAAATATTAGCGATTGTTTAGTGACGTACGAATATGTACGTGAATAAACGTTAATAATGAAATAAAGCATGAAAATAATTAAAAATAATCTGAAAAATTTCTTACGGAACTTAGTCTACGGAGTTTGCAAGATACGTTCGATACTACGTCTCTAAAAAAAAAAACAAGGTGAACAATTTTTCCGGTAGGGGCGGCATTTTTCATTTTCGCCCCGGGCCGCAAAATTCCTAGATACGCCACTGTGTTCTTCAAATAATTATTTTTCTATTTAATTGTTTTTTCAATATTTAATTTTTCACGATTATTTTTTCAAAATCAATTTCCGAATTTTTTGACAAGAACATGAATTTTACTCTAATTTATATATTGAATTGTATCATAAATAACAAAAATGTTAGGTATTCGTAAAAATTTCTGCACCTTGAAAGAATATTTCCTTAAATTAACATATTCTTCAGTTAAATCAAATTCCGAAATCGCTCCAGATAAAATCATCTTAAAAAAATCACAATTAATACAATCTAATAACGCAAATTTTCAACAATATGAAAAAAAAAATTAGCATTTATATTTTCGAAAATTCCGATTCGTCTTGTGTCGTTATTTCCTAGTCTAAAAATAGGTAAGATTTTTCTTTGCTCAACTCGTCACATTCAAGGAAGAGGTTTTGTGCAATGGAACTAATCGATTTTCCGCGAGGTTGTGAAAGTCGCGAATTTGCTTTCCTCCGTGAAATCTCGATGATTGCGGTGCTAATATTTGATTTTTCATGAATGAAGAGGGTGTTTAACGAAGGCGTAGTTAGAATTTTCGTCTTTTGGGGAGGGGGGGGGGGGCAGGAAGTTAAATTATTTGAGGAAGGCAGAACTGATGATTGCTTGGAAATTAGACATTGTCACGTGTTATTTCTTTATAATTATTTGATATTTTCATATTTTTATAAACGAAAATGCAATTATAAACTTTTTCGTAGTAGTTAATGTTTAATGCTCATTTTTCACATTACCGTAAGTGTGTATCAAAGTTCTGAGAAATATGTTAGAGGATTCAGAATTTATATCTATATACACTTGGACGTTGCTAGGTGCGAGTACGTACCGCGAAAAGAAAATTAACATTTCCGAGCGCTGGACCATCATTATTCTGACGAATGAATATCTCACGCCGATTTTATCAAGCAAATTTGAGAAAGTTTCAAAGCTGAGTCCTAAGTCATTACTCATCTTGGCTACGTCGAAAAAAATGGCGATCCGACAACTGCAGGGCGAGCCCCGAAGCCTCGCAGTTGTCGAGGTCCAAGTGTATTCTCGTTTTTGACATCTAAACAGACGATCAGCAATCAAAGAGAGGGGTCGGTTAATTTTTCCCGGTTTTATCATACATTCTCTATGATTTCGTAAATGAGCCTACTTTTGACGATAGATTTAACGACAAGGTAAATTGTTTACAGCGGCGGATTTAGAATGAAATGAGATTCTTTGATATCCAATAGAATCGCGTATCATTCATGTAAATTGTAGGATTTTCTTTTCCTTGCCTTCATTTTACAATACCTTCCACCGCGAAAATGTACGTTGAACCGAAGACAATCGCGGAGAAGCGACACAGAAAATCGCGGTTAAAAAAAGGAATCCACGCGAGCGTCTTTTACAATGGCAATCCACTGTTGTAACGCGGGAATTTTCGTAACACGCGAAGCAAGTCCCGTGTGGGGCAAGTAACGAGCAGAACTTTCGTGTATAAAATACATTGCCGAGGATTCCTTTTCTCGGTGCAGCCTGCTGCTCAAACTATAAAGTATAACGTCGACAAAGTCGCTTTCAATGTCGCAGGAACGCAACTCTTGCTCAAAGTACCGAGATCTTGCTAAATTTAGAACTAAGACGGAACTAATAAGTAAAAAAAAAAAATAAGTTCAGGAGGTCATAAAGTACATGTTGCTTGCGAAATGTTTGGTTTCGAACCCAAGGCACTTTCCCTGTACAAAAAGCAACTCGCCGAATTTGAAGCCCGGCGAAGTGAAATTTGCCTTTGGGCGTCTTTCGCTCTCTTTTTCTTTTCCCTGCCAAAAAAACCGCGAGCGATCGAACCGGCCGATTTATGAATCGCCCGCGGAAAAAGCCGGCTCTGTAATTGAGTTCGTGATTGAAAATCAAGTAATTAACGGCGCTATGGAGACGCGGAAGCGCGCGCCTCTGAGAGGAATGTGCGGGTAACGTCGCGATTTCACTGGTTCGCCCGGTGCCCTGGGGTCACGGGTTTTCACCCGGAGTTATGAACCGCGAGTTTTGACATGTCGGAATCATCGAGAGGGAACGAGACTTGGAAAATATGCTAATACTCCAGTTTCGTCACTTTTGGGTATTTCCAAAAAAGAACCTAACCTAATTCATTTTTCTTTAAAAGTAAGATTCCTAGGGTTAGGTTAAAAAACAAAACCAAAAAAGAAAGAAAACGGAATATTTGAAAAAAAATCCACAAGTGTATCGTACGCCTATTATAATTTTTACTTTTTTGTTACTTCTAAAACTTAGAATTTTTAGCAGGGCATATGTGAGTCTTGGAATTTGACAGATCGAAATCATTGAAAGGTCAAAATAATAGACGTGGCTCGGAAATCGGAACATTCATGGAACGACTTACAATTTTTCAAATTTTGGATTCCATGGAATCATATTCTATGAGTTCCCATTTACTGACCTATTTCAAGAAATCCCACTCTAAAAATACCCAAGAAATTGGTGATTTCTGTGTCACCAAGTTCAGACCACATTGAAAATTGCAGAGATGAAACTGTCCGACTTCCGCCATGGTCGTCGGAAGTCGGAAACCCCAAAGCGCTTTCGTGCACGAACACGCGATAGCGATTCATACATGCGCGAACCGATAAATTATGAATCTCGCGAGTTTTGCATGGACCTTGTAATAAATTGAAATCGCCCCCCAGAATTTGAATCAGAGATTTCAGAGTATCGATTTCTCGAGTGATTGAGATTTTGATAACAGAGCAGCATGTAAATCCGAATTTTGAGACGAAAAGTCCTTTGCAATTTTTGAAAATTCTCGAAAATGACGCAGTAATTCAATTTTTTTGTCCGCCAATCACAGCGTTCCACGCCACAAAATGTAGTGCCGGCTCAACTGAACCCGACCCTTCACCGCTTTCACCAAAGCCTTGAGCAGTTGAGCCGGCACTACATTTTGTGGCGCGAAACGCTGTGATTGGTGGACGAAAAAATTGAAAAACTGCGTGACTTTTGAGAATTTTCAAAAATTGCTAAGGACTTTTCGTCTTGAAATTCCAATTCACATCCATACTGAAATTCGATAGATGCGTTCTACCTCGATAAAACTATAGCAAGTCTCTAATTTAGAGCGTGAAAAGCTGCAGAAATGACGATTTTCGGGGACAAACGAATTTAAGTGAAAATCTGAATTTGAATGCCAGGTTCGGTCGAGTTGGCTCAAGTCACCCGCGACATTCGATTGCGCGTTGATGTGGAGACACGTGACGCCCCTGCGTTTTAGCGAACCAGCGCTTTGAGGTGCGTTATCAGTATTTAGCTGAAAAAATCGCAATTGGAAGCGTGGCAAATGGAGTGGCTAACGATCCGCGCGAGTAACTTCTATCACACACGAATCGTTACATTACATGGGTATTTGGAGGCATGCCAGAAAGCGCGCAGCGATCATCATTGATGATAAACAATGATTAATCTATGTGTATTTTTTTTCTTTTTTTACCAAGTGAACGCACGTTATAGAACAAAAAAAGTTTTCATGTATTCATATCAATGTATCGATAAATACAGTAGGACGTCGTAGTTCAGGAACGATCGGGGAACTTGAACAAACCTTCCTTAACATCGGGCTTCTCCGGTAACACAGTGAGAGGAATTTTAATGATGAATATTGAAAAAAATTGTTTTCGACCAAAACGAGAGAAAGTGACGTGTACAAACTGTAAGTATCATAGAATTTAGAAACTACGAACATTTTAAGACGAATTCATCGTGTCTTTAATACATGAATGTAGAAGACACCAAATTTTTTAGGTTATGTGTATTTAGTTTTTTGGCAATAATGGTGGTGCTGTCGCGGGTCCTCACCTCGGCCATTGATAGAATTTGATGCTCACAACCAGAGGGACAAAATTAATGTACTGCCCCCCTTTTGGAATTTCTAGGGGGGCACCTGCCCCCTTATCTCCCCCCCCCCCTTATTAACGTCCCTGGAAGGACCGATCAAGCGATTGTATGTACTTTCTCCATCGAGACCTTAATACTTAATATCTCGAAGCGTGGGATCGGATCGTCCTATCCCCCCCCCCCTTGCCCCATTCCACCCACCACCGATTATCTTCACCGTCACCTCGGTATTCCCTAATGCCCGCGGATGCGCGCATTGTTAACGTCCCATTATACCAGCAAACAATAGAGAAATTGCCATTGCGAGGGGAAGATGGGAAGAGGTGAATAAAAAAAGTGTCACAATCATTGCTCTTGTTAACCTTACCTCTGATTACGCAATTGTTATATACGTTGAAGCAAATGTATTTTCGTGTAGATGGAATTCTTGCAGTCAGCAGCAAAACGCCTATAAAATGTTTTTTTTTATTTGAATTATCAATATTGTTTTGACGTATTTTATTCAAATAAAGTAAAATATCTGTTTATAACAAATAAAAATTACGGATTTTGTTGATTTACCTTATTTTCAATTCGAAGCGTAACTTTTTTTTCTTACAATAGAATTTCAATACGATTTGGTACAATTACGTAATTTTTTTAATCTTCACCCTTCAAAAATCCAATATTCTACCCTGGCGGAAAAGACTGTAGGAGGACTGTGTGATTTATGTGATCGTGTGTGATGAGCCAGCTGCTGGGCCTGCTGGGACAATCGAAAAATACCCGGGCAACTTGAAATATACTTATGATGTGTGTTATAATT
Organism: Platygaster robiniae; assembly: GCA_028476575.1. Classification (NCBI taxonomy): domain Eukaryota; kingdom Metazoa; phylum Arthropoda; class Insecta; order Hymenoptera; family Platygastridae; genus Platygaster; species Platygaster robiniae. The sequence goes on from CM052027.1 coordinate 1,031,119, forward strand.
AGATGATATTATGATGAATTTGTAACTATATATATCATGATTATCTACAAGTTTCTATTATTCATCGATCCTTTAAAGTAGTATAAATAACAATATAATATAAAAAATATGGCGTAGGACAATATAATATTAAGATATATCAAATTATATATATCATTTTATAGTATAATAACATGTAATAAAATATACAAAAATATATAATCATGTAAAGTAATATAATACAGTATAATTTGTAGAAGTACGATGTATTAAAATATGATGGAATACTATAAGATATAATATATAATGTAGTACAAAATGATGTGATATGATATACTATTGTGATATTATATTATATTGTATTACACATTATATTATATTTTTATTCTACATTTTTATTTCAAAATGTTGCCTGTATATAAATAAATCAACAACATTGAAACGTTTTTATTTTTGAATTTCCCGCGCTTCAGCACATTCGAGCAGACGAGACAGGATTGACAGTGAAACTTTCGACTGTGATTTATTTAATGAATAATTAATAATAATGGGATGGAAATATGAATTTTCGTTACTTTAATTTTGCAAAGCGGGTAATTCTTCACACATGGAAATAGCTTTTCAATCTTAAAATGACAGTATTTTGCTAGAATTAGACTTTAAAAAATAGTCTATTCCAGAGGACTATAAAAGGACTATCTTTCGTCCTCCCTTTTCCGCCTGGGCTAGTGATTTTTCCAGTTAAAGTTAGTTTCTCAATGTTACAAAAAAATTGCAACTGTTTAGTTACTTAATTTTCAATTTGAATCTTAAGGTGGTCATACTATGTAACACTTTCGAAAAATGCATTTTTTATTTTTTGCATATTTTGCAAGTTTAGGTATATAAAAATAAGATACAAAAAGTATTTCGCTGAATTCCAAAATAACGAGGTTCGAGGCAAGTTTTGTCACGCTCTCCACTAAGTTCCCGCGGCTCGCCATATTATTGTTTATAATATTATGATAATGTATATATGATCATAGTAATGATGAAATATACTAAAAGATAAATTATTAAAACTACAAAAACTGTGGAAACTATGAGAAGTAAATTATCAAAGCTATGGAAATGACTTGAACTATTTCAATTATTGAAAATCATTGAAAATCTTGAAAATGAAAAAAATCATTAAAAAAGCTTGAAAATAATTAAAAAACTTTAAAAAATTTAAAAATGGTTGAAAATGGTTTTTAGTTTGAAAATTGCACTAAAATTTGAGCATTCACAATTGTCATGCAAATAATCATTATATTGTGATTTTAAATCGGATTCTGAAATGATTGACAATGATTGAAAATAGTTTCCAGTTTGAAAATTGCACTAAAATTTGTGCTTCCACAATTTTCATGCAAATAGAAGAAATTGTGATTCCAGATCGGATTCAAAAATGATTAAAAATTATAAAAACTATTTTAATGACTGAAAATCATTGAAATGATCGAAAATAATTGAAAATCTTGGAAGTGATGAAAAATTATTTTCAATTTGAAAATTGCATTAAAAATTGTAATTTAACTATTTTCATGCAAATGATCAGTAAATTGTGATTTCAAATCGTATTTGAAAATCATTCAAAGACATTGAAACTATTTTAATGACTGAAAATCATTGGAAATCTTGGAAGTAGTCGAAAATCATTTTTAGTTTGATAATTTCAATAAATTATGATTTACCAATTTTCATGCTAATAATCATTAAATTGTGATTGCAAATCGGATTTGAAAATGATTAAAAATCATTGAAGCTATTTCGATGATTGAAACTATTTCAATCATTGAAACTTTTAATCATTAAAACTATTAGCAGGAATATTATAGGAACTATTGAAACTATGGACACTATAAAAAAAGAAATTATTGCAACCATAGTCACTATGAAATATACTGAGAGGTAAATTATTGAAACTATGAAAACTATGGAAACTATGAGAAGATGAATTATTGAAGCTATGGAAATCCTTTGAACCATTTCAATGATTGAAAATCATTGAAAATCATTGAAACTGTTTTAATGACTGAAAATCATTGGAAATCTTGGAAGTAGTCGAAAATCATTTTTAGTTTGATAATTTCAATAAATTGTGATTTACCAATTTTCATGCTTATAATCAATAAATTGTGATTGCAAATCGGATTTGAAAATGATTAAAAATCATTGAAACTATTAGCAGGAATATTATAGGAACTATTGAAACTATAGGCACTATAAGAAGGTAAATGATTGAAATCATAGTCACTATGAAATATACTGAAAGATAAATTCTTCAAACTATGAAAACTATGGAAACTATGAGAAGATGAATTATTAAAGCTATGGAAATCCTTTGAACCATTTCGATGATTGAAAATCATTGAAAATCTAGAAAATGATTAAAAATCATTGAAAATCTTGAAAATGATTGAAAAGTTTTTCCACTTTAAAAATTACGCTAAAACTTGTGCTTCTATAATTTTCATGCAATAAATCATTGAAGTGTGATTTCAGATCGGATTCGAAAATGATTAAAAATCATTGAAACTATTTTAATAACTGAAAATCATTGAAATGATCGAAAATCATTGAAAATCTTGAAAATGTTTAATAATCATTGAAAATTTTGAAAATGATTGAAAATATTTTTTAGTTTCAAAATTGCACTAAAATTTGTGCATTCACAATTTTCATGCAAATAATCATAAAATTGTGATTTCAAATCGGATTCTAAAATGATTGAAAATGATTGAAAATTGTTTCCAATTTGACAATTGCACTAAAACTCGTGCTTCCGCAATTTTCATGCAAAAAATCTTTGAATTGTGATCTCAGATCGGATTCGAAAATGATTAAAAATCATTAAAACTATTTTAATGACTGAAAATCATTGAAAATCTTGAAAATGATTAAAAATCATTTTCAATTTGAAAATCGCATTAAAAATTGTAATTTAACAATTTTCATGCAAATGATAAGTAAATTTTGATTTCGAATCGGATTTGAAAATGATTTAAAATCTTTGAAGTTAATAGTTACATCGATTCAACACCACTGAAACTATTTCAATCATTGAAATTATTGGCAGGAATATTATAGGAACTGTTGAAACTATGGCAACTATGAGAAGGGAAACTATTGAAACTATTAAAACTATCGAAATCATTCAATAGTTTTCGATAGTGTCCCAATAATTCCAAATAGTTTTCAATAGCCCCCAACAGTTGCTAATAGTTTTTTGTCATAAGGGTATATCGCTCATGAAACGAAGATTATATGAAGAAGGCTCGCTTTAATTAAACTACTACAGTTTCCCCTGGTAACGCGATCCTTTCGCAACATTTAACGAGAATTACAAAGGCACTTCATAACTGTCACTAAATCAATTCGTTCTCAGTGCAGAGTTGTTCAGGAAAACGACCTCATTGCGCGACTACTGTCTCTCCCTTAATTATTTGATTGGTCAATGAAATCGCCTTGTGAAGGTGCGAATAATTCTCTCAATCATGTACGAGCAAAGTCTCCATTGACGGATTTTCAGCAACCAGTGAATCGAAACTTCATCCGCAATATGAACGAAATTGCGCCTCGCCGATATTACCTCGCTGCACACAAAGAAAGTTTATGACCTGCCATTATTACACGGATTTGCGCGGCATCAAAGGGCTGACTCGAAACATCATTATTTTGCAAAATGAAGAGAGCGTAAGCTGGATTTATGACGCCGGCCGGAATTTACATTTGAACGGAACGGGAATAATCAAACGATCGATAACGACCAACTTTCAATTATCTGAGTGATTATTCCGCGAGTTTTACGACTTGAGTTACGAGATCGAGAGTTGTCTTATTTCAGATTCTGGTGAGATTTACATGTTATTTTGTGAATTTGTTTGAGGATATTCCTGAATTGGAGGTTATGTACTTGAGGTTCCTGAAGAGATATTTTCCAATTTTATAAAAATACAATCAAAGATGAGAATCTCAAGAACTGAGGTTTACTAGAAACCAAATTTCAAAACATTATGTGACAGATATACATTTTTAGGTTACATTAAAATTTAGTGCTTTTCATCACGATTCAAGGCTTCTTTTTTAGAGTTAAAATTCATAGTAGTACTAAATGGAGTAGGGTTTTTAAATTTTACAAAACCTCGTGTCTAATATAAGATGCAATGAGAATGACAAATTTTTTTTGTTGTAGGTTATGTTTATCGCGTGTGTATTTCATTACCACACCTGACTGGCGAGTGAATAGTTTCGTAAAGTACAATTGCTATTGTCCAATGGCCAAACTCTTGTGAAAAAAAATTATTGAAAACGATTGGTAACTTTTGATCGATAGTTTCCAATAGTTTTTTGATCCTATTGTTTCCAATGGTTTCCAATATTTCAATAGTTTCCAAAATTATGAAAACTATAGATATTATGAAATCTACTAGAAGATAAATTATTGAAATTATGAAAACTATTGAAACTATTAGAAGATTAATTATTGAAGCTATGGAAACCATTGAAACTATTGCAATGACTGACAATCATTGAAAATCTTGGAAGAGATTGAAAATCGTTGAAAATCTTAAAAGTAATTGAAAATCATTTTTAATTTGAAAATTTCATTATAAATTGTGATTCAACAATTTTCATGCAAATAATCATTGAATTGTGATTTCAAATCAGATTTGAAAATGATTGAAAATCATTGAATCTATTTCGATCGTTGAAACTATTTCAAACATTAAAACTTTTAATCATTGAAACTATTGGCAAGAATATTATAGGAACTATTGAAACTATACGAAGGGAAATTATTGAAACCATAGTAACCATGAAATATTCTGAAAGATAAATTATTGAAACTATGAAAACTATGGGAACTATAAGAAGATAAATTATTATAGCTATGGAAATCATTTAAACTATTTTAATGATTGAAAATCTTGCAAATCATTGAAAATCTTGAAAATGATCAAAAATCATTGAAAATTTTGTAAATAATTAAAAATTGTTTTTAATTTGAAAATTGCACTCAAATTTGCGCATTCACAATTTTCATTTAAATAATCATTAAATTATGATTTCAAATCGGATTTGAAAATGATTGAAGTCATTGAACCTATTTTAATATGACTGAAAATCATTGAAAACCTAGTAAGTGATTGAAAATTTTTTTCAATTTAAAAATTTCACTATGAATTGTGATTTAACGATTTTCATGCTAATAATCATGAAATGGTGATTCCAAATCTGATTTAAAAATGATTGAAAATCATTGAAACTGTTTCAATCATAGAAACTTTCAATCATTGAAACAATTGGCAAGAATATTATAGGAACTATGGAAACTATAAGAAGGGAAATTATTGAAACCATAGTAATTATGAAATATACTGAAAGATAAATTATTCAAACTTTAAAAACTATGGAAACTATTAGAAGATAAATGATTGAAGCTATGGAAATCATGTAAACTATTTCAATAATTAAAAATCTTGAAAATCTTGATAATGATTAAAAATCATTGAAAATCTTGAAAATCATTAAAAATTGTTTCGAATTTGAAAATTGCACTAAAACTTGTGCTTCCACAATTTTCATGCAAATAATCATTAAATTGTGATTTTAAACCGGATTCGAAAGGATTGAAAATCATTGAAACTATTTTGATGACTGGAAATCATTAAAATGAGCGAAAATCATTGAAAATCTAAAAAGTGATTGAAAATTGTTTCTAATTTGAAAATTGCACGGATTCGAAATCAAATTATGATTTTAAATCCGATTTGACAATGATTGAAAATCATTGAAACTATTTCGATCGTTGAAACTATTTCAAACATTGAAACTTTTAATCATTGAAACTATTGGCAAGAATATTATAGGAACTATTGAAACTATACGAAGGGAAATTATTGAAACCATAGTAACTATGAAATATACTGAAAGATAAATTGTTGAAACTATGAAAACTATGGAAACTATTAGAAGATAAATTATTGAAGCTAAGCAAATCATCTAAACTAGTTCAATGATCGAAGGTTTTGAAAATCATCGAAAATCTTGAAAATGATGGGAAATTGTTTCTTATTTGAAAATTGCACTCAAATTTGTGCATTCACAATTTTCATTCAAATAAACAATAAATTGTGATGTCAAATCGGATTCGAAAATGATTGAAAATGATTGAAAATTGTTTCCAATTTGACAATTGCACTAAAACTCGTGCTTCCACAATTTTCATGCAAAAAATCTTTGAATTGTGATCTCAGATCGGATTCGAAAATGATTAAAAATCATTAAAACTATTTTAATGACTGAAAATCATTGAAAATCTTGAAAATGATTAAAAATCATTATCAATTTGAAAATCGCGCTAAAAATTGTAATTTAGCAATTTTCATGCAAACGATCAGTAAATTGTGATTTCAAATCGGATTTGAAAATCATTGGAACTTTCAATCATTGAAACTATTGGCAGGAATGTTATAGGAACTATTGAAACTATGGAAACTATAAGAAGGGAAATTATTTAAACTATTAAAACTATTGAAATCATTCAATAGTTACTCGATAGTTTCCTAATACTACCAAATTTTTTCTAATAGTTCCCAACAGTTGCTAATAGTTTTTTTCCATAAGGGAAATTCTTGCGAATTGATTGATATCTGAATTTCTACTCGAATATCCGAAAATATCATTCAAATGATATTTTTTATACGAACATTACGAGTATACGAAGAAAATAACAAAAATGTGTGTGGATATCTTTTTCCGTTCCTTCGTAAATTTCCGGAATACAGGCTCGAATACCAGGCCGCTACGTAGACGACCCCCGTAAGTACAAAGATCGATGAGTCATAAAATTTGAAAAAATTAATTTAACACAATAACAATTTCATTGAATGAGTTCGTGTTTGGCGTTCCTGTTTTTTTCAAATTCATAGAAATGAAATGTAATGTGGGAGTTTAAAAACTTTAAAAATCAAAAATTGACAAGAAATCCTATTCTAAATAATTAAAAAAAAAAAAAAAACTTAATTTTTTCACAAACTTGATAAGTTAAGTTACGAAGTAAAGCATCTGTTATGAAGGTTTTGGGCGTCACTGGAAAAATACTTTTAAAATTGATGACATATTTAATAAATAAATAGATTCAATCATAAAAGTGCAAGATACAAAAGGAAAAATAAAAGAACCATGGTTGACGAACAATGAAATTCGGAAGAATTATTTATCAAAATAAAAAGTGTAAAACATTTTTGTAAAAATAAGTATTTTAATGTTAATTAAAAATATTCATATTCGAGCAATAAATATTACTCCACGAACACTTAAAAATATTTTTCTTAAAATTCACGTATTTCCTAGAAAGACGTTTGTGTGGATTGAAAGAATTAACCTGAGTTTTCTAATTACTCTGGTACATAATCCATCTCAAGGTAACTAGAAAGTGACCATATTTCAAAAGTATGTATTTAGGCCCTCATATTGGTATTATTTTGCAACTCTACAAATATATTACGAAATGTGTAAAATTCGACGAAAATTTTTTTTTTTGTAAATATCCCCATTGCTACAAAATTTCCAGTACAAGAAGAATTCATATAATTAAATAATTTTTTTACTAGTTGACAAATTTATTTATGTTCGTGAAGTGTAGGTTAAATTTCAATGATGCGTTATAAAAGAATAAAATTGTCTCAAAAAAGTATAGGAGATGAAAAATTATACATTTCCTAATTATCTGGATTTTCGGAGTATTCATAAAATGAACAAAATAATCAAAGTGAGGAATAATAAAATATAAAATAACAAAAAATAAAAAACAATGAACTAACGAAAATTCAAATAATAAATAATACGCAATTAAAAATGAATAATAAAATTATAAATATAAGCAATCGATTCTAATGAATAATAGAAAATAAATGAATACCCAATGAAATCATTTATTTGAGAATTTCTAAAATATAGGCATTTAGTTGATGATAAGTTATTGAAAGACGTTAGGGTTAAAAATAAGATACTGTGATTTTATATGTATAGAAAAAGACACAGATAATTTTATAATTAAGAAACTTCAGCTTGCCAATCGATTTCCAAGATATTATGATGCTAGAATAAATATACATTAAAATAAAAATGTGTTGAGCCTTATTATGGTGTTCGAGTTTGGCCCTCCACGTAAAATTTCCCTGCGACGTTCTACTGATTTGTCAAAAAGCCTGCAAGAATAAGAACAATCATCGTTTTTTTTTCCCCTCGTTTTATCACCGCTATGAATATAGATGGCTAGATTTCTTTCAAGATTTTCTGATAAAAACTCTTATGAGAACTATCTATTGTTACTTTTGAAACGGCAATGATACCATTAAAAGTGAAGTTTCAGTGAAATGATTTTATGGTGATAGAAACCACTAATACATAATTAGCTAATTAATGAACCGAGCAGAAGATACGTGAGAAGAGAACAACGAGTGTCGAATTCTCTTGCAACGAATCTCATCATTCCACGGAAAATGGCCGGAAATGGAGCATTGTAATTTGAACGAAAAACTTTCGAAGCATACTACTAATAGAATCTTTTTAATTCATGCATCATCAGATTTTAAGTTAGAAAATTGTAAGAACAATACGCATATTTTTCCAGCCTAAGAAAATTAGTGGCATTTAATAAAAACATGTTGCACATTTCTCAAATCCAAAAAGAAATTAATGTTTTGTGTACCATTACGCAATAACTTATCTGTATTCAACCTGAGTGAATAATTTCTCACGTGCTCTAGTTCTTCCGAAAAATACCACCTTACGACACCAGCAAATCTTTCCTCATCATCTACGCGTTTTTCGCTTCAAAAAGCAGCCGAAAGTCAAAAAACTCTCGTTCGCCCATGGAATTTCTTATGAGAGAAATCTTCCTGGTGTATTGATGATGCTCGCAGAGACCAACTTTCATCGATCTTCGACTACACAAGTCGCATTCTATGTTCGACAATGCGTTTCGTGACTCGGTTTATGGGAAAGTGCCAACTTATCAAAAGCCAGAGAAATCAACGCAACTCGAGTTTTTCTCCCGAACCCAGTGGAAGTATAATGAATTGCACGAGGCACTGATCTTGATCCTTGAGGTAAAGATCATGGCGGTGCGACGACCCTGACACACTGCCGCGGGCCCTTTGCCGTCCCACTTCCTGACCCCTCGGGCCCAAGTTTGTTCCAAGTTTCTCGGGCCTTCGATTGGCTTCGATAATGAGATAGGGAGAAATCCATTTTTGAGATGGATACCACTTCAGTTTAGTCACTCTTGGGTTTTTCCTAGAAATACTCAAAACTGACTAAACTAAAGTATCAGCTTCGAAATGTGTAAACAACTAAACGGGATGCCAATCGAAACGAAAATCTGTTTTTGTATACTTTTTTTTCACGATGAGGGCTTCATTCGAAGCCGAAAGCTTGAAGCAATCGATGGATGTACTTATTTGAAATATACTTGTTAAAACGATGGCCTCTTGTCGATCGATTCTTGAGTGGAAACTGGAAATAGAAATCGAAGCGTTCTGGATTTCGAATGTATATTTTATTCTTTTCAACGTTTATTCTGCTTTGACGAAACTGAAAACAACCTTCCATTTCCAAGGCCTGAAACAGCACTAGGAGAAAATTCGTTTTTCAAGCCTAGGTTTCTCGCGAATCATTCAGAGTCGTGGTGGCAAGTTCAAGTGACAAGGACGCTTTCACGGGCTCGCTCGACGACAGGCTCAAATCACATTTGCACTCGGCATCAGCTATGGTAATTGCGGCAATTAGGCGTCATCTTTTCGATTGTGAATCGGAGAAAACAAGGATGCGGAAAAAATGACGTAACGTTCTAACGCCACGGACGTTTTTTCACTCCTGGCTTGAAATGTCGTTGACGCGATGACTTTTTCGGAATTTCATGAACTGCGTGCTATATTTTTGTGAGTTTCGAAAGATTTTTGGACGATATCTTGAAATGCTCAAGGTCAACGAAAGTGGTCGAATATTTTACCGTTGCAATTAAATAAGATATCAGAAAACTTATAACTATTTTGGTATTACGGTATTATGAGCAGTGAAATACTCCGAGTCGTGAAAGCCGTCAACAATATCAAAAATATCAAAAATATCAAAATCGGTATTTATAAAACATTAACATTACGCATTTTTCTGATCTGGAAATCGTCATGTTTTATTATTTATATACTCTGTACACAACAGGAACTGCGTGTATTATAAAACATTGCGAAACGTCAAATTTAGCAATGACAGCTACCCGAAAGTGATACTTTTTACTATTTTTTAGAAAAACTCAATAGTAGAGAATCGTTTGGTAAATTGAAACTTGATTTCGAATGTTTAATTTGAAGTTTGGCAAAGTTTTAGAAATATTGCCTTATTCGTTCTTGAATTATGCAAGACAATACGATACGCTTCATAAGAACACGTGTAATTCGACGCATATTTTGACATTTTTTTCCCCAAAAACTAAGAAGACAAAATACTTGTATGTAATTTAGTGTACCCATTCTTTTGAGTGTATTCGACAAACGGAAATTTTTTCAGAAACATTCCCTCATTTTTGTTTACATGCTCATAATACATTATATAAAGTGATGGTCTTGGAAAAAAAGGGCGGTTTTCACGTCATTTTTGTCGCTTTTATTCACTAAAAACTTGAATAAAAAAATCCATTCCCTGGGAAAATTGTTAATTAGTACATCCAATCATCATTCTCTTCGCTTCTCAGTCACTTAATGATATTTTTGTCGACGTTTCGATTACTAGTGCATAATCATCATCAGGATTTAAGTACATCTTACATCACCTGTAAGAAAAATTTTTTTTCAATAATATCAGATATTCGTGTACTAGAAGGAGGTCTATTGAATTGTGAAAAAAATTGCTTGTATGTTTCACATGAAAACTATTGACTCCAGCGTGCACTGCGCAAAAATCCGAGCCGTCATACAGGACTTTGAATGAATCCACCATTTTAAGTTATTTGTTTACGAAAATTAATTGTGGTACAAGTTTGAAAACGTAGCTTTTTCAACGTGGGGCAGACGGTACTTTTTCTATAATTCACGAAAAAAATGACAGTTTTTGTCCACCTGTTTTCGGTGGAAGAAGGGGGTGATTTTGCTGGATGACGCACAGCGCGCAATGACGTTTGGGGGACGACGAACGACGTGACAATTCAGTATAGAAAGAGACAGCGCTATTGGATCGCAGTAGCACCAATGAAGGAATCGCGCGCGAATTTATTTTGAATTCAAATAAATCATTGTTGCATGGTTTTCCTTCTTTTCAATTGTTTTGATTGACGATGAATTGAATGCCAACACTCCCGAATATTTCCACAAGAAAGATTATGTTCACGATAATACAAAGTCTCTGTATGATAAAAACTGGGAAATAACTCCCGGAACACTTTACGAAATTTCGAGGACGACAAGTGTACATGTAATTAATATATTTCTCGAGGGGCGAACAAACAATTGTCGCGGTCTTGTTGTTGTTATTATCGAGTTGCCTCGGTTTTCTCCGCCAAGATGGCCGCCCTTGATGCCTCGTTCACTCACCGACCGAGCTGAGTTGTAGGGTTGCTGATGTTATATCGATATTTTGTTTGCAATATCGATATCAGATATCACTCAAATCAATGAACATCACATTCGCTACAAATAGTACATATTCAAATCTTTTTTGAATAAATTTTTGTAAATCGAAGAGGTAAAATTTTCAAACCAATGTTTTTCATGCCATATTTTTCAATTTTCATTCAAAATTTGAATTCGAATTTCAATATGAATATACAACGAAGACGATTTTGTGAAAAAAAGTTTCAATTTTTATTCATTATTCAAAATCAACTTTTTTTGGACGATACATCGAATATCGATAGTATCGATATCCGATAGTTTTGAGGAATATCAACAACCCTACTGAGTTGGTGAGTGACAGAGATGCCGCCTCGAAGCTGGTTGCGGGTGAATCACGAACGAACACGAAGGCACACGAAGCAGCACGAAGCGCTGTGTTAAAGGTCCCGGTGACTTCACAACGAAACGTCGACCCAGTAAACATTCATGATCGTGATATCATATACACAGACACGTGCTTCCGCATATGTATGTCATCATGATATCATGTGATGACATGACATCATTTGATGCAATTTGATGTCATAATGACGTCATATGATGTCATGTCATCACATGATATCACGATGACATACATATGCGGAAGCACGTGCCTGTGTATATGATATCATGATCATGAATGTTTACTGGGTCGTTCGTAATCGTTTGGAACGTTGAAATACGCAATATTTTTGCACTCATGCAAAAGATGATTCACGTATGTTGCTTTTTTTGAGTGGAGGAAAATCGCCAAAAAACCATTATTTTTGAGGGGAGTTTCAGAGTTTTGACGATTTTCCCGAAATTTCCCCTGATAAAGCCACAAACCACCGACGAAATCGCCTTTGAAGAAGATTACCCCCCGAAATGGCGATTTTCGTGCCGTGAACTTGTTTGGTAAACCCGGGGTTACGAAAGCAGGTGGCCAAGGACTTGACCGGACGTAAAAAAGATCCGAGTTTCGCGGCCTTTTCGTTTATAGCGTCACATCGAGCGTGAAATCGGATTCCACGCTGCTTTTGCGAAATCGAATAATGTTCACTTATGCGTGTGCGCCGATCAATCGAATCCTTTCTTACACTTCGCGCACCCTCGAAATCCCGAAAGGCGTTATTCATGGGTAACAACAAATTCGCGCCCTCGCTGATGTTCCAGGGCAAGAGGTGTTCATAATCCCAATTAGCGACGCTCGGAAAAAAGGGTATTAATTTTAAGTCATCGCGCATTTAATTGTCTGATGGGATTAAAATCAACTGGTACGTGGCTGGAGTTGCGCGGTTACTGGATTATTGTTGTTTCGGTAATTTCCTGCTGTTCGCGTTATTCATTTTCGGATCGATGGAAAATTTTTTAGCGATGCGAGAGTGGATCCACAGTTTGTTTGGCATGTGTAATGGAAAAAAGTAATTTGATTACGCGTCGAAATTGAAGTATGCCACGGAAGGGAATTTTTTTCATCACAGATGGATGTTTTTTAGGAATCAAACATTTTTCGCATTGTTTGTATTGAGCAAATATTCGGAAAGTTCAGGATATTTTTGGTTTACAAAAAATTGATGTGGATTTGACAATCCGAGGTATTTTAAAAATTGTACGATCGTAGAATTTTCGGCTCGGCAACAAAACCTTTCATATTCTCATCGACAAACAAAAGCTCGAACGTTCTCGATTACAATGTATCATTTTTGCTACAAGCTTTAATTGCATTGGAAAAAATCCTACTCGGGTTTTTCATATCCAAAAGCCGAGCAAACAATACCCCTTTCAGATATCGAGTTGCGAGTCGATTCCATACACACGTTCGCACTCTCTCATTCATTTAGATAATTGCGCATCAACTCCAAACTATCGCACACAAAGCGGCCGCAATCCATTATCCGAATGCGCGAGCGCGATAATTATAGATTATTCCCCGCTCACTTTTTCTGCCCCGTAACGCGCTATTACCGACTTTCGATTCGGTTTCAACGACATTTACCCGTCATTTTCCTAATTAATACCTCATCTCGTCCATGCAATCATCATACTCCGGTTCTGAACGCTCGCTATCGCTCATACCTCCCACGCGCCCGCGAGCGTTATACAACTAGCACGAAAATTTTGCGCAATGACCGATCCTGCTTGCTAAATCTGTTAAATCTCGACAATTTGCAATCCGTTACAAATTTCCACTGACAAATCTGTATCTTGAGGAGGTGTCCGTTGTCGAAAAAAATTATTGAAAACTATTGATCAATAGTTTCCAATAATTTTTTTAATCCTACAGTTTCCCGAAGTCTCCAATATTTCAATAGTTTCCAAAATTGTTGGAACTATAGACATTATGAAATCTACTGAAAGATGAATTATTGAAACTATGAAAACCATGGAAACTATTACAAGATTTATTATTGGAGCTATGGAAATCATTGAAACTATTTCAACGACTGACAATCATTGAAATGATTGGAAATCTTGAAAATGCTTGAGAATCATTAAAAATCTTAAAAATAATTGAAAACCATCAAAAATCTTGAAAATAATGGAAAATTGTTTCCAATTTGAAAATCGCACTAAAAATTGTGCATTCACAATTTTCATGCAAATAATCATTGAATTCTGATTTCAAATCGGATTTGAAAATCTTTGGAAATAATTGAAACTATTTTCATGAATCGAAAAAAATTCAAAATCTAGAAAATAATTGGTGATCAGTTTTAATTTAAAAAGTTCATTACAAATAGCGATTTAACAATTTTCATGCAAATAATCATTAAATTGTGACTTCAAATCGGATTTGAAAATGATTGAAAATCATTGAAAGTATTTCGATCATTGAAACTATGTCAATCGTTGAAATCTTTATCATTGAAACTATTGGCAGAAATATTATAGGAACTATTGAAACTATGGAACGTATAAGAAGAAAAGTAATTGAAACCAGAGTAACTAGGAAATATACTGAAAGATAAATTATTCAAACTATGAAAACTATCGAAACTATTAGAAGATAAATTATTGAAGCTATGGAAATCATTTACGCTATTTCAATTATTGAAAATCTTGGAAATCATTGGAAATCTTAAAAGTAATTGAATATCATTTTCAATTTGAAAATTACATTATAAATTGTGATTTAGCAATTTTCATGCAAATGATCGAGAAATTGTGATTTAAAGTCGGATTTGAAAATGATTGAGATTCTTTGAAACTATTTAAATGATGGAAAATCATTCAAAACCTTAAAAGTGATTGAAAATGATTCTCAATTTCAAAATTTCACTATAAATTGTGATTTTACAATTTTCATGCTAATAATCATTGAATTGTGATTCCAAATCGGATTTAAAAATGATTGAAAATCATTGAAACCACTTCTATCATAGAAACTTTCAACATTGCAACAATTGTCAGGAATATTATAGGAACAATTGAAACTGTGGAAACTATAAGAAGGGAAATTATTGAAACCATAATAACTATGAAATCTACTGAAAGATAAATTTTTCAAACTATGAAAACTATGGAAACTATTAGAAAATAAATTATTTAAGCTGTGGAAATTACTTCAACTATTTCAATGATTGAAAATCATAGAAAATCTTGAAAATGATTGAAAATTGTTTTTAATCTGAAAATTGCACTAAAAATTGTGCATTCACAATTCCCATGCAAATAATCATTGAATTGTGATTTTAAATCGAATTTGAAAATAATTGACAATCATTGAAACTTATTAATGACTGAAAATTATTGAAAACCTTGAAAGTGATTGAAAATCATTTGCAATTTAAAAATTTTACTATGAATTGTGATTTAGCGATTTTCATGCTAATAATCTTTAAATTGTGATTGCAAATCGGATTTAAAATTGATTGAGAATCATTGAAACTATTTCAATTATAGAAATTTTCAATCATTGAAACAATTGGCAGTAATATTATGAGAACTATTAAAACTATGGAAACCATAAGAAAGGAAATTATTGAAACCATAGTCACTATGAAATATACTGAAAGATAAATTATTCTAACTATGAAAACTATCGAAATTATTAGAAGATAAATTATTGAAGCTATGGAAATCATTTAAACTATTTCAATGACTGACAATCATTGAAATGATTGAAAATCATTGAAAATCTTGAAAATGATTGAAAATTGTTTCCAATTTGAAAATTGCACTAAAACTTGTGCTTCCACAATTTTCATGCAAATAATAATTAAATTGTGATTACAGACCGGATTTGAAAATCATTGAAAATCATTGAAACTATTTTAATGACTGAAAATCATTGAAATGATCGAAAATCATTGAAAATCTTGAAAGTGATTGAAAATCATTTTTAATTTGAAAATTGCATTAAAAATTGTAACTTAACAATTTTCATGCCAATGATTATCATTTTTAATCGGATTTGGAAATGATTGAAAATCATTGAAGTTAATGTTTACAATGATTCAGCATCACTGAAACTGTTTTAATCATTGAAATGATTGGCAGGAATATTTTAGGAACTATTGTAACCATGGAAACAATAAGAAGGGAAATTATTGAAACTATCAAAACTATTGAAATCATTCAATAGTTTCTCGATAGTTTCCCAATAATTCCAAATAGTCTCTAATAGTTCCCAACAGTTGCTAATAGTTTTTTTTCAAAGGGCAGTGCACTTTTTCCACTGAATTTGAACAGGGCGGTCTGTAAAATACCAAAAACAGTCTGTTGCATTCAACAGATTCAGATTTAGAGAGCAGGGCATCAATTTCCGAGAGAGTTATAATTTGCTTTGAGAAATGGCCATTGCTATGAAAAATTGTAAGTTGTGCGGTAAACAATGAAATTCGTCGGGCGATGTAATATGCGCAAGACCGCGGAAGGTAATTGTTTTCGCAGGGAAAAAACCGACGAGTCACCGACGATATTGAATGGAGAAGCTTCAAAATGGGAGAAAGTGTTCACTACTTGGGGAAGTTTGAAAATGGAACGTCATTTTCGAGCTTCTTCGAGAGGTGAGGCAAAAATTTCATACATACTCATACTATAAATGATTGAAATATTGAATATTCAAACATTACACATGAATTGTAGAAATATAAAAAATTAATAACCCTGTCGGACGCCCGAATTCCGTAATACGGTATTCAGCGGTATTCAGCTCGAAAATGTCGATAAAAAAAACGAATAAAATCCAATCCTTTTACACAACTAACTTGCATGGCAATCCAAAAGCCATTGCAATTGCCAACCACTCTTCCTTACCACGGAAATTCCATTTCATGTCAAATATGCTATTAAAAGTTTAATCCTTACTTCTATTAAATATGCGTATTCCTAGGAACAATAGTTGCCACAAATTCATAAAAAACATCATTTTTCCTACCGCCTGGTTTTTGTCTTGCGAAATCTAGTTTTTTCGGAAGTGGAATTCGCCCAATACCGCCGAATACGACCGAAAACCGCATTACGGTATTCAGCGGTATTCAGGGGGATTCGGCCGTCCGCCAGGGAAGAAAAAGAATTTGGAACCGGAGATGAATGGCCCACCAGTTCGGACTTGGACCCTCGACTGTCGACCGTTAAACGGGTATAAAGCAGAAATCTCGCTTTCCGAAGAATTCGAGTTTGATCAATTTTTGAAAAATCTGATCAGTAAAATAAGTCACACACACAAAAAACGTTGAAAAATGCTTTCGAATCATGAAAATCGGACATAAATTGCCCATTTCAATCATCGTGTTTTCGTGAACAATACTGTTGTTTATTTCTACGAGCTAACCCGACAAAAAAATCCTTTACAAATGGGTGATGGGGTTCATGTACATTCATTTTATTTTAGAAATATCCCAGCCTGTTCATTTGCATCAAAATTTGTCGCACAGTGACAGGGCCGTAGGCAGAAAAAATTTTTGAGAGGGTTTTTCTGAAAAATATTTTTCCTTCGACATTTCATCATTTTTTAATCCTTGGCAATATGGTTACAAGAGAGCGATATTGAAACATTTTCAATGTCTGGATTTGAAAATTATTTTTTTCTTTCGAATTTCTTTCTGAAATTCGATGCTCTAGAAATCAAACTTCTAAAAAATTTACATATTTGTCTTGATTTTTGAGCAAATTTCAACCACACAGATAAAAGGTACAACATTAATTTATATTATTTTCATATGGTATATTATTCATCAAAGTAGTATTTCTGGTATTTTTATATATTTTTAATTTTTGTATGTATCGCTCAATAGATTTTTGGAAATCGATGCTATACTATTACAACTTTGAACAATTTTGAGAATTTAAATTGATTTTTCAGACGACAGATTCTTCTATAAAGATGTTCAGTACTTTAACTCCATATTTTTTTAGTATTTCTGCAATTGGAAGTATGTTTAATTGTAAAAATTGTATCAATTGAATTAAATATATATTATAATTGTTTTCTATATGAATTTCTAGAATAATTTCTATAATTCTATATAATTATTGTGTGATAATAATTAAAATGTTCCAGAACAGAAAGTTTTAGAAATTTTAAAGGAAATTGTATCTACATAATTGATTTATATATTGAAAGATTTCGAGTAAACTAGCAAGCAAGTAAACTGGTAAGCTTGTTAAATAAAAAATAAATTAGTAGGATAGTAAAGTAGTAAATTAGTAAACTTGTTAGCTAGTGAACTGGTACACTAATAAACTCGTTAACGAGTAAATAAGTAAACTGGTAAACTGTTAAGCAAGTAAACCATTAAGCTAGTGGACTAGTAAAAAAAGTAAGCTAGTAAACTAGTTAGCTAGTAAACTAGTAGGCTAATAAACTTTAAAGCCAGTGAACTAGTGAACCAGTAAACTCGTTAACAAGTAAATTAGTTAATTAGTAAAACAGTGAATTTTTCAAATTCTCAATAATAAACTAGTAAACTAGATAGCTAATAAACTAAGAAGCCAGTAAAATAAAAAACTAGTAGGCTAGTAAATTAGTAAGCTTGTAAACTTGTTAGCTATTAAACTCGTAAACAAGCAAATAAGTAAACTAGTAAAGTGTTTGCCAAGTAAACTAGTAAGCTAGTAAAACAAGTAAGCTAGTAAACTGGTTAGCTAGTAAACTAGTAAAAAAAGTAAGCTAGTACACTAGTAAACTAGTAAGCTAGTAAATTAGTGAGTTATTAAACTTGGTAGCTAGTAAACTAGTAAAATCGTTACCTAACAAACTGTTAGCCAAGTAAACTAGCTAGTTAACTGGTAAAAAAAAGTAAACTAGTAAAAAAAGTAAGCTAGTAAACCAGTTAGCTAGTAAACTAGTAAAAAAAGTAGGCTAGTAAACTAGTTAATTAGTAAAATAGTAATCTAGTTAAATAAAAAAAACTAATAGGCTAGTAAACTAGTAAGCTAGTAAACTAGTTAGCTAGTAAACTAGTAGGCTAATAAACTTTAAAGCCAGTGAACTAGTGAACCAGTAAACTCGTTAACAAGTAAATTAGTTAATTAGTAAAACAGTGAATTTTTCAAATTCTCAATAATAAACTAGTAAACTAGATAGCTAATAAACTAAGAAGCCAGTAAAATAAAAAACTAGTAGGCTAGTAAATTAGTAAGCTTGTAAACTTGTTAGCTATTAAACTCGTAAACAAGCAAATAAGTAAACTAGTAAAGTGTTTGCCAAGTAAACTAGTAAGCTAGTAAAACAAGTAAGCTAGTAAACTGGTTAGCTAGTAAACTAGTAAAAAAAGTAAGCTAGTACACTAGTAAACTAGTAAGCTAGTAAATTAGTGAGTTATTAAACTTGGTAGCTAGTAAACTAGTAAAATTGTTACCTAACAAACTGTTAGCCAAGTAAACTAGCTAGTTAACTGGTAAAAAAAAGTAAACTAGTAAAAAAAGTAAGCTAGTAAACCAGTTAGCTAGTAAACTAGTAAAAAAAGTAGGCTAGTAAACTAGTTAACTAGTAAAATAGTAATCTAGTTAAATAAAAAAAACTAATAGGCTAGTAAACTAGTAAGCTAGTAAACTTGTAAACCAGTAAACTCGTTAAAAAATAAATTAGTTAATTAATAAAACAGTAAACTTTGAAATTCGTAATAATAAACTGGTAAACTAGTAAAGAAAGTAAGCTAGTAAACTAGTTAGCTAGTAAACTAGTAGGCTATTAAACTTGAAAGCCAGTGAACTAGTAAACTCGTTTACAAGTAAATTAGTTGATTAGTAAAACAGTAAATTTGTCAAATTCGTAATAATAAACTAGTAAACTAGTTAGCTAATAAACTAATAAGCCAGTAAAATAAAAAACTAGTAAGCTAATAAATAAGTAAGCCAGTGTATTTGTTAGATAGTAAACTAGTAAACTCGTGAACAAGTAAATAAGTAAACTAGTAAAAAAAGTAAGCTAGTAAACTAGATAGCTAGTAAGCTAGTCAAAAAAGTAAGCTAGTAAACTAGTTAACTAGTAAACTAGTAAGCTGGTAAACTCGAAAGCTAGTGAACTTGTAAACCAGTAAACTCGTTAACAAGTAAATAAGTAAACTTGCAAACTTGTCAAATTTGTAATAATTAACTGGTAAACTAGTAAACTAGTAAATTAGTAAATTAGTAAGCTAGTAAACTCGGTAGCTAGTAAACTAGTGAACTCGTAAACAAGTAAACTAATAAACTAGTAAACTAACAAAAATAGTAAGCTAGTAAACTAGTTCGCTGGTAAACTAGTAAAAAAAGTAAGCTAGTAAACTCGAATGCTAGTGAACTAGTAAACCAGTAAACTCGTTAGCAAGTAAATTAGTTAGTTAGTAAACTTGTAAACTTGTCAAATTTGTAATAATTAACTGGTAAACTAGTAAGCTAGTAAACGTGAAAGCTAGTGAACGAGTAAACCAGTAAACTCGTTGACCAGTAAATTAGTTAATTATTAAACTAATAAACTTGTCAAATTTATAATAATAAGCTAGTAAACTAGTAAGTTAGTAAACTAGTAAGCCAGTAAAATAAAAAAATTAGTAGGATAGTAAACTAGTCAGCTAGTAAACTTGTTAGCTAGTGAACTAGTAAACTAGTAAACTCGTTAACAAGTAAATAAGTAAACTTGTAAACTTGTCAAATTTGTAATAATTAACTGGTAAACTATTAAGCTAGTAAACGTGAAAGCTAGTGAACGAGTAAACCAGTAAACTCGTTGACCAGTAAATTAGTTAATTATTAAACTAATAAACTTGTCAAATTTATAATAATAAGCTAGTAAACTAGTAAGTTAGTAAACTAGTAAGCCAGTAAAATAAAAAAATTAGTAGGATAGTAAACTAGTCAGCTAGTAAACTTGTTAGCTAGTGAACTAGTAAACTAGTAAACTCGTTAACAAGTAAATAAGTAAACTTGTAAACTTGTCAAATTTGTAATAATTAACTGGTAAACTATTAAGCTAGTAAACGTGAAAGCTAGTGAACGAGTAAACCAGTAAACTCGTTGACCAGTAAATTAGTTAATTATTAAACTAATAAACTTGTCAAATTTATAATAATAAGCTAGTAAACTAGTAAGTTAGTAAACTAGTAAGCCAGTAAAATAAAAAAATTAGTAGGATAGTAAACTAGTCAGCTAGTAAACTTGTTAGCTAGTGAACTAGTAAACTAGTAAACTCGTTAACAAGTAAATAAGTAAACTTGTAAACTTGTCAAATTTGTAATAATTAACTGGTAAACTATTAAGCTAGTAAACGTGAAAGCTAGTGAACGAGTAAACCAGTAAACTCGTTGACCAGTAAATTAGTTAATTATTAAACTAATAAACTTGTCGAATTTATAATAATAAGCTAGTAAACTAGTAAGTTAGTAAACTAGTAAGCCAGTAAAATAAAAAAATTAGTAGGATAGTAAACTAGTCAGCTAGTAAACTTGTTAGCTAGTGAACTAGTAAACTAGTAAACTCGTTAACAAGTAAATAAGTAAACTTGCAAACTTGTCAAATTTGTAATAATAAACTGGTAAACTAGTAAGCTAGTAAATTAGTAAGCTTGTTAGTAACTGGTAAACGAGTAAATAACCAAGCTAGTAAACTGGTAAGCTTGTAAACTTATTTTTCACCTTTTCTGGTATAATATGCGAAACCCTTGAGGATTTTTGAGTATTTTTATAGATTACTCTTATTTTTTAGATTAAAATGACAGACACGGTTATATTCTCAAATTTTTCGAATAATCTATGAATGTTAAGTAGTTTGAGGACCATAGAGAATTTCGAGAAAAAAAAACAAACAAACAAACTAAAAAAGATGAAACATTTCTTATAATCAGGAGATATTAAAAATATTAAGGATTGTTATTAATTACCCAAAAAAAATTATAATAAACGACAAAAACTGTGCACTATTATTTTAATGTTCAAAGATGATTCATTTTCGCGTCGTCCGGGGATTATCGATGATCTTGAATATTGAGGAAAAAAGAGAAATTTCTAAATTTCTAAAATATGTATTCAGACATCTTCAGAATTTGAGATATGAAAGTCATAAAAATGGCCTTTTTATTGTACTCCAAATAATCTTCCAAAATTTGTTAAAACCACCATTCTAACAAAAAGTACGAAAACGTTATACATTTCCCCGACTTCCAAAACTATGCTAAACGCAAAATACCTTCAACGAAGCTACTTTTTGTAAACCTCACTTTGACTGACGAAAATCTACGACGCCGCATTACAGGAACGGGAAAATTCGAAAATGCGGCTTAGAAGAGTAGAGCTCTTTTTCTCGGCGAATATACCGGGAGCCGGGAAATTCCCCAAATATACATAAATCCTAATCAGCCCGAATTAACCCAAAAACCGCGCGATCGCGGCTTCTTTTTGATACTGGGGGACGCGGTGTAATTAAAACGTAGTGTATACGCGCGGGGTCGAAAGCGGTCTTTTTGGTTGAAAAATGACGAGTCCGGGGAGAAAATTGTTATGAACGAGCAGAAAGTGCCCCGCGCATTCCGCGAGCGTCGGAGAAATTTAACGGGCGGTGTCCCGATGTCATCGGCGCTCGTTACACGGAGTGTCCCGTCCAGTTTTGGGCAGGACGGAAATTCCGTCACGCATGCAAAGAGCGCGATTGCCCGATCGATCTTGAGGCTTTTTTTGTGTTCGGGACGAGGAATGACGAATTCTTTTGACGAGGAAGTGAAATCTTCAGAATTACTGGAATGTTTTTAACGAGATCTTTGGAAAAATACAAAAAAAGGCCTTATTTTCGAGAAGATCGTCGTCTTTCGTTGGTGTGAGAGTGAAATTGTTGGATAAAAATTACGTCAAGTTATAATTGAAATGAAATTGAGTCTTCAGCACCTCTTGCTGAAAAACTATTGAAAACTATTGGTCACTAGTGATCAATAGTTTTTCATTCCTATATTTCCAATAGTTTCTAATATTTCAATAGTTTCCAAAATTATTGAAACTATAGACATTATGAAATCTACTGAAAGATAAATTATTGAAACTATGAAAACTATTGAAACTATCAGAAGATTATTATTTGAGCTATGGAAATCATTGAAACTATTTCAATGGCTGACAATCATTGAAATAATTGAAAATCATTGAAAATCTTGAAAATGATGGAAAATTGTTTCCCATTTGAAAATTGCACTAAAAATTGTGCATTCACAATTTTCATGCAAATAATCATTGAATTCTGATTTCAAATCGGATTTGAAAATCTTTGGAAATAATTGAAACTATTTTCATGAATAGAAAAAAATTCGAAATCTAGAAAATAATTGGTGATCAGTTTTAATTTAAAAAGTTCATTACAAATAGCGATTTAACAATTTTCATGCAAATAATCATTAAATTGTGACTTCAAATCGGATTTGAAAATGATTGAAAATCATTGAAAGTATTTCGATCATTGAAACTATATCAATCGTTGAAACTTTTATCATTGAAACTATTGGCAGAAATATTATAGGAACTATTGAAACTATGGAACGTATAAGAAGAAAAATAATTGAAACCAGAGTAACTAGGAAATATACTGAAAGATGAATTATTGAAACTATGAAAACTATTGAAATTATGAGAAGATTATTATTTAAGCTATGGAAATCATTGAAACTATTTCAATGGCTGACAATCATTGAAATAATTGAAAATCATTGAAAATCTTGAAAATGATGGAAAATTGTTTCCCATTTGAAAATTGCACTAAAAATTGTGCATTCACAATTTTCATGCAAATAATCATTGAATTCTGATTTCAAATCGGATTTGAAAATCTTTGTAAATAATTGAAACTATTTTCATGAATAGAAAAAAATTCAAAATCTAGAAAATAATTGGTGATCAGTTTTAATTTAAAAAGTTCATTACAAATAGCGATTTAACAATTTTCATGCAAATAATCATTAAATTGTGACTTCAAATCGGATTTGAAAATGATTGAAAATCATTGAAAGTATTTCGATCATTGAAACTATATCAATCGTTGAAATCTTTATCATTGAAACTATTGGCAGAAATATTATAGGAACTATTGAAACTATGGAACGTATAAGAAGAAAAATAATTGAAACCAGAGTAACTAGGAAATATACTGAAAGATGAATTATTGAAACTATGAAAACTATTGAAACTATGAGAAGATTATTATTTAAGCTATGGAAATCATTGAAACTATTTCAATGGCTGACAATCATTGAAATAATTGAAAACCATCAAAAATCTTGAAAATAATGGAAAATTGTTTCCAATTTGAAAATTGCACTAAAAATTGTGCATTCACAATTTTCATGCAAATAATCATTGAATTCTGATTTCAAATCGGATTTGAAAATCTTTGGAAATAATTGAAACTATTTTCATGACTGGAAAATAATTGAAAATCCAGAAAGTAATTGAAAATCAGTTTTGATTTGTAAATTTCATTATAAATTGTGATTTAACAATTTTCATGCAAATGATCATTGTAATCTGACTTCAAATCGGATTTGAAAATGATTGAAAATCATTGAAACTATTTTGATCATTGAAACTATTCCAATCGTTGAAACTTTTAATCATTGCAACTATTGGGAAGAATATTATAGGAACTATTGAAGCTATGGTAACTATAAGAAGGGAAATTATTAAAACCATAGTAACTATGAAATATACTGAAAGATAAATTATTGAAGCCATGGAAATCAATTACACTACTTCAATTATTGAAAATAATGAATATCATTAAAAACCTTGAAAGTGATTGAAAATCATTTTCAATTTTAAAATATCACTACGAATCGTGATTCAAAATTTTTCATGCTAATAATCCTTAAATTGCGATTCCAAATTGGACTAAAAAATGATTGACAATCATTGAAACTATTTCAGTCATTGAAACTTTCAAACATTAAAACATTCGTCTGGAATATTTAAGGAACTATTGAAACTATGGAAACTATAAGAAGGGAAATTATCGGAACCATAGTAACTATGAAATATACTGAAAGATGAATTATTGAAACTATGAAAACTATGGAAACTATTAGAAGATTAATTATTAAAGCTATTGAAATCATTTAAACTACTTCAATGATTGAAAATGAATTTTCAAGAAGATTTTCAATGAAAATCAGTTAAAATCTTGAAAATGATTAAAATTCATTGAAAATTTCGTAAATTATTAAAAATTGTTTTTAATTTGAAAATTGCACTAAAATTTGTGCATTCGCAATTTTTATTCAAATAATCATTCAATTGTGATTTTAAATCAGATTCGAAAATGATTGAAAATCACTGCAAACTATTTTAATGACTGAAAATCATTGAAATGATTGAATATCATTGAAAATCTTGAAAATGATTGAAAATCATTTTCAATATTAAAATTGCATAAAAAGTTGTAATTTAACAATTTTCATGCACATGATCATTAAATTGTGATTGCAAATCGGAATTTGAAAATGATTTTGAATCATTGAAGTTGATTGTTACAATGATTTAACATCACTGAAACTATTTCAATCATTGAAATTATTGGCAGGAATATTATAGGAACTATTGAAACTATGGAAACTATAAGAAAGGAAATTATTGAAACTATTAAAACTATTGAAATCATTCAATAGTTTCTTGATAGTTTCCCAATAATTCCAAATAGTTTCTAATAGTTCCCAACAGTTGCTAATATCTGTGTTTTACATGCGCCTGGAAAATTCTGCATGGGTTAAAATATCAAAAAATATACATACGAAAATGCATTAATTGATTAATTGTAGTTTTATTGACTAGATAGACTTTTCACACATTACAGAATTTATAAAAATTGTCTGAAATTTCATATTTTTGGTAAAAACTTTTTGATCGTCGAAGTAATAAAGGTTACACGCAGTTTTTTTAGTTTTACATTATTTTCGAAAACTTTTATAATCTACAAAATTTACGAGCATTTTCTGAAATTCCACAAATTTTTATAATTCTTCAGAATCGATGACAATCTTATGAATTTTAAATGTTTACTGTTCTTAAAAAACTTTTCAACTTCAATTTTAATAGACGTTAGAGTACTATTCAATCCTCCGCAATTTATTAATTTTCTGAAGTCATTCAATATTTTCCATATGTAATTTTTATACACCTATATCTTTTCTAAATTATCATTAAAAAAAAGTAAATCATAATGAAAAATTAATGAAAATGTTCTAGCATTCAACAAAGAATTTGATTTTTCTAGAATCATTGACGGTTTCACAGAATTACCAATGTGTTATGATTTTGCGAAATTTTCAACATTTTTGATATCATACGAAGTATCAAAAACCTACAAAATTTTACGAAAATTTGTGCAACTCATGATGATTTGTTGTCATTTTTTAAAACTCTTTAAATTGTTTCAAACATTCTTTAAAAAATTGAAAAAAACACTACATGCATATTTTAAAAAATACAAAAAAACGTATAATAATGAACGCAATATGTATACAGAATTCATGAAAATTTCATGAAATTGTACGGATTTCTCGAATTTTTTTTGAAATATCAGTAATCTGAAGAATTATAAATGTTTTCTGATTTTTAAAAATTTTTAGTTTTAAACGTAATGCAGGCTATTGAAAGTTTTCGGAAATTTATAAAAATTGTAAAACTTATCAAGATTTTCTTTAGTTTTTGAAAAAATATTTCTATGCATACATATTTCGTCGAAATAGACATAATAATGAACGCAATTTTAAAAAAGATGAAAATTTTCTGAAATCATACAAAAGTTTCGATTGTTGTAGGATAATCGACAGTTTTTGGAATATTTTATAAGTAATGATTTTTCAACATTTTTCAAGTTTTTAATAACATTAAACCAACTACTCAACACTTTCAAAATTTCATGAAATTCGTCCGACTCGTTAAATTTTTGATGATTTCCAAATATTAATAAGTATTCCAAATTTTCGTTCAAAAAATGAAAAATATTACGATGCATATTTTGAAGAAATATTATAAAAAAGGCTATCCATTAAATTATAAGCATTTTCTAAAATTTTACATTAATTTTGTTTTTCTGGATTTATTGACACTTTCTATAATTTCTTATGTGTTCTGATTTTTCAAAATTCGAAGAATTTTTAGCATGGTTTAACAACTCGATTTTTTCAATTTTATAAAAATTAGTCCAGCTCACAAAGATTTCTTTTGTTTTCTCTAGTACTTTCAAACTAATTCAAATTTTTGTTCAAAATTTGAAAAAACATTATCGTGCACATTCAGAAAAAACATGATTATCAACAAAGTATATACGAAACTGATTTACGTTTTCTGGACTTGCTCAAATTTCGCGATTTTTTCGAAAAATGTATTGCCATTTTTTATGTTTTAAAATTTATTGAAATTTTAAAATCATGAAAATCGATTTAAAAAATTTTAATGACCATAAAAAAAAATTGTAAAATCAAGAGGAGTTTCTGAAGTTTTAATGTTTTTCAACTTTCTGAAATTTTCATTTGACAATTCAAAAACTTCGCCATACGTACTTCGAGAAAAAACGACAATTAAAGAATTCTCTATAAAATGGTGAGTTTCCAAGATGTCTGTACTGAAATGCAGTTCAGTGAACGTGATTTCTATAGAGACCAGTAAATTACGATATGACCGGTGTAAAACCAGATAACGCAACTAGTTACACATGATAACGTTGATAATAAGATACAAAGTTGAATTTACAGCAACGATAATAGCTGTTTTTCACAGCTATCGCAATCTAAGAAGATCGCAATTTCAGGTAGATCATAGTTCAAGACACCACTTAAAATAAGATTCACTCTTTTGTCAGTCATGTTCGTAACTCGTAGTACAGTACCACCTGGGTCTGACAGATGAGAATTTTCATCACTTTGCAGCTGAAAAAGACATCAAATGTTAAAATTATATCTTCATAAATAATGATTGAACTATCTGCACGAATAATACGTTATAAACGTAAAATTACCGAACAGGGACAAAGATGAAATCTCGCAATATTGGGATGAGCAATTTCTAACCAAATATCATTGTGATTTTCCGCTTGAATTGACGATGACTGCAATCCATCAACTGCATTACTGAAAATAAGATAAATAAACTTGTGAAACCACGCCAAGTGACAAATGACTTGAAGACAAAATAAACTCGCGATCCCATTCTCCAACATAAATATCACATGAGGCATGTTCTCGAAAGAAGAAAGTTCCAGGCATTTCCTTTCGTCCTTTTTCTTTTCAACCCTGCGAAACTTGCGTCGCGATACGACAATTTTTGACTGCATAATTGCGGGTACGATTTTTCGCGGATCCAGTGACACACATAAAGTCGACTGCATTAATTGGGGTAGTTTGCAAAGTCCGCGTTTTCACAGAGTGACAGGATAATCGCAGTCGTGCAAGGGTTTCTGGCATATCGTACGAGGTCGTAAGCGCGTACGTGTTACACGTGAGAACTTGCACGTAAGAAAAGGTGACGTCCCGAGTCCGATAATTGTATCGGAAACACGGAAATCGTCTTTTCGATGCTTCCAGGTCAAACGATCGCTATTTCGCGAGCGACGCGATTTACGCAACGTTGATAAGATAGAAGGTTCAGGGCGAGGGGGGAGGTGGCTCAATTAATATGAATTATTCTCGCTCGGTTCTTCATTGTGCAATTAGAGCTGCGTTTGTATTTGTATAATTAAACATAATGAAACGTTTCCTTGATTCTTCAAAATGTCATATATTTTGTTACGTTCAGGAAGGAGTTTCGAGAAATGTGCGGTGAATAGCGACTTTGGTGGAAAATTACCTAAAATATTAATTATATTATGTACAAGAAACACTCTAGAGCATACCACGATCGTAATAAATGTCGCAGTTTTGCGGTAGAGTGTAGAAATATTGCGTATTTTAACGTTCTAAACAAGTGGAATTACAAACAACGTGTCGTTGTGAAGTCGCCGGAACCTTTAACACAGCGCTTCGTGCTGCTTCGTGTACTTACGTGAACCTTCGTGTTTCACCCGCAACCAGCTTCATTCTGATTGCGCAATAATCTTGTGGCGGCTCGATCTCCGTCACATTATCGATATTCTTAAAAATATCAAATATCGTAACCGATATTTAGGGTCGAAAATATCGATATTCGATGTATCGTCCAAAAAAAGTTGATTTCGAATAATGAATAAAAATAAAGCTTTTTTTCACAAAATCATCTTTTTGTATATTAATACTGAAATTTGAATTCAAATTTTGAATGAAAATTGAAAAATATGGCATGAAAAGCATTGGTTTGAAAATTTTGACAGTTTTACCTCTTCGATTTACAAAAATTTATTAAAAAAAGATTTGAATATGTACTATTTGTAGCAAATGTGATGTTTATTGATTTGAGTGATATCTGATATCGATATTGCAAACAAAATATCGAATATCGATAATATCCGATCTAAAAATATCGGCCGATGTTATCGATATTTCATATAAAAATATCGATATTTGATAATATCGATATAATATCAGCAACCCTACAACTCAGCTCGGTGGTGAGTGAACGACTTGGACCACAAAGAGCATGGACTGCTAATCCATTCGAACCATTCGAAAAAGGTTGTTTTATGAGT
The DNA here is from genome assembly GCA_028476575.1 of Platygaster robiniae. Classification (NCBI taxonomy): domain Eukaryota; kingdom Metazoa; phylum Arthropoda; class Insecta; order Hymenoptera; family Platygastridae; genus Platygaster; species Platygaster robiniae. The sequence continues at coordinate 1,060,806 of CM052027.1, forward strand.
ATAATCATTTAAATTTAATGGAAATCTGTCAAATATATGTCAGTTCTTATCTAGGTATGTCGTTCAACTATTTTGTCATAACTTTTTTCACGAAATCACCATACACACAATCTCTCACAAACTTTGTTCGCATTTTTTTTTTTTTTTTCATGGTTTTTAGAGAAAAATCTATCTTCCGCAAACGGATACTTTGTTCACCAAAAAATAAGAAACATTTTGCAAAAAAAAAAAAAAAAACATTTTTTTAAAGCTATTTCTAGGAAAATCTCCGACACTCAACAATTGAAAATGTAGCAATCAATATCGATCATTCGTTCATAATAAGAATTTCGAGGCACAAGTTACAAAATGCACCTATGAAAATGTAAAATTGGTAAGTTATTTACACTAAAAACATTACCTGTGGCAGGAAATCGTTCCATCCGCGTTTTCGATGACGCCACAAATGACGCAGTTTTTTTTCAGCGTCTTTTCCATTTTCTATTTTCACTTAACACTTGGGATAAAAGTCGAAAACATTTTTTGATTTATTCATTCGCGTTTCGCGATCGGTTTCACGATTTCCACACCGAAAACAACAATCGAATATTGTCAAATACACGTCAGCTGTAGTGGCTGGGAAACGGTGAAAGTCAGGGAACCAATCAGAACCGCCAAGATAATCTAGATAATAGCGTTACTCCACTTTTATCTTTGCTTCACTTTTGGAGCTGGTTAGCAGTCCATGCTCTTTATGGTCTAAGGTGAACGAGGCATCAAGGGCGGCCATCTTGGCGGAGAAAACCGAGGCAACTCGATAATAACAACAACAAGACCGCGACAATTGTTTGTTCGCCCCTCGAGAAATATATTAATTACATGTACACTTGTCGTCCTCGAAATTTCGTAAAGTGTTCCGGGAGTTATTTCCCAGTTTTTATCATACAGAGACTTTGTATTATCGTGAACATAATCTTTCTTGTGGAAATATTCGGGAGTGTTGGCATTCAATTCATCGTCAATCAAAACAATTGAAAAGAAGGAAAACCATGCAACAATGATTTATTTGAATTCAAAATAAATTCGCGCGCGATTCCTTCATTGGTGCTACTGCGATCCAATAGCGCTGTCTCTTTCTATACTGAATTGTCACGTCGTTCGTCGTCCCCCAAACGTCATTGCGCGCTGTGCGTCATCCAGCAAAATCACCCCCTTCTTCCACCGAAAACAGGTGGACAAAAACTGTCATTTTTTTCGTGAATTATAGAAAAAGTACCGTCTGCCCCACGTTGAAAAAGCTACGTTTTCAAACTCATATTTGCATTATATATTATTATTATTATTATTATTATGAAAAACTGTTGCTTTTTAGGTCCCTGCGGAGACAGTGAAACGATTATTGTGTTCCCAGTCACATGTTTCATGTAACAAGGTTATTCGTGCGACTCGATCGACCTTAATCACTCTCCTTCCCCGCGATATTATACGAGCGTGTACGAAAACAGATGTTCACGTTCTCAAAGAGCCGCGCTTATTTTCACAATCTCGGAGTAAAAGGATAAATTTTTCCTCGGTACTCCAGCCGTTATTCTGAACAATTGTTTCTCGCGTAAACGGAGCCTTTTTTCCGTTAATGCATTTGACGCCGAGAACCGATTCCCGCGGCTATATCACCTTTAATTGTTCCAGACGATAAAACGTGATTCGAGATTCTGGATGATTTATTGATACATGGAGGGTTTCTAATTTCGAAGTATACTGTGAATGCTAAGGGCAGAGCATGCAATATTCAGGAATCTAGGTTTATTTAATCGCGTGAAAACCAATACTTTTAAGGGGTACTAACGTTGCGCTTATTTACTTATTAGTCTGTTTACCTTATAATTTTCTATAACTATCGCTCATATCTCTGGAACATTGAATAAAAAGATACGAAGTATCCAAATACCAGAGCCTCCATAATTGTTCTTCTGTTGGTTCTTGGATGGCACAAAACACCATATCTTCAGAAGCGTCGAACTTGATAAAAAATGAGTTTTAAGGACTTTCAACAAATGAAAGCTATCATAAAGTTTCCAGGACACATGACTACATCTTCTATCATCAACAATTCCCTGTCTTCTACCATGTTCCACTGTATTGTTCAAATTCTTCAGTCCATATAGCCACCTTCTCGCGACGAGATTTTTCGCTGGAACAACGGAAGTGGCGTTTGTCAAGACGCTCTGGATTTTCGCCACGGACAATTATGCAGTAATTAATGTTGGCAGGCAGGCTCCGCACGCCTTTGAGAAGAGAGTCAAGGGACACGGAGAGTTTATTACAAAGATATACGAGCTGGCTCACGATACGAGTGACAGGGCTCGCGCGCACGTACCTTCGCATCCTGACACATGGGTCCATGTTTTAAGTGCAGCCTCGAGCATCCGAGTCATTTCCCGGATGATGCATGCTTGGCAAACTATGTGGATCGCTCGCTTACTCGTGCTTAATGCGATACGTTATCGTGAAAATCCGATGAGCGCGCTCAAAGGCTTTGCACGTTTTCCCCCTGAAAATCCATGGGAAATCCGACGCTTATTATTCGGCTTCACGAGCTTTTCGACGAGAGTTTCGTTTGGTCAAAAATGACTGTCAATCCTTTGTTTCGTTTGATTATTTGCATAGAGATGCAAATTGCATAGAGACATTTTACGAGTCAATAATTATCCTGCTTTTTGTTACAAAGGAACAAACGTGCAGTTTTTGTTACAAAGGAATTCAGGTACTAAAATAAAAGGACATAGGAACAATATGAAATTACCACTTTCTTACCATGTTTCAACTTGTCATAGAACGGAAACAGGACATGATTTTGATTGGGATAATGTGAAGATTTTAGATAGAGAGTCTGATTATTATAAGAGGAATCGGAGATGATCTACATCAAGAAGTCAGATTTTACTCTCAATAAGCAGGAGGATACGAAAGATTTGAATGGAGTCTACGATGGATTTTTGAATATGATTTGAGAATTGGAGATGAATTGGTTTTCAATATCTACTTTCAATGTGTTTTGGTAATAGAGGCATTGTGATCACTCCGTTTCATTGTCAGTCAGCCATAGTACGCAGTGAGGTGCTCTTCGCCTTTCTGACGGTTTTTGTTTTTGATCATGTTTCCTTGGCTGTTTTTGATTCATATTGTTTATACGAGTTAATTTTGACAGTGATTAAAACGTGTATTTGTCTTTGACAGTGGTCATCTTGAGACCGAAGAAGTTTTTTGACAATTATTGAGATACACGGTCACTTATTTCTTGAATTATGATGTACAAATTGTGAGTAAGACTTTATTGGTTCCTTTATCGATTTCTATTAGATTCTTATACGTGGTTTTCTACTTTTGTAACAGTTCCTGAAGAGGGCCTTAATTATTGGCCGAAATATAGATAAGGATTATTTTTTCATACTGTAGTTGAGCTTGATTGAAGTTTTGTAATGATGGCCTTATTTTGGCTCTGTGTGATCGAGATTTGATCAAGTAGTGATTATTTTATATTCTATCAATTGTATAATGATAACAATTTGAAAAATTTCAAAAATTTCATTTCTTATTTCTACTTTTGAAAGTAAAAACAACAGCTTACCTGATAAATCCACGTTGCTCAACAAGTGGAATCTTGAGAATGTACTTCGCTGTCAATTTAAAATGCGAAAAATTTCATAAAATGGCAATGAAGACGACCCTGCTATTTGTCTTCAGAACGACTTGACAAAAGAAATGCGATCTTGCGTGAATAATGGCTTGGTATGGCTTAACCAAGCGTTGCCTTAAATGGTCGCCCACGCAATAAAATATAACATCAGTGACATTGAGATAGGTTAATTCTGGAAAATTACAGAAATTGCTTGTTAAAACGTATTTTTGAATGAAATAACAAAGCCAATGTCAAAATAAATGTTAAGTTTTAATTTTCCAGGGCATCGAACATTTTTAAGATTTTTTTCCTGATTCATTATAAATATCTTTTGGCTACTGTATTTTCCGCATTTCATAAAATTGAAGGAAAACTTGAAAAATAGCTATTTACCAAGAAATCAGCTTTTTGGACTATATAAATATTGTTATTTATCTCGTTATATATTACTCCTGTTTCAGCTCGTGCAATTTGTTCACTCGCTTCGCTCGGTCGCAAAACTTTGCATTCGTAAAAAGATCCATTTTTGCTACTCGATACGAACAGTACTATTATATAAAAAACTTGATTTTTTGGATTGTACAATCACGTGCAACATTTTATCAGTATTAAAACCAAAAAACACTTCAAACATAGTAATTAAAAAAAAAAAAATCAAAACGTTGGTTCCGTCTGAAATGTGTGAGAAATATTTTCAGATTTGACAATCAACTTCTTTCCTATTTGAAGGCTATTTCAATTATACAGTCTTGAGAAATGAGGACAAATCGTTAGACAAAAAATGTGACATTCGAAATTTCGGAGGCCCCTTTCTAAGAACGAGGAATCAAAAGTTAATTTCTAGGTCAGAGCGTTCGAAATTTTTAAATCGAAGTTTCTTTCCAAGTGAAAGTGTCATCGACTGATTGTATGCCATATATAGAATCATCGAATTTCGATGATATCGTCATTCATCAAATTTTCAATTACGATATGCTGATTCTAAAAAAATTAGAAAATACTTCTTTCGATATTAAATATATTGCTAACTATTGAAATTTTTATAAAATATACGAATTTAATCATTGTAGAGCTTAAATTTTTTTATTTTTTGTGCACCATTGAGTGGCATTTGAAACGATGCAATTTGAGGGCATTATTGTGCTATCGGTGCTTTCAATCCCTTTATTTACGCAATGTCGGATGTAGAAAATTAAGGGTGGTCGTGTAATACGTCGATGAATCAAGTAGATGCGACGAGGGCGAAGTAGAAAAAGCTTGTCGAGTAAATTTGGCGCCTGTCCAGTGCGGTGTTCTCCTGCTCTACACGAGCCAAGCCTGAAAAATCAACCCTCTTACTTCGCAAACTGCTTCCCCATTTTTTCCCCGGCAATCGCTATAGTTTTCCGATTTATCTCGTAAATCGCCCGATCGAGCGTGGTTCATTGATTAAATTACTCGGGTGTTCGCTGATAACATTTTTGGTGTCGTTGAATCAATCCAGGATATGAACCTTTTCCCACATTTTCATGATTTTACGTGGAATTTGTGTCCAAACTCTCAAGTTCACTTTTGAAATAATTCATATTGTTCAATTATCTATATTTTCTACAGAATTTATCTACTGCCATTGAAAATAACCATTTACGAGACTTTCAACATCAGAAGAAAGAGCTAGCAATCTGAAGGATTTCCCACTGAGGCATTGTCACCACGAATTTACGATCCGTGAAAAAACTCGGAGTAAAAGTTTCGGGGTCATTCAGAATCCCAAATATTGAAGTCGTCAGTGGCCTCCATACTTGGGGCCTGTCGGAGATGGAAATTTCACTTTTACAATTCTACGAGTCCGGCTAATTGGAGCGTTCACCTCTTCAAAAGGTTGCGGATCGATGGTAAAATCACGTCGCGACCTACACACTCTCGCTTACAGACTTACAAATTATCATTTCTCTTTCTCCAGCAAAGATCTCACTTTCGAGGGTCGTCCTACATTCGACCCACTCGCGATCTCCGTTCCTGGTTCGGCGGACTCGCAGCGAGAGGTGCGAAAGGTGCTATTCACAAGAAAAAAAAAAAAAAAAAAAAAACTAAAAAAAAAGAAAGAAAAGAAAAAAATGGACTGGGAGAAAAGGAAAGAAGAGGACAAGGCTCGGGCGCGCAGTAGGCCAGAAATCGAAAAAGCTGGCCAAAAGTCGAAAAAAAACTTTTCAAATTTATACTTTTTTTGAATTCTATAGTTGTAGCGATACAACTAGAGTTATTTTTTCGCATTTGTAAGGGTGGAATCAGGGTACGTAGTTTTGAAACGTTTTTGCTCGCACACTGCGAAAAGTAGCGTCTATGAGAGCTCATAGAGTCGGGGAATTGTTTTAAGGATTAAAATAACAATACAATTGAAATACAGTTTAAATGTCACAACGTGACGTTATTATTATAAATAATTCGTTGCACGTAAATTCATTTCGATAACAACTAACTCCAATCGATTACGCGTACACAAAGTGAAATTTAGTCCGATATAAACTGATTCAAAACACTCTCGATGTAATTTATCTCCGTTTTCATTTCACATACTCTTTTAATTTAATAACTATCTTATAATTTTCCTTGGGAATTCCAATTCTTTCGTTACTTATTCGCACTTCGTTTCCATTTTAATCCATTATTCCCTTCCTTCACATAAATTCTATTTTGGCTTTACGATTCTATTAATTATCTTGTAGCCAAAATCCTATTCATATTTTGTTCATGAGTCTAAGTATCTAAATTTGTTGAAATTTTAAGTCCGTGATATTCTTTTGTCTCTGAAATTCTTTGAAAATCTGTCAAACTCGACATTTAACTGTTGAACGAGTCGACTCTTAATGAACAAGTTTGAGGTGTTGGTTTCTTTGCCTATCACCACCATAAATCGAGTTGGGTCTGGAAACTACCCTAACAGAAACAGATGTTTCTGCCCTCGAATGATCGTATCAACAGTACAAAGGTGAACGAACCCCAGTAAAAAGGATTTATTAAATTGTTACTCATGATTTCTTATTATTCTCGAGACCGACGGATATTGGGGCCTCAGGTACAACCTGGGCTATTTCTCCAGTCGACACAAGACAAGAAGAGGCTATTGGGCTGTCGTCAGGTCGAGCCCTTGGACCTCGGAAGTAGTCTCTTACTTAGAGCGCTAGGACTATCTCTTGCGAGAAGCTGTTAGCTCAAAAGCCTCGAGAACGACTTCCATTCTAGCAAAAACGCGCGGGTTTACATACGGTTCTGAAAGGAAGCAAACGGACCCTTTTCGGTCCGTTTACGTCCGGTCGTCGTTGGATAGAAAAAATGGAAAATCATTATCATCTGAAAAATAATTTTATCTTCAAAGAGGAGGTTGAATGACCGAGAATGATGCAGATAGCAACAATAGAAAATTGTTGTTCGATATAATTCTGGACGGCAAGTTAATATTATCAAATCATGAAAGTTGAATGATCGGGAGAATTGGATAGATAGAAAGTTTGAAAAATGGAAATCGTTTTATCTTCTCTGTTAGAATTAAGAGAGAATAGATAATAGAAAATCATCGTCATTTGTAAAAATATAAAATTGTTGTTATCAAAATTGATCCTCTATTGCTATTCATAGGCGTCGGCGAAATCGTCGTGATTGAGATATCATTTGCGCGTTACCTGAACGTTTAAAAAAAATAACTTCTTTTTAGAAATTCGAATAAAGAAACGAAATTCAATAGTTGAATAAAATTTAGACGGGAGATGAAAAAGGCCCGCTCGTCACAAAGTGTGCGAGCAAAAACGTTACCAAACTACGTACCCTGGATGGAATGTACTTTTATGGTCATTTTTGCACTACTTACTTTGTCGGATGATGCTGCACGATACGCACGTTCCGGGAGAATAAAAAAGTGTTATTCACTAGTGCACTGTGTTTCATGATTTGTTGTAATTTCCGAAAGTGGACTCTACTCGAAAAGGCGAGTTCTTTAGAAAAAAATTAACCTTTTATCAATAGTTATAGCAAATGGCAAACATCAAAGTTAAATACGAATTTTTCTCCTGGTTTATTCAAATTTCTTCTTTATTTGTTCATAAGTTGGAAGTATCGCGGAGTATTATCAAGTGTAATATTGAAAAATGTTCCTTGTCCACATATTTTTGAATGTTTTTAAAAATCAGCTGCCAAAACCTGCCAATACAGCTTAGACAGACTGATTTTACAGTAGTGTTATACTGGCACCAGTCACACTGAGAGTATGTTCTATTAGTTTTGAATAAATTATGTTTAGAATCAATGAATAGTCAAGAGGATCAGAGTCATACATGAATATTAATGCGTAAAAAAGTAAACGATAAATTAATGAATGAAAGTTTTTGAATTGTGAATTCTGGAATTTTTTAAAGATATTTCTGCATTCGAATTTCATCACGCGGTTGCATGTCATTTTGCAAAGAATTCTATGTGGTTTAGATGACAACATTTCAAAGTTCCAAGAATACGCTATAAAAACAGCCCGTGAATTTGTACTGCTATATCCTTGGTATTACATGCCAACCTCTGCGCACAAAATCCTGATTCACGGTCATGAAACAATAGAAAACTGGTTGCTGCCTATAGAGCAACTGTCAGAAGTGGCACAAGAAGAATCCTGCAATAAAATAATCAAAAAAACCCGGGAATATTTTTCAAGAAAATGCAGTTGGCACAAGACACTGGAGGATATTTTTCTAACCTTACTTATTAAATCTGACCCCGTCATTTCTGCAATGAGCAACAAGAATGAAAAGAAAAAGAACGAACAATTGTCGATGTAGGCCCTTTCTTTGTTAAACATTACGGTCGAGGAAAAAAATGCGTGATGAATTGATTATATCAATGATTTTAATTAGCCAATAGGTTTAGTTTCCTGTTTTATCATACATAAGAAAATTGTAAAAATACTTACGTCTTTTATTGTCTCTTCGACGAATTTTGGTTTTTTCGCATACTTTCAGCAAATTGATATCGTACTGATACATATATGTGAAAGAAATAAACAACATTGTTATACCATCTAATAAACTTCTTTTAACAATTACAGGAATGTCGTTTTTTTCCAGATTCATCCACCCCAACCTAAGGAAGCTTGCCACAAAGTCGGGTGTGATTTTTTTTCAGAGGCGCGGTCGATGCCACGTCAAGGTCGCAATTTTCAATACACAAATAATATCAATGTATACATTTGAAGAAGAAAGAAGTACGAACAGAATAAAAAAAACCGCATCTCGAAATCATGTTTGGTTTCCTTGCAATCCATCCTCAAAAATACGCTCGAATTTCGGGCTCGTAACTAGAAGACCCCCTTAAACGTTAAAATACCTTTTCAATGTCGTATTTACCTCTTTTGCTACACTTTACATAAACTTGAAATGACCAAAGTAAACGAAAAGTAATTTTAGTACGTGATTTCACATTAGAGACCTTTGAAATCATTCGCAATCAAATTCTGTCCCAATCTGCTCATTTTTCCAAGAATCTTCTGCCATATTTGATGCGCCATTTTGTTTTTTCTGAAAAATTTTTGTGAAAAAATTTTCACGAGAATTAAACAATGCTTGTACATTTTGACCATTTTTTTCGATTTCTGGACCACTGCGCGTAGCCTTATCTCATCCAACATTTCTAATGAAAGAAAATCATTCTTGAACCATCATTCAAGACAATTCCGAAATTTTTCATGATGTTTTTTCATAACCGGTTCTAAACGACCCGGTAATACTTCGCTTATTTTTCATTATTTTCCAAAAGCCTTGGAGCACATGGCAAACGTCGACAATGACGCTCCTCAGGACGATTTCCTGAGGAACAAAGTTCAAAGTCGAGGCGAGATACCGAAGATTCCGTCGGAGATTGCGGACGGGATCTTGCACCCCCTCCTTCTCCTCGCCAACAGCAGCTGAGATTCTTCTGTGTTTCACAAGCTCCTGTCGCGAGGGCTTCTCTCTTATCTCGCCTGTCTCGTCTTGCCTATCTCGAGCTGTCGGGCGCGATTTCCCAAAAGGCGAGCAGCAGCGCCCCGAAAACGCGATATCCCGTCTCGTCCAAACCCCTTCAACCCCCAAGGATGCTTGTCGAATCACGGAATTCCGATTCCTTACGATTGCCTTGGAATTCCGCGCTCTTTTTAATTACGAAAGAATTCACTTTCCAGCAACATCCCCCTTGTTCCCAGCAAGGTGAATTCATTTTCGATGAATGATTTGTAGAATTGCTTACTGTATTTCAATATCAATAAAGAAGCTCGGGGTAAAGTGGCACACGTCAGATCTGACGTCATTTGATTTCATCTTCATGAGGAAACTTTCGTACAATCATTTCCTATTACACCACCGTGTTTACGCTTAGTCGTTGGAGACCAAGCTTACTCATGCAATGCATCCGTAATCGTATTTCGCTAAACTCTCGAATTACGATCGTGAGAGATGAAGCACTATCAAGGTTTTGTATAAACCGCAAAAACCTCAAGCTGGTGATTGAATCACGCGTAATGGTTGGAGCCCACAACGACACTTTGAGAGGCATTCCCAAGAAGTCATCGGTTCTTTGTCAATGGTTCATTGATGGAATTGTTCGATTCATTTCCGTATTGGTCATCCCAAGGATGAAAGTTCTTTTTTCTTCAGGAAATATAACAAAAAAAATTGGACAAAAGATAGAATAGATGATTAAAAGGAAAATTCCTTCATTTTCTTAAAACTTGTTCAGACGTGGTCGAGTTTGAAGATTCTCCATTGATTATTCGCTTGTAAATTGACGTTTTTGTCACACTTTCGCAGCTCGAACCGTGAAAGTTCGACAGCGCGTTGAAAGTGTCTATGAAATTGAAAGCGACGTAAGAATTTTATTCATACATGAGAACTGAAATACTCGGTTCCAACTTTTAGCATATTCTCTCGTACTTTTATTATTTCATCTCTAGCCACCCAGGCATTGCTGACGTTATTTTCATTCTGTGTGTTTTTGTAACTGATTGGCATTCCTTCCACTTTTTTATGAAATTCCGTTCTTTGAAGTTTCATGAACACGGTGGAACGGTGATGTTGATATTACACATTTGTGAATAAAGGAACAGTAATGAGAGTTTCTTTCAAACAAGCACGAAAATGAAAGAAAAAAATTTACTATAAAGACCGTGCATGTCATTGGGAGTCAAAATTTTTTTCATTTACGTATGGTACGTTTTCATAGATGAATATGGAAAATGTCTTTTCAGTGGCATATAACCCAACCAGTGACTTTCTAGCTTATAAAAAGGAAGTCGGTATTTGCTTTTGCAAATTATTGAATTCATTTGAAAAAATTGTCCATACACAATGAAAATAAAAAAGAGTCCTCCAAGTCTATAGGCAGAGTCCACGAAACATTCGAGCATAGCTTTCTAACATAAATTCCTGACTATTCAATTCTAATCCGAATCTGCCTAATCGCTCAGTCGACGAGTAAGTTACACATCGGGTAAAAAAACTTTCTACATTTTATCTTTGATTGATTTTCGTCTCTTTCGTAGCACGTTTCTATTGAAATTTCGATTCGACCCATAATCTCGAGGGAAAAATTTCGCATATTTGGATTTTTCGGCTTTATGGGGCTCTGAACTTTTATTAGAGTCCGAATAAATTATTCGAAAGTGCGAGGAATCCGGTTTCGGGATGGGCCCAACTTTCACGAGGCCCATTCAGCCAAAAGCAAACAACGTCAGGTGTACCCTGTACCATGTACAGGTGACCTTGAAAGATCGCACTTTATCTTATTCTTCTTCCAGGTCTTTCCGTCTGGAACTCGTCCGCTTTTACTTCTGACCGAAATAGACAGGAAATTCGAAACCATCTCCAGATATTTAAATTTAATTTGCTCACTTGATGACAGTGTGTGATTTATTCCGAAGATGAAAACAATGCCCTACTTAAAGAATTTTTTTTCGAGATAACAGGTATTTCCAAAGATCTGATTCAGGAAGAAATTAGAATGAAAACCTCTGGCTAGAAAATATCTATCAGCATTTTTTTGTGATTTCCGTGGGGACAAAATAAGAAATTTCCAATCACGCGTTTCCCATATACACGATGATCACTTTCTACATTTTAAAAACAGGAATTCTTGTGTTAAAACGAGTTTGGTGTCATGACCTGGAAGAAGCCCCCACGACTTCCCATGAAGGATTATTTTCATAAATGTTTTTTTAGCTTGTCCAAACGAAATAACCGTGCTATTTTGCAATTCAAGGACGAAAGTTTTTACGTTTCCATTTCACACTTCGATCATTAAGAAGGAGTATTTCGTAAAAGTGCCAATTCAAAAAATGTGGTAACTTTGTTTCCAATTGAATGGTAATGACTTTATGAATGTTGTTCGTAAAACCACACACGAGAACAATCCTCAAGAATATTTTAACACTTGTATGCGTTTGTAAAATCATAAAATTATTCATCTGTTTTCTGATTTTACTCACAATCGTTCTCACAAATTGAAAACAATAAGTTCAATGGTTCAACTATTCTTGACATCTGGATGGAGTTTCGAACAAAATGAAAAAGTTCTTTTTTGCAGAATAAAAGAGTCATAACTAAAAATAGTAATAGGAATTGATGGATTCTCTCCTTTTCCACGGTAAATTGTTTTGTTTCTTTCTTTTTTCGTATATTTCGTTACTTTGAAAATGAAATTGACAGTTATCCATGAAAATTCGTTTTTAATTCTCAAATTTTTACATCAAAGCGAATCATTCTCGAAACGCCCTACGTCAAGTATTTTACGACTATTTCATTACTTTTAACCCTGCTGAAAAAAATGATCGAAACTCAATCGTTTCCGATCATTTCACGTCTTGTTATTCAAATTCTCAATCATATTAGATCATTTTCGATGATCAACACACGAAAACAATCAAGAAAGTAGAACTGCAAAACGAACAAAAGTCGAAGAAACCGAAAAATGCTTGATAAGAACGTTTGCGAGATCGAAGGCAATCGCTTCTCCGTTTCATCTTCACCTAGCAAGAGAAAAAAAGTCAAAGAAGCGAGAGCGCGTTTCGAAAAAAGGAAGCAAAAAAGACGACACAATTTTTATTACGACGTGATGAGAAGAGCGCCGAGCGCAGAGGAAAATTTCAAAAAATGCCAGATACGTAACCCAGCGAAAGTCGCGCTTGAAAAAAAGCTGTTTCGAACACGCAGGCACTTTCGCCGAAGATAAGTTTCCGAGGGTACTGACATCTCAGGATTCGCGCCACTTATATTCGCGCTCTGAATGCAAAACACCATTGAATGGGGTGACTTTATTGTTGGTTTTGATTTAAGGCGGCGTTTTCGTATTCTCTGAAGATAACGGCAAGCACGAAAAGAAAGGGTTTCCAGACCGAGGAAGAAAGAATTTATGTTACCGATACTAAAAGTAGATGGTGGTTCATTCATTTTTTGTTTTCATTTCTTCAAAAGCCTGAGAATTAAAGTTTGAACCACACATTCCAGCTTTCAAAAAAAGCATTTTTCTGTAATTTTCCAAAAAATCGATCATTCATTTGAAATTTCCCGCCTTTTTTTTTAATTTTTTTTTTCTCTTCAAGAGAAAGCATAATAGAGAATTTTGCATAATGGACGCGATCGCTTTCGACGTTATCACACATCTCACATCTGGGTTCTGGCTCTTTGATCTTTCGGAATTGTTGAAGATTCCTCGAAATTTTGCGCCGAGCTTCGAGTGCCTTGCCACCAGATGGCTGTCCGAAACATTTTTCGCGCTTGAAGAATGTTATTTAAGTAGGGAGTTGAAAATCAATATCAGTTAGTCGACCACACTGAGGGAAAGAATCGTTCGTATCTACCTATAGAATTTAGTAAGCAAGCGTCACAAATATTTTTTCCTAGTATCTAGTATGAAAAGTATTACTTCAAGCAACCATTCCTGCATGCGTAGATATGATAATATTTCAGTGAACTTTACAAAATCCAATTAGTAGACACGATTAGTAAAGTCGATTATATCTATACAGGGTGTACCAAAATCCCCGTACCAAAAGAAAACCCAATATTCCTTTTTGAATTCTGTATCGAAAAGTCCTTTACCACTTTTCGAAAAACTCAAAATGGAAAAAGTTATTCAATCCAAAAGTTTAAGCAATAAATGCGCTCTCTCGACAAGTGGGGATAAAATCCATGAACCAAACTTTGCCCAAATTTTTTTCATATTTTTTAGAGTCGAAAAGTCCTTTGCCACTTTTATCAAAACTCAAAATTGAAAAAAATGTGCGAGTTAGAAGTTTTGTCCAATCAAATTTCTTAGATTTCAAACTCGAATATCTTTTTTGATTTTGAGTTTTGTCAAAAGTGGCAAAGGACTTTTCGACTCGAAAAAATATGAAAAAAATGTGGGTAAAGTTTGGTCGGTGAATTTTATGCCCACTTGTTGAGAGAACCCATTTATTGTTTAAATTTGAAACTTAAAGAACTTTTTCAATTTTAAGTTTCGTGAAAAGTGGTAAAGGACTTTTAGATTCAAAATTCAAAAAGGAATATTGGATTTTCTTTTGGTACGGGGATTTTGGTACACCCTGTATAGTATCGTTTACTGTGGAGCTCATGTTGAACTTTACCGAGGGAATTTTCAAAAGGTTACTATTTGATATATATTGTCACAATTATCAACGAATCCCGATATCGACGATGGTCGAAGACGATGCAAGCCGTTCGCGCCGGAATTCTCGAACAGTTTTGAGAACGTTTTTTTTTTAACAAAGATAGGCTAGCTAACACTTTTGCGAAAAGGAAACAAAAAATAGAGCAAATAATAACTCAACTCACCATGCTCACCATCAACGGCGTCGATTTCACTTATTTTTCACCTTCGATGCTTTTCGGGCTTTTCGCCATTGTTACTTTTATCTAGGGTTGTTGATATTTTATCGATACTTTTAAATATCGATATTTTTGCTGACGATAACGATATTTTTGCGATGATATATTTATCGCTGATATTTATCGATATCGATATTTTTTCAAATATCGAATATAGTTAAAAAAATATCAAATATCGATATTTTTTGAATATTTTGAATATATAACTGAAATCGTTTGTAAAATACGAATCAACAAAAAAAGCATTTTTAAATTTTTTATCGATATTTTTCGACGATATCAATCGGTTGATGATATTTATTGACGATAAATATCGATATTTTTTGACATCCAGATTTTTTATCGATATATCGGAATATCGATATTTTTGCAATGATAAATATCGGCCTATGATGATATTTTTTTTCCGAACGATAAATATCGACATCGATATTTTTAAAAATATCAACAATCCTACTTTTATCGTTGATACTCGGATGTTTAGTGCTCAAATGTGCTGTTCTCCGGGACCGGGAACCTCGAGACGCGTCGAGACGGAACAAATCAGGACAAATGAACAACGGATTGGCAATCACGCATACACGCCTAATTCGTTAAAATATATCGAAACGAAGATTGTAAAATCGACTATTTTCATTCAATAAGTATGACATACTCTGTCTATTGTATTCCCTTGTGAAAAAAAACTATTGAAAACTATTGGTAACTATTGATCAATAGTTTCCAATAGTTTTTTAATCCTATACTTTCCAATAGTTTCCAATATTTCAATAGTTCCCAAAATTGCTGAAACTATACACGTTGTAAAATTTTCAAAAATGAATTATTAAAACTATGACAATTGTGGAAAGTATTAGAAGATTAATTATTGAAGCAATGGAAACCATTGTAACTATTTCAATGATTGACAATCATTGAAATGATTGGAAATCATAAAAAATCTTAAAAATGATGGAAAATTGTTTCCAATTTGAAAATTGCACTCAAAATTGTGCTTCCACAATTTTCATGCAAATAATCATTAAATTGCGATTTCAGATCGGATTTGAAAGTAATGAAAAACATTGAAACTATTTGAATTACTGAAAATCATTGAAAATCTTGAAAGTAACTGAAAATAAGTTTTAATTTGAAAATTTCATTATAAATTGTGATTAAGAAATTTTTATGCGAATAATCATTAAATTGTGATTTCAAATCGGATTTGAAAATGATTGAAAATCATTGAAACTATTTCGATCATTGAAACTATTTCAATCATTGAAACTTTTAATCATTGAAACTATAAGAAACTAGAAAACTATTGGTAACTTTTGATCAATAGTTTCCGATAGTTTTTTGATCCTATAGTTTCCAATAGTTTCCAATATTTCAATAGTTTCTAAAATTATGAAAACTATAGATATTATGAAATCTACTGAAAGATAAATTATTGAAATTATGAAAATTATTAAAACTATTAGAAGATTAATTATTAAAGCTATGAAAAACATTGAAACTATTTCAATGACTGACAATCATTGAAAATCTTGGAAGTGATTGAAAATCGTTGAAAATCTTGAAAGTATTGAAAATCATTTTTGATTTGAAAATTTCATTATAAATTGTGATTTAACAATTTTCATGCAAATAATCATTGAATTGTGATTTCAAATCAGATTTGAAAATGATTGAAAATCATTGAAACTATTTCGATCGTTGAAACTATTTTAAACATTGAAACTTTAAATCATTGAAACTATTGGCAAGAATATTGTAGGAACTATTAAAACTATAAGAAGGGAAATCATTGAAACCATAGTAACTATGAAATATACTGAAAGATAAATTATTGAAACTATAAAAACTATGGAAACTATTAGAAGATAAATTATTAAAGCTATGGAAATCATTTGAACTATTTCAATGATTGAAAATCATTGAAAATTTTGAAGATGATTTAAAATCATTGAAAATTTTTAAAAAGTATGAAAATTGTTTTTAATTTGAGAATTGCACTAAAAATTGTGCAATCACAATTTTCATGCAAATATTAAATAATTTAAGAGTGATTTCAAATCGGATTCGAAAATGATTGAAAATCATTGAAACTATTTTAATGACTAAAAACCATGAAAATGATCGAAAATCATTGAAAATCTTAAAAATGATTGATAATTGTTTCCAATTCGAAAATTGCACCAAAATGTGTAAATTAACAATTTTCATGCAAATGATCATTAAATTGTGATTTCAAATCGGATTTGAAAATGATTGAAACAAATTGAAACTATTTTAATGACTGAAAATCATTGAAAACCTTGAAAGTGATTGAAAATCATTTTCAATTTTGAAATTTCACTACAAATTATGGTTCAACAATTTTCATGCTAATATTCATTAAATTGTGTTTCCAAATCGGATTTGAAAATGATTGAGAATCATTGAAACTTTTACAATCATAGAAACTTTCAATCATTGAAACAATTGGCAAGAATATTATAGGAACTATTGAAACTATAAGAAGGGAAATCATTGAAACCATAGTAACTATGAAATATACTGAAAGATAAATTATTCAAACTATGAAAACTATCGAAATTATTAGAAGATAAATTATTGAAGCTATGGAAATCATTGAAACTATTTCAATTATTTAAAATCTTGAAAATCATTGATAATCTTGAAAATGATAAAGAATCATTGAAAATCTTGAAAATGATTGAAAATTGTTTCCAATTTGAAAATATCGCTAAAACTTGTGCTTATACAATTTTCATGCAAATAATCATTAAATTGTGATTTCAGATCGGATTTGAAAACGATTTCAAATCATTGAAGTTAATAATTACAATGATTTAACATCAGTGAAACTATTTCAATCATTGAAATTATTGGCAGGAATATTATAGGAACTATTGAAACTATGGAAACTGTAAGAAGGGAAACTATTGAAACTAATAAAACTATTGAAATTATTCAATAGTTCCTCGATAGTTTCCCAATAATTCCAAATAGTTTATAATAGTTCCCAACAGTCGCTAATAGTTTTTTTCATAAGGGTTATAATAGCCTTTCTCACCAATTTACGAAGTATAGTTAACCCTAAGATATGCAAGTATAATCTACAAGTAGATAATCTTTGATGCAAATATAAACTGTATATTTCGAATACAAATGCCTTTCAATAGGTACTACTAAAAACATTTTGTACAGTAGTTGGTGGCCTATACCAAGGATCTTTGTTAGCTTCACAAATTTCTTCGTATCGTTCGCAAAGAATGCATAGTTATGGCGCATTTGTAAACGGGATCACTCATTTTTCTCTCATTGCAGTCAGTCAACTATATCCTGTTATCAAGTGGTTCTTGTTCTCGAAAAGTCCGATCTCTGCCTCTACGATTCCTTAATTCTTCACTCGTTTTTAAAGAACGCAGCAGTAAAACATATTTCTTTCTTCTTCTTTCTTCATTTTCCCACTGTTAAAAACATTTCCCTGATTTCGATTGATGGGTAATCCCCAGCTTGAAATCCTCCTCTCACACAACTTCGGTCTCAAGGAAAATTCATCATCGATGATTATTCGATTTCGATCCGAAAGAAAATTAATGTAATGGCTTTTGCCGAAGAGGTGTTTCGTAAGTTGATCTCGGAAAAATCGAGATCGTATCTCAGCAAACCGTGAACGAATATCACAATTTATGTCATGTTCCGCGAGCGTGTCCAATTTTTCTGGATTCGAGCACGTGTACGAATCGGGTGCGTGGGACATGGGGGAGTCGCTTTTTGATTGCGCCAGAATTTCCTCGTGTTGCGCAAGAAAGCATAATAGAAAATTTTGTGTAATGGACGCGATCGCTTTCGACGCCATCACACATCTCACATCTGGCTTCTGGCTCTTTCATCTTTCGGAACTGTTTAAGGTTCGTCGACATTTGGATACTTTCATGGGGCGAAAATGTAATTTTCCCTTCCAAACGGAATCTCCCAGCGTCTAAAAACCTAGAATTCACGAAAAAAAGAATCCGAACGTAAGTGAATGAAAAATGGTGGGTTGTAACGTGACCATAAATTCCGTGTCCGTTTCGCAAACTTTCCCGAACGTTCGTTGAAATCACGAAGGTCTCGAAAAATTTCAGCTTTCGCCCGAAAAACGGGGTAATAAGCAAACATCCATCAGCGTGAAATACAACGTCATTTTACTTGCAGATAAAATTAATTTAATTTAATTCATCCCCTTCGTCACGAAACACCTTCGGAACAGCGCTCGAGGTAAATCAAACGTAAAAAAGATTTATGGCCGCTTAATAAATGCATTCCCGAAAGAAAACGAACGCGCGTAAATATAATCCTCGTAAAAGTCGCCGGCTTTTTACCGGGCGTAAATCACCCCCGAGGAGCCGTTTCCCGTCCTATTTTCGTTTCGCAAAAAAAAAAGAAAGAAAAAAAAACGATCAAGAAGGACCGTGGACAAAACGCCCAATCATTGTGCAAAATCACTAAAACGCGACAGACAATTTTTCTGGCGTCAATTTGACCGGTCATGACGATAAATAAAAATTCTCGAAAAATTTGACACGTGAATGGAACCCTTTTTTGATAATTTGTCCAAGCTGTCGTAGACAGTAGGGGATTCTTTTCCATAAAAAATCAATATGCTACAACTATCTATAGTAAACTGGCGATGCAAATTATTCAATTTTATATTCATGATGAGAAAAGCAAGCGGCTGAATTTTTTCTAACCGAACTCTATTCCACGTTCTCCTTCTCAATTTCAGAATCTAATTCTGCCAAATCTAAATAAATGAAAGGTCTAGAATGATCTCTTAGAGCAACATTCAATTTTGGTCTTCAGTATATTTATTCCATCAATATTTCGACCTCATCCGGATGATCAGGAAGATTCTTTTCTTCAAAAAATTGTGATCGGCAAGAATCAGGTTGGAACCAACCATCATTAAGGGGTTACACCACTGTAGGATTTTCAAAAAATTGAATTTTTTTCAGCCTAAAATGTGCTTTCGGGTCTTAAAAATATTATGTTAAAAGATAAAAGGTGTCGAAAATGTTTAAATTCCCAAAAGCTACAATTTTTGCATGGAGATAGACGCAGGGCGCATAAAGATAGCGGAGCGATCGTTGAGTGAAGGCGCAAAACGGGCTCGAATAAATTTGAAAAACGCAGAAGGACAATCGTATGGTTCGGGCATCGCAGATTGAAGGTACATAAAAAAATAGAATTTTACAGTACTAAAAACTTTGAACGCGTTTTTCTCAAAGCCACTTTTTTCAAACTGGCCGGAAACATATCTCGTACAAATTTTTATCGATCAATTTGAAATTTTTGACATCATATTCAGAATCGTTTTTCCCAGGTCCGTACGTAGGATTTTTTTTTATTTTGCATACTTTTTTTTTGTCATAAACAATACAGTGACGATTTCGAACGTGAGATTGCATGTTTTTCGTTCAGAGGCACGCCATTTTGCGGAAAATCAATATATCACAAAAATCCTGCGTACGGATCTTCCTAATGTTCTATAGATTCGAAAAAATTTTTGTTTTTGATTCCAGATCAAAAAAAGCGTCGGAGGGAAAATGCTGCTCAGCCGTTGTTTTTTGATATAATTACTTGAAATAAATTGCATTTTGTTCTTGACGATGTGTTAAATAAATCCCAGTTAACGGCCTTTTGATTTGTTACTTCATTGCACCAAAAAAATGCCCGAAAAATGCCTACTATTTCTCCGTGCTCTGCAGTGGTGTAACCCCTTAAAACTTTCCATAACTGAGACACGATCACAATCAAGTCGTCATTTTTTTCAAAAATAATAAATACATATACAAAAAAGTGCGTCCATATTCTTTATAATAACTTGCGCTAGCAGTCGACGACGAATAAATTTGTTTTCAATAAATCATTACCGGTTTCACCGTCCTTCGTTTACTTTTTACAATGTTTTCTCGAAAAGTGTTGAAAAATAAAATAGTTCAGAAAAAATAAATCAATTCAGTTCGTTGATATGATGTATGATTTACATTGCCGACAGTTATCACCAGGGCAACCAAAAATATTTACGTAAAAAAGCGAAATATTTATTTATTTATGCACGAAAAAACAGCGAAATATTTATGATAGGCCATCGATATGCAAGAGATGTTTATGATCAAATTAAAGCAAATCTTATGTTTTTTGTATATTTTCGAATTAAGAACCAACTTTTTGTCGATTTTCCAGTCATTTATTGTTTATTTCTTCCCAACGTTTCAGCCCTTGGTGTAGGGTCCTCTTCAGGGGATGATGGTGTGTCATCATCTTCTATGCAGTCACATTCGTGATACTTTAATTTTCCAAATTGAAGCATCAAACGACAAAGAATTTTGTATATTTGTTTACATTTTGGGCCCCAAATCAAAGTTGTTACAGAAAATGACCACATGTTTTGCTAAGTTGTCAAACGGAAATGCACGTCGGTTGTCGCTTTAAACATTTTGTATCAGAAAATGACCGTTGGACGTTCGTCGGCGTCAGCGGTGCAGATTTGAATGCGTCGGCTCGAGTTGATGAAAGGCAATATTTTTTACGGTCAAAAATAGTTGCAAATATTTGGGATTAATCGTGAAAACCTGAAAGATTTATCAAACACAGTTTAATATTCATTGCTTTACATAATATGTATAAACATTCTCATTTTTCAACGTCACAATAAACATTATTGATCATACGACCGCAAAACTCGCAGATCCATATTCAAAATAGGATTCGTACAAGAATAACAACAGCGTTTATTGAAAAATACTCGCAGTCTTTTGATATTTACAAACAACAAATTTATTCTCTGGAAGCGAGACTTTCAGGCCATTTTGGGTTGGACTTTCCGAGTGAAACCGGAAGTGGGCGGAGGACCCGTGACTTTCCCGCTTATGGGGGCCGTGGGGTCCATGCCCATAATCGGAGAGTCCAAAGCACTGCTCGCGGTCGAAGTCGAAGGATTCGAAAAAGTCGGGGTCGACGATCTTTCGATTGACAAACTCTGCTGAGGCAACCGCGCGTCCGTTTGGATTCCCATGGAGCTGTAAATTTCTTTGAGAATCAACAGCATCGTGTCCTCGGACTCCCTAAAATTCAGCAAAGGAAAATGTTGATATGCCATTCGTCAACGTTTCGTAGAAATCAATCATCGACTTACCAATAACAAACGTGACTCGAAAGCGCGAATATGTACTCGTTAATGTACTCGAAAGGCGCTTCTTGCAAAACGTAATCGATTCTACGTCCGCCATTGAGCATGCCAACCTTAAAATCGGCGCCACCGTCGTCGCCTTCTTGCTCGGCATTCGACTGAGTTGGCTGAGAGCTCAACTGCTCCTCCACGACTTTATCAATTTCTTGCTCCAATGTCCGATTGTCCGATTTATGAAACATCGCTAATTGATATACCGAGTTCCACGTGCTTCGCACCGAGTCCAACAATCTTTGCTTCAAATCCGCGCCGACCCTCGCCATTGTTTCTTTAAGTTCTAGAAAATTTTCCGACCGTTCATTCGTACTCTTATTGGGTCTTTGAAGTTCGTTAAGGTACAAAAAATCATTGCAATTCATCGTTCATCATATTCTATGACATCATTTCGTTTCGCGTTCTTCTCTTTCTCGCTTTATTTATTTATATTTTTTCTGATACAAATAGAATTTCCGACCGCGAACACATTGATACAGAGTGCATAGGTTTATTCATCCGATTGGTACAGTGTGGACGGTTAAGACTCTTCAAAATAGTCTCCTACTGCATCGATACACCTGCGGAGACAATTCTGTCCCGCCTAGAAAGCACCCTGGAACCCTTCGACTGGAATGCCTCTCAGGAACCATGTAACTCGAGCTTGAATGTTCTCCACCGACTCCCAGTGCTTTTACCCGTAATGCACCCTGTATGCTCTTTTTCCCGGTGAAAATCGAGCCACCATTGTAAGAATTACAAAGTTATATTTTCGAAATTTTGCATAAATAATTTCTCGGAAACTTACGCTACCTTCGTGAAAATATCTTGCGGACTTGTTCATGGGGTCATTGGCAATCGATTTTATGTATTCAGATCTATAGCGGAAAAAATTTTTCTTGTATCAACTCAATACTTACCTAAATGCATTCGTTTCCTCCCTTTGTGATGCGGTATCAGCATAGGCCTATATTTTTTGGCGTCCTGGTTGATCAGGGATTCGACCCGATAAGCAACTGGATCGAAAGGATGAAAAATGTTGAAAAACGAGGGACAAGTGGGCAAAACAAAATTTTCTCCCAAATTGTCAATCCCGCGAACGGTGACGAACATTCCGATGGGACTTCCCAACGCGAAAAAGGCCCTAGGATGAAAATTTAGTTGTGGATATGTAATAAAAGGCTGTCCAGTTCCTGCAGTGCCCATCACGTAACTGACTTTTCTGCTCAATTTGCGCTTCGAAGTCGTGGAAGGAATTTTTTTCATTGGAGCTAAACTGTCTGAAACCTAAAAATTCCTAACATAAATTACCTTTGTACTATCATCAAAAAATCGCACACTTACATTTTCTTCATTTTCTTTTTCGTCTGGTTGTTCATCCGAATTTTCTGCGGGCGGATTTTGGTGGCACAGCAAATCGAACATAATCAAGCTGCCCAAAGAGTGACCGCCCAAATAAATTCCGCCTTGAAAATCTGGGTTTCTTTCGTTGAAAAGAGCGTGCAGACGGTTCATTTCTTTGCCCACGGTTTGCATAATTGTTTGGCAGTAAATTGGGCTAGTGTAGAACAAAATGTCGAGAAGCGTGTCGTTTGTGAAGTATCGTAATTTCGGTATGCTGTCGAGTGTGATTGCCTTGAGTTTTTTGTCAATTCCGGTGTCTTCCGAGTGAAGACTTGCGTGCCAGGAAACTGGGAGAACCTGGATACGAGGGAACATTCATTATTTTTGGATTGAAAGTAGATGTAAAATATAAAAAAATGCAGTCTCTTGCAGACAAAAAAATTTAATATTGATTATAATAATTGCAGCCTTTTATTATTCAACATTTTTTGTAAAATATTACCTCAATTCTGTTGACGATTCCTTGCTCATGCGCAGTGCGATAATGAGACTGCACAAGTTGCAATGAAATGCTTCGAAATTCATCCACTGAAAAAAGAAAAACATTATCTGTAAATATACTGCACTTATCTGTAAAATAATATCCATCAATCTTCGATGCGAAAAAATACTTGTGTCGAAAATACTTGCACAATTCTTTGTTGCGCCAAAACTACTTGCTTACATCTTTCTTGCAAGAATTTCAATTCGGTGAATGAAAAAAACTTGCGCGGATTTTCATTGCATCAAAAATACTTGTACAAATCTTTGCTCCGTGAAATATACTTTTGCGCAAATCTGCATTTAATCAAAAATACTTTCACAAATATTTGCATCAGTCTTGCTTGCACAAATTTTCGGTGCATCAAAAATACTTGCACGAATCGTCGTTGCATGAAAAATACTCGCACAAATATTTTACTGCATCAGAAATACTTGCGCTAATCTTTGCTACATTAAAAATACTCGCACAAATCTTCGTCGCATCAAAAATAATAACAAAAATACACTCATTGCAGAAATCTTCATTTGTTGACAAAAATACTTGCTCAAATTTTCATTTTGAAAAAATACTTGCACGAATATTTGCTACATCAAAAATACATGCATAAATCTTTGTTGCATCAAAAATACTTGCACGAATCTTTACTCCATGCAACGTACTTGCACAAACCTACGTTTAATCAAAAATACTTCCACAAACATTTGGATCAGGCATGATTGCACAAATTTTCGGTGCATAAAAAATACTCGCACCAATTTGCGTTGCATCGAAAATACTTGCACAAAAATATTCGTTGTAGAAATCTTTATTTGTTGTCAAAAATACTTGCTCAAATCTTCATTGCAAAAAAATAATTGCACAAATCTTAATTTGTTGTATCAAGAATACTTGTACAAATCTTTGTTTCATTAAAAATACTTGCAGACATCTTTGTTACAAAAAATTCTTGCACAAATATTAGCATAAAAAACATGCAGACAAATCTTTTACTCCGTCAGAAATAATTGCACAAATATTTGTTGCGCAAATTTGAATTTGCCGAATCAAAAATACTTGCACAAATCTTGGTTGCATCAAGAATACTCGCACAGTTTTTTGTTTCACAAATATCAATTTCATGGATGAAAAATACTTGCACAAATCTTTGGTCCATCGAAAGTACTTGCACAATCATTTGCATCAAAAATACCTGCACAAATATTTTGCTGCATCAAAAATACTTGCACAAATTTTCTCTGCACGAAAAATACTCGGAACAAATCTTAATGTGTTGCAAAAAAATACCTAAAAAATAATATCTACTTTTTCACTTTCAAGTTTTTATATTTTATCATAAGTTTTCCTCTTTTACTCTCATTTGATCCAATCATACATAAAAACATTGTAAGTCAGCTAAATTTAAATATCAATAAAAAATTAACGTCACATACCAACTTCTTCGACAGAACGAAATTTGAGATCGCAAACGCTGCCGATACCATGGACGAGGAAAAGGAGATGGTCAATTTTTTCAGGTTCACCATCGTCTATGTGAAATTCATCGACACCGCGTTTCACGTCCCTCGGTCTTCCAACTGTACCTTGCAAGGATGCATTCTCTTCAGAAGCCTGTGAAAAACAAAATTTTCTAATAATATAAAACAAACAACAATAATTGTTGTTTCCTATACCTAGATCATATTTCCTAGACGACTTAACCTAAAAAAAAAAAGATTAATTTTAATATTGCAGGAATTTCGTCCGATAAAAAACTCACTTATCATATTTTTAAATGTGAACTTTAGTATAACTTGACTTCACATCCAAAATTATTCCGTACCAAGAAAAATTACTTATGCCCTGTTTATTGTACAATAAATAACATTTCCAATTTGGTATCTAAAGTTAGAACTTTTAAAACTCATAAAAAATCAAATAAAACTTACAGAGCTCGCACTCCAAGATGAGACCATTTCAGGTGTGCTCGGCTGCAAGTGATGGACTTGCAAATTTGCGCTGTGGAAAATGATGTACTCCCCATTGCTGAGTTCCAACTTTTTGTTCCACTTGTTGGTAGAACATCCTAGTTTGTACTCTTCTTCGAGTCTCGCGGCCACGTGTTCCTCGTAAGGAACGTACCTCGAGTCCGAAGGTCCTTTGTAGAACCAGGAACACCTTCTGACGTCGTTTGGAGCACCGTTCCAATAAACTGGTGATCTTTGACGTCTCAAAATGTCGACGTCGTAACGACCACCGTCGGTCGCCACTTTTGTCTCGGGGCTGATCGAAAAAAGTTTGAAATTTTTAGAAATTTATCTTTAAAATCATTTTCTGCAAAAGAAAATCGGCTTCGAAAATCTTCGCTGCATCAAAAATACTTTTACACATTTTTTGTATGTAAAATACTCGCACAAATCTTCGTTGCACCAAAAATACTTGCACAAATCTTTGTTGCACTAAAAATACTTGCACAAATATTTGCATCAAAAATACTTGCACAAATGTTTGCTGCATCAAAAATATTTGCACAATTTTTTTTACAGAAAAAATACTTGCACAAATCTTCGTCACACAAATCTCAATTTAGGGAGTGAAAAATACTTGCACAAATATTTGCATCAAAAATACCTGCAAAAATATTTTTCCGCATCATAAATACTTGCACGAGGATACTTGTAAAAACCTTAATTTGCTGTATCAAAAATACTTTCACAAATATTTGCATCAAAAATACCTGCGCAAATATTTTGCTGCATCAAAAATACTGGCACAAATCTTCGTAGCACAAAAAATACTTGCACAAATCTGAATTTTTTGCCATCATGTACCTGGTGAATATAATATCAGCCAATTATATTATATTCAAAATGATATTATATTCACCAAATACATTATTTGAAATTTGATGAAAGTACGAAATTAGATTCATAGAGGTTCAACTTAATTTTTTGGATCAAAAATACTTGCAA
The DNA here is from genome assembly GCA_028476575.1 of Platygaster robiniae. NCBI lineage: Eukaryota > Metazoa > Arthropoda > Insecta > Hymenoptera > Platygastridae > Platygaster > Platygaster robiniae. The sequence goes on from CM052027.1 coordinate 1,087,372, forward strand.
AAATCTTTTTGTTAAAATTACTCCATAAAATCTTGTTTGCATCAAAAATACTTGCACAATTCCTTGTTCCATCAAAAATACTCGCACAAATATTTGCTGCCTTAAAACTACTTCCAATAATCTTCGTTAGATCGAAAATACTTGCACGATTCTCTGTTGTTCCAACAATACCTGCACAAATCCTCTTTGCAAAATATCAATTTGGTGAATGAAAAATACTTACACAAATTTTCATTGCATTAAAAGTACTTGCACAAACATTTGCATAACAAATACCTGCACAAATATTTTTCTGCACCAAAAATACTTGCACAAATCTTCGTTGCACAAAAAATACTACTATAACTTTATTGAAAATTGACCCAGTAATAAAACTCTAATTTTAAAAAATACTTCCACAAATCCTAACTTGTTGAATCAAAAATACTTGCACGAATCTTCGTTTAGTCAAAAATACTTAAACAAATATTTGCACCAAACATACTTACACAAATTTTTGTTGCATCAAAAATACTTGCACAAATCTTTGTTGCGAAAATACTTGCACAAATCTTTGTTTCACGACAAACGTGTAGAAATTGTAATTGGTGGAATAAAAAATACTTGAACAAATCATTTTGCATTCAAAAAACTTGCCCAAATCTCCATTGCAAAAAATACTTTCACAAATATTTGCTGCATCAAATATGTTTGCATAATTTTTCGTCTTACAAAAAATATTTGCACAAATATTCGTTTGTTGAGTTAAGAATACTTGTACCAATTTTTCTTGCATTAAAAATACTTCTATAAATCTTCGTTGCATCAGAAATATTTGCATTGTTTTACATAAAAAATACTTGCACAAATCTCAATTTAAGGAGTCAAAAATACTTGCCCAAATATTTGCATCAAAAATACCTGCACAAATATTTTGCTACATCAGAAATACTTCCACAAATCTTCGTTGCATACGAAATATTTACACGAGTAATAATTTGTTAACTAAAAATCTTAATTTGAAGTTAAATAAAAATCTCAATTTTTGAATGAAAAACACTTTCACAAATCTTTGTTGCATTAAAATTACTCCGACAAATTTTCTTCGCATCACAGATACTTGCACAATTCTTTGTTGCACAAAGAATACTGCAATAATTTTATTTGAAATTCACCTAGTGACAACACTTTATTTTAAAAAAAATACCAGCACAAATCCTAACTTGTTGCATCAAAAATACTTGCACAAATCTTCTCTGCGCATAAAATACTCGCACAAATCTTAATTTATTGCTGAAAAAATACTTGCTTAGCCAATTTTCGTTCATTAATGCGACGTATAAAGGCATTCAACACCAAGATACGAATTTTAAAATGCCCAACTCACAAAAAACTATCTCGACAACGAAACATGCCCTTTTTATTGATATTATGAAATCTGTTAGTTTGAAAATGATTTAACAAAAGTTTTCACCTTATGTCGTTCGAGTTGTGAACTTCCTCCAGTTGTAGACTGTCGTGCATGGAAAACGGCAGCCATAGCGACTTGGTTTCTATCTCTTTGCGGTAGAACCAATGCTGGTATACTGGCCTGTAATGCATTCGTTTTTCTCCAATAGCGGCCTGAAAGAATGCGAATCCTCATTTCTAAATCTAGTTTGACAAACACTTAGACAATGTCTTACAAAACGCTTGAAAAGGTGAAAATAAGATTCCAACCAATTATTCTCGAAAATATCCAAGTTATCGAATTTCATGATGCTGCTTATTTAATAAATACATCAGATTCACTTAGTAAGTTGAAATAGAAATATAATAAAATACAAAAATTATCAATATCTCACCAAATTCTGAAGACTGGGAGGCACAGTGTCCGATGGAGACCTGCTGCTCAGAGGATTCACTGACATATGCGTCGGGCTCAGAGTCGCCGAACCGCTGGGTTCCGGTACCTTGCCAAACGCAATCCCGTCCGTCTGAATTTCCGAAAAGCCAGAAAAAAATTCGGTCCCCCCAACAACCGTCGGTGCGATTTGCGCAGGAACCTGATAAACTTGCTGCGTCTGCGAGAATCCCGGAAAACCCAGCCCCAAATCCTGGGAAACCGGGCTGTCTTGAAAGAAACTGCTCGGGCTCGGTTCCGCAATTTTCTTCGCCTCGCTCAAATCGATTTCCTCCAATTCCGGTGTATTTTCCACACTCGTCAAATCCTCACTCTGTTCGGCTATGAGATTTTCCAACCTCTCTTCCAACTTTTCCGCCGATATCGGCTGGAAATTTTCCGTGCCCGAAGACGTTTCTTCGACGGAGGTCGGACAAACGTTCGTTGATTGTCTGGGGAAGTTCGCTCGTGGAAAAGCGGAAAAGTTGGGAAATTCCGAGTTGGCCGGTGTATTTTGAGGCGTCGCGGGTTCGGGTATTCGGGTGGGTATCAATAGGGGTGCAGAAAATGAGTGCGGCGGTGGCTGGGACGAGGGGGTGGAAATGGGGCTACTCCTGAAGGAGCTTTGGAGGGACGTACTCTGGGGATGTTGGGGTTGCGCGTCCGGGACACTGCCGGGGATAAAGTACGAACGCGGGGGGACGTTACGTGCTTGGAAAACAGGCTCGGAAGTTACAGGAAACGGTTGGGATGGCGTTGACGTGAGGTCCGGTGGAGGGGCGTACTTCAGACGACGTTGATTGCCGAGTCTGTAGGATCCTTTACCTAAACATGAAAAAAAAAAAAAATTTTTAATAATTTTTCCAAATTTCTTAATCATGAAGGGCTTGAATCAACGAGCATGGATCAAATATTGCAAATTTTTTGCATAGAGTTCAACAAAAAAAGTTCATTATAACGTATTATTTAGTGTTAAGCTAGCACAACCGGCGATATTTAAAAAAAAATCAATGCCATTCATTTTTAGAAAATGTATTAGAGAAGCCTACAATACTGCCAATTTGATTACGTTCTTATTTTCAGATTGTGCTGTCATTTTTGGTGGTCGTGCTAGCATAACTTGAACTAGCATAATCGGCGTTTTTTTTAACGCAATATATTTGTGGAAAGTGTATCGTATGAGCATTAAATATTGTGCAATACAACACATTTTCATTTTTTGATTTTATTCACAAGATTGTGACAACTTAAGACGGCTTAATCTTAAGGTTAAGCTAGCCCAACCACAACAAAATTTAAGCACAATTTGGAAATAAGAACATACTCAAATGCACAATATTAAATTCTATTTTAATAAGTTTATTACAAATTATTTGCTACAATTTTTTATACATAAATAATGAGTCAACAGAGCAGTACGAAAAAAAAAACAGCAAAACCCAAAAACAAGAACATACTCAAATGCACCGTGTTAATATTAATTTCATACGTTTAAAAAAAATATTGAGCTTTCAAATCCGCACAAAAAGGTATAAAAATTATGCGAATTTATTTAATCACGAAATAAAAAACTATACAGTTTAAGTGTGTCTATCAGACATTGATTTACTAGTTTTTGTATTTATGTATTATTTATTCGGTTGGGTCAGTTTGACATAACGATAGCACAAACACGCACAAAAAATATCATTCATGAGAATTCCCTTAAAACGAGAGCTAGCTTAACGTTAAGCTAACACAACCGGCAATATTTTCGAAAAAATCAACGCAAATAATTTCGGATAAACTTATAAAATAAGCCTAAAACACTGTGAACTTGAATACATTTTTATTTTCGGATTGTGCTCTAATTTCGGTGGTTGTGCTAACATTAAACTCGAGCCAGCTCAATCAGCGTTATTATTAAAAATAATAATGCAAGATATATTTGGAAAGCTTATCAAATGAGCATATAATACTGCAATATAACATATTTTCATTTTTTGATTGTAATGTCATGATTATGCCAGTTCAAGGTGGCTCGTACTGTCATTTTTTGTGCGGTTGTGCTAGCTTAATCTCAAGCTAGCACAACCAGCGATATTTTCAAAAAAATCCAGGGAAACAATTTTTTATGTACGTACTAAATAAGCCTCAAGTATTATGAATTAGAGTACGTTTTCATTTTCAGATTGTGCTCTTATTTTTTCTGGTTATGCTAGTTTAAACTTAGCTGAGCACAAAGAAAAATGTATCAAATGAGCATTTAATATTGCTCATTATAATAAGTTTCCATTTTTTGATTGTGATATCGAGGTTGTGGCAGCTTAATGTTAAGCTAGCCCAAACAACAATATTTTCAAAAAAATCAATGCGATTAATTCTCAATAAACGTACCAAATAACGCTTAAGTATTGTAAATATGAGTGCGTTTTTATTGTCGAATTGTGCTCTAATTTTTTGTAGTTATGCTAGCATAATACTTAAGCCAGCAATGTCAGCAGTATTTTTTTAAATAAAAATGCAATTAATTTTTTTAATCCTTATTAAACGAGCATTAAATAATGTGAGATGTTATACGTTTTCATTTTTTAATTGCGATGTCATGGTTATGCTAAATTAAGGGGGTTCGTACTGTAATTTTTGTGCCGTTGCGCTAGCTTAATTTCAAGCTAAACGGCGATGAAATAAGCCTCAAATATTGTTAGTTTGAGTACATTCTTATTCTCATATTGTGCTCTTATTCGTTGCGGTTTAGCTAGTTTAAACTTAACTCTGCACAATCGACATTATTTTTAAACAAATTAATACAATATATTTTTGGAAAATGCATTAAATGAGTATTTAATATTGTACATGATACGTTTTCATTTATTGATTGTGATGTCAAGGTTGTGCAAGCTTAAGGTGGATCGTGCTATCATTTTTGTGCTGTTGTGCCAGAGCTTAATCTTAAGCAAGCACAAACAACAATATTTTCTAAAAAAATCAATGCAATTTATTCTTAATAAACGTATAAAATAAGACTCAAGTTATGTAAATATGAGTACGTTCTTACTTTCGGATTGTGCTTTCACTTTTTGTAGTTATGCTAGCATTTGATTCAAGACACCACAATCTGTGTTATCTTTAAAAATAATATCGCAAGATATTTTTGGAAAGCGTATCAATTGAGTATAAAATATTGTGAAATACAACACGTTTTTATTTTTTTAATGTGATCTTATGATTATGTCAGCTTAAGGTGGCTCATGCAGCCATTTTTTGGGCGGTTGTACTAGCTTGATCTTAAGCTGGCACAAACAACGATAATTTCAAAAAAATCAATGCCAATAATTTTTGAAAAAAAAATATGAAATAAGCTTTAAATATAGTAAATTGGAGTGTATTATTTTTTTAGATTGTGCTTCCACTTTTTTTAGTTATGCTAGCATTTAATTTGAGGCACCATAGTCTGCGTTATCTTGAAAAAGAATAATGCAAGATAATTCCGGAAAGCGTATCAAATGAGCATATAATACTGCAATTTAACAAATTTTTATTTTTTGATTGTGATGTTATGAGTATGCCAGCTTAAGGTGGCTCATGCAGCCATTTTCTGTGCAGTTGTGTTAGCTTAATATCAAGCTAGCACAAACAACGATATTTCAAAAAAATCAATGCGATTAATTTTCGATAAAAATATGAAAAAAGCTTCAAATAAAGTGAATTTGGGTACATTATTTTTTTTTTTTTTTGGTTTGTCCTCTAATTTTTTGTGATTGTGGTACTATTAAACTTAAGCCAGCACAATCAGCTTCATTTTTACAAAAGTCATGCAATATATTTTTGGGAAAGATATCAAATGAACATTAAATACTGTGCAGTATACGTAATATCTTCGTTTTTATTTTTTGATTCTGCTGTCAAGTTTGCGCTGGCTTAATCTGAAGCCAGCACGATATTTCCAAGAAAATCAATGCATATCATTTTTCGTTAACGTATTTAATGAAGCTCAAGTATTGTGGATTTAAGTACGTTCTTATTTTCAAATTGTGCTCAAATTTTTGTGGTTATGCTAGGCATAAGATTGAGCCAGCACAATCGGCGTTATCTTCAAAATGATTGATGCAATATTTTTTTGGGAAATGTATCGAGTAAGTTTGATTTTAATGGGGGATTAAGGGATAACTTAAAAAAAAAAACACTATTTTTGCTGCTTTTTCATGGAGATATAGCTGAAAATAATTAATGTAAACTCTTTTTAAATTTTAAAGCATCATCTGAAGAACATTTAGTTGAAATTTCGTGCTAAATTGGAAAATGAGCCGGTGACAGAGCATTTCCCGAAACGTCTTTTAAAAAACACGTTGTGCGGTAAACACGATAATTAAGCGTAAAATCATCTGAAGTTCAAAATTTTGACAAATTTACTTAGAATATGAGTTTATTATACCCCCTCCGTTGTTTTTAAGATTTTATTTACATTTTTCAACTGTTCGTGGCCGTTCAAAGCAAAAAATGCAATTTTCCTCTGAATGTTTTGGCATTTTGTAGGTGAAAACCGCCTTGATTCGTAAATAGAAAGGAAAAAACGATGGAGGGGGGAGAATAAACTCACATTTCAAGTAAATTTTACAATATTTTACATTTCAGATGATTCTACACTGAGCTATCGTGTTCACCGCACGAAACGGTTATTTCAAAAGACGTTTTGGGAAATACTCTGTCACTGGCTGATTTTCCAATATTTAATCAAAAAATTGTAACTGAATGTTCTTCAGATGATGTATTATAATTTTAAAAAAGTTTGAATGAACTTGCTTCAACTATATATCCGTGACAAGTCAGCAAAAAATGTGTGTTTTTTTTTTGAAGTTATCCCTTACTCCCCCCTTAAAGTCCTAGGTGTCAGAAGTAAGATCCTAAAAAATCTGTACCTCCACTCGGCGGCAATGAAGGTGGTGGCGCCGTTGGCTGAACTAACCCGGAATTCGCATGTGGTACCGCGAATTCTGGATTCTGCGATCCGTAGATTCCCGGTGCAAAACCTGCAGGAGGCGGTGTTTGAAAATTCGCAGGACTCGCAGGATTCGGAATCCCTTGATAACCCGACGAATTAACGGGCTCGGTTTTGGTGGACAGCGAAATGTTCGGGAACGAGGACAAAATTGACGTGAAATAGCCTTGTCTCGATTCTTGAACAACTGGTTCTCTGAGCTCTTCCCCAGGAGGCGTCGGCGCCGTCGTCGACGACGCTGTTGCCTGACCTTGTCCTAAGAAAGCCCCTGTCTCGCTTTTTGCGGGACCGTCATCTAAAATCCAAACGTGAACCGAAATTATGAGGATTCTTATCCCCTTTTTCCAGTCTGACCCACATTTTCCGATCCAGAATTTCTTAATCATCGGTTAAGGGGTTGCATACCTTTTTGTGCAATAATGTTATGACGCCAAAGCTATACTTTTTTAAAAGTGTATTGTTCACTTTAAGAAACAAGCATTTGTTTATAAAAAAAAAACCAACAATTGGCGGAGTTATGGCCATTTACTCGAAACATTTTTTTTTTTTTTTTTTTTTTTTTGAAGAGGCTTGCGGTGACCACGATGCAAGTCAAACAGGTCAAGCTAGGTTAAAAAACCCTTATGAAAAAAACTATTAGCGACTATTGGGAACTATCAAGAAACTATTGAATGATTTCAGTAGTTTTGATAGTTTCAATGATTTCCCTTCTTATAGCTTCCATAGTTTCAACAGTTTCTATAATATTCCTGCCAATAATTTCAATGTTTGAAATAGTTTCAGTGACGTTAAATCATTGTAACTATTAACTTCAATGATTTTAGATCATTTTTTAAATCCGATTTGAAATCACAATTTAATCATAATTTGCAAGAAAATTGTAAATTACAATTTTTAATGCAATTTTCATATCGAAAATGATTTTCAATCACTTTCAAGATTTTCAATGATTTTCGATCATTTCAATGATTTTCAGCCATTAAAATAGTTTCGATGATTTTCAATCATTTTCGAATCCGATCTGAAATCATAATTTAATGAGTATTTGTATGAAAATTGTGGAAGCACAAGTTTTAGTGCTATTTTCAAATTGGAAACAATTTTCAATCATTTTCAAGATTTTCAATGATTTTCAAGATTTTCAATGATTTTCAAGATTTTTAATCATTGAAATAGTTAAAATGATTTCCATAGCTTCAATAATTTATCTTCTAATGGTTTCCATAGTTTTCATAGTTTGACTATAATTTATCTTTCAGTATATTTTATAGTTACTATAGTTTCATTAATTTCCCTCCTTATAGCTTCCATAGTTTCAATAGTTCCTATAATATTTCTGCCAATTGTTTCAATGATTGAAAGTTTCTATGATTGAAATAGTTTCAATGATTCTCAATCATTTTTAAATCATATTTGGAATCACCATTTCATGATTATTAGCATGAAAATCGTTAAATCACAATTTATAGTGAAATTGTAAAATTGAAAATGATTTTCAATCACTTTCAAGGTTTTTAATGATTTTCAATCATTTTCGGATCCGATCTGAAATCACAATATAATGATTATTTGCATGAAAATTGTGGAAGCACAAGTTTTAGTGCAATTTTCAAATTGGAAACAATTTTCAATCATTTTCAAGATTTTCAATGATTCTTTATCATTTTCAAGATTATCAATGATTTTCAAGATTTTAAATAATTGAAATAGTTTAAATGATTTCCATAGCTTCAATAATTTATCTTCTAATAATTTCGATAGTTTTCATAGTTTGAATAATTTATCTTTCAGTATATTTCATAGTTACTATGGTTTCAATGATTTCCCTTCTTATAGTTTCAATAGTTCCTATAATATTCTTGCCAATTGTTTCAATGATTGAAAGTTTCTATGATTGAAATAGTTTCAATGATTTTCAATCATTTTCAAATCCGATTAAAAATCACAAATAAATGATTATTTGCATGAGAATTGTAAGTAAAATTACAATTTTGTGTGCAGTTTTCAAATTGGAAACAATTTTTCGATTTGAAATCACAATTCAATGAGTATTTGCATGAAAGTTGTGAATGCACAAATTTTCGTGCAATTTTTAAATTAAAAACAATTTTCAATCATTTTCAAAATTTTCGATGATTTTCAATCATCACAATGATTTTCAATCATATCAATGATTGTCAGTCATAGAAATAGTTTCAATGATTTTCACAGCTTCAATAAATAATTTTCTAATACTTGCCATAGTTTCCGTAGTTTCAATAATTTATCTTCCAGTAGATTTCACAATGTCTATAGTTTCAATAATTTTGGAAACTATTGATCAATAGTTACCAATAGTTTTCAATAGTTTTTTTTTTTTTTTCACAAGGGAATCCAAAAAATTTCACTAGCCTAGGAATGTATCTAGTTCTTGAACGATTGAAAAAATGAATATCATGTTTTTTCTGTATGCAAGAACGTTTCCCCCCAGATTTCGATTTTTTGAGCTCTGGAAATTTTATTGAAAAATTCTTATCTGCAAAAGAAAAACTTTTCTATAAAAAAGCGATCGTTCAAGAACTAGATATATTTCTAGGCTAATGAAATTTTTTGGATTTCCCGATTTCACGTGACTTGTTCGACTCGCATCGCGATCACCGCAAGCCTCTTCAAAAAAAAAGTTATCGTTCCGGTGTAAGGGCCACAACTCCGCCAATTGTTGATATTTTTCTATAAACAAATACTTGTATTCTCAAGTGAATAATACCCTATTAAAAGACTATGTCTTTGGTGACATAGCGATATTGCTACATAACTTAAAAGTTACTCCAAACCATTTTCAAATTTTCCGCACAAAAAGGGATATTTAACCCCGTAATCATTTTCAGATTTCCATTCAATGCTATATTTTACATGAATTATTTATACATACATACCTACAAGTTCTATATACATTTCTTTACAATTCATCGCATTTGTCCATTGTTTTTTTCTTCTGGGGGAACTTTCCGTAAAAAAATGACGAAAATACTGATATCTGTTCGAAAACTCGCCGTCTTTTCCAAATACTGATATGATAGCCCCCCATTCATGATGGAAAAAACAAAAAATGAAATCATTGTCCAAACATTTTCTTTTTTAGAGAAATAGACGTTCGTGACTAATTGTGAAACACGGCTCGACGACACCCAGATTTGCCTTCGCCTCAGAGATATGACGCGTGTAATGGGAGTCGAGTATTATCTTTGGTAAACGGAGCCCATGTGTTATAAGTCGAGGACTCGGAGCAGAATAGTCAGTCTTTCAAAAATGGCTTCGACTCATAAGCTTTTCATCGCGTTTTTCCTACTTTTCGCGCGATCGGCTTTTGGCAAAAGAGTTTCGAATCTCGCGCAAAACAATTTTACCGAAAAATCGGAAGGAAGCATCGATTGGGTGAATTTCGGAATTGAGAACGGTTTCAGTGAAAATGTAGATTTTGAGAAAATTCGGTGTTTGAGGTAAGAGTGAAATGGTTCAATTTTTTCTTTCTCTTGTTCAAGATGATGATTGAATGTCATTTCGTGAAATTTTTATGAAGGTATTGTTTGGAAAATGCGACTGGAGAAGAAAATGAGGACGAACAAATTTTGACGCTGAGTTGGATGTTTGGGAATCAGAATTTGACAGGTAAGAAGAAATACTAACGCAAACAATGACGTAACAAATTTCATAATGTTTAATGAAAGATGCAGCTTGTGCGAACATCTCAAAAATGTACATTTAGATGGAATATCAGTGTTGAAATATTGACAAATCGACAAATAAATACGAAACTGAAAAAGTTTTAACTTTCTACCATTTTTCTTCTTCCAACGTTTTAAATCAAGAGTATTATTAATTTGTCAAAGTTGAGCTCTCGAGGTCTGAATATATTATGAATATTTAAACAAGCGATCGAAGGAAAACGCAAGAACGTTTTTCCAGCTAAAAAAGTTGCATACTGGAGGATAAATCAATACTTACAATTCGGGAGTTTTTCATGCAAATCATCATTATTGGTAAAAAATGCCTTCATAAAAAACTATGATTTCAAAGTATCAAAATTTTTAACCTTATATAGGGAATCAGTATGAAATTTCGTATATTTTTTACTCGTATGCGCTTTTTTTTGTAATTTGCTATGATATCACCGGATCGTCAAGTTCATAATTCAAAATTATTCCCTGATGAAAGCAATCAAGATTGAGAAAAAAAAGTGAGTACGTCAAAACATAAAAATAAAAACCCCTAAAAAAGCATCATTAAAATCCAAAGAACGACACTTTAAAAAGGCAGTTATCCATGAACGTGATCTTCGTCTTCGTGATACGAAAAATTTCTTCTTTTTTTTTTTTTGCAATAAATACGCCTGTAATTAAACCTTCCTTGCAACGCGATAAAAAAAGTTAATTTCTGAATTTACAAACATCGAATATTATATGACTGGCTCTTTTTCTTGAAACAAAAAATAAAATGACAAAGTGAAAATAATAAAAAACGAATAATACAGTAATGAAATGATCAATAATAAGTCGATCATCAAAGGAGCCGAATCAGCATTCAAGGGCAAGAACAATAATGAAACGTTTCCAAGCTTTCGGTCTATTTATTCGACCCTCTTCAGGAATATTAACATCTTGTCAAATTTACAATCAGCCATACTTCTTCATTAATTACACAATCAAGAGGTTTCCATGTCAATTTTTTTACCCCTTAATAGACCGAAGGCTTGGAAACATTTTGTCATTGTTCTTGCCCTTGAATGCAGATTTGGCTCCTTTGATGATCGACTTATCATTGATTATGGACTTATAATGGAGCGTTCGTACAAAAATGAGCAATGAAATGAAAAATGAAAAAATTAAATAACAAAAAAAAAACAATAATAATCTCTTTTTTCAATGAGTGTTGAATGAATTGATCTCTCGGAGCCAATATGAATTCCAAATTCTTTATTATATCTTCATGATTTGATCAATATTTCGACCTTAAATTAGGTCCTCTTCAGGATCGTATATAAAATTCCTATTTCCTTTCAATAATTATTTAATTATTTTAATTTAATTTATCGTCGGACATTCACATGAAAAGGACGACTGAGAAAATGTGATACGTAATTTTTTGATCTTTTATTGTTTTAACGATGGTCTTAGTGACCTTAAGGTCGAAATATTGATCAAATCATGAAGATATAATGAAGAATTTGGAATTCATATTGGCTCCGAGAGATCAATTCATTCAACGCTTATTGAAAAACGTGGAACGGAGCAGAAAGAAAATTTATTCGAATAATAATCTCTCATTCGGGTGAAATTGAAGTTCATCATACGCGATCGCGCATAAGAAAAGAATTGCGCGTGTGATAAATCATCGTCTAATAATGACGCGAGAAGTCATCATTTCGCAATGAGAAAAGTCGAAAGTAAAAGGCGTTGAAGAAAAAGAGGCGTTATCATGTCGGAAAACAAGCAGCGTTCGAAACTTGAAAAAAAGAGAAAAAACCCGGTCTCTCCCAAGATACCATTTGTAATGATATAATGACTTGGATGCAACATGGCGATGACGCTCGCCGGCGGCTCCACTCCTTTTTCAAAGAGGAACAAACATGCCGCAAAGGTCTCGCGGGCTTTTTGAGATTACGGATCATGTTTGCCGATAAGTGACGCAACAGATTCGTTGAAGCGGGTGGGCCTGCTTCCTGTTCCGATAAAATGTCAAGCGATTTATTGAAACTCCGACGATTTTGAACACGCGCGGTTTGAGGTTATGTACGCATGTTCGAGGTGAAGAATCAAAATGGCCGGACGCGAGAATATTTCCATGAAATAGCGATACATTGAATGAATGTAGGCGCATGTAGATAATTCCGAGTCTTCCTTACGTTTTCTCAATTCCGAAATATGATTGGCAGAGATATTGCGGAGAGAGAAAAGCAGGCCAGAAAAATGTCTGGAGACCTGCTTTTATATACTTTCTAAAAAATGAGATAAAACGAGTTCTTCAGATTGTAAGATGAATTCTGACTTTCTGCATGAAAGTCCTTTTTTATCATAAATATTCGTGTATTACAACTCACGGCGGGCTTGGATAAGGTTTAAGCCAAAGGTTCCTGCCCATCAAAAATTTTTTTATTCATCCATCTTATCATTATTTTCGAATATTTTAAGCAAAAAATTAAAAGAATCCCTGGAAGGAATGAAGAGAAAACATAATTTTCGTGCATTTTTTTGATTCGTCGTGTACAGTTAACAATTTTCATTGGATTACACTGCATAAAAAACATATCAATGTCATTATATACAGAAAGCAACAACGTTTTTTCATTAGATCATTTGATGTTTTAAGAGCTATATCTTACCAACAAGCGATATTATAGTGATCGAAAATGATATTGCATAAAATTTGATAGTCTTTCTACTTATTCTTAAAATTATTCTCGAAAGTATGAAAAATGTAGCGATTCGTGCCAGAGAACACCGAAAAACATAGTTTTTTGCGGTTTTCTGTGTATAATGACGTTGATATTTTTTTTTTTTTCTTTTTTTGTGGTGAAATTCAATGAAAACTGTACACGACCAAAGATTTTGAGCCTCAAAATTTTTATGTGGTATTAAAATTAGCTTTTCTCTTCATTCCTTCCAGGGATTATTTAACATTTTTGCTTAAAATATGCAAAAATAATGATTAAATATATAAATAGAAAAATTTTTGACGGGCAAGAACCTTTGGGTTAAACCTTATCCAAGCCCACCGTGAACTTGCAACAAAAAAGTAACGTTTGATTGATAAAACTTTGTATTTCGTCCTAGTGGCATCGTAATAATGTGATTTCTCGTAAAAATAAAAGCAGAATGGAAAATTTAAGAATTCTTTCATACAGTATAAGACATTTGAATTTTTCGTCGTTAAAAAAATAGAATTTTCATCACCATTCCTGTATATTGCACATGATTTTTAAATTTGAAAATGTATGTTTTCAGACAGCCAATTTGCAAGTTTCTTCTATTCGCAAGTATCCAAAATATCAAAAATACAAAAAACTGTCTGCTTACAATCCAACGATGAATTGACAAATAATTGAGTAAACAATGATTTTCAGAATTTTATAAATTCAATACATCGAATTTCTCTTTTTGAATTCGATTGATATTTTTCCAATAAAATAAACATGATTCCACTCTTATAATACATAAAAATTGAAACATAAAATTTTTTACTTATTTTTAATGAAAAAATTACACATTTTCATAAATTCAAGTATGATATTCACGGAATTCCCGAAATTCGAAAATCTACGTTCCAAGCAGCTAATTTCCAATTTTTTTTTTTTTACACTTTTGAAATCTTGAAATTCAACAACTTTTTATATTTTAGCAATCAAGCAAACAATGTACAAATTTTTAGGAAATTCATGATATTTGAGATTTTCTAAATTTGAGATATGAAATTTTTCTTTCTGAATTTAATTTACATCTTCGCTAGATAAAAAACAGGACTTTTGTGGTACATTAAAATTGAATCAAGGAGGTAGCAATCTTTCGTCGTTTCTTATGACAAAATTGAAAATTCAAATAATATTTTTCGAAGTCAAGTATGATATTTACAGAATTCCCAAAATTCGAGAATTCATGTTTTCAAGCAGCAAATTTCCATTTTTTTTTTTTTTTTTTTTTCTTTCAAACTCATTCAAAATTACAAAAAAAAGGAAAATTTTTAATTTTCACGATACAAAAATTATTGTACAAATTTATTAAAAAACCTGTTACTCGGAATTCTAGAAATTCAAGATATTGGATATTTTTTTCAGAATTTGATTCATATTTTTACCATAAAAGAAACAGAATTAACATAAACAAAAATTTTTCCAAAAATGTGGAATTCTTGAATTGTTTTTAATGGAAAAATTGAACATTTGGAAATTTTTTCGAATCTTAAGTACAATATTCATAGAATTCCCGAAATTCGAGAATCTACGTTTTCAAGCAGCCGATTCCAATTTTTTTTGTTTTTAATACACATGAAATCTGAAAAATGCACAAAATTTCATACATTAATAATTCGATGACCAATTTACAAATTGATTAAAAATTCGTGACTTTCGGAATTCCATAAATTTAAGATTTGTAGAATTGTTTAAAACTTGGAGAATACAATATTACTGAACTTAGAAAATCGCCATTTTATAATATTTAGAAATGTATTTTTTATTTATTAATTTTTTTAATTCACTCCACAATTTTTATAAATCATTAATTAGTAAGATCGAAATGTTTTACTTTAAATAAACAAATAATTATATTCGCAAAATCAATAAAACGCCAAACATGCAAAACTCCGAATCGAATGAAAAAAATCTTTTTATCCAGAAGACGAATTATTCATCGTGAAATTTACCAAATACTGGCATTATCATGCACTCGTTTCAAATGTATGATTATAATTATTTTTTTTTAAAAGACCTTTTAGGGCGACATGTAATTAATATTTCGAAAAAAATGTAAAATTTTTGAATTCCTACGATTCGCGAAATCAGATATCCTGAATTCTTGATGTTCCAAATCAATAATTGTAAAAAAACTAAATAGTCCAAGTTTGAAACTCTAATTGTATAAACATTCCGAATTTTGCACGCTCCTGAAATTAAAAATCTATAATATTGCAGATCAAAAATTTCAGTTTATATGATGATTTCCAAAATATTAGCATCAAAAGCAGTAAATTTCTTCATTTTCGATAATTCCAAACCTGCCGGAAACAATTTTTATTGCCATTTCATCAGTGACTTTCAATGTTTGTTTTAACTTGAGCTAATCGAATTTTCATGTTTAACCATCGTTTTGGTTTTTTGTTTCTGAATAATAGGTTCGAAAAATTTCCTCGCGCCAACAGTATCAGTCGAAGGAGCAAAAAACAATGGACCACGTTCAATTGAAAATAAATGCGAGGTACGCAATTTCAACTTGTTCAAAAAGCCATATAAATTTCCAAAGTATCTAATCAAGACTTTTTCCAGAATTTTCTGGTACTGGGTTGTCGAGCACCAAAAACTTCGGATTTGTCACCAGAAGTTCCAAACTCATCAAAGAAAATTGAAAAAACCGTAACAACCAACAATCAATTTGAATAATTTTTGTAACATCTATCCATCGTCATCGGTATTTACGATAAATGAATTTTGCAGTTGATCCCAACGGAAGAATCCATTGGAACCACGGAAAAAAGACTGACAATTGAAAACAACGTCCAAGTAGTACATATCAACGTTTCGGGTGACGTATCGGAATTCAATCTCGAGCTTCCAATAAGTGAGTATAAACAAAAAATATCGCAATAACGTTCTTCAACATTCTAAACATGAAAATCTTCATAACATTACTTTTCCTCAAAGAGTAAAAGCAAAACGGAAATATCTCACATCCAACGATATTATTCGTATTCGCGTTACATCAGGACTCGGAAACAGAAAACTCTTTTATGTTCTTGAGGTCACGGCTAACAGTGATAACGACGTTCGCGATTTGTTGTCAACAAAACGAAGAAGCATTTGAAAAAGTAAAAATCTTTCTTAGAGGGGTGGAATTTGAGTAACTTTCTAGATCCTGTCGTTTTTCAAGACCATCTGTATTTTTTTCCTCGTCCCTACTGTCATCTTCGAGAAACACGGGAATCGTCACATTCGACTTCTATAATGTTCACTTTTCATCCCTACAACATGGTGGTTTACGTAAACGAAACATTTTCCCTCTACCGATACTGAATTTCCCAAATCTGCCGCGCCGCGTAAGACATCTCACATGCGCGTACACGTCGGAAAAACATCCAAACACGTGCTCAATGAACGCGAACTTAAAAATGGGACACAAATGTTCTGAAATGTTTGCACAGTTTTCCCTACCTCGATTAGGCACGCAAATATCGACCGAGTGTCGCTTCCTTTTCGTAACTTCCGCCTCGAAACGAGAAATTTTTCACGACAGTCCCCTGTATCACTCGTCGAGCTCGTATCAACAAAAACGTCCAAAAATACAGATATCGCGTCACTGGCAACTTGGGTCGTACTGAGACTTTTTGCGATTTTTCGAGGCCGGGGCTTTTGTATTTATAGCAGTGAAATTAGATGTATTCACGTGCGATTTGTTTTAGAATGGTCAGCCGCGACACGCACATTAGACGCGGTGCTTTTCGCGAGTCGCATGCGCAAGGGAATGGAGGTGAACTTGAACGTGCACAGCCCCCCCGAAGGCGAGTGGAAAGTGAAAATTTCAGGGGTGGGAAATTCAAAGTTTCGGCTCAAAGTCACGACTTTCGTGGAAGGTAATAGTATACAAAAGTTCAATGTTGCTTTTTTGCTCTGTCAAGATCCATAAACCTCAGCGAAACACAACAATACTGTGCAAGCACAATTTTCTCCAGGGTTTTTCGATTCAAGAACAACTCAGAACTTTTTTGAAAATCTTCTGAAACTGAGATCCTAGTAATTTTTTACTTCCTCATTTTAAGCTATAAAATTATGTTATGAATTTTCAATGAAACTACGTGGAATGATCGTAAGTTGTGCAAAAATCTTGACGGAGAATAGGCTTTTTTATTTTTCACTAAAAACTTTCGCGACTCAAAGCGTTCAATTTTAGAAATCGGCATGAAAAGACATATATATATATACATATATATATATATATATATATATATATATATATATATATATATATATATATATATATATATATATATGAAAAAAAAAAAAATAAATAGAATACGATAGAATAAAATAGAATACGAAAAATACTAGATTGTATCAAGTTTTAGGTTACTTGATTCTTCAAAAACTCATTTAATTCGAGGAATCAAAAAACTTCGATTTCTTGAGCTTTGAATTCTAAAAAAATTATGTTAATAGAAGTCTATAAGAAGATACGAAAATTTTTATATCGTAATAACTCCGTGAAAAATACAAAAAATATTGAGGGCCCTTTAAATATACAAAGAAACTGTTTTCTGCAAAATCGATCGAAATATACTCCAGAAATTTCGAATTTTATTTCATTCTGGAAATTTCAAGAGGTGTCTTTAAAAAAACTAAAAATTCCACAACATTCTTTAAACAAAACCTTGGAATCATGGAAAAACTAAAGAAATACAAAAAGTACTTGAATAAGTAAAAATCTATCGAGGCACGGTTTTTGTAAAATCCTGTAAAAGACGTTATGTTTCATTGTATTCAAATTCCGGAGTTCGAAATTCTTAAAATGTATAGAACAGTTATTATCATAAAAATACTAAAATTATGCTAAAATACTTTGAAATTCTGCAATATTCTATCATAATACGAATGGTTTCAAAAATACTGAACAATCCTTCAAATCGTAGGAAAATTAAAAAAGTTTAAAAAAAATCAAATGAAACAAAAATCTTCTTAGACATTTTTTGCTGAAAAATCCTCTCAAATACCAATAATTCGATAAATGTTCAATAAACGTTTAATTCTAGAGCATGAAATTCTGGAAATCTATGTATCAATGTACAGAGAAATGATAGAAATTTATGAGAACTCTAAAAAATTCTGTAATATTTTATACATTCTAAAAAATACGAAAAAATCCGAAAATTCCGAAGATCTGAGTAGGTATTGAGATTCTTTCAAAAGTCTATGAAATTCGCGAATGTTTCCTTGTGGCTAACATTGAATCAAATGTCAGATTCAGAAGTTTCGTGAACTTGAAAAAAATATCAAAATTTGAACAAGCTGATTGATTTTTTCTCAGGGTGAAAAAGTTCAGATAAACACTCGTTGAAATTGTACTTTTCGGCTTTAGTTTCTCGATTTTTGTTACTTACATTCAATTTCTTCCAAAAAGTAACGTGAAAGTAACGGAACGTTACTATTTTTAAGTGGTAACGATAACGTAACGAATTACTTTTTTCACCTTTGTAACGGTAACGTAACGAGTTACATTTTTTCAAGTAACTTTCCAAACCCTGATTTTCTCTATATTTCGGCCCTATCCAGGAAAAATCCTACTTCACAATTTAACATATACGTGATCGTGCATCCCAGGGGCGTGGGCAGAAAAAATTTCGAGAGGGGTTTTCCTAAAAAATATTTTACGTTCCGGAATTGAAAAGTTATACAAATTTCGGAATCCAGAGTCGCGCATTTATCATGATCGTAAATAATGGAACTCGATTTTTGTGACTTTCAATTAGTAAATGAAGTTTCAATTTTTCTATCAATACTTTTTGTATGTATACCACTTTAAGGATTATATGATATTAAGTAATATGGGCTCCTGCAGCGCTTTCTAAAATTCGATGTTCTAGGAATTATAATTCCAGAAAATTCATACATTCGAATTGATTTTCGAGCAAATTTTAACCACGCAGATAAAAGGTACCTCATAAATTTATATTATTTTCGTATGTATGGTACATTATTTATCAAATTTAGTAGCATTTTCAAGTATTTGTATATTTCTAATATTTATATGAAGCGCTCAATGGATTTGAAGAAATTGATGCTATAGTATTGAAACTTTTAACGATTTTGAGAATTCAAATTGTTTTTTCAGACGACCGATTCATTTTATCATGTTTTTCAATACTTTTAACCCATATTTTTTAGTATTCCTACAATTAAAAGTATGTCTGATTGTATCAATTCTGTAAATTGATTCGGACGTAGTTTTATTGCTGTCTGTATGAATTTCCAGAATAATTACTGAAATTATAGGTATATAATTTTTGTATGATACTAATGAACATGCTCCAGGACGGATAGTTTTATAAATTTCTAGGAAAATCATATCTACATAATTTTTATGCATTGAAAGATTTCTAGTAAACTAGTAAGCTCGTCCTCTAGTTAAAAAACTAGCGAGGTCATAAACTAGTAATTTAGTAAGCTAGTAAATTACTAAACTGATAAACTTGTTAAGAAATAAGTTAGTAAACTGGTAAACAAGTAAACAACTCAACTTATTTTTCACATTTTTTTAGTATTATACATATAATGTACAAACCCTGGAGGATTTCTAAGTATTTTCATGGACTACTTATATTTTTGTAGATTGCTACAGAGATTGAAAAAACTCGATGCTTGAAAATGCGAATTTCGATTGCTTCTTAATAATTTCAAGAACTAATGATAAAATCACATTCATACAGATTTTTTATGTTTTACGTCGTTATTATTTTTTCGTATTTTTTAAATATTTGAAAGATTTTGTGACGTTTTCCAGAAGTTTCATAGATTAATAGTATATTTAGAATTTGATGCTCTAGAATCCCAAAATTTATTGATCGCAGAGGCATTTGTCGAAATTTTTTAGGAAACATTTTTTTCATAGAATCCAATCATTTTCATAATTCTTTTAGGGTTTTTATTAATTAAAAGATTTTCAATACTATAATAATATGTAATTTACATAGATTTCTATAATTTCACGATCTAAGATTCAAAGTTTTGTAAATTTTTTGCATTTTCGTAGATTTTCATTTTTCTCGATTATTCTCTGGGTTGCGACAATTTTCCTGATTCATATTTTCTACGTCATCCTACGTTTTGATGATTTTACTTTTTTATCAAATATATACTGCTTCAGTTTTCATGCATTTATTTGTAGCTTATATTTTCATTCTTTCTTAATGTAACTTTTTTCAATTTTACATTAAATATTGATTGATTTTATCAGAACTTCGGGAGGGGTTTGAACCCCCAAAACCCCCTTCTGCCTACGCGCCTGGCGTGTCCTCATAATTGTCAAAAAAACTTCTTTGGTTTTATGGAAAATATGCAATAAACTTTGAAAAAAAAAAATTGAAATTTTAAGGATATTAACATTTAATTTATTGTTTTCAACAAACATACATGAGTTGAACCACTACATGTGCAATATGTCAAAATACAAGCATCAAAAAAAATTTTTTTGCGCTTCATACAAAACTAATTGCATAAATAAGAAACATTTTTTGTACCCTTATTTTCATACAATGCGCTTTAAAAGAAAAAGTGAACTTTTTGAAAATCAGTTAAAAATATTTAAAAGAAAGTCAAAACTCAAAATTTCTGTTGCGTGAACTTGAAAATTGTTCAAAATTGCGTTATTCATCAATGAAATTTTTATTGGCAGTTTTACATGCAACACTCAAATTTTGAAAAGTTTTAGTATGCATTTCTATTGAGGAATCATTTTATGGTAACCTGATTTAAATATCTGTTATATTTTTAATTTACACTTCGATTCCATAGACGGTATATAATTTACATCAAAAGTGTCTATTTTCCTATATAAAAATATACTTCTATATATGCTATATATAGTATATATAGTTTTAGTATATATATTTTTCATATAGATATTCAGTATATTTCTAGTATATAGAAGTACATTTCTATATAAAAATATACTTACATATATAGAAATATACTTCTACATAAAAATAGACAATGTGAAAAAAAATATTCTTACACATTTTTTATTTAACATCCATCATTTCAGTTAATTTTATTGATTGATTGATTAATTCAATTCTTGGTTTACATGATTCAATATTAACAAATTTTTTTTTATGATAGTTTATTTTATTAGTAAGAGAAATTTCACGTTTTCTGCAACTTTCTGAAATAACCCGAAGTTTTTCTTTCAAAACGACTCGTTATTTTGATCGTTATGTACGAAATCCCACACTTCAAAACAATGTCTTATTAATTCTAAATTTTTTCTTGACAATTTCACTGCACAGAACTTCGCGTTGTAATTTTAAAGGCAATTGTCTCCTTCTGACGAATCAATGTTTCAAGAGTTAAGAAAATTGTACGTACGACTGAAAAATGTTGATTTTCCGTAAAACAGAAGCTCGTTAAGCGAGAGACAAGAGGCAACTGAAGAAGTGCACTTGGCAGAGAGCGCTTGCGAATGAATAATGCGAAATGGTTATTGTGCAATGGAAAATTGCACTTTGGCCGAGATTTGCAAAGCACGATTTTGCGGCAAAAAAGACAATCGCAAGGTTGATTGCCCAGTGATGTTCAATTTTACGGAAAAATCCTGTTATTTTGAGTTTGAAAATTGGGCTTTCGGAAAATATAATTCTAGCTCTTTCAATTTCATTGTAAAGCATACTTAGAATGCAAGTTTTTTTTTCGTTTTTTTTTTTCAGTAGAAATTCGAAAACTCGATTTTCGATAAAAATATAAATCCTTGACTAAAATTTTTTATTGGAATTTTCAGTTCTGAATAGTTTTGGAAATATTTGCAAAATGATGAAAATGTTTACTATTCAAAAAAATTTCATTAAAAATTATTTATGATTATACGTTTTTTGTAATTGATTGAAATACAATTTGTTTTACTTAAGGAAAATTAAATTATTCAAAAAATTTTAATTCGAACTTTATAAACAAACGATTTCGGACGAAAATAAAATTCATTGTTCGAATTTGCATTTTTTCAAAGCTTCGAAAAAAAGAATTTCATTTTATATTATTTTATAATTTTATTAAAATTTTACAATTTTTTTTTATCCCATCATTTACATTTCCAGAAAATTAGAAATTTGAAATAAATAACTTTTGGTTAAAATCGATTCATAGATTGTTACGAAAAATTCCGTTGAATAAATTTATCGTTCAAATTTTCGCTTCTGAGAAATTTCTAAAATTGTTTGCTTACTTCAATATGTGAAATGGCGAAATGCCTTCTCAGTATTAAAAAAATATTTTATAATCTATTTATCACAATATTTGTATTTATCGCAATAATATCGTTTGTTATTTCAGAAAAATTGGAGGATGATAATCGAGCAGACGATAAAATGGTGAGCATATATCCAAATAAAAGATAAAAAAATCTTAGAAATACGATTTCCTGTATCTTCCAAACCGAATTAATCTATTCTTCATTATTTGCCCTATTTGATATGAATTACAGCTAAAATTTTATCATACTCAGGTTTACATGTTGACTAATACAATTTATCAATATTTTTGAACTTTTTAACTACACATGAATTTTTTATTTATAATTTAAATTTTAGTTATGAAAACATTGGAAACTTGAACTCAAAATCAAGAATTAAAATTGAAAATAAATAAATTTACTTATTTATTTTTCACTCACTTAAACATTAGAAACTCAAAACGTTAAAACTAAAATCAACTATCAATCTCAAATATGTGCATTTCTCAATGAAAAATAGGAAGGAAATAAAAGAAATCCAAGAATAAAACGAATTCCCACAGAAGACGTCGAATTGGTCAAAGCTACCCAAGATATCTATAACACTGCAACAACTCGAAAAAATTACGAAATCGAAAACGTGAGTAAAATTTGAAAAAAACATTTTTAGAAAATAAAGAATATGCACTTTTTATTTGCAATAAGTACTTCAAAAACCATGATAATCTTTGAAATATATGTTTCCCAAGTTCGAAACATATGAAAATAAATATAAAAAAAAGTTGATATTTAACAAACATTTGATAAATGTTGCTAACCATTTTTCATTGTAATCCGAGGTGAAAAAAAAATATAATTTCTGTTTATGTTTATTTATAATACGTTTGAATATAAAGACAAATTATTATTATATGATGAATAAGGCAACATACACGCAAAATAAATAATCATGAATAATCAAATGTTAACATATTATATACAAGTTTTTTTGTAATATAGAGAGATTATTAGGTTTTCTTCAGCAAAGGTTACCGCTTTCGTAATAAAAAAAAAAAGACATTACAAAAATGATAAGTTTTGGATAAAATATAAAAATGACACATGAAATTAAATGAATAAAATGATTTTGATTTTGCCACTAAGCTACGTTTTCTCATCCCACGACACATTTTTTTCTCTGATTGCAATTTCAATAAAAATTCGTAGTTAAATTATTCTTGTGTGCCTAAATCTCGATTATCTTGACTATACACAAAGATACTCGAGTTCATTCGAGTCTACTTGAGTTTACTCGGGTTCATTCGAGTTCGCTGAATCTGCAACAGCGAGGGGGGGGGGGGGGGGGGTAAAGTTTTTTTTATAATATAGAGAGATATTTATTATTGAATTAAAATTATAACTGACTATTACTATACAGTGTGTCCCATATTTATAGGGCCACCCTATTTTTTAAGGATAATTTTTTTTCTATTGGAACAAAATGCACCAAATTTTTTGAGTGAATAAATGAGTCGAATAACGATTTTTCCTAAAATATGGAGCTCGCAATTCCATTCGTTCGTTTATTTGGACATTTTTTCGAAAAAATCGGTGTCCCAAATTAATAGGGCCACTAAAAAAAAATTCAATTTTTCCGAAAGAATTCAATTTATTCAACAAAGTACATACATACAAAAAGATTTTATTCACATAATTAGTAATTAATAGTATTTCCGTCATTTTTGAATACCATTTTCATTCGCTTAAGCATCGATTTATTAAGATTTTCGAGACTTTTCGCGGTGACGTTGTTCCATGCCGATTTGATCGCTTCCTTCAGCTCTGCGACCGTTGTGTACTGCTTTCCGTTGTCATACACATCGCGTACCATCATGCCCCAAACATTTTCCATTGGGTTAAGGTCTGGAGAAACCGCTGGCCACGCGAGTACGGGGATCTTTGACTTTGCCAACCAATCCTTCGTAGACTTGCTCGCATGTATGGCTGCGTTGTCCTGTTGGAAAGTCAATTTTGCAGAGCGGAAACGTCGAAGGTAGGGCTTGAGATGTTCTTCGAGCACTGCCTGGTAATCTTCGCTTTTCATTTTATGAGAAATAAAAGCTAAGGCCACTTTTCCGAAACCGCTGTATGCCCCCCATACCATGACGGAACCGCCTCCAAAGTTTCGGGTTGAAAAATAACGAGGTTCATGTCTCGGATCACGCCAATAATAACGCATTCCGTCTGGACCATCTAAATTAAATTTCTTCTCGTCAGACCAGATAATCTGAAAAGCAAGTAAAAGACCCAAGCTTTAATTACATAGGCTTGAAGGAACTAATTATTTATTATGAGAAAAAATGCACTGTCTATGTACCTTCGACCATTCGTGCGTCCAATGCAGCTTCTCTTCTGCAAAATTGTAGCGTGCCTGCATATGATGAGGTTTCAGTTTAGGCGCTTTTTGCATTTTTTCACATACTAAATTTGGGGAATCCTTCAATACTCGATGCACTGTACTTTTGGACACTTGAGGAGCCACTTCATTTTTTATTCTTCTGCACCCCTTAGTTGTTTGCGAGGCGGCGGCAACTATTTTTCGTTTGTCACGATCTGAGAGCTTTGGCCGTGGTCCACGTTTCTTCTTAACTATTTCATTACTTCTATTCTTTACATACAGGTAAATAGCATTTCTCGATCGGTTTATAAGCTTCGCTATTTCACGTTGTGATTTCCCACATTTTTCATACGCATCAATTGACGCCTTTTCTTCTGCAGACAATGCTTTCCCTCTTCCCATATTTGTTTTAGTTCCTCGAATGTTATTAACGCACAAGCACAATTGAACTGGCCAAAAATGCGTTCGGAAGCCTGTTTATACATGCCAGGTAAAGCGGGAAAAACCCGGGAACTCCCGCTACTTACGGGAATCCCCGCAATAAAAATAGGAGAAATATTTATTTCGAACATATTGTGGGAATGTGCACTTTTAAAGTAGGGAAAATACGTCGATAATCTCTATAAAGAATGTGGGAAAGTACGTATGTAAAAATTCCTTGGGAAAAATTTAAATTAAAAGAAAAACACAACTGTAAATTACTTTGGGAATTCACGCACAATATTTATTTTGTACATATAGTTAGTACATATATTTTATGACATGTAACAAGTTAAATTTTAATATTATATATTTTAAATTACATTACTTTACGAATTATTTATTATTCTCTTTTTATTGAAGAAAAAAATTGAATTTTTTTTTAGTGGCCCTATTAATTTGGGACACCGATTTTTTCGAAAAAATGTCCAAATAAACGAACGAATGGAATTGCGAGCTCCATATTTTAGGAAAAATCGTTAATTTGACTCATTTATTCACTCAAAAAATTTGGTGCATTTTGTTCCAATAGAAAAAAAATTATCCTTAAAAAATAGGGTGGCCCTATAAATATGGGACACACTGTATATGTATCGTTTATTCATGCCCTTATCGGGTCTTTGAAATTCATTACATGGCATCGGAGAATTAACAGAAATAACAGAGTTAACACTTGACATTTGACATTCTCAACTGACTATTACTATTATAACTCTAGATCGACCTACAACAAAACCAATCAGGAGAAGAACCAGGGAAAAATCGTGAAAGTGAAGTCATAGAAGGTTTTGAAAGAAAAAACATATCACAAAAATCGAACCTCGATATTTCAGCAAGAGATCAACCCTTTGGAAACAATTACTTTGACAATAGAGAACCTTACCCCCGAAGACAATTCGTCTTCGTAGACCTAAAACCAGGGACTCAATTGACGTTGGAACCAAGAACGTATGACGCAATCGAGTTCGAAGTGACCCATAATTACCCTTTCAACGTTCTCGTTAGATTGTTCGTGGAAAGTACGGATTTCATCGTCTCCCCATTTGAATTCAATAGGTAGAAAACAAAATTTTTACAAATCGATTATTTTTTCTAACGATTAAAGTTTGATAAACATAATTTTATTTCAAAAATTAAAGGAAAAGATTAAAATTATGTTGAGAGATTTCTAAAAAATTGTTGCATCTCCAAAAATTGTTTAAAATATTCCTTTCGTGGCGAGCGATTACGATTTTTCATCGGAATGATAAAAAATCGATTAATCGTAGCTTTGAAATAATCGAGTGATTAATCGATATCTGATTAAATCGAGGATAATCGATTGGTATCGCCGGCTGGCATATCGATAAAAGCGATATTATCGATAATTGTATGTCTCAAACGCAAAATAGATGAAGTATGCGACGAATAATAATAATCATACATATTCTGTAATGTCAATGACTTCTTTATTTATCATCCCAATCTACTTATTTATACAGGGTGATCCAAACTAACCTGGACACCCGAAAAATACAGATTCCTCATGAAATTATAAGAGTTTTTCATCCTTTGCTATTTTCCAAAAAACTCAAAATTTAAAAAGTTATTCAAGCTTAAAATTCAAACAATAAAAGCCCTCTCCCGACGAGTGGGAGTCAAATTCACCGAAACAAATTTTTCCCCAATTTTCTTCGTATTTTTCTGAATAAAAAAGTCCTTTGCCACTTTTTACAACACTCAAAATCAAAAAAGTTGTTCAGGTCACAAGTTTGAACCAATCAGATTTCTTAGATTTTATGCTCAAATAACTTTTTTGATTTTTAGTTTTGTAAAAAGCGGCAAAGGACTTTTTTATTCAGAAAAATACGAAGAAAATGTAGGAAAAATTTTTTTCAGTGAATATGACCCCCAATTGTCGGGAGAGGGCTTTTATTGCTCAAATTTTAAGCTTGAATAACTTTTCAAATTTTGAGTTTTTTGGAAAATAGCAAAGGATGAAAAACTCTTATAATTTCATCAGGAATCTATATTTTTCGGGTATCCAGGTTAGTTTGGATCACCCTGTATATTTTCTTCTACCAAAATAATTTTCCAATTATATTATTGCAACATCAAAGTTATTTCAAGAAAAAGGTACAACAATTTCAAGTTATTGCCATAACTGGTCATCTAAACTCGCCAAAAACAGCCGTTGCTGCAGGTGTTCAGATTCAAGCTTTTATCGATACAGTAATTTATCGGCAGGTCAGATATCGATGGAAAAATATCGATACTCGAATACCAAATATCGATAACTCTAATCAGTGATATGATACTTCTGAGAAGTATAGAAATCCACAAATTATTGTTGGGCACGAATTTTACACAGCAACAATATTTTAGTGTACGCATCATGAACATGTTTATTAGGCTGTTCGAATTGTTTGTTTAGCCTTAATAAAAAAATTGAACGCCATTACAAATTGTGATGATCACTCAAAGTGTGCAATCAATTACTTCAATAATTATATTTTTAGAATCGAATGGTAAGATTATTGTATCCGAGGGAAAAAAAGTAGCAATAAATAAGAAAATCATAAAAAAATAAATAAAAGACATAAAATATTGCTATTTCAGAAATGCAGGAGCCATCAGACCAGGACAAACATTGCCTGTCAAGTTACACATTGCAACGCGTGATCCTAACATCGAAGGTGGAGAATTGGAATTGCGAGTTTTCTCCCAAAATCCAGTACCCATTGATATTAGGAAAAGGGTGTACATATCTGTATTAGGAAGCTCTGCAAGAAGAGTTAGTACAATATTGGCATTTGAAATTGTTTGTAACAAAATTTTGCAATACTAAATCGAAGACCATGCGAATTGACTTGATTACTAATGCTTAAATCATCCAAAAGTTTCAGTGGAGGGATGAAGAGAAACCGACATTAAAATATTACTTCAACAACAATTGTAATGGCGTTACTCACAGCGAAGTTTGTGCTAAACATTGGTGGAGTGTTGACATCGAAGCTCAAGATTTCCAATCAGGTGAATTCTTGAATTTGTTTTTGGACAACTCAAACTTTGAAATACTCGTTCACATTTTTTTTTTCATACTTCAATTGAAGCAGTTTTAACTCGCAAAATAATAAACTAATTCCTGCCATTTCAGGACTCAAGCTTGTGACTTCGATACCAGCAGGGATACGGCCCGTGGGAGGTTTCATAAGTGGTGCTAAATCATTGCAAAAATTTTACTACCTTGCAGATTGTTGCAATCCCGAGGTTGTGGTCGAGGCCATAGACCATTTTGATAATCGAGAAGCAAGAACTATAGACGTTCGAGGTATGGGAATGAGAAAAAAAATTTCTTTCGGTTTTCTGACTTCTTGAATATGCCCTTTGGGAAATCTTGTAATGGTCTGTAATTCATGAATTACAAAACTATGACAACCGGCAGGGTAGATCCCTATCCTACCAGCTGATCAACCTGATCATTTCTTGGCGCAAAATATATAATTTGTATTTTTCTGGCATCTAACTTATTAAATGTACTTGGAGTGATTACAATTATAAAAGATCCATACATAACTTCAACTCTAACACTGTGATTTCAGTAGTTATTCAAATGAAATGATCTGGACGATCAGCTGGTACAATCGGAATCTACCCTGCCGGTTGTAATAGTCTGTAATTCTTCCAGTACAAGATTTTCCATAGGGAACCTAACATTTCAAAATTTGCAGTTTGGTACAACTTATCGAAAGGAGAAATAGCAGCCATCATCGTTGGCATTTTGGCCATCATCATGCTAATTGCCCTTATTACAATCGCCGTGGTTTACTTCATCAGAAGAAAGGATAGCGTGGATTTAACATACTCGCAAAGATACGGCTCGAGAACAGCTCGCAGAAATGAAGGAACGAGTTTCTGAAATTCCCTGATAGCGACGACTTTCGATTTATCAGTATTACATTTCTCGGGATCAAAGAAATAAATTGCACATGACAGCGATCAAGGAAATTTCATGCTACCATGTTTGTCAACATGCGATGGTAATTACGTCAATGCGAGAAACGAAATCTGCTCTATATGTTTTTTATTTGTAGATGAATGCGTTTTGATTGCATTTTTTTACGGATACTACTGAAATGATGTCCAACTAAGAATTTTATAATTTATACTTTATCAATTTAACTGTAGTACATGTTGATGGATTTATTATTATTATTGTTATGATTATTGATAAACTAGAATAACTGTAGGCGTATTACGATTTCAAATAATAAATGTTTGGATTTTTGTAATATAAAATGATGATTAAAAATTCATTTAAAAAGGACAGTGATGGGACTTAAAATTTGTTTATTGGTATTTCAAGAATTCAGATTGGAAAATTTTTTTAAAAGTATTTTGGATATAACAATGAACGAAGCAGTCATTTTTTTCTGCGAAAAATGGAAAATAGGTTGAAGAATTTTTACAGAAAGTTTTAATTGAAATGCTTCACACAACATAATTTTGCTAAGCTGATGTCATCAGTACCTATTTCTAAAAAATTTTTAATGCAATTAAATTTTTCACTTTACTCCTATCTAGAAAGATCGTGTGACTAAGTGTTCAAAAGTTCAATCATGTATATTTGGCAATTTAATCATCTGTAAATGACGAATATCTCGTTAAAATTATACAGATTGGTTATCATTTTGGCATTACCCTGATTGCCATAATGTCACGGTATTACAGGTATCAATATTTTTGTAGAAATTTGAAAAATTCAACCAAATTTCCCAAAAAGACTTTCTAATTAATTACAAAATATTATTTAGAATATTAGAGCAAACCCATAATTACATATTTTTTTCTTAAAACTAGGGAATCGAAAAAATTGACAAATCTTTTAATTTTACCATGACGAAAGCGAGTTCATCTGAAAATAGAATATTTATAAGATTTTCAAATTTTTAAACTATGAAATCTACCGAAGTGAATCTTTCTAATTGAAGTACTTTACTCTAATTTGAAAATCGATTAAAGATTATTTTTTCTCAAACATAAAAGTTTACCTGTTAGATAAGGAAATATTTCATTTCAGCCTGTAAAAATTCAATTTCAAAAATTTGAACTATTTCTTAAGTAAACCAGCCAATAAAAAGAAATTTTATGAAAAATATAGTTCTTTTCCATCAAAATTATTCAGTGAATTTGTTTAAATTATTTAAATTATTCTTAATGCATTATATTTTTAATCGCGAAATCATTTTTTGTACATGAATTCGTTTAAGAAAAATATAATGGAAATATTAAGAAAAAAAAATTTGGTACTGCGAGCCTTAATTTTTTTCGCTTATCCTAAAAATTATTATGATAATTTTTGTCATTTTATAATCATCCTTAAATTTATTTATTTTTTGAATCAATGTTTTTATATTGATTTGAATAAATAAAATCTGATGTAAAAGAATTATTAAATATCAAACTCAAATTAAAAATTATTAATTATTAATCGTATAAACGAATAAATATATATACATATCAATGAATAGATAAATTAATACAATGAAATATTGAAATTATTAAATAATTTCTGAACATATTACTGCGCGTAAGTGAATATATTGTATA
The DNA here is from genome assembly GCA_028476575.1 of Platygaster robiniae. Classification (NCBI taxonomy): domain Eukaryota; kingdom Metazoa; phylum Arthropoda; class Insecta; order Hymenoptera; family Platygastridae; genus Platygaster; species Platygaster robiniae. The sequence goes on from CM052027.1 coordinate 1,118,331, forward strand.
AATATACGAAATAAAATATTTAAAATAGATAATATTATAAAGTAATTTTTTTTTAACAACAATTCGTGATTGGTGATGCAATAAAAATTTTATTTACAGATTGTGCCTAAACTAATATGTATATACATAAAATTTAAATAATCAGTTCAAATAATTATAGAATTACTAATAAAAAAATTCAATTTGAAATATAACAAAATTATCATTTTTTTTCAATAATTATAATAATGATGCATATAAACATAATCATCATATATTTACAATTATCATATAATTAGTAGTACCTACATACATTTAACGGGTCTTTGAAATTCGTTAAGGTACAAAAAATCATTGCAATTCATTATTCAACATATTCTATGACATCATTCCGTTTCAAATCATTTTTTATCATATGCCTATTATATGATAATAATTGATTTATCAAAATTATTCCAAAATATAATTATCAAATAATTCATATAGAATTATACTTATCACACAAAATCAATCTATAACTCTAATCACTATTTAATCATAATTATTATAAACAATATAATCATCTTATCGAACACAATAAAATAATTCTTTTCTCATCTTTTTAATAGTAACAAATATGTATGTATATAAAGTTTAAAGAATCAGTTTAAATAATTAGAGAGCAGATAATATTGACAATTAATAATATTTATAACAATAATGAAGAAAGCTAATAATAAATTACGTATTATGTTCATACAAATTAATAATAATTCAAATAAAGCAAAAATAAAAAAATATTTAGTAAAATTGAATTCGAAATGAAATAAAATTATCATTTTTTTTCAATAATTATAATAATGATGCATATAAACATAATCATCATATATTTACAATTATCATATAATTAGTAGTACCTACATACATTTAACGGGTCTTTGAAATTCGTTAAGGTACAAAAAATCATTGCAATTCATTATCCAACATATTCTAAAACATCATTCCATTTCACATCATTTTTTATCATATAACTATTATATGATAATAATAATTGAATAATCATGAAATTATTGCAAAAATATGATTATCAAATAATTGTATTCGCCATATGTAATTAATAAATTACAATTATTATTCGCAATATAATCATCTTAACGAACATAACAAAATAACTAATTTCTTAATAATTTGCTATGCAAAAACTGCATTACCGACAGAGCACACGTCATGACGTCATCAAGAATGTCAACATTGCAAAACTTTAAGAGGTCATACGCAACATATGTTTTTTTTTTGTCATCCCAAGTTGACAACATGTATCCGCAAAAACGACCATTTTAGACGAGAATTTAACGTCTTGCGATCATTTATTCACAATCAAAACAGATGATAAACAATTCAATCATGCCCCACCCAGGAAAAAACAAACGTAAAACTTACTGTCGTGCAGGACAGCTGGTGTCGCCGGCGTAACAGGCATGAACAAGTTGTCACCTGTGAAATTTTCGTACGGAAAACTTTGGCCCGCGGCGGAAAGCAACGGATTTTTCACATTTTTCGGGGGTTGATTATTCATGATTGCACCGATTTCACTCGCGTTTCCTTATCTTTTCGGGCACGTCACGACGCGACAGTCGGCGAAAGTTCCAACTGTCTTCATCAGGGACCGTCGACTCTTATGCAGAGTTTGGCAAATCCAAAGCTTTGATCGAGATCCCCTTGGAGCGCTGTAGTCAGCTGTATTCTTGAATTGAGATCAATACTTACGTTTGCGATTGTAAAATTTTTTTTTACTTTCTCTGAATGCCATACAAGTGTACGCCATACAAGTTTGGAGCATACAATGTTACATTTTTATTTTCCCAATATTCCGTTCCAACAAATTCAAATTTGCCCGCGGAATTCGAGCAATTTCTCCTCGGCAGCGATTGGCTGCAGCTCAAATATTCACAAATATGCACAGATACTAGTTCCAAAAGGCTCCCCTCGGCAGCCCGTGGTTTTTATTGAACGACGCGCCGGTTGACATTTCCGCTCTGTCGGTAAAACAGTTTTGACAGTTGTTTGTTTTTGTTTTGTTTTGTAACGATTTGTTCATTAAATTGGGTTTTAGTCAATGATGGTGTTTAAATAAATGAGGTCAATAATGTGTAGAAGTGAGATTGGAGCTCTAAGATTTTCATTGACTAACTACGCGCCGGTTGAAATTTGAAATTTCCGCTTAGGTCGGTAAAGCAGTTTCGGGTTTTGGCATGCTTGGCAATTGTTTGTTTTGTTTTGTTCATTTAAATTAAGTTGAATGAAGTTTCAGTTAGTTTTAGCGTGTAAATAAATAAAATAAACAATGGTTGTAGGTGAGAATGATGCGTCTGAAATGGAAAAGGAAAATGGAAATAAGAAAATTTTTAGAAAAACTGTCAAATGCGAGGATGTTGGGGAAAATTTGTTAACGTACACCGACACTAATTTGCGACAATTTGCTTGTATTTATGCTGCAAGACTCAAGGAATTGACGAGGATTCTTGAAAAGCGTGCTCAGGAAAAATGGAGTAAAATTTTTTTTTTAATAATTTATTTTTCGGAATTATTTATTATTTTAATGATTTTTAAAAGCAATGTTTTTTGAGTCCTGTTTCATAAAGGAATAAACAATGTTTTTATTTTTTTTTTCTTGCAATTCATGTAATTATGGTATAATTTTTAATTTAATTTTTTGCAATTATGAACAATTTTAATGTACAAATTCTACTGATTAATAAAAAATTTATTAGGTAGTATTTTATATTGTAGAATTGCTCAATAAGGATTTTTTAGAACTCAATTCACTTTTATGAAATTTACTATTATGAAATGAATTATATATTGATAGATATTAAATATAAAATGAATTGTTCAAAAATATGTAATAATGTAATTATAGTATTATTTATTTATGGTTTGTTTCTTGGGAAAACTATAATTTTAATATAATTATCTTCATATCATTATGTGATGGAATATATTTATAATAATATGTTCTATTTGTAATTATAGTCGATTTTTATGTTTTATTCGTAGTTAAATTATAATTTTTCATGTTATTATTCAAAATTTTATTGAAATATCGCATTCATTATTTTTCATTTTTGCATGATTTCATATTATAAAGATACAATTTCCTATTTTTTTTTTGTTTTTAACAATTAGTTACAATCAATTAAATTACTTCAAAATTACAACATATTTTGTAATATCAAGTATGCTGAGAAATTCAAAAAATTAATGAGATTTTTTTTATTAAAAAAAAATGGAGTAAATTTTTATTTTGTTGATCTGATTCTAGAAATTTAGAATTTTCATCACCTCAATAATTCTTTCATTCACTTTTTTTCGATCATACTGTACAGAAATTCACAATGTTCTTAATGTTTATTGCAACAAAAATAATTATAGTACAATTTTTACTGATTTTCACAAAGTAGAAAAATTCGTTATATTGTAAACATTATACTTAACAAAAAAAAATGAATCCCATAGTACTTTATATTCTATTATTGTTCTATAATAACTTTTTACTGTTGCATTGGTTCAATATGAAATAATTATAAATTATTCGTAAAATATACAATATATTATTCAAAGTATATATTCGTAATTCGAATATGAACTAATTTCAATTTATTAAATTATAGTTGTATTAATAATGGTAATTTTATATTAATTGGGGTTATATTATTATTCGATGAAATAAATTAATTGTGTAGTATTTTATATTATATAATTGCTCAATGAGGTTTTTTTAAAACTGAATTCACTTTAGTATGAAATGAATTGTATAATAATATAAATTACATATATAATTAAATATTCAAGGGTATAAATTTATATAATTATCATATTATTTATTTATAGTTTATTTCCTGGGAAATTTATATAATTTTAATAAAAATATGGTCATATTATTATGAGATGAAATATATCTATTAAAATATGTTTCATCCATAATTATAGTCAGTTTTTATATTTTATTCAAAAGTAAATTATAATTTTTCTGATTAATTATTATTAAAAATTTTAATGATTAATCATAATTTGATAATTATTGAAATATTGTATTGAAGTCATTTATTTTGTATTCATTATTCATGTAGCAATCATTTTTTATTGATTCAAGATTTTATGTAATTACAATGTAATTTTCAATTTGTTTTTATTGCAATTCATTACAAGCAGTTCAACTGCTCGAAAATTACTGCATATCATGTAATATTGATTATGCTAAAAGACTAAAAAAATTAACGAGTTTTTCCTCAAAGGGTGCACAGAAAAACTATAGTAAAAATTTTATTTTGTTGATCTGCTTCTAAAAATTAGGAATTTTACTATTTATGATTCTTTAATTCAATGTTTTTTGGATCATACCGTACAGAAATCAACAATTTTTATTATTGCAATAAAAATAATTATAGTACAATTTCGTACTGATTTTTGCAAGATATGAAAATTCGTTATATTGTAAACATTTTTACTGATCAAGATAAATAAACCACGCAATATTTAAAATTTTATGATTTCTCCATGATAACTTTTTAGAGTTGAATTTACTTTAATATGAAGTAACTTAAGAATTTATAGAAGTAAAATGTATAATATATTATTCAAAATATATTTTTTGTAATTTGAATCCAATTCATTCTCAATTATATTATTATTCGATAAAATAAATTTATTACAAAACTATTTTTTAATAATTATCAATTGTCATATATAATTCGTAATTAAAATATAATTTTTTTGATCACTTACTTCAGAGTATTTTTATAATTAATAATTATCTAATAATCAATAAAATTTTATATTATTAATATACAATTTTCTATTTTTTACTTTAGCAATTCATTGCAATCAGTTCACTTACTTGAAAATAACTGCATATTTGAACTCAAAGAATTAAAAAAACTTATTTAATAGAATTGCCAGAAAAAATGGGGTACAATTTCCATTTTATTAATTAATTTATGGCAACGAAAAATTTTTAATACCTAAATTATTTTTACATTCAATGTTTTTTGAGTCATACAAAGAAAATATTGTAAAAGCATTTACAGTTTTCAGTAATAATTATTGTAGTACAATTTTTTATAACTTTTGCAATAAATCAAAATTAGTTATTGTAAAAATTGTACCGGTCTACAAAAAATTAATTACACAATTTTGAGAATTAATTACATAGTACTTAGATTGTATTTTTGCTCAATGAGGATTGTTTAAAATGGGATTCTCTTCAGTGTTTAATAAATTGTAAATTTTTGACATATAATATAGAATATATTATTGAAAATATATATTTTTGTAATAAGAATATGATTAATTTACAATTATTATCAGTTTCTAAATATAATCCATAATTTTATAATCTTCTTTCCAATAACTTATTATCCTACATTTTTATAAATAATAATTTTGCATAATTATTGAAATACCAAAGTTAAGCGATATTTTTTATTCTATAATTGCTCTCTGAAAATTTTTTAAATCGCATTCACGTCTGTATAAAATAAATCGTAAATTGATAGAAATAAAATGTGTAGTATGTTATTAAAACTATATATTTGCATTATTAATATAATATAATTTTTTTTTTTTGTTTTATTCATTTTTGGGAATGAAAATTTTTCATTATCTTGCTGATTTATGAATCAAATATTTTTTGGGCAATACTGTATAAGATTTGATATATTTTTTATTTATTTTTGCAATACAAATAATTAGAGTACATATTTTAAAATTTTTGCAGAATGAAACAATTCGTTATTGTAAAAATTTCACTGAACGATAGAAAATTGATCATATAGTGTTTTATATTGTGTAATTACTTTATTAGGATTAAAAAAAATTGAATTATCTATGTTATGAAACGAAACGTAAATTTATAGAAATAAAATGTATATGTTAAAAAAAAATTCTGTAATTAAGTTGTATTTTTTTTTTTTTTTTTTTTTTTTTTTTTTCTTGAGAAATCGATGATATATATATTATTTAAACTATACCTATACTATGAGTTGATGAAATAAAATTATTTGTATATAATTAATTTAGAATTATCATCAATTTTATTACAAAATTCTTTTTTGAATTAGAATTTTTTCAATAACTTTTTATCAAAAATATTAATAATAAATAATTAATGAATAATTATTCAATACTATATTTCATTTATCAGTATTATATTTATCAGTGATTCAATACTTATTATTATATATTTATTCATAATTTTATATTATTATAAAATTTTCTAATTTTTTAATAACAATTTATTGCAATCAGTTTTACAGTATTTTACATTCTTTAATTATTATCGCAATACAAATAATAATAGTACATTTTTTATGATTATTGTAGTACACCTAAATTTGTTATTGCGACAATTTTAATGATAATTAAAAAATTATTCATGTAGTATCTTATATTATATTATATAATTGCACTTCAAAAGTTTTTTTTGAATTCAATTTGCCTCTGTTTAAAATGAATCATAAATATATAGAAACCAGATGTATAATAATATTAAAAAAATATGTAAATATGATATAATTATATACCGATTTTTTTACTGGGAAATCGATTAAATTCATTAAAATATGATTAGGGTCATATAATTTGGTGAAGTATGTTTATTTTATTCTGATTAATTTATAATTATCATTAGTTTATATTTAACATGCATTATTAAATTTTATTTAATAAGATAACTTATTAGAGAAAGTTTTAGTTATTAATAATTATTTTATATAATCATTTACAGATGTATATTTTAGTCATTGGCATTACATCTACTTTTATTTGATAATAGTTATTATATATTTATTAATTATTTTATTAAAATTACATTTATTGATTATATTTTGTATTGTATTTCATAATATAATCATAATTATATTACAATTATTATTTTAATTTTTACTACCTTCAAAATAATAATTGAAAATTTTTTTTGACAAGAAATGAATAGAGCAACACATTCAAAATCAAATAATATATAAAATTTTAAAGTTTATTTACTTTTCTTACCAATATATTTAATTTTAATGCAGAAAACTCGAAAGTAATTTCCCTGGCTGATCTCGCAAACGAAGAAAGTAACTGCATCATTATTGGAACGCTTTTCAAGCAACAGCAATGGAAACCCTCGATTCTCAGAGAAATATGCGAAGAGGATCAGCTGATTTTGTCCGAGCCTAGGACCGACTACTGCTCCGAAACAGACCAAGTTTTTCTTGAAGACGAATCTTCACGCATCAAATTAACCAGCCAGAATGTCGATTTGAAGGAAATCGTCACTGGTGTTGTTTGCGCTGTTTTTGGACGTGAAGAAAAAAACAGCACTTTCCTGGTAAACTTTTTATTTTCTTAAAAAAAAATCAATAAAACTGAAATAAAAATAAAAATAGTGCTTTTTATATTCCGAAATATTGCATTTATCAAGATTCTGGAGAATGAGATCAGAAATAATAACAAACTTATTTCAATATTGAAGGTCGAGGATTGGTGTTTCCCTGGTACAATCAAAAAAGCAGAAACCGAATCTGTCGCCAAAGGAAAATTGGTTTTGCTATCTGGATTAAATTTATCGGAAAATTCGCAAAAATTGCCATTTATTTTACTCAGCGATTGGTTGAATGGACTCACTGGAGATTCCAATTCACAAGAAAAAGATGCTGAAATCGTACAAGTTATTTTGGCAGGTAACACAAAGAAATTTGTTCATTTTATTTATTTGATGGAATGTCCAAGAAGATTTTTATACATCATGCAATGTATTTCGTTTCCTGCGACTCAATATTGCAAAAAAAAATTAATCTTGATAGGAAATAGTATTAAACGCACTGCTGGCATGCGAACAAACCAAGATCTGATGAATTTCACATCCGGAAGCAGTAATCAACAGGAAGTCATGGAAGGTTTGCAAAAACTTGACGCATTTACAAGTTCGATTGCGGAAAATTGCTTTTTGACTGTGATGCCAGGAGACGAAGATATTTCATCTTTGTTGATGCCCCAGCAAAAATTCCATCCATGCTTCTTTCCAAAATCTCGAAGGTACGAAATGAATTCTTGAAGCTTTGAAATTCAGAACACTGAATTTGGAAAATTTACATTGCGAAACACAGAAATATTAGAAATCTCGAAATATAGTAAAAAAAAAAAGAAATTTATTCAATATTGAAAAATATTGAGAAGAATTAAATTTAGGTTTAATTGTCACTTTCATTGAATGAAGATTCAATGTGACTTTTTATTATTGAAAAATTACGAAATTTGGAAATCTGTAAAATACTTGACTTTTATGAAGATATGGCTTTTAATACTGGAATTATAAGTAGATATTATTTTCTCAAAAATATGATATAAAAATAATAAAAAATGTTGTACCTTCTCGTATAACATCTAATTTGGAAAATTTGTAAAAGAATTTATTCAAATACTATCAATTCAATCTCATTTACGAATATTAAAAAAGAAAAAAATTTTTTACAAAACACAAAAAATTTACGAAATACTGTTCTGAAAAATCCTTTGAAATTCTAAGAATCTATTGAACCTTAGAATTGAGAGTATAAAATTCCCAATATTGACACATCAAATCATGAAAATACTAAAAATCCGAAAAAATACTTAAAAACACTACGAATTTTCATAAAATCTATAAAATGGAGAAAACTAAAAATAAATATCTAAAATAATGGAATCTTGTATTATATATTATTTTCTTGAAAATTTATGATAATAAAAAAAATTATCGAAATTGGTAATCCTGGAGCTTCCGATTCTGAAAATCTATAAAAGGCTCTATTGAAATACTACAAAATTCGATATTATCTAATAATAATTGATTGAAAAATACAACATTAACTTAAAGACGTTCCTTACAGAAAAATGTATTATCCTAGAATCTTAAAAAAAATTACTATTAATGAAATATTAAATTTTGAAAAATATTAGATATTTCTATAAAAAACCTGGAAAAGCCTACTAAATTTTAGTTATACCGAAAAATATGAGAAATACAAAAAAAAACAAAAATTTTTTAGAACACTAAAATCTACGAAAAACCATTTTCCAAAAATCATTCGAAACAACAGAAATTTATGATACTTTGAAGTTAAAAGCATCGAATTCTTAAAGTTTACATTTAGATCCATTAAAAAATTGAAAATTAGGAAGAATCTTAAAAAATATTACGAAATTGCTGGGGGAAATATGAAAAAGACTAAAAATAATAGAAATCTCCAAAATACTTTCATTCCACATAAAGGTTTTTTTTTTTCTAATTTATGAACATATATAAAATTCTATTAAACCTTAAATTCCAAAGTATCTAATTCTGAAAATCTACATTGAATCCTATCAAAATACTAGAAAATTCCATCAAAATTATGAATATTGAAAAAAAAATACTCTTAGTTTTGAAAATTTGTGAAATACTCGAAATCTATAAAACTGCTGATATTTGAAAAATGAATGGAAATACTGAAAATCTCTAGAGTTTTCGATTTTAGAGTATCACATTCTAAAAATCTAATTTTTCAAAATACTAGATATTTATGAAGATTCCTTCTGATTGTTAATAATAACAAAAAAATATGAAAAATACTAAAAATTCATGTATATATGATTTCCTTCGATTAATATAACATTACTGAATATCTATATAAAATTTCAGGTTTTAGAGTATCGAATTCTCAAAATCTAGAAATTATGAATATTGAAAAAATACAGAATAAACTGTAAATTTTTAGATCTGTAACATACTTCAAATTTCAAAAGGGACTATTATCTGACAAATATTTTAATATACTAAAAATCTCTAAAATTCAATATTCTAGAGTAGTAAATTCTAGTTATCTATATGACAATTTTTTGTAATACGTAGGTACCATAAAAAACCTAGAAAATCCAACTAAATTATAATAATACTAATAAATATGGAAAACGTTAAAAATATCGTTTTCTTCACTAATTAAAGAAATTACTAAAAATTCTCAGAAATGTTACATATCTATGAAGATCATGAAAAATCAAAATTTTATTGATACTGAAAAATATGAAAAATTCTAAAAATACCATAAATTAATAAAAAAAAATTTATAATTGCAATTTTGTACCAATTTTATATATTTTTTTAACGGTATTTAGGAAATTCGTTGATAATAATAGTAATTTTGGGTCATTGTCGGTCATTTTCTTATGAAACATATCACTTTTTCTTTTTTCCAGATTCGAATCTTTCATGAGAACGACGAATCCGGGCATCTTGAAATTTGGTTCACGCGTCGTAGCTGGAAGCAGTGGCCAACCAATCGCAGATATCGAGAAATGCTGCGGTGGCAACAAATCCTGGCTGGAATATTTGGAAAAAACTCTGGAATGGAGGCATTTTTGTCCCACTTGTCCCGATACTGTCCCCGCATTCCCGAGCAACCGAACCGTCGATCCTCTGATTATTCAAGATCATATTGACATCTACTTCGCTGGAAATGCTCCGAAATTCGAAACAAAGCTGTACAAAGGTAAAGTGGATTTTTGTTCATGAATATAAAATTAAAAACAAAATGGAATGCAATAAAAGAATTCCAAAATACTTTTTTGCATGAAATCTATGGAGATCAAAATATTTCCCACATTTTTTACTTGTTTATAACACTAGGTAGAGAAATTTAGAATGTACCTGTAATTTATGACAGGAAGCATGTGGAAATTTTGTAGATATATATGCAAAGCCTACAAAATTTTAACCCTATTGCTGATAACTTACCAGAAGTGTGCATATTCAATTTTCTATTTTTAGAAGATATCACACATTCATCATGAACATAAATTTAGGGTCAACAATTGAATGTTATACTATTGATTAGAAAAATGTTTTTTTAAATATAATATTGATATTAATGTTTCTATCATTTTCTGGCCAAAAAATGTCAATATATTTCTAATTAAAACAATAATTCAACGTTGGTACAGTCACACTTTATGATTTATATAATTCTGACTTAAAATCAATAAAATATCAACATTATAAAAAATTGTTCATATTTCTAGATGAAAATGGCCAAACCGTCAGGCTGATCTGTATACCGAATTTTTCGCTGACGCAAACCGCCGTCATTGTCAATTTGGAAAATCTCGAAGTGGAAACAATGTCTTTTGGCTCTGACTCAAATTTCTGATGATATTCATTGTTTTACGTTTTTTTTTGTACTTTTTTTGAATACATTTTTTGTGCCTGCTTTAAAAAAAGAGTTTTTATTGTATTTTAATTACTCACATTATTTTATTATAATACTTTATTCATATGTTTGTGAAAGTTAGTAATTTTTATCTATGAAAAATGGCATCCTTTCTGGAAATCAGGGATGTTGATTTTCTATCGATTTTCTTACAAATCGATTTTTTTAATGGGAAAATCGATTTTTTCATCTTCGATTGTATCAAAATATCGCCAGGAAATCGCAATATCGTTTCTGTTTTTTTTTTTTTTTTTTTTTTTTTTTATATATACTAGGACAAATTTTTTTTAGCTATAAAAATATACTACCAATATATAAACAAAATATCGAAATTAATAGTTTGTATCTAAATTATTTTTTAATGAGCATCGGTTATCGTTCATAATCGATTTTTTAATGGAAGTATCGATTTTTTCTTTATAATAAATCAATGCCTAAAACGATTGTTCAAAAAAATTGATTTTATCGAAACCGATTTTTTTGAAAAACAAATCAACATCCCTATTGAAAATTAGGTTTGTTGATATTCTATCGATATTTTTAAATATCGATGAAACTTTTATCGTCGGAATTTTTAAAAATATCGAATATCGATATCTATCGGTTACTGATATTTATTAACAATAGATATTGTCTTTGTAAATATCGTACATCCAGATTTTTATCAATATATCGATATCGATATTTTTCAAAATCTAAAAATGTTTTTTACATCACTGCCTGAAGTTGGCTGTTACGTGGAGATGAAATGCGCGCGCATCACATAAAAGTGCGGGAATTTCAAATGATATACATGTTTTTCATGGTTTTACTGTCAGAGGGCATTGATAAAAAAAGGAAACGGGCCTGCAAGAATAATCTAGTAAAAAAAAAATAATAACAATAAGGAAGTGTGAGATTTAGACTAATTTTTCAATGAAGTCGCGATTCTCGAAAGTACGCAGAACGAAAGAAAAAAAATTATCGATGGGTTCGAAATTTATGAATCAAGTTTTTTATATCACTGTGACATCGTAAAGCAGTTTGTATATCGTTTTCGATCCATTGGCTTTATTTTCAGCCAAAAATGTGTGAGCGTCTATTAATATTAATAAATGCTATTTTAGAGCGTCGCGCTGAGGGGTCGATGAAACACTTGAGAATTAAATCTATGACACGAGTGACGAAATTATCTTAATTTATAAATTGAAAAAAAATGAGAAACTATAGTTGAAAAAAAAAAAGCAATTGTTGAAAACTATAAAGAAACTTATTATGCAATCAATTCTGTAAATTGTTATAATTCTGTGTATTTTGCTTTTTTTTGTGTAATTTTTTGATACTTTTGTTATTTTCTCGTTATCATTAATTATTTATATATTTTTCATTTTTTTACTTGAAAAAAACCGTCATAATTATTATAGAAATCAAAAAATATTCAAAATTTCATGTAATGTATACGAAAACGTATACGTAAAATTTATACAAACATAATGTAAACTCTTTACAAGATGTTTTCAGTAATTTATGTAAAACACGTTCGCAAAATTTTTCAAAACAATAAATATCATTTGTAAGAATTAGAAAAAAGTGTACAGTCAAAAATTTCATTACATTTTACATCAGGCTACTTTTTTTTGTCGTGATCTAATTTTTTTCAAAAATAACTGTTTAATTGCATCATCTTCTATATTGTTTGGCGCCCTAAATCCACGTGCTTTTCTGCCCGATGCTATAAATCTTTCATTAAAGACACGACGTTAAATTGGACATGGCTTGTTGACACGCTATGGAAAGGGTCCAAAATATATGGGTTATTTATACAAAAAAAAGTACCTGTGATTATCATCAAAACGTGCTTAGTCTTGAATTCAAAACCTCGTGAAATTGTAAACTTTTTATCGCTAGCTGAATTTTTTTGAACTTTGGTATTTAAAAAAATATTGGTTTTTCGAATATAGTTGCGTCAACTTAACGATCTTTTTAAAAGTTTTCTGTTCCTAAAATTTAAATTATTTGGAATTTTATAAATCCAATCGACGTTGACACAAAGTTTTTTAGTGTTGATATGGAAGTAAAAAAATATCCAAGACCCTCCAGTTAATTTTCTGAAATATCTTCAAATTTACAGAAACTTGATATATTTTAATAATAACTATTGTGAGATTTTATATTGATTAGACATACTTATCATATTGTTGTCTTATAAGAATGCATAATTTGTAAAAAAAATTTATGCGATGTATCATATGTCTATCTCATTATAAAATTAAAAAAAGTTGATCGCCGCCGCCACAGCCGTGTCATGCTGACTATAGGATAATCAAAATGAGATAATTGAGATGAGATAGTAAAGATGAGATAATCAAAATAAAACAAGAAAATTTAATTAATATATGATATTAAAGACAGGGTAAGATAGAGAAGATAATATTATCCATGTAAATTTATATAATCAAGATAAAACAAAATTATGAAGATAAGATAATCAATATAAGATATTATGATATTTATGAGATTACATAACCAAGAAAACATTGTTAAGATAAGATAAATTATCAAATGGGATACATGAATTCCAGAAATTTAATAAAAAAGATAATCATAATGAAAGAATTGAGATAAGATGGCCAAGATAAGATAATAGAGATGAGATGATCAAGATAAAATAATGAAGATAATGTAATGCATATAATATTATATGATTGAAATAAGACAATAAAGATAAGATAATCAATATAAGATATTATGACAGATGTAAGAGGAGAAAATCAAGATAAGAGCAGATTATTAAGTGCGATAAGATGAGATATCCAAGATAAGATAATCAAGATAACTCAAGGTGAGATAATCAATTGAGACTCAAAATATCAAGATAAGATGAAATGATTAAGATAAAACGAGATAATATAGCTGATGTAAAACAGTCAATATAAGATGATGGAGATAATACTATTCGTATAAAATTATATAATCAAGATAAGACAGAATTATTAAAAAAATATAATCAATATAAGATATAATGATAAATATAAGATAACATAATCAAGACAAGATAAGATTATCAAATGGGATTTGGTGAGATAATCAAAATGAGATAATTGAGATAGGATTATGAAGATGAGATGATCAAGATAAGATAACGATGATAATATAATACATATAAAATTATATAATCAAGACAAGACGAAAAAGATAATCAATATAAGATGACATTATCAAATGAGATAAGATGAGAATATCAAGATAACACAAGATGAGATGATCAATTTATCATAAGAATATCAAGGTAAGATGAGATAATCAAGACAGGACCACATAATGTGAGACAGGATGAGAGATTCAAGACTTGATAAGATAATATGACGATATAAGACTTTATAAGATAATATGATGATATATTTATCATCATCATAGGTTATGAAGATAAAATAAGATAAGATTATCGAGATGAAATAAGATAAGATTATCAAGATGAAATAAGATAATATTATCAGGATAATAAGATGAAATTGGATTATCAAGGTAAAATAAGATAACATCGTCAAGATAAGGTTAGATGAAATGATGAAAGTGATTAGGGTGAGACCAGATCGTATAAGATATAATGAGATTAGACAATCGAGATACATTTTTATTTATAATCAAGAAATTTTATCCTATATGTGATATGTTATTTTTATACTGCCTTATGTTATCTGAATCATCTCGTCACATCTTATCTTTTTTTTTAGTTATAATCTTTTCAGTTTCTGTTTTTCATTACATTATCCTATATCTACATTTTTCTTCATAATTACCTATTAGTTATTTCTTTTTATATGACACTTCAAAATTTTTAATTTTTTTCTCTATACATTTTGAAAATTTTCGTCAATTCGAAAATCGTTATGATTTCTGAAGATTACGTGATTTCCAGAAACTACATGAATTTAAGAAATTTAATAAAAAAAAAAAGCCTCCATTGTACAATTATATATAAAAATATAATATACTTATCATATAAAATAAATAATATAAATAAATTTCGTGTTTTCGGTAAATTTGAAATAAAACTACACCTAATGATTCAAAAAATTATCATCCGAAATAATGGGTTTTGGAATTCCCCAGTTTGAATTTTCTTCACGACTTAACTGAAAGTTCCTCAAAATCTTCAACTTTTGCGTATGCAAATAACAAAAAAAAATCGCAAATAGAATATTCTATAATTCATAAAACTTGTAATTCATTCATCAGACGAATTTTCCAAAAATCTAATGATGCGAAAAAATCAAAAAATAATCCGATGTAAATGCGTAATGAAAATCAAGTACGAGATTACTTCAAATGTAAGAACTGCAACATGCATTAAGCCATATATTTTAATAGAAAGTATTTCGCAGAAAAAACTTTCTTCGGCAATTAAAAAATGAAGGTAATTGTTATTTAACGAGCTTATTACGTCATAGTGCGAACCGCGATACGGAAAAAAGTTTGCTAATGTGAGTTTTCAGATGTAAATTAGATAAATAAGTTGCATAACTTGGTGACTTCCTGAAAAAAAAATGCGTTAGTTATCATCGAAATTATCAAGTCAATACATGAAAAAAATGTGTTTATTGTCTATTACGTTTTTTTCTACTCGAAGAGACGCATTGAGTTTATTAGTTTCAATAAAAATGTACTGAAATAAAGATTTATTAATGATCATCGTAAGCGAAAATTCGTCATGCTTAAATGATGACTCGATGGTCGTACTTATACAAAACCTTATAAGCGAATTTCTTGGTAAAAAGTATTCTATTAAATCTTATAAAAAAAAACATAATGGAATTTTTCCAACCAATTCTTTAGAAGAGATTTTGGTTTTTGGAAGGTTTTTATTGGAATCGAAATTACAAGGGGAAAAATCGGTTGATTCCCTACGCGACAAAAAACCGACGCAGCTACGAAAAGTGACAAGAAATACGTATAAATTCGAGATCTTTTGGCACGAAAAACGGGGCAAACAAAAAAGGAACAAAAGTAAATGGGCCGAGAAATCGTAGAGTGCGCAAGTAGCAAATTTTCATAGTTGACATCAAGTGTAGTGCAAAAGTTGCGCGCGCGAGGGGCGATCGATGACGTCATATGTGCGAGATTCAAGCCAAGGAAGCAAAAGAGCATGAGCAGTTCGCTCGGGGACGTTCCACATCGAATCTCGCAAAGTTTTGTTTATGTTCCAAACTTATTATTATTATTATACATTTTAAGGGCAAAAAACTATTTTTAATTTATACATTTTCAAGGCAAAAAAACCGCGGTTTCGTGTACGCCTTTAAACACAACTAATATTCTAATTCCAACTCAAGTTTATTGGTAGAATCTGTGTAGAGCGAAAATCCAAAAAAGTCGTGTCCGGGGTAATTCGGGACACTTTGTTTTTCAGTGCAAGACAAATAACAACTGATTATTATTTTTACAGGAACATGCTGGACAGCCATGAGCGTAGAAAAATACAGTACCCATTGATCGAATGAAAAAAGAAGTAGGAACTGTGAAAAATGAAGACTTGTCAATCAGAATAGCAGCTCAAACATACAAGGTTTCTCGGCCATCTCTACATCGATTTCGTCGAACCACGACGGATGATAATTCCGTCATGAAAAAGAAAATTGCGGAAACTTTGACTAATAGTAAACTGGAAATAATGCAACAACTTGCCGAACAACAGGAATTGGCTAAGCGCAAAAGAATCTAAACGAAACAAAATTTCACTAAAAGGATTCGCGAAACAACCAATAAGAAAGAGGATTCGAGCACAGCGAAGAACCCAACAAGGGATTAACCAGCACGCAGAGGATGTCGAAGAACAAATAAGACAGACAATTGAACCCACGAAGAAACATTTCCAATGGAAAGAGTCGGAGATTTTTGACAGATAAAATTCAAAATCGTGGCACAGCTGAGAGTCCTACTGAGAAATTCCTGTTTACAACAAAAGTCGTTTAGGAAGTACTGAAAAAAATTGTTTTTGTACAAACTATAAGTACATTGTAAAAAAAATACGGACATTTCCTATACCATGGTACCGCAAATTTACTATTCTTTCATGATTCACATACTTGAGGAAGAAAATTTCATTGAAATATGGAATATTAGTATAAATAAACTGGAAGGCTCCAACTGCGTATTGTAAAATTATAGTAAAATTTCACCAGAAGGTAATGGTTAATGACGTTCGTATCAGTACAGTAAAATTACCACAAATTTTACCTGGCAATCGAGATGCGACGTTAAACGTCGCCATGAACGCCGCATACGAAAATTACTTAAAAAAGGTCTTTTCGAACCAAAAAATGATATGGAAGAGTTATATCGTGATACTTCAAGAGATATTTAGAAAGAAAAAAAAACGATAGGATTTGCCTTAATTTGTCATATTGGATAGTTAACAACGATTTTTCCCAACTTGCTATTTCATAGTTTAGACGTGTAAAAACAGTTTGAAGGATAAATATATCAATCTCGTCATTAAAAACATTTATTTTCCAACTTGCAAAAGTTAAATAATGCCTAATTAGGTTTTTTAACGGTTGAGGAGTTGTAGGATTTCCTTTTTACACGTCGAAATTATGAAATAGCGAGTTAAGGAAAAATCGTTATTAACTATCCAAAATGACAAGTTAAGGCAAATCCTATCGTTTTTTATAATTGTCCAAACGCTCCGTTTCATAAGTATAATTATTCAGAATTCGATCTTCTGGAGCCAAAACTTAAATAATTGGGGAAATTAACCAATCATTCTGTCGAGCTTTCGGTCATTTATTAGGCCCTCTTCAAGGAAATTCCTTATATTCTCAGGTTCCACAATTCGTCATTACTTTAAAAAAACAATAGAGGTTCCCAAGTCACATTATTTACGATATTATCATAGTCAAGTTATATAAAAACAGAACCTTACTTCACAGTATGACAATCTATAATTATTTAAGCTTTGGCTCCAGAAGATCGAATTCTGAATAATTATACCTATCGTTTTTTGTGCTAAATATCTCTTGGAATATCACAATATAACTCTTCCATATTATTTTTTGGTTTGAAAAGGCCTTTCTTGAGTAATTTTCGTGTGCGACGTTCAGGCGACGTTTAACGTCGCATCCCGATTGCCAGGGTTCTTGAGAGCGTATCATAGAATTTAGACACTGCGAACATTTCAAGGCAAATTCATCGCGTCTTTAATATATAAATATAGAAGACTTTTTCGGTTATGTGTATTTATTTTTTCGATAATAATGGTGGTGTTGTCGCGGGCCCTCACCTCGGCCCACGGCCCTAATTGCCCCGGTACCGGGGCAATTAGGGACGATATGAACTGTCGAGTATTACTTATTACGTCTAAAACAGAAGAATCCTGTTTTCGGGGTTCAACAGAGGAGGATTCAGGCTTTCAGAAAATATAGCTCGTCGAACAATCACTATGATTATGAATTTGTGAAAATTTACAGTACGAACAGTGTCCCGAAGTGCTTGGTCTGCCCTAAAATTTAGAATCTTTTTCGACAGTCTACGCTGTGGTCGATCTTTATGAAAATCTTATCAGAAACTGGAATTTCTCATAAGAACGTGTTTTATGAAACAATGAATTCCTGCCAGAAGTCGCATTTTCTTACAAAGTACTGAATGGAATGAGAATTGCCAGGGCAGATTATTAGATCATTTTACATGAACTTTGGAGATGAGTCTGTTCGGCTCGAGGTTTTCGCTTTGAATGGTGCCCGATTCAGCGTGGAACGTCCCAAAGGAGCAGGAAGGTTTGGGCGAAGCCGAGGATAGGATAGGAGAGCGAGTGTCGATACTATCCAGTCAGTCTCTCGTGCGAGCGCGCAATGCACGCTCGGTACAGTGAGTGGGTAGCTCGCAAACGGCGATGATTCGAAAGTGCAATAGCTGCATTAACGTGGTCTGCCGCTGCACTTTCGCAGCCTCAGTCATTGCGCCCCCGCCGCCGGGCAACGTGCCCGTGCCAACGAGCGCGCTCGTCACATCAGTCGTTACTCTCGTCACCTTCCTCGGCCGCTGCTCACTTTCCTCGCCAATTCCCCGCTCACTTCGCCGGCGCTCGGCCAAATGCCCAACGACGAAACAACTCGTCCACCACTGCAAGTGCATTTTACACACCTAGGGCCCAAACAAGCCACTTCCCCCCCCCCCCCCCCCCCACTTTTGGAAGAAATTTAGAGTTGAAGTTGCCATGATTCTTGGCCACTGAGTACGGCGCGCCCAGTTCACGCGCCATGTGCACGTTTTTGGCCGTTTTTGGTCGATGAAAGACGTCTAGGGGAAGATAAGGCAGTGCGAGGAAATTTGGGTTTGAAAGAATCAAGAGAATTATGGCAGAGATTGTTTGGAAATTTTTTTTGGCAGGTTTGCGAGGATTTCTCGTGTCCTAGAGTAGCAATTTTTAAAATAATTGATTCGTACTTCGTTTCCATTGGACAGTAGAAAGATCTCGATGAAAAAAATAATGAGTGAAAAGAACTAGATGTTTATTTGTTGAGCCCTTTTTTTATTTAGCACTGATGCTGGTTGTTTATAATGGTCACGTTTTGACTTGCGATCTTCTCTTATCGTGGACTTTTTTTCGACTCATTTTGATAGTCTTGAGAGATCATTGCGGAAAAATCCGGACAATTGGTCAATCGAAAGCACGAGCTACCTTCGAAAAATCCTTGAACACGCGCCTTTTTTTTATCGTCTTATTTCATAATCGGCTGTCTGAATTCACTCGCTTTTTCCGGCGTCACATAGTGTACTTAGGGCACCATAATTCTAGGACTTGATGGTAATCTTATCAGGCGTTGACTTCCATATTATAGAATTCATAAAACTTGGAGACTATTTTTCAACTAGTAAATACAATTTCTTTCAACTTGGCTATTTTTTGGTAGCAGGAATACTGAAGAAAAAGTGCGCGTCACTGGAAAAAAATATAGCTATTATTACAATAATGTATTGTACTTTTTTCTAGATATAGCACTTTTTGTCAAAACATACTATAGCAAATATAATTAAATAATATTGTAGTAGAAGGTATATTTTGGTGTTATAACTCTTGGACACATTTCATTTTCTACGGTACTTTTTTTGTACTTTTTGCAGTATCATATTGTAAATTCTACTAATTAGGATTTCAGAAAATGCCGTACAATTTTGCCAGTATGCAAATCTGTGGAGCTCTTAATGCTATATTATTCAATATTGAAAAAAGTCGAAAATGTATTGTAAATTTTACAAGATGATACGAATTATTTCGATACATCTACTTACGTGCACTGAGAAAAAAGTATAGTAATTATTACAATACCATATTGTATAGTAAATTTTGTCAAATGATATTGTAGTAATGGATATATTTTTTTGTAAAAACTCCTATGCATATTTTGTTTTCTACTATACTTTTTTTGTACTTTCTGCAATATCATATTGTAATTCCTACTAATCCAGACTTCAAAAAATGCCATAGAGTTTTACCAGTATCCAAATCTGCATAGTTCCTATTGCTATCTTTTGTCTAGTTTCTAGCATATGATATTGTATTCGATACAATTTTGAAAAAAGTCGAAAAAATATTGTAGATTTCACTATATGGCACGAATTTTTCGATACATATACATACGTGCACTGAAAAAGAAATATAGTAATTATTACTATACCATATTTTACTGTGGAATCGGTTTGAAATATTGGACTTTTGTCTAGGCACTTGCAGCAGGTTTTGTCATAATGTATAGGAAGTGTTTTGTCATAATGTATATAATATTGTAATAGAAGATATACCTTTTCGTAAAAACTCCTATACATATTTCGTTTTCTACTATACTTTTTTTGTACTTTTTGCAGTATCATATTGTAACTCTTACTAATCCAGATTTTAGAACATGCCACATAGTTTTGCCAGTATTCAGATCTGTATAGTTCTTATTGCCATATTTTGTGTAGTTTCTAGTATATGATATTGTGATCGATACAATATTGAATAAAGTCGAAAATACAATGGAAATTTTGCAATATGTCACGAATTTTTTCGATACACATACTTACATTCACTGAGAAAAAAATATAGCAATAATTACAATACCGTATTAAACTTTTTGCTCGATATTTATATCAGTTTTTGTCATAACGTGACGTATAGTAAATGTTATCAAATAATATTAAAATAGATACATTTTTTGTAAGAACTCGTATACATATTTCATTTTCTACTATACTTTTTTTGCACTTTTTGCAGTATCATATTGTAACTCTTACTAATCCAGATTTCAGAAAATGCCATACAGTTTTGCCAGTATTCAGATCTGTATAGCTCTTATTGCTATATTTTGTGTAGATTCTAGTATATGATATTGTGATCGATACAATATTGAAAAAAGTCAAAAACATATTGTAGATTTCACTATATGACATGAATTTTTCGAAACATGTACACATACATACGTCCACTGAGGAAAAAATATATCAATTATTACAATATTGTATTGTACTCTTTTCTAGATATTTATGGCAGTTTTTGTAAGAATATATAGAAAATATATTAAATAATATTGTAGTAAAAGGTATATTTTCATGTAAAAACTCTTATACATACTTCATTTTCTGCTATACTTTTTTGTATATTTGCAATATCATATTGTAATCCATACTAATCTAGATTTCAGATAATGCCATACAATTTTTGCCAGTATTCAGATCTGTGTACTTCTTTTTGCTATCTTTTGTCTAGTTTCTAGCATATGATATTGTATTCGATACAATTTTGAAAAAAGTCGAAAACATATTGTAAATTTCACTATATGACATGAATTTTTCGATACATATACATACGTGCACTGAGAAAAAAATATAGTATTTATTACAATACTATATTTTACTTTGGAATCGGTTTGAAATATCGCAGTTTTTGCTAGATACTTCTAGTAGTTTTTTGTCATTACGTGTAGTAAATTTTGTCAAATAATATTGCAATAGTGGTGTCTTTTTTTGTAAAAACTCGTACATATTTCGTTTTGTACTATACTTTCTTTGTACTATTTGCAATATAATATTGGAACTCCTACTAATCCAGATTTCAGAAAACGCCATTCAGTTTTGCCAGTATTCAGATCTGTATGGTTCTTATTGCTATATTTTGTATACTTTCTAGTATATCCTATTGTAATTAATACAATATTGGAAAAAGTCGAAGATATATCGTAGATTATACAATATATTAGTTATCATAATGCATATACTCACATCTACAATATTTTATTTCAGTGCATTGAATATCATATTATACGAATTTGAAAGCAAATAAAAAAAAGTAAAATAATTTATTTCATGTTTTACTTCGCACGGATATTGAATCCTTTGCACTAGTATAACGAAAATAACCATTTATTTAGTAGAATTTGCATTCTGAATTTTCCGAAACTATCAACTCAGTAAAAACTAGGATAATATTGTAGTTTGTACGATATGACAATTTTTACTATACGACATTGTAATAAGTTAAACAAAAATGACAAAATTTACAATAGTATTGTAAAACCTGCAATATTTTCACAAAACACACAATATCCTTGAATTTTTTACCATGTTTATGTACGTCAGAAAGTACTAGATATTTTTCCGAATCCGAATTTTTAGTTTTTTTGTAAATGTGATAAAGTGTTGGTATCTATTTATTGTCACGTATTTTCATTGTACATAGTTGATTGAAAATCTCCTACAAATGAACTTTAAATATTCACAAACTCGTCATTTTGTTATAAAATTTTTTCGCTCGTAAAAAAAGAATAAAGTAAAATTTTCGTCCCTACATCCAAAATTCAAAAACTTAATGCCAAAGTAACTTATAACTCCAATAAAAAAATAATGCTTTTTTTAGGGTAAAGTTTTTTTGTAAATTCTTTACATTCTAAAAATTAAGTGAAAAATTTTCGATCTAATTTATCTATGTATTCCATTATGTTACTTGGTTACTTCTCAAATTTTCAGATCATGTGACATGTCAACGACAGCTTAAAAAATGTCAAAAGTATCCCGATTGATCTTTTAAATATAGGATTCTAAAAATATTTTGGTACCGAGCGTCTTCATTTATATTTCCGAAAGGTAGAGTTTTTCTTGTCAAGATAATAATACCGCAAAACTTTTTTGGGTTACGTGCAAGTTTGAAAATTTCTTATCCATAAAGTTAATTACATAAAAATTTGTAAAATTCCCTTTAAATTCAGTTCACGAAGAACAAAATTCAATAGATTTTGAGAAAAATTGTTGATATGTTACTCACATATTCGAAAAACATAAAATCTAGTATGAATTATTACTTATCTAACGAGTAATATATTTTTACCCTCTTTATACATGAATTTCTGCACATTATTCGTTATTTTCATTCTGTAGAGTTTAAAATTCTAATCATAAAATGTTCCATACACTGCATATCTCGTCTTTTAGTCCTTGAGTGGGCTATAAAAAATCACTTCTAATCAGGGCGATCCGCTCAATGCTAAGAAGATACGGGTCTTCTATTAAGTATTATACATTGGTAGTTTTAAATTGACTGGAGCGGGGGGGGGGGGATTTCGACACGCACTTCCTCGTCCCCAGCGTCGACACACTTACGAGCGTCCAGTGTAATTTCAGTATTTCTTTCCAAATTATATCGAGCACATGTCTCTTGAAAGGCGACAGGAAAATTCATTTGTATCTTCTTGATCATAGAAAATAGCTTGAAGAAAAGCATTGGCTTCTATTCGTGAGAATATATCTTTAGGGAAATTCCAACTATCAGTTTTTGGAGTCCAAGTAATTCTTCAGCTTCCAAAAAAAAAGTTCTTCGTCCTTCATTTTGAAACATGATCATTTTTAATGTGGTATAATTTGAACATAAAAAATTATCATTTTCTTTGATGAGGGGACGGTTTGGAAATGTCATTTGGGATTTCTTGAAATTTGGGCCTTTAGAGACGATTTTTTCACGTGGCTCGTAAAAATCGACTTTTCCTCCCTAGGTGCGTAATTCAGTATTTCCGACCGAGGGCATGAATGACGAAAAAATCGTTACGTGCTTTTTCTGCACTTTAAGAAACAGACGAAGAAGTATTTGGAACGAGGAGGAAGAAGCTGATGGGGAAGACGAAGATGACGACGATTTTGGTGAAAGTGTAGGTGTGAACCCCAGAAAATTACGTCGCTGGTACGTTTTTTTCTTTTTAACCTTGTCATTTAAAAAATATATTTATTGTATTATATCTTATAGGAAAAATTTGCAAATGAAATATTCTATAATGCAAGGAGGATTGAACAAATTTTTTTAAAAAATCGATAATGAATATCAATCATAGTGGATCACATTGAAATCATGTGAAATTTTGATTCGATCACATTAGATGAGGTGTAGTACTGAATCATATTAAATGATGAAAATCGATTGAATGTCGATCATAATAGATAACATTGAAATCATGACAAATTCAGTGTCGATCACATTGAATCATTACATTGGTACATTATTAACTCACATTTGACCATTAAAACCGGATTGACTATGTATTCAAAATTGATCTTTTCCCAGATTTAAAATGATTCAAAGTGACTTGGTCCAAAATCTCGATCATGATGACAAAAAAAATGTCTAACATGATGGAAAATAATTAAGTATGAAATCTGCATCATTTTCGATCACAATCAATCATTAAACCTTGATCCAACATGATTCAATGGGACTGAGTCCGAAATCTCGATCACGCTACATCATGGAAACTAGTGACAAAAACTGCATCTTACATGCTCGAAAATGATCGAATATAAAATCTAGATCATTTTAGATCACAATCAATCATTAAATCCTGATTCAACATGATTCATTATGACTAATTGTAGTCCGGAATCTCCATCATGTTACATTATGAAAACGAATGACAGTAAATAATGTGACATGATCGAAAATGATCGACTCAGAAACCTCAGTCATTTTCGATCACAATCAAACATTGAATTCTGACCTAACATGATTCAATGTGACTCAGTCCGAAATCTCTATCGTGCTAAATCATGAGTAATTGCGACAGAAGCAGCATCTAACATGATAAAAAATTATCGAGTATGAAATTTCAATTATATTCGATCACAATCAATCATTATATTCCAATTTAACATGATTCAATGTGACTCAGACTAAAACCTTGATCACTTTCGATGACAATCAATCATGAAATCCTGATCCAACATGATTCAATGTGACTCACAATCAGTCTGGATCTCGATCATGTAAAGTTAAATCATTAATAACTGTGACAGAAACAGCTTCTAACATAATCGAAAATGATCGAATATAATATCTCAATTATTTTCGATCACGATCAATCATGAAATTCTGATTCAACATGATTCAACGTGACTCAGTGCGAAACTTGAATCATTTTCGATCACAATCAATCGTAAAATCCTGATCCAACATGACTCAATGTGACTGAGTCCGAAATCTCGAACATTTTCGATGACAATCAATCATGAAATCCTGATACAACATGATTCAATGTGACTGAGTCCGAAATCTCGATCATGTCACATCTTGATAACTAGTGATGGAAACAGCATCTAATGTGATAAAAACTGATCGAGTTTCCATTCAATCATGATCCAACATGATTCAATGTGACCAAATCCAAATTCTTGATCATTTTCGATGACAATCAGTCATAAAATCTTGATCCAGCATGATTCAATGTGACTGAGTCCGACATCTCGATCATGTCACATCTTGAAAACTAGTGATGGAAACATCATCTAATGTGATAAAAACTGATCTACTTTTCATTCAATCATGATCCAACATGATTTAATGTGACTTAGTCTAAAATCATGATCATGCCACATCATGAATAATTGTGACAGAAAATAATCGAGTATGAAATCTCGATCTTTTTGGATCACAATCACTCATTAGATCCTGATCCAACATGATTCAATGTGACTGAGTCCGAAATTTCGATCATGTTACACCATGTAAACTAGTAACAGAAACAGCATCTAACAGCATGGAAAACGACCAAGTCTGATAACTCGATCATTTTAATCACAATCAATCATTAAATCTTGATCCAACATGATTCAATGTGACTGATTGCGAGTCCTAAATCTCGATCATGTTGCATGATGAAAACTTGTGATAGAAACAGCATCTAAAATGATCAAGAATTATCATTTCCTATCGGTTGTTTTCATCAATAATTTTGAAATTTCAAAAATATGCAAGTCATTGGTAAAACAAGTTTTTCCGATCGCAAAAGAAATTGATGCTGAATTGCTGATTCTCTTGTACAACCCAAAGTAAACTGTATATCACAAGAATCTCCAAATCGTACAATTCCGACACATTCTAGATTCTAAAAAATCCAAAAATTCTACAAAACGTATCAAAACATCTTCTAACAAAGCCTATGATGCATCGAATGAATTCCTTCGAAACAAGATAACGCGAACGCGAATTTCGGGCTTCTGTCGTTTTGCCAAAAAGCCGGTCATGATTATAATACTCTCTCTAAGTATGAGGTATGCAAGTCACGGATTCGCAAGTGTCTCTTTTTACGTGTCACGAGAAAGAGCAAGAGGAGAGGCCATGGATTCGAAGGTGTGCAAATGTACGTACACTCGGTGCTCGGTCTACGTCCCGTTTTACATTCATACCTCCACACGCGGACCCGGCTCCTTTTCATTTCTTTTCGTCCTCATCTCCATCCACTTTCGCGATTTATGGGCGAAATACAACATATCTGAATGCGCCGCCCACGCAGGACGTGGAAATACTCCGCACGAATATAAGTCAATGTAATATACCATAATATATATAGCGCAGCCACCTACGTTATGGGGGAGCTTTGATATCTGGAATTTGTGGCCAATGAGTGTTTCCAGCTTCTTTGATCGAGCTTTTTATAATCGCGAATCTCGGGTTCCTCTCGTGCGAAATTTTCCACGCTCCGATCGCCAATTTTGTTTCTGCATTCAATGTTTTTTAATGCTTTTGGTAATGTTTCTGCTGGTTGGATAGAAATGTATAGTGATAAACATTTTTCGATGCCCTGATCGCTATGAAGTTCTTTTACTTTGCCTCTCCCGATTTCTTGATTAAAGCTCCCCCCCGCCCAAACAACCCAACCCGCCCTTGTGAAAAAAACTATTGAAAACTATTGATCAATAGTTTCCAATAGTTTTTTAATCCTGTAGTTTCCAATAGATTCCAATATTTCAATAGTTTCCAGGATTATTGAAACTATAGACATTGTGAAATCTATTGAAAAATAAATTATTGAAAACTATTGGTAACTGTTGATCAATAGTTTCCAATAGTTTTTTAATCCTGTAGTTTCCAATAGATTCCAATATTTCAATAGTTTCCAGGATTATTGAAACTATAGACATTGTGAAATCTATTGAAAAATAAATTATTGAAAACTATTGGTAACTGTTGATCAATAGTTTCCAATAGTTTTTTAATCCTGTAGTTTCCAATAGATTCCAATATTTCAATAGTTTCCAGGATTATTGAAACTATAGACATTGTGAAATCTATTGAAAAATAAATTATTGAAAACTATTGGTAACTGTTGATCAATAGTTTCCAATAGTTTTTTAATCCTGTAGTTTCCAATAGATTCCAATATTTCAATAGTTTCCAGGATTATTGAAACTATAGACATTGTGAAATCTATTGAAAAATAAATTATTGAAAACTATTGGTAACTGTTGATCAATAGTTTCCAATAGTTTTTTAATCCTGTAGTTTCCAATAGATTCCAATATTTCAATAGTTTCCAGGATTATTGAAACTATAGACATTGTGAAATCTATTGAAAAATAAATTATTGAAAACTATTGGTAACTGTTGATCAATAGTTTCCAATAGTTTTTTAATCCTGTAGTTTCCAATATTTCAATAGTTTCCAGGATTATTGAAACTATAGACATTGTGAAATCTATTGAAAAATAAATTATTGAAAACTATTGGTAACTGTTGATCAATAGTTTCCAATAGTTTTTTAATCCTGTAGTTTCCAATAGATTCCAATATTTCAATAGTTTCCAGGATTATTGAAACTATAGACATTGTGAAATCTATTGAAAAATAAATTATTGAAAACTATTGGTAACTGTTGATCAATAGTTTCCAATAGTTTTTTAATCCTGTAGTTTCCAATAGATTCCAATATTTCAATAGTTTCCAGGATTATTGAAACTATAGACATTGTGAAATCTATTGAAAAATAAATTATTGAAAACTATTGGTAACTGTTGATCAATAGTTTCCAATAGTTTTTTAATCCTGTAGTTTCCAATAGATTCCAATATTTCAATAGTTTCCAGGATTATTGAAACTATAGATATTGTGAAATCTATTGAAAAATAAATTATTGAAACTATGAAAACTATGGAAACTATTAGAAGATTAAATATTGAAGCTATGGAAATCATTGGAACTATTTCAATAACTGACAATCATTGAAATGATTGAAAATCTTGACAATGATTGAAAATCATTTGAAATCATTGAAAATCATCGAAAAGCTTGAAAATAATCAAAAATTGTTTACTATTTTCAATTGCACTAAAAATTGTGCTTTCACAATTTTCATGCGAATAATCACTTATTTGTGATTTTCAATCGGATTTGAAAATCATTGAAAATCATTGAAACTATTTTAATGGCTGAAAATGATTGAAATTTTGAAGGTTATTGAAAATCATTTTTAATTTGAAAATTTCATTATAAATTGTGATTTGACAAATTTCATATAAATAATCATTAAATTGTGATTTCAAATCAGATTTGAAAATGATTGAAAATCATTGAAACTATTTCAAGCATTGAAACTTTCAATCATTGAAACAATTGGCAGTAATATTATAAGAACTATGAAAACTATGAAAACTATAAGAAGGGAAATTATCGAAACCATAGTAACTATGAAATATACTGAAAGATATATTATAGTCAAACTATGAAAACTATGGAAACCATTAGAAGATAAATTATTAAAGCTATGAAAATCATTTAAACTATTTCAATTATTGAAAATCATTGAGAATCTTCAAAATGAATAAAAATAATTGAAAATCTTGAATACAATTGGAAATCGTTTCCAATTTGAAAATTGCACTAAAACTTGTGCTCCCACAATTTTCATACAAATAATCATTAAATTGTGATTTCAAATCGGATTTGAAAATGATTGAAAATCATTGAAACTATTTTAATGACTAAAAATCATTAAAATGATCGAAAGTCATTGAAAAAATTGAAAATGATTGAAAATTGTTTCCAATTTGAAAATTGCACCCAAAACTGTAATTTAACAATTTTCATGTGAATGATCATTCAATTGTGATTTCAAATCAGATTTGAAAATAATTGAAAATCATCAAAACTATGTTAACGACTGAAAAACATTGAAAACCTTGAAAGTGACTGAAAATCATTCGCAATTTAAAAATTTTACTATAAATTGTGATTTAACGATTTTCATGCTAATAATCTTTAAATTGTGATTGCAAATCGGATTAAAAAATGATTGAGAATCATTGAAACTATTTCAATCATAGAAACTTTCAATCATTGAAACAATTGGCAGTAATATTATAAGAACTATGAAAACTATGGAAACCATAAGAAGGGAAATTATTGAATCCATAGTCACTATGAAATATACTGAAAGATAAATTATTAAAACTATGAAAACTATGGAAACTATTAGAAGATAAATTATTGAAGCTATGGAAATCATTCAAACTATTTCAATGATTGAAAATCTTAAAAACCATGGAAAATCTTGAAAATAATTAAAAATCATTGAAAATCTTGAAAATGATTGAAAATTGTTTCCAATTTGAAAATTGCACTAAAACTTGTGCTTCTACAATTTTTATGCAAATAATCAATAAATTGTGATTTCAGATCGGATTTGAAAATGATTGAAAATCATTGAAACTATTTTAATGACTGAAAATCATTGAAAATCTTAAGCATGATCAAAAATGATTTTCAATTTGAAAATTGCATTAAAAATTGTAATTTAACAATTTTCATACAAATCATCATTAAATTGTGATTTGAAATCTGATTTGAAAATGGTTTAAAATCATTGAAGTTATTAGTTACAATGGATTGAACATCACTGAAACTATTTCAGTCATTGAAATTATTGGCAGGAATATTAGAGGAAGTATTGAAACTATGCAAACTATAAGAAGGGAAATTATTGAAACTATAAAAACTATTGAAATCATTCAATAGTTTCTTGATAGTTTCCCAATAATTCCAAATAGTTTCTAATAGTTCCCAACAGTTGCTAATGGTTTTTTTTCATAGGGGCGAAAACGCATAAACATTCGTATTAGGAATATTTTTAGCTTTTTCGAAAGTACATATACTTCGAAGATAACGCATCATTTGATGTTGAGACAAGTACGTGGAAATGCTATAAAACAACCCATGAACTTTTCCATGCAGCCTTTGCAGCCAATAAAGAGCTGTTACGATCCAGGCGAAGAAATGAATCGCGTCATAATTTGGAAAGATGGCACTAATTGAATGGCATGTCTTCGAAAAGAAATGTTTATCGAATGTCAACGCGTTTTATCGTTAAAATGCGTTAAAAAAATTATCCATCAGAGCACTTACTCACTTTTGCAAAGCTGTCGAAACTGTTTTTCCGCTAAGATAAGGAAAACGAGTTTGGTTCTTGAATATGTAATGTTTTTCAATTTTTTTTCCGAAGAATAGGATATCGTGCTCTAAATTGAAGAAAAATATATATTATTTTGAATTTGTTAGGTAATCACCCTCGCTATGCTCATGCTTATGCGAAATTGGTCGGTTTTACATTTTGTAGCAACTAGGAGTTTTTCTAAGTTAATTTCATTTTTTAAAAAGAAAAAAGAAATAACCGTCTTTAGAAAGAAAAAAACTGGCACAACTAGATAAAAAGAAAATTAATGTTAAAACAAAAATCATTTTTTAACGTCAAAGTTGTGCTATTTCAAACTTTTAATGTAAGTACGTGAATGCGACATCAATTTTTGAAACAAAAGAAAACAAGACACTTATAGTTTTCAGGCTTATAAACGAGAAAATTTATTGAATTATTGCGGGAGCGTAGGCAGACAAAATTTTCAGGAGGGGTTTAGTACAAAATTAATTTCCTTTAGGATTTTATAACTTTTGAATCCTTGAGAATCTTATTTTACGAAAGTACGATTTTTCAATTTTTCGATCTTATTTTAAGCTATAACAATTTTAGAGTCTAGATACGTGAAATTTTTGTATTCGTATTGAAAATAATAGAATGAAATTTTTGAGAAGTCATCGAAGTTGAGGTTTTTTTTTGTTCCTACTACTTTTGGTATTTTTCATAATTCTTGAGTATTTTTGGAAATTGAAGGATTTTCTAATATTATTATGGATTTCTATTTAGATTTCTGGAATTCAAGATCGTGGGGCTATAAGTCTAAAAAATTCAGTTGTCTTTAGATTTTTGAAGAAATTACAAATACATTGATTCAAATTTCATGGATTTCTAAAATTTACGTTTGTATGTTATTTATGAAATATTACCGTATTTTTTCGTTTTTATACAAATTTCTAGTACTTTCATCGATCGCTCTTTTAAATTCTGAAATTTGGTACTACAGTTTTGAAAAATCAAAAATTTTCATTATCGAATTAATTGTTTAGTTAAATATAGATTTATAGTATTTTTTTTCCTTTTTTTGCGCTAAAATTCCGAGTTTTCTAAATTTTCAAGCAAATGGTTTTTGAATATTTAGAGATTTCTAGTGTTTCTCGCATTTTTTTGATATTTATGATATTTTTAAAGACTCTTCAGTATGTCCATAGATTTCGAGTATTATTTTAGATTGGTAATTTTCGAAATTCGATGCTTAAGAATAGTTTAAATTTCGATAGATTTTCTGTTATTTCATAGTTTTCTTAGAAAATTGCATCTACTGTAGATTTTTAATATTTAAGAGGTTTGTATTTTAGTATTTATTTTAATACTGACAAGATTTTTTCGTGTTTTTCAGTATTTTTACAGAATTTTACTATATTTATTTAATAATACAAACTCTTCTCAGAGTTTGATGTTCCAGAAGTCGAAGATTTATAGATCGTAGTTATTTGTTATAAGATTTAATAGAATCATTTTTTCATTAAATTCTATTAATTTTGGTTTTTTTACAGGAATTTATAATATTTTAAAGATTTTCTGATATTTTTATGGATTTCTAAGTAGATTTTAATTTTTCTCGATACTTTTATACAGAAAAGGTTGAACCAGTTTTATGCGCTTTTATTTTCTACTTCTATTTCAGCCGAAAATTTATAAGTAAATTTTGCTTGAGAAAAAATTTTTTTGAAGCCAGGATTAATGTTATTTTTAAGTTACTAAAATTCCGAATTCTGAATATTGTTTAAATTCAAGAACTTCCATGAAACTATTTGTTAATTCCTCTAGATTTCAGTAAATATACGTTTTTGATAATTTAATGTTTTTCCCATCAGCTATATATCATACATATTTTCATGCAGTATTTTTTTAATAATAGAAAATTTTGTTTCTTTTCATATG
Organism: Platygaster robiniae; assembly: GCA_028476575.1. Taxonomy (NCBI): domain Eukaryota; kingdom Metazoa; phylum Arthropoda; class Insecta; order Hymenoptera; family Platygastridae; genus Platygaster; species Platygaster robiniae. The sequence goes on from CM052027.1 coordinate 1,151,173, forward strand.
AAATAATTATTCATTTTGTTGGGATTTCGGAAATAGTTTGAACCCCTTTGTCTATACGCGCCTGAATTATTGATTAAGTGGCTTAAAAATATAAAAATATAAAAATAACAATATTTGCGTATCCTCGTCAAAAAAATCGATATTTGATAAAGATATACATTATTTGACAAATACCAATGATCGTAATTATCGAAATAGTAAATAGCGTTACATCGATTATTATCATTTTTTTTTGTTGTTGTTGAAAGAAATAGAAAAACTTTGAAAAAATAAGAATCTGTTACAATAAAGGCAAAAATTTTCTTCGAATATATATATATATATATATTACATACATTGTTCACCATCTGTTCTTTTTTATTTTATAAAATTGCATCACAGATTTATAGTTAAAGAAAGATTGAAAATACAACAGCAATAAAATAATCAAGAATCTCTTGATTTTCGAAATTGAAGTTGAATTGAATTGAATTTGAATTTCAAAGTTTGGATATTTTCGATGATCGTCCCAGAGAAGCTGATATTTGATGATACACCGGTCTCGAAAATATTCTCGATATGCAGAAGATAAAATTCACCAGAATACCTGAAAATCGTAGAAATGAAAGATTGCAATGACATTAGAAAATTTACGTTTCTAAAGTCTAGTATTCTTGGATTAAATTAAAAAAATCCTGCTTATTCCGTAAAAAATGATTCCTTTGATCCAAATTCCTTCGAAAAAAACATAAAACTCGACTCGCAAAGCGTTATAAATCTCGGAACGATATTTCAGGAATCAAGTGGGGCGATGAAGGAACGGTACCAGCACAATGAGCCCGTATAAAAAAATCCACTGCCACGAGTTAGCGATGGAAATGTCAAGGGGAAAAAAATGGTTCGACTTTTGGCAAATCGTTGGACAAGTACAAAAGGCGTATGCGGAAAAATGTTGCAACGAAAAAGGTGATAGAGGGGTCGTAGCGTAAGTCGACAGGAAGGAAGAGTGGGGGATGTCAGGCAAAACGGCCACTGATTGGGCGAGAACGACGCTCGTTTTTGTGGCGTCCATAAGCTTTTTCGGGACATTCGAGGGACAGGCGATGGACTCGTGCAATTTGAGTTTGGACGGAAAAGAATTCCTCTGCAGAAACGCCGGTTTCACCGCGATTCCACAGGTTTTTTCGTCGGCCAATTTTCCACTGGTTTTTCACGCGAATCTGACGAAAATGTAAGACAACAAGTTTGAAATCAGATTTGTTGGATATCTTTTTTGATTTTGAGTTTTATGAAAAATGGCAAAGGACTTTTCGAGGAGGATCGTTGATTGACTCAACTTGCAATTTGAATATCTTTTTTGATTTTGAGTTTTGTGAAAAATGGCAAAGGACTTTTCGAGGAGGATCGTCCATCGATTCACAATTGTCATATCTTTCTTGATTTGAGTTTTGTGAAAAATGGCAAAGGACTTTTCGAAGAGGATCGTTGATTGACTCAACTTGCAATTTGAATATCTTTTTTGATTTTGAGTTTTATGAAAAATGGCAAAGGACTTTTCGAGGAGGATCGTCGATCGATTCAACTTACGATTTCGATATCTTTTTTGATTTTGAGTTTTGTGAAAAATGGCAAAGGACTTTTCGAGGAGGATCGTTGATTGACTCAACTTGCAATTTGAATATCTTTTTTGATTTTGAGTTTTGTGAAAAATGGCAAAGGACTTTTCGAGGAGGGTCGTCGATCGATTCAACCCAATGGGAAATCTCGTAATAGTCTGTAATTCATGAATCACAAAACTATTACAACCGGCAGGGTAGATCCCTATTTCACCAGCTGATCAACCCGATCATTTCTTCGCGTGAAATATATAATATAAAGTTTTCTGACATATTATTTATAAAATTTAATATCGGTGATTACAATAATGGAAGATTCATGTATAACTTGAACTCTAACGATGTGGTTTTGGTAATTATTGAAAAGAATACATATGGGCATTTCGTAAATGTAAGTAAATTTGACAATTTAAAGCTAATTTCACGAATTAAAGTTAATTTTGTAAGTTTAAGTAAATCTCCCAAATTTAAGTGAATTTCCGAAAAGTAATAAGTGAATTTTGAAAAAAAAAACAAGTAAATTTTACAAGTATGTATGCGAACTTTGCAAATGTAAGTAAATTTAACAAGTTAGAGCCAATTTTACGAAGTTCAGTTATTTTCACAAATTTGGGTATATTGTACGAATTTTACTCAATTTTTGCGATTCCAGGTGAATTTAGAAAAATGCAAGTAATTTTCAAAAATTCAAGTACATTTTACAAATTGAAGTGAATTCCACGAATTGAGGTAGTTTTTACAAATTAATGTAAGTAAATTTTACGAATTGGAACTAATTTTGAAATTGTGAATGAATCTGGAAAATTTCAGTAAATTCAACAAGTGTAGTTAATTTAACACATTATCGCAAATCTTAAAAAATCAGGCAAATTTCGCTCATTCATTTATATTATACAAATTGATGTAAATGTTACAAAGTCACGTAAATTTTACAAACATATTTAAAATTACGTACATTTTCCAAATTGAAAGAAGTTTACAAACTTGGATAAATTTTACTAATTTGAAACAGTAATTTACCAAATTTGAATAACTTCTGCTAATTTGAATGAATTTTACAGAATTCGATAAATTTCACAAACTTTCAATAAACTCTACATATTTTGTTCTCCGAAAGTAAATCCTGGCTGATTCGATAAACTTTTTTAATTCGATAACCCCATCGAATATCTTGTATTTCACGAATTACAGACTATTACAACCGGCAGGGTAGATTCCGATTGTACCAGCTGATCATCCAGATCATTTCATTTGAATAATTACCAAAATCACAGTGTTAGAGTTGAGGTTTTATATGGATCTTTCATAATTAAAAATAACTGAAAGTACATTTAATAAGTTAGATGCCAGAAAAATATAAAATATATATTTCGCGCCAAGAAATGATCAGGTTGATCAGCTGGTAGAATAGGGATCTACCCTGCCGGTTGTAATAGTTTTGTAATTCATGAATTACGGACTATTACAAGATTTCCCATAGGGAACTTACGATTTTGATATCTTTTTTGATTTTGAGTTTTGTGAAAAATGGCAAAGGACTTTTCGAGGAGGATCGTCCATCGATTCACAATTGTGATATCTTTTTTGATTTTGAGTTTTGTGAAAAATGGCAAAGGACTTTTCGAGGAGGATCGTCGATCGATTCAACTTACAATTTTGATATCTTTTTTGATTTTGAGTTTTGTAAAAAATGGCAAAGGAAAAAGTGTCTTAGATTCTTGCAAGGAGTCTGTCATTTTATTTTAAATTTATTTAAATAAATGCCTTCAAAAACAATTTTATTCAAAAACAATTTTTAAGGTCCCAAATAATGTCAAATACTTACAAATATTTTTTTACGTTTAAAAACAACTTCGTTGTTAATATTTTTATATTTTTCATTGCACTTTTTCAGAGATTTAACGAATAACAATATAACGGATATACCGGCCTACGCCTTTCAACAGTTTTACAATCTCGAAATTTTGTAAGTGAAGCAAGCTATTTGCACGGGAGTAAAAAAGTGCAATTCTCATTCGTTCACGCGGGGAGTTAAATTAAACATGTTCGCGTCAAACAAGTGTAGCAAGACGTGGTAGAATTTTGGTCTGCCCATAAAGGGCAGAATCTACTTAAGTCGAGACCAATTTCAGCGTTGACGATCAACCTTGCCCACGAGTTATTTAACTTTTGTCAGGAAACTTTCCAACGATAACAAAAACGTTAACATTCCGAGTTTTTTGGGTGTTAGGTATATTACAAAAATGTCTTTCCATTAATTTATGCAATTTTCAAGATTAACATCCTTAGAAAAGGTGGCGCCAATTTTTACCAATAGAAATTCCTTTTCTAATTTTTGTCTTTGTTTCAATCGTTTTCCATGTCTAATAAAATCAAATTTGAACCATTTAAACTCTAAAATAAAAAAATAGGATAATTTTGAAAACTCTGAGTAAAAGTTGAATCTTCATCACGCCACTGCATTGGCGGCTGCAATGAAAGCAAACGTTGGGAAAGACTCACCGCGATGACGAAAATGGGAATTACAAATCAGTATGGATGAGAAACGATCGAGCTTCCTTAATGGTCTTTTTTCCAGGTTACTTAAACGCAATCATTTGAGGACCATCGATGTAAACGCGTTTCAGAATCTGACGAGACTCAGAATTATGTGAGTTTGCATGTTGAACACCCCAAAAGTTTTGCAAACCTTGTAAACATGATGTTTACACGATGTTTACACGAAGTTTGCATGAACTTGCCTGCAAGGAAGATTATTAAACTGTCGGAACTTTTTGCCAGAAGATGCTGATTTGTCCTTTGATTTTTCTAGAGAGTTAGATGACAATAAGTTGACGAAAGTACCGAAAGCGGTTTTGCTGCCAAGCGTGGAAGACTTGTGAGTTAGAGAAAGTTTTTTGATGTTTTTTAAAATTTGTTGAATTGAAATGAATGAAAGTGTTTTGCAGATCGATAGGGAATAATAGAATAATGGGAATCGAAGCCTACATTTTTCAAAATCTTTCGAATTTAGCGTCGCTGGATTTAAGAGGAAATCCTGTGAGCAGGATAGATGAAAGAGCCTTTCAAAGTCTTCCAAAGCTCCGTAAACTGTGAGTAAGGGATGGAAATTTTTTAACCTAACATCAATGAGGATTGAATTTTGCCGTACATACAAAGTTACAGCAGAAAAGGAATAATTATAGATAAAAATGTCCAGGGCTTCATGCTTTCTTTAAGAGGGTATATACACTTGTTCTCCCGCGATTTTTTTTTGGAAAAACAGCAAAATATTTTTTGAAAAACTTATTGCCCATTTATTTATCAATGTCACATTGTATTTCAGAAATTTTTTCAGAATGAAATCTTCGTAATTGGGTGCACTACAGCGATTGTGCCAAAATTCGATGTTTTTGGCGGTGGGCTCAGTTTCTCGAAAACCAGTTGTCCGATCAGTCTCAATTTTTTTCAACCTGTTGATAATTATAATAGCCTCTGCGTGAACATAGGATTTTAAATTTTAGGCAAAACTTTTTTTTCCTTGCTGCAAAAACCGAAGGTCCAGACGTTGAAAAATCAATCATTTTAGGAAAATGACCACTATTTTCGTAAAAATGTTGATTTAGCAAAATCCTTCGTTCATGCAGATCTTAAAAGTATAAACTAGAGGTTTTTTTTTCGTTTTTTGTAGAACAGATGAGCAGTTCCTTATTTATCATGCTCACCGCGATGTCAGAAAAATTGCGTTTAGGCACAATGGTCGTTGCCCCCTTCATTACGAAAATTTTTTTCTGAAAAAATTCATAAAGTATCTTGTAACATGAATGCATAAATAGGCTTTGAGTTTTTGAAAAAAGCTTGTTTCGTTTTTCTAGGAAAAAATCGTGAAAATGCCCTTTTATTTCTCGAGCGCAACCCCTTAAACCAGATTCAACTGTAATTAGATCTGAAAGTATTTCTGTGATTTTCTTTTTCTGGTTTTTAGTACACTGTCCAACATGAGACAACTCGAAGAGTTTCCTCTGCTAGATAACAGCGAATCGTTAGAAGTATTAAGATTGGACCGTGCCCGCCTCACACAAGTTCCTGACGATCTTTGCCGAAAGTGCCCAAAGTTGAAAAGTTTGTAAGTCAGAGTTCTTTTTCGCGGTAGGATCGATTGTGTTCATGATACCCTGAATTTTGACGGTAGATCTGAAAAAATTCTCGGATTACAGTCTCTACAGTTTTTTTTGCATTTTGCAGAAATCTGAAATCCAATGTACTGACGACCATTCCGAATTTTATGAGTTGCTACAGTCTCCGGGTTTTGTAAGTAATATATTTATAACATACAAATTTAATCTATAACTGAAAATTCAAGCCAAAAACAGACAATGAAATTCAAAATGGATTTTTCATCTTTTACTGTGATATTCTTACAAGTCATGTAACACACTACACTCGTTGCTAAATCGAACAAGCATGCATCGAACAAGCGAACCAAGCGAATGAGCGTGTAAATTCCGAGGGAACGAGTACCCCTCACTCCCACCCATGGCCTGCGGCGATGGGGAGGGAACAGGCGAGAAGTCCTTTCTCCCTCCTCCCGCGCGTCCCGCAATGGCCATAGCTAGAAAGCTATGGCTTTCTTATGATCCGACGCGTTCGACGGTCGAGCTGCGACTGACTCTCGCGCATCTCGTTCCGCGCGGTCTGCTCGAGAGTGGGAGCCCTTCACGCACCTCGGCGCAACGAGGGTCACGGTCCCGAGCTGCTTGTTCGATCGAGCAACGAGTGTATTCCCATTTAAAATGATAACTTTCAATGTTTCAGGGATTTGACAAACAATCGAATTTCCGAATTGTCTGGTCGACCTTTCCAGAATCTTTTAACTCTTCATGATCTTCTTTTATCCGGAAACAATATACGAGTCATACCGCAAGACGCGTTTACAGGACTTTTTAAACTTCAAGTTTTGTAAGTAAAACTTCATTTTGCATTCAGAATTAGAATTCCGAATGATATCGAATGAACAAAAACAGCATTAAATGAATTCATCTTACTTTTACATTTTCCCGGGTTCCACTCTCTTCCTCCACTAATGAAAATACATGAAAAATTCCACGAAAAGCATACATTCCCGAAATCGAAGACCCATAAAGATTGCATTTTGCAGGGAGCTGGAGAGTAACTCAATCGAGTACATACACCCCGAAGCATTTAAAGAATTGCGCAATTTAGAAGACTTGTGAGTATGGCGACAAACAATTTTCCGATATATTTTCCGTCGAGCTTTCTCCTCCCGGAGTGCGAAAACATGTCACGCGTACCTATTTATTTGAGCTTCTCGCGGATATGTGTATTACGTGTATACGAATAATGTGCTTTTTTGCACTCGTGCACAAATTCAAGGTTTCGTGATACGTCAGAGCTTTTAGAATTCAGCCCAATGTCATTCTATATAATAAGAAAATGAATTTCGTGTTGTAATTTGACTATTTCAATTAGTTTTCTGAAATAAAATGAAATAAGAAATTAACGATTTCAATTTACACTGGAATCTCGTAAGGATCGTAATGTACTCGTGCTGCACAGACGTCTCAAGTTACAAATCATGAACTTTGCGCTACAGGAATTTAGGGAACAACATATTCCCGACGCTGCCAGTGACGGGCCTTTCGGGATTATTGCACTTGAAGACGTTCAATAACCCAGCGTTGCGAGAATTCCCGGCTGCGGAATTATTTCTGCAGGTGAAAAGCCTGTATTTGTCGTACGCTTACCATTGCTGCTCGTTTTTGCCTTTTCACCATTATCCGGAGCCGAGTCAGGGCACCAGGAACACGGTGCAAGAAGCGGTGCTTTTTCCGACCGACACCGAGTTCGACATGAGCCTCTGGAATTCGAGTTATTCAGATATTTGGCCGCAGCTGCGTGAGTCCCTTTTTCAGATATTTTTTGAGAAATTTTCGTGTTTTTTTCGAGTTAGCATACTCAAAAAAAAATCAAAGGCGGTTTTGTTTTTATCCTTTTTTTCGATTAACTGATTATACAGAATCTTTCCTATTCCCCGCACCAAAAAAAAACTGAAAATGAGAAAAACGATAGGAAACGTGATTCCTGGTCGAATTTCAAGTCAAAAAGTCCTCTACCACTTTTTATAAAACGCGAAATTAAAAAAGTTATCAGGGCCTAAAGTTTAAACCAGAAATGGCCTCTCTCGACAAGTGGTCAGACTTCACTTACCAAAATTTTCCCAAATTTTCTTCATATTTTTCTGAATCGAAAAGTCCTTTGCCATTTTCCACAAAAGTCAAAATCAAAAAAGTTATTCGAGCATGAAATCCTAGAAATCTGACTGGCTGGAAATTGTACCCCGAACAACTTTTTTAATTTTGATTTTTGTGAAAAGTGGCAGAGGACTTTTCCACTCAGAAGAATATGGAGAAAATGTGGAAAAATGTTGGTCCACGATTTATTGTTGAAATAAAAAGTTTCAAAGGACTTTGTGACTTGAAGCTCAATGAGGAATAAGTTTTTTCTTCTGAAAACATCTGAAGACGTAAAATAGCAAAATCGTGATTGTTTGTTGCAGACAACTTGAGCGACAAATTCGGTTCACAAATAAGCGATCTGTGGCAAAATTTTGCTTCAGATTTCGCTCACCCTGGAAATTTGCCTTCCTATGTAGACGAGTATTTCGAGGACCAAGACGGTCGCAGCATTGCGGTCAACAACGATAACAATCCGAGCCTTTCAAACCATCCTCGAGCAAGACATCGAATTCAATGCTTGCCCCAACCAGGTGAAATTCGTCAAATATCGTCCTACATTTTCTGAATTTCTCCCATTGATGTTTACCCTATGCTATTTTATTATCAGGCCCTTTTTTGCCATGCCAAGATTTGTTCGATTGGTGGACATTGAGATGCGGAGTCTGGGTCGTTTTTCTGCTTTCCATGCTTGGAAACGGAACCGTAGTTTTCGTCCTCATTTTTTCCAGGAGCAAAATGGACGTACCACGATTTTTGGTCTGCAATTTGGCAGCTGCGGATTTTTTCATGGGTGTTTATTTAGGTAAAATATTTTTATCTCGCGAAAAGATATTTATTTTTCATGCAATGTATTGAAATCAATCGATTTTTCCTACTTAAAGAAATTTCTGTTCAAGTTTGAAACGGAAAGAATTTCAAAGCTATCTCCTTTCAAAATGAAACGCTCAACTTTCATTTTGAAATGGTTGGTTTTTCAAAGTGAAAGGATTTAGCCTTTCAATTCAAAATCGACGTGGCTGGACATAGTTGAAGACTTTAATAGTGGATGGTGATCACTTTAAAAAAGTTGTTCAAACGAAATTCCTTTCAAAAAGTTTTTGAAACGGAATCCTCCTGAAAGAGTCTTTGAAATAAAATCCCCTTCTAAAAATTTCTGACATGGAATTCTTTTCACAAAACTTTTGAAACCTAATCTTTTTAAAGAAATTTTTAAATGGAACATTTTTCCAAAAGTTTCTGAAACGGAATCCTCTTTAAAAAGTTTTTTGAATAGAATCCATTTCTACAAGTTTCTGAAACGGAACCCCTTTCGAAAAGTGTTTAAAATAGAATCCCTTCCTAACAGTTTTTGAAACGGAATCATTTTCGAACAGTTTTCGAAACGGAATCCCTTATAAATGTTTTTGAAATAGAGTACCTTTCTAAAAATTCCTGAAGCGAAACCCCTTTTTAAAAGCTTTTAAAACAGAATCCATGATGCAAACTTTTTGAAATGGAATCCCTTTCAAAAAGTATTTGAAACGGAATCCCTTTCGAAAAGTGTTTAAAATGGAATTCCTTTCAAAAAGTTGTCGAAATGCAATCTTTTAAACAAATTTTTGAAACGGTATTCCTTTCGAAAAGTTTTTGCAATAAATTCTTTTTAAAACATGTTTTGCAACGTAATAATTTTAAAAAAGTTTGAAAACGGAATCCTTTTTAAAAAGTTTTTGGAACGAAATCCTCTTCGATAATTAATTGAAATAGTATCTTTTTCCAAAAGTTTCTTAAACGGAATCTCTTCGGAAAAGTTTTTGAAATAAAACTCTTTTCAAATAGTTTTTGAATCAGGATCCTTTTCAAAAAGTTTTTGAAATAGAATCCGTTACTCACAGTTTCCGAAGCGGAACCCCTTTAGAAAAGTTTTTTTTTAATAGAATCCCTTTAAAAAGTTGTTGAAATGGAATTCTTTCCAAAAGGTTTTTGAAACGGAATCATCTCCAAAAAGTTTTCAAAATAGAACCCCTTCCTAACAATTTCTGAAACGGAATCCCTCTCAAAAACTTTTAAAACGGAATCCCTTATAGAAAGTTTTTGAAATGGAGTACCTTCTTAAAAATTTCTAAAATGGAGTCCTTATCATCAAAAAGTTTTTCAAGTAGAATCTCTTACTGAGAGTTTCTGAAACGGAACCCCTTTCGAATAGTGTTTCAAATAAAATCCCTTTCAAAAAGTTTTAGAAACGGAATCCCTTATAAAAAATATTTTGAATGGAATCCCTTCAAAAAATTTTTCGAAATGAAATACCTATAACGAAGTTATTGAAACGGAATCACTTCTAAACAGTTTTTGAAATGGAATCCTTTCTGAAAAGTTTTTGAAACGGAATCCTTATGAATAAGAAGTTTTTTAAACGGAATTCCTTTCAAAAAGTTTCTGGAACAGAATCCCTTTCAAATTTACGCGGTAATTTTCTGAGTGCAGAGATCTTGACATATCGGGACGTGTAATCAAACTTTTTTACATCCTAGGCATAGAAATGATCACTCTACGCTCATACACTAACAAAACTTCGGCGAACAGTTGAAAGGGTCTGCGTTTCAGAACGTTCTGTTTCAAGTCAATCGATCCTGTCACTTTTAAACATCGACCGTTTAAAAACAAAAGAGTTAGCGTTTCATTTTGAAAGAAGATAGCTTTGAAATTCTCTCCGTTTTATGCCTAAACGGAAATTCCTGTGAAACAATACTGTCATTATTTACGAAAAAAATTGGAGAAAACGTGATTTTGTTGCCAAACGATGTTCCAACTCAGTATAGTAGAAAGAAGCCCAAAAGTAATCAAAAATAAAAAAAAACTTAAGGTCTCCTGGCAGTGGTGGACGCAGCCACTTTGGGAGAGTTCCGGATGTACGCAATCCCATGGCAGATGTCAGTAGGCTGCCAATTGGCGGGTTTCCTAGGCGTCTTAAGCTCTGAACTGAGCGTCTACACTTTGGCTGTCATCACCCTGGAACGCAACTACGCCATCACCCACGCGATGCACCTGAACAAACGACTGTCCCTGAAACACGCTGGCTACATCATGACCATAGGTTGGCTCTTTTCCTTGGGAATGGCAACTCTGCCCTTGTTCGGTGTCTCGGATTACCGGAAATTCGCCATTTGCCTGCCCTTCGAGACCAGGGGCACGGCTTCCCTGACTTACGTCGTCTTCCTCATGCTCATCAACGGCGTGGCCTTCCTCATCCTCATGGGCTGCTACCTCAAGATGTACTGCGCGATTCGAGGATCCCAGGCCTGGAACTCGAATGATTCCAGGATCGCGAAACGCATGGCCCTGCTCGTCTTCACGGACTTCCTCTGCTGGTCCCCCATTGCATTTCTCTCCCTCACGGCGGTCTTCGGTCTTCAACTCATATCCCTTGAACAGGCCAAGGTCTTTGCTGTGTTCGTTCTGCCACTCAACTCCTGCTGCAACCCTTTCCTCTATGCCATTCTCACCAAACAGTTCAAGAAGGACTGCGTGCTCATATGCAAGGTAGGGGAACTGAACGTGGGTGAAAAATATCGATACACTCACTACTGCATCCAACGAACATGCATTCGATGAGCGCGTTCAATACCCCTCACTCCCACCCATGGCCTGCGGCGATGGGGAGGGAACAGGCGAGATTTCCTTTCTCCCTCCTCCCGCGCGTCCCGCAACCGCGAATCTAAGGCTTTCTCATGATCCAAAGCGTTCGACGGTCGAGCTGCGACTAACTCTCGCGCATCGCGTTTCGCGCAGTCCGCTCGAGAGTGGGAGCCCTTCGCGCGCCTTGACGCAACGACCCTTATGAAGAAAAACTATTAGCAACTGTTAGGAACCATTGAAAAATATTTGGAATAATTGGGAAACCATCGAGAAACGATTGAATGATTTCACTAGTTTTGATAGTTTCAATAATTTCCCTTCTTATAGTTTCCATAGTTTCAATAGTTCCTGTAATACGAGGGGGGGCCCAAAAGTAACGGGAATTGTGTTACAACTTTTTTATTGACAAATTTTTTCACACACAATTTTTATCACCTTCAAAGTAACCCCCATTGACTGTAATACACTTGTTCAATCTTTTTTTCCAGTGTTCAAAACAGTTCTGAAATTCATTTTTTTCAATGTTTTTTAAACTTTCCAGCGATTTTTGTTTCACCTCTTCTACAGTCCCAAAACGTTTTCCTTTCATGTCCCTTTTGAGTCTAGGGAACAAAAAAAAGTCACAGGGGGCAAGGTCCGGTGAATAGGGGGGGTGAACAATCGGTGTCATGCCGTTTTTGGTCAAAAATTTCTTCACGGACAGCGCTGTGTGGGCAGGTGCATTGTCGTGGTGGAAGAACCAATCTCCTGTGCGCCAAAGATCCGCTCTTTTCTTCCGGATGTTCTCCCTCAACCTTTTCAAAACCTCCAAGTAGAAGTGTTGGTTGACCGTTTGGCCTGGAGGAACAAATTCTGCGTGCACAATACCTCTGCAATCGAAGAAACAAATGAGCAATGTCTTGATGTTGGACTTCACTTGGCGTGCCTTTTTTGGACGAGGCGAGAGAGGTGTCTTCCATTGGCTTGATTGCTGCTTTGTTTCGGGGTCGTAGCCATAGCACCATGATTCATCGCCAGTTATAACCTTGAGGAAAAAATCTGGGTCTTCATCCAACTGATTTTGCAGCTCAAGACAGGCCTGAAGTCGACGCTCCTTCTGATCGTCGGAGAGAAGGCGAGGAACAAATTTGGCTGCAATCCTCCTCATGCTCAAATCTTCAGTTAAAATCCTCTGAATTGAACTCCATGACAATCCAGACATCTCACAAAGTTGATCGATGGTTCGGCGACGGTCTTCATGAACAAGAGTGTTGATTTTTTCAATGTTTTCGTCCGTTCTTGAAGTCGAGGGGCGCCCAGAACGAGGTTGGTCTTCTATTGACATCTCTCCATTCTTGAAACGCGAAAACCAATCGTACACACGCGTTTTACTCAAAGCATTATCCCCATAAGCTGTTTTCAGCATCACAAGGGTTTCCGCGGGTGTTTTTCCTAACAAAAAACAAAATTTTACAGCCGCGCGTTGCTCGCCGCACTCAGCCATTTCACGTTTTAGCCGAAACGGAAAAAGTCGTTTCACTAGAAAAACTCTTACGGACGAACGAATGCACTCACAGCAAATGAACTTTGCACACTGACTTGGGAGAGTAGCAGCTTGGAAGAGAACCAGTGGAGAACCCGATCCCCCCCTCCGCGGTCCCCCCACCACCTAATTCCCGTTACTTTTGGGTCCCCCCTCGTATTCCTGCCAATAATTTTGTGATTGAAATAGTTTCAGTTATGTTTATTCATTGTAACTATTAACTTCAGTGATTTTTAATCATTTTTAAATCCGATTTGAAATCACACTTTAATGATTATTATCATGAAAATTGTTAAATCGCACTTTATGGTGAAATTTTTAAATTGAAAATGATTTTCAATCACTTTCAAGGTTTTCAATGATTTTCGGTCATTTCAATGATTTTCAGTCATTAAAATAGTTTCAATGATTTTTAATCATTTTCCAATCCGATTTAGAATCACAATTTAATGATTATTTGCATGAAAATGGTGGAAGCACAAGTTTTAGTGCAATTTTCAAATTGAAAACAATTTTCAATCATTTTCAAGATTTTCAACGATTTTCGAGATTTTCAATCATTGAAATATTTTAAATGATTTCCACAGCTTCAATAATTTATCTTCTAATAGTTTCCATAGTTTTAATAATTTATCTTTCAGTAAATTTCATAGTTACTATGGTTTCAATAATTTCCCTTCTCATAGTTTCCATAGTTTCAATAGTTCCTATAATATTCCGGCCAATTGTTTCAATGATTGAAAGTTTCTATGATTGAAATAGTTTCAATGATTCTTAATCATTTTCAACTCCGATTTGATATCACAATTTAATGATTATTTGCATGAAAATTGTGAAAGCACAATTTTTAGTGCAATTTTCAAATTGGATACAATTTTCCATCAATTTCAAGATTTTCGATGATTTTCAATGATTTTCAATCATTTCAATGATTATCAGTCATAGAAATAGTTTCAATGATTTCCATAGCTTCAATATTTAAACTTCTAATAGTTTCCATATTTTTCATAGATTCAATAATTCATCTTTCAGTAGATTTCATAATGTCTATAGTTTCAATAATTTTGGAAACTATTGAAATATTGGAAACTATTGGAAACTATAGGATTTAAAAACTATTGGAAACTATTGATCAATAGTTACCAATAGTTTTTTCCACAAGGGGAAGGTCACGGTCCCGAGCTGCTCATTGGATGCAGGAGCGAGTGTATCAAGAGAAAAATCAATTCAATTGCTTCAACTGCATTTTTTTTAATTAGAAGACGAAAAAGTTGACGTTGCGGAAATTCTTGTTCGCTTCAGCTGAAGAATTCTGTGGATGTTATAGCTGCTACTGAAAAATTCAATCATTCTTACTGAAAAAAAGGTAGAAGTGGTGCAACTGAGATGTTAAGTTGTGGTACTGTCATCTTTGAAAAATTTAGTTGGGTTACCTGAAAATATACTGTTTTAGTGTTATTTAAGGGTGGTCTGAAAAGTGTGAGCAAAAAATGGCCCAAATGTTTTTCGTCAAAAAGTCCTCTGCCACTTTTTAATGGAATAAAAAAAAAAAGATGTTCGAGCCTAAAATCTTATAAATATGATAGGTCAAAACATATTGCTTAGAATTCTAGTAATTTCAGTAATCTTCGTATTTTTCTGTATTTATTGAATTTAACAAGAGTTTCTGGTGAATTTATAGATTTTTGCTTTAATTTCGAAGTATGGAATAGTTGTCTTTTTTTAATCAAATCTCAGTATTTTGAAATCTGACGAAGCCTTACTATTAAATAGGTGTGTGAATTTCATAGAATTTACGAAAATCTTCGGTAAATTGTTAATGCTAGATTATTCTCTGTCCAACACAAACTCTCGAATGAAGTTGATATAAAAATCAATGATTCGATAAGATTTATACAGTTTCGAATTTTCATTCAATTCTCGCAATATTTATTAATTTCACTTTCCTTAAAAATCGAAAACAGATAAAATTTATGAACTCCATGTATTTCAAAATTTTAGAAAAAATCACTTTAATCGCAGGCAGTTTTCAAAATATTATAATAAAACTCTTTATTTCTTCAACAATCCTAACTTCCAGAGTAATATTTATCTTTTTAATAAATTTCGTTGATTCGAATTTTAAAATAAGATATAAATTACGTCAAGTTCAACTATATTTTTCATGCATTGATTTATGCCAGAGATTCATTGAGAAATATTTATAACATCATACTATTGATTAAATATTCAACCCCTCTGATGCAAACTGCAACGTATGAGCCCCCCCCCCCCCCTGTGATATGTATTTATGGAAGCTCTCTCAAGCTTCAAGGTACATATCTCGTCAGTCAGTTGCACATCCTGAAATGATAATATCACTTAGATTCATCGTTATTTATTGTAAGTATTCTTTTTTTACAGAATTCAAAGTTTTGTTTCACAAACATTCTCATATTTTCAAAGTTCTTAAAAAGCTTGGTAAATTTTAAGACTGAATTTTAATATTTTTTTCGGCTCTCTGATTCAATAAATTAAAAAGAAACATGAGTGTTTTTCAAAATTTTGTACAATTTTTAATACTTTTTACATACCGTTGATTTTTGGTGTTCGGCAATTTTTCAGCCACTCAATTTTTTAAAAAATTACAATTTTTCCACCAGAGCAAGTATAAAAAAAAAATATTCCATATTTAAACGATACGTGCTGTGCTTTTGTAATTTCCAAAAAAAGAAAAAAAAATGGAAAATTTTTACTCTAAAAGGCCATCGAAGAGTCAAGGGTGACACGTGGAATCGGTCGTTGCCGACACAGCTCTAATTTCAGCAACCGACATACTCCAGCTAACACCAACAGCCTTGTTGACAGATCTTCTAGAGAAAACCGGGGTGACAACCAACAACAACAACATCAACATCAGTGCTGTACGTGCAACGCCAGACTCCTAGACAACGAGGAAGACGGTGGTCACGAACGTCATCGCCCCGGTACTTCCTATCACACATGCAAATTATATCTGTCTCAAAAACAATGAAATTTTAGAGTAAAATCATTAATTTTCATATCAAAAACGTTTTTTTTGGAGTTGGCTGATTGATGAAATTATTCGGCAACCTTTAAATGTCAATGTCAAATGTTTGTTGCATCGTACAACAAAATGACAGCAAATGAATACAGTGTAGGCCGATTTGACAGGACATCGTCATCGGAGTCACGGTCGGGGCAGTCGATGTTGGGGGGTCAACCTCCTCTTCTTCTGGCCCTGCGCCAAAGAACCAGCTCGTACCTGTCACGTCTACAACGACCACTACGCCTACCAAATTGCCGAAATTCAGCAAAAACAGCATAAACGAGCATCTTCTGTCTCTTCCAGTGAGAATTTTTCGTCCTCGCGGTCAGATTCCTGGCGACAAGCGCCACATCACCATTGCGGCATCCCTCTAAGGTGCGAACACTTGTTCTGCAGCTCTCATTATTCATTGTAAAATGAGATTAAATATTTCAAGGATGAAGATATCGAAAATTTTATGCAGCAAACTAATATACACTCGTTGCTCAATCGAACAAGCGAACCAAGCGAATGAGCGTGTAAATTCCGAGGGAACGAGTACCCCTCACTCCCACCCATGGCCTGCGGCGATGGGGAGGGAACAGGCGAGAAGTCCTTTCTCCCTCCTCCCGCGCGTCCCGCAACCTAGAAGCTATGGCTTTCTTATGATCCGACGCGTTCGACGGTCGAGCTGCGACTGACTCTCGCGCATCTCGTTCCGCGCAGTCTGCTCGAGAGTGGGAGCCCTTCACGCACCTCGACGCAACGAGGGTCACGGTCCCGAGCTGCTTGTTCGATGAAGCAACGTGTGTATATTGATACTCTCAGTGCGTGACGGTGGGAATCCCTCCAACCATCGTTGTATTGGAGTTCGAATGTAAAGGGATTTGTGAATTTGTTTGTCGAAATTGCGAAATTGATATGACCCAATAGGTTGTTGGACCCAAAACGCAAGACTTCGTCCACTTCTTGGCTAGTTACGAGAAAACCCTCCCAGGATTCAAACCTGAGTTCCTCACGCAACGACTCCTCCGGTTCGGCTACTACCGCAAGCACGAGCACCTGGAGGATTTCCAGGTCAAGCGGTGCCTCATTGGAAGGGGGCGCCACAGGCGGTGGCGTCACGCGTACCCTGACCCCAAGGTAAATACGCATACAAAATATTGCTATGGTAATGTTTATGGTACAATTTTTTCATAAACTAATAGCGATTCAAGAAAAAAAGGAGAAACAGCCATTATTGTGACCATCAACTGTGTTTTCACGAAGCAGCCTGTCCGTCATGTTCGCACACTAAGACAAGCAATTATACAGTACCATCAAGTTCTCTCTTTTCCATTTGTTAATAAGTATTTCATGTTATTCAGTATTTATCTTAGCGCGATCCAACGAAATATTCAGAAATAAGTGTGAAATGCCCGTCCGTCACATGAAAATGCAAATGTTTTAGAAGCTGCAGCCATAAAAAAAACAGAAAAAAAATAAAATAAACAAAAAATCAGCAGTAGCAGATTCTCAACTGGAGTCTCGCAAATCGCCAAAAAAAAAAAAGAAATTGGAACGTTCTTGACAAAGAATGTAATTCATGAGTTTCTGAAAACTAGGTATCGGTGGGTATCAGTAGGCATCCTAAAAGAACAAAAAAAAACTTAAACTCCTATATAACGATGCGCTCGAGCCCAGCCTACTCCGATACAACAATGGGTGTAGGGATCCCCACCACCGCATCATTTTCACTGTGTGCGCGCTGACTGTGAGCCTCCCATGCGAGAATAGAATGCGCGCGCACTGTGAGCATCAGGAGTGAGGGTAAAGAGAAAGGCGCCCGCATCGTTATATCGGAGTTAAGCTCATCGTCCTATCGGAGATCGTTGTATTGGAGTTCGAGTGTATTAATGTCGGTAGACGGGCTGTCGTTCAGTTTTCAATCATTCGATCTTCACACTCATTGTCGGGTTGGATATAGACTGATTGATGAATTACGTACCGTCAAAACCGTCAATAGGTTTTAGACTAGTATACCTGAATCTGAACGAAATGGCGGATTGACCACTTTCAGCCGATATTTACATTTTTTATACAGTTTGAAGAATAAAAGGCGGACAAAATAAAATTCCCTGGAATATTTATCGATATAAATAGCCAAATTTTACAAAATTTGATATACTGACGTCTATACCTTCAGGCCCACTTCCCGGCAAAAGCCCCGCTTGACGAGGCAGCTAGCCGAAGAGGAAGTCGAGCCCCCAGGCCCCGTTTCAAGTCCAGCGCCTGCACGGCAACTGGCCGTCCGCCTCCTCGCAACCATTCCTTCTGCCGCGGAAATGAGCGAGCAACAAGAGGATGACGTCTTGCAACCCCTCAAATCTCCGCCAGGTTCTCCCCATAACCATAACCTCGATGATGATAACCCCAATTCGTGAAGGACGTTCTTCCGATCCTCGTAAATCTTTATAAACCACGTTGACTCGAAGAAAGGATTTTCCTTGACCACCAATCGTTTCAATGGCACAGAAAAACTTTTCCCCGAGTGCATACAAGGTCGTACGGAAATAATTTTTACATACATTTGAGATTGCCTTGGGGTTATCTGTTATTATTTTAATAATTATTTATTGAACGAAATTTTATCCAGAAAGGAAATTAACATTTTTTGAGGCAGGGCGTTTGAGGAAAAATTCAGGTTGAAGCTTCCCTTTCAAAATGAATTTTATATTGATTAATTTTTCTTTTATTTTAAATTATTCAATTTCAATTTAAGTGGTTACACCACTGTAGAGCACGGAGAAATAGGCATTTTTTTTGGCGCAATGAAGTAACAAATCAAAATGCCGTTAACTGGGATTTATTTCACATATCGTAAATAACGAAATGCAATTTATTTCAAGTAATTATATCAAAAAACAACGGCTGTGCAGCATTTCCCCTCCGACGCTTTTTTTTCGAAAGGGTCCACGGCTGGAAACGCGGCTGCCGCAATTTTTTATCTGGAATCAAAAACCAAAATTTTTCCGAATCAATAGAACAATAGCAAGATCCGTACGTAGGATTTTTTTGATATATTGATTTTCCGCAAAATGGCGTGCCTCTGAACGAAAAACATGCAATCTCACGTTCGAAATCGTCGCTATATTGTTTATAAAAAAAAAGTATGCAAAATAAAAAAAAATCCTATGTACGGACCTAGGGAAAACGATTCTGAATATGATGTCAAAAATTTCAAATTGATCGATAAAAATTTGTACAAGGTATGTTTCCGGCCAGTTTGAAAAAATTGGCTTTGAGAAAAACGCGTTCAATGTTTTTTGTACTGTAAAATTCTATTTTTTTTATGTACCTTCAATCTGCGATGCCCGAACCATACGATTGTCCTTCTGCGTCGACATCTTCTTCTTGTTTGGCCAATCTTATGTTTTTCAAATTTATTCGAGCCTATTTTGCGCCTTCACTTAACGATCGCTCTGCTATCTTTATGCGCTCTGCGTCTATCTCCATGCACAAATTGTAGCTTTCGGGCATTAAATCTGGGCATTTAAACATTTTTGACACCTTCCATCTTTTAATATATTATTTTCAAGACCCTAAAGCACATTTTAAGCCGAAAAATTTAATTTTTTGAAAATCCTACAGTGGTGTAACTCCTTGCGAAAGTTCCAAATATTTCGAAAAAAAATCTTTGAATCTACTTCACGTACGACCTTGGCAAATATATATAACTTTTTTGATAAATATCGTTCGAGTAGGATTTATTTATTTACATACAAACGAGGCTACTTGATATTCCGTCGATTATTATGAATGGAATGAAAAATGTAGAGTCGTTGAATTTGTATTTAATTGTATGAATCGAGCAACGTGATGGATGTGATATATTAATGTGATAAATGTAACGATATACATGTATATTCTATACTTTCTCGTTAAAAAAGGCGATCGAAAATTTGCCTGGTCGTGAATTTTCTAAAACTCGGTCCATCGATTTTAATGTTGTCAAGAATTGTACGAGTCGATGTTTTGCAAAGATAATGTATTTGAGTGCTTTTTCGGATCGTACATTGTCGTTACAAATACTTTGACGATTGTGAAAAAAAAAAAAGTTTTAACTTAAATGGCACCTTTCGAGGAATAAATAAAGTTTCATTATACAATTACGATTGATAAACTTTCCAAAACTCTCAACTTAAACTCGGTTCAGCGACCGATCTCAATTTTCACGAACACATATTTTGATAACGTAACAATTCATTGCAACAGCCACGTTTCGAGAACTTGGAAAATCTCATATTTTGGCAGCGCACGTTATGACAAGAATGCAGCGAGGTAAGGATAAAAAAAGAGTTGTTTATTGGTTTAGCAACCCCGAATGAATTGAAGTCGAACGAAAAAGCAATGTTTTGATGCTTGCCTTTTTTATATCACAAAGGGGTGAAAAAAGTTGGATATTCACAAACATTCTGGTGTGACTGTGAAAACGAGAAAAAGTGAGCAAGGATCTGGATCACTTTTTGAATTTCATTAGCACCAATTTTCGAGATAAGAAAGTTTCGAAGGGACAAGTTGTTTTTGTGTAAGTGAGATAACAAGGCTTGCTGACTTTTCTCGATTTTTCACTTTCGTTCCTGTTAAGTCACGAGCTACTGTTGTGCTACTGAATTATAATTGAATAATTTTGATAAAAAAGAAAAAAAAATACAGGGATTTGGTATTTTCCCTGTTCAATATTAATTACGACGATAAAGAATCATTTTTCATTGAAAAATTTTTTGGAATACACTCGCTTCTGCATCAAACGAGCATGCCAAGCGAATGAGCCCGTTCGTTTAACACCCCTCACTCCCACCCATGGCCTTTGGCAATGGGGCGGGAACTCCTTCTCCCTTCTCCCGCACGTCCCGCAACCGCAAATCTATGGCTTTCTTATGATCCGACGCGTTCGACGGTCGAGCTGCGACTGACTCTTGCGCATCGCGTTTCGCGCAGTCCGCTCGAGAGTGGGAGCCTTTCACGCACCTTGACACAACGAAGGCCACGGTCCCGACAGTTCCCGAGCTGTTCGTTGGATGCAGGAGCGGGTGTACGGCCGAAGAAAAAAGAAAAATAAAACAGTAGCACGCAACTTCACAGGGTTAGAGCATGTTATAGTTACATATAGTATAAATAATCTATACGCTGATAAACACTAATCAAGATTACAATAGTTTGCGACTTTTGCATTATTGTCGGTTCACATTCACTTACACCTATCTAAATTCGTAGAGAAATATTTTTGTCGTTTTTTTGACGGAGGTTCAAATGGAAGGAATTTTGAACCAACGCGCAATTCACCTCGTAACTTCTTCTTGTATAAATATTCCGTCAGAAAAAGTTTGTTTCTCGACTTGGACAAAATTCCTTCCAATTTTTATTTTCCTCCTTTGCACGGTGCAACAGTTTTCTAAGCACATATTCAAACTAGTGCACGCCTAATGCGACTTCGCGTCCTTCCATACTTCTAATATTCTTTGACATTGCGCAAATCATAGCACGTAAACACAACAACGTGTCACAACTTTGGCTTAAACCTAATTTTTGGCAAGTGTGGTTGTAGCGGAAAAAAATCAACGCCGAATAAGCATTAACTGGATTTTCGCCTTAGCCTCTTAAATATTTCTATATCACATGCAAGTGCGGGTTCTACGATGACGCAAAACTTTTTGATTGCAACCTTTGCCGGGATCGGGTGAAGAAATTATCACAAAAGTGCCCGCGTTTAAAATCAACATAATGGCAGTTTAATAGCAACTTCCTGACCTAACAGTCCTGAATTTTTTAATAAATATTTTCGAAATCCCCGCAAAATTCATTTTATCAAAAATCTTACGTAAAAGAAAATTTTGCAAACTTAACAAAACCTATAGTTTCTAGAAACGATCATGCCAAATCAACTGATTGCACAATTTTTTGTGATGAGGCCGAAAAATGACGATGAAATTCATTTTTTCGTACTGACGATTTCAATTTTCATCAATTATTAATCCGTGGAATTTTAATTCATTTTTCAATGTTTACGTAAGATTGTTCTCATATAAAAATTTTTGATTATAGTATTTAGTACGTGGAATTTGAAAAAACTCACCGTCACAGAAATTCCCGTTTAAGTTTGAAACGGAAAAAATTTCAAATCCATCTCCTTTCAAAACGAAACGCTAACCCTTTCATTTAAAGACGTTCGATGTTTAAAAGTGAAAGGACCCATTGACAATGAAAGGGAATCCTTTCCAAATTGAGTTTCAATTTGGAAGTTTTCTGAGTGTAGAAAGTTTTCGCAACATCGGATTTTTCTAAAAAAAATTTTTTTTAAAATATTTTTATCGAAAAAAATATTCCGAGTTTGAAATTCTTTAATTCCTTTATTTACAAATTCCTAGACGAATACTCTCCTTGATAAAAATTGAAATCGTTTAGTAAAACTACTATTAAAAAAATCTCGAAATATTTCAACTATAACATAGTTTTCTCAGTCAAATATAGGACACCCAAAACAGTAGCAATAGCTACTCGCTTCTCGTTAAAAAATTCTCTAAATCTGACTCAGATTTCATCGACTCCCTGTCAAAATCCGATCATTGATACACTCGTTCCTCGCAGGAGTGAGCCTTGCAGGAGCGATCTCTGAATCGAAAGGGCGCGTGAAAATAAAAAGAACGAGAACCCCTGGTCTCGACGGTCTGGCTGCGACTGACTCTCGCGCATCTCGTTTCGCGCAGTCCATTCGAGAGTGGGAGGCCCTCGCGTATTCGTTCTTTTCATTTTCTCGGTCCCGAGCAGCTCGCCTCCTGCGAGGAACGAGTGTATGTACTAAGAAACTGAATTTCTCCTAAATATGAGAGAATGTGATTCCACCGTTCCAGATTGAAAGAAAAACCCAAAAAACCTTTCCAAATTTTTACGTGGCTGTAAGGGCCTCAAGAATCTGCTCCGGCGTTTTCTGCTTTTTTCGAAAGCTCTTCCAATGCTCCTGCGGAACCGTCCACTCCAAAAAAATGGCCAAATTTTTCCTGAGCACCTGAAATTCGTCACGTCCTTTGCGATTCACAGGATCTTTTCCAGCGGCGATTAGGGAGTCCTCGAGGATCTCGTCAATGAGCCTTTTTCCGAATCCGAGCTCCTCCAGCTTCTCAGGTTTGGAGATGCGCTTGAACAATACCGCCAACAGAAGTCGCATCTTCTCGATGGACATTCCACCGCAAAATTTTGTGTTTTCGGGATTTTCGAGGTTCACCTGTGCGGATTCCGCGGAGTCTGAGTCTGCGGAACATGTCTTCTCGTGGTTTTCGAGTTCGCTCTTGATGCGAAAAAAGCTCTTGCAGTTTTTGCAACAATAGGGTTTGTTGCGGCCATGGATGCATTTCATGTGCTTTTTCCAATGGGGTAGTTGCGTGAAACCTGCATTGCATTCGACGCATTTGAAGGGCCGTTCGCCGGTGTGACGTCGGGTGTGGAGTTTTAGGGCTGTTGAGTGGGCGAAAGCTTGCCAGCACACGAGGCACCTGTTAATATTGAAAATGATGAAAATTCATGGTTTTGATTGTAGATATTTATTCAACAAAGGAGGGAGAGGATGATTCCGACGAGTGTCTAGTTTGCGACCGAGCGAAGCGAGGGCACAAAACGCACGAGTTGGAATCACTTATGTATGCATGGAATATATATATATATATTATCAAAAATATATATTATATTATTGACAATTTATGTTATATTGTATATTATAGGCGCTTCCTTTTTTTTTTTTTTTTTTTTGTTTGTTGAAAATATGACATAGAAGCATCAGAAACATATTTAATCGTTTTGAGGCTTGCTGAAGAGAATATGTTTTTACACAAGAAGTGAAAAGCTTTTTGTAGATTTTTGATGCTATGAGGTTCAAGGGCAGAAGAACATAATTTTTTTGGGTGGGTGGCAGTAAAACATCAAAAACATTGAAAAACGTTGATTATATTCTAGTGAATTGGAAAAATGTGTAGAATTACAGGAAAAGGTCATGAATTTTGTAGATTATGTTTATTTATTTCGAAAATATGAATTCAGAAAGTTATGAGAAAGTCGCGAAAAAATTTGATCAGTTATACAGATTTTTGAAATTTCGGAAAGTTCTGGGTGGTTCTGGATAGAATAAAAAAAAACCAAAAATATGTGATTTATGGAGAATTCAAAACTGGTGTATAATGGGGTGAATAAAAGTGTTATTATTATTACTATTACTATTACTATTATTATTATTATTATTGTTATTGTAATAAGTATGGATGCTGATTGGCGCTATGTTCATAGTGCTTTATGGTGTTTCATTTTGGAGTATAATGTGTATGATTTATGATGTGATTTATGGAGAATTCAAAATTCGTGTATACTGGGATGAATGAAAGTATTATTATTATTATTATTATTATTATTATTATTATTATTATTATCATCATCATTATTATTACTGTAATAAGTATGGATGCTGACTGGCGCTATGTTCATAATGCTTAATGGTGTTTCATTTTGGAGTATTATGTATATGATTTATGATGTGATTTATGGAGAATTCAAAACCTATGTATAATTGGATGAATAAAAGTATTATTATTATTATTATTATTATTATTATTATTATTATTATTATTATTATTATTATCATTATCAGTATCATCATAATTTTATTTGTAATAAGTATAGATGCTGAATGGCGCTGTGTTCATAGTGCTTTATGGTGTTTCATTTTGGAGTATTATGTATATGATTTATGATGTGATTTATGGAGAATTCAAAATTCGTGTATACTGGGATGAATGAAAGTATTATTATTATTATTATTATTATTATTATTATCATCATCATTATTATTACTGTAATAAGTATGGATGCTGACTGGCGCTATGTTCATAATGCTTAATGGTGTTTCATCTTGGAGTATTATGTATATGATTTATGATGTGATTTATGGAGAATTCAAAACCTATGTATAATTGGATGAATAAAAGTATTACTATTATTATTATTATTAGTATCATTATCGTCATCATCATCATTTTATTGGTAATAAGTATAGATGCTGACTGGCGCTGTGTTCATAGTGCTTTATGGTGTTTCATTTTGGAGTATTATGTATATGATTTATGATGTGATTTATGGAGAATTCAAAATCTATGTATAATTGGATGAGTAAAAGTATTAATACTATTATTTATTATTATTATTATTATCATCATCATAATCATCATTTTTATAATTGTAATAAGTATGGATGCTGACTGGCGCTGTGTTCATAGTGCTTTATGGTGTTTCATTTTGGAATATTATGTATATGATTTATGATGTGATTCATGGAGAATTCAAAATCTGTGTATAATGGGATGAATAATTATTGAACAATATTTAAAAAGTCATAGAACTCATTCTTAGAACGAAGTTAAGTTTGACGAATTTCATAGAAATTCGAAAATATTTGAATGTTTCAATTACGTTAATTTGCAATTTCATGGATTTTGAAAAACTAAAAAAACTATCTAACATTTTCAGATTGTCAATAACTCCGAAAATTCGTGATACTTGTAGTTTCGGAAACCTTTTAAAAACTAAGTAGATTGCGTTCTTCATCACATTTATCTAAAACATGTACAATATGATACTGGTATTTGTTTTTAATATATGTCTGAAAAACTTGAAAAATTACTTAAAATCTTAAAGATTTGAGTAAAACGCACTGTCGTGAAATTCTCAATAATAATATATCTTATGTGCGGAATTACGAAAATTTTTAGAAATGGGAAAAAATAAATATTTCAAAAAATGTATAAAATTCTAAGAAATCTGAAAAATGTGTATAATTTCGGTAAATAGCTATGAATCTCGTTAATTTCGTTCATTTTCATATTTTTTCGAAGTACGCATGATAATTTTTTTTTTTTGTTCATTTTTGAACAAAAATGGAATACTCCAAAAGTTCTGAAAAATTACGAAATTCCAAACGAGTGAGACAAATTTGTGTAAAATTTGTGTATGGTTCAGAACAGAAGGTATAGTTAATGTATGAAAATCCTGTATATTTAGAAAAATGGAAAAAAGATGAAAATTTGAGGTGTTGTAAATAATATCAAGAAATTAAAGAATTTTGTATAATCCACAAAAATATTCACAAATGTTGTCCATTATAATGTTTCTTCGAAATATGCATGAAAATGTTTTTTTTTTTTTTTCAATTTTAGAGAAAAATATGATACTTGACAGTTATTGAAAAATTACGAAAGATCTAAACGAGCTGAACAAATTTTTATAAAATCTGTAAAGTTGAAAATGATTTGAATCGCGTTCAAAATTTTGAAAATAACAATGAATTCAAAAAACTATGAGAACCTTATGGGAAATCTTATAATATACAAAACTATTACAACCGGCAAGGTAGATCCCTATTATACCAGCTGATCAACCCTATCATTTCTTCGCGTGGAATATATAATTTATATTTTCCCGACATCTTAGTTATTAAATGTTCTTTTAGTGATTACAATTATGAAAGATTCATATCAAACTTCAACCCTAACAATGTGATTTTGGCAATTATTAAAATGAGTAAATAAGGAAATTTTCGAAATCAAATTCCACGCAAAGAAATGATCTAGATGATCAGCTGTTAGAATAGGGATCTACCCTGTCGGTTGTAATAGTTTTGTAATTCACGAATTACTGACTATTACAAGATTTCCCATAGGGAATTGTTAAAGTGTCAATTATTCCAAAAAAATTTTTCTAATTCCAAAGAAAGTTCATTAATTTTGTATATAGCAGAAAATTTCAACAATTCCTTGAAATTACTAAAACTATGTAATATCCTTCGAATTTTGAAAAATTAAAAATTAATTTCTTTAATGGATCTGGTCGATAGTCTAAAAATTTTCAATTAAAATCTAGAATTCGAAAAAATATTGAGCTATTTTGTAAAATATCAACAGGACGCTACGGTAAAACTGCAATCCATAAACTGATGCATTTCACCTATCGAAAATTTTCCAAGTTTATAATTCAACCCATCATCCCCACATATTCTTCCACCCCTAGTAAGATCAACTTTTTCATTCCAAGCCACATGTCCAGAAAGACCTATCCCAACATAACCCACCTGAAAGGCCTTTGCCCCGAATGCGTCCTCTGATGAACCGTGAGCTGCGACTTCTGTGCAAAGCGCTGACCGCAAGTAGCACAGCCATGAGGCCGATCCTGTGCATGTGTCCTCATATGCTGAGGGAGATGTCCCTTGAAGGTCTTGTTGCAGATAACACATAAAAAGCTTTTGACATCACGATGAAGACACTCAAGATGTTTCTTCAGAGCATCTCGACGCACAAATCCTCTTCCACAGATCTCACACTTGTGATCCTTTTGCCCACTGTGACGTTTCATGTGAAGGGACAAATTGGCAGCGCAAGTGAACATACCAGAGCACAAACTGCATTGGTAAGGCTTGACCTGGCTGTGGGTCCGTCTGTGCTGGACCAATTGACCACCTCTTGCAAACGTCTTGTCGCATTCGCTGCACTTGTAGGGCCTGAACCCAGTGTGGGTCCTGACGTGAAGCTTAAGCCTCTCCTTCAGTGGAAACTCTTTGCCACACTCGTCGCATTTGTAGGTCGGCCCTGCACCATGCATGACCTTGTAATGGTTCCTTAGACCCCCGGTTCCCTTGAACCTTGCAGAACACACAACGCAACCGTACCTCTTGCCTTTTTCTTCATCCTCCGGTATCAAGAGATATCGGAATTTTTTGCTGCGGTTGTTGTTCTTCCGACAGACTTCATTGTTGTTCTCTGCACTCGATCTTTCGACCCCCTTGTCTTTCCCATTTTCTTCTGGAGTCGGTTCTCCATTTGGGGTTGGTGAAGGCGACGAAAGTGCAGCTTCTTGAGAAAAGCTCCAAAGAGCTTTCAGAGCGTCGGTTCCATCGATGTCTTGGGAGACTATACGAGAGTGCTGAACCGGAACGAGTTCCGTGAGCTCGACTTGTTCCATTTTCAAGGGTCTTCAGAACAGGGACAGAAATGGCTCGGTGTCTTTCATGATGAAGTCGTTACAGCCATTTTGAGGTTCCTTCTGCAGGCGTTGCAATCACCGTGCGAAAGCCATGTTTGATTGTGGGATTTCTTCTTCTGGACTTTTTGGCAGGTCTGATTGTTTGTAGGGCTTCATTTCTTGCTTCCGAAGTCTACCTTTCTGGCTTTGACTAGATTTGTCTCTTGGCTTGCTAGTCTTTGGGCTGAGGCGGAGAGGAGTGATTCGATCCTCGTCTTCGAGCTTAGGTTAGTGACTTTGGGACGTTGTCGATGAGGGTTACAAGATGTGCCGAGAGGGTTTATTCTAGGTAGTTTGTTAGTGGTAATAGAGTGTCTTTGAAGGTTGTTTAGTTAGAGCAATAGTAGAGAGGAGAGCCCATCACCATCTGAAATCAAGTATATTAACCATAGCCTCTATTTCGTAAGAAATCAATACTTTAAGAGGGTGTAGGGTACAAGGAGTGTATAAAAATACAACAACTTTCATTGCTACTAGAATTTTTGAAGATAGCACATATTGTTTTGAGATCGAGTGCTAATCTACAATCAAGACATACTTATATGGTTTTTAAATGAAGATTTTAATCTCGTAAGTATATAAATCCGGCTACTTTTCATCAAAGTTGAAAAAAATGCCGATTGTAATATTCAAGCTTACGATGAGTGATCAATAAATGATATGAATTTTAGGAAAAAGATAATTTATATTCCTATATAATTTCATAAACATTGATTTCAGCTACAAAATGAACAATTTAAAAGCACTTTGTGACAAATTTCAAATTCTCATTATTATGAATCGATTGTACTTATGATTCCCAAATCGTTTCTGACAGAGTATTTCTCAAAGTTAGCTCTTGCTTCTAAGCTATAAATTTTCGGAAAAAATAATTTATACAATAAACCTAAATCATATTAAATATTTGTTTTGTGTGGTAGCACAAAACCTGTCACATTTCTATGCATGAACAATTTATTACCGATTTTAGAATTTCAATGGAATGTTAACAAAGGCTTTTTTTATCAATTAATGTAAACTCAAAGCACTCAAATGCATTTACAACGCGATAAATATTTACAGAATACTATTGGAAGAAACGATGAAAAACTCGAATCATTGTTATAATGAATGAACATTTCGTTATCAACAAATTGCTTTACACATTTTTAAAGTACTAAAATAACTCGAAGACATTTTCTTTCCTCGACTACATTATCTGTTCTAAAGACGAAAAATTGATTTTTAATACTGTGCTTAATTTAAATGTCTAGATGCCATTTTTTAAAACTGCCTCCAAAGTGTATGTTATCAGTAGCTCTTATTTTGTTTTAAAATAATTTTCTACGAAAGTAAAATTTTCCGACAGACTTGATTTTTTCAAAGTTTGACTACAAGAATCGATATATTGATATCAATATGATGCATTTTCCTTTTTTATGTGAAAAGTCGAATAAAAATCGTGGAAAATGAGCTGCTCGAAATAAAATACTTAAAAAATTCAATGTTTTGCGAAAACGAGCATACTTTGAGAAACTCTTCGACAGTATTTTTTTCACGATCATATTTAATCGAGTAATGATTATGAGAATTTGTTCCATTACCGGAAGTTTCATAATTTTATCGTTAACGAAATTCTGAAAAAACATACGAAAATTACGTAAATACTGAAAATAAACTACATAGAAACTTTCAAAATCTTGAAAAAAAACTACGTAGATTCGCCAAAAAATACAGTAAAATGCAAAAACTGTATAAAATAATAAATCTTCTGATTGATAGTAAAATTTATTAAGATGATACATATATGTTCTGAAATTCCATGCTCAACTCCAAAATAAAGAAAGAAAATTTGAATCATAGTTTGCATTCTTCTATACGAATCTAATTCATTATTGTTTATCAACTTTGAGAAAAACGCCGACTGTAATGTTTTTGTAATACCTAAAGAATGATAAAAAAGTTGTCAATGGTTCAAAAAAGTTTCCTAAGTCGAGTTTCATTACAATATCATTTATCAGAGCTCCAAGTGATAATCTGAAGATCAATCAAGTTTTTTTATACTTCTAGACCAATTACGCGATTAATACTCGCTTCTTTTTTTTAGACCCTCGCTTCGCTCAGGCGGAAACACGCCGTTCGCTTGATACAAAAATGGCTATCCCTCGCTTCTTACGACTCTCTAAATCTGAAACTGCGAATATACATTCACTAATGAAGAATTGCAGATCAAAAAGTGATAATACACTTTTAGATCAGTGAAAGTCACTATTTTAATGGAATTTAACTAATTGTAGAATGGATATCCATTTCTTCCGTTTTTCGATCTGTAATTCCTCATAAGTATACATTTACTGTTTACTAACGAAAGTAAATCTAAAATGAAACTTCACTGTTTTGCAGTACATATTCACTTTCTACGAGTGAAAAGTCTTGATACGCTCGAAAATAGCTAGTTTTGATCAAAAACTAGCTAAAAACGAATCAAAAACATTTTTTCTAGTTCAAGAATGTACCAACATAAAAAAAAAAAAAACCTTATGTCAATATCATAATGTATAACTTATTCAGGTGTATAAAATACAGAGAATCATAGAACGATTCCCCTCATTAAGATAACCTCAGTTACCTGACTGTGAGCCCGATACAAAATAGAAGTAAACGAAATTTCAACGAGTCTTACAAAATCAACATCCCCACATGTAACACTAATCTTAAATCAAAAAAGAAAAAAATATTTCTAGTAATTATTACAATACTGTATAGTAAATAGGCATCACTCTGACATACTGTACTTTTGGCTAGATAATATAGCAATTTTTGAAATAACATATTGTAAATATTATCAGATGATATTGTAGCAATTGATATGTTTTGTTCTCAAAACTCTTTAACATATTTCGTTTTCTACTATACTTCTTGTACTTTTTGCAATATTATATTGTAATTCCTAATAATCCAGATTTTAGAAAACTCCATACAGTTTTTTCAGTACGCAGATCTGTATAGGTTCTTTTTGCATTATTTTTGTATACTTTATAGGTTTCTAGTTCATCATATTGTAATATGATACAGTTCTCGAAAAAGTCGGAAAAAATTAATGTCGCTTTTTTTGTTCGCCATGCCACCGGAGACCCTG
The DNA here is from genome assembly GCA_028476575.1 of Platygaster robiniae. Taxonomy (NCBI): domain Eukaryota; kingdom Metazoa; phylum Arthropoda; class Insecta; order Hymenoptera; family Platygastridae; genus Platygaster; species Platygaster robiniae. The sequence goes on from CM052027.1 coordinate 1,182,377, forward strand.
AGAGAGAAAGCCTTAAAAAGTATAAAAAGATCGTGAACCCAAGTCCCTTTATCGGCCTTTATAACACTAAATGCTTTTTGCATGTGTGAATAGATCGCAGGCGAGAAAAAAAGCGCGGTCACCACCTGTTTCCAGTACGCTGAAACTCCGCGCCGGCGCTTTACGTGGACGCCCCGGCGCGTGAAAAAAATGTATGGTAAAAAGGACAGTTTGTATAGGAATGTTCGCATTTTTAAATTTTAAATTTTCCGAAATTATGTAGTAAGAACTGGCATACATATTGTAATTCGTACAATAATAGCGGTTTGATTGCACAATAGTGTAATAAGTAAAATAAATATTGCAGTTTTTGCGAAAATATTGTAAGAACTATAAAAATATTGTAACAAGTATGGATGCTGACTGGCGCTGTGTTCATAGTGCTTTGTGGTGTTTCATTTTGGAGTATTATGTTTATGATTTACGCTGAGAAAAAAATTTTGTACTTTCTGCCGTATATTTTGTAAAAAGTACAATATTATTGTACTCTTTACAATAATATTGCAATTTTCACAATATCACTGTATTTTTTTACAATAATATTGTAAAATCTGCAATATTTATTTAACTTATTACAATATTATACAGTAAAACCGCTATTAATGTAAAAAATTACAATATGTATGCCAGTTTTCACTGTCTGATTTCGGAAAGTTTAAAATCTTAAAATGCAAATTTCACTATACAAACTAATTTTTACCGTACATGGCGAAAAAATAAACTACGTTACTTTTATCCAGCTTTTTCGAAAACTGTATTATATTACAATATGATGCACTAGAAACCTAAGAAGTATGCAAAAAGAACCTATACAGATCTGCATACTGAAAAAGCTGTATGGAATTTTCGATAATCTGGATTAAAAGGAATTACAATATGATATTGCAAAAAGTACAAGAAGTAGAGTAGAAAACGGAAGAAGTATAGGAGTTTTTACAAAATATATCTATAACTACCATATTATTTGACAATATTTACAATGTGTTATTTTAAAAATTGATACGTTATATAGCAAAAAGTACAATATGTCAGAGTGATTCCCGTTTACTATACAGTATTGTAACAATTAATATATTTTCTTCTCAGTGTATGATGTACTTATGGAGAATTCAAAACTTGTGCATAATGGGATGAGTAAAAGTATTATTATTATTATTGTTATTATTATTATTATTATCATCCTCATTTTTGTAATGAGTATGGCTGCTGACTGGCGCTGTGTTCATAGTGCTTTATGGTATTTCATTTTGGAGTATTATGTTTATGATTTATCATGTGATTTATGGAGAATTCGAAACCTACGTATAATGGGATGAATGAAAGTATTATTATTATTATTATTCTCATTTTTGTAATGAGTATGGATGCTGACGGGCGCTATGTTCATAGTGCTTTATTGTGTTTCATTTTGGAGTATCATGTATATGATTTATGGAGAATTCAAAACTGATGCATAATGAGATGAATAAAAGAGTCATTATTATTATTATTATTATCATTAGCATTGTCATCATCATTTTATTTGTAATGAGTATGGATGCTGAATGGCGCTGTGTTCATAGTGCTTTATGGTGTCTCATTTTAAAGTATTATGTATATGATTTATGGAGAATTCAAAACTGGTGTATAATAGGATGAATAAAAGTGTCATTATTATTATTATTATTATTATTATTATTATTATTATTATTATTATCATCATCATTATTATTATTGTAATAAGTATGGATGCTGACTGGCGCTGTGTTCATAGTGCTTTATGGTATTTCATTTTGGAGTACTATGTTTATGATTTATCATGTGATTTATGGAGAATTTGAAACCTATGTATAAGGGATGAATAATATTATTATTATTATCATCATCATCATTATTATTTTTATTGTAATAAGTATGGATGCTGACTGGGGCTGTGTTCATAGTGCTCTATGGTGTTTCATTTTGGAGTACTATGTTTATGATTCATGATGTGATTAACGGAGAATCCAAAACCTATGTATAATGGGATGAATAAAAGTATTATTATTATTGTAATAAGTATGGATGCTGACTGGCGCTGTGTTTATAGTGCTTCAGGGTGTTTCATTTTGGAGTATTATGTATATGATTTATGATGTGATTTAGAGAGAATTCAAAACCTGTGTATAATGGGATGAATAAAAGTATTAGTATTATTTTTATTCTTGCAATAAGTACATTATTATTGCACTTTTTACAATATATATGGCAGAAAGTACAAGATTTTTTTCTCAATGTAAGCCGGAAATTTGAGTGCGAAGGTAGACGACCCCGGCAAAATCGAACACTCATGCTCTATACCATCGAAAGACCGGAGTTGAAGTCTCGTTCTCAGCAATTGTGCGCATTGAACTTCCCGGGACTTCCCCTCCCCCCTCCGCCCATGACCCCCGTGACCTTCGCGACGTCTCGCGCTACACATAATCGTTATCAATTTTCCGAAAGCACATCCAGCCGAATCCTACTTTCATTACCATTGAAATACAAGCAATCGATGAAGCGCTCGAGTTCATTATTCCCGGTCACCCGCGACCGTACGTAAGAACGCAAGAGTCAATGTATGAAATGTGCGTACACATGCGTTTCATTCGTGTAGGGTAGGGCAGTTGCGATTCGGTGGGTTCGGGAAAAATTGAATTTTCCGAAAGTTAAGGATAATTCGTGTGGGGGATGTGGAGAAAAAGTGGGGGCAAAAACTCACCTGTACGAAGGGAAGATATCGACGACAACAAGAGCAGCTCTTGCCCTGCCCTACCCTCCGTCCGCCATATTTGATACATTGGAGCTTTCGTAATTACGTATACGTGTGCTTGCAGTGCTTAAAGCCCATCTATACAAAAGGGTCGAGCACTCGTCGTGCAAGTTCATCAATGGAAACCGCTCTTTCTGCTTTGCCGACTTTTAATAATTATTATATCACCCGTCGAGATGTGTCAAAGTGCGTCTTTGTTTTTCGTTTCCACGAAAGAGGGGAGGGTATTGGTTATGTGCAGATATTTTCCTACTGCATTTATTTTTCATCATTTTCATTTATTTTGCACTAGATACTGTAATTAATTGATTTAACTGGTATTTTCTTCGCAAATAAAAGTCAATTTTCAGGCCAAGTTCAACCCTTGATGTTTCAAGCCAATTTCACGTGGTGATGACGTTGTCATTTGAATGCGTCTTAATTAAAGAAAAAAAAAACAATAACGATTCTGATTCCCATAAAAAAACGGGGTTTTTCATCTTTTCGACATTGGCGAAAGAATTTCATTGTCTTCTTCATGGACTTTTCCTGCTTCAGAAATAATTAATTAATAATTGAATCCCAGCTCATTGTTGGAGTGTTGTTGAGCTGTACTATATACAATGTCATAAGAAAAAAAATATAACTGACAATGGGGATTCCAAGGCGAAGAGTCGAATTTTTCTTTAAAATGAACCAAACTGTAATGAAATTTCACTCGACGAAAAATTCAAATTCAAATGCTCCGGTGTCAATTTCAAGGGAATTACAAGATTGAAGTAAGCGTTCAAGATGGCCGCACCCACATTTCAACATGGCCGCACCCATTGCCGTTGCTCCTTTTTCTCTTTGGGATTTTCATGTAATTTTATGGTAGAAATAATGCGTTAAGTATAGCTAATAGAAGAACCAAATAATATATTTTGCAAAATACAGAAAACACCATTAAACGTGGTGGCATGCCTGACGATCATTCTACACAGCCCGCTGTCATCAGCATTTCAAATTTTCAAAACGCTAAAAGTTAACAAAAGTAAACTTTCAAATTTTGCACGTATGTTCATTAACATTGAGACATTAAAAATATAAGAAGGTTTTGTTGGTCCAAGCTAGCCCTTTTTTTCTGGCTCTGTGGAATAGATTGTAAAAAATCGTACAACTTTTTCTCACCAGACCAACGTTATATACAGTTTTCAAATTCAATTAGTACATCATAATCAACATGGTTTTCCAACATTAACTCTAAACTTTACTTTTGAAACAAATAAACGTAAAAAAAAAGTTGTATCATCCGTTTTTTCTGAAATTTTCATTTGAACGCCCAACTGTCTCTTTCATGATAATGCCATGAAGAAGGTTAGAAATATTGTCATTGTCAAAAAAGCAGAAGATTTGAATGTGAAGAATTGCGGACCATTTTTAAAATCAAAAAGAAAAATCCCATTTTGATTCACTCATCAGTAAGGCAGTGAACATTGTAACTTTCCCAATAGTACATGTTCTTGAAAATTACGACTATTATGCAAAAAAGTATATTGTGAAATTGTCCGCCACAAAAGTTGATTTGAAAAAATTGCAGATGTGAAATCATTGTACAAATATTTGAGTCCTCGAGGAAGAAATTTCTTCAATGAAGTTATTACTGAAACAATCACGAAGGCATTAAAAAAAGATGATGCAAAAACAGAAAAAAAAAGACGTTCGAATGAAAAAAAACTCCGTTCTCAAAGGGTCAAAAAAATCAACGAAAAATGTGAAAAGTAGTTTTTTTCGTCATCTTTTTATATTTTATGTTCACGAATAAATCTGTATTTAAAATTTTTGAAAAATAATAGTAGAACTCAGTAAGCATAAAAATTTCATGAAAAATAATTTCTTATTCTCTTTTTCTTCTTTGAATGCGATAAGCGTTTGGCGCGCGATCCGCAATTTGCTGAGAGTTTTATTTTCACTAAAATCAGTTTGATTTTAAGCTTAAAGAAACTTTAATCTTTCCCAAGCAATACAAAAAAAGATCACTCGATAATAGTTTGAAAACAAAAAAGTTTCTCACATATCGAAAATCGAAAGCATAAAATTCTACTGCGATTAAGAATATAATTATTGCTCAATAATCGTTTATTTTAATTAATTTTTCATCAGGTGAAAATTGACCAGGATTAAAAGATTCAACTTTTTTTGTAAATTTTTTTAATTTTAAATTATTTTAATTTAAAATAGATTTTACAAATTAGCGTTATTAAAAAGTTTTTGAAATTCGTAACAATTTAAAACTTACACATAAATGAAAAAATTTCATGAAGAACCTCCTAAATTAACATTCAGGGTCGACATTAAAAGTGCATAAAAAAAAAACGAAAAATTTCATAAAAATATACATTTTTCGAATCACATGCATGTATACTCTCCTACAAAAGCTAACAATATGAAATTCACATCCCTACCTCCCCTCCCCCAAAAATAAACTCCCTTACCAACGCAGTGCCTTAAAAAACCTACAGCTGGCGCTCCCATCAACCACAACAGTACACTCAATATTTTTATTTACATCCGCGTTTTTCCCTCGAATTGCTTCAAATGACAGTACCCAAGTAAGTGCGCGAACGATAAAAAACCCTCATTCCACTGTCCGACAATCGTACATTCTTTCCCCTAACGTGGCAAACCGTGTCAAACGGAGCTACGAAAGCCGCGTACAAAAAAAACAGGGGAGTAGGAAAAGGAGGGGAAGAATCGAGCAGAATCGAGCGCCGCCGTGGCCGAGCAAACACAAGTCCTCGCAGAAAATCGCACGCTTTCGGCCGTTGTTGACGTGAATTTTCGCACGGGCCACCTGCGAGGCGAAAAAATTCGTCCCTGTGCATCCGTGATTCGTCCAAATGCGTGAACGCGTTGCGCGACGTCCGTGACTCGCGTGTGACAAACGGTGACTTTTTTCCTACCCCTCGGCCCCCTCCCCTTTCCCCCTCCCCATTGTTGGAAAACAAATCAACTCGTGCCGGATCGGACGCGAGGAAAGGTGAGACAAATGGGTTTTTCTCATTGGCATTCGGGATAATGGAAAGGAGAGCTTTCGAAAATCACGCCCCTGGGGACACGCTTCCATTTGGGCCAGTTTGCATGTAAATTTCGGCCATTTCGTGCGTGTACACGTTGCACAGGCGCCGGCAATGGCGGCGCACATATTGAATGTGATTTCGCTCGCGCGAGAGCGTAACGATAATTCGCGTTAATGTGACATGCAATTATAGCCCGTCCAATTGATTATTTCGCAAGCTCTCACTCTCACTTCCGTGCCAGGAACGGCTCTTATTCCGACGAGAAACTTTGACTTTTGTAACGGAGACTAAGAAATAATATTGTTAATTTATTGAATTTTCTTTTTTCCTCCTTTTCTAAAATGAGCTTATCGTGATGTGGGCACAAGAAATTTATAATGATATTATGAATTGCATTCTTTTTTTGTGATCTATTAAGATTTTTGTATTACGTGGTGTATTATTCAATAGAAACTTGTGTCTCTATACGGGGATTATTATACAGGGTGTATCAAAAACCACGAACGATAATTCGTCCGATTTTTTTTCACATTATCCTGAGTTGGAAGGTCCTCTTTCATTTTTCGCAAAACTCAAAAACAAAAAGAAATAAAAACCACAAGTTTTAGCCAATAAACAAAATTAACTAAAATTTCCTACATATTTTTCTGAATAAAAAAGTCCTTTCCTGCTTTCACAAAACTTAAAATCAAAAAAGATATTCGAGGAACAGGTTTTAACCAATCAGATTTGTTCAACTTGCCCCTCGAAAATCTTTTTTGATCTTGAGTTTCGTGAAAAGTGGCAAAGGACTTTTTTATTCAAAAAAATATTTAGGAAATTTCAATTAATTTTGTTTTGAGGTTTCTTTCATATCTTTTTTTTTTATTTCGAGTATTGTAAAAAGTGGCAGAGGACTTTTCGACTCGGAAAAATATGGAAAAAAGTCAGGCAAATTATCGTCCGTGGTTTTTGATACACCCTGTATCTTTATCTTCTTTATCTGTATCTTTATGCACCTGTTTGAATAAATTATTATATTGTTATTACAAATTTACAATTAACAATATAGTATACACAGGGTGTCGTAAAATCGGCGAACCAACCGAAAACCATGGATTCCTCATGAAATTCTAAGACTTTTTTCACTTTGCTATTTTTTGAAAAACTCAAAATTAAAATAGTTATTTAAGCTAAAAATTTAAACAATAAATGCCATCTGCCGACGAGTGGGGGTCGAATTAACGGAAAAAAATTCTTCCGAAATTTTCTTAGTATTTTTCTGAATAAAAAAGTACTTTGCCACTTTTCACAAAACTCGATATCAAAAAAGGTATTAAGGTCACAAGTTTTGACCAATCGGATTTCTCAGATTTTATGCTCGAATAACTTTTTTGATTTGGAGTTTCATAAAAAGTGGCAAAGGACTGTTTTATTCAGAAAAATATGAAAATAATTTAGGAAAAATTTGTTTCCGTGAACTCGACCCCTACTCGTCGGGAGACGGCATTTATTGTTTAAATTTTTGGCTTAAAAGACCTTTTTAATTTTGAGTTTTTCAAAAAATGGCAAAGGGAAAAAAGTCTTAGAAATTCATGAGGAATCAATCCATGGTTTTCGGGTGGTTTGCCGATTTTGGGACACCCTGTATAATAAAACCAATTTGGTTCGATTTCTGCACAGGTATACATATCCGAATTTGTCTTTTTTTTTTTCTTTTACTTCGCCTTGTGCGTTCTAAAAAAAACCTGACCCAGAGAATCTTGCTTTTTGCAAAAAGCAAAATTGTTTGGGTCGAGATTTACTTTAGAACGCGCAAAACGGAGAAAAAAAAAGAAGAGGAAACAACCAAAATAGATGCGGATATAATTACCTGTGCGGAAATCTTACCATGATATTGAATAATAAATGATGACTATCCCAGATAAAAATTTATTTTTTTATTTTAGACGATAAAATAATTAAATATATTTTGTTGGATATGAATACATTATATATTTATTGAAAAAATGCATAAGTTTTACGTATTGATTATTATTTACTATAAAAAATATCAATAAATCGCCAGATGCAATAATAATACATTATGTGACTATAGGGGAGAACGGGGCTACTTCGATCAATTTTTTTCCTAACAAGAATTTCTTTTACAAAATGAACGAATTTTTGTATGTATTTGTGGTCAAAAGGAAGGGTTGACATCCTTTTACATAATAAAAAATTGTCGAACATTTTTATAATCATGTTCAATAAAAATTTTAGTGTTTGCCATAACGTCTCGTTTGATCGATGCCCCATGGGTGGGGCCACTTCGATCAGAAGACAATAATGTTTCAAAGCGATTGCATTCGTGGAAAATCATATTTGCAGAATTACTGTAGCGATAAATTATTAATTATAGAGTATTTCCATATATTTTTATTTAATATTAGCACTAACAAAACTTTCTTTTAACAGTTAAATGAACATTTTCAGAAAAAATCATCTGATTTTGGAAATCCTTATGAAATATAAGATTTTAATTATCTATAGTTTTCCAATTATTTTTTCATTTTCTTTTGTTTTTCAGTTTTAGTTCTTTTTTTGATTTATTCTTCGAATTCTTCTCTTTTTGGTTTTTTCCGAGTAATTTTTTCACTGGTGTGTCTGTTGCGATAATGCTCCTACCGCGTTGTCTGAAAGTCTGTGTACGGAATAAAGAGATTTCAGAAACTCGTTCGATTTGCTGAAAAGCTTATAAAAAATATTCCAAGTTCAAGTTGAATAAAATAGAGAAAAAAATGACCCAGAATTTCAATGAAAATCATCTAAAACAACACGGAGGGAACTGGTGTAGTTTAATTCACTAAACATGTTTAGTTGTTCATTTTTTCGTCATTCCAACAACACTTTCTGTTATGTGGACGAAACAATGTATCGTTTCGTTTAGTAGAAATAATGAAATTGTTCAGTCAAGAACGTATAGTCATTTCAACTTGACGAATCGTTTGCTATAATCGATTCTATTTAATACAAATCGTTTACTTACAATAACTAAACGAGTCGTCAAGCACCATTAGCAATGACATCTGCGCCTGCGCATCAAGTATGAGTCGTTTAGTTCCGTGAACGAAACTTATCGTCAAGCTCATCGCACTATTGTTGCGCTTTCGCATTTATTATTATCATCGTGACAAGGTTCTTTGACATCTTCGAACGTGCACGTGTTTTTTGGTGTTTTTCAATTTTATTCTTTACAAGTAGATAATATGAAAGTTCAAATCGAAAAATGGGTATTCGACGAGTACGCGGGGACTTTCACATGTAAGTACTTACATAGTCTTCAAGTTGGTTTAAGGCAATTTTCGGTCGAACAACATTTTACTGCAGACCCGTAATAAAATATTTAAGGTAAAAAAAATTTAATGGTATTTTGCTAATATTGCTCATCGTAGTCACACAAAAGTAATAACAGTGCGGAAATTGGAATTCTTGATTGTAAATTATAAGACTACATCATTTTGTATATACTTACATAAGCTAGTAGTAGAACGAACTAACTGTGTTAGTAACATTAACTAAACGACTGGTGGAGAATGCCTAGTTTAGTCCTTAGTGCGACTTCAAGTTGGTTCACTGTTACTAAACGTTTAGTATTAGTGTCATCCTTAACACGTTCGAGCAGTAACGAGTACGATTCGTTTAGTTGCTCGAACGAAACAGAGAATCGTACATTTGCCTAAATGGATACTTAGTTCTGTCAAGTAAGTGCATTGTCCGTTCATATTTTACTATTCTGTTTAGTCAGTTGAACTATTATTTTAGTCCCGCCAACTATTAATGTCCCTCCGTCTGAAAACATACTTTTTTCGTGCATATTTTTACTCTCTCTGGACATCACTTTGCAAATAAAAAACATTTTTCATTTAGATGTTCAAAATATCAGCGCTTAACTCAATAAAGCAGCATATATAATATTGGGCAAGGGAATAAGTTTCCGCTGTTTTCGAATAGATGTCCTAAAAAATACTATTTTTGATTTCGCTGAGGTACATTTCTCGGAATTGAAAGGTGCATGGGTAGGCTCTCGAACGCAGTAGTCGACATTCGTTTGAAACGTGAACAGCAAATTTTAAAGAAAAGTGCTGCTGAAACATATCGAATAATGCTCAGTGTTTACGGTGATCATTCTCCGTTTGAGACGACTTGCAGAGAGTGGTTTAGGCGATTTCAAGATGGCAATTTCGATGTTACGGATAAAAAACGTAAGGGGGCACCGAAAAAATTCGAAGATGGACAACTACGGGAATTACTAGATGAAGATTCAAGTCGAAGCCCAGAAGAATTGTCGGAGGAATTGAATGTTGACAAATCTACCATCGGTAAACGCCTGCACGCCATGGGAATGGTCCAAAAAGCCGGAACTTGGGTGCCACATAGACTGAGAGAAAGAGGAACAGTAAAAGACGTTTGGTGACGAGCGAGATGCTTCTCGAAAGACAAAAAAGAAAGAGTTTTCTGCATCGCATTATCACGGGGGATGAGAAATGGATCTACTACGATAACTCTAAGCGACCGAAACATTGGGTGATGCCAGGTGAACCAGGTCCATCGACGCCAAAACGGAGTATTCACGCTTCAAAAGTTATGTTGTGCATCTGGTGGGATCAGAGTGGTGTCATTTATTAAGAACTCTTGAAACCGTCCGAAACAATCACTGGGGATGTTTACCGACTACAACTCATCCGTCTGAATCGAGCTTTGAAGGAAAAAAAAACGGCCGGAATGGAACGATAGACACGATCGGATCATTTTGCTGCATGACAACGCAAGACCGCACATAGCCAAGGCGGTAAAAAAATATTTGGAAGTAGTAAAATGGGAAATCTTGTCCCACCCGCCGTATTCCGCAGACATTGCCCCTTCGGATTTCCATTTGTTCCGATGCATGCAATCGGCCCTTACTGCAGAACGGTTCACTTCTTATAAAAATATCATAAAATGGCTTGATGAGTGGATCAAATCAAAAGAACCAGAATTTTTTCTCCGAGGAATCCGTTTACTACCTGAGAGATGGGAAAAAGTAATCGCTTCCAATGGTGCATACTTTGAATAAAGTAACTATATTTTTCATTGTTCAAATAAGCAACAATCTTCATTCAAAAAACAGTGGAAACTTATTCCCATACCCAATAAATACAACTCCATTTCTTCATTCATGAAAAAATTACTGCGGAAACACATCGTATACTACATAGTCGAAATTCACCGTGATCAATCTCCATCTACACACAGAGAAAAACCTATTAAAATTGACTAAATATTTAGTCTTATACGAACCTTATAAAGTTTTTACCCATATTCACTAAAATATTTAGTCAAATTCATAAAAAGATGGTCGATATGAGTAAATTTTTGGGTCGATTAGAGGAAAAACTTTTTTTGGTTCGTATTTGACTTGAGATTTTTCTGAGTATACAGAACACTTAAAATTGGTACCAAACGGTTGAAAGATAATCAAAAATTATAATTTCAAAAACAAAATATCGCGTTATGAAAATTCTACGTTGAACAATTTTTTTAAAGACATATTTTTTGAATCACGCACAATCGATTTATGCTTATGAGGTCAAATTGCAGCACGAAAATGACTAGAACATCGTAAGGTTTCATTCAATTCCATAATTTTTCTTATCGATTAAGTTAAAACTACTAGTTTTTTTCTCGATGTGGCTTAGTTACTTTGCTCGAATCCCAGAGTCATGGAGTCGATCGCGGGCTGCTGCAGGCTGGTCGGCCGAGTTGAGGCTAAGCGAGGGTGTTAACCTTCCCCCGGCTCACCTGCGAGAGCTACTTATCTCTATGATAGTACTGCACCACGCCATCATCTTCCGCATTCGCAAACGCTTTCATCGATTATCAACACTTTTTTCTCTACTATCCTCTCGCGTGTGTGTACACGTCTCCCATGTTCCTGCGATCTTTTTCCTCTCCCACGAAGTACATTTTTATCATCCTTCCACAGACTACGATAGGAACTGTTCCACAACAGTAAAAGTAGGGGAGAGTAGAACTACTTGTATAATTTTTTTTTTTTTTGAACGCATATTGCAAAATAAATGGATGCACAATCAGAAGTTGCATATTTCTTTCCCTGCACAAACAATTTTTCAGCAATAATATTCTGCACAGTTCAATACCTGTACCAAAGATTGTCGCGTCAAAATTTCTTGCACAACTGATTTTTGTTCATCCATGCGATGCATAAAGCATGATGCTCAACAGGATCAATGTACAAAAAATTTTCACTCGAATGAAATGACACCAAGCCGTTCTTTTCTCGTTGTAAAATAGTTGAAAATATTGAATCTTCAATATTCTTGATACACTGATTGCGAGAGAAATTTTCGTCCATGGCTACCTATCAAATGTAGTAAACGAACGTCACAAATAATTTTGTATGATGGAAGCTACCTTGAAGAATTTGTAAACCTTACTAATTCATGTTTGTTATCATAAAAAAAAACTTCGTCTGCCCGGACTTGCACCCTCTACTTTTAAGTTTATAGTGTCTTACCACTACGCTACATGCTAGAATCTTATTTATGATGTCGAAAAAAAGCTTCGTAAGTAGCCTTTTATTTCATAACGAATATCTTTTAGTAGGTAGCACTAAAGACATTTTGTAAAGTCAGTTTGACTCTGTTAGTTATATACCTACAGATATGTATATAGGCCCTATTAAAAAAATTTGTTAAGCCAGTTAGTTACATTAACCAACAAACGTGTGTTAGCTTGACGAATTTTTTTGTATCGCTCACTAAAAATGCACACTTGTGACGCATTTTTAAACGGGTTTATCAACATTTCTGCCAGTGTACAGAACCGATCTAATTTTTCCCTTATACGAATTTTGTTTTTGATGAAAACTTTTTCATGCAGTTTCGAATTTCTCTAATTTATATTGACATCATCTTACATTAAACTTGATTATAAGGATTTGTGTTTTCCTATTGAACCGAAGATTATTAGGATTCATGTTTCATGAGACTGATATGCGGTATGAAATTATAAAAAGCATTGACATGAAATCGAATTTTGCAATGAAAAAAGCGGTGGGAAAAAAACCAACAGCAATGGCAATGATAATAATGTTAACGACGCCGATTACGATGCACGAGAGCCGCGACAGCGTTCGCTCGAGATGCAAATTCTATATTGAAAACTCGTCTGTTACGTGCGTGACACATATATTTGTTAGAGGCGTATTAGACACGGATATTTATCTAAATCGCGTCAACAGTTCACTTGAAGAATATGAAATACTAGAAATGTGAGATTTCAAAACGTGCAGCATCAGTCGGAAATTTACGTGTGATTTCAATTGTTAAAAAAGTCTTTCTTTTTAAATATTTCGATGAAAGAGGAAAGATTTTTCAAACAATACATCCTGATTTCAGTGATTACATGGAAGATGAAAATTCGATCGGTGCGACTGACATTTTCAATGATGCCTATTCCAACCCAAATGCACTGAAAAAAATTGGTGATAGCTACCCTAACTGTATTCATGCTGTTGAGGGAATTATAGTTGAAGTAACTGAAAATACAGTTACGACAACTGCAATTAAAGGTATTCTAAGTTTGCAGTCTGCAGTTGAAGCTTAACCATAAATTCACAGTTCGTTTTGGAACCTACACTTTTTTTATAGTCGGTGCAATCGTAAATTCAAGTTGCTACTCGAATAGTCGTACAGGTATGCGAGCTTTTCGAGAGACAGTTGTTGCACCTTTTTAAAAGATACGCGAGGCAACTTCGATATCCTGTAGAAAATCACATAAAATTAAAAGCTAAAACATGAAAAGAAGCGTGACAGCGAGTTGCCGTTTTTGTCTCGAGGAGGAAAAGTAAGTCATTCATTTTGAACTTTTAATGTTATTTTACTTGATAAAGTGGCTTACTGTGAAACAATATTCATGCACGTAAATGCTTTTCTTTAAATCGCGCGCGCTCGAACTCGCTGATACGTTCCACCCATACATATGGATTGAACTTGAAAAAAGTTGCTGACTACTGTATTTTCCAACCGCAGTTTCGACTAAATTTTCGAGAAAAAAGGTACAAAATATTAAAAATTGACATATTTATTTTGTAAAAAAAAACTTTTGCAATGACGAAATAGCGTACTTTTGTAATATTAGGACGATTTGTCGTTGCTGTCAACTTTTTTTCTTAACCTCACTTTGCGACAAAAATGAACAAACTTTCCAACTGTAGTTTTATAGTAGATGCAACTTTAACCTTTTCTTAAAAAGCATCGTACACCATACGCATTGTAAGTCCAACTGTAATTTTATAGTGAATGCAAGTTTAAACTTTCCTCGGGAAGCATGCAGAACCGTAGTTGGAGTAACAATAACTGTGCTGGTTGGTGCTGGAACGAACTACGTATTTACTGTGGGGATAACAATATTTTTACAGTTGGACAGTCAATATTTTTCTCTCAGTGTGCTACAATCATATAATAGTTGTATAATTACAAATTAAATGAGTAATTTTAGAAAATTTTCACGTGCTATCAGGCGTTTAGGGAAATAAGTGATTAGATCTGGAGTAGGTAATTACATGATGCTCGAACGCGCCGCATAAGGATCTGAGAAAGAAGGGGACGAAGAAGAAGAAAAGAGTTGAAGAAATACGATTAAAAAGTGAAGAAAACACGAGGAGATGTTGAGAACCTCTGTATCGTGTACCGGTTGTTCCACTCATGGAATGCGGACTCGCGACGAATCTGTAGCTCCGTGTGTGCTCCTGCAACAAACTGCAAGTACACCGAGAAAATATCGTTTTGAAGGGAAAAGAAAGTCCCTCGAGTTGAGAACCCTCGAATACGAGTCATCCTTTATGTAAAAGGACGCCCGTTTTACAGGGAGAGGAAAAGTTTCCACGGAGGATGAATATGACTCCGAGTCATCTAAAAAAACATTTAGATTATGGATAGCAATTCTGACATATAAAATTCAGGATTTCTGAAAGATTTTGCAATGGGCTTTTAAAAAACGTCATGAAAAATCGGAAATCTTCGAAGGGGGTAAACAATGAAGGCTTCTAAGCCGGCAAATGATTCCAAGCGTGCTTGTACCGTTGCTTTCTTCGGGAAGCGATCGACATGTACCCGAGGGGAAAAAAGAAAAGGACGAGTAAGAAAAACGAAGCAGCGCTGTGGACAAAGAGAGAAAGAGAGAGGAATAATCAGCGAATAGAGCGCCGATAAGAACAATCGGAGGAAGTCGTAAATATGCAAATATGCAAACGCGTGAATCTGCCCCGGGTAAAAAACTGTCCGCTTCGAAAAAAGGCAGTTGCGTTGACGCGCGCAGGTGCTCTCGAGCTTTCGAGCTTTTATACGGTTTGACCGAAAACGTGGCCTCCTTTTTATAGTGACTTTTGATTCATAAAAATCGGCTTGGTAGTTTATGCGGCGTCTGAATCGCAGCAGATGGAAAAGAAAGATGGTTTGAAGATATTTTCAGCAGTTTAAGTTTCTGGATGCCCGCTCAGGCTTAATTAGTATAAAATGACTAATAATTAGCTAAAAATCGCGAATCTTAAAAGTACTTGAATTTCGAACGTTTAGGAAACAAACAAAATAAAAATAATTACTTCTTCTTTTCTATCCTAGAAAAAAGTGTAATAAAATACAAGAACGTTCGATAGTGTTTGCTGAAAATAAATTTTTTAATACTTTAACTATAAAGAGTCATGGAAATAATAGTTTTTTGTTTTAAAAAAAGTGTTTATTCAGTCAAATTTCGTAGAATCATTTTTTACATGTGTCCACCGAATGAACAAAGGCAGATCATATTTCTTAACGCTATGTTAACGATATGTTTTCGTCGATGTATTATATAGTTACATTTCATAAATTTCATGACTATAGAAATGAAAAGCTGCCCGAGAGCAGAAAAAAAAACCTTCTGTCTGTTTTTCGAATTGTGTTTTCGAATTTACTTATAAAACACAAAAAACAATCATGTGAATAATAGTTTTGGTAATTTAGTTCATTTTTGAACGTTTGGAACTTGAAAAACATGAACTTTGCAGCAATTTTTATACTCCACGAATTTAAAGATTTAATTAATGGTAATAGCGAGGAGTCGTATTTTTTCCAAGTTTTACTGAAGCAATGAATAATTGCTAATTAAAATGTCAATGCTCGATTTCTCTGCTTATATAATTAATAAGTGACAAATTTCTTCAGCATAGATTTCGCTATTATACAACTTTTTATCTGACTTTCCAAATACTCGTATTTTTCCTAAGAGAATGTAAATAATTTTTTTATCTTTATCTTGGGATCAACAAATATACCGAACATTTTTTTGGGTGTGCTTGTTTACAGATTTCCTGAAAAAAAAAAAAAAAAAAAAAAAAAACAGATTTCTGAAGGTTCTGACTTTTAGGTTTTGATTCAAGCTTAAGTCAGATATTTAACAAAAACAATTCGCAACGCTAAATCAACGAATTTTAGAATATTTATTAATAAATTTTTAAAGTTAATTTAAATGCATTGCATAATATTTTCAATTTTTATAAATTTTTTTTGGTTTTCATAAAACTGATAACTATTGAACTTTCATTCCATGAAATGTCTTCTGCACTTTTTTGAAGTTTCCCTACCAACAAAATATCTTAAGAATGAAAAATTTTATGAAAGCTTTTTTTCGCCGGAAATTTGATTGCAACTTTTGGTTTCAGAAAATGTTACTCGAGCGCTGAACGTGAGAGTGCGTGCAATGGCGGAAGGAACGTGCGATTTGCGAGTTTAGAAAAGGCTTTCTCATCGAAATGTAAGTGAAAATCAGAGTGTTCTAATTCACGGTGAATTTCTGCCAAACGTGGAATGAAATTGCACTTTGTATGTAAGGAATTGATACAAGTTAACTACTTAAAAACGAATTGTTAGAAACTTGAAAATTTTAGGGAATGTTGGGAATTTCCAGAAATTTTTCTGTACTCTAAGAAGCTTTGAAATATCGAAATTTTTTTTTCGAATTTCTTAATCAAGCATGAACTTGACTGATTTTTATTGATATTTTAGAAGAACAAAAAATTGTTCAGAGACACGTCGTAAATTTATATTTATAAATCAATTTATAAATAGCAAATAAAGATAAATTAGGGAAACGAAAGGTATATGAAAAAATTCGAAAAATTTCCTTAGAATTTTTGAGATTGATATACCAGGACGCATTCAAAAAAATTTTTCGGGAGAGGTTTGCCGATAATGGGCCATTTGAAAGCAACGGAGAGGATAATTGAACACTTTTTATGAGATCGATATGACCAGAGCGAGTGTTTATATGCATTTGCATATTGCACTTTTTTGCATAATTTGACATTTCGAGCCTATCATGCATATAGAAGTACATACATGCATATTGCACGTATTATGTATACGTCACAAATTCGTGCATCGCGAATATATATTCAATAGCAAATTCACACGTATGATTCGATTGTTTTTTGTTTATCTTTGATCATTATTGCCGGGATCTTCGTTTGAATCGTTCGGAATTGAAAGTAACAATAGACACAGAAAAAGAGTCTGTCCAGCAATTTTTGAGTACAAAAATACCCTTGTGTTTTTCGTATCGATCGAATATTGATATTTTGCACTTATTGCAATTCAACGGCTATAGCAACGAAACGGTTCAAAATGAAACAACATATGGCGACATTAAAACACCAAGAAGCAGCAACCAAAGACAGAAAAACCTGTCAAACTCTGATTTCTAATGAGTATAAACAGCGTTCTTCAATAAATCCTTTTAATTTCGATTTGTGCAAAGCGTTCATCGAAGCAAATATTACATCGAAACAAATGATGCATACTTTCATGTATATTTGGAAACATTTTGTGCTTTATGAGCTTATAATGCACATTTTTCGCGCATATCATCGTGCATATAACGACGTTACTTCGTGCATATCAATGCGCTAAAACCATACTTTTTTCGTGCATATTTTTACTCACTCCGCATATGACACAAGAAAATATTTTTTTCTCCAAGATATGACGGTGGCTTGTAACAGTCGAGGGATGGTGTTTCTAATGCACAAGTTTTACTTTCAAAAGATGCAATCACTTGCGACAGTGAGATGAAAAAGGCGGTAACGGAAACAACAGAAATTTCGACTTTCAGAATGAAACACTCATATATTTTAATGTCAAAAGTTTCATTTCAAGTGTATTTACTGAAAAAATTGATTTCCTCAAATTTCGGGAGTAGTTCCACCCCAACCCCCCGCCACATTCGCCACTGTTTGTCCATATAAAATACGTCCATACAACATGGAAGATCATCGTGCATGGTCACGAAGAAAATCGAAAAGAAAGGAAGATCCGCGAGATGTATTATATTATAAGATTATGTATAGGTAGTGCCGGAGCTCGGGTTCGTGACTGTAATCGGCGAGAGGCTGCAGAGATCGAAACTCGCTTGAAAAGTAGCCATTACCTTAATTATTAGCCTATGGTTGCGCTCGTGTACGTGTGTATGAGTGTCCCTCCCGTGTACGTACAAGGGCACAACGAGTCGTCACCGAGGAAATGTGTGTATAGGCAAGGCAAGGCAAAAACTAATTGGCCGTGCCTCGGAAAAAAGAGACCGCGCCGCCGTCTCTTACGTTTCTTTCGTCTCATTTCTCGCATGCTATAATATACAGCACAGGCACACGCTGCAATCCCAACTTGATTGGACCAAGTTGTGTGTACACTCTTACCTTGGAATATTGCTCATTTAATCGCCTTTAATTCCGAACTTTTTCTGTTTGTAATTAAGGTTAAGTTCGTCTACTTTTTAGGCCTCATTTTTACCCGAACTTTTCCAATGGATTAAAAGAAAACTACTCAAGATTTGTCGATGCGGTTTTTTTCTAGTTGTAGGTTTACTCTTGAAAAATTATACATATATATTCATATTCGATTATTCCCACCCCCTTGGCTAAAACACGTGGCTTCCGTCGAAATCGTATAGACAGATGGTGTGATCGGCTTTGCGAGTTTAGAGTGTCTGAAAATTGAACAACCAAACATTTTTTTATTTGTTATTACTTCGATCAAAAGTTGACACAAGCTTTTTGCGATATTTTGTTTAGTTAAGTAAATAAATAAATAAATAGTGGCGAAAATCCATGACAAAAACGATACTTTTTATTTACAAGAATAAACCTACAACTAGAGAAAAACCGCATTGAAAAATCTTGAGTAGTTTTCTTTTAATCCATTGGAAAAGTTCGGGTAAAAACGAGGCCTAAAAAGTAGACGACCCCCTTAATAGGTGTTTCGGTTAATAATGTCGATTTTTCCCGGCAAATTGAAGCATTTATTTTCATATCAAAATTACGTACCTTAGTAATCAAAGTATTGTCCATCGTGAGATATGACCTTTTCCCATCTTTCTGTCAAAGAATGGATTCCGTGCCAAAAGAACTGTTCGTTTTTTGAGGCCAACCATTCATCAAGCCCAATTTTCACTTCTTCGTAAGAATGAAATTTTCGCTTTCAAAGTCCGTGTCTGCATTGATCGGAATAAGTGGTAGTCCGAAGGGGCCAAGTCCGGTGAATATGGCGGGTGGGATAGGGCGTCCCATTTAATGCTTTCCAGGTAGTTTTTAACACATTTCGCAACATGGGGCCGAGCATTGTCATGTTGAAAAATGACTTTATCGTGTCTCTGGGCAGCATATTCTGGTCGTTTTCCCTTCAATGCTTGGTTCAATTTTATTAATTGTTATTGATTATCTTTCGCCAGGTTTCAACGGTTCATAATACACAGCAAAGCCTTCTTTCCATGTATGTTGCGCACTGGTTGGGATGTTGAAGGTTGACCTGGGTCTGTCCATGATTTTCTGCGCTTTGGGTTTTCAAAATAAATCCACTTTTCATCACCTGTCACAACTCGATGCAAAAAACCTTCACTTTTTTGTCTAGCAAGCAAAATTTCACAAGTGGTTTTTCGCCTTTCAATGTCTCTTTCCTTTAATTCATACGGCACCCATTTTCCTTCCGTCTGGATCTTTCCCAATGCGCGTAGACGTTCAGAAATAGTCGATTGGGCAACATTCAATGCTTCCGCTAATTGTTTCGAAGTTTGAGTTGAGTCTTCATCTAATAATGCTGGCAAATCTGGATCTTCGCATTTTTTAGGTTGACCAGAGCGCTCCTTGTGTTTTATATCAAAATCACCACTTTTGAAGCGTTGAAACCATCGTTCACAAGTTTTTTGGGTTAGGGCATGTTCCCCATAAGCTTCAACTAACAATCGATAACTTTCAGCAGCCGTTTTTTTTTAAATGGAAGAAGGTTATTAAACTTCCCCGCAAAACGTCTTTTCCTGGTACGAAATTCGACATTTTCGAAGCGATGGAAAACTACTTGTTTTGGACAATGACAATTCGAAACAAACTAGCTTTAAATGGCATTTGTTCACACTCAAAAACATCGGAACCATCGATCTAATTTCCACATGGTTGCCAAATCCATAGATCAGTAGAATGAAATAAGAACAATTAAATTTCAGTTTCGAAAAACGCATGAAAAGCAGGCCTGAGAACGTATACAGCTCACATCCTGTTTCTTCATTCCTACAAAATTTCTCTTCTTATCAGTCTGCTCCAGATTGACGAGCGCCTTCGACGTATCTCAACGCGCATTATCGCACTTACGAAAACTCGCGTTATCTCTCGTTTTTTTATGCTTCTTTTTCTCCTCCGTCTCCTTTCTCTCTTGCTCCGATTTTATCGTCCCCCTTATCGTAATTCATTTGCAACGATCGTTTATCATATTTTTCCATTGAGAAAACGCAGGAAAGAGATACGTCAGAGACAAATGGTTGGAGCTTTATAGAATAATTCAAAAAGTTGTTCATTCTTTCATTATACTTTAGAAAAATTGAAAAAGAAGTAGAATTTTCTTTTTGGTGTCTATTTTTCGCGAGTTGAATTGAAATCGTCGATTTTTTGAAATATGCGTTTTATGAAAGTTGAACCTAAAAAGTCGAAGAATTTAGATTCTATTTCAGTCTTTTTCAAAGCTTCATTGGTAATTTTTTAAATTTGTTATTTAAAATTGAATTTTGCAGAAAATTTCTTACAATAAGTCGTCTTGATGAATAGAAAGCTTTTTGTGAGGAGTTTAAATAATATATGTTTTTCTTTTATTCTTCGAAGTTGTGGAATCACCTTACAAAAATATACATATCACAGGCTTTCAAATTTTAAAAAACTACGGATGGACATTAATTTTTTCAAATTTGTTCTTCTTTTCATTGATTTTATACAAAAGTTAAATCCGTGGAAGTTGACACTAAATTTTTCATTTCCAAATTCTTTAATGTATTTGTATTTCACCTCGAAATTTTTATCTATGCATTATTGAGAATCTGCAAATATTTCTCAAAAAAGGACAAAATTTTTTCACTGTTTTATTTATTTTATATTATTTTCAAGAAGCTATATGAGTCATTTATAATTTTTAAAGGAAACCATTTTTCGAAAGTAGTCTATATTTTCGAAATTTGAATTATATTTTCATTTTTGTTTGCTTGTCCTTTTTTATATATATATATATATATATCTATGAGTGTTGCTCTCGTTTTAAAAATAAAATGTTAAAAACTACTAGTTACTTATGATTTTGAAACATTTTTTTAATCATTATAGACTATTATTTATCGATTCTGCAGTTCTTTTGTTGATCATTGTCTTTAATACTTACTAAAAGCAAAAGTTATGAACAATAGTCAATTTCACAGATCTGTTAAATAAATTAAAGGTTTCGGCAACTTCAAAGAATCTCAAGTCTTCAAAATTACTTTGTAGTTCCTGTCTATGCAAATTGATATTTACTTATGGGAAAATTATCTTACTTCCATGTTCTACTGCTCAAGATAAAATCTAATGAATATTCTAATATTTAAATCTTGAAAGGTCGAAATCCTAATTCAAGTTCGTTTCGTTTTTAGAGCAAAGTATGAATCCCCGAGAAAAAACGATGCGATTCATAATGTATATTTCATGATTTATATTTCGATATTTTAATCATAAAACTTACATATTAACAACGCATTCCAATTTGTGTATTTATGGATTATGAAACTTCAGTTTATAATCTTCCAAATCAAAATTTTAGAAGGTGCGATTTTCAATTTTAAACGTTAAATTTCTAAGAACACACTCTTAAGAATTATTATTATCATTACTAAAAAAATTTGTGAATATGTATTCACTTATGTTTTAATATTATAATAGTAATTATGATTATATATTAATACAATAGATATAAAAATGACAAATATATAAATAAACAATAATGATAATAATAAAAATAATAATAATCGATAATGAATACAATAATATATTTATAATTCATAATTTATAAAAATAATAATTATGATTTCAATCATTGTCATTGCTATTTGAATACATTTAAAATTAATAAAAATTTTTAAGTTACAATAACTCCCGATTCTTTTGAACTAATGTTAATCAAAAATTGAATAAGCATCTAAAAAAATTTTTATCAATGAGTTCATAGATCTTTGAATTCTCATGAATCCTTTTTAAAAAATTTGATATTAATTAATACATTTCTGCTGCTATGTAGACCTGAAAAAAATCTAGACTATTTTTCCAAGTTTGCTTCTAAATAATGATTTTCCCTGAATTCGTAAGAATTTTCTACCACACCGCAAACTTGGATTCTCTCACACTTAATTTTTTTGCACCTGTAATCTCTTGCTGACTTTGACTCGTTTATTCTTGCTTTTCTGATTTTGCACCCTCGATAACGTGACTGATAAAAGAAAGATAGTAACCCCTTGAATGCAAAAAAATACGAGTTTTATTTGTATATTATATGTATTTATTATTTTTGAAAAAATGACCAAATTTTGATCGTGTTTCAGTTATAGAAAGTTTGAATAATGATTGGTTCCAACCTGATTCTTGCCGATCACAATTTTTTGATGAAGAGAATCTTTGTTATCATCCTGGTGAAGACCCAATTAGAAGGTCGAAATATCGATGGAATAAATATATTGAAGACAGAAATTGAATGTCGCTCTGAAAGATCATTTTAGACCTTTCATGTATTTGAATTTACGAAAAACGGAGCATACAGATAATTGAAGTTATAAAATACGAGTTTCGTCGATTCGATTCGTTTTACGTGAGCAAGAAATTCCGAGTTTTGAGTGTATTCGCGTAGTTTTTATGAATCTCTTCGTCCGCTTTCACCCTCACTTTTATTTTATCTCTGGCATCGTCGTAATTCATTTGCAACGGTCGTTTATTATAATTTTCCAATGGGAAAACGCGGGAAAAAGGGACGTGGAATAAGTAGAAGAAGAGGAGATGGACCGATAACATTGATCGAGGATGAGGGCAAAACCGGCGGCGCGATTTGTTCCGTCTCCGCCTCGATCGGCGAAACCGATTCCGCACCGAGATCGGGCCTTAATCTGATGTACAAGGGCCCTTTTTCCGCGAGATCCTATCTACGCCACGCGAACTCTCTAAGCTCTCATACTCCTGGCCCCTTTTGTTTACCTTGTCTCGGAAAATATCGGGAGAAGAAGGAGATAAAGTTTTTTTAGAATGGTAATGGCATTGTCGAAAGATGTGGGATTGATATAGTTTGAGCGAGTGAATTTGATGGTAACGAATTATTTGATAGTACTAAGATGACTTCGAGGGCGTTTTTTAGTCTTCCTTCATTTCAACCGGTTTCCGTTCTATGTGTATCGAAACGCAGAAATCCTTATCCTGCACTGAAACGTGTATCCAATATGTGTAGTAAGATAACTATAAAAGTAGACCTAACATCGTTTCATCATATCCAAATTTTGACAAATAAAAAAACAACTTGTAAAAATTTAAAAAAATGGAAAAATATAAAATACTGCAACTGTAGTTTTTTTACCCAAAAATCACGAAAATAGTATTTTTAATAACTTTCGACTAATATAATAGTGGTTTGACCTACAAATGACAACAATAATAGTAGCTTGACCTTCAAATGTCCACTATGATAGTAGCTTGACCTATTGTTAAGTTAGGTTAGTAGCTTGACCTATAGTTGAGTTAGGTTAGGTTAGGCTAGGTTTTTCAAATAATTACGTGTAATTAATTGATCCAAGACAAAAGATTTGTTTAAGATGAACAAAATTAAATTTTTAACTGATCAAAAACTTAAAAAATACTGTATTTGAGATTACGCATGTTTATGTTTAGAATAATACGACGATAATGATGCGAAATTATGATAATGTAGGCAGGGGCGCACACAGAAAAAATGTTTGGGAGGGGGTTCCCGAAAATAGTTAGGAATTTCAAAATATTCACATACACTCGTTGCTGAATCGAACAAGCAGCCCGGGACCGTGACCCTCGTTGCGCCGAGGTGCGTGAAGGGCTCCCACTCTCGAGCAGACTGCGCGGAACGAGATGCGCGAGAGTCAGTCGCAGCTCGACCGTCGAACGCGTCGGATCATAAGAAAGCCATAGCTTTCTAGCTATGGCCATTGCGGGACGCGCGGGAGGAGGGAGAAAGGACTTCTCGCCTGTTCCCTCCCCATCGCCACAGGCCATGGGTGAGTGTGAGGGGCACTCGTTCCCTCGAAATTTACAAGCTCATTCGCTTGGCTTGCTTGTTCGATTTAGCAACGAGTGTAGTAAATTTTCTATATACAATTTTTTTCGTGACAAGTTATTAAATATCACAAATGGAAGGCCGTTCAATTCGATGTTTCAGATTAAGTTGAAAATTGAGGTTTGGAAATGGGATTTACGTTTTATTTTTCATAGATTTCATTCGAAAATTCATAACTTTCGCAAAGCTTATGATAAATGTTTAAAACTTGGCATAGTTTGAGTGTGTAATGTTGCGTTCAAGACCAAATTTTTCTGGATTTTTCTATCGCTGATATCTAAGTTGTACAAGCACCGAAAACCTACATGTTTGCCTTTTTTCGGTGCTTGCAAAACATATATAGCAGCGATAGAAAAATCCAGAAAAATTGGTCCTTTAACGTAACATTATACACTTAAACCATGCTAAATTTCAAACACATATCATAAGTTTTGCACAAGTTATGAATTTTTGAACAAAATGTATGAATAACTACATGTAAAACTTATTTGAAATTTGAGTCGTTTTGTGGCATGTGTTAATCCTGTCCGATTTGCATCAAATTTTACAAAAATTTTTTTTCAATACCTTGATTGATTCTAAGCCCCAGAACGAAGAAAATTCCGACATCGCCAAAATAAGTGACTCCCTAATACATATAAATCTCAATGTTCGTTCAACAGGTTTTTTTGCGACTTTTTAACTTTCTAAATTATGCTGAACCTTGAAATATAAATTCCTCAAAATTTTCAGGTTTGTTCGCGTTTTCAACTAAAAAAATTAATTTTCCTGAATTTTAGTGGGGTTTTGCCCCCCAGAACACTCCCACCCTCTGTTTTTAATAATGAATGTAAGTCATTTCGCATTTTATCGACAAAAATTTTAGGAATAAATCTTTCAGCGTACATTTTCTCTAAATCTGGAATTTTTTACTGCCTTCTTTTTTATTTATAGAAAAATAAAATACAAAAGTTAAACCATAAAATAAATTTTTTAATAATACAGGGAAGAACGTCGCTTAAAGAGTAAAATTAAATAATTGTATTTCCTATCTTCCTAATCTGTCATACGAAAATCTTGAAAAAAATTTTTTCATTGAAAAAAAAAAACAAAACAAACAAAAGTCGTCGTTCATCTTGAAGTGTTTTATTTTTCATTTTTGATTGTTCAAATTTGTCATCGTCCGTTATATCGTAACAATTTCATAGTTTCTAAAGATTGTCGATTCCGCTCGTGACTCGACTCTTGTTTTTTTTTCAAATTCACTATTGAGATTTTTGAGACGATCGCTGGAACATGTTGTTCCATCGGCGCGCGATTCTATATCAGATTAGGGAATGACTGGTGATTGGTCAAGCGTTGGGTGAAATATCCCTTCCTTGAGAGAAGCTTTGCCAGTCGCGAAGCCGATTGATAATAACGTACTCGTAATAAACGCGATTTATTAATGACTCGGGCGAACTCCCGGGGCCTCTGAATGAAATCTCGTATTCGCGATCGAGAGTCCTTAGCCGGCTCGCGCGCGTTTCGGTCGTCATTTCCCGTGAATTTTTGCAATAACAATTTCCCTGTCGTTGAGATTTTAAAGTGTACAAATTCGTGATCAATAGTGTTATTGTGATTGTTCGGGATTTTTTTTGCAGGTAAATTGTTTGTATTTTTGTTGGTTTAAGTGCTTGTGTTCCGAAAATGTTTTGGATGGTAAAGCATCACTTTAAAAATGTTATTTGACACAGGGAAAAGTTTGGAATGGTTCCCGATAATGATTGTAACAAAAATTTGTTTTTCTTGTCAGGATTTGAAATTTGGAAATAATTCAGAAATGTCTCGTGGCGATGCTGACGTGATGTTGACGTTGTAGAAAAAAAATAAATAACAATATGTAAACGGAAATAAAGGATTAAAAATTGGAATTTTTTCATTTTGAGTTCTTAATCGACAAAAATATTAGCCGGTTTTTTAATTTTCATTCGAACCTGTAAATATACAACATTTTTTTCTCTGTTCCAAATATTCGAAATTTGGTTTGGGAATAAGTTATCTTCACTGTTTTTCCATGCAAAGTAAATTAATTGAATAAAAATAAAAAATAAATTAATGATCGTATGATCTAACGTAAACTTGTTTTTTTATATAGTCAACAAACAAAACACCTCTCGAAGAATTTCATGGTTACGCCTCTGGTAATTGCGTTTTCTGAAGGTGAATAATCTATTATTTGTTGCTTGGTTGTTGCTAGTGTCTTTCACTTTTCCGCACTTGTTTACGACCGTGGATTTATCGGTCGCGAAAAAAATCGCGATAGCGCGAATGTCGATGGAGAAAGTTAAATTTGACGTAATGAAAGAACTTCGGGTGGGGGGGGGGGGGGGGCGTGTTTAATACTTTGTTGAAAATTACAGGATGAGGGCCAATTTTATTGAAATAACAAAGTAAATTTACTTTTCGAGAGAGAGAGAGAGAGATTTTTGAATATTTTAGGGCGCGATGATTTTAGAACTTCTGTCTTCCCATTTTAAGTTTTCATCAATAAGTTTCACCTTACAGGAATTAGATATAAAATATACTCGTGTGAAAAATTCGTTAATTTTCCTATGAATTTCTAAAATTTTTGCGTCTTCTAAGTAATTTTGGATCATTTTCGTGGAATTTTCATCCCAATTTATTGGGGATTTCCAACTTTCCTGTTTTTATTCATTTATTTTCGACAGCATTGCATCCAGCAAAGCCAAACAATTTTTTTATTTTCCGAACAAAGTAAATAACGAAATTCGATTTTCCAGATTTGTAAATCTGTGATTTTAACTGTCGATTATTATTATTATTTTTTTTTTTCAGTTACATGTATTCAGGGAATCCGAGAACACAATAAAGAGAATTACAGAATTGGAATTCTACAGTAAAAAACTTGGAAACTTTAAATCCTAGAGTACATAGAGTTCTACCAGATTCTGGAAGTAAACTTTTTATTTTTATTACTCTGAACTCTAAAACTATCCATTCAATGACATTTTCAGAATATTGAAATCAATGACTTTTGTGTATTTTTTTCAGTTTTTTTTTTTAGTATTTTCTGAGTTACGAGATCTTGAAAAAATCCATCATTTTTGATTATTTGTTCATGAACGCAATTTTCTTTCTGCAGTTAAAGCATGTACCTAAATATATGCGAAATATGATTCACTTATGTTGCTTTTTTTTTCGTGGAACAAAATCACCAAATAACCATTTTTTTTTTTTTTTTTTTTTTTTGACGCGCTGGAGTGAGTGCCCCCCTCAACTTTTTCCTTTGGTAGAAATGAAAATCCAATTTTTTCCGAATATGTCCATTTCTTAAATATTTGTTACTTGAGGCACATTATGAATAATTGCAACATGTTCTCTTCCCCCGCAAAAAAGAAGCGTTATACGCCAAACGATTATGGTATCCATAAATCAAAGAAACCCAACCACACATCGACACCTCAAAATAATCTTTATTCATATAGTACCATCGACCCGAACGACAATGTTGTTGCTCTGTAAAATTTATCATTGCCACCTTACCCTATAGGAAATCTTGGAATTCATGAATTGCAAACTATTACAACCGGCAGGGTAGATTCCGATTCTACCGGCCGATCATCCAGATCATTTTTTCGCGCGGAATTCAATTTCGAAAATTCCCTTATGTATTCTTTTGAATAATTACTAAAATCACATCGTTAGAGTTCAAGATTTATATGAATCTTTCATTATTGTAATCACTGAAATTACATTTAAGGGGTTACACCACTGTAGGGCTTTCGGAAAATTGAATTTTTTTTTCGGCTTAAAATGTGCTTTAGGGTCTTAAAAATAATATGTTAAAAGATAAAAGGTGTCAAAAATGTTTAAATCCCAAAAGCTACAATTTTTGCATGGAGATAGACGCAGAGCGCATAAAGATAGCAGGACGATCGTTGAGTGAAGGCGCAAAACGGGCTCGAATGAATTTGAAAAATATAAGATTGGCCAAACAAGAAGAAGATGTCGACGCAGAAGGACAATCGTATGGTTCGGGCATCGCAGATTGAAGGTACATGAAAAAAATAGAATTTTACGATACTAAAAAACTTTGAACGCGTTTTTCTCAAAGCCACTTTTTTCAAACTGGCCGGAAACATACCTCGTACAAATTTTTATCGATCAATTTGAAATTTTTGACATCATATTCAGAATCGTTTTCCCTAGGTCCGTACGTAGGATTTTTTTTTTTATAAACAATACAGTGACGATTTCGAACGTGAGATTGCATGTTTTTCGTTCAGAGGCACGCCATTTTGCGGAAAATCAATATATCAGAAAAATCCTACGTACCGATCTTGCTATTGCTCTATAGATTCGAATAAATTTTGGTTTTTGATTCCAGATCGAAAATTGCGGCAGCCACGTTTCCGGCCGTGGAGCCTTTCGAAAAAAAAGCGTCGGAGGGGAAATGCTGCACAGCCGTTGTTTTTTGATATAATTACTTGAAATAAATTGCATTTCGTTCTTTACGATATGTAAAATAAATCCCAGTTAACGGCATTTTGATTTGTTACTTCATTGCGCCAAAAAAAATGCCTATTTCTCCGTGCTCTACAGTGGTGTAACCCCTCAATAAATAATGTCAGAAAAATGTAAATTATATATTTCGCGCGAAGAAATGATCGGGCTGGTCAGCTGGTAGAACAGGGATCTAGCCTGCCGGTTGTAATAGTTTTGTAATTCATGAATTACAGACTATTTGGAAGCTTCCAATATCACTATTATTATCATTTCCAAGAATTGAAACGTCTCACGAAATTGTAAATTCAAATCTCGATTCGACTGTGATGCAAATTGCGCATACGTTATGATGGTAATGAGGCTCGGAAATATTCATTACAAAGCGAGGCTCCATTCACGTGTGAGAATAAAAATAGCTCATTTTTCTGATGTGTCGTCTTCGTTCCTTTTTTTTCACTCTTGCGGCTAGCGATATGACATTACTTGGAGTTGGGCAAAAAATGAAACGTAAATCACGTTTTTATCGGCGTTTCCCCATGATATTATGAGTTTTCTTTGAAAATTTACGTAAGCGAAGTGCGCTCGTTACGCGATCAGTCGCACGCGTGCGCACTCTCGTGCATGCAAATTGCACGTGTTTCGCGAGGATGACACGTGCGACGCGTTTGACCACGTGGGATCGGGAAATAAAAAAGGGAAACTCTTGGAAAATCCGAGAGACCACTGCCGGGAACGAGGATGGCAATCTTGATCGAGGAACTTATTTAGAAAATGGTTTTTTAATGGTTTATGCAATAATAAACAGAATTCAGAATTATCATGAAATCCTTCATAAAACCATTATTTTGTGTTCCCTAGATGTTAGTAATTATATTACGTTTTTGATAATTTTTTTATTATTACGAATTCCTTTGTTTTTTATGCTATAATAATTTTTTGTATGCGTATTCAAGGAGGCCTTTGAACCGCCAATACCCCCAGCCTACTTACCCGTAAAATCTTCATTTGCATATAAATTAAAGAGTGAATAAATTAAAGAGTTGCATGAAAAATTATAGATTATTATAATCTTTCGTAAAAGGTGTTCTCAAAATTTTTCTGGGAGGAATAGGATACTTTCTTAAAATATTTTACGAAAATAATTGGTGGAAAATGAATGAAAATGTTTGTTAATGAAGTATTTCTTGTTATTGCTGTTCTAGTGAGCACACTGGAAGATGGTTTTAGTCGTGAACGGGGTCCTCCAGGAGGAAGCTCCTGCGGACAGCAGGTCGCTCTACGCGGCCCACCCGGTCTATCGCGAGACTGCGGCCCAATTACACTCGATGCCCGCCAAATTAGTCGGTCCC
The DNA here is from genome assembly GCA_028476575.1 of Platygaster robiniae. Taxonomy (NCBI): domain Eukaryota; kingdom Metazoa; phylum Arthropoda; class Insecta; order Hymenoptera; family Platygastridae; genus Platygaster; species Platygaster robiniae. Next base: position 1,212,735 of record CM052027.1, read on the forward strand.
GTGGGCCTTCTCTACGTTCAACAAAGAGAAATGGCCGCGACTTTGCCTCATGACAGTGAGTTTCATTATTTTATATTGGTCTGACTAAAGTCCCTCTAAATGAAAGTCTGGACACGAGTATTTACGCCTGTAAGTGCAAGAGAGAACTCTCTATCCTGCTCACTCATGCTCTATCCTTTACTTTCCTACCTTTCCGAAAAATAAATGGCGGCGCTGTGACGTCATAGATACAATCATATGTTTTGGCAAACGCAAACAAATATATAAGCGGTATCAGCGTATGTATGTGAGCGCATGCAAAAAAAATGCGAAATATTTCGAAATGCCGTCTTGCTGTTACAATGAATGCAAGAAGAACAATCGAAGAGAAAAAATCTACATGGCTGTGCTTCCATCCGATGAACCACGAAGGCAAGTGTGGATTGAAAATCTGGGAAAACAAAATTGGACCCCGACAAAGAAGTCATTCGTCTGCGAGGTTAATACCTGTTATTGTCTTTATAACTAAAAATTTTCGTGAAAATTGCTATTTCCTGTGAGCATTAAAACAACATTTTATTTGTTTTAGGACGCAGAAAGGCAAAAAAGGTCCTCGGCAGCAAATCGATGGCCATGCACACTATGATAAAATAGTGTAATGATGTCTGTGTTTTTCTAAATAAATAAAAATTGAAAAAAATATACTGCAAGTTTTTTCATTGCATAATACTAATCCGCAGTCCTATTACATTTATAGTAACCGTTATAACATATATTTTTCAATTTTTCGTTATTAATCATCTCAGGTTTATTTCTACAAGCAATGGGCAATTGATAAAAATTTTCGTATGAAATTCGACAATTTCTGCAACACGATGAATTTCTACTATTTGAATAAACTTCATATTCCCGCTTTTTTTTAATTGGTGCTGCCATTTATTGCGCGCCAATGGCGGCGCCTGCCAGCACCAATCAAAAAGTTGCCACCTCGTGTCCAGACTTTCATTTACAGGTACTTTGGGTCTAACTAACGATTTTTAAAAAACAAGGGATCTTCTAACTTTTATATCATGCGATTTCTCAAATTATTAATTAAAATTTCTAAATTCTCTAGTGTTTTTCTTTCGCTCTTGAACTTAATATTTGAAAAAAAAAAAAAAAAAAAAATGGAAAGTAGTATGTTATTTGAAAATGTTTTTTTTCATATTCATAATTTTTGCTTCAGAAAACGTGAGCATTCTTGGTTCCGATGACGTCACCACGTGCGTTATTGTCGTAGTCAGGCATTCTGGTAAGTTATTTAGTTTTATTGATAAATTTTTTCATTTTTTTTGCTCCGGCGTTTTTTTAGAATACGGGTTCATTATAGAAAAATCTAGTTTTTGAATTTTTTTTACATATAATCATGATTTTGAAGGTTCAGGGGCTGTTGCCCTGGCGCATTTGGATGGTGCGGGGACGGAAGACGCCGCGACGTCGATGGTCCAAAGGGTCACGGAGTTGGCAATCGGCTTCCCAGAGGGACGCCTCGAGCTCCAACTCGTCGGTGGCTATTCCGACCCAAGAAGATACTCCGAGGAACTATTCTACAATATTCTTTGTACGTTTGAAAACGGATTACATACTTATCAAACAGGCCCTCTCACGGGTCACTGAAACGGTGGGATGCCAGTTGCGCCGTTTAGGTAAAAAGATTGTTCACGTAAAAAAAGGGGCTGTGCCGGAAATGGTCATCACTTCAGGAATGTGATAAGGATTTTCCTCCAGTATTTTACATTTTTTGGTTCTTGGGGGAAAAAGGTATGAAATATGTTTTTGAATATTATTTCGCTTTCTTTTTTCAAACATCGGCACTTGAAAAAATATATACTGTATTGACAATCATATGATTTTCATTTTCAGAATCGAAACGGATTTTTAGCGAAAAGCGAAATAATTTGGGTTAGTTGCGGCTCTTTAGAAACTCAAAATTCTGTTTACAATATTATGATGATCTTGAAAAGAATGGGAATGTGAAAAGAAATATGCGTTATTTTAATTTTCATAGCCAAAACGGATTTTTAGCGAAAAGCGAAATTATTTGGGTTAGTTGCGGCTCTTTAGAAACTCAAAATTCTGTTTACAATATTATGATGATCTTGAAAAGAATGGGAATGAAAAGGAATATGCATTATTTTGATTTTCATGATCGAAACGACTGTTTACAATATTATGATGATCTTGAAAAGAATGGGAATGTGAAAAGAAATATGCGTTATTTTAATTTTCATAGCCAAAACGGATTTTTAGCGAAAAGCGAAATTATTTGGGTTAGTTGCGGCTCTTTAGAAACTCAAAATTCTGTTTACAATATTATGATGATCTTGAAAAGAATGGGAATGTGAAAAGAAATATGCGTTATTTTGATTTTCATGATCGAAACGACTGTTTACAATATTATGATGATCCATATTGTTAATAATTTTTCACTGGCACAGTCCCAAGTCAAAAAAGAATACAACTTTTCCAGTCAGAAAATCTCTCTCTCTTTATTGTGTAAGACACAACGTTCACGTGCCTTCGATTTTATGAGTTTTTGGCTTTTATGATTCAGTCATGGTTTGGACGTTCAGTTGAGGATTACTGTGAAAGTTCGATTTCCTCCAATTTCGATTGTATTAACTTTTGATAAGTTTGTCATGAGCTGCATATTGTGAAGTGACTAAAAAGGAGGAATGAAGAGAGAAATAGAGAAAGATTTTTTGAATCATTGACAATATTATTGGTAATGAGATGGAATTGTTATTTTTGTGATGTTATTTTTTGAATGTATTGAGTTTCGAGTCATTGACATCATTTTTGTAATTTGTTTTTTATCAGACGTTTGAAAAGGGACACAAAGCCGATGTCCGAAACGTTGTGTCTCACACAATAAAGAGAGAGATTTTCTGACTGGAAAAGTTGTATTCTTTTTTGACTTGATATATTATGATGATATTTAAAAGAATGGGAATGAAAAGAAATATGCATTATTTTAATTTTAATAGCCAAAACGGATTTTTAGCGAAAAGCGAAATCATTTGGGTTAGTTGCGGCTCTTTAGAAACTCAAAATTCTGTTTACAATTATAAACCATTAATCACGATATTCTGACATTTTTTATCTCGTTGACGAGGGTCGATTTGGGTCGAAAACCCAAAATTTTTTTGGGGCCTTTTTTACCTGAACGGCGCAACTGACCTGCAACCCACTGAGACCACGTGACTCGGGAGACTCGAGATTTTTCGCCGTCCCTGAAATAAGACTTACACTGATAAATCAAGTAATAATCTTCATTTTTTTTGGATCTGATGGCAGCCGCTTTTCACAAACAATCGTTTGAAATTGATTTGACACTTTGCTGCGTCGGTGAATTAAACACCACCGTAAGAGGGGGAATCCATTGGCCCATGATCTACGGAATCGGGCTGAACGTGAAAACAGGCGAAATTTTTCCTGCGACGTTTCCTGATAAAGGACCGGATCAAGCGTTAAGGTGTGCGCGCCATTTGACTGGTGGCCAACAAGTGAGTCTATTAAAAAAAAAAAAAAAAACAATGAGTTTTAACAATATCTTTATTCATAGATTTATTTAAATTTGTTTACAACTGATGGACAGTGGTCGATACAGTAAAATTGAATATTGTGGATCATACCAGACATTTTGAATATTAAATTGTCGAAATTCAATTATTTTTGACAAAGTTTTGCGTGATTAAAAAAAAAAAACTTCTTACCGTATACAGAAAATATCAATTTTTATCGTTAAAAAAAATCTTGAAAATCCGAACGAAATTTTTTCCTGTCTGGAGAAAAAATACGTGTTTTTTCGTAATTTAAAAATATCGAAATTCTTTGAATATCCGTAACAAGACTGACTAACAAAAATCAAGAATAAGGTCTTTGTAAAAAAGATTTCGCAAAAACCGACGCATTCTATTCCCTAACCTCCTTGAAGTTAATACCAAATAAAAACAAAAATAAAATCGTAAAAACGATAATAAATTTAATAAATTTCGTCATTTCATTGTTAAACTTTGGCGAAGGTCGAATTTTGAGGCCACCTGCGTTATGTCGTTAAATAAAAATGTCACGAAATGACTGTTGACAGGTTCTAGACGTTTACGACTGCAACTTGGGACTCTTACGAATCGGGCCCTTTAATTACGACCCGCTGCGAGGAGTCGATTTGTGGCTTGCCCAGTCCGACCAATTCATTCTTCAGCACCTCTCCACTTCCCCGGATGTCGAACTCCCTCATTTCGTATCACAGGTATTGTTTTAAAAAATCCGCATCTCAAAAAAGATAGATAAAAGTTATAGACTTTGTGCACTCTGCAGACTAAATAATTTTGATGTTCCTGAAGGTTCAAAATTGAAAATAAACGTTTATTTTACGTTTACCTTACGTTTACGGTAACGTCAAGTTTACATTCAAGTTTACGTTAATGTGTACCTTACGTTTACCTTACGTTTACGAAAATGTTAAAGTTACGTTTACCTTACGTTTACGTTAATGATAGGTAACGTTTATGTTAACGATATATTACGTTTACGTTTACGTTAACGTCAAGTTTACATTAAAGTTCACGTTAATGTTTACCTTACGTTTAAGATAGCGTTAAAGTTACGTTTGCCTTACGTTTACGTTAATGATAGGTTATTTTTACGTTAACCATATATTACGTTTACGTTAACGTCAAGTTTACATTAAAGTTTACGTTAATGCTTACCTTACGTTTACGTTAATGATAGGTTATGTTTACGTTAACGATATATTACGTTTACGTTTACGTTAACAATATATTACGTGTACGTTTACGTTTACCTTACGTTTACGTTAACGTCAAGTTTACATTAAAGTTTACGTTTATGTTTACCTTACGTTTACGTGAACGTTGACCTTACGTTTACGTTGATGTCACTATTACGTTTCCGTCATATTTTCAATATACATTACGTTTTACCTTATGTACGTCAATAAATGAAAATGAACGTTAGAAAGTTAACGATTTTACCTATTTTCATAACCATTTCAGATCAGAGCAACCCTCAAGTACATTCAGGACAATCAGTTTCCAGCAGTGACGGTATTTCGGGACAACAGACCACATTACTATCGACGAGACGAAGCCACAGGCGTTTGGCAGCCTATGAGATACTGATCCCCCAAACCCGAAATTTCTGATCTAAGAACCATTCAGATATAAAATATCCCAAATCCGAAAATCGATTTTTCGGACTTGAGAAATCGGTTTTTGGCCAAGCGAACAATATGTTGATGCTAAACGTTAAATTGTTGAGTTTGGACTTTTTTTATGAACGTACCTAACTTCGCGAACGCGAGATACTAGTTGACTATATATGTAAGAGGAGCAAAAGTCGTTGCATACAAAAATTGTATTTTCTATATTCGATACTCAAAAAAAGCCGACCTGGAAAATTTACCGTCGTTTTGTGATAATCGCGCAAGTTTTCCATTCGATGGAAAATTCCGTTCTTGCCATAATCAATAGCGAAATAGAGAAACGATATCCCTCGAAAAGTGAGAAGTCGAAAAAGTCGATTTTCGACTACTCACTTGAAAAAAGGCGATAGGGACAATATATGTATATAAAAGGATGCGATCGAGGAAAGTGGAATTTTTGTAAAATGAAGTTTCGAAGAAGGTGCTTATACGTAATCGATAAAAAATGTTAATGACGTGGTTCGAAATGGAGTGAGTATATTTTTCATACGTTAATTCTTGAAATACGCAAGCGTAAGTTGAATACAAAAAATTAAACGATTTCGGAAAGTTTTGGAAAATTCATTTTTTATTCTTCGAGTTAAAAATGTTGATTTACCGTCGCACAATCGTACCATTTTTTTTATCGCGATCGTGATTTCAGTTCAAGACTTTGTAGATACGAGAAAAGAACTTTTCGTGAATTTTTGAAAATTTAATTAGCGTTGGTGTAGAAATAGTGCGTTATTGATGAAAATAGTAGACTATTTTTTTATTTTCCAATTTTATGATTTTTTTTAAAATAAAAACTTAAAAATGCTAAAATGAAAGTGATGTTTTAAAGTTTTTGTTCAAAACTTGAGAACATAGGGACGAAATTGCTGTTTTTTGTTTAGGCTGTATCGACGCACTATTTCCATTCATGTGCATTTTCGTTGCATCAGCGATTCAATTTTGTAATGTTACTTGGTGATATATTTATAGAATAAAAAGTTATCAACTACGACGAGTAATTTTTATTATCCATTGTTCATAACTTTACCGTTTTCAATGATTTAGTTTTTTTATTTCATGCATCATCATGGCTTATCCACGTCAAAAAATTTTAGCCCGAAAATATCTTGAAGCGCAGTCGCGTTTCATCCGTCGCTTTTAAAAAATGAAACCGCCGTGTGTATATTTACGCCAACAATCTCGCCTCGTCTTTTTCTAACGCGCACGCTCTTGCGGATGAGCGAGAGAAAGGTTTCTCTCGCTCAACAGAGATTAACGATTCGCTAACGACAGAATCGTTACACGCAGGAACACGTTTCTGGAGCTTCATACACCTTGGTTAAATCGGAGGTAAGAATTTTTGGAGATACATTTATATTTTTATAAGTACCCATCAATAATAACACTACTAACGTGCATTTTTTACAGTAAAATTATTTGCTTAACAATCGAACAAGCAAGTTACAAAATTTTACGTCGTTGAAAGTAAGTTGTAAGATCATTAGAATATACAGTTATCGAAAATATATAATTCATTATCCAAAATTTAAGTTTCCACGTATCCATGAAATTATTTTACATACACATAAGAATCATGGATTGATGCAATTGAAAGAAAATAGATAAAATAATAATAATGGTATGTAAGGAAATATCTTCTCAGTTGGAATTTTCAAGTCCGAAATCAGCAACTTTTGTTACAAACGATGTTTTTTTGTAACACAATTTTTAGAAAATTATGATTTTTTGCAATTTGACGTAAAAACAAAACTTTTTGTAGGTGGAAGAAACCACCTGATTAAATGTTAAGTTATATATTATACAAGCTGAAAATGGCTGTGGAAAATTTACGAAATATATATCTCAGTTCGACAAAATTTGACTTTTCTACTTTTCATGGCTGAATTTTCGTGAAAACTAATGCTATGAGTCATCAATGAACGATCTTGAAAAGGGTTTTATTTTCTGACGTCGTCATTTCGAGTTATTGACAGTTATGAGAAACAACGGTTAAATATTATGTACAGTAGACTCTGTATTTATAGCATTGCATTGGGAATAACAGAATTTTTCTGTCAGTAACGGAAGGTCTCGCAGGTAAACGAGATTTTTCGGCGTAGAACTACCGTTATAAAGTCGGTACACGAGATTTATGAATGGCCCCTTCATTTATAACAGGATATTGTTCGCATGTTTTTTTTTTTTCGGGAATCTATGGCTGGCTCATTCAAAACTTTCACTTCCTCTATAGAATTTGACTGCCCCGACCCGACTTCACGCTCATCACAATAATCTGCTGCGAGTTCCAGAATTCGTGTGTTACAGAAAAAAATCTCCCAAACTTTCTGTTATATACAGAGTTTACTGTATATCCGATTTAAAAAACGAAAAAAAAAAAATCCCTTGTCTTGATGGAAGAAATTCATTCGCCAACTTTCAGCAAGTTTATTTTGCTAGGATAAAAACTGTTTTTTTTTTTTTCCCTGAAAAAGTCTATACATCGATCTTTCCACTTGACCGTTTTTTAACTAAGGGCCTGAGTTTAATTCGATCATTTTCAGACCTGCAATGACAAATTCTCGTGAAAATTTCTAGGTCAAACAAGTTTTCAAAGAACTTATGGTTTTATTTATCGAATATTCTTGAAGTAAATGTAAAGACCAGTTTTCAAGTGAAGAACCTGACTTTTGAAATATTGAAATATTTTACAAACGCATTATTCTTTCTGTTAAGAACGTGATTAATTGTTGTAATTTTGCCGAGGCGCCGATTTATTCGTACTCTAGGTTAAAAATAGGCCAATTATGAGAATTCCGCGAATTTTTCAGAGCCATTTTTAGATTGTGTAGTAAGACAACATTTACGACAACCTGAACCATTTTTCTGAACTCAATTTTATGTATCTGTTTCAGTTCAAAATGCTAATAATAGTTACACACGTGTTTGAAAATTGGGACGAAGAAACAATTGAGATCGATAGCGAACATCAACTATTCGTTTTACAATGGAAATATTTCTCGAAAACTGGGAGAAACATGCGAGGCATGCAATTTCGTTATGAAGGTGAAACTTTGGATTTGTACCAGGCATTTGAATACTATTTTCATTTCATTCCCATGCAGTATGCTACATTCCGAGAATATTACATTCGAAGTATACAGAAGTTGAAAATAATTTTTTGTATATCCACTTTTAATTTCATATGTTAACACTCTTTCGACAATGTATGAGCGTGATTAATTTTTACATTTTAGATACTGACATACCTAATTTATGTATTTTTTACAAGACTGAATAAAAATGTGATCATGTGAACAATTACATAGCTGTGTTTCTTGAATCGTTACGTTTTGATCGATTGATAATTAATATTTTACAAACATGGCATACTCCTTTACATAATCCGAAGTTCAATGATTGTATAGTTATTAATGACTGATTTTCCCGAAATTTTTCACAACTGTCTCAGACTCACTCGTTTGCCGCTTTTTTCGAGCCGCCATTTTGACGAGCACTCAACGCGCCATTTTTACGCTATCCCTTTATCTGCACTCCTTAAAGATTTTTACTCAAATCGTTCATAATTTTTATATTTATAGTTCTTCAGAAGGATTTTTATTAGCAGAGAACTAAAAGAGTCTACATCGTTTCGCGAAGAGCACAAAAGTTCAGGATTGTATATGCAGGACATTAATCTTTCATCGATAGATGATCGATTTCGTTCTTTGAATATTGCGTCAATGCAGAACTTAATTTTGTTACACTTCAGAATAGAAAATTCCGTGAAAAAACTGTCATGAAATACTGTTCATATTTTCTTATTCTTTTGTAATTATCGGTGTATTATTGTAAACAGTATTTTTATAAAGATCCGCACCTAACCTGAGAAATCTCATTTTTCGTCAAAACTTCAAGCGTTCTAAAAAAAAACTATTTTTCTTTTCTTTGTCCCCCAAAAAGATAAAATATCTTAGGAAAACTTTGATGACGCGTTTCCGTATCACAAGTAAACGTTTGACAATAAACGAAAGTTGGTTATGTTAGGATGAAACTCGACTTGGAAAATGAGGAAAAAAAAACAATCAAATAGTTTTCTGCCGACCTAAATTAAAAATAATAACAATTCTTATTATTTTCAGTAATAAAATGAGAGTATGATATTGATAATGGAAACAAATGTTAAATGATAAAACATAGAATATATAACAACAAGTCGGTATTCTCAAGAACAAACCAAAAATCTGAATTATCTGAAGAAGGGTTAGGCAGTTCCCTCGACTGAATTTCATGTATCATTTTCATTTCAGTTCAAAATGCGAATAGAAGTTCGAGTGAAGTTTGCAGCTAGGAATCATGTGAGAATAAACATCGATAAAAGAAGCCCAGTTCTGATTTTAAAATGGAAATATTACTTGAAAACCGAGAGAAACCTGCATGAAGTAGAAGTTTTTTACAGAGGGGATAGATTGGATGTAATGGAGACTTTTGAATACTATGAAATTCCCAATAATGCTGTTATCTATCTAGCCTAAAGTGAGAAATTAATTTTTTTATATCTACCTTCAATTTATTCATACGTTAATGTTAATACTCTTTCGACGATGTATGCACTGATTTTTTTTTACTTATGAGATACTGATTTACTTCATTCGTGTATTTTTTATAATATTGAATAAAAATGTGATCGTGCGAACAGAGCTGTGTTTCTAAAATTGTTTCGTTTCAATCAATCGATGCTACAGATTCATAACTGAATTTCCCGATATTTTTCACGACTATCAGATGCACTCGTTTGCCGCCTTTTTCGAGCCGCCATTTTGAAGAGCACCCAACGCGCCATTTTCACGCATTCCCTTAATCCACACTCCTTGATGATTGCGAATCACGGGCATCTTTTCTTGCTTCTAATAACTTTCTGCCAGAAAAACACGTGACACTTTACCATTTTTGCAAAACGTTTTATTCATGCGTGTTCAATATATTCATTTTCAAAAAAATCTATAATCTACGATCATACAAGTCATACACGGTATAACTTCGTAATAGGTCTCGAGAAAAGTTACCTAGAAAAATATACATATTTCTGAAAGGCACTTGCAAAATCGTATGAACTCTACATTATAGAAATCGAACAATAATTCGATTCTTTAAAGGTGCTATTTTAACACTCGATCAAAATTAATCCTATGTCACAATGCTTAACGAGCGATAAAAATAACAGGACTTAAAGTATAGCGTAAAGTACTGGATGATTCTAATGTCGTAAAAAAATGGAATATTGTAAATAAACTAAATCTGCATAACAAAATTCAACATGCTGCGAATCGCAGTCTTCGATCGTTTTGTTTTGTACATCGCGCACATTGCATATTCGTAAATAACACGATTGGTCATTATTGTTGAGCGTTCGATCGCGACTGACGAAATTGTTCGTGTAATTTTACAATTTCCAGCCGGTCGATTAGATTACGTTTCTTTGGTTAAAAATAAATTGCTGCATTTCACGAAATAACGATTCCGGTTACCAATATTCAAAAATTTCCAGTTTTTTTGATATTGACGTGCATTTTTTTTATTTATCGTGACTGTAGACTCTTTTGGTTTGTTGAAGCTGTTGTGGTCTGACGTTTTTTTTGTGACATGAAACGCGATAAATATTCAGATTGGGGAATTTTGGAATCAAAAAACTGCACCGGAATCGTGTTGTCGTAATTGAGATCACGTTTGGAAAGTCTTTGGAATTATAAAATTATAATGATTTTGAAACTTTCAAAGACTAGCCGGTTATGAAAATCGACTCTTCGAGTCCACTTAGCTCTAGAAATTGTTGCTCTAAGTTAGGATCAATGTCTTGTAGATTAGAGACTTCACAGTTGACGCAGAAATCTGAAACAAAACAATGATCGTCATGAATTATGAATTTTTATTTTTCGCAGAAAGGGCAGATAAATAACTGCGATATGAGTGTTACTCGTATATTAATTAAAATATTTTTGAATGATTTTTGAAAAAAAATTTGAGAATTTATCTAAAGTTTTTGAAAAATTTCGAGGTTTATGTTTGTCTTTAGTAGTCTTAGTATTTTTGATATTTCTTCGATATTTTTACTGCACACGTCAAAGATTTTCTTATATTATTATGGATTTCCTGTATTGTAGCAAAAAGGCATCATTTAAATGACATCATCTTTAAAGCTCATACTATATACGTTATTTATAAAATTTTGAAGTATTTTTTGTATTCTCACACATTTTAATAATTTTAATGGAGCACTATATTGATTTTTGGAATTTGATGCTATGCTATTGTCAATTTCAACTATTTTGAATATTTATTGATACTTCAGAAAATACAATTTTTTGTACAGATTTTGAGTGGTTTTTGTTGTTTTTTTTTCCATATTTTTCAGTATTTATAAAATTTTAATAATTGTCCGGTATTTTCAAGAATTTCTAGAATTTTATGCTTCAAGATTTCAAGTTTTAGAAATTTCGTATTAAATTTGAGCCATTTTCTCGTATTTTTAAAGATTTCTGGAATTTGATGCTATTCTAGTCTCAATTTGAACTATTTTGAGTATTTATTGATACTTCAGGAAACAAAATCTTTTGTACAGATATCAAGTACTTTTTGTTGTTTTTTTTTTTTTTTTTTTCATATTTTCCAGTAGCTATGAAATTGGAAGAATTTTCCAGTATTTTGAAGGATTTTTTGAATTCAATCCTCTGGGATTTCAAATTTTATAAATTTTCTAGAAATTATGTCAACGTAGTTTTCGAGTGATAATAGATATAATGTGTTTCTCGCATTTTTTCAGTATTTATGAAATTTCGAAGGATATTTTCGTATTGTGACAAATTTGAAGTTTTTCGATAAACCGCTATGAAGATTTCTAAAAATTGATGCTACGGTATTGTAAATTTCAATGATTTTGAGTATAGTAAGTAATTTTTCAAAAAACGTTTTCATACAGATTTTCAGTAATTTTTTTCGAATTTTTCAGTATTATTCATAGAATTCGAGCAATATTCTCGTACTTTTATGGATTTCTGGAATTAACATATTATGGGATTGTAAGTTTTATACATTTTTCAGAAAATTATATCAACATAGTTTTTAAGTAGGTAATAATAGATCACTAGTGTTTTTGCCATTTTGAAAAAGATTCAATGAATATTTTGCTATTCTTATGGAATTCAAATATTTTCAATTGATAGCTTTTTACATATCTCTCGAATTAGATGCTCTAGAATCAAAATTTCGATAGGTTAAACTTTTTTTTTTTTTAAAAAGATATCTGCAAAATTTTTACGTCCGCATAAATTGCTAGTATTTTCACAGATACCTTTGATTTTCAGATTTTTGAATTTAATAAAATTCTTCAGCGATTTTGAGTATTTAATTAAATTTCTAGGATTTTGATAGATTGCTTTTTAGATTTAACAGAATTTGATATTCTCTTTTTCAAAGTTTCGATAAATCTTACTTAATCGTCTATTAAATTTTTTAGAAAAAAGTACTTTCGAAGATTTCTGTTATTTTTATAATTTCTTCGAAATCTGTTTAATTCAAAAAATGACCTGATATTTTCATAGATTTCTAGAATGTGATGTTCGAATGTTCAAATTTTTTCAAATTGTCAGTACTGCCGTAGATCCTAATTATTTACTTAAAATTTCATTTTTTTTGCATCATCCTGAACAAACTTTCGTGATTAGAATCTTTTCTCAATAAAAATTCGTTTTTGAAACCAGGATCGTTGTTACTTTTGAGTTATCGACATTACGAACTTGGAGTTTCGTTTATTTTCGGATACTTCAATATGACTATTTGTTATGTCTTCTACATATGATTATATCCATTTTTGATATTTTTGAATAATTTTCATTATTTATTTTATTTCCATTATCAATATTTTCAATATTTATAACTACACCGTTCTTCGCTTGAAAAAAAAAATTATAATCAATCCAACTGGAATTTCGGGAACGAACAATAAAAAGCCTCGAAATGTCAGAGGAGAAAAAAATGAACTTTACTTCCAAGAAGCAAAGATTCACAATATCGAAAAAATCCCCCGATTTCCGACTTCACCGAAGAATAATTATCCGAAGATGAATAAAAAAGGCAAAAAACTGAATGAATCACTTAATTTCATCCAACCCCAAATAGACCTGAAAAAAGCGGAGGTGGAAGACTGCGCTTATTTGACCGGACCACCTTAGGGCCCAAAGCTCGCAGCCATAAAAATAGCTGCCACGTGGCTCAGGGCGCGTGCGTGCGCACGGGAAAGCCAAAAAAGCTCGGTATTTTAAGCCTCGCTATGGGGTACAACCTCCTCTGAGTTTCTCTCATAGCGTAAAAACTCGTCGCGGTGGAAAAAAAATCCCCCGTCATGAAATCTCGGGGCCACGCGAGAAAAACGCTAAAAAACAAATGGGGACTTTTCCACTCACCGGCGACATCCAAGGGCTGACAATAGTCGTTTTGGAAGAACTTCTCCACGGTTTCGAAGGGCACGAATTCCTGGGGACCGTCCTCAAAGTTGCGATTTTCCGCCGCGTTTTCATAGACCGGGAAGTGGAAATTCGGATTTTGAGGGAGGTTGACATTTTGGTCTCGGCGATTTCGCGGATTTGAGGGAGGTTTTTGGGATTTCGGGGAATTTCTCGAGCTTGATTTGAAGTCGGGGGAATTGTGGGGCTGAGGGGAGGGGGGCTCTGCGTGGCTTTTCACGTGCTTTCGGAGACTTGAAGGGTCGGTGTAACGTTTTCCACAGCCCGTCACTTGGCATGCGTACGGTTTCTGGCAAACACAAGTTATTTGACCAAATTGATTTTACATGGGCTATTAATGCAGTTCGGGACGTTCTTCAAAAAATGACCTAAGCTCGAAGGCATTAGTTCGGATCATTCAAATTATAGGTTCCTGCAAGCTGCGCCTACCCTTGTAAAAAAACTGTTGAAAACTATTGGCAACTATTGATCAATAGTTTCCATTAGTTTTTCAATCCTATGGTTTACACTATTTTCCGATATTTCTGTAGTTTCCAAAAATATTGAAACTATAGACATTATGAAATTTACTGAAAGATAAATTACTGGAACCATGAAAACTATGGAAACTATTGGAAGATTAATTATTGAAGCTGTGAAAATCATTGAAACTATTTCAAACACTGACAATCATTGAAATGATTGAAAAACATTGGAAATCTTGAATATTATGGAAAATCATCGAAAATCTTAAAAATTATGGAAAATTGTTTCCAATTTAAAAATTGAAATTTACAAAAATGAAAATTGTGCTTTCGCAGTTTTCATGCGAATAATCATTAAATTGTGATTTCGAGTCGGATTTGAAAGTCATTGAAAATCATTGAAACTATTCTAATGACGGAAAATCATGGAAAATCTATAAAGTAATTAAAAATCATTTTTTATTTGGAAATTTCATTATAAATTGTGATTTAACAATTTTCATGCAAATAATCATTAAATTGTCATTTCAAATCGGACTTGAAAATGAAAGAAAATCATTAAAACTATTTCGATCATTGGAACTATTTGAATCATTAAAACTTTTAATCATTGAAACAATTGGCAGTAATATTAAACGAACTATTGAAACTATGGAAACTATAAATAGGGAAATTATTGAAACCATTCTATAAAAAATACTGAAAGATAAATTATTACAGCTATGGAAATCATCCAAACTATTTCAATGATTGAAAATCATTGAAAATCTAAAAAATGATTAAAAATCATTAAAAATCTTAAGAATGATTGAAAATTGTTTCCAATTTGAAAATTGCACTAAAACTTGTGCTTCCACAATTTTCATGCAAATTATCTTTAAGTTGTGATTTCAAATCGTATTTGAAAACGATTTAAAATCATTGAAACTATTTTAATGACTGAAAATCATTGAACTGATCGAAAATCATTGGATATTTTGAAAATGATCGAAAATTGTTTTCATTTTGAAAATTGCACCAAAAATTGTAATTGAACAGTTTTCGTGCAAATGATTATTATATTGTGATTCCAAATCGGATTTAAAAATGATTGATAACCATTGAAACTATTTCAATCATAGAAACTTTCAATTATTGAAACAATTGGCAGGAATATTATAGAAACTATTGAAACGATGGAAACTGTAAGGAGGGAAATTAATGAAACCATTCATAACTATGAAATATACTGAAAGATAAATTATTCAAACTTTAAAAACTATGGAAACTATTAGAAGATAAATGATTGAAGCTATGGAAATCCTTTAAACTATTTCAATGATTGAAAATCTTGAAAATGATTAAAAATCGTTGAAAATCTTGAAAATGATTGAAAATTGTTTCCAATTTGAAAATTGCACTAAAACTTGTGCTTCCACAATTTTCATGCAAATGATCTTTAAATTGTGATTTCAAATCGTATTTGAAAATGATTTAAAATCATTGAAATTAATAGTTACAATGATTTAACATCACTGAAACTATTTCAATCATTGAAATTATTGGCAGGAATATTATAGAAACTATTGAAACTATGAGAAGGAAAATTGTTGAACCTATTAAAGCTATTAAAATCATTCAATAGTTTCTCGATAGTTTCCCAATAATTCCAAATAGTTTCTAATAGTTCCTAACAGTTGCTAATAGTTTTTTTGTTTTCATAAGGGTAACCAAAAAACAATCCGAGAAATAAGGCGGTCACTTTATAATATGATTATTTTAATTGTTCAGATTTGGCACAGCTCTTCAGGAACTTATAATATGAATAACCCCAACAATTTTTTTTGAGGTTAGGTTTTTTTTGCAAGAATGTTCTAAACTACTCAAATACCTTCGATTTTTTTAACTTGAACATTTACCAGGTTTTACAGCGTGTCCTATTTATGCATAATCATTAATTTATATGGTTAATTCTGCTTAATGTTCAAATTGTCAAATAATAATAATAATGATACACCAGGTTCTAGAGCGTATCATGTCTAGTTCCTGTATATGAAAGTCCGGACACGACATGTCCATTTCGGAATTGGTTGATTTGGAGGTGCCGCCATTTTTCGCTCGCTCCAATGAGAGGAACGCGGTAAACCGCAGTTGATTTGAATTTTAAAAAAGAACTCTTTAACGATTTGGATTTGAAATTATTATTGTACTCCTTTTTTTCGAGTAAAATTTCAAAAACCTATTTAAAAACTGTATAAATGTCTTTGTACTGTAGATTGAAAAAAATACTGAATTTTATACCTAAAACCAAATTTTTTTAATGAACTTTCTAAAAAATTTTGTAGAAAATACAAATCAAATTAAAACTGTTGAATATTTCATATCGTACAGAAAATTTATTTTATTTGTTTAATTCCATATTACTTTTAAAATAAAATATTGTAATATGAGTAATTAAAATGAAAAATTTATGTATTATCATTTATAATATCTGATAAAATATAAATTTTTTTATTATGTAAAATATCAAACATCTTTTACTAAAAATATATATTTATGTATCGTTTTATTATTTATGCGAAAAATATTTCTCATGTTACATAATGTGCATTGAATACTAATATAGATTATTATTGTAACATTGTTATAACATTATTATTATAACAATCCACATAGTTATAATAATAATGTCCGGCAGTGTCCGGACTTTCATATACATGGGCTTCAATCATATCTTTATACTCATTAATATTATATTGGTAATACTGTAATTGTGGCATATTTGCTGGTTGTTCAATAATAATAATAATAATAATAATAATAATAATAATAATAATAATAATAATAATAATAATAATAATAATAATAATAATAATAATAGAAATAATATAATGATAATAATGATAATAAAGATAATAATAATAATAATAATAATAATAATAATAATAATAATAATAATCATAATAGTAACAATAGTAATAATAATAATAATAATAATAATAATAATAATAATAATAATAATAATAATAATAATAATAATAATAGTAATAATAGTAATAATAATAATAATAATAATAGGGCTGATAGGTTACGAATAATGATTCTAATTTTTTTCAATTCCTGTTTCAATTTTTATGTGAACAAGAACAAAAAATTTGAATAATCAAATTAAGGTATTCCATGAAAATTAAATTATTTTATAATTCCAACCATTATTGCATATATATGAACAAGTGTTCTCTGAAGTTTTCATTCTCATATGAAAAAAATGTGTTTCTGACGACACACCTTACGCTGAATAACGATAAATCTTGAACAACAGCAAAAATAAACTTGGGTCGCGATTTTTTATCATGTTTTGTAAGTTTTACGTCCGAAATTAATCATTACCGTATCATAATGAGTTCTTTGGTGTTTTGCTCTGTCACTGCTGTTGCTGAAAGCTTTGGTACATCCGCGATGTTGGCACGCGTACGGTCGTTCGCCGGTATGCGATCTTTGGTGTATTTTCAAATTTTCTAGCCGAGAAAACGCCTTTTTACAGCCGGCGAACTGCGACAAAATTGTACCAAACGGTCAAGGACGAATTCTTTTGAAATATTTATAGTCAAAGTTTAATTAGGAGAACATTGAGAAATGATACTCTATAATTTGGAGATTTTTCTGGATTATGACAGTTATTGTTTCTTGTAATACAGTCGGGAACGAAAATGATCATTTGGAGCCGAAAATTCTTTGATTTTCATATGGACTTTATTTCTTCCATTTTCTTCTCATTATCAATATTTCGACCCCGTATATTGGGTCCTCGTCAGGATCTTCAATAACAACTATTCCAATAAGCTTACAATTCATTAGATCAAACTATCAATACAACGTTATTCAACTTACACATCTTCTATTTCCTTTTCCAATGAAAAGAACCATTCATGATTGGCGTGAGTCTGGTGATGGCACCATCGTTAAATCTTCCACGATCGGGATATAATTGCAAAGTATTATTCAATATGTATAAAAATTCCTTCTGTACGTACAGAAAACTTGTATCGTCTGTGGACTACAAAACTATAGAGCGCAGTACATTACAGAAGCCATAAATACCTCAGGAAAGATAAGATTCCTTTTTTTTTTCTTTTAATTTCTTCTTCAATTTGAAAGCATTCCCAAATATCCCACATAAACCGAATCTAGGTTTCTCGTATCCTCTTGTTTATTAAGAGTGTAGTCCGTCTTTTTTATAAACAACATTTCTGATAAATTCCTCTTCCATCTATTTACCTCATGATCCAAAATATCCACATTCCCCCAATCAAATTCATGTCTGTATTTCAATACATGGTCAGTTATTACATTATGTTTAGACGAAACCAGTTTAATATTATTCATGTGTTCTTTAATTCTCGTCCTTAAATTTCTTTTCGTTTGGCCTATATAACAATATTCACAATCTTTATATTTAATTTTATAAACAACTCCCTGTTGATCAAGAAATGCCAATTTGTCTTTTCCCCTGTTTATCATATCAGTATTGAATTTATTATCAATTTTATTTATAAGCTGAATATTATGTCTCTCCAAAATTCTTCCTAATTTTACATTCAGATCCTTTACATAAGGCAACATCATCCTTGTTCTATCTGTCTCATTATCTTTATGTTTATTCAAATTAGCATACTTCAACAAATTTATCCTTTTACTAATATATTTCTTAATACAATCAACAGGGTAATTATTCAATATCAAAATATCTTTAATCATTCTGAAATTCTTACTATGACATTTTTTATCGGACAGTTTCAAATTTTTATCCACCAAACTAATTACCGTACTTATCTTTTGATGTAATGGATGTTCAGAAAAATAGTTAACGAATGCTCCCGAAGAAGTCGGCTTTAAGTACCAGCCTATATCAGTATCTGTCTCTTTTCTAATAATTTTTAATTCTAAAAAGTTTATAACTCCATTATATTCTAATGCATATGTACATTTCAATCTCGGATCATATGAGTTTAACATTAAAAGCAGATCGGAAATTTTATCTTTTGGAATAACAGCTAAAATATCTAACAAACAACAGAACCACAAACTTCAGGGACCTCAAACAAGAATCCTCCAAATCTTGCATGACAATGTCCGCCAATAATGGTGACAACGGCGATCCCATCCGAGTCCCAAAAGTCTGCTCGTAAAAAGAACCATTGAAAGTAAATAAGTAGACTCCATTAGCATCATAACACTATTAATGAACTCTATCTCCGGAATCATAGTGGTTCCCTTTAGATATTTATTGAATCTATCGCTTAAAGCCCTCCGAACTAAATCTTTAGGAATATTTGTAAATAAATAATACTCACGCCAATCATAAATGGTTCTTTTCATTGGAAAAGGGAATAGAAGATGTGTAAGTTGAATAACGTTGTATTGATAGTTTGATCTAATGAATTGTAAGCTTATTGGAATAGTTGTTATTGAAGATCCTGACGAGGACCCAATATACGGGGTCGAAATATTGATAATGAGAAGAAAATGGGAGAAAGAAAGTCCATATGAAAATCGAAGAATTTTTGGCTCCAAATGATCATTTTTGTTCCCGACTGTATTATAAAAAATTAAAAGGAGCAAATTACAACGTGAATAATTATTGTTTCTTGTTTTATTCGGGTTGTTTTTTTGAATAGTCAAAATTCCTATGTTGGGTGTTTGCGTGAAAGTTATTGAAGGCTCATAGGAGATCTCGTGAATCTTACGATAAAGTTCAATTTTTCAGCTATCAATCGGGGAGATATCGATATCACTTTAAACCGTCGGATACAGCTCAAACTTCACTATCAATCATGCACGATTAGTAAAATATCGAAATGACCTTTCACTATTTCTATCACTACTACCGGATACTCGTAAAACGTGATCGAAAGTACAAAAGCTTGAAAAAAATATTCCAACAAATTTCAGGTCCCAATTGCCAACTCTCCTGAAACTCATTTTCTCATGGTTACATCATTCACCCCCATGTATTTTTCCTGAATCATTAGTTCATCGTCCAAATAACGAAAAAAATCGACAAACTCACCGGACATTTATTCGGTTTTTCCCCGCTGTGGACCCTCATGTGAATAAGAAGTTTGTACCTCGCGTTGAAAGGTCGCGCCCTGGGACAACCCTCCCAAAAACAAGCAAACTCGTCTGTGTTCATACCGCTTGTACTCTCCCTGTCCAGGAGTCTTTGTGCTCTTCTGCCATGACCAGAATTCGCCGCAGAATCTGCGATGTGTCTCCTCTCAATGTGCCGAACCAACCCCTCTTGCTCCGGAAAAGCGCAGCCACAGTCGATCCATCTGCACTGATGAGCAGAATTCGAATTCTCGTCCATGTTAGCTGAAACCATGAGCGTTCAATATGTTGTAAATTATTGATTCTATTGCACTTTACGGAACGCTTTTCTCAACTTTCTAATTTCTGCAGTAAGACTGTCAGACGTTCTAGGTATGCAAAATTTGAGTACAAAATTTACCTATCCGTTTTTGCGACTTTTTTCATGCAAAATGAAAATCTTTAGAAATTATTTATTTAGGCGCGAAACGTAATTTATGGACGGTTTTCTACTAAGAAACGTCCAAGCAACATTTTTTTTTACCATTTACTATAAAAGAACAACTGAGACAAAAATATAGTAATTATTACTATACTGTATAGTACTAAAGAATCAGTCCGAAATATTGTATTTTTTTTTAAGAATGTTGATTACATATTTCGTAAACATTTATTTGTCAAAGGATATTTCAGTCTTAGACAATTTTTATAGAAACTGCTATGCATATTTCGTTTTCTACTATACTTTTTTGTACTTTTTGCAATATCATATTGTCATTCCTACTAATCGATATTTTAGGAAATGCCATAAAGTGTTGCCAGTATTCAGATCTGTATAGTCCTTGCAGCTATATTATGTGTAGTTTCTAATTTTATGATATTGTGATCAATGCAATATTAAAAAAAGTCGAAAATATATTGTTGATATTGCAATATGAGATGAATTTTTTCGATACATACACTTACATGCACTGAGAAAAAATATAGCAAGCATTACAATACTGTATTGTACTTTTTGCTAGATATTTATATCAGTTTTTGTCATAATATGTAGTGAATGTTGTCAAATGATACTGTAGTAGTAGATATATTTTGTTGTAAAAACTGCTATACATATTTTGCTTTTAATATACTTTTTGTATATTTGCAATATTATATTGTAATTCCTACTAATCTAGATTTCAGAAAATGCTATACAGTTTTGCCAGTTCTCAGATATGTATAGTTCATTGAGTTATATTTTTGTGTATTCTCTAGTATATCATATCGTAGCTATGCAATATTGGACAAAGTCGAAATTTATTGTAGGTTTTACAATATTATAAGAATTTTCGCCATGTATATACTTACATGTACAATATTTTCTCTTAGTACATGAAATATCGTATTCTGTATGTGGGCTTAAAAACAAATGATAGAAGGCAAAATACTTAAATTAATGTTTTACTATACACGGGTAATAGATCCTGTGTACAAGTATAGTAAAAATTACACTATCTATTAAGTACAATTATTTGCATTCTGCAGATTTCCAATTTTCTGAAATAATCTGGTAAAAAGTTGCATTGAAAATATTCTGATTAGTACAATACAAATATATATATAACAGCTTTTACTTCAGAATATTGTAATAAGTAAAATAAAAATGACAGAATTGGCAATAATATTGTACATAATGCAATAATATTCTAAAACTTAGAATATTCTATTACTTTTTACTATCGAAACGTCAAAAAAAACTAGATTTGTTTCTCCAGTTTTCTTCTGCGGAAAATTATTTGACAGGTAATAACTTTGTTGCTATTTTTAACAAAAATTACAATGCAAAATATGTCAGATATTCGCTTTCTCATCTTTGTTTTCTTATTCTTTACTAAAAACAGTCATTTTAGAAAAAATCACGTTTTTAGAAATGCTTTCTTAAGCAGGAGCCACTAAAATATGTAATTATGTACCGAAGTTGCTTTATAATGACAAAATGTGAATTTTTAAATTATTTGTTAAAAACACTGGTTCCAAGAATTCACCGTGAAATTGATATATAGGCAAAAGTAATAATGGTACAATTTTTATAGTAGTAAAACCGGATTGGTAGAATGGAGTACTATCATAATGAACACCAATAGCGCACCATTCAAAACGCTGTTATTAGGTGCAAATTTCTAAATTAGTGGTAAAAAACACTGGTGAAAAGAACTAATAGTGAAATTTGTGAGTAAAGAAAAGTGTTGGTGGTAAAATTTGTCTAGTGGTCAAAACGGATCTGTAAACATGGGCTACCATCATATGAGACACCAAAAACTCACCATCATTCAAAATGCTTTCATTACGTCGGTCATTTTTTGGAACGCTAAAAAATGTCCAAAAAGTATCTAAATGATGTTTAAAAATGTCTCGTAAGTGTCTAAAAAGTCCAATAAGTGTCTAAATGATGTCTAAGAGTATCTAGTAAGTGTCTAAAAATGTCCAAATAGTGTCTAAAAGTGTCTGAATGTGTGTATCTAAAATGTCCAAATGAGTGTGTAAAATGTCCAAATAAGTGTCTGAAAGTCTAAATAGTGTCTCAAAGTGTCTGAAATGTGTCTCAGAGCGTCTAAAATGTTAAATACTAATTAGACATTTCTAAACACTTTGAGACACAATTCAGAGACTTTGAGACACTACTCAGACACTATTTAGACTCTCGGATACTAATTTAGACACTCGTTTAAACATTTCAGACACTATTTAAACATTTCAAGACATTATTTGAACATTTCAAGACATTATTAAGACACTTTTCGACACTATTTAGACATTTGCAGACACTAAGTAGACATTTGCAGACACTGTTTAGACATTATTTAGACATAAGTTAGGTTAGGTTAGGTTAGGTTGGTATGACGGTAAAATTGGCGAGTAAAAAAAGTCTCTGTGGTGAAAAAAAATTGGTAAAACTGGTCTATAACCATAACAAGACACTATTTAGACTCTCGGATACTAATTCAGACACTCGTTTAGACATTTCAGACACTATTCAAACATTTCAAGACATTATTAAGACACTTTTAGACACTATTTAAACATTTTTGGATACTAAGTAGACATTTGCAGACACTGTTTAGACATTATTTAGACATAAGTTAGGTTAGCTTAGGTTAGGTTGGGTTAGGTTGGTATGACGGTAAAATTGGCGAGTAAAAAAAGTCTCTGTGGTGAAAAAAAATTGGTAAAACTGGTCTATAACCATAACAAGACACTATTTAAACTTTCGGATACTAATTTAGACACTCGTTTAGACATTTCAGACACTATTTAGACATTTCAAGACACTTTTAGACACTATTAAGACATTTTTGGACACTAAGTAGACATTTTTAGACACTATGTAGAAACTATTTAGGCATAAATTAAATTAAGTTAAGTTAGGTTATGTTGGGTTAGGTTGGCATGACGGTAAAATTGGCGAGTAAAAAAAGTCTTTGTGGTGAAGACAAATTGGTAAAACCGGTCTACAACCATAAAAAGACACTATTTATACTTTCGGATACTAATTTAGACACTCGTTTAGACATTTCAGACACTATTCAGACATTTCAAGACACTTTTAGACACTATTTAGACATTTTTAGACGCTATTTAGAAAGTATTTAGACATAAGTTAAGTTAAGTTAAGGTAGGTTAGGTTGGGTTAGGTTGGTATGACGGTAAGATTGGCGAGTAAAAAAAGTCTTTGTGGTGACAACAAATTGGTAAAACTGGTCTATAACCATAACAAGACACGGAAAACGCACCATTCAAAATGCTGTCTTCGTTTCCACTTCCCCTCTGTTTTTCCGACAGCAAAAGACCCTCATTCCTCGGTAAAACGACCTGGTTCCCAGGGTTCCAAGCCTCGTCCTCAGAGTCAACTTGCCCACGAACTCCCCCTGAACTGCCGGTCTGCTGGGCTGAATTGACAAAATGTCCAACCGCATATTTCTGCTCGAAGAAGCTCTCACAGCTTTGCTGCTGATTCGCATTGTAGCCCTGGACTTCCATCGACTCCTGGTGATTCAGCAGTGTCGTGGGGTCACCCCTGATTAGACTCAGATCGAACTCATCCACAAGCTGGATCTCATTTTCGGTGGGTTCCTGCTGGTACTGTTGAAAGTCCGGAAAATGCGAGCCGTCCGTGAGATTGCCGAAAGTTTTGGAAAACGGAAAAGCCGTTTCCATGGAAGGCAATTTCCCGCTGCCCAGAAAAGCCTCGTTCGAATATTCTCCGCATTCGCTCCCGGATGGATTCGGGGGCCATGTTGGGGTCGCGGCCTCGCTTCCGCTGCTTATCGGCGAATGGAGATTTTCGGAGTTGGGGTAGTCCGAGGGGTCCAAGAAACTAGTTGCCAACACGTCCCAGTCGATGGAGTCGATTTGGGAACTTGGCCAGTTTCCGTTTGGGGATTCAGGGACGTTCGAGATCCCGAAAATGGCGTTGTCGTTGGTGATTGTTGGGGAAAAGAAGTCCCTGGAGTGGTAGTCCTCCAAATGCATTTTCGAGTCGGGCTTTTTTCACAGAGCTGGAAAGAGGAAAGAGGAAGCTGAGAGAAGGAAGAGTCCTTTTTGAATGTTCATGCCATCTTGACATCATGTGGTCATGTTTCTCTATGCATTTGGGAGTTTTGTGTATTCAATGTACATGTAACTTTGTGGGCAAGTCAGGACAAGTTGGATCCGATAATCGAAGAAGGAATGAAGTTAGTCGTTGGAAATGAACCCATATTGTCGCTTATGCCCGAACACATTCGATTGTTTGGCAACGTTGCAATACGACAATCGACATACACGGAACTATCGATGTTGGGTTTAGTTATGATTTTTATGATTTTTATGATAATTTTTTTTTTTTTTTTTTTTCTAATGAGCTGTTAAAATTTTCGTATTGATTTCCATGTAGATTATTATTCCCTGATGAGGGCCAGAATATGACTGAACCGAAACGTTGGAAAAAGACAAAGATGTTATCTTTGATAATTTAATGTTATCTTCAATAATTTAATGTAATAAATGAAGTAAAATCGGCTGGTATTCGTGGTTATTCGATTTATGAAGTGATATCCAAGACCAGCGTGGGGATAGAAGAGTTGAGGAAAGAAAATAAATGTAGTTATGATGTTCAGTACCTTATATAATAGGTACATATCGCTTTCCTTTTTCAATTTTCCCTAGCCCAGTTAGGATGCCCTTGTGAAAAAAAACTATTGAAAACTATTGATCTATAGTTTCCAATAGTTTCCAATATTTCAATAGTTTCTAAATTAATACGAGACTACAGACATTATGAAATCTACTGAAAGATAAATTATTGAAACTATGAAAACTATGGAAACTATTAGAAGATTAATAACTGAAGCTATGGAAAACATTAAAACTATTTCAATGACTGACAATCATTGAAATGATTGAAAATCATTGAAAATCTTGAAGATGATTGAAAATCATTAAAAATCTTGAAAATGATAGAAAATTGTTTCCAATTTGAAACTTGCACCAAAAATTGTGATTTAATAATTTTCATGCAAATAATCATGAAATTGTGATTTCAAATCGGATTTGAAAAACATTGAAATTCATTGAAACTGTTTAAATGACTAAAAATCATTGAAAATCTTGAAATTAATTGAAAATCATTTTTAATTTGAAAATTTCATTATAAATTGTGATTTAACAATTTTCATGCAAATAATCATTAAATTGTGATTTCAAATCGGATTTGAAAATTATTGAAATTCATTAAAACTATCTAAATGACTAAAAATCATTGAAAATCTTGAAATTAATTGAAAATCATTTTTAATTTGAAAATTTCATTATAAATTGTGATTTAACAATTTTCATGCAAATAATCATTAAATTGTGATTTCAAATCGGATTTGAAAAACATTGAAATTCATTAAAGCTGTTTAAATGACTGAAAATCATTGAAAATCTTGTAATTAATTGAAAATCATTTTTAATTTGAAAATTTCATTATAAATTGTGATTTAACAATTTTCATGCAAATAATCATTAAATTGTGATTTCAAATCGGATTTGAAAATCATTGAAACTTTCAATCATTGAAACTATTGGCAGGAATATTATAGGAACTATTGAAACTATGGAAACTATAAGAAGGGAATTTATTGAAACAATAGTAACTGTGAAATATACTGAAAGATAAGTTATTGAAACTAGGGAAACTACAGAAACTATTAGAAGATTAATTATTGAAGCTATGGAAATCATTGAAACTGTTTTAATGACTGAAAACCATTAGAATGATCAAAAATCATTGAAAATCTTGGAAGTGATTGAAAAACATTTTCAATATGAAAATTGCATTAAAAATTGTAATTCAACAATTTTCATGCAAATGGTCATTATATTGTGATTTCAAATCGGATTTGAAAATGATTTGAAATCATTGAAGTTAATAGTTACAATGATTCAACATCACTGAAACTATTTCAAGCATTGAAATTATTGGCAGGAATATTATAGGAACTATTGAAACTATGGAAACTTTAAGAAGGGAAATGATTGAAACTAATAAAACTATTGAAATTATTCAATAGTTCCTCGATAGTTTCCCAATAATTCCAAATAGTTTATAATAGTTCCCAACAGTCGCTAATAGTTTTTTTCATAAGGGTGGTCAGAATGATCATATGTCCTCGAGCGGTAACAGGAAATTATGTCTTCTTCCATAAAATTTTTTCAAAAAGTTGTTACTTGACATCGTTCAATTTGAACATCGATATTGTTCGTAATATGATTTATCGTGTATTTTTTTGAGAAGAGAAATGAGGAAAGAGAAATATCACGTTGTTTGCGTTCATTGATTGTAAAAAGGAAGATGTTGAGCTTCGAATTTAACATAACTCTCGAAAAGGACCGAGGAAAATGGTCGAAAGCTCGAGTAACAAGAATAAACAAATAATTTGTAAGAAGAAAGGAATTTTGATTTTTTGATCGGATTGATGAAGAATGGAACAATAATAATAATACTATAAGTATTAGGATAAATAATAAATAAATGATTATTTTAAAACTGTTGATAAATAATTGGTGAATAACTTCATTATTAAATAGTTAATTGATTCAATTCTTTATATTACAGAACATGGCTTTATTTTTAAAAAAATTGGGGATTATTGCAGTATCTGATAATTTTCCGTAATCATTATTAAATTTATTGAAAATTTTCCAAAGTTATCCACAAGATGAAAATTGTAGAAATCCTACAAATTTTTTCATAATAATTGAAATTTTCTAAATTATTAACCGTCACCGTGCGACGAACCGTTTCCCGATATTTTTATAATTTTTGGAACTTCACATAGCAGTTGAAGTTTTATGAAATATTACATATTTTTGCTCAATCTCGAAAATTTGTCAACAATTTATGATCTTTCCTATGTTTATTATATTGTCCACAAATACGTCACTTGGCACCTAATTTAACGATGTTCTTGAAATTTCTAGTTTTTTTTGTATATCAAATATAATTAACGGACGATCTTTGTACGACCTAATATATTTTGATTTCAAAAAATGTTGTGAATTTCACACAGTTTCTACAGTTTTACGGAATTCCACAAATTTTGTACCCTTGAGATTTATCAACATTTCATGGATTCCTAGAAATTTTCCGATTTTTTCGGATTTTTAAAGGTCTGACATTTTTTTGATGTTTTTTAATTTCCTAAAATTTCAAATCTTTAAATTGTTATCGAAATTTTCGTGAAA
Source organism: Platygaster robiniae (assembly GCA_028476575.1). Lineage (NCBI taxonomy): Eukaryota > Metazoa > Arthropoda > Insecta > Hymenoptera > Platygastridae > Platygaster > Platygaster robiniae. Next base: position 1,240,751 of record CM052027.1, read on the forward strand.
ATCATCGATTTTCATAAGATTCAACACTTTTCGATTAAAAAATGTTCAGACTATTTAACGTTTTCAGTAATTATATGGAATTATCAAAAATTTCCGCCACCCAAAAAGTTTTTCAACATTCCAGAAAAAAAAACTTTTCGAATGACAACTATATTTACAATCTTTTTAGTTTAAAATGTTATTTACTTTTGAAAATTTTTTAATTTTCATATTTTTATCAAAAGTATTCCTAATATCGGCAATCTTCGTACGACAAAATATTTTTTTTTCTGAATTTAATTGTACCTTTTGAGATAATTTATGGAATTCCCAACAATATTTTTTCGAATTTTTTTTTGTTACCTATACTTAATAATAAACAATTTATAGACTCTCATTGACATTTTCGAAATTATCAACGATCCTCTTCCAAGATAAAACATTTTTCAATTTTCACCAAATTTTATTAGCAGGTATCCCTTGTGAAAAAAACTATTACAACTATTGGTAACTATTGATCAATAGTTTCCAATGGTTTTTTAATCCTATAGTTTCCAAAAGTTTCTAGTAATTCAATAGTTTCCAAAGTTATTGAAACTATAGACATTATGAAATCTACTGAAAGATAAATTATTGAAACTATGAAAACTATGGAAACTATTAGAAGATTAAATATTGGAGCTATGGAAATCATTGAAACTATTTCAATGACTGAAAATCATCGAAATGATTTGAAATCATTGAAATGATAGAAAATCATTAATAATCTTGAAAATTATTGTAAATCACCGAAAATTTTGGAAATGATGGAAAATTGTATCCAATTTGAAAATTGCACTAAAAATTGTGACTTACCGATTTTCATGAAAATAATCATTAAATTGTGATTTCAGATCGGGTTCGATAATCATTGAAAATCATTAAAACTATTTAAACGACTGGAAATCATTGAAAATTTTGGAAGTAGTCGAAAATCATTTTCAATTTGATAATTTCATTATAAACTGTGATTTATCAATTTTCATGCAAATAATCATTGAATTGTGATTTTAAATTGTATTTGAAAACGATTGAAACCATTTCGATCATTAAAACTATTTTAATAATTGAAACTTTTCATTATTGAAACTATTGGCAGGAATATTATAGGAACTATTGAAACTATGGAATCTATAAGAAGGGAAATTATTGAAACCATAGTAACTATGAAATATACTGAAAGATAAATTATTGAAACTATGAAAACTATAGGAACTATTAGAAGATAAATTATTGAAGCTATGGAAATCATTTAAACTATTTCAATGTTTGGAAATCATTTAAAAACTTGAAAATGATTAAAAATCATTGAAAATTTTGAAAATGGTTGAAAATTGTTTTTAGTTTGAAAACTGCACTAAAATTTGTGCATTCACAATTTTCATGCAAATAATCATTAAATTGTGATTTCAAATCGGATTCTAAAATGATTGAAAATGATTGAAAATTGTTTCCGATTTGAAAATTGCACTAAAACTTATACTACCACAATTTTCATGCAAAAAATCATTAAATTGTGATCTCAGATCGGATTCGAAAATGATTAAAACTATTTTAATGACTGAAAATCATTGAAATTATCGAAAATCATTGAAAATCTTAAAGTGATACAAAATCATTTTCAATTTAAACATTGCGTTAAAAATTGTAATTTAACAATTTTCATGCAAATGATCAGTAAATTGTGATTTCAAAGCGGATTTGAAAATGATTGAAAATCATTGGAACTATTTTAATGATTTGAATTAATCATTGAAAATCTTGAAAGTAATAAAAAATCATTTTCAATTTGGAAATTGCGTTGAAAATTGTATTTTAACAATTTCCATGCAAATGATCAGTAAATTGTGATTTCAAATCGGATTTGAAAATGATTTAAATTCATTGAAGTTAATAGTTACATCGATTTAACATCACTGAAACTATTTTGATCATCAAAATTATTGGCAGGAACATTACAGAAAGTATTGAAACTATGGAAACTATAAAAAGGGAAATTATGGAAACTATTGAAACTATTGAAGTCATTCGATAGTTTCTCGATAGTTTCCCAATGATTCCAAATATTTTTCAATGGTTCCTAACAGTTGCTAATAGTTTTTTTTTTCCAAAGGGGATGTTGCAAGTTTTTAAAATTTCATTCAATTTCCATAATTTTACTTACGCGATTCTCAGCGCGCGACATCCAAGCTACTTTCTTAAACCTTTTTTTTTAAAAGCAAGAAAAACGTAGATGATTATTTTCCATTTTTTATACAAATGGATGAAAAAGTAGTAGGTGTCCACACGTTTCCAATTGTTTTGAAATTTCCATGAATAACACGGATGATATGAAAAAATTATGAGTCAAGTGAGAAGCACAGTTCGCTGTTTCAACAACTCGATTAACTCGACCAAAGTTTGTGCGTGCATAGATGATAATGCAATAACTTAATGATTTATGGTACTTTTGAGTTTTCGAAGAATAGAATCTCTACTGCAAAATAATTCATCATATTTACATCGATTACATTATCTACACAAATGTGTCATTTCCGATGAAAAAAGTTCCTCTACTTGTCATCGATATATTTGTCATGGTCATTTCATAATTCACAAAATTTTGGTGGGATATTACGAATTACATGAACTCGAATAAATAAATAATAGATTAGATAAAGAAAAGTAAGTGAGATGAACAGTGGAAAATTTATTCAATGGCGAAGAATAAATAATGAAAAAAACAAGGCTACAAACGTGACAAGTCGGAATATAAAAATATCGCAAGTCAAAAAAGATAAGCGAACAAAAAATATAGAAATAGAATGTGAATCTCTCATGAGATGCCCAAGAAAAACTGATCCAAAGTTGACGATGAGGAATATCTTGAAATTTTGTTCGACTTGTTCCCGATTTTCCGCGCTTATTTTCTAGGCTCCCATTGCGTCAGAGACTCTGCACGATTTCGCAAACCCGCGTTTTCTCGCACACCAGCGAGGAAGGGAATTTTGCAATGAAAAGCACAATCTGCGTTAATTAACGCCGGACTTTGCCGATCGTCGCTCGCCCGATATACGCTGTTTGCGCGCATGAAATAATTCATATCAGCAATTACGAAACCAGCGATTAAGGTTCAGTAGCTCGCGCTGTTTGCTGGGAGTCCTGCGATAAATTTCCGGTCGCACGATCCCCGATGAAAAGTCGAAATCCCCCGAGAAAAACTTTCCCCCGCCACTCGCACGTCCCAAATTCCTACCAGTTCTCGCGTGGTTCTCCCGGGAAAGCCTGGTCACTGGCACTTGGGAAATCTCGGGCCCGGAGTTTTCCAGAGTCGCATAGTCCGTTTTTCCGGGCGCGGAAAATGCGTGGCTGATAAGGGCTGCGAGATAACGCGTCTTTCGTAAGTGTTTTCGAGATGCCGAGATCGCGGAGGCTGTTGAGAGCGGACTGACCCGAGATAACGCGGCCGTGTTTTTCCGGGGACGCAGATCTTCTCCCCACCGGCAAGATTTTGGAGAAGATCGCACCCTCAGAACAAGCGGGGGCAAATGAGTGTTTTTTCGCCCGGGACGCGCCGCCTACTCGCGTGGCTCTTCAAGTGCATGTGCATCGATGCACGGTTCGCGCGTATGGTGTTTTATGACGCGGACAAGTTTCACGGGACCCCTTCGGAGAGGTTCCATGGGTCGAAGCTTTTGAAAGTTCAAAACAAATCCATTGTTCAATGAGTATAACAGCAGAACCTCGTGGAAAGAAACTATCGGCAACTATTGGTGTACTATGGTATGACTGGTATACTATGGTATAACGCAACCATCGGTACAACTAGTGGTATAGGTGGTGGATCGTTATGACGATTCATCGACAATTTGAGCATTGAGCAGAATTGACAATGTGAAATTAATGATTATACATGAATAGGATCGGCTCTAAACCCTCCCTTGTGGAAAAAAATTATTGAAAGCTATTGGTATTGATTAGTAGTTTGCAATAGTTTCCGAAATTATTGAAACTATAGACGTTATGAAATCTGCTGAAAGATAAATTATTGAAACAATGAAAATTATGGAAACTATTAGAAGATTAATTATTGAACCATAGGAAATCACTGGAACTATTCCAATGACTGACAATCATTCAAATGATTGAAAATCTTGAAAATGATTGAAAATCATCGAAAATCTTGAAAATTACGGAAAATTGTTTCCAATTTGAAAATTTCACCAAAAATTGTGCTTTCACAATTTTCATGCAAATAATCATTGAATTGTGATTTCAAATCGGATTTGAAAATCATTGAAAATCATTGAAACTACTTCGAGCATTAAAACTATTTCAATCCTTGAAACTTTTAATCATTGAAACTATTCGCAGGAATATTATAGGGACTATTGAAACTGAGGGAACGATAAGAAGGGAAATTATTGAAACCATAGTAACTATGAAATATACTGAAAGATAAATTATTCAAACTATGAAAACTATCGAAATTATTAGAAGTCAAATTATTGAAGCTATGGAAATCATTTAAACTATTTCAATGGCTGAAAATCATGGAAAAACTTAAAAATAATTAAAAAACATCAAAAATTGTTTTTAATTTGAAAATTGCACTAAAAATTGTGCATTCACAATTTTCATGCATATAATCATTGAATTGTGATTTCAAATTGGATTCGAAAATGATTAAAAATCATCGAAACTATTTCAATCACTAAAAATCATTGAAATGCTCGAAAATCATTGAAAATCTTGAAAATTATTAAAAATTGTTTCTAATTTGAAAATTGCACCAAAAATTCTAACTTAACAATTTTTATGCAAATGGTCATTAAATTGTGATTTCAAATCGGATTTGAAAATGATAGAAAATCATTGAAACTATTTAAATGATTTGAATTATTCATTGAAAACCTTGAAAGTGATTGAAAATCATTTTCAATTCAAAAATTTCACTATGAATTGTGATTTAACGATTTTCATGCTAATAATCATGAAATGGTGATTCCAAATCTGATTTAAAAATGATTGAAAATCATTGAAACTATTTCAATCATAGAAACTTTCAATCATTGAAACAATTGGCAGAAATATTATAGGAACTATTGAAACTATGGAAGCTATAAGGAGGGAAATTAATGAAACCATAGTAACTATGAAATATACTGAAAGATAAATTATTCAAACTATGAAAACTATCGAAATTATTAGAAGTTAAATTATTGAAGCTATGGAAATCATTTAAACTATTTCAATGATTGAAAATCTTGAAAATGATAAAGAATCATTGAAAATCTTGAAAATGATTGAAAATTGTTTCCAATTTGAAAATAGCGCTAAAACTTGTGCTTATACAATTTTCATGCAAATAATCATTAAATTGTGATTTCAGGTCGGATTCGAAAATGATTGAAAATCATTGAAACTATTTTAATGAATGAAAATCAGTGAAATGATCGAAAATCATTGGAAATCTTGAAAGTGCTTAAAAATTATTTTTAATATGAAAATTGCATTAAAAATTGTGAATTAACAATTTTTATGCAAACGATCATGGAATCGTGATTTCAAATCGGTTTTGAAAATGATTTAAAATCATTGAAGTTAATAGTTTCATCGATTTAACATCACTGAAACTATTTCAATCATTGAAATTATTAGCAGGAATATTATGAGAAGTATTGAAACTATGGAAACTATAAGAAGGGTCATTGTTGAAACTATTAAAACTATTGAAATCATTCAGTAGTTCCTCGATAGTTTACCAATCATTCCAAATAGTTTCTAATAGTTACCAACAGTCGCTAATAGTTTTTTTTTCAGAAGGGAAATTAAAAGTACAGACCAAATTGAATGTAACATTCAAATATAAATATTTTCAAAGTCGCAATTTTCTCGTGCCAGCTCAATACAAAGAAGCCGAAAGAGATCAGCCATCTCGACTGAAAACGATGAAAAAGGTCCCTAGGTTATGCGGGGCATAGCCCCGGACAGTCCCGAATAAACAGGTTCGAGTGTACACTGAGAAAAAAAATAGTAAATACTGCAATACTGCATAGTTAACGGGGACCACTCTGACATATTGTACTTTTTGCTAGATAATATAACAATTTTTGCAGGTACGTGCAGAGAAACCTGTATTTGAAGGGGGGGGGGGGGTTCAACTTTTATGTTGTACTTGTAGAATAACATGCAAATTAAATTGATTTTGTTTGACAGTACATGGTCCATTCGTAGTGATGAAGATTATAAATGTAGATAAATTAAGTAAATAAATTAACTCATTAATCAATATATAAGGCAATATCAAAATATCATTTGTCTTCAACAACTTTAACATAAGCAACTCAATAATTACAGATACACAATTGCGAAAAACAAGTTCATTATTTCTTTTTCACATTCAAATGTAAAACGAATGCATAATCAATAAAAAAAGAAACACTTTTTATTACCACACTATACACATATTTTATGATTTGAAGGATTATACACCTTTTTTGAGGACGGTTTGGATTACTTTATATTGTATATAGCACTTAATTTTACTACATGGAAGTTATATGATTGTGATAAAATATTGTCAACTTTGATAAATAACACTATTTGATGAGAAAAATATCAACAAATAGTGGATTTATGGCCCTTTCCAAACTTTTTTTTTAATAAAATAAGTCAACCGAAATTATAATATCCAATAACGTAACGCATTACATTAAGTAACAAGTAACGATAACAGGAACGAGTTCCTTTTTTTTTTTGGTAACGAGTAACGAAAATCGTGCTATTCATTGCACATCTGGTTCATCAAGTTTTTAGAACGATTTGTAACTTTTTAAGACATTTTTTGAAACCTGTATATAAGTAATTTTTTAACTTCCTTAATTTCAGATAAAAATTGTATAGTTTTATACTTCTAGATGAAACAGTGATATATTAGTAATATATGTACAAATATCAACAAAAAGTACGTTTTTCACTTTTTATTAGAATTTTTCACAATTCTAGCAATAAATTTTAGAAATCTGCATATAAATACATGAAAATACTGGATATCTTAGTTCCTTAAATTTATAACGGGATCCCTAAAATCTACAGATTATGCTAGAAAACCTTACGTAATTTTATGAATACAGAAAAAAAAATGAAATACGAAAAATACTAGATATTATTTACTTTTTTTTAAAAAGCTATTGGATTCTTCGGAAATTTCAGTAATTCCAGAAATCAAGAAAGTACGATTTCTCGAGCGTTGAATTCTCATAAAATATTTGTATAGAAAACTAAAAAATACCAGAAAAAATGTTCAAATTTAAAAAACCTGTTAAAATTTCAAAAAATATTGAGGACACTCTAAATCTATAAAGAAACTGTTTTCTGCAAAATCGATCAAAATACTGCAAATATTTCAAACTTTCAATTCTAGGAAATCTAATTCTTGAAATTCAAAGAGATATCTTTGAAAAGACCCTAAAATTTTTCAACATTCTTTGAATACTAGGAAATACAAAAAGAAAATACATGTATAGAAAAATACAAGTATGTCTATGGAATATCCAAAATCTATACAACTTTCAAAATTGTTGCATCGAATTCCAGAAATTTATACACGAATATACAAGAAAACTGAACAATCCTTCAAATCGTAGAAAAACTGATGAAATATGATTGAAAGAAATATGAATCTCTTGAGACACCTGTTTCCTGAAAAATTCTTTTGGAACATGAAAAATTTTTTGAACTACGCATTTTAGAGCTCGAAATTCTCGAAATCCATGTATAAAAATTTATATCAAAATAAGGGTTGTTCATATTTTTTCGATATTTTTATCGCCGATATTTATCGATATCGATATTCTTTAAATATCGATAAGAAATATGAAATATCGATATTTTCCGACGATATTTATCGGTTACTGATATTTATTTACGATAAGAAACGATATTTTTTGAAAATATCAAAAATATCGTACATCTAGATTTCTATCGATAAATCGGAATATCGATATTTTTTCAATGATAAATATCGGCCTATGATGATATTTTTTTTCCGAACGATAAATATTGATATGGATATTTTTAAAAATATCAACAACCCTAATCAAAATGCCTATAGTATATAAAAATACTAGGAAAATCCTGCAACATTTTATGCATCCTAAAAAATACAAACATTTTCAGAAATACTGAACAATCCTTCAAATCGTAGAAAAACTGAAGAAATACGGAAAATAATAGAAGAAATAAATAACTATTGCGACACTGTTTTCTGAAAAATCCTTTAAACACGTAGAATTTAAAAAACTCCAAATTTTACAGTTCGAAATTCTCGGAATCTATAACAATTTTAATGAAAATACTAGAAATATATAAAAATACTGGAGAATCCTGTAACATTTCATAGATCTTGAAAAATACGAATAGTTTTAGGAACACTGAAGAATCCTTCAAATCGTAGAAGATATATACGAAAAATACAAAAAAGAAATAAAAATCTATTCAGACGCTGTTTTCTGAAAAATATCATGCAATATTCCAGCTGGTCTTCAAATGATCTAAACGCATCTCGAACAATAGACAGGCGAAAAAGTATTGCAATATTTTCTAATGAAATGATAGGCCAAAAACAACTTTCACACACATTTCATGTTTTTTTAGGTTTCCTTTTTTTGCAATAAATAGAGAATTTTGTACATAATTACCAGTAATTTCTATCAGGGTTTGGAAAGTTACTTAAAAAAAATCACGCGTTGCGTTTCCGTTACAATAGTGAAAAAAGCAATATCAACGAACTCGTGGTTTTGTTCGATAGAAGTTGTTTATTTTAGATACAACCTTAGGTGCAACCGAATTGCGACCGAGTTTGGTCGCAGTTCGGTTGCACTTTTCATTAGACGATTTCTCTATAAATAAGTAACGGAAAAAATCGAGGTAGTGCACATTTTAAACCTCTGACATTTTCGAACGATTCCATGCATGCCAAAACTGCGGGATATTTTACTTCGCGAAAAATAATTCACCTAAAAAAATTGTGCTCGCGGCCACTATTCACGTACTTTAGACGATACATGCGCCACGTTAAAGTTGAGTTTCCATTGACTGGCTGCAAAAAAAAGTGGACAAAATATTCATCTTCCTATTTCTACTAGTTTTCGATCACGTAAACGTCACCTGTTTGATTGCGAATCGTCTAAATAAAAAACTCTAATTACGCGAATCAGCTGTCACTCGCCATGATTTTTGCTGTTGGCAATCCTGCTTCATGTTTGTATATATAGACGATTTGTGTTACGGCCCTGCGTGACAAAGGCCACAAATTTTCATAACAAATGTACGAATCGTAATACTTGAGAAACATGAATGAATACTTTGCGCGAGATTGCGTTCTAAAACAATACAGACGCATGTTATGACAATTAATGATGTCATTTCATCTTGTTCTGCAGTAGCAGGGCCGTTTTTGTTATCTATGACATGTAAGTATACGATATATATCAACAAAAAGTGATGATTCTGCCCAGAAAGCCAAACGCAGTCAATTTTTGGGTCATATTTGCTGCATGCTCTTTGACATGCATGGCGCAAAGTTGGCAGCAGTTGCAGATGCAATAGGTCGGCAGTTTGTCGACAAGCGTTTGTCACAACGAAACAGCTACAAATATGATGCAAGCTAGCTGAGTGTCATGCCTTTACTGCCCATGGGCAAAATATTAATTTTAACGTCATATTGTCGCAATTATGTGCTCCTGAAGTAAATATAATAATATAATGAACTGACAAAATTAAATGGCGCAAATTTATACTCGAGTTGTGTCTAACATAAGGTATAAGATTAACAATAAGCACCACCGACAATCATTCCATATTGCGTCAGACAAAAACACGAGGACGGAAATCTAACCTACCACAACGTGGCCAGGTCTTATTATTTGCACCTTGCACTCAAATCAACGCGCCATACTTATAAACAATGAAAAAAATAAAAAAAATGCATTAATGCAACGACCACAAAAAATATATGCATATTACTAGTAACTTTTACGTGTTCCGAATAGCGTTGCCGTGCAGTCAACGCACAAAAATCACAGCTGACTGCAGCTGACTGTAGTTATTACGTGGGGAGGGGATACCTCCTCCCCACATCTTTCTAGAAAATTGTTTGAAAACAATCGTTTGTAAGCAATTATCATGAATCAATCCTTCAATTCATAATTAATTCATTGTTTGTAATTTGTTATAAATAATTCATTATATATAAATAATAATTTGAGTAAATTATTGCACACATCTTGCAAAACGATCACATTTATTAATCTATATAAACACAAGTAATAATTTTTCTATTGTAAAAAAATTTATGATTGAAGAAAATTTATGTCGACAAATTTCAGTTAGTTTATGACTACATGTTTATTACCCACAGTTTGCCTTCAAGTTGGCAGCAGATTAACAAAAATATTAATACGAAAAACGTTTCCGAAAAACTTGAGTCATTTTGAAGTTACGCATTTGCTATAACAGTTTGTACCCGCAAATTTGCAGCAGTTGCATTACAATTATTGCTCGTTAATAACGGCAACGCCGTTGGCCTTTTTTGTTGCAAACGTTTCACAAAGATTGAGGAATGAAAATGGATATGAATATTCTTAGCTGCATAATAGGGGCAAAGTAGCTGCATGATATTGACGCCATGACATTGTACTGATTTGGATGTGCACGCTTGGCTTACTGGGTAATTAGCGAAAAACATCACTTCATTATTTCGAAAATACCTCTAATTTTTTTATTTTGTGAGAAAAACGCGAAATAGCAAACAGCAAATTTACGAAATACAATCGATAGAATATGCTTCACGAACAATTAACGATTATTAATCATTTCATTTTATTCAAAAATGTACAGGAAAGAACGCCGCTTGTCACAAAAGCTATGGCTTTTTATAAGATGGTTAATGTTGCTGGAAAAGTTGGACATCTTGCCAGTCGTCGCCTTGCTGTAGAACAAAGGTAATGATGATTTGTTGCGTCCTATTCACAATATCTGGTTCGAAATTCAATGGATTTCGAATGGTGATCATTCTGAAGATCTAGGGTCAGGCTGAAAAAAAGTGTTAAATGCAACTAAAGAGGAGTAGTATCAATTGGAATAACTAATATTGGTGTACCACTTGCGGCAGCTTCTTGCTCTTAACATTTAAATTAACTATGCACTATAGTATAGTTATGTAAGAGCATGGCAAAGACATTAGTCATAATATGAAACCTTGGTTTCCCCTCTAGCTATTCTCCATTCTAGCGATCCAGAAGTTCGTCCCGGATACATCTTATCATCGTCTGGCTTTTCAGCCCCCGAATGCAAGGACATCATGCTTGCTAGTTCTCGGTCGAATCTTTCGGCCACATATTTTTTGCGGTCTTCGCTGTAACCTGGAGCTCGTTGCAGCTCTTCTGTGAGTCTGTCAATGAATCTTGTCAGTTCTGGCTCCGAGCAAACCCTTCGCCGATTCATCGCCGCATCTCGATTTTGAGTGTACCGCCATGTTACGTCCCGCACTTCGCCCTTCGAAAAGGCTATCACGTAGTTCAACTTTTTGTTCCATCCTAATTCGTAAAGCAACGGGTTGTCGAGCACGTTCTCGCTAAGATCTGCGTGCAGCCATTTATTGCAACCTTCAGACCACACCTGAAGAGCGACATGTTTCTCGATATAACTTCATTTTCAGGCTGCTAAACGGGATTCCAGCTTTCATTTATAGAATAGTTCTTGATTGTCTTAGAAATATCAGGAAATATCAAGTTCGAGCAGTCTTTGAAACTTATCAAGATTTCAATAACCTCGGTCCAGGCATGATCGGTATCATCGTACACTAATCTCGCGTCATAGCCCAGCGTTCGGCACATCAAAGTGAAAACATTAGCAAACTCTCCGCAGCGACCGCGCCTCGTTGTCAGCAATGGCTCTGGGTTCACATATCGATGAAACTTGGTTTCGTTACCACAACTGTCACACCTGTAGAAAAAACCGTTTTTATGCTACTGGTCTTGGCATTTTCGATCGATTGGATGATGTTATATATCTTATTTCATTCTGAAAATCATCTGATTCTGGCAGTTCGTGAAATGGTATGATATTGATTTCATACTCCAATATATCCTATTTAGTTTTGGTAGAATAGAAAATTCGCAGGAATCCTTAACGTACATTTTTTACCGCCTGGCAGAAATATACTTATAATGAATAGAGACTCTTGAAAAAAATTACTTGAATATTTCTGTTCGTGAGATCCAGGGGTCCGATGAAGGGTCTTCTCTTAGAAAAAAAGTATTGCTGCTATGACAGGTTGTGCATGGCGCATCATGGATAAATGTGAAAAAATCATCATGAAACCATAGCAGCAGTTCCTTCAGCATGAAATCTTCAAACGTATATTCACTTTCACGGCACTGTCCGTTTGAAGTAATATTGTTCAAGTTTGCATCTCTTAAAAAAAATTTTTTTCAATATAATTCTTCGGTCTCATGATTATTTATCTGACGCACGTTCTTAGTTACGTTTTCCAGAAGGTAAAGAAAGTGCGTATTGAGTAAAAAACGAAATGTGAACTTCCTTGATGTATGTACTATATAGTAAAAAATTAAACCTCTGTAGGGCATTCATTTTCCTCGTAGCTTCTCTACCCAGTCTATCTAATGGTACTAATGCACGAGCTTCGTTTTGCAATGTCACATTTTCGTAACGGAGAACTGATTGAGATAATCGTTGAATCGTTCGAAACAATTTCGTCTTGGGAGTTGATGGCGTCAAATCGTTTTCTAATCTTTCAGACCTTTTCTCCCTAATTTCGAATGACTCCGACCATCTTTTTAATTTGATGGTTCCTGGGAGTGCCCCCTCAGGTGAAAACGTGATTCCATCACTAGTTTGTTTTTTTTTTTTTTAACAACCACACGACAATGTAATTAACGAAATTCTATATTCCCAGTAAACATTCGTGATCATTCGTGATCGTGATGTCATGTACGCAGACACATGCTGCCGCATATGTTTGTCATCATGATGTCACGGCATGATGACAGACATATGCGGAAGCATGTGTCTGCGTACATGACATCACGATCACGGATGATCACGAATGTTTACTGGGTTATGGGTACTCTCATTTTGCAAATACTACGGAGTGTCGTAATTTTGGTCACTTTAAGAAACTCAAATATATTCATGAATTGTGCAACATTTTTCGAAACATCAATTAATGTTTAGTTACGTATAGAAGGAATGAACGAATCTGTATTTTATTATTGAAAATAAAGCTTTGCTTCAATATTTGATATTTTCTTTTTCTACCTTTTAGTACCAATAGATATTGAAAATTATAAATTGTAATTATGTTCTTGACATAACTTCGTGTGAATTGCGTTATAAATTAATTATAACTTATCATGAAAACAACAATATTTGTTTGTAAATGTTACATTACATTTTTACAACACGCAAACGATATGAAGATGACTAGAACAAAACCTGATTTTGAACAAAACCAGTGCATTTTTTGCCAATACCTTTATGAAAAAAATGTATTTTTTTGCAGCTTCAATTTCTACGAATATATTATTTCTTACCGCATGAATCGCGTTAGGCAGGTGCGCAGCAAACATGCTCAAGAGCAGAGTTGTCAGATATAACGGATAAAAAGTCTTCATTTTTTGGGGATTCTGTTTGGAGAGACCTTGAACATTTTTTGAAAAAAAAATTGTTTTTGACTCGTCTTTTTTTTCTCTTTTCAAAAAACAAGCAAAATTTTATTTGTCAAGATAGCATTGATGGAAAAATATAATTTAACGATCGTTAATTTTGAAAAAAATACATAAATATTTCTCACTATACATATTTAAAACGCAAACAATAGTTTAAGAATTGGATAGTATTTAAAATATACGAGAGAAAAGAATTTAAAACTCACCGCTAAAATCCTCAATGGTGTGATCGAAAAAAATCCAGCTTTTGTATATTATGATCAGTACATGATAAAATCAACAGTGTTGAGTGTTTCACAATAACAATGATTATCGGTCTTTGTCACATACTATTTAATGCTTATTTTTGGATATCCGTGATACCATTTTCTGCACTTTTTGTTGCCTCGTCAGATAATGTATTATAAAAACGTTTAGCTAACGAGAGTTCATGTACTTTGGTACTGAAACTGACCAAATTTAATGATTTATGATTCAATGTATAGCTCAGTAAAGTTCGGAAAATTTCAAAGAATTCGGTAAAAACATGTATAAACGATTTATTTTGAGTTATTTGTATAGTATGAACTCGAAATAATTAACAATCAGGAGAACTTTTCTTTTTACATTTTTAATGGACAAGTTTCCGGTTGCTGAGAAAATTAATAAGATTTTAGTAATATGCGAAACAATTTGAAAGACTTTACAAAGATTTTCGTAATTTGCAGCATTGACAAAAAATCCCAGACATCTGCTTCTTCACAAACATATTCAGAGTTAATTTCGATAATAAAAAAAAATTCATTACACTGCTGTGATAAATATTTTATTTATCAATCATCATTCGTTTAATTTCTAATGTTGCAAGAGGATCACGAGCATAAATGTCATATCACAACTGTATTTTTTTACAAAACATTTTGGCATTTTAGATAAAAACGTTAACTTTGAAATTGTGGAAGAAAATCCATTTATTCGTTAACAATAGTTAATTTTGAAAAACTTTATTTTTTTTTTTTTTTTGAAGTCGTATATTTTCATGCCTTACATTATCGAAATTTCACTTTATAGCTATCCATAAAAAACTTCTTTTTATAGTAGCTACTAGTCGATATAGTTAAAATTTTTTTTCTATATAAAGGTCATATTTATTTCAATTTGTTTACTCAAATTGTTCATACTTCGAACAAAATTTCATCGATTTAGAAAAAAATTTTCATCTGAAGAGTGTCTCATTGGCAATCTATAATATGTCTTTCAAGAGTTATTTTGCGTTTAATACTTTACTGACTTCAATACTTGCAGAAAATTGTCATATACGAAGTGTTTAATTGAGGGGCCGGAAAGCATAATGACTTTTGCGCGCGGGACAGTTAGAGAATGAAGGAACGAAGGACCGAGCGATCGGAGATTCTCGATCGCTCGGTCCTTCATTCCTTCATTCTCTAACTATCCCGCCCGCAGATGTCGTTATGCTTTCCGGCCCCTCAATTGTTGTCGCTGGATTCTGACTGATATGTTCTTGGATGTCCTCTGCGTGCTGGTTGATCTTCGTTGGGTTCTTCGCTGTGCTAAAATCCTCTTTTTTATCGGTTGTTTTGCGAATCCTTTTGGTAGGATTTTGTTTTTTGTCGGGGCTCACAGCGACGTTAGGAAAAACAAATGCTTTTGTTTCGTGCGATTATTGATTTTTTGAACAACTGTTGGATTTACGTGCGAAAAGTACGACTACAATATTATTTCATCCGGACAAGACCTAAGGCATGATATATACCAAAAAAAACATTTCCAATGTAAAACTTTGGAGGTGATGAGTCGCGTCTGAAAAGCATACCAAAAAAAAAAAAGAAATCTTCCCTATACGCTCAGTAAGGGCTAATATCCATTAGAGTGAGTAAAGTGATGTGGTTTCGCATAAAAATTTTTCTTTAAGGTTTCTTACATTGAAATTATAACATGATCATACGTGGCAAATTTCATTTTCAGAAAATCTGGACTCGAGCATTTTCAGCCACTCACCTGCCCGCTTTTATGGCTTGTAAAGGCAATATACACTAGTTCCTTGATCTACTGTATTGTTATATCGAATAGATCTTTTGCATGAATTTTGATTGATTTAGAAGTGCCACCCCATTCCTTCCTTTTCTTCTGTATCGTAGTGGAATGATAAATACAATATTTCTTATCACAATTACAAATTATTAATTTTGAATCATCATCCTATTTCTCTCTCGCTCCTTGTCAAAGACAATAAAAAATACAATAATTTGTTTATGACTATAATTTTTGAAAAATTCACAAGCCCCGCCAAATCAGTCCCCTCACTTTTGGTTCATAATAACTTAAAATAAAATATTATTGCTATCTGAGTGATTAGTGTACATGCTAATCAACTTTTTATGCTTCCCCTTGTTTCTGAATAACAATCATTCTGAATTCAACAATGAATAAACTCAAAATGGCAAATCCAATTTTTATACGTATTTACAAGTTATTAACGAAAAAACAACAAAGTTTGAAGATTACGATTTGTCAGGAAAAGCGGGCAGGTGAGTGACTGGAAATGCTCGAGTCCAGATTTTGTGAAAATGAAATTTTCCACGTATGATCATGTTATAATTTCAATGTAAGAAACCTTAAAGAAAAATTTGTATGCGAAACCACATCACTTTACTCACTCTAATGGATATTAGCCCTTACTGAGCGTATAGGGAAGATTTGGTTTTTTGTTGGTATGCTTTTTAGACGCGACCCCTCGTCTCCAAAGTTTTACATTGGAAACGTTTCTTTTTGAGGGATATGGATATTTTTTGATAGATCACTGTCAACTGCTACTGATTAACTTTAATTTTGAAGTTACTTAGCATTAATCCTTTCATCTTACAAAATCTTTTTTTTTTCAACTCCCACAATTTCTGTTGAATAAAAAATTTCTTTTTCTTTTAAAATACGTATTTACTATTGTGAAACCAACTGGTATATTACTTTTTTTTTTAAGACACGTTTTTCAAATCAAATTCATCTGATTAATTAATTTCATTGAACTTGAAGTTTTATTAAAATTGAATGAACAATTCTAAATAATCTGTAAAAAATAATTTTACATTTCATGAATTATCAATTTTGACAATATTTCTATTTATCATAAACACAAATTAATTTGTTTGAATTTATACACCTATGGAAATTGATTACACATTTCATTCATCGTCAATTTTGACGATACATTTTTATTGTAAGTGCCAAAATGGCAGACATGTAATTTCGTAAATTTTATTCATCAAATAGGGTTCTTAATTATTATAAGATTATTAATAAATTAGTCAGAAAATTTCTGAAATTAGAGAATTTAAACAATTTCGACTGGAAGTCGAACAATGAAGTACAAGAATTATAATGAAGTTATAAAATATATATACATGTCGATTTCTTTAAATAAAAAATTGTAAAACTTATTCACATCTGTTTATATTGGAAAATTTTAATTTTCGAAAGATATATATATATATATATATATATATATATATAAATATTCAAAGAATTTCCAGTTGTTTTCAAAATTGAACAGCTTTACCACTTTTTTATAAAAAAGTCTTATAACATCAGTGTGTTCAATCAATTTTGGAATCGCGAAAAGGAATAAAAATATTATCAAGTAAACCTACAGCATTTATTCCGTAAAATCCAACAAATTTATTAATTAATGTAAGTATCGATCGAACTTTGTAAAAATTAATGCACTGCACAAAATTCATGACAACTCCTATTTCAAATTCAAGTTGGAATTATCATTTCAACTTGAGCAATCAATTTCGCACTTCTGCATATTTATTGTTTACGTTTATGTAAACATAACCCATGTGTCAAAACAAAGCAAAAAAATATAAGCACAGTTGTTGGTAGGATAGGTATTTGCGAACTGCACACACCTGTTTTACCATGCGCCAGTCATTTCTTGATAAAATCCATACTTAAAAACTCGTGAAATCCGCGGATTCAATTTTTGGCGGCTTTGCAAGTCGCCAAAAAATGTTTTTGTGATTCATTGTTCATGTGGGAACTACCTGCAAAAAGAAATTTGTCAAATCTTGACCTTATTAAAAAGATATAAGGAAAAGTTGAATCTGTGACAATTCGAAACCAAGTGTTTTTTGTAAATATTGCTGCTCGGTGCGAGAGTGTGGGGCAATGATGAAACATAAACGACAGAAAAATCGAAAAAATTTATTTATACTTTTTTGGAGAATTTAAATAAAAAAATGGCACTTCTAATAGACAGACTAGCTCGTTGTAAAGAGGACGAGTATTTCTATCTAACATGAAGATGCGAAAATTGGTGCATAATTTTTTCATGTATTTTGACCAAAAGTTGATACTCCAAATAGGCAGGACATTGATGTCTATATACATAGCTTGTTGGACAGAGGACGAAAAATGCTTTTTTAATAAATGTAAAGGGAACTACTTCAATGGTCAGTGCTATAATTACAAATAAAAACATTCCCTTTTTTATTGATTCAAAAGTGACTCGAGGGAGTAAGTGATGTTTCGGCACATGTGGCGCGCGTACATTACACTTGCGTTTGGTGCTTTTTTGCCGAGGCACCTGTCAACTGACTTCTTCGGCCCGCATGTGCGAGCCTGCCACTAAAATAATATACTGAAAAGAGACTCCGATGTAATGTATTTCGATCGTGTCATACGCGCAGAGAGAACGAGCTTCAACAAAAAATCAGAGGAAAAAAATCTGCCCGAAAAACAAGGGAAAAAAAAGAGTCAACGCGAGAAAGATGAGGGTTGTCAAACGTTCGGGCCTCGAACTATTGGGCTTGAACTAGGGTGAACGCACTCGAACGTCACGTAGAAAATTTAACGCCAAGTTCGCTTTTTACCCCATGATTAACGTGGCTTCTTCTTTTTTTCTCTCTCTGCCTCGCATGAGGATTTATCATTTTGTAACTGAAAAGTGTCAGTATCCATAAGATGATACTTGGAGGGAATGATTATTTCTCTGACCGTCTTTCTTTTTTTTCAGTCATTGCATTCGCCATTGGCATGTCAAGTGCAAGAAGAAGATGTAAAATGTTTGTTCAGAGGAATGCAGAAATCGAGGGTGTTATGATGTTCTGCTCTGACCATCTGGAAACCCAATGCACGGAATAGTTGTAATGATCTGCTCTTGGTCTCGCGAAAACTGCGTCATGCCCGACATGACAAAAACAGAATTATTTTGTCCAGAAGGGAAGATGCGAAACATATTCGCATTTAAATGCCTTGCAAATGCAACGAGTACACGGAGTTACGCTTCTGTCAAGTGACGCGTGTGCAACAGCTGCCACGCTTTTTTTCTTAAGAGACACAAGTCGACGAAAGGCTGTTGGACCCTTCACTGCTTGGGGTCCTTGGCATTTAAGGATTTTCCAAAGAGTCCCGAAATCACGTCCCCGGACATTTTTCCCACGAACGGTACCCCCAGAATAAGCATCGAAGACCTTTTGACCTCGTGGCTTCTTAATTCAGAATCAAAATGTATGGTCAAAATGTAAAAGCATTGTTGAATTCTCGTGAAAATTTAAACTCGGGGGTTTTCGATCTTGATTTTTCAATCAATATTCAGAAAAAACAAAATGGCGCGTTAAATATGGCAGAAAATTCTTTGGAAAATGAGCAGATTGGGACAAAATTTAATTGTGAATGATTTCAAAGGTCTCTGATGTAGGATCATGTACTAAAATAACTTTTCGTTTACTTTGGTCATTTCAAGTTTATGTAAAGTGTAGCAAAAGAGGTAAATACGACATTGAAAAGATATTTTAACGTTTAAGGGATTACACCACTGTAGAGCTCAGAGAAATAGGCATTTTTCGGGCATTTTTTTTTGGCGCAATGAAGTAACAAATCAAAACGCCGTTAACTGAGATTTATTTCACGTATCGTAAAGAACGAAATGCAATTTATTTCAAGTAATTATATCAAAAAACAACGGCTGTGCAGCATTTCCCCTCCGACGCTTTTTTTCGAAAGGCTGCACGGCCGGAAACGTAGCTGCCGCAATTTTTGATCTGGACTCAAAAACCAAAATTTTTCCGTACGTAGGATTTTTGTGATATATTGATTTTCCGCAAAATGGCGTGCCTCTGAACGAAAAACAGGCAATCTCACGTTCAAAATCGTCACTATACTGTTTATAAAAAAAAAAGTATGCAAAATAAAAAAAAATCCTACGTACGGACCTGGGGAAAACGATTCTGAATATGATGTCAAAAATTTCAAATTGATCGATAAAAATTTGTACGAGATATGTTTCCGGCCATTTTGAAAAAAGTGGTTTTGAGAAAAACGCGTTCAAAGTTTTTAGTACTGAAAAATTCTATTTTTTTTTATCGATCTGCAATGCCCGAACCATACAATTGTCCTTCTGCGTCGACGTCTTTTTCTTGTTTGGCCAATCTTATGTTTTTCAAATTTATTCGAGCCCGTTTTGCGCCTTCACTCAACGATCGCTCTGCTATCTTTATGCGCTCTGCGTCTATTTCCATGCAAAAATTGTAGCTTTCGGGCATTAAATCTGGGCATTTAAACATTTTTGACACCTTCCATCTTTCGATATATTATTTTTAAGACCATAAAGCACATTTCAAGCCGAAAAAAATTCAATATTTTTAAAATCCTACAGTGGTGTGATCCCTTAAGGGGGTCTTCTAGTTACGAGCCCGAATTCC
The DNA here is from genome assembly GCA_028476575.1 of Platygaster robiniae. NCBI lineage: Eukaryota > Metazoa > Arthropoda > Insecta > Hymenoptera > Platygastridae > Platygaster > Platygaster robiniae. The sequence goes on from CM052027.1 coordinate 1,261,203, forward strand.
GAGCGTATTTTTGAGGATGGATTGCAAGAAAACCAAACATAATTTCGAGATGGGGTTTTTTTTATTCTGTTCGTACTTCTTTCTTCTTCAAATGTATACATTGATATTATTTGTGTATTGAAAATTGCGACCTTGACGTGGCATCGACCGCGCCTCTGAAAAAAAATCACACCCGACTTTGTGGCAAGCTTCCTTAGGTTGGGGTGGATGAATCTGGAAAAAAACGACATTCCTGTAATTGTTAAAAGAAGTTTATTAGATGGTATAACAATGTTGTTTATTTCTTTCACATATATGTATCAGTACGATATCAATTTGCTGAAAGTATGCGAAAAAACCAAAATTCGTCGAAGAGACAATAAAAGACGTAAGTATTTTTACAATTTTCTTATGTATGATAAAACAGGAAACTAAACCTATTGGCTAATTAAAATCATTGATATAATCAATTCATCACGCATTTTTTTCCTCGACCGTAATGTTTAACAAAGAAAGGGCCTACATCGACAATTGTTCGTTCTTTTTCTTTTCATTCTTGTTGCTCATTGCAGAAATGACGGGGTCAGATTTAATAAGTAAGGTTAGAAAAATATCCTCCAGTGTCTTGTGCCAACTGCATTTTCTTGAAAAATATTCCCGGGTTTTTTTGATTATTTTATTGCAGGATTCTTCTTGTGCCACTTCTGACAGTTGCTCTATAGGCAGCAACCAGTTTTCTATTGTTTCATGACCGTGAATCAGGATTTTGTGCGCAGAGGTTGGCATGTAATACCAAGGATATAGCAGTACAAATTCACGGGCTGTTTTTATAGCGTATTCTTGGAACTTTGAAATGTTGTCATCTAAACCACATAGAATTCTTTGCAAAATGACATGCAACCGCGTGATGAAATTCGAATGCAGAAATATCTTTAAAAAATTCCAGAATTCACAATTCAAAAACTTTCATTCATTAATTTATCGTTTACTTTTTTACGCATTAATATTCATGTATGACTCTGATCCTCTTGACTATTCATTGATTCTAAACATAATTTATTCAAAACTAATAGAACATACTCTCAGTGTGACTGGTGCCAGTATAACACTACTGTAAAATCAGTCTGTCTAAGCTGTATTGGCAGGTTTTGGCAGCTGATTTTTAAAAACATTCAAAAATATGTGGACAAGGAACATCTTTCAATATTACACTTGATAATACTCCGCGATACTTCCAACTTATGAGCAAATAAAGAAGAAATTTGAATAAACCAGGAGAAAAATTCGTATTTAACTTTGATGTTTGCCATTTGCTGTAACTATTGATAATAATATTAGGTTAATTTTTTTCTAAAGAACTCGCCTTTTCGAGTAGAATCCACTTTCGGAAACTACAACAAATGATGAAACATTATGCAATAGTGAATAACACTATTTTATTCTCCCGGAATGTGCGTATCGTGCAGCATCATCCGACAGAGTTAGCAGGGCAAAAATGACCATAAAAGTACATTCCATCCTTACAAATGAGAAAAAATAACTCTAGTGGTATCGCTACAACTACAGAATTGAAAAAAAGTATAAATTTCAAAATTTTTTTTTCGACTTTTGGCCAGCTTGCAATTGGATAAAAATAGAAAAATTAAGCTAATGATATTCATTTTGAGCTTTAATTAAGCTTTAATTAGGCAAAAATTGAGCTTGCGATAGCTCGCGCGACAGGTGATTTTGTGAGTTACTCAGCTCTATGATAAAAAGTTGGTCAGATTCACAAAATTAATAGATGAAAATATCAAATGAGCCTTTTATTCCAAACAATTTTCAAACAATAACTATACATTTGCTTCTCATACGCAGTCTGCAGTTGAATCAGCAATAAACATTTTACATTCCAGATTTGCATCGTAGATTGGAATTCAACAATTAAAATTATTCCAATATAACAATTAGAATAAGACATTTTTGTGTTCGCTTAAATTTACAAAATTTAAATATATATATATATATATATATATATATATATATATATTTATACTTACATGTAATAAGGGATAAATTCTTCCTCATCACTTGAATAAATATACATATAAGTATGTATTTATGTCTCCTGCGGACAGTTCAAAAAAGCATAATTAATAGTACGAAATGTGGAAAGAATGGTAAAAAAAAGCATCTCATTCGATACCAACTCTTTGGGACATCGAAGAGTTTTTTTTCTTCTTTTCTTTTTCACTACGATCCATGTGTTTCTTTCCACGGCGCCCTCGAAAAAACGAGAGTGAATTATGGAAATACCTCGAGTAAGAATTCCACATGTTCCAGTGTTTAGATGAACCTTGCTCTGCTCATAAATCGTTTGTTTATTGCAATAAGTGAACATACTGAACCAAGTAAATACAAACCAATTCTTTAAATTAAATTGGTGAAGGGTTCACATTTTTTTGCCTAAATATCCATACGGTTTGAACGTTTCATTGAAAAACGCCAATTTAGAATACGTATTTTTTACTTCCTTCGAAGTAAACAAATGCCGAATTTGCATAAGATATGTTTAAATGTTAAATTTTTTTAATGATTGATAAAATTTTAAAAATATATATTTGGGGATATCACGGAACTTTTTTTTTTTTTGAAATATGTCAGCACTTGTCAGTGTAAAACGTTCGATATTGCGGTAAAAATAGATAGTCTCTGCATGCGACATTTGTAAAATTAGTTACTGAGCCAAAAAAACACACATCTCACGCTTCACGAAACCTTAAGTGTTAACAAACCCGCTTGTTTCCCTTTTTGCTCACAATTTTTTCCCACTCGCGGACGTGAAAGCATGATTTCATTTCACTTCTCAAAAGACCGCGCGGTCATTTATTATCGAATTCGAAACGAACATCAATTAAAAAATCTCAGATCATGAAGTTAAAATATATTGCATGATTGAAAGGTATAAAATCGATTTCTCAATTTAAGAAAACGTGTTTTCATATTTCTAGTCTTATACTCACAATCAGAGAAATTTCCGTTTAACTTTGAAACGGAAAGAATTTCAAATAAGCTATCTCCTTTCAAAATGAAACGCTTACCCTTTCATTTTAAAACGATCGATGTTCCAAACTGAAATGAAACAAATGACAGTGAAAGGGAGTCCCTTTCACTTTGAAACGGAAAAATTTGAGACGCGATTCCTTTCAAGTGTACACGGGAGTTTTCCGAGTATTGAAACAAAGATCAATAATATAATTATTTTAGAGAAACTTAACAAAATATTCTTCCGTTTTTTAATTTTGCGATTTCTTTAATCTGGATTCAAAACGCAAAATGACGCACTGAGAGAAATTTCCGCTTAGATTTGAAACGCAAAGAATTTCAAAGCTAGCTCCTTTCGAAGCTAGCATTTCGAAATGAAATCCTAACCCTTTAATTTTAAAACGATCAACTTTCAAAAGTGAACGGGAATCCCTTTCACTTTGAAACGGAAAGTTTTGAAACGCAATCCCTTTCAAGTGTACACAGGAGTTTTCCGAGTATTGAAACAAAGATCAATAATATAATTATTTTAGAGAAACTTAACAAAATATTCTTCCGTTTTTTAATTTTGCGATTTCTTTAATCTGGATTCAAAACGCAAAATGATGCACTGAGAGAAATTTCCGCTTAGATTTGAAACGCAAAGAATTTCAAAGCTAGCTCCTTTCGAAATGAAATGCTAACCCTTTAATTTTAAAACGATCAACGTTCAAAAGTGAACGGGAATCCCTTTCACTTTGAAACGGAAAGTTTTGAAACGCAATCCCTTTCAAGTGTACACAGGAGTTTTCTGAGGGTTAAAACAAAGATGAATAATATAATTATTTTAGAGCTGAGACGCTGAGAAACTTGACAAAATATTCTTCGCTTTTTGAATTTTGCGATTTCCTTGATTGGGTTTCAAAATGCGGAATACTGTACTCAGAGGAAATTCCGTTTAAGTTTGAAACGCTAAGAATTTCAAAATATCTCCTTTCAAAATATAACGCTTACCCTTTCATTTCGAAACGGCCGAAATTTCAAAATGCAAAATGATGCACTCAGAGAAATTTTCGATTATATTTGAAACGCGAAGAATTTCAAATCCATTTCCTTTCAAAATGAAAATCTTACCCTTTCATTTTAAAACGGTCGACGTTTAAAAGTGAACGGGAATCCCTTTCACTTTGAAACTGAAAGTTTTGAAACGCAATCCCTTTCAATTGTACACCGGAGTTTTCTGGGTATTGAAACAAAGATGAATAATATAATTATTTTATAGTTAAGAGGCTGAGAAACTTAACAAAATATTCTTCGCTTTTTGAATTTTGCAATTTCTTCAATTGGATTTCAAAATGCGAAATAATGAACTCACAGGAAATTCTGTTTTAGTTTGAAACGGAAATAATTTTAAAGCAAGCTCCTTTCATTTCAAAACGGTCGAAATTTCAAAATGAAAACTCAGAGAAATTTCCGTTGAGGACTGAAACGAAATGAATCTCAAAGTCATCTCCTTTCAAAATGAAACGCTTACCTTTTCATTTCAAAACGGTCGGCGTTTAAAAGTGAACGGAAATTCCTTTCACTTTAAAACGGAAAGTTTCAAAACAAAACCCCTTTCAAACACGGGAGTTTTCCAAGTGTATCTACAGCCAAATCTGATTTATCAATAAATGAGTGCTTCTTATAAAAAAAAACAACAAACAAAATGTTGAAAGTATCACAAACTTTTATTCCGTAATAATCTGCGATTACAAAACAATACCGATGCTTATTCTTTCAAAAATTGAGTATTGTCTCGTCACTTATGAATTGAAAATATTATTTACACATAATCGAAAAAGAATAAAAAATCAGTGCGGCGAGTGAAGGAAAGTTTGACTTACAGTGCGAAACGAAAACGAGTTGTCCGCGAGCTGCGCTCGTGAATTGGTCGATGCCAGTTGAATGGTCCCATCGGTGATTGGAAAATGTTGAATACGACCGCTGCTCCAAGCGATCGTCAAAACGACGGCTTCACTTTTTTTTTGGTTTTGGTAGAATTGAATGCAATTGGGGACTTCATCGGAGAATCCCTGAATCAAATGACACGGGTCGACCTTCTCGATTCGCGAAGCCGCGCCGGATTTCGTTTTGAATACAGCAATGTATGGACTTTCCTATAAGTGAAACAAAACCACAAACATGATTGATTATCACAAGAAATAACATGTTACTATATAACAGTTTCGTTAATGTTACGTAACATTATCGACCAAAAATACGTAACATGTATGTATGCATGTACATTAAAATTACAAGAATTCCACGCACCTTGAAAATTATGGCCAAGTATGTTCCAGAAGGGTCCCAATCCATGGCGACAGCTCTTCCACCGACAGTGACCGATTCAGTGTCATTTTTGTAATATGATATGCTACTGAGATCGATGAGTGGAATGGCAGTTGTGATGTGATCAGTGACGTTCGGGTTTTTCGTTTCAAAGATATGTTCTCTCAGGGGCAAAGAAAACACGATTGCTGGATTTTCGGTGCTAGTGAAAAGAAGTGACAAATTAGGACCAAAACAAGCTGCTGCGATTCGGCCGCTAGGAACTGTCCATTTTTCGGATGTCCATGGCTTTCCTTTTCCGGTATTCCAAACTCTGAAAAAACAAAATTTGCGTGACCATCAATTTTCTTAATGAATATTTGCACGAAAAGTATTGTACCTGAACATGGTTGAATTAGTTGCAGATAAAAGTCGAGATCCACAGGAAGACCATTTGGTGAAGCACAATCCGTTGCCACCGAATTTTCTTATAGGGATTCCAGATCCCGTGGAGACATCCCAGATCATCATATTCAAATCCGTGAGAGAACAAGACACCAAAAAATCGCCCTAAACACAAAAAATTCAACTACATAAGAAAATAATTTTCCATAATAAATATTCTTCCAAAAAACTATGACCTGAGATTGTCAAATCCTATACTTGTATCAAAGGAGTTTTTAATGGATACGTGTACAATAAAAGTAAAGTGAGACATTGACGACAGTTTATTTATTAATTAGAATGAGTATCTAGGTAATTATGAGTAGCATGATAATAATCACAATGTGACTGTATTGTGATTTTGTGATTCGTGACATTTTGTGGTGTTTTGTGATCATTTGATATTTTGTACCCCGTGACATTTTGTGATTTTGTGACTTTTTATAACTTGGGAAATTGTGATGTTTTCTGTAACTTACAGTAATTAGTGACTTTTTGTGATTTGCTACTTTTCGGGATTTGTGTGAGTGATATCTCAACATTGTGACAACATACTTTCCATTGTAACATTTTGTGATTTTCGTTATGATTTGTAATATTTTCTGTTGTTATATCTTATAATTTCATGAATTTTTATGATTTTGTGACGTTTTGTGATTTTATGGTATTTTCGAATATTCATGATTTTGTACTTTGTGACATTTTGTGGATTTTGTTATAATTCGTAATATCTTATGTAGCTAAATTTCATGTTTCAAAAATTTTTATGATTTTGTGACTTTTGGTGATTTGTTACTTTTGCGCAGTTTCATAATGTTTTTGGTTGTTGCATTTCGTGATTTTCGTGATATTTTCTGTTTTAGTGTTCCATAACTTCGTGAACTTTTGTGATGTTGTAATTTGTGACGTTTTACGATTATCGTTATGATTAATGATATTTTTTGTTGTTATATTTAATGATTTCCTCAATTTTTGCGATTATGTGACTATTTGTCATTTATACGTTTTAGTAATTTTGTGATTTTCGTTACAATTTGTGATATTTTCTGTTGTTTTATTTGATAGTTATGAAAATTTTTATAATTTTATGCCTTTTTGTGATTTGTGACGCTTCGTGATTTTTGCGAATTTACATAATTTTGTAATTTGTAACGTTTTGTGATTTGCGTAAGATTTGTAATATTCTCTGTTGTTATATTTCATAATTTCGTAAATTTTCATTATTTTGAGGCTTTTTGGGATTTGTGACGTTTTATGATTTTTGAGAATTTTTCTAATTTTGTACTTTGACATTTTGAATACTTCGTTATGGTTCGTAATATTTTCTGTTGTTAAATTTCATAATGTGTCATAAATTTTTGTGATTCTGAGACTTTTTGTAAATTAGTGATTTTTGTGCATTTTCATAATTTTTTCAAGTTGCGAAATTTTGTGATTTTCGTGATTTTGTGACTTTTTTTATTTATACGAATTTTTTTTATGTAATTTGTGACATTTTATGATTTTCGTTATGATTTTTATTTTCTGTTGTTATATTTCATGATTACTTTAATTTTTGTAACATTGTCACTTTCTGTTGATAACGTCTAATGATTTTGTGATTTTTGCGAAATTCGTAATTTTGTAATTTGTGATATTTTGTGACTTTCACAATGATTTGTGATATTTCTGTTGTATTATTTTATGATTTAGTGAATTTTTGTGACTTTCTGTGATTTTAACGAATTTTCATAATTTTTTAATTTGTCACATTTTGTGGTTTACATAACGATTTGTGATATTTTCTGTTGTTTAATTTCATAAATACGTAAAGTTTTATGATTTCGTTGCTCTTTGTAATTTGTGACGTTTCATAATTTTGTGGTTTTGGCAAATTTTCATGATTTCGTACTTTGCGGCATTTTGTGATTATCATTATTATTTGTGATATTTTCTTTTGTTTTATTTCCTAATTTCGTAAGTTTTCGTAATTTCGTTTATTATATTATATATATATATATATTATATTATATATATATTTATGACGTTTAGCGGTTTTCTGATTTTTGCGAAATTCATAATTTTCTAATTTGTGGCATTTTGTGATATTCGTTATCATTTTTTATATTTTTTGTTGTTATATTTCAGCACTTCGTGAATTTTTATGATTCGGTGACTTTTTGTGATTTGTGAAGTTTCCTGAATGAAATTTTTGCGAGTTTCATGACTTTTTAATTTGTGACGTTTTTTGTTATTTTCTTTATTATTCGTAAGATTTTCCAGTGTGATAGTTAATAATTTCCCGAATTTCTTTGATTTTGTGGCATTAAGTGATGTTTTGGTTATGATTTGTGATTTGTTATGCTGTTATATTTCATAACTTTGTAAATTGTTCGTAATTTTGTCACTTTCTGTTATTTTCTGACATTTTCATGATCTTGCAATTTGTGACATTTTGTAATTTTCGTTATGATTTGTGATATTTTTTGTTGTTATATTTCATAATTTCGTTAATTTTTGTGATTTTTGCCAATTCTCATGATTTTGTAATTTGTTTCATTTTGTGATATTCATTATGATTTGAGATTGTTGTTGTCGTTATATTGCATGTTTCTGTACATTTTTGTGCTTTGTGACTTTTTGTGATTTGCGGCGTTTTGTGATTTTTGCGAATTTGCATGATTTAGTAACGTGTATATGTGTGATATTTCGAAAGTGCAGCCGGGGTGGAGACGGGAGTAGGCCATTTAACATAATCAGTAACATTATAACCTATCTCTGATATAAATTGATATTTTGTAAAAATTTGGAATCTCACTCGAGGTTGCCAAGCGACACTTGTCACAGGGCTGTGATTTCTGTATTTCAGCAGTTTCGCGTGACTCAGTGCATTGCTGGTCAACCCAAGTTCGATAGACCAAAGAAGAACCCCAGATTCACAGGCGACAGCCAATTCTCGGCCAGCGAATGGTCGCCAACTTAAACACATAACAGACTTTTGGGCACTGTGACGAAGAGTTGGCGACCCAACCGCCGTTGTAGAAAAAACACGAATACGATCGTCTCTCGTAGCAATCGCCAAATGCGTGCACTGTGGGTGCCAGGACATGCATCGAACCTGAAACAAATTTTGTTTTTATAAAAAATCTGTTATAACTATCTTTCCATATATTCAATGCAATTTACAGGGTTAGAAAAATTATATTTAGACACTTCAATTCTCGTCATTTACCGGTGAAGTGTTCCAGTCTCTGGTTGAAACGACATCTGAAACAGATGATACACCAGAAGAAAGCAAACTCTCAGATCTCAGAGTTCCTCGTTTTATGATATCCAGGAGCGTGGTTATTCTGTGAACAATAAAATTTCTTGAAAGTTATTTCTATGAAAACGCAAAAAATGATGATTTAAATGTAACAGTATCCCACAAAATGAAAATATTCCGTTTATATAGTTGGCGGCTATGCTCTGTGTCTTTTTGTGATTTTGTGACGGATTGTGATTTTGTGACATTGCGTGTGTATGTATTATACAAACATACATTCTGCATTACATATATAGATTATGATATCATATATTATGAAATATATTATATTATTTGTAATTGCAGATTCCAGAAATTATCATCAGAGCTTATTTATATAAAATATGATTTAATAGGTAAACTTTAAAAAAAATTATTAACTGAGCTGCAGTCCAATGCCAAGGAGATGCTAGATGTTCCCTTCTGTCCTCAGCAGAAGCTCTCACAGCCTCCCAAAAACCCCTCTCCCTCCAAATGCTGACGATTTTTTTGAAGAAATTGTCAGACACAGGAAGAAACAAATATTCAGGGCTAACCAGTTGCACGGGCTCCCTCGAATACAGCGGTTCCTGAGCGATATTTACAACAGGCAGATGTTTGATGTACATAAAAAAGGATTGTGTCTCGTCTATCAATTCAGTTCTTTGGGAATAGACAGGAGAGTCTTTGATAAGACCCATCGATGCTTTTTCCGTGAAAATTGGACCGCTTAGGTCCATCAATGACGAGACCTTTAGCATATTGGTTTTTTTTTTAGTAGACTGCTTGAGAATCTAGAAAAATAATGTATGATTGAAGAAATTTAGTTAGTTGAAATTAGATAAAAATTAGCCAGTTCTTAAAAAATTCAGTTCATTTCACAATAATTTGAAATGAAAAATATCATTTTCTTGAAATTAGATTTCTTTCTTAGAAATTATTTTGGTAAAGATAAATGTATCAAATGTGAATTTTCACTTCGAACATTCAATACAGAGAATTAAATGTGCCTAAAATGCTAGAATTTTTAAATTTAAATTGTCTTGTTCTGTGATTTCTTTTCTCTTCGAAACATTGATTTTTGATTTTTCAATTTCAGGATTCAGTTTGTTTTTCTCATGTGAAGACCGAAACATTTGAACAATTTTAAAAGTACAGTTATTAAATTGCAATATTTATATAAGAAAGAAAAATTCTGAGAAGAGTAAAAATTTTAGGTACAACAATTTAACGATTAAAATTCGTTAGCAATAAAAAAATTTAAAAAAAAAAAAAACAAAAAATTACAAAATACAAAATCACATAAACATAATTGATAAAATTACAGATTTGCTCAGTGCGTTTACATTTTTTATTAACTTATCAATTTTTTTTATTTGTTTGTAAACGCATGCAATTTCAAGTAATTTAGGTATAATAATTTTAAGGAATATGGTTTTTTTAATTTTATTTTTATGATTCATTAAAATTTCAAATAATTTTTTTATTCTTTGGTTTTTTTTTGTGAAATTGCCGAAATTTTTGAGAATATAAAAATCAAAATATTATAGCAGTATGAAAAATTCAACTATTGAATTTTGACGATTTTCACTCTAAATTTATGAATTTTAAATATGTACTTTAAATCAATTTCCCAATTCATTTATTACTTACTAAATTTTCTATAATTATCATTATTCTTCATTTGTATATATATATATACATCATATATTGTATACTATATATTAAAATACACTTTGAAATTCTTAAAATTTGCATTATAAGAATATAATTGAAATACAAAATAATCATATGATGAATATAAATTTCACTATAATAATCATGAGTTATTACTGGATAATAATTACAATAAATAAATATTATAAACCTTTGAAAATAAATTACTATATGATAAATAGTAATTGTAATCATTGTAAGACATACTTTCATATTTATAATTATATTTTACAATAATTATACACTTTCTTTAAATATTATTGTAATATTAATTCAATGATTATTATAATGATGTATACATTAATTTTTAATTAAATAATGGAAATTTCAGCACATATATTTATATTACATGATTAATTTACTATAAAACATGACATAGAATTATTATTATATTATATAATTATAAAAATTTAATTAGTATGCAATACATTACATATGTATATAATAATTATTTTAAATTTACTTATTTATTAATATATTATTTTTACCCTGTGTTGATTTATCTTTTTATACTATTAAATAAAAACCATATTTTTAAGTAAAAAGTTATTAACAATTTCAATTTATTAGGAATGAAAATATTCTTAAAAAATGGTCATAATTCAGAATTTTTAAATGTTTAGAGTTTAATTTCGTTAAATTGTTTATATTTTCAATTTTATTAACACGTTAGAAGTTTGGAAAACCTGAAATTGAATATTGATTGTTTCTTTGAATTCGATAATTATTTGCAATAATGTAAAAAGTATGTCATTTCAAAAATTAAAATACTGAATTTTCTTTAATTAAAAAACACACGCAAACACTTTTATAATAATATTATAATAATATAATTTTAACATTTCATTATAATTATTATAAAAAATTATATATATAATATTAAAATTACATAAAATATATAAAAATTCATAAGCTTATTTTATGCGTCTAGCAATTAATTACTACATACATTTTTACATATTTTTTTTCCATTCAACCAATTTAAAAGTTCCGTCAAAAATTTTACTCATAAACATTGTATAAATGTGCAAATTCATTAAAAAATAAAAAATAAACAATTTCATGCGGAAAGTTGATTTAAAAAACATAAAATAATCTGCAATCGCTTTATCAAGAAACTATTTTTATCAAACTTGAATTTTACTGTATATACTATTCATACGAAAAATTTCATCCAATTTCTTAGCTCAATTTGTTTCTATATGAAGACAATTTATGTAAATTAATAAGGTAATTTAAATCGATCAAATCAGAATTCCGTTATACATACTTACAAATTCACCTAGTTTTTAATGACAATTTTCTGCAAAAACTTGAGCACAAGACATTAAAAAAAAAGCTAATTAAAGTTAATGTTGTAGTTCGTATTTTTTTGTATTTATTTGCAGTTATACGCTCTTATTTTTCGCAATTTTCTGCAAATTTCTGTTTGTTTTTCTTCACTGTATATACATCAATATACATGCGCATACATACGTGAATGTATATATATATATATATGTTTATACTACATTACTACAAATGCTACAAATCAACTGCATCAACTACATATAACTACAATTCACTACAATCCAGTGTTGCCAAACATTACCAAAAAAAATCCCTTGACTGGCAACACAGCTGTTATCAACAGCTGACGTATAATCATAATAATAACCGTAATATTACAATTGCAATGAAAACAAATTTAAAAAAATGGCAGCGTCAACAGCAATGTCAACCGCGGAATCTATATTAGCCTCAAAATTTCATTATGCACACACAAACAATGACATTTCATTTTTCGATATTTTTTTTTTATTTATAAATTTATCACTACTCATTCTCACAGCGCGTTCGCAATTTTTTTAAATTTGTTTAGAAAACAATCGACATGCAGCCAGCTTCGTGCGTGCTCAAAGAATACATGTCACAAAATTCAATTTATTATTTTAAGGAAGGAATAAACTTTTCTGATTATTAAAAAATGACGCAGTTACTAATTATATTTTATTGAGGATTAGATCTATTTATTAAGTATCAATATAAATATATGAAGAATATTTATGTACTGTATTATATAAATGTATTATTCATATTTTTAATGAATATCAATACAATATAAAAATACGATAATTACATATGAAGCAAATTAATAATCAATTTTTCTATTACAATAAATAATAGAATTTTAATTAGTGTGAATGAAAATAATAAATATTAGTATTATTATTAATGTATGTTGTTGATCATTTTTTTTTACAAATCAATAAAGATGAGAAATGGAATTTTTTCACTTGAAATGATTTTATGTATGTAGAATAAATTTTTATGATTATAAAACAATTATGCAGTTATCAATTATATTTTATTTTGACTGGTATTCGAATTATTTATTTAGTATTAATACAAACATGTGATGAATATTGATGTTCTGTTATAACCAATTATATAAATTTGTTATTCATATTTATATTTACAGTCGACTCTTTCTGAGAAAAGAAATTATTTCTTAGCTTCTTTTGCAGTTCTTGCGGGCTGGGTAGAAAAATAGCACTACTTTTGTTTTTGGACCGATTTCCCGTTTGAAGTGAGAAATCGGTCCAAATTCCAATTTACATCTCTAGTCGACAAATTAGTCCTTTTTTATACTTTACTGTGCTTTTACAAAAAAAAATTAATTCTGGGTTGTTCCGAGAATCATCGCGGGTTTGGTAAAAAAACGAACACTTGTTTTCGGACTGATTTTTCGCCTCAGAAGTGAAATCGGTCCAAGAGCCAATTTAACTAACCAGATGACCAATCTGTCTCTTCTCAGTCTACTCTGTTCGAGATATCAATTATTTCTTAGCTTCCCTTGCAGTTCTTGCGAGCTGGATAGAAAAATAGCAGTACTTTTGTTTTGTACCGATTTGTCGCCTGAAGTGAGAAATCGGTCCAAGCCTAATTTACATTTAGAGTCGACAAATTAGTCTTTTCCCATACCTCACTGTGCTTTTACAATAGAAAATTTATCCTGAGCTTTTTCGAGAGCTATCGCGGGCTTGGTAAAAAAACGAACACTTGTCTTCGGACTGATTTTTTGCTTCATAAGTTAAATCTTTCCAAGAGTTCATTTACCTAAAGAGATGACCAATTTGTCTTTCCTCAGTCTACTCTGTTCGAGAAATCAATTAATTCTTAGCTTCCCTTGCAGTTCTTGCGAGCTCTGTAGAAAAATAGCACTACTTTTGTTTTTGGACCGATTTGTCGACTAGTGAGAAATCGGTCCAAATCCCAATTTCCATCTCGAATCGACAAATTAGTCTTTTTCCATATTTTATTGTGCTTTAGAAAAGAAAATTCATTCTGATTTGTTCCGAGAGCTATCGCGGGCTGGGTAAAAAAACGCACACTTGCCTCCCGAACGATTTTTTGCTTCAGAATTAAAATCGGTCTAAGAGCCGATTTACCTCCCAAGTCGATGATACGGTCCTTCCTCAGTCTCCCAGTTCTAGAAATAAGTTTATTTAAAGCTCCTCCGGCATTTCTCGCGGGCTTAGCAGAAAAAAGCACTACACTTGCTTTTGGACCGATTTGTTTTGTGTAGCGAAAAATCGGTCCAAGAGCCGAATTACCTCAGGATACGACAAAGAGGTCTTTCCATAGACTTTACCCTGCTTTTGTAGAAAAAAAATTCATTTTGAGCTGTAGCAGCAGTTTTCGCGGTCTTGGTAGAAAAAACGCACACCTGCCTCAGAACTGATTTGTCGCTTAAGAAGTGAAATCAGTCCAAATGCTGATTTATTTTTCTAGATGACAAATCTGTCTTCTTTCAGTCTACTCCGTTCAAGAAATACATTTACGCCATTTTAACCTCAAAACTGACATTTTGACGTGACTTCATGTAACAGGCACGGATGTGCAATTTGGCGAAACGGTTAAAAGACCTCTGCCTCGCTTCGGTCCATTATCTTGCTGTTTCGCCAAATTCGCACATCCGTGCCTGACACGTAATGTATTATTATTCTGAGCAGTCCCGGCAGTTCTTGCGAGCTTGGTAAAAAAAAACGACTAACACCTGCTTCCGGACCGATTTATTCCTTCAAATGTCAAATTGGTCCCAGAGCCGATTTACCTCCCAAGTCGACAAATCGGTCTTCCCTTAGTCTCCCAGTGTCAATAATAAGTTTATACTGAGCTTTTTCGGCAGTTCTCGCGGGCTTGGTTGAAAAAAAGCACTACACTTGCTTCTGGACCGATTTGTCTTCTGTAGCGACAAATCGGTCTAAGATCCGAATTACCTTCAGAGTCGACAAAGCAGTCTTTCCCTTATGGTAACTTTATAAAAATTTCATAAAGTTAAAAATTTAAACGAAATAAAGTCAAAAAAGACTCAGAAGAATTTTTAAGTTACAGTATGTTAAACTCAAAATATTTTCAAGCACGCTAACGTTTATTCTCGAAAGTGAAAAAATCACAGAAACAATTTAATAATGAATGATTATTTACATTGTAAGAAAACTCAAACCAAAAAATAAATCTTAGACTTAAAAAATAGCTGAAAGACTGTTTCCAATTATTCAGTAGAAGACCGTCAGTTTTCAAAGTCAAAACTTTTGTTGGAAAAAGTTTAGTGAAATACTTGTGTAGGTAAATATTATTCGAAAAAATTACAGATTAAAGTTTAAAATTCAAAGAAATGGAATAAATCGAACCTTTACATTAATGTGATTTGAGGTTGATTGTGTTTTATAAAAAATTCAGAATATTTCATTTTAACACAAAAAATTGAAAATATCTTTATAATGTTGAAACACTCCTTTGCAATTGAAATATTTCATTCATTATGTTTTAAAAGTTAACATGCGACACCTACCTTTTTGATTCAAAAATTAAATCTACTTACAATTTTCGAAAAGCTACAAGTTCAAAATTCGCAACAATCAGGAATAGACAAGTAAATAATCTGTCAGTAGAAGTAAAACTTCGAATATTTGAATAATTTTACAAAATGTAATTTTTTCCGTATGTGTCCCTGAATTCAAATATCAAATGTGTACGCACAGAAACTTATCCAAAAACAATGCAAATTTTTGATTTTTATTGTTGCTTTGAGAGAATATCTTTTTTTCATTTTTCGCGAATGTCAGGAAAGACAATTACAAGACACATGTAAACATCCCACTGTTGACGCTTTGGCGAGCACATTACTATATTTAATATAATTGTAAACATTTCGAAATGTGGAAATATTTGCAAATATCATTTTCGGATGCCATAGTCCAATTTAACATTTTCCGCGCTGACCCATTGTGGAAGAATGGCGTTTGCATAAAGTGCTGCTTTTACGAGCGATTTTGGTAAAACGGCGCTTCAATAAAGTTCTGTTGCGCGAACGGCATCTGTATAAAATGTAAGTGAGTAACGGGCGCTCCCCCGATAGCAAATGATTGACTCGAATTTCGCTCATTCATGTTTGCGACAACGAGATGTATCAATAATTTATACATCTTTACGTATTCTCATCGCAGGGATTTTATTGTCAGACCTACGATGTGTTATTCATTTCACAAACTAAGTCGAATCGTGTGTTAGCTAGAGAATCAGACAATAACGTAGCTTTCTTTGTACTTTTTTGGAACAATCACCGGTTGACTTGTGAGTGTGCTTTGAATGAGCATTTTTCATGCGACAAAGGCGTTGCTTCTGGTCGGTGCGTAAAAGCGTCATCAATACAACATCACGAACCAGCGCTCGACCTTCCAAACACTATGTCACAATCAGTGCAGCATCATGAACTTGCATTCAAATTTGCGAAACGATGCTGACATCAATGCTTTATTTTTAACTGGGTAAGGCTGCGTTATGATGTTGCATTGAATACGCTATGATTCTGTCGAAACGTTCGTCTCGCGAGCGCTCATTCTCATTCGTCAGTGATGATGCTACTATGTTGGCAACATAACAAAGCACACTTGTGATTTACATAAAAACGTAGGATTTTGCCGACGCATCTTTGACGATTCATGCTGCAATTGAATGTGAAATGATGTCTACGACAGTGCTATCTGGGTCGCGCCGAGCGATTTTGTATAAATGGCGTTCGAATAAAGTTTAAGCACCTCACTAAAAACGCCGTTCGTACAACTAACAGTTGCAAACAAATTATAATTATACAAGTTTACTTTACTTAAAGGTAAAGTAAACTTAAACAACTTAAACAAGTATAAAATCGTATTCCGTATTATTTAAAAGGTTCTTATACGTATATCATCGAAGCTCTATTGCTCAAAGCTTGATAACATTGAGCATTGCTGAATGTAATGAATCGATGACTAGATCTTGAAATTATTGTAGTATGTATATTAATGCAGCTGAAAATTGGGATATAGAGGAATTATTGATTTTAAAAATTGTGTTATAACGAAAACTGTATGACTTTCAAATTATAGGGTATATCACCATATAATAATGGTATTCGTTCCCACTGTTACATAAATTATAGAATACTACCCATAAAACCAAATCTTGACATCAAAATCATCCCAAGATTCTTGAGTTATGAATCTTGAGCAAGACTTGAGCAAATCTTGAGATAAAACCTGAGGATCGAAATCAAGTCAAGTTTCTTGACATAGACTTGATCAATAATTTCCCAAGAATCATTCAAGTACCTTGAGCAAGATCGACTCAAGTATGGGAAATAGATTTAACCAAGTCTTGATCAAGTATCTGGACCAGAATCTTGAACAAGTCTTAAACGAACCTTGATATGGATTCATTATCAATATTTTTTTATGCACATTATTTGTGTTTATTACACCACAATAATTAGGTACATGTAGTTTTAATAATTCAAACTTCCGAAAATCTATAAAATCATATTTGATAATTATTCAATTCTTCCGTTAAATATTGTTTCGCAATCATTTTTTCAATAAAGTAGTATAAATATAATATCTTGAAATTGTAAGCAACATTTTCGCATTCAACCTCTAAATTAATCATCAGGCGCCGAAAAACTATAGAAATAAATTTGTTATAAACAATATGATCTTTTATTAACAATAATATTTTGAAACATTTAAATTATCTGAATCAGCAGACGTTAAAAATGACACAAATAAAATTGTTAGAAACAAATTAGTTTGTTTATAACAAATTAAATATTCATAAACAATATGTTTTACATTGTTGCATATAACCAGAAAATTCAATATGAACATTAGCTTATAACATATATTGGTTAGTATAACATTATTTAACAATGACTTAATGTGTAATATATATATGTATACATATATACGTATCATGAGATTCACGAGTCCGTGCTCCGTGCATTTTGAGGCGGAAAACTCGTGTGACCACATTCCAACCATACGTGAGCCTTCCAACTGCACGTGCACGTGCAGTTGGAATGCTCACGCACACTTACATCTTCGCGCCTGTTCGCGCCCGTGTTCTAAGCGAACATAAGCGAAGATAGATTCAACGCAATGAGGTGAGTGTGCGTGAGACTTCCCACGTTTTCTAAAATGCCACACTGCATCATATGGTTCATACCATACGACTTTGCCTCAATGTGACTTGTTGTCGACTGTACTTGACTATTTTCGCGTACGCTCTGGTTAAATAAGTGAATCGTGGCTCGTGCAACTATAACGCAGGTCATCATCGAGGAAGTTTTACAGCTGCCTTGGCAGAAGCTGCGTACCCGAGGCCAAATAAAACAGCTTTTGAAGAGTGCCTCAAGTACGGCGTGAGTCTACTAAAACAACAAAACCGGGACATGAAAAAAAAATGAATTTTTTCTTAAACTTGTAATAATTATATCTACTTTTAAATAAATGTGTTTCGATAATAATGATTTTGTACAATTATTATACGCATGCTTATCCCTTTAAAATCAAAAAATATTATTGAAAACACCTTACACACGCTCGAACATTAAATAAAAAATTAAAATGATAGATATATGTATGAAAAAGTTCACAGAACAGAAAATTTAACAAATGCTATATCATTAGTGTAGAATTGTGTTCGAAAAACTGACGAAAATGACAATTTACAAATCTTGAGCAAGGCTTGCTCAAGAATCTTGTGCAAGAATCTTGATGAAGACTTGACAAAGTATGGGAAATAGATTTACCCAAGTCTTGCACAAGATCCTTCAAGATTCTTGAACGCGTCTTGACCAAGTCTTGACGTAAGATGGTTTTATGGGTAAAGGTCCAGTATATTCTTTACAAATTCAAGTACAGTAGATCATCAGTTTTAGTGCGCGTATGCAAATACAAAACAAATATTTATCGTTATAACAAGAACTC
The DNA here is from genome assembly GCA_028476575.1 of Platygaster robiniae. Classification (NCBI taxonomy): domain Eukaryota; kingdom Metazoa; phylum Arthropoda; class Insecta; order Hymenoptera; family Platygastridae; genus Platygaster; species Platygaster robiniae. The sequence goes on from CM052027.1 coordinate 1,280,205, forward strand.
ATTCAATATCTAAAGTTGAATGAACTTGCCGCGTACATAATACTAAAACTAAAATATGCGGATAAAGAAACACTTTCATATAAGAAAATCATATTATCGGTCAATGAGTATACCTATCACTAGTTCAAAGTACAATTTCTAAGAGTATATTCATACTCGGTAGTAATATTGAAATCAATATTTCATCCATGCGGTTGACGAATAATGTTGTGCAAAAAGTTTACTCAGGGGATCGATGTTATCTCAGTTTTTATAAGCTCCTTATACAATTCCGGTATTTTTAATTGAATTCCGCTTTTTTTATGAAGTCACATTTGAGAAACTCTATAAAATCTTTATGAAAAGATTAGGGTGGTCTTTGAAATGGGTTAGGTGGAATTTTGATGGTGGCGCCCCCCGAAACGTTTCCAAATAATTCAAAAAAATCCCGAAATTTTTTCAGAATTTTAAAACAACGTTAACCCGTGCCGGTAGAATCGTCTTTTAACCCATTTAAATAACATGGGATTTTGTCTTGAAGGCAGTCTATAATTTTTCACGGATACACAAATCGCTTTAAAAATCAGTTTGACACGGCAAGTTATTGTCGATAGTTATAACAAACTGCAAAAAAATTGGCAGCTATCTACAACAATCATACGTCTGTTGGTTCGAAACCAAAAAACCAAAAATCATGGAAATTTCGGCTTTTTTCAATGAAACAAAGAATTTAACAAGATTTCAAGAATCTATGTGATGTATACCTACATGAAATATCATTCTATACGTTCGTGAGTATTTTTCATCGTTATACAAGTAGAATTAGTCACATTTCTACAGTTTCAAAAATGTGCATCACAATTTTAATAACGAAATTCGATAAATATACAAATTTCTTAAAAGCTACTTCTTAAAATGAATTTCTTACTAGATAAATGGCACTTATTGAAATGAATTATCTTGTATTAAACTTTACTATCAATAGTAATGGTCATGAAGATAATAATAATTAAAGTAGTGATAGTAATAATAATAATAATAACAATAATAATAATAATAATAATAATAATAATAATAATAATAATAATAATGGTGATAATACGAATAGGAATAAGAATATGAATTGTTCTAAATTGGTAAATAAGAATGAATACATTTACAAGTCAAGGGAAAAAGCTGGTTATTCAAATGATACCTTATTTGTTTTTCGAAATGATCGTGAACTATTGTTATAAGGATAATCTGAAAATGGATAAGAATAACATCAATAAAAATAATAATAACTTAAATTAGGAATATTATTCAAGATTGACGAATGCTTCTGTGATTTCGTTTGCAATGTTTGATGCGCTGAAGTACGAGTTTTGAATAATTTGTAATTACAAAACAACTTTCTAGAATTTATGGATACGGTAAATGTCTCAGTTGTCAAACAAATCTAGCCATTTTTGCGAAAACTGCAAACTTTTATGGGAATTCTGCTTCTTTGTAAAATTGTTGATATTGTTCAGTGACTGATGGATCCTAGAAGAATAAAAACACATGACCATCACTATTGATATTATAGTTTAATACAAGATAATTCATTCCAATAAGTGTCATTTATCTAGTAAGAAACTCATTTGAAGAAGTAGCTTTTCAGAAATTTGTTTATTTATCAAATTTCGTTAGTGAAATTGTGATGCACATATTTGATCCTGTAGCATTGCGACCAATTCTACTTGTATAACGATGAAAAATACTCACGAACGTATAGAATGATATTTCATGTAGGTATACATCACATAGATTCTTGAAATCTTATAAAATTCTTTGTTTCATTGAAAAAAGCCGAAATTTCCATGATTTTTGGTTTTTTGGTTTCGAACCAACAGACGTATGATTGTTGTAGACAGCTGCCAATTTTTTTGCAGTTTGTTATAACTATCTACAATAACTTGCCGTGTCAAACTGATTTTTAAAGCGATTTGTGTATCCGTGAAAAATTATAGACTGCCTTCAAGACAAAATCCGAAGTTATTGAAATGGGTTAATAGACGATTCTACCGGCACGGGTTAAGGTTGTTTTAAAATTCTGAAAAAATTTCGGGATTTTTTTGCATTATTCGGAAACGTTATGAGGGGCGCCACCATCAAAATTCCACCTAACCCATTCCAACGACCACTCTAGAAAAGATACAAACTTTAGAAAGTAGATTCTAAAATCCACTTCATACAAATGCCGTCATTTCATAAAGATTTCATAAAGTTCTTATAATTAAAAAAAAAAAGCGGAATTTTATAGAAAATATGAAATTTTACGAGGAGTTTTATAAAAACTTTATAAAAATCCAAATGACTAGGGAGAGACTTATTTTTGTAACGACAAAATTAACAAGTATGTATGATTATTTGTCAATTGATGGGCGGCAAATTATAGTAGGTATATACTTTGCCTTATTCGCATATGTTATCTCACTAAGTTCGTAAAGATAGCGATATCACGTAAAAAATAAATGTTAATTGCATAAGAGACATTTCACAAAAGAAGTTCATCCTAGTATATGCGAATGAAAGAGAGCTTGCGAAAAATATGTTCCTCCGCCTCAGGAGAGGAGGAAGATTTCAAGAAACGTTCCTCTCCGAAGCCGGAGAGAAGGAAGATTTCGAGAAACGTTCCGCTCCGGAAAGGAGGAAGATTGCGAGTAATTTTTTTCCTCCTCCTCCGGAGAGGAGGAAGATTGCATGTAACGTTCCTCACCGAAGCCGGAGAGGATAGAAAACAATTCCGCTCCGGTTCAATACCCTGCTGAAAACCGTATTTAAAACATACTTCTTGCCAATTCTCTTCAAACTATTAGATAATCTTTCTACAAATTAAATACAATAATTTATTAGTAAAATTCATTATTATTTTATGATGCATTTTAATCAAATTAGGAACACTGCAGTGTACGATTAGAAGATACACTCAACGTTAATATTTGTATCTTCATTTATTGATGCTTGTACATGAAATTGTTTTTGTATGGCTTTCGGTTGAATAATCTATAAAATATATACAGGAATAACAATGTTTTTAATCAGTTCACGAAAGAAAAAATTCGTAGAATGCTCAAAATTCGTTTCGGAAAACAATTATTATCTTCTCAGTAAAATGTAATACTCGCATAAATGAATTATTGCACAGTAATGATTAAAACTTGAAAATACTGAGAGTAAAATGTTGCTAATTTTTCATTCGAACCTTGCTCTCGCTCAGTATGTACAACGATAAAGTTTTGTATGATTTAAAATGCAAGGTCGTTCGTCAACAAAAGTAACCAACATGATTACAAATCCCCAAAATTCTGTCAAAGGTTTTCTTTTCGTCGAAAATACTCATTGAATCTTACAGCAGAGAATCTGTAAAAATAAAAATAGAGTTTGAAGCATTCATTGGTTTTTTTTTTTTTTTTTTTGAGAAAACTTACTGTAAGAAGTCAAAATCTATATGGGACCTATGACTTTGGATCAAGGCCCAACAGCCCCAGAAAAAATGTGTCATCAAAACAAAGCGATTGACTTCTTTATACAAATTTTCAATCTCTCCATCGGAAATTTCGCTTTTGCCAAGGTAGGTTTTCAGGTACTCGCGTAGCCAAGATTTTTGCAGATTTTCATCGGGGTACAAAGAATAGTCTATTTCGTCGATGCCTGAAAACACAAGAAAAAAAAAATGATGGAAACGTAGAAACTTAGTTGTATTATAATTTTCATGTTCACCTACCAGCGAATTCGGCAAAATGATTGGCAATATCATAGGCCTGAAAATTAAAAGCCGAATACTCAAAGTCGATAAAAGTAACACTGGATTTGTTATCGTCGTACAAAATATTAGTGAGAAGAAGATCGTTATGGGAATACACACTGGGACTGTTTAACTTGGACAACTCCAATTTCAGAGATCGGTATTCTTTTTCTAGCACCGCTCGAGGTTTTATCAATTCTGTGAATCTGAAATTAAATTCAATCTTGTTATAAATAATAAAGGAACATAAATAAAGCTGGGAAATGTTAGAGCGTTAAAATATCAAAATTTTAATATCAGATAAAATTTCTGCAGAAATCAAAATATATATCTACCTTTTTTGTTTGGCTTCGTCAGAAAAACTCGTAGGCATGAGTCTCATGAATTTTTCCGTCTTCTCCCAAATCATGGGCTTTTTTTCTTCGACTGGAAAATCTGGGTCCAGCAAATGCATTTGCGCCAATCTTTGGGCGACAAGTTTGTAAATTTTTGGTTGCCTAATACTTTTGACGTTAAGAGTCACTCCACTCAAAAATTCGTATGCAATTCCATTATTGAAAGTTGCGTACAAAGAATGCGTGTATCCTGCTTGGTGTAAAACCTAAGGAAATGAAATATTCAAGAATCAGGCTGTTGAAAATTCTAATCGAATAAATTTGAACTGCTTAACAATGAGTGGAATTTCGTGAAGTTTCGAAATAGTCGCAAACTATTAAAAAGAAGAAAATTATTTGAACAATCACCTTAATATTTCTAATTTCATGTTTGCGATCTATCATTTCCTCGGTTCCATGCCCATAAATTCTTACGAGGACCATGTCATCGTAATGTTCAGGGTACCAAATTCCAACCAAATTATTGGATATACCATCATTAAAAACCTGAAAATAAATGTGAACAACTGAGATGGAAATTCGTTTATACGATAACATTCAGAAAGGCGTAGACAGCAAACATTTTTGGGAGGGGTTTTTTGAAAAAATATATATGCAATTCCGTAGTATTTTCTCGTATTTTTATACATTTCTAGTATTTCTATACATCGCTATATATATGTATTAAAAAATGCAAAGATTTTGAGTATTTTAATTGATTTTTAAGTGATCAGTTATATTTTACGCAGATTTCTAGTGTTTTAACTTTTTTTTCTTATTTCTTTAATAATTATCACAAAAGTTTGAAGAATTTTCTGCTATTATATTTCTGTATAGATTTTAAGAATTATATGCTTTAGGAATGAAGGTTTAAAATTTTTGAAGAAAATTATATCTTACTCTACATAAATAAAGTTTGAATAGTTATTTTCTAGTATTTCTCGCATTTTTTAGCTTTTATGAATTTTTAACGATTGTGATATTTTTATAGATTTTAAATATGTTTGTAGTTCGCTATGTAAACTTCTAGAACTCGGTGGGCTAGAATTAAAATTTCGATCGATTTTTAGTGATTTCATAGATTTCTGGGAAAATTAAATCTATACACATTTTTAATGTTTTATAGATTTTTTGTATGTATTTTTTTTGTTTTTTCAGTATTATTAAAATTTTGTCGAATTCACCCGTACTGTTATAGATTTCTAGTATGTATTCTTATAAATTCCCATCTACGCTTTTTAGAATTTGATGCTCTATCATTCGAATTTTTACAGATCTTAGTTATTAAATCTGTTTTTTCAGTCACTCAGAGCCAATTTAAGAAGCATAATGTACCCATTTATAAATAGTGTGAGTAATGCACATTTATTACTTTCCAAGCTTTCGGCTTAAATTAAGGCCATCATTGGAGCAAACTTTAGAATCGCAACCCGAAAAAAATATTTTTATAAAAGGAATTTCAACCTCATAGTTGATGTAAAAGGCGTAAAAGTATAATAACATAAACTGAATTGTAAATATTACAGTAGATAATCACATTTTAATTATTTTTACGTCATGTTCTCGGTGTAAACGACAATTTTAACGAGTCGTAGTTATTTGTTTAAATTTTTCAGAAAATAATTCTTTCATAGAATTCCATTACTTATACTAGTATCGTTTATTCATACCTTTATCGGGTCTTAGAAGTTCGTTTTTTTTTTTCATAAAAATACCAAAGATTTTTGGTATTTTTATGAATTTCTATGTAGATTTCTAGAATTTAATTCCCCAGGGTGCAAAGTTTTTTACATTCCCAACAATTTCATAGACTTCAATTTTTCTCTATTATTTGATGGGCTAAAACGATTTGTCAAATTTTTATTTTTTACGTTATCCTAGCCAAGCATTAATGATTAATTTTTCCAAATTAATATAATTATATAAGTTATTTATTTACTTATAATCATGCGCATAATGAAAAGTTCCGACCGAAAATAGCCGAACCATAGTCGTAAAATTGTCGAACGTAACGACTGTATTCTTAAACTTCGATTTTAGGCCAATCCCATCATATTGTTTGCGAGAAATTGTCAGAAAAGGAGCAAAAGTACCTCCTTCAATTAATTGTGATGCTGAATATTTGCATATTGCTCTAAAAATTATGATTTATTAAGTATCAAAAGTGACAACATCGCCATAACCTCAAAAAGACATTGTTTCATTGTTTCGTCCGTTAAAGCGCGCGAGATTTGAAAATGGTATTATTACAGTTTCTTCAATCTTAAATGAAATAAGCGTTTTTCTCTTCAATTATTATCTATAATATATGTATGTATATTAATTATAATATTTTAATTATTGTATATCAGAATATCAAAATATTCAATACGCGCAATTAATTGTAATTTATCGTATATATTTAAATTATTGATTCAATAATCGTTATTATTAATTATAAATAAACCGCGCGCGAAATACCGTACTCCAGCCAAAATCAAGCACTAATATATAGATTGACACAGCTTGTCAGATCGACAACTTTATCGATAAAGTCGCATTGTTCTGCATTGTTTTGTGTCCTTTTGTTTTATCCAACTCGAGTACCAGTGCTAAATTGTTATTTATTTCTAATAAACACAACAAAAACGCTTACTTTTTTTTGGAATCAATAAATTAATCACTTTTACTTATTTTCGCAACCACATGATCACAAAACGTCAGACCAGAGGCAAGGAAAAAAAAAGTTATAGTTGTAACTTCGTCAAACGTAACGACTATCTTACAACGATTAAGCGTCGTACTATAGTCGGACAATAGTCGGATTTTTTTCCGCCAGGGGCGTAAAACAATGTTTACAGAATAATCAACCATATCCCCACAAAATAGCATATATAATATAATTATATAATTCATATTTGAAAAAAACCCTGGCAAAGGCCCGGGGACGGAGTTCCCTGCTTTTTGCGTTTTTTCCGTTCCATGCTGTTTTCTCAGCAATTATTATCAAAACCCCATACATTTTTCCCGGAAATTTTTCTGGAGTGTTATGTTCTTAAAAAATCAATTCCGACTTAACAATTTATGAATAATTTAATTTTTTATGCCAAAATGACTTTACATAAATTTATCCGGAATCTTCCTTACCGACTTTTTTGATTGACAGTTATCATGCGATCACGGATTTAATTTTTTGACTTTTTTAATTAATACATGTAAGAATACAATTATCAACTATATAATAACGGAGAAATTGACTTTATTTATTACATGTAATCAAAAACAAGACATATCAGCTTGAAATTTAGGAGAATTTATCAAAGGATTGAAAAGGCACGGAGTTGGAACGCAATGAGCATGGAGTTGCGTACTTTTTGCGTCCCCGAGCCTTTGCTAGGGAAGCACGATTGAGTCTATCAAAAGTTTCTCGCAGCTGATCTCTGGTCAACACACGGCCGGACACACACGTCCCGTAGGAGAGGGAAGGGTTTCGTACAGAAATAAAACTCAATTATTAGGCCAAAAAGGGAACTTGTCCTTTATTGGCCCTTGGTGGAAAAGTCGTGAAGTATAAAAACCACCTTATAAAGCAACATTAGTCTTGCTAAAAGATTATTCTCACTCTCGCATAATCGTTACAAGATTGTCCATTTGGGGAGAAAACGAATCCGAGGGCTTGGAGAGGAAGGCGTCGGGAACCAATCCCGAACAAAATCAGTTTCCTAAAAACGCCTTAAATTTATTGTCTTCGATTTCCGGAGAAACATACTGGAACCCATTGCCAGCGAGGATTTACAGATTTTATGTCTTTCTAACGTGAAGATCCGCTGGTGGGCCATATGTGCCCTAACATCATAAATGCTAGATCTTGCCTCGATCATATTTCAATCGAATTATTACCAGGCCGAAACAATATTTGTATTTTATAATTTATATTTATTCATTTTTGAATTTTTTCTGAATTTCAATTGTTTGAACGTCCCCCTCCCCCTCCCCCCTAAAAAAAACTTCTCTCTGCCTACGCTCCTTGGTAAGATACAGTATACAATGATCTATTCGCGTATTTTTCAATTGACACGAATGAAGAGTGATGTGAAAATTCAATTACCTTGTATTGAAATTGCTCCGCAGGCCAATAAGGCCTGATTATTTTAACTAGTTCAATAGCACCGTTGACGATATCATCCTCATTTATTGTCACGTTTATATGGGGTTCGCAATCACCACCTTCCATTGATCAACTCTGGTTCTAAAAAGTCAATAATCGTTTATATAAATATTTCTTTTCTATACAATTTAAATAAATCAATTTCATTTTTAAACTGTAATTTTCTTTTAACAATACGATTTTTTCCTTTTCAATCTTAAAATATTTGTCTAGAACGAAAAAAACTGAACTTTTTGCGTATTTTTTTCGAAGTATTTACGAGTAAGAACAAATAACTCGACTGAGAATTCGCCGCTGATGAAACTGATAATAAACGATTAAAAACTGGAGAAAAGAATGTTGAATGCAAAGTTGTTTGAGGTATTCGATTTCTGTTTGATATCGTAATCATGATACACAAAGCTTTTTAAACAATGGAAAAATTCAATGGTTTGTTCCCATTCTCGCCTCTTTTTATGAACACGTGTGCTAATGTTGAAAAAAATTTTGGCCATGAATACGAACGATAATAACTATTCGAATTTAAACAAAATTTCTTTCGTGAGAAGTGAAAATAAGTTTTATCCTTATTTTCGTTTTCGCTTATTTTCAATTCAGTGTATCGAGTAGACAATAAAATTTTTAATGACGAGTTATTATCGCATCATAAATATATTTTATAATAATTTGATAAGAAATATTTTATTTCAAAGTTAATAAATTTATTCCATTTAAAGATTTCTTAAGGCATTAATGTGATGTTTTGTGCTTTTGTACGTAACTATGCCATTGTAGGAAAAAAAATTACATATCAAGTCTTGAGAATTTATAACTTGTCGTTTACCTTGGCGATAAAAAAAAATGCAAATGTGTAATAGCCTACTCTTCAACAATGCAAAAAGATTTCTTTTTTAACTTCTTGGAAAAACAAAAAAAGTTAAGATAAAAATATGTTAGCAACTTCAACGAAAAATCAATACTTACGAAAATTTTTAATGCTTGTACATCTTTTTTTATGAATGATATTATTACAACAAAAATGGTCAAAAATTATAAGAATTTAGTAAATATTTTAATTTCTGTAGATATGAAGAGAGTAATTGAAATTGTGTTTTCAAAGAACATAATACTGATTATTTAATGTTATTGTAAAGTAGTTAGAAGTATTTTTCTGATTATTATTTATATTATTTATTGTTTTAAAACTTTATCTATACCATATAAGAATATTAATAATAGCATTATAATTATTATCATGAGTTATAATTAAATAATTGAATGAAATCAAATGAACTTATTATCAATTGTGTTAATTTTTAATACAAAATGAATTCGTAGTTTAAGATAATTTCAAAGTATGGAAATTATCTTCAAAAAAAGAATAAAATATATGCATATATAGGTAATTTTCACATCTAGTTATGATTTTTTATAGTTTTTCTATTCTTTGAGTAGAAAATAAATCCGTTGTTAGAAATAATTTTATGAGATACAAATAATCTTTCAAGAAATAATAAGGTCTATAAATTTCTAGGTAAGATATATGTAGTTTCATTTTTTTTTTGTAATATTTCTTCATACTTTTTATTTAATTTAAAAGAATGATGAGAATCTTTGAAAATGAATAACATGTTTTTTTTTAGACCAACAATACTTTGTTAAAATAATTTATTTTTTTTTTTACTACATTTCATCGGAAAACTTAAATAATTGAAATTTCGAGAATCATGACATAAAAATGACAGAAGTTAAAAAAAAAAAAAAACAATTTTTTTTCTTGAGAATTCGCAAAAAAAATTTTAATTTGGAACATATGAGAAATTTGACGAATTAATTTTTATTTATAGATTCATCATCATAAATAGTAAGAATAATTATATTAAAATGATTGATTATTTCAAAAATTGTCATTTATTTTTAAGAAGGTACAAAAAAATTTTTTTTTTTTAATATTTTGTCTATCATGGTGATTAGTGTTTAGAAGTTTTTTTTCTACATATTTTTTATTTTCTCAACGAAAATTCAAGAACTTGGAAGATTTCAAAAATTTCCAATACCGATTTTCTAAATCTTCACTTATGGTAAAGAATTTTCCAAAAAAACAAAACATCAATTTTCTAATTCTTTAACGCAACAGAATATTCTCATTATTCATCACAAAAATAAAATTATGAAAAGGAGTACTTGATACAATATTATGCTGTCAATAAAAAAATTACAATTTTCTGTCCCTAAAATTCTTCCTCAAAGCCGGTCATGTCAATAAATAAATAAAAGAATTACACTTTGTCCTTGAACGATCGCGAATAGCATTGAAAGTTTTGTTATACAACTAAAAAAATTCAATTTACCTTTCGATGTATGCTTCTGTAGGATAATCACGTAATCTGCTTTTTTTTCACGCTTTACGTGTTTCACAGGGAAAATTGGTCAAAAATAGAAAGAAATATTTAATAATTAGAGTTTTGGAGTATAGGTTATGAGGTGTTATTGTTTTGATTTGTTTATTTACTGTTAACTGTCACCTAACTGTCACTCTTTGACGTGAAAAATGTGAATGCAGAATTATGCAGAATGCCAGAGGAATGTATGCATTCATGCATATTGTATGTGCATATATGTATACACACGCATGCATCGATACATCTATATGTCAAATACAACACAATGTCATGTATTATGAAAGTTGGCAACACTGTCTACGTCACATACAAGACGTGGCAACGTCGCAAAGCATGAACAACGAACAATGCAGAACAATGCTAAACACTGCTGAACAATCATGAACAATGCCTTATGCGCAAAAAATCGGCACTGTCAAAAAGTAATCAAAATATTGCAATTTCGACAAAAAAGCAGTTCCAAAGACAACCGCGATGTCTCAAATTAATTTTTTTCGATGACGAAAAATGACTTCCCGCCTTGTACAATGGAAAAATAACACGTCTTTTCGGTTTCTCGCCGGGCAATTCCATTGCAAATTTATTGCGGATTGAGTGTCGTCATGGTCGCCATCTTGGAGGGGCGGTAAAAGTTCGCTTCCACGTCGACACGTCACACACAGTGAAATTGCAATCTGCGACGCTTTGATTAATTAACTGTTAATTAACTGTTTTTGCGTTCCGCGTCGTAAAATGGATAACGATAATTCGCGTTTTGCGGGGAAAATATCGGTAAAAGCGCGAATATCGAGTAGGAAAATGGGTTTCTTTTGACAGATGGATGGAAGCAAAAATTTCGGCCTCGTTTGCAGTTGAAGTGGTGCGAATGACGCCGCGGGCGAGGATGCGTGAATTTGCATTCCTCGTAGGAATGTCACGCCCAGCAACAACATGTAAGATTTTTTACGTTTTTGAGTTCTTATGATTTTTTTTTCAGGAGAGAAAAAAAACAATCATTTTTGAAGGAGCTCCATGGAGTTGATTATTATTATTATTTTCAGATGGACGCTCGTTGGATTTTTTTATGTTTAACCCCCCGCCCCCTCCCCCCAAATTTTTGATACTCTATATAACTCATTATATCAAACATATAAGAAATTGATGCATTGTACATAAATATTTTGACCCCCCCCCCCAATATTTTCTGGATCCGCCCCTGAAATCTAAGAAATTTTTGTAAACCTGTTTTTGCTTAGTTGGTATTGTTTAATTTTGGAAATCTCTTACAAGAGTGACTTTTGTAAAAAATTTATAAAGATAACATTTTTTTTTTAAAAGGTAATATTTTGTTGCAAAAATAAAAAATGAATCAGGGGAAATTCATTTATTCCTGAATTCTATAAAAAAAAAAAATTGACCCGAGAAATTTATATATATAAAGCATAATGTATGTTCGAATGTCATCGCATCACGCAAAAAGGGGAGGACGGATTTTCGAATTTTTTTTTTGTTTTTTTCGTCATGGTCTGTGGATGGTTTATAGCTAAAGAAAATTTCGGATTCTCAATTAAAAGGTTGGGCAACCAGGAAGTGTAAAAATATGACACACACAATGTCGCAAAATCATAATACGTCACAAAATATCACATATTTACGCAACATCAGAATATTACAAAATTATTAAATTTCACGAAACAATGATATCACTCGAAATTATTAAATTGCCCTAACAGTTTTGACCTATAAATCTACAAGTCTAAATCCAAAAAAAAAATTACCAAAACTGATTGTAAATCATGAAATATAGTTTAATCTCTTTTTTCATTATGATTCAATCCCACTATAGAAGTTTATTGTTTAGCAGAATTTTTTCGGAGATTTTTCTTAGAATTTCCATAGCTTATAAAATGTAAGATTTCGAGGAATTTTTAAAATCTGTTTTAGTATGAATATATTCCTCAAGCTTATCCTGATTTGTAACTAAAATTTTAATAAATCTAGACATATAAAGTAGAATGTATGATTGTGTAGCACCACATCACGTGAAAAAAGCTAGATGGATTTTCGAATTTTTCTTTTTTAATATTTTTTCATAATCCAAGGATGGTTTATAGCTAAAGAAAATTTTGAATTCCTCAGTTAGAAGGTTGAGTAAGCAGAAAGTAAAAGGATATGGCACATGCATCCACAATGTCACAAAATCTCACAACATCACAAAATATCACAAAAAGACAAAATTTCACGAAATAATGAAATCACCAAAGATTACTAAATCGTCCTATCAATTTTGGCCTATAAACCTAAACAAAACTGATTGGCAATGATAAAATATCGTGTCATGATTTAACTATTCAATGGCACAATAAAAGTTTATTTTTTAGCAGAATTTTTTGGAGATATGTTTTATAATTCTCATAGTTAATGAGGTATTAGATTTTGAGGTATTTTTTCAGTTGGTTTCAATATCAATAGGTTTTTCAACCTTATCTCGATTTCTTACTAAAATTTTATTCATTTATTTATATAAAAGTTTTTCATAAAAGTAGGTTTGCTATAAATTCACTAATTAAATATCATCAACTGTAAAAAAATATTTTCTACATAATAATATAGAATATATAGCCGTCATAAACTGGCAGTTGACTGCGGGCAAAGCCGCGAGTGACAGCTAGTCAAACTATAAACAAAACACCAGTCAAAAAATTTATTGACTCGAAATATGTTGAAAAATATAAGGTTACTAAAAAATTTGAGAAAAAGTGAGAACAAAAAAAAATTGAAAAACAATAATTTTGAAGGCTTGTAATTTCTAAATTACAAAAAATGTTTCCAATAATCATGTTTGATTTTTTGTTTTGATAATATTTTATAATTAAATTAAAAATATATATATATTGAAGCAGAAAGATGTAATTCATACATGAATTGAAAACACAAATACGGATCTTCTTGTAGTAAAATTGGAAAATTCTGGGAATTTTTTCTGGTTTTTTTTTTTTTTTTTTTTTCAAAATTTGCCAATAATCCTAAACAGATTTATTTCAACTTTCAAAAGTAACAAATCAAAATTTTCTTGTAATTGTGAAAGTTTTAAATATCCTTTACAAACAAAGTCGTAAAATCATAAAATTTTCATTCAAAACTATAAGTTTTGTCACGTGTAACTGTCAATTTTTAAATTAAATTTTAAAAAATATTTTTTGTATTATAAACAGTCAAAAAATATTTATGTTAACTCAAAAACTCTTAAAAAATATAATTTTCATTAAAAAACTTGAAAAAAACATTCAGAGAACAAAAAAATTGAAAAACAATTATCTTTAATGCTTGTTCATTCTAAAATATAAACAATATTATCATTAATCATATTTAAGGTTTTTTTTTAAATATTTTATGAATTATTTACAGATAACACTTGTTTTCTATTCTTTGCATCTTTCTCTATTTAAAATTTCATTTTACAAATGAAAAATTTATAAAAATCGTAAAAGTTTGGAATATTCTTGACAGATGAACACGTGAAAATATAAATTTTTTATCTAAAACTTGTTATTTCTACAAGTTTTGTCATTTGTAATTGTATGTACAGTGAACTTCCACCTATCTAGACCTGCTGAAAATGTAAACATTCAGCTATCTAGAGTCGAGAGGGGCTCCCACCATTCCACAATTCCACGTGGTTTTCAAAGCCAATTCTTATTAGCTCGCGCATGAGAATGATCTCGGCCAATCAGCGATCTTGGGTAGCACACAAAAACAAATGCTAGCGTAAAACAAAATACAATCACACGCATTCATAGATCCTGCCATTTAACTCTTCTGTCCCATAGGTCGCGTAATTTTTGGTGGTGGGCGTTGAAGGGAAACCTTTTACTCTAGATAACTGAAAGAATACGGTCTAGATAGGTGGAAGTTCACCGTATTCAAAATTAAAAATTTATTCAACATACTTTATATGTTTTTACCAGACAAAAAATATCTATGTAAACTTAGAAACTTTCAAAAAATGTAAGTGTACTAGAAAACTTAAACAAAATATTTAAAGAACAAAAAAATAAAATAACAATAATTCGTAACCCTTGTAATATCTAAAATACAAATAATATTTTCAATAATATGTATTGTATAAAATTCTAACAAATATTTTATTTATAATTCATTAAAATGTATATTCAAATGGAGAGAAATTATCTTTACATAATTTGAAAACAAAACTAGATATTATAAAAAAGTTGAAAAATTTTGAGAATATTTTCTGGGACTTTTAAAAATTTGTAGATAGGTAATATTAAGCAAATTTATTTCGATTATTAAAAATTAAAAATCAAAAATTTTTATTCATTGTGAAAGTTCTGAATCTTTTGAATAAATAATTTAGTAAAAATATGAGTATTTTATCAAAAAGAAGCTATTTTCAACGGTCAAAAAATATTTATATTCACTTAGAGATTGTCGAAAAATATTAGTTTACTGAGAAACTTGAAAAAAATATAATAATATTCACAAAAATATTTTATTTTAAATATTCAAATATATTCATTGAAAAAGTAAGATATTCTTTTAAATGAGTCAAAAACAAAAATAGAAATATTGTAAAGAAATTTGAAAATCCTCAAAATTTTGGGATGATCCCAGACAAATATATTTCAAATTTTAAAAGTTGCAAATGGAAAATTTCTAAAAATTCTAAAAGTTCCAAATATTCTGCAAAAATAAATTCATAAATATGTAGGTAAATATTTGAAGAAAAACTAGCCTTCTGCAAGTTTTGTGACATGTGATTGTGTGTTAAAAATTAAAAATTTCAAAATATTCCACTTAATTTCAACCGTCAAAAAATATTTATAATAACTCAGAAACTGTTAAGAAATTTTATTTTGTTAAGAAACTTGCATAAATCATATTAAGAAAACAAAAATATTGAAAAACGATAATATTCCTAGTTATTCTATCCAATTATTTTTTTTTTAAATATATTATCAATAATTTATAAAGGCGCATATCAAGAATCTTAGATATTATTTATGCATGAATTAAAACAAAAATAGAAATGTCGTGGTAAAACTGAAGAATTATGAAAATTTTTTCTAGAAATGTTTGAAATTTGGTGATTTTTTTTTCCCCAGAAAAATTTATTTGAAATTTCAAAAGTTAGGGACAAAGTTTTTATTAACATGCCAATCACTTTATTGTGTAGAATATAATTTTAAAAATTAGAAAAATACAATTTTTATTCATTACATTATTGAATTTTATGTCATTTTGTATGAATTGATTAGCAAACTGTGGATTTGTTCCCATTAATACATTTTTATACTTAAAATAAAACAAAAAAAGACACGTTCATTTTTATTAGAAAATCAAAATATTTTCGATTCAAATAGTGAATGCTACAGTCACATTTAAAAAAATACTATACTTCAAAAAACATGTATAAAATTAAAATTATAAAACTATGCAAGTATAATTTTTGTTGCATACATCATTTAATTTTGTTGTTTTGTTTGTTCTTTATTTGATTAACAAACTGTGAATTTGTTTGCGTCAACAAATTGTTTACACTGTAAAACGAAGAAAACGAGACAAAATCATTCTCATTTAAATATACAAATATTTTTCATCAAAAAATAAGTAATCTTTTACATTAAAAAAAAGTGAATTGCACATAAAAAGTTAACACATTGTTTTTATCATGCTATTCTTTTCATTATTTTTTTTTAACATAATGTTCCTTGTTCAAAATTACTCAAGATATAAAAATAGCTATTAGTGAATTAAGATAGTTTAAGTAAATAGCAAAAATAATTTTGTTCCATAGGTCATTCAAGACTGTAAGGATCAATTTCAAGACTCTTATGCTTGTCCTGATTGTTGTTGTGCTGACTTCAATATTTACATCATGGAGCAATTGCGGCAGTACCTTTTTCTTGAGGAGTCCCAGTTTGAAAAATCAACTGCAGCCAAAAGTAAATAAATTTATTCATTTTTTAATTATTTTTAATTATTTAATCACAAAATTATTTTATCGTTTGATTTTCTTCTTAATGTGCTGCAGGATGGAACAAACGAAATAGGGTACCAAGAAATCAACTGTTACATAAACGGCGGATACTCCATCAGCTGCAGAAAAGAAGGGGACGAAGTATACGTCCCTTTTTCATTCATACACAAGTATTTTGAGGTGAGCTGAAAAGCGCAATCTTTATTTACCCTTATGAACACAAAAAAATTAACCATCTCAATCGTTACAAAATATTTCAAACTTTTTACAACAAGATGTATCATCTTCCTCAGATTTATGGCAAGCTCGTTACTTACGACGGCTTGGAACGTTTTGAATGGCTTCATAGCTACTCCAAGATTGTAAGCCCGAAGGGGAAGTACGAGTCACATGGAGTTTTTATGACTTTTGAAAATTACAACGTCGAAGTACGAGAACGAGTCAAGTGCGTCAGTGGAATCGATGGCGTCCCCATCTCCACCCAATGGGAGGTCCAGGGTTATTATTATCCAACGCAGATCGCCCAATTTGGCTTGTCACACTACAGCAAAAATCTGACTGAGCCAGAACCTTACAGAAAATTGGTGGAGGATGGTGAACGGGTCAAGTCTTCGTGGATCGTGCCCCAGGGCTCGGTGATAAATAGGTAACAAGTTACTCTTGTGTTACGTAACATGCAGTTTTGCTCGATTCACCATTACAATTAAAAGCAGGGGTCGGACACTTGGTCCGAAACTTTGGCAAATGAGCAAAGTGGAAGGGGTAGATTAGGGTGGTCGTTAAAATGGGTTAGGTGGAAGCTAAAAAACCAAAAATCATGGAAATTTCGGCTTTTTTCAATGAAACAAAGAATTTTACAAGATTTCAAGAATCTATGTGATGTATACCTACATGAAATATTGATCTATACACTTGTGAGTATTTTTTATCGTTATACAAGTAGAATTGGTCACATTGCTAGAGTTTCAAAAATGTGCATCGCAATTTTAATAACGAAATTCGATAAATAAACAAATTTCTGAAAAGCTACTTCTTCAAATGAGTTTCTTACTAGATAAATGACACTTATTGGAATGAAAATGAAAATTATCTTGTATTGAACTATACTATCAATAGTAATGGCCATAACGATAATAATAACAAAAGTAGTAATGATAATAATAAAAATAATAATAATGATTATAATAGAAATAGGAATAATAATCATGCGAACAATCAATCTAATGCATTAATAGAGAAAGATTTTTATTATAACACAACAGGCAATATAGTTAACTTTAAGACATCAATATCAAGTTATCAAATTTATTGCTAAGTATTGAATAATAAGAAGATCATGTATTTTAATTCTTCTAGGATCCATCAGTCACTGAACAATATCAACATTTTTACAAAGAAGCAGAATTCCCATAAAAGTTTGCAGTTTTCGCAAAAATGGCTAGATTTGTTTGACAACTGAGACATTTACCGTATCCATAAATTCTAGAAAGTTGTTTTGTAATTACAAATTATTCAAAACTCGTACTTCAGCGCATCAAACATTGCAAACGAAATCACAGAAGCATTCGTCAATCTTGAATAATATTCCTAATTTAAGTTATTATTATTTTTATTGATGTTATTCTTATCCATTTTCAGATTATCCTTATTACAGAAGTTCACGATCTTTTCGAAAAACAAATGAGGTATCATTAGAATAACCAGCTTTTTCCCTTGACTTGTAAATGTATTCATTCTTATTTACTAATTTAGAACTATTTCTATTCTTATTATTATCATTATT
Source organism: Platygaster robiniae (assembly GCA_028476575.1). Classification (NCBI taxonomy): domain Eukaryota; kingdom Metazoa; phylum Arthropoda; class Insecta; order Hymenoptera; family Platygastridae; genus Platygaster; species Platygaster robiniae. Next base: position 1,298,618 of record CM052027.1, read on the forward strand.
ATTATTATTACTACTACTACTTCTATTATTATTATCGTTATGGCCATTACTATTGATAGTCTAGTTTAATACAAGATAATTCATTTCAATAAGTGCCATTTATCTAGTAAGAAATTCATTTTAAGAAGTAGCTTTTAAGAAATTTGTATATTTATCGAATTTCGTTATTAAAATTGTGATGCACATTTTTGAAACTGTAGAAATGTGACTAATTCTACTTGTATAACGATGAAAAATACTCACGAACGTATAGAATGATATTTCATGTAGGTATACATCACATAGATTCTTGAAATCTTGTTAAATTCTTTGTTTCATTGAAAAAAGCCGAAATTTCCATGATTTTTGGTTTTTTGGTTTCGAACCAACAGACGTATGATTGTTGTAGATAGCTGCCAATTTTTTTGCAGTTTGTTATAACTATCGACAATAACTTGCCTTGTCAAACCGATTTTTAAAGCCATTTGTGTATTCGTGAAAAATTATAGACTGCCTTCACGACAAAATCCGATGTTATTGAAATGGGTTAATAGACGATTCTACCGGCACGGGTTAAGGTTGTTTTAAAATTCTGAAAAAATTTCGGTATTTTTTTGCATTATTCGGAAACGTTATGGGGGGCGTCACTATCAAAATTCCACCTAACCCATTTTGACGACCACTCTAGGGTAGATATGGTGCGTGCATTAAAACCGTTCATTCTAAACTTGAAACCCTACTTTTCCCTGAAACCTTTAACCCAGTTCAAAAAAGAAAATTACAGTCCACTTGTGCTCAACCCTATTGATATCGAACAAGGGCTATTGACTATATTTCTCAACTTCTGAATAATGTTCCAGTCCACAAAGGTTTCAATAAATATTCTCGTTCTTTACACAGGGTCTACGATAAACGCGTTAACAGCTACGTTTTAAAGTACGCGACCCTCGAATCCAGCGCATCTGGAATTTCCTTGAGAATGGACCACGTATTGGATTTCGTGATGAAGTTGGATCTCTGTGTCCAAGAAAATGGGAGTGTCATCGTTGTTTTGCAGTCGAGGGAGAAAAAAGATACTTACTTTTTACACTACACAACGACTAATACTGTACTGAGAGTTACCAACAATCATATTTATTATGGTATCGGTTCTGCGAACAATCATTGGAAACGACTTACCAGGGATCTCGTTGTTGATCTCCAGAAAGGCCTTAGTTTTAACGATAAGAGTAGGAAGAAATTGTCGAGGTCGAAGTTAAAGGTAACGATTATTATATAATTAGCACTAGATTTAATAATGGCAGTTGAATGATGGGTAAACTTTTTTTCAAGGTTATTAAAATAGTTTTTAATGGTTCCGGGATGATGGATAATTTGACCTTGTCGACGAGTGAACATATGGAACAGTTTTTTGACGCCGCGCGTTGGTTCGTTGCGAATCAGAATGTTACTTCGGGTGGGTGGCCGAATCCTGTGACGAGAAAAGTTTCTAGCGGGATGGCTACTCTCGAACCTGGATGGTAGGTGTACCTTTTTTAATTTTTCAGTGTCATTATTCAATGGTCCGATCAGGGATTTTTGTTATAAATTTCTTTAGGTACTCGAGCATGGGCCAAGGCCACGCGATCTCCGTTCTGTCCCGAGCTTATCATCAAACAGGAGAGGAGAAATACTTGAAGGCTGCTGTACGAGGTTTGAAGCCTTTCGGCGTTTCTTCCGAAAAAGGCGGATTTGCCGCTTACTTTTTGGACAAGTACGTTTGGTATGAGGAGTATCCAACCACGCCGCCATCTTTCATCCTCAACGGCTTCGTATACTCGTTGATTGGGCTGTACGATCTGAAGAGCATTCTCACAGCGGCTGGAAAAGACGTCACTGGCGAGGCTTCCAAGTATTTCGATCAAGGTATGACGTCTTTGAGAAACATGCTTACTTTGTACGACACGGGTTCCGGAACGACCTACGATTTGCGGCATTTCACTTTAAAGACTGCTCCCAATGTTGCGCGTTGGGATTATCATTCGACGCATATCAATCAGTTACTTTTGCTAAGTACCATCGACGATGATCCCATTTTTATTAACACCGCGGAAAGGTGGATAGGGTACATGAATGGCAAAAGAGCTGCGCACAATTGATGCGCTTATCACTACTTTATGAGCGTTTACGGGGCGTTCAAAGATCGGGAAAAAGTTTTTTTTTTTTTTCATATGAAGAAAGCTAGAGAATGTAGAAGACCTTTTGGAAGGTGCTAGTCGAAATTTGGGTTATCCACTCATGCGTATCGTTTCAAAAGGCTCGATTGAGCAGTAAACAAAATTTTATTGTGTATACATGAGGGATTATAAATGACAGATTTTCAATTAAGGCCTTTGTGGTTTGAACGTCTATTGAACGGATGCGTGGTGATTCAAGTCTGCAACAAAATCATGAAATAATGACATATCAAATATTAGTATTAAATTCAAAAATTTTCCCAGATCTTTCGAATTCCTCGTCGTTACAAATTTGTTACATATTCCAGTTTAACTGTTTGAGAAACAAGTTTTTTCCTCATGACCTATCACCTTGCGATAAACGACTAAACCGATGTGTCAATTAAAAATACTCGATACATTTGTTATGACCGAGAGCGTTTTCATAAGTGCAAGCTCTGTAGACAGCTTAGAAAATGTTTTGTCTTTATCAAAAATAAATTGCGATATCAGATAAAAGCTTTGTCCTATACAGGTTGATAGCAAACTTGTTTCTTATAGTTTTGTGTCATTCAACTCGCGCAAAAACTTCATTTTTTCCTTAATTCTTTATGTGTACTAGCTTGACTTTGATAAAATTACGTTGTCGTATCACATGTTCTGTTTCGCGATTTCATAACGTTGGTAATTTTTCTTATGATCTAATAATAAGAAAACTTTGCGAGTAGTCACAGAACATTGATGAGGGAAAAATTTTGGCCTTTGAAATTTTTAAGTTGAAATGCGGAATAAGTACAGGGACAATCCACTCTTGAATAAAAAGGAACCATCAAAGTCACGATGTCACTCGGCTTTTCAGATCTTAAGTGATTTGAGTAGTTCCAAAAAATGAACCAGACTTTGAAATCTTGAATCAAGAATGAACCATTTCAGAAAAACATTGGGAATTCAGGTTTCGAATGTTGTCTCATACAAAAGTAATAATGAACTCTCGCAATAGGATCTGAAAGAATAATTCAAAGACCCAATGACGAAATCCAGAATCTACTGGATCTCAAATACAACCAGGGCCCATTGCATGACTAATGCAACGTCGTAGACAGGCCCGCCTAGCATTCCTCAAACTCTCTAGATCCTCTGAACGAAACCTGGCTCTTTAAATGACTCGACGCAATTAAAACGACTTTACAAACAGCTATTTAACCGATCGATTCGAGAAATTGTAGAACTTTTGAGCCAAATTTGTTTCAGAGTTAATTCAAATATTCATGTTTCATTGTCTGGCCCCGGCTGATCCCCAGGGCCTGCATAATTTGGGCCATCACCCATTCACTTACCAACAGGGTATTGTCAGGTAAATTTTCCAATTGCTTGTTCGGGCATGCATCAGTAGCCTCCCGCGTTTCGATATCAAAGCTTTCTAGAACCGCCAATTCGCTAGGACCATTTGAAGTTCCAGAAGTCAACTCCGGGACAGTGAGTACGATTTTTTGGAACATGAAAGCTTCGGCTGATCTCACTCTTTCTTCGTCTTTGAATAAAGTTTTGTGCTTTCCGCGTTCGCGCGAAGTGATCCATTTTATCTGTGTCCCGGTGTAGTGTGAGATAACCACCACACCGGTATTTGAGTATGCGAAGTCTTTTTTCGTGACCCCAATCGCTGGGTTCACAAAACTTTCTTGCAAACCTAAGCCTTTGACATAATTCCACAAATGCTATAACCCTTAAATCTACGTCAGCAATTCTTTCACTTTTTTTTCGAAGTGATACTGAGCGCACTCCAGACTGTGGAGTCGACGATGTTAGTAGCGTAGCTATGCCGTTCCGCCCCCCCCCCCCTACCACTCTTCTATCCAGCGGTTGCGTCGGCGGTGGAGGGATGAGGGGAGAGAGAGAGAGATGAGGGGAGGGAGAGAGGGTACGAGGTAACGTACTACGCAAGTATGAAGGGGCAAGTAACACATGGAGGGGATATCACGTGATATCCAGTCAAGTCTTAACCACGTGATACGTGGTTAAGACTTGACGCTAAATTTTCCATGATCAATTACGTTGGTAAAACAGGGACCAAATTTCCATCAATGATACCCACCGTCGGTAAAACAGTGACGTTCCATCGCTGATATTTTTCAATATGTTTTTATTAATAATAAATAATTTCATCTTCACAAGTTTAAATAACTCACACACCGACACGTGCGCGCGCAAAACTTCAGATTCAAAAAATCACAAGTTATCCAAAATTAAATATCGCGCTACGATGCGCTCACTTTAAGAACTTGATGTAACTGATGCCTAAGTCGAGCGATAGCTTCTATTAAGAGTTTCAATACTCGTTAAAATTTATTTTCAAATTTCTAATAAATTTCTCAATTCAATAAAATTCTTTGCGACAGATATTCACTCTTATAGCGGTTAAACGATACTAACCGCCAGAATAAATGTATGATTTTACAAAGTCTCATTGACCACATTTGACTCATCTTTGATATGTCGATCACACTTCAAAACATGTGCTCTTGTCATGGAGTAAACTAAACAGTTTACACTCGCACATAAACAGTCGCGCGAGCCCGCACTCGTAAAGTTTTCAAGCAATCTTTATCGAGGCATATTTTTTGTCGAAGACATTCAAAATGAGTGATCAATTGATTCAAATTAAATTCAATATTAGAATGGACAATTTATTTAAATTATGATTATGACATTTTCATCATATGATTAATTTTTAATCGAAAAATATTTTTTCTCGCATTATTTGAATTTCACGTGTTAAAAACCATCAAATATAATTCAAGATATTCTTAAGTGTACGCGTACAAATGCGTATCGATGCATATTATAAACAGTTTACATCTATACTAAGCAGTCTCGTCAGCTGCACTCGATTTGATTTGATTTGAAAATTTGTTGATTGATTCATTCTTTTTTACAATTTGTTTTAATACAGCAATAAACAACCGACATATATAAAAGGATTAAATGCAGTAACGGCTGGAAGGAGCCAGCACTCGTGCATTTTTATGTAAAAAATTTTTTTGTGGGCAAAAATGTCCCTTTATTGATTACAGTTTTGTTTTGTTTTATATATTTGTTTACAATCCTGTTGTAGAAAAATTTTTTTAAAAAACTACATGGATTAATATTTTTCATTTTTCTACCTTTACTTATAAAAAAACAACTACATTATTTACATCCGTCTCCAAAAAAAATACATCAATCCCTAGTCTCTTCCTCTCTCTTCTTCAGTGACCCCGCGTGTAACTCCGTGTCCTTAACTTGGCGTTTGTCTCTGTACTAATTACTGAGGTTCAGCCAGTAATATTTTTTTGCTTTATAGTAACATTTCCTCTTGTCAGTTGGCGATGTGTCCTTGTTGAAAAGTTGGTTCTGAAACATGATATATATATTTTCTATTTTATGTGAAATGGCTCTATTTGTGTTTTTTCTACTGATGTGATACAATACTGGGTTGTTGTGTTTATCAGTGATATATCCCTCTTCATCCAGGTACACGAATGCCTCTGGAGGGATATATCCTGTTTTTCTTGCTTTTTCGAAATATTCTGCTTGAGGGCATACAATATTTGGTATGATAGAGTTATTTTTTACATTTTTAGTCGCTGCAAAGTAATCTCTTGTGAGTTTGATTATGAACGAGTCTATTCTAGGAATCGCGGCTGCGTCGTACAGAATTTGGTTCCTAATGTATTTATAATCACTGTTTTTATCTTTATAAAGCCCCCAGCAGGCTCTCAGGCATTTTCTTTTGAATATCCTGAGTTTTTCCATTAAGCTCGCATGTATATTCCACCAGATTGGGCAACCATATGTTAAAATTGATCTTATCAATAGCATATAGCAGATTTGTTTGACTTTGACTTTGACTCTCTGGTAACAGCACATCGGCAAGTGGAACAGGTCCAGGCACAATCGTGGACAACGTGGATGTGGTCTTCGTGTCGGGCAACAAGGAGGATGGCTCCTTCAAAACTTCGTTGGCACACATTTGAAATATATCGATCTGTGATTCTGTCAATATTATCGTACAAAATTTCATGAATGTTTTTTCGCCGCGGAGCTTGTTTGTGAAATCCCTCCACGAACACTTTCAAATATTTTTTGTTTTGTTTGCTACTTATTATGATTGCCATCATCGCTTTCCATAGAGCAATCGCTTGTACCGCTAAACTTTTCATTGAGATATCTTTTTTCTCTGTTTACATGTCTCTCCACTTCACTAAAATAACCATCATCACTTCCAAATTGATAAGCTCCCATATTAATTCGATTTGGGAAATTAATGCATTCGCTTCGCAATCGAGTTGTTGAGTTTCCTCTTCTACTTCTTCTTATCGTGTTAGGAAAAAACCACGTCTCAATCTCGATGAGGTGAACTTAGTCAAGGGGGGAAGGAGCAATACTTTTCTCGAAAAAGGGAAAAACACTGAGATTACAAAAGACCATTTTATTAAAAGTGTTTTTTAACACTGACGCTGTGCTCGGTTCCAAGCTCGCTTGAACAATCCAGAGAAAAAAAAAAAAAAAAAAAAAAAAAAAGAGAAGGCAACCAATCACAGACAAACAGGGTCGGCTCCTCCCTAACCCCATACAAGTTATCAACCGCACTTGGCACAGGTCTGCCAACCATGGTATATCCAGAAGATGCTGGCTTTGATCTGAGTGTTGGTTGTTGTAACCTTCAGTCTGGAGTAACCAAGATAGATTTGAGTCCGATGGCAGGTGATACGCTTCCTGCACGTAGTGTAGAAACGTCATGAACAGCTTCCTCACCAACTCTCTACTCAGCCCGCTGTGGCAATCCATTCCTTCTGCTACTGATCATCTGAAGATGGTAGTCAAGTTAGAGTAACGTTGCCAGGGATTGAAATGGAGCCCAGTCACCTATCATACTAATTTGGGCATGTACGATGATTAGGATTTTTCTTTTTTCTTGTTTTCCAATATTCCACTGCATTGGTTTTATGTCCGTATAATAATGATTTACGATTATGAATAGGTTATGAATTATGATAACGTGACCTGATCACCCTGTCTGCATCGACATTTAATTTTAATCTCAACTGGGCACAATCTGTATCGTTCAAACAATACACTGGGAGATTCATTGGAAGCACTTGTTTTCTTGAAGTGACGATATCGTTTCCACGTAATAAACTGAAAACCCCACTTAAATCTTCTTTTGTATACAGTTTAACTTATATTCCCTTCCTTTTATCTTTTCATGAGCACGGAACAGAGGCCGATAAACTTGTTCCTAAAATTTCATTACGCCGCTCGTCACTTGAATGTGCGAGCTTACTACGAGTAATAGAGGTATTGTCAATGCTCATTACTCCTACTCTGGAAAGTATATGGACTAGGGGGGTTCTGAAACCCCCCCCCCCCCCACTCCGACCCCCCCCATCACGTGAACCCCCTCCCCACCCCTTCCCATGATTAGTCAAACCCCTCCCCGGGATCCACCCCCTCCCCCGACCCCTTTTGGCGGTACCCACCCCCTTCCCCCCATGCCCCATGGTACACCCCTTCCGCGGTTTCCCACCCCCTTTCACATGCTTTCCCCTATTTTCGCGGTTTTCCACCCCGTTTTGTGGATATCCCACTCCATTTCCCGAATTTTCCAAACTTTTTCGCAGATTCACTACCCCGTTTCGCGTATTTTTCACCTCTTTTAGTACGTTCCCCGCCCTGTTTCGCGGATTCCCCACCCTGTTTCGCGGATTTCTCCTGTTTCAGGAGAGTCCGAGTACCAGCGAGTTTCACTACGAGTAGTTTCGGTGTCACTCACAAGTCTTTTCTGAGTCACACGTAAACTCGCGAGTGGTGCGAGTACTCTGAAGACGCGGCGTCATTCGGCAGTGCGTAGCCCCTCGCACAATACAATGATTTTAAAAAAACTCGCAGGCGTTGTATTTTCCTTCCTAAAGGCGAAAATTGACTGGCTGATTCGACTTCACAGAGTTATCAAGTTGTCGGATCTCGTTCGGATTATCTCGGAGAGTTTTGCAGATCCTCTCCGGCAGAAAAATCTCAAACTTTGCATCCAGAGTGATGACGAATTTCCGCTCGAATTTAGTAGCAACGGAACGAAAGGCGGTCACGTTATAACTTTTTTGTACTCATAACTCGACAACTTTACGCGTTGGAAGAAGAAAACTCTCCGCACGAGCCACTTTGTTAAGCTTTGAGAAATCTATCGTGCTTGTTTAATAATTTTCGTCAGACTGACGCTTCAGCGCTCGGAGTCCGTATTTTAAGGTGTATACAGTTACGTAATCGCTGAAGTCATTGCCACAAGTTTAAACACGTTATCGAAAATGATGATTTCATGATACTCTCAAGCAATTACGTCATCACAAGTTCAAATATCCATTAAGAAATAACGACTTCAGCATATTTTTAAGCGATGTAATCATCGCTTCGAGTTGAAACACGTCTTGAGAAACGATTACATCATCGTTTTTACTGCAGGTTTGAATTCAGCTTCGAAAACAAAAAGGTTGATACATTCCTAAGCGATGACGTCATCATTACAAGTTTTGACAAGTCTTCGACAACGATGATACATTGCTAAGCGATGACGTAATTTGTACAAGTTTAAGTACGTTTACCTTCATAATATAATTCTTGGAATCGATGATACAATCGGGACTATTTTATCCTCGAATACATAGCACTGTTATGTATTACGCATTACAGGTCTTGTAAGAGACTCCCAAGAGAGGAGAGAGGGCGAAGTCATTTAGCACACAAGTTCCAGTAACAATGATCCGTCTATTTTGTTCCAGTTCAATTTTACAATGTGTTCATAAGCTTACAATGATTTCTTTCAAACTAGGGAGAGGAGGGGGTTCAGCTGATGACTTTAGAGCCTCGGGGAAGGCGGGAGGGAGCGGGGTTAGTTGAATCGGGCGTAGATACGGGCGGATCCGGATCTTCCTCGTTTTTCGGATTGTTTCGGCTTTCCTGAGGTACGCCCAGAAGTCCTTTAGGCGTTCGGAGAGGGGTTCCTGGGATGGCGGCGGAGTGTCCCCATTGTGCCCTGGGGTTGGTGGGATCGGGTTCCTAGATTTACTAGCGACTCCTGGCCTGGGGGATCCAAGATGGCCTTCAGGTGGCCGCGATCCTCTTCAGTGAAATCTCGGAGTCGTTGGATTTTGGTAACTCGTGCCTTGGGATGAATCGAAGTTCCTCCTGGCTCAGTTTGTACTTGGGGGCAATCCCTAGGGTCCATTGGATATTGGTAAAGGGCCCGTTGGGTGTTGATAATTCGGGGGATAGCAGCATCCAGGTTTTACGGGAGGGAAAGATATGCTGGAATTGTCCCTCTTAGGACCATCAGTCCTAAGGCGGAAACCCGCCTAAGGACTGATGCCGAACTGTTTGATGAGTTCTCGCAGGTCCTTTTTATTCACTAAAAAAGGGAGAGGTGAATTCAAGGAAGGATTTTTCGGAAGAAATAGTCTCAAGGGGTTGATTCTTACGCCTTTCAGTGGAAAGGGAGGGAGGAATGCAGTTTTACTTGGAAGATCATGTAAAGTAAATGCCTATAGGTTTCTCTTCTACAGAAAACACGGGTACCGCTAATCCGAATTCTAAGATTTTATAAGAGAACAAGTAAATATGGATCACTGTTAGTCCCGTGTGAGTAACTCGTAAGACTTATTAGAAAACAGAAAAATATGAAATACTGTTAGTCCCGAGTGAGTAACTCGTAAGACTTTATTAGAAAACAGGAAAATAAGAACTTACTTTCTATACCTCACGGCTTCTGGTAATCACTGGTACACTATGCCGCTAGCCGTTCCCCACTGTTCGAGCGCTGGAACTCCTCTGACCCTCCAACCTGATCCGCGGGGGGTATTTATACGATGCCTGAGTTCAGGTATCGCTCATGTCGGGCCATCTCGCACGCGCCGGGCTGGTAGAGTCAGGAGGCAGCAGGGTGGTTAGCGACGAGTGGGCGCCGATACTGTGAGGCAGTGGGATGGTTGGTGGCGCGTGTGCCCTCGGTTATCAGAATTGATTGAAACCCCCAAAGCTCGGTAGATGCCATGTAGTGTAAGGATTCTCAAATACATCTAACCACCGACCTTGCAATATATAACAGCGCATTATCACTTGGGAATTTTTACGTTAATAAAAATATGTTTTTGTCAAAATTAAAATTAGACGAGTGGGCAAACCTCACTCGTCACAAATCAAATATTCCTTTTCCTAAAATTTAGCTCGTTCACATAACCCCCCCCCCCCCCCCCCCCCAAAAATATCACAATCATAAATCATTTATCATTAAAAAAAAAAAAATATCATCAAACATACATTATCACACAAAAAATATATCACAGAAAATCAATCGTCAGAGAATGTAAACTCAAATAATCAAAAGCAAAAAACCACTCATGAGATCAAAATAAAAGATCCCGACAAATCCAAAACAAAAAAAAAAAAAAAAAAAAATCAACAATATCTCATTTTCCACAATCAAATTAATTCTCAACAAAATCTTCAAAAAAAAAAAAAAAATATCACAATTTCATAAATAAGATTTTCAGAAGTCATTCCTGATTTTCGTTTCTTTTGTGGTCAACAGAAAGGGTGATCGTCCTCCTCAACATTTTCCAAACATCGTCAGATAAATTTCCAGGTCGCAATAGAACATCGAGCAGAACCATGGAAAAATGAAATTCCATGTTTCAGCAATAACATGAATCCCAAAATTTCCTGACAAATTCGGTCCAGCAATTTTCAATAGGGAAAACGTGGCCAAATATTTTTGATGGAAATGCAAAATAAATCCAAATTTCAACCCTCCGAGAATCCCATAAAAGAAGCACCTCTAATTTTGAGCGTGCTCCAAAAAAAATCCACTAGATAATCAAAATTTATTGGAGTTCATTCAGTACCTCATGATCAAGCACTTCCCACTTGAGCCTTTCCAGCGTGTCACGAACGACTTTCGACTTATGCGACGGCGCATTGTCGTGGAGCAAAATCACCTTCTTCTGTCGTTGTTGATATTCTGGTCGGTTTTCCACAATGGCTCGGCTCAAATCTTTCATTTGCTGTTTGTAGCGAACGGCATTCACAGTTTCACCAGGTTTCAGCAGTTCAAAGTATATAACACCGGACTGGTCCCACCACACACACAGCATGACCTTCCGACCGTAACGATTTGGCCGTGCCGTCGATGTCGATGCTTCACCTGGACTCACCCACGATTCGTTGCGCTTAGGGTTCTCCAGGAAAATCCACTTTTCATCACCAGTAACAATACGATGCAGGAAAGACTTTCTTTTGTATCGTTGAAGCAGCATTTCACAGGTCACTTTTCGATTCTCCATTTGTCTCTCGGTCAGTTCATGGGGCACCCACTTTCCACACTTCTGAATTTTTCCCATGGCTCGCAGACGTTTGGAAGTTGCTTGCTGTTGAACTCCCAACGCATCTGCAAGCTGTCGTTGCGTTTGCGTGTTGTCTTCATCTAATAATGCTTGCAATTCGGCGTCATCGAACGATTTTCGCTTGCCGGAGCGTGCGGCGTCGTTCAGGTCGAAATCTCCATTTTTGAACTGTCGAAACCACGTTTCACATGTTCGAAGTGTTAATGCACGATCACCATAAACTTCCACAAGCGCACAGTGGCTCTCGGACACTTTTTTCCCCTGATTGAACATGAAAAGCAATGCATGGCGCATATGCTCAAAATTCGGTACGAAATTCGACATTTTTGAAACGCAATAAAAACTTACTGGAAGATTTTTTCGAGAAAATGTCAACGCAGTTCAAGCACTCGATATGACTGAACAAAATGACATATGGTATGTGTTACCAACAGCGGTACAAAACAGAACGCCATCCATTGAAAAAACCGGAAATTACTAGGAGTACACCTGGTAACTCGTTAAATGCGGCCCATTACCGCAGATATACACTGGGATGAGGGTAAAAATGCAAAAGGTTATTATTTGGGACACGAGCTGAAAATGCGGTGTTTTGCATTTATATATATAGTATAGTTTTTTTTATATTTTTTTTATATTATACTATAGTTTTTTTCGTATCGATTTTATTTATTTCATTCACTTACGTCATTACAAACAAGGTCATCGATCTTTATCCGTATTAACATTCCGAGAGAACTTAAAAAAGAGTTCCTCCAGCCACAGCTACAACTTCTTCGGCGATATTAACGAATAGGATGTACAACAAAAATCATCAGTCAATAAACTTTCTGAGAAGAGATCTTCTCAGAAAAACCTTCTTGACTTTGAATTCTTGAGTTCGTTCCGGTTTCCGTTTCGATAGATTGTCCACGATATGTTTCACGACGCACATCGCGTAAGTCAAGGCCGGTTCTCTCTCCTTGTGGACCACATACTTCATCCAATAATCGTATGCCTTCCAACGATCTTGCAAGTCCACCCGTAGAAAGTTTGAAATGATTGCTATGTTTACCTCGATAATTTTGATACCATCTATAGTAAAAAATAATTGTAAATTTCATTTCAGTAATTAAAAAAAATTTACCTTTTTCCGGATATTTCGACATATGTAAGACCGCCCACGTTGTGTGCAATAGAGGATGAGATTGATCCAATGCTCGATTGTCCAACCCGACGATCTAATTGTGAAGCTTTTATTCACTTCTAAATTGTACACTCTTATCGCTGATATGACCAGGCGCGTCGTTATTATTTCATGCTATCTAACTTAACTTCTAATGATTCTTGAAAGTGGAATTGTTTTGTTCGTTTTGCTATTTCGAATGCTTAAAAAAAAAGAATAAAATGAAAGACGAGTGACTAAGAGCTCGCTCGTCACAAAGCATCAAACATTCCAGCTCTTGATGTGTGCACGAGCCATCGTTTAGGAGCAGGAAGATGGACTTTTAATTTTCTGAAGACTCGTTAACCATCATCAATGATCAAGTGAACCCTTTTTATATTGGCAATAAATCTGCTAGTTGTTGTGTTTGAGTCAGTGGGTGGATGAGATTTCTGTTTCAAGACCCACTTATAACAACTGAAAAACTCCCGCAGCTTGGCTAGCTTGTACGACTCCGGGATGTCAGCTTGGTTATGAACCATATTGAGAAATGCATCCTAAAAAAACTAAATAGTTCTATGCATTTCTATTGAAACTAGGAAGTGCCAAAGTATCTCCTTCCCAGCTCCTCTGGCTCTTCCCTCTGGCCCCTTCCTGGGTCGGGAGTGCGGTCTGGATCGCTAAAGGCCAGGCCCTGAGCTCTTCGTGCCTTCCACTTGTTCTTCACTACGAAGTGGTGCATGGCGTAGCCAGGCAGAAGCGCAAACAAAAAACCATTAAAGCAAACATATCCTTGGACATTATGAACCATGCGATATTTATCAGGCAGCCGGCGGACCAAACTGTCATGGAGGAACCGGCCACTATACCCCCCAAGACTTCTATATTACCCTTAATCTCTTATGTATTCTGGAAAAAACTATCTAATTCTAGGCTTTTCCGTTGAAGCTAGGAAGCGCCAAACGTTCCAGTTCTAAATTTTCGGAGTTGAATATTTAAAAATTATGTTAACATTGACAAAAATGTTATCAAGTTTTTCAAATAAGCACCCTTGCTCCAAAATAACTGGAATTATTATCCTTCAAAATTAAGTTTATCTTCGAAAGTTTAGTACTTCGGTAAGAGACGAACGCTCTTATTATTTATTTTAACGGGATGAAGTACCGAAAGTATTGCCCATTTGAAACATTCGTTGTCAGAATGTTGAACGTTCACGTAGGCCTTTTTGTTCTGGATTGTCTTTGGTAGTTCAGTGAAAAAGCTGACTTGCAATGGATTGTATTTATTTATGTGAATGGCATTAACCCCATGTCCCGAGCTCTTGATTGATCTAAAGGTTTCACTGAGCCAAATATATTTTTAACTTTAACCGTACGATTATTAAGATTTTTCTTTTTTCCTGTTTTACAATACTCCACTGCATTGATTTTATGTCCGTATGATAATGATTCACGATTATCTATACACTTTACTGTAAGTGGGGCGGATTATCAGGTAATGTGTGTATTTTATCATGTTCATCTTGCACAGAACTTGGATTTTTATATATCTTTGGTGTACGATCGGCGACTCTCCGTGACACGAGAACGCGCGTGAGCGTATTCCTCACAGGAGACACCGAATGTTCGGAATCCCATGTTGGGCGAGTTCAGAAACGAAGAAGAACACTTCCGAGAACAGCAAAAGTCCTAAAACTGAGTTTTATTTAGGGTAACTACTTCGTATTGGGGGCGAATGAACCTCCGAGGGGAACTAGGTTCCGTTGCCAAGCGGATTCGGAACAAATTGGTTAAAAAAGAGCTCGACTCTTGATGTTCAAAATTTTTTAAAAACTTTTTAGGTAGAAATGTATTTCGGAAAAATGCCTTATTCTAGACGTTTCCTTTTAAGGTAAAAAGCGTCAAACGTTTTAACTCTAGACGTATGTACGGTCCATCGTTTAGGAGCAGGAAGATCGAGTTTTGGTTTTCTATAACGCAACTGCGTAATAGAATTCACAAGTTTACCAGCATCTTAATATACTATTAAGATTTCCAAAGAGACATCACGCAAATGTACTCATCGTGCTCATGCTACATTAATCCAGACCTAGACAAAGTGTTTACGCATCTCATAACGTTTCGAGTTTTCTTTATTTCTATTGCTGTATCAACTCAATAGTTTCGATTCGAACGAAATTACTTGATAATAATACTTTGAACGCCTCTTGTAATCGACATGACATTTTTGAGTGGTTACGAATGCTTTAATCCGACAACCTGCCTTTGTTACCAAAAGGGTATTGTCCGGTAACGCGTCTGATTTCTTGTTCGAACCCGCATCCCTCACTTTACATGTTTTCGCTCTGTAACTTTTCATGAACAATTCACTTGTGACAGGTTCCATGGTTTTTTCAAATGTTGAATCAGGAATGGTCAAAACGGATTTTTTCGACATGAAGCTTCCAGCAAATTTGACTTGCCCGTACCTTTGGAATAATGTTTGCTGCTGTCCCCGTTCACGTAAACTAATCCATTCCACGACTGTTACGTCCTGGGCCTGGGACGTAACTAGATTTTCTTTTTTATCGATGACTGGTTAATTTACGCGAGTAATACCAAACACAATGATACCCGTTCGATAAAATTTTATTCGCTCAGCATTTGATATCGTCTATACATACTAGGAATCGTTTATTGGCAAAACGAGTCGTACTTTAAAATTTATCATCAATCATTTCCAAGAGCGAATAGAGTCGTTATTTCGAAACTGGGCTATTTGGCTGGACCGCACTATGCTGCTATTATTTACTCACTTTTCTTATTATTTGTTCGATCCACGAGTGGAACGCCTTCTAGACTTTGCAATTGGCATTTCCTTGATGAATTCTCGTGTTACGAAACGCATAGCATACCAACTATCGAACTGATTGGATTAGCAATTCAAGATGCTTTTGTAGGCTGTAACTCGTTAAATGCGGCCCATTACCGCAGATATACACTGGGATGAGGGTAAAAATGCAAAAGGTTACGAGGGGGGGGGGGGGCCAAAAGTAACGGGAATTGTGTTACAACTTTTTTATTGACAAATTTTTTCACACACAATTTTTATCACCTTCAAAGTAACCCCCATTGACTGTAATACACTTGTTCAATCTTTTTTTCCAGTGTTCAAAACAGTTCTGAAATTCATTTTTTTCAATGTTTTTTAAACTTTCCAGCGATTTTTGTTTCACCTCTTCTACAGTCCCAAAACGTTTTCCTTTCATGTCCCTTTTGAGTCTAGGGAACAAAAAAAAGTCACAGGGGGCAAGGTCCGGTGAATAGGGGGGGTGAACAATCGGTGTCATGCCGTTTTTGGTCAAAAATTTCTTCACGGACAGCGCTGTGTGGGCAGGTGCATTGTCGTGGTGGAAGAACCAATCTCCTGTGCGCCAAAGATCCGCTCTTTTCTTCCGGATGTTCTCCCTCAACCTTTTCAAAACCTCCAAGTAGAAGTGTTGGTTGACCGTTTGGCCTGGAGGAACAAATTCTGCGTGCACAATACCTCTGCAATCGAAGAAACAAATGAGCAATGTCTTGATGTTGGACTTCACTTGGCGTGCCTTTTTTGGACGAGGCGAGAGAGGTGTCTTCCATTGGCTTGATTGCTGCTTTGTTTCGGGGTCGTAGCCATAGCACCATGATTCATCGCCAGTTATAACCTTGAGAAAAAAATCTGGGTCTTCATCCAACTGATTTTGCAGCTCAAGACAGGCCTGAAGTCGACGCTCCTTTTGATCGTCGGAGAGAAGGCGAGGAACAAATTTGGCTGCAATCCTCCTCATGCTCAAATCTTCAGTTAAAATCCTCTGAATTGAACTCCATGACAATCCAGACATCTTACAAAGTTGATCGATGGTTCGGCGACGGTCTTCATGAACAAGAGTGTAACGAGCGAGTTTCCATCGACCAACGATGATTATAATAATTTCGGAAAACTTGATCAAATCCAACGTCGGTTATACTTCTCGTCTTCTTATCGCTGGTAGATTTCGACTCCCTTGTCCAGAGAAAGGACCCTAAATGGAAACTCTGCCCAAGTGGACCCTTAGACCGTTCTTAAGGATGAAAAGGGTGTTGTTTGTGGATAAAAAAACAAATCGTAGTTCAATTTAAAATGTCATCTATGATGACTTTTATTTTTAAGAAAAAACATGTGATATAATACATTACAAGATATCGTTCAAGTGAAATATAAAATTTAGCTGAATGTCATTTACTCGCGTTTCGCATAGTGCCAGTACTCGAATTCCCCAATACTAGAATTTTTATATTTGTTGGCGCTCCTTTTAGAACACGTAGTAGTTTCATTCATTCACGTCCGCATTCTTATCCGTTCGTTCTAATTCCTATTTAACATTTGCAATATTCGCTTTTGACGTAAAGTTATTTCGTTTCCGGATCTAATTTTAACATCCGCCTTTGTCGCAATTTCATTCGTTTTTCATATTCGCATTCGACATTTTACATTAATGTTCATTTTTTTCAAATGTTACAATCATTTTTCAATTGGTATTTTCCTTTGTAATTCTCTTCCAATAGTCATTCCTATTTACCATATTCGGGTTTATAATCATTTCCACAAATTCATATCAAATTCTCTTATTCGCGTTTATAATTCTGCATTCGTGGTTAATGGTTCTGACAAGGTTTCTAAAACCACAATTCACCCATGTTGGCTAAATCTTGCATCAGGGCTGAATGTAAAGAATCTATTTCGTCTTTCGCATGGGGGCTTAGGTTCTGAGGTTCTGGAGGAATTTCCGCTCTTACCAAGTTATGGAGTTCCCGATCAGTAGGATTTAGGTCTAATTCCTGTGTCCGTTGAACCCCACAGTGATTGCACTTCAGCTTAACCCTTTTTGCTGGAGAGACTAAACTAACCCCGAAATATCTGGACGCCTCTTTCGCTATCTCGTTGTCTAGATCTTCCCAGGAGAACGGTTTCTCCAGAGGAAGTCTTTTCAAAATTCGCAATTTAGTATATAAATCCAGAATTCCCCTATTTTTATATTCTATTCTATTTGCACTGGGTTTGATTTTCTTTCTTCTAATTATACTCTTAATCGCCCATATTAAATCCTCCACCGAAGGCACTGCAATAACAACGCGTTTTCATGTCAAAAATAAAATAATAATAGTAATAATAAAAAAAAAGGAAAACTGTGTTTTATCTGACCGTCAAATGTAACGTTCGTTAAATGTTCCCGACAATACGCGTCTCCGACATCACTATTAAAATAATAAAGAAGAAAAAGGTCCGTTCAAGAGTAATTAAGATTTGATGTAAGGTTCAGAATAATCATACTTGCCTTGGAACGAGTTGCCTTGGAACTGCAGCTCAGAAAGGACAAGTCCTTTCCGCTCGATCTTTGGCTTTCTGATATACTATTAAATAATGAATTTTCTTTTTTATGCTCACTTTTCTAGTTGTATTTATTCTTCGTGTAAGCGGGTATCTGGACCTGAAGTATAACTTCGGTTTTTCACCGCACTACTCTCAGAGGTTATTGATGGGGTTGGAAGGGTCGTCTTCAGGTCGGACCCTTATTGGACCTGTCGGGGATAATTCTCGTGTTCAGGACGTTTTTGGACTCGTAAGAGTTACTGGACGTTTAACTTGAGGAACTATCCGAAGAACTAACAAAATTCGCCGGCTTATATACCGTTTTTGATTGAGGGGAAATAAAAAAAAAGAGGAATAGAGAGGGTAAAATTTGGCTTCTTTTTAGCCGTTTGCATCCGCTGAAAAAAAGGTTGAATAGAAATTATATTTCCTTCCTTGAAAGATAAGTTGTTATCACTGAACGTTCATTTATTCGTATACGTTTGAGTGAGTCTAATCGTCTGTTAATGGTCGATGTCGTTAAGAATAGCTGTTGCGATTTAGATATCGCCGCGCGTTAATTGTTTATGAAGAATAGTCCTATCTATTATTTTCGAAATTCTGTCTAGAATATTTTTATAAAGTGATATTCCTTCTACGGGAAAATGATGGTAAGATGAGCGAGCAAAACCCGCTCGTCACAAGAGTGTTGATTTTTTCAATGTTTTCGTCCGTTCTTGAAGTCGAGGGGCGCCCAGAACGAGGTTGGTCTTCTATTGACATCTCTCCATTCTTGAAACGCGAAAACCAGTCGTACACACGCGTTTTACTCAAAGCATTATCCCCATAAGCTGTTTTCAGCATCACAAGGGTTTCCGCGGGTGTTTTTCCTAACGAAAAACAAAATTTTACAGCCGCGCGTTGCTCGCCGCACTCAGCCATTTCACGTTTTAGCCGAAACGGAAAAAGTCGTTTCACTAGAAAAATTCTTACGGACGAACGAATGGACTCACAGCAAATGAACTTTGCACACTGACTTGGGAGAGTAGCAGCTTGGAAGAGAACCAGTGGAGAACCCGATCCCCCCCTCCGCGGTCCCCCCACCACCTAATTCCCGTTACTTTTGGGTCCCCCCTCGTATTATTTGGGACACGAGCTGAAAATGCGGTGTTTTGCATTTCATGGGCTTTATCCCATTAATTATAATTAAATACCAATTAAAGTACAATTGAAAAGTAAATAAGTTCGTTTCGTGAAATACTATGATGGGCAAAACGCTACTAAAACAACTCGCAATATGAAACCAAATATTACGTTACAAAGGCTGACGACACACATGAAATCTTAGAATTCGATTAGATAAAGCAGTACAATAAATTATTCAAGATATCTTATTACTTGTATGGAGCTCCTTCGGCGATCACCAGAGTAACAAATTGCTTGTACAGGGTGTTTCAAAATGAACTCCCCTATTTTTATTCGTGATTTCCAAGAAGGACACAGATTTACAACCAAACCGTAAAAAATATCTTTAATAAGAGGCTTTGGAGATTTATTACACTCACTTTGCAAATACAATATCTCGCAAATGACCACCTTTATCTGTAATGCAAAAATGTGCACGTTTTTCAGCGTTTTTCATTACATTTTGAAGTGTCTCGACAGAAATCGCCGCGATTTCACGTTCAATATTGGCCTTGAGTTCTTTTAGGGTCTTCGGACTATTGCTATAAACTTTCCCTTTCAAGTATCCCCACAGAAAAAAATCAGGAGCCGTTAAATCCGGAGATCTTGGTGGCCAGTCAAAATCGCCATTTTTGGAGATAACGCGATTGGGGAAGATTTTTCGCAGCAGCTTGATTGTTTCCCTTGCAGTGTGTGCTGTAGCGCCGTCTTATTGAAACCAGAAATCCTGTAGACCATCCTCGATTTGTGGTCGTAAAAATTTCTTTATCATGTCACGGTATCGAGCTCCATTGACAGTGACAGGTTTGCCTTTTTCATCTTCAAAGAAAAAGGGGCCAATGATTCGTTCTGCACACACACCACACCAAACAGTCACTTTTTGATCGTATAGCGGTACTTCCTCAAAAATTTGAGGGTTTTCTGTGCCGTAAATGCGAGAATTTTGTTTGTTGACAGCTCCATTAAGTAAAAAATGAGCCTCGTCAGTCATGATGAGTTGCTGCCAAAAGCTGGAGTCAGTGTGGGCCATGTTTTTTGCGAATTTACCATAATCCAGACGTCGGGCGTGATCAGTGGGTTGCAATTTCTGAGTTAATTGGATTTTGTAGGGAAACAGCTTCAAATCCTCACGAATGATCCGTCGTACAGTCGCTTGAGACATGTCCAGTTCAGCAGAGCGGCGTCGCAAAGACGTTCTTGGGTTATTGGCGACACTTCGCTTTACCAACTCGACATTTTCATCCGAGCGCGCTCTGCGACTCTTATAGGCACAGGACACATCACCCACAGAACCGGTAGCACAAAATTTATCGTACAAACTTTTTATTGTTTTTTTGTCAGGCGCTGTTCTCCGGGCGTTCTTCTTTCGAAACGCACGCTGAGTCGCGACAATCGAGTGATTATTTTGGATATAAATTTCGACAATTTGAGCACGTTCGACTGGCGTGTACCGTACCATAGCGAAAAACTCCCAAGACTAACCTTTCTAACGAGCTATAACTTCGACCAATGCGACCTCTAGAAAAAAAGATATGAGGTATTAAAATAGGGGAGTTCATTTTGAAACACCCTGTAGAGTAAAATTTGCCAGACCCAAAAAATACTCGAATTATAACTTTTATATATAAACTTCCCAAGAACTGTAAAAGCAACTGAATGTATAAGTTATCGATATTCGATATTTTGAAAAATATCGATGCGACGAGTGGACCCATAAGGGAAACCAACGTCGAATACCCGCAGTAAAAATATCGATATCGGCAGCAAAATATCGATATTTAAAAATAAATTCAACACTTTGCCTAAAATTAGTGGCTGAAAGCGCTTGATTACAAAAAAAAGGATAAAAAGAGAATTTGGTTCAATTTAGGGTTGTTGATATTTTTAAAAATATCGATATCGGTATTTATCGTTCGGAAAAAAAATGTCATCATAGACCGATATTTATCACTGAAAAATATCGATATTTATCGTCAACAAATATCAGTAACCTTCAATTTTATTTGGTTTCCACGATTTTTCCGGTCAACATCATGGTTATAACTGAAAAATGTCGATATTTGATTTTTATCAATATCCGATATTTTTTAATATATCGATAATATCGGCGATAAAAATATCGATAAATTCAACAATTTAAAATGGCTTTTGCCATTGAAATAAATCTATGATTTTAGGGTAGAACATCCTTGTATTTATTGAATTTCAGACAGTCGTAGTTTTAACAGTTTCTTGATGATTCTAATGATTTCTAGCCTGATTTTAACTTCACGAACTTATTTTCTACCGATTCCGAGTGACGAATCTTTGGATTCCAAGAGTGGATTGCCCTACGGAGTTAATTTCGTTTTGGAAACGTTTTGAATTGACACAAAATAGATAATAGTGTAGAGCTTTTTTGACTATATTTCCCTTGCGCAAAAAATGTAAACGCTTCACCAAAGTTTTGCACAATGAAAAGGAACCTCTTACACTGACCCAATAGACAATACCAATTTTTTAATGCGTGTGCAATGTGAACATTTTAGAAATGTGTGAGTGTACGTGTGTTTAGAGATTTTCCACTGTGCTTCTGGCGACATAGCGGTCGTTTTTGGTGCTTTCAAAGCTCGAGTCTCACGATGAAAAATAATGTGGTTTTTACGGGTCTTGAAATACGCGAAACAGCTGCATGGCCAATCCATAAAATCATTTTAAATTCTGTTCTTATGTTTCGGAACTTGCAAAAACCACTAAAGTCGTTAGTTGCCTTAATGTAGATTGAGGAAATGCATCAACTTGGCTAATTACCGAACGTAAATGTCAATAAATGGAATATTTGCCCGCTTGATGAACTGTCTGAGACTGCGAGAAAACTTAGGAACGCTTTTGCAACAAAACGAAAGCTGCAAATTTCTCTTTCGTGGGAGCTTTGCAAGAAATATCGAAATATAATATTTAATAACGACAAAAAGGCCATTGAACTTCGTTTTGCTTACTTAATGAAACTCAAAACCGTCTCTATAAGCGTGATAAAAAAGGACTCGTATGAAAATGCGACATATTTTTGAAATCGTCTACAAAAAATGTTTCGTAGATGATTTCGATTATATTTAAAAACTTGTGGATTATGAGTCCATTTTTCGAAGACGAACAGGGCTCTGTAAATTAGGTGTAATAAAAAAACTTAGCTGTAATAGGAATGTAAAAACATTGTAATTAGATCTGGAACTGCGTACTTGTAACTAATTAGACCAACAGGGTAGAAGCGATATTGGTGATAATAGGTGTTCGCTGGGTAATTATTGTTAACCGAACAATGCTCATTGTACTTGTGTTCACTAAACTTTGAAAGATATTGATTTGCTATTGATAATACGGTTGATGGATATTATTGTACGCGAAGAAATTGTGTCATGTGATAGTAAGATGTTTCTCACATGTCTACTACATGTGAAAGGGACTATTCGAAACCCTACTGAAAATGAACTTGAATCTGACGTCAGATCTGATGTCAGACATTGACCAAAAATCTGGCATCAAGTTTTGTTTAAAAATTTGACATGAAATCTGACCTCGGATATGATTTGACTTCAGGTATTTGTTAAAAGTCGACAAAAAAATTTCAGGAAAATTGAGTAATACTGTAGGCAGTTCGACTATCAACCGGATTTTTGATAGTTTGTCAATATTTATTCAGCAATGTTGCCAGATTGAAGATTTCCCCAATACACATAGTAGTTTTTTTTTTTTTTTTTTTTTTTTTTTTCTCAGTAAAAAAAGAAAATAGGAAAAAAGATTCAACAGTTTTATTAGGTTTATTTAAAATTTTGACATTCTCATTTCGCGATTAATTTTCCGAATTTTCAATCTATAGGCCTAAATTCTGCAATGTCTAAAATTGTCTGATTATTTTTTTTGCAACACTGGTTTTTACGAAGACAGTAAATTTTGAGGGAAAACTAAATTTGGCTACTCTGATTTAGTGTAAACTACATTGTACTAACTGAAAAAGGTTATTTTTTTATTTATTTCGTTTTTTCCCTCTCCGCTTGGTTAAACTCGACAGCATTCGAGGACGCTGCCAAAAACCAAATCGTGGCGTTCGTTTCTTCGCCGATTTGTCGCAATTGTAAATTTGTACAAAGTCGCAAAATTTCCTAGACACGTCGCAATCGATGAATTCTGACGTCGTGTATAATTAATAATCTGATCTCTGAATTTGAATTAGTCAAATATGACAGGTTTTTCTTTACTTCAATTTTGTGGTTTAAAGTGAAATCAGATAGTTTGAATCTAATCCGATAGATTTTGAAGTTAAATCTGACAGAACTTTTAATTAAATCTGACAGGTAGGCTTCTACTCAAGTACGTCAAATCTGAATAATATTTTAGCCAAATCTGACAGGTTTTCCAATCAAATCTGACGATTTTTTAAGGGGTTACTACACCATTGTAGGATTTTCAAAGAATTGAATTTTTTTTCGGCTCAAAATGTGCTTTAGGGTCTTAAAAATAATATATCGAAAGATGGAAGGTGTCAAAAATGTTTAAATGCCCAGATTTAATGCCCGAAAGCTACAATTTTTGCATGGAAATAGACGCAGAGCGCATAAAGATAGCAGAGCGATCGTTGAGTGAAGGCGCAAAACGGGCTCGAATAAATTTGAAAAACATAAGATTGGCCAAACAAGAAGAAGATGTCGACGCAGAAGGACAATCGTATGGTTCGGGCATCGCAGATCGATAAAAAAAAATAGAATTTTTCAGTACTAAAAACTTTGAACGCGTTTTTCTCAAAACCACATTTTTTCAAAATGGCCGGAAACATATCTCGTACAAATTTTTATCGATCAATTTGAAATTTTTGACATCATATTCAGAATCGTTTTCCCCAGGTCCGTACGTAGGATTTTTTTTTACTTTGCATACTTTTTTTTTTATAAACAGTATAGTGACGATTTTGAACGTGAGATTGCATGTTTTTCGTTCAGAGGCACGCCATTTTGCGGAAAATCAATATATCACAAAAATCCTACGTACGGAAAAATTTTGGTTTTTGAGTCCAGATCAAAAATTGCGGCAGCTACGTTTCCGGCCGTGCAGCCTTTCGAAAAAAAGCGTCGGAGGGGAAATGCTGCACAGCCGTTGTTTTTTGATATAATTACTTGAAATAAATTGCATTTCGTTCTTTACGATACGTGAAATAAATCTCAGTTAACGGCATTTTGATTTGCTACTTCATTGGGCCAAAAAAAAAAACCCGAAAAATGCCTATTTCTCCGTGCTCTACAGTGATGTAACCCCTCAAGTCAAATCTGACAGGTTTAATTCAAAGGAATCAGCTACAGTAAATCACTCAATTTATTTTAAATAAAATTTTTTAAATTTGGACAACAGATTACATTTATTATCAACGAATGTCAGATAAATCTGTCAGACCCAAACAACAAATACGTAAAATTACAATTGACAGATTAAATCTGTTAAAATTTGACTGATTCAGATTTCGAGAGCTTTTATCGAGATGAACAGCTTGGGAAAAAAATTTTCTCACAAAAGCTTCTACTCGAGGCCATCGTGCTTTCTACTGAACTAATTTTATACAAATAGTATTTTATAGACTCGAACATTCCAATTAGGTAAGGAGGAGATGCGCTTTTGCTATAGGCCTTGGTAATTAATTATTGTCTCAAAATTATTACCGGCAGTGAAAAAATAAGATATCGTTGCTGGTGGCAGAAGTAGTATTTTTCAACGAACATTATTTTTGCTGGTGACTGCGAGTTATGACTGTACTTAGTTTTACAGGGGAAAACGGGAAGTGTTGACGGGCCCTGAAAATCACCAATTTCTTTTTTCAACTTTTCGGGGTCTGCGTAGGATAAGTTCTGTTCCACGACTACTTAAATTTTATTTTCTTACGCCTAATCGTGGTTAGAGTTTTATTAATGATTGTTTTGAAAATTACTGGATTGATAACAATAGTTTTAGAATTAGCTGTTGTACACTTGAATGTAATTTATTGTATTTGGAGGATGTCTAACCAGTCCTGAATTGTTATGAGCAATGTCCAAATGTTGAGGGTGCTGAAATTGGAAATAACTTTTGTAAATTTTGAAAATAATTTCGCGAGTCACCCTGAACTTATGTGACTTTAAATTATTGTTACTTCTGTGGCAACTGAATCAATGATTTTATATGTATTTGTTACACCTCGCAAAAGTGCCGACAAATATATGCCATTGGAAAATGAATTCAACTTGTTTGTTTATTTTGAATAATTTATTAATGCTAAGTTTTTCATCGACGATAACAATGATATAGTTGTTTTTTACAATTTGCAATAATTTAAAATTTGACTAGCCACAAGAGCTTGCTTACAAATTTAGTTATGAAAAAAAAACATTGACATCTTTATTAAATATTATTTCCTTTACATTATGCATGCATTATGTAACGTTGAAGTCGTTATCACAACGTTTTAGTTTTTGCGTCCTTTGTTTGTCCCTGTAAATTAATATTATGCATTTTTGTTACAACTTGAATCGGAAGTGGACCGAAGGGAATCGGTTCCAGTGCTGCAAGGAATCGTGGGTATGTTCGATCCTTGGATCGTGAAACCGTAATAATCTTCGCTGGTGGAAGCCACAGGTTTTATAGGGGAAGGCAAGTTCACGTCTGAGCTTTGCACGTCATCGAGCAAACTTCCGTGGGTTTCAGAAGGATGACCTTCGCTCATCAAACTGTCGATTTGGGGATCTAGGCTTATGAGACTGGTGTCGTCGTCGGCTCTGCTATTGTTGTCGGTACCGTAATCGCCAGTGAATGGGGAGAAGTCGAAAGTCGGAGAAGGCGAAGTGTAATCTTCCAAAAGAGACATGTTGGAGCTCCCCTGTTGATTTTTCTTCAGCTCGCCTCTTAGCTCGTCGTCGGGGATATGACAGTAAATCTGGAAAGAGAATGGAACGTTTTAAGGTAAATGTATTAGTTGTCCGTTGTAGCGGTTATTGTTTCCTCTTATCTGCGCAGAAGGAAATTCGAGTCATTTCCGGAAAGTTATCTAGAATCTTCGAGACATGACTGGAACGTTCGGGATCAATAACGGGAACTGTCTAGAATGTTGCTCAGGCGTAAGGGATTTCTCATAAAAATCAGGTCAGACCTCAGGATGGGTTAGTCAAGTTCCAACCGCGCTCCAGGTCATTTCTACCTGCACCTGACCCTTTTACGCTCCGTTGTACTCAAGCTATTCATCGTACGCCTGAACTTCTCTTTTGTAAAAACTGTTCGAATAAGAAAGTTTTTTATGCAAAGTCGAACGCTTTTCGGGTTTTGTCGACGGTAAAGTGGACGCTCAAAGATATCTTTGCGGCACGTGTCACGTGACGCGCTGTAAAATTCTTAGCGGCAGTAAAAGTATATTTTTACTGCGCCCGACACGCATTCACAGTCAGCTGACTCAGCAGACAGCGGGGCTCAGTATGAATGCTTTATCGCAACCACAAAGATATCTTTGCGCGTCCACTTTACCGTTGACAAAACCCGACGAGCACCCGACTTTGCATAAAACATCTTACATAACGCGAAAGCAAACCCTTTGACGTCCTCGGCTGTCAAATGAAGGTTTGCTTCCGTGTGACGTAATATACTACTTTGGTGTGCTTTTCAGCGTGGTTCCTATCCGCACCGTGCTCCTATTTGCACCTGACTTCTAATATGATTATATTACAAGAGTTTTTATGCTTGGTTTATTTAAATGGTGAAAGAAAAATCATTCGTTATTATTTAATTATAAATGCAGACTGCTTGATTAATTTTGCAAATATTCGAGATATCAGTGGCGGACGCAAATGATACATTCAAATCGTGTCCCATTTTGCACCCAGGCGCAAATTGGTACAGTCTAATCTTGTACTAGTTTGCGTCCGGGCGCAAAATGGGGTCAACCAATGGATGCAAATTTGTTCCAAAACTGATTGAGCGGACGCAAATAGGTACAACGACAACGAAGGACGTATACACAACGTTGTCATCAGAAATCAGGACCATGTCGACAGCAATTCTGTCCTCAAATATCTCTGAACTCTTGGTAATTACGTGAATATGTAAAATCAACAGTAAATAAATTTCTTTAGTGTGAAATTGATCTAAATTTGGTCTTATAATATTTTTTTAGACATCATATAATTTATTGGCCATTATGCTTTGGACATTTCCGTACCCAATCCACCTTCTCAAAAATGTCGAATTTCTCGATATAACGTGAGGCGATTCTTCAATACAATCACTTTTTGAAAAAAAAAAAATTAAAAAAATGCTTATTTGATTGTCGGTAGACGTTACTTAATCAGGTTAGATTTTACTGATACATAAAATCCATGATCTGATTGCTACCCTTACAAGGATGCAAAGTAATTGGTACATTTACTTTACTTAAGCGATTATTTAGAATATAGTATGCAGGGGCTAAGTAACGAAACTTTACATGGAAAGAGGAATGATAATGTTATAAGGCTCGATGTATGTTTACAAATTGTATTGATAAATATTTATTCTGGGTTAATAATATCTTAGAAATCGATTTGCAGCGTCGAGCTTTTCTAATTAAAATTATATACTTTTTACATGAAGATTACGATACGTATTTCTAGTGTCTCTTTCAGTATTTGTACAATTCGATACTCAAGGGTTAAGGTAAGGTTTTATGGATTTTCAGTATTTTCATGGATTTTGGAGAAAATTATGAGCGCATACATTGACAGTATTTAATGAACTGCTATTATTTTTTCTATATAATACTTTTTATGAAATAATTGAGGATATTTTAGTTTTTTAAAAATATTTCTAACATTTTCGTAGATATCCATATAGGTTTTGAGATTCGATGATTAAGAATTGAAAAATCATTAGATTTTCGGTATTACAAAGAATTCTTTAAGAAACAGTATTTTTACAGTTAGACGATTTTATGACGTTTTCATGGATTTTTATATAGATATTGAGAATTCTTTGATTTAGAATTCAAGGTTTTACAGATAATCAATAATTTTACAATTATTGAAGAAAATGATTTCCTCCACAAAATTTTCAGTATTTCAATGATGTCTTGTATTTTTCATAATATTTTTTAGTATCATTAAAATTAAATGAGATTTTCAAGCTTCTTAATAAATATCCCGTATTTTTTTCAAAAATATAGCTTTCGAGAATTCAGTCCTATAGAATCAAATATTTGAGATTTTCACTTTTTTCATAAATATTTCGAAAAACAATATATCATTATAGATTTTGAGTATTTTTCAGATTTCTACAACTTTTAGTTTGATTTGTATTTTTTTAACATTCATACACTTTATCGGATAATCTAGTATTTTGATGGATTTATATTATTTTTTATATTTTCCAGCACTTATTGGATTTCATAGTATTTTACTAAATTTCTTGTATATTGATAAACTGCTATGCAAATTTTAAGAATCCAATGCGCTAAAATTTCAAATTTCATAGATTCTTAAAATATCGAACGATTTTTCACAACTCATATTTTTCGTGAATTTCTAGTATTTTAGAGAATTCTAGTTATTTTGGTAAGTTCCGTATTTTGAATGTTTGTGAAATTCGATTTACATTCGAGGAAATTCCTATTTTTTGTTTTTAATTCTTCATATATTTCTCAGCATTTATGAAATTTCGCAGCGTTTTCTATTATTCTAATAAATTTATAATATTTTTTTGGATGACTATAAATTTTAAGATTTTGATGCTCAAAACTTCAATATTTTATAGAATCTCAGTAGTCTATACGATTTTTCAGAACACAGTTTTTTTGGTATCAATAAAAAACAATTTTTTCATAAAAAACCACTGAATAATGATTTTCTAGAAACCAACAGAAATAATATACAGTTTTATTAAGAAACAAAAAATATTTGCATACATCTCTGCTACCGTGAATATTTCGTTATCAAGATATGAGAAAAACATGAATTCCTATAAAAAATCTTTCAATTATTTGAAGGGTATAACAAACATATTTTTATTCTTTAAAATTTGGAAGATTTTCGATAGAATTTCATACTTTTCTTGAAATGATTCAAATTTTAAATATTTTACAGTAGCAAAGATATTTGTAAATATTTTCTTTTATCTGTAAAAAACTTGATATCATTTTGATGATTTTTAGGAAATAATTTTGCTGAATTTTTAGTAAAAAAAACTCGTTTAATTTGTTACTGTTATAACTTAACACAAATTTACTTGAAAAAATCACCTTTGAATATTAAAATGATAATAAAAAAAAAAAAAATGTCAACCGGTGAAACTGAACCTAAACTTGCTGATTACCAGTGTTGCACTTTAACCATTTGCGCCATGCTGGTTAGTATAGCAATCAACAGTTAAACGCATGACAAAGATCGCTTATTTTTTTACAATATTCTTTACAAACTATTTAATATTATTACAAACAGTTTTATAAAGGGTATCGAAAGAATCATAATTTCAAATATATTTATATTTTTTTGCACTTTGCTGAAAAGTGTAATTTTCGTCTTCGTGTATTTTTTAAATTCAATGTTAGGACTACAATAATAACATGCTTTAAATACATGCATTCAATATCAATACAAACTCACGAAAAACTGCTACAGAAAATAAATAATAAAAACCTTTTTCTACCAGTCATTATTACATGACATGCACAGAGCATTAAATCACAAGTGGGAAGTGATCAATAAAAAAACGCCAATAAATAACTCATGAAAATATATATTTGCCGTAAAATTGTTATTAGTAGTTATATTTTATTATTAGTAGTTATAGTATTTTGAGTAAAAAAACAAAATTTGATAATTTGGTATAACTGATCATTTCCCATATTGACATTGGAAGAATTAAGCTGGTGACTGAAAATAAACAAAGCAAAATTTTTTTTTCATAACTCAAAAACAAGCATTTCAATTTCCTGTAAGTCAAAACTACCTGGGGAGAAATAGGAGGTGGCAACTTGAAACATTCATCATCCTCGCCATCCAAGTCAGTCGGAATTTTCTCATCGGATTTGATTTCGAGAGGAATGTTGATAATAGCGTTATTGACTTCATTTTTTATGTCCTCGTGGAACTGTATCATTCGGTTTTGCAAATTGGCAGCTTCTTCGAGGATCTTTTCATTTTGATTTTTCAAATTGTCCAGTAACTTTATGTCCTCGCACATGGAGTGTAAACTCTAAATAAAAAACCCCACAAAAAGTAATTATTTGAAAAATAAAGTTCAAAATAACTGTCGATCATCAGAGATTGTGAGAAATTTTTTGTAAAAAACAATTTTCAAATCACCTCGCACATTAAAAGCGCAGAATCCCATGTATTCGCGGGCATTCTTTCTCCTGACATATAAGCTTTAAAATCCTTTTCCGTCATATTGAGTGCCCCTGCTGTCATATTTTCAATAAACGCTACAGCACAGCTCTAAAATAATTAAAAATTGTGAAATTAACTGCCTCGATTCATACGGAAAATGAAAATAATATACAGTAGTCCGCGAAAACGACCAAATCCAATTTTTATTTGATTTTGAATAAATAATGTAATTTTTAATAATGACAACGGAAGAATAAAAAAATGAGCAATCTCATGAGTTTTACTGTTAATTTTAATGCCAACTGGAACGGTGCAATGGTGAGAGTGCAATGCTGATAATCGGGGACCTTAGGTTCGATTTCAATGGTCGACAATTTTTTTTTTTTTTTATTTCTAATATTGTATTTACACGTGATTTTTTGAAATAAATACGCGTAACGTAATAAAAATCACAAATCAAACAAGTTTTTCACTAAAAACGCCACAAAATGATTTTTCGCAAGTCGCCAAAGAATACTCAGTTTCATAAAGGTAAATGAAAATATTCACGAATATCTTTGAATAATTAATTTAAATTTCAAAATTTATGAAAAATTTTGAAGTTATAGCATTAAATTACTCAAATTCATGTGGTAATCCCTAAAAATATTATAAATATGGAAACATACGAAAAAATGGCATGTAATTTCATGAATAGTGGAAAATATGAAAAATATTTAAAATGCACGGAATCTCTAAAATACTAGAATTATATATGGACATTGTTATAATAATAATTAAAAGATTGATATTATATAATTTACGAACATATTTACAAATATCTCTGCTACAGCGAAATATTTTATCGAAAATCTTACAAATTTTGGATGAATGAAAATATGTTTGTTATGTCTTTTAAACATTCAAAAATTTTCTCGAAAATTTCCTATTTTTCGCCTGATTGCAAAATATTCACGAGACAAGAGATATAGGCAAATATTTTCTTCCATAAAAAAAAAACTACATATTATTTCTGTGATATCTAGAAAATCGTAATAAACTGGTTTTATTAAAAAAATTTTCAATAAATTTCACACATTTGCTAAAAACAGTGGTTCTACTCGGATGAAAAAAAAAAAAAAAAAAAATGTCGACAGTTGGAATTGAACTAAATACCTCCTAATACTCAGCATTTCACTTTAACCATCAAGCTATTATTTAAAACAGCAGTGAAGTGCATTAAATAAATCACGGCGCTATGCGTTCATTTTGAAATAATATTCTAAATCAACAATAAAACTTTAGCACAAATAATTTTGGGATCTCAAGGTTACCAAAAGAAAAATAATTGCAAATTTCGATCAAAATCGGTGATAATAGTGTCAAATTTTTCGCTTATTATGGCTCTTTCATTTCTCCTGCTAAAAATTTGAAAATAGTTTTCAGAATCATATGAATACAAATCAAAAGAAAAAAAGCTAGCTTGAAATTTTTTAAAGAATAGTTGGTTAATTTTTTCGAAAATTACAGCAGACTTTTTTCCAAATTTTTATACATGAAAATTTTATACGAAACTTCTGATTTTGTAAACTGGAATTAAAGATTAAAAAAAAATTTTTGCAACATTTTATTACGTAATGTCACAAAAATGTGAAGTTGCAATATCACAGTTACATAAAAAATAATTATAAATGTCACATACTTCAGAGAAATTTTTGTAACCATTGTTTTCACATTATCTCGTGATATCACAATGTTACCATTCTGTTACATACAGAACATTACGATGTAACACATTAAATCAATGTTTATTCATCCCTTTTTTTACAATGCTTTGTTGTTGCAATGTAATATATATGTTGCATATCAGTTTCATAAATATACATTGACATTATTACACCACCCAATGTTACGTAACTGTTACATAACACACCAGTAACATTATTCCATCACAATGTTACCTCAAGTTACGTAACATAACATTCCAAAAGACTTGCATCGTTTTCACAGTATACCACGAACATAAAAAAATACTCACCAAATTTGTAAAATAATAAGCACCTTCTCCAGTCATCAGTCGACTGTTATTACAAAACCTGGTTATAAAATTTATGTTGCTTTTCAATCTAGTCGGGTTCGCTTTGAGAACGATGAAAATAAGAGCGGGCAAAAATTCATCCGCTGATGCTGGACCACCGACAGATTGTTGCAATAACAAAAATATACTTTTACAACAACGAACTATGCACGCAAGTTTCTCTTGTGGCGCTTTGGCTGCGTCCATGTTCAATAAATCTAAAAATTAAAAATTGACTTTCTTTTTATACAATCTCTTCCCCAAAACATTTATCTTCAAAAAATACCTGTAATGGAAGTGTAAACTAATTCTCGGACTTCCAAACTCGTTTCGTGTATTCTGCATTCCAAGTTTTTGCCACTGACCCAATTTAATTGCCTTATTCTGAAAATATGTATTTAAAATAAATATTCATCATTGAGTTTATTACTATGTGGTCAACATTTTTGAATTAAAATAACCTCTTTTGAATAGCTAAATCTTTTTCTTCGTCGGAGGTATAAGGCGAACAAAATAGGATTCCATACAACATTGTCATCGCGTACCTTTCTACATAATCCAAAAGTCGTTCTTTCACTTCAGCTGTTAAACCTAAAAAATTTTAATCAAAAAAAAAAAAAAAAGAAAATTATGTGACTGACAGCTAAAACTATCAAAAACTTTTTTCAAACTCACTGGAATACACAGCTTCATGATTCATTCGTTTGGAAAAATGCTGGTAAAAGTTTTGCGTTATTTCTGGAAGTTCTCCAACTTTTTTATCTTTGTTTTCGATTATTTTCAAGGCGAACGAATGCATACATCGATGCAAATCTTTTTCCATTGGAGAACGGGAAATTATGGAAAGCAAGTCTTGATTTTCTTGTTTGATTTTTGCGAGGTCTTGATTGTCCCTGAGAAGTTCTTTTAAAAGCTCTTCATTTTGTTGGACTGAAAAAATACATGCAATCGAATTGTCAATTCGTCGTTATAATTATTTAACGGAAAAGTATTTTATTTGTTTAAAAGGTGATTATTTTTTCATCTAAATTAATTTTACCAACCTTTCATTGGAGGTTTCCATAATACAGGGAGATTTATTATCTTTGTTTTTTTATCCTGCTGACGTTTTCTTTCGACTCTGCTATTGCTGGAAAAAATGTGAAAAGTAAAAGTGTAAAAAAACATTCAAATACAAATAGGTAGTAAGAAATTTAAATATAACAGTTATGTTGTTACATATCTAACTGTATTAATTATATAAATTAATTTGATTAAATTTTTATTATTCAGTAATAATGAAGATTATATCATTTGCATGTTATTCTTATAATAACAAAATTATAATTATGTCACACCAAACATACCTATATTAATTCTATAAATTAATTGGGTTTGATTTTTTTATTCAGCAATCATAAGAATCATTTACATTAATTAGATATGACTTATTATTAAATAATTATGTTACAAGACAAATACCTACATCGATTAAATTAATGATTAATAATTGATTTTTATAAGTAAATAATGATGTTATAGCAAAAATACTCATATTAATTATATAATTAAATAATGTTTGGTTTTTATCACTAAGTAATCATACAAATTCTATTCATTATATTACATAATTGCATATTACTATTGTCAATGAATATTTTTGTTACAACAGAAATAACAATGTAAATTGTATAAACTGATTACATTTTATTATTACTATCTAATAACCATGGAAAAAATATTAATTTTTTAATCACCGCAAACTTTTTTCGTTATTCAATAATAATGTTAAATTAAAAAAAAATAAGGACATAAATAATATAAATTAATTATATTTGACTCTATTTATAAAGTGATTACAGGAATCATACAAATTATTTAAGTTTATTGCAAATAATTTTTATAATTTAATAATTATAGAAATTAATTATACTTGATGATTATTGTTAAGTAATTCTGAAAATTATAATAATTACTGGCATACTATTTCCATAATGATTTGATTATTTAACAACAAAAAATACCTTTGTTCTGTATACATATAAAAAAATAACTATCAATTTTTATTATCGAATAATTATATGGCAACAAAATCACCTGTATTAATTATATAAATCAATTATGTTTGATTTTTATGACTTTGTATTTATTTATAAAAACTATATTCATGATATAAATTAATTGTACATTGTTATTTTTGCTAAATACTTATGTTTCAACAAAAAAAACTATGTAAATTCTATGAATTAATTATATTTGATTATTATTATCTAGTTATAAAAATTCATATAAAATTTATAAATGAATCGCATATCGTTCTTATGAATAATTATTAATGTTACAACAAAAAATTACTTCATAATTATATAAATGAATTATATTTGATTTTTATTATTAGGTGAACAGAAAAATCATATGAATCATGTCAATGAATTTCACATTATTTTTATAATCAAAAAACTATATCACAATAGAATAAATGACTGTATTGAATGTATGAATTCATTAATTTTTATTTTCATCATTATTTTCAATATTTCATAATAATGTAAAAAAAAAATATCTATGATAGTTACTAAAGTTAATTATATTTGAGTTGTATAATCTTAAAATTACAAAAACTATACAAATCATTCTAATTATTTGTACCTTGTTTATATTATGCAATAATTATGTTACAACAGACATAACTACATAAATAATATAAGTTTATAATAAATTTTGATGATTTATTAACTATGAAAATTATAATAATTATTTGCATATTATTTTTATGATTTCAGAATTTCACAACAGAAATACCTTTATCCATTGCGTAAATGATTAATAATAATGATAATGATGATGATTATAATAATAATAATAATAATAATAATAATAATAGATGAGTATAATCAAATAATTATGTAACAACAAAAACAACAAAAAGACCTATACTTAATATATAAATCAATGACATTTGATTCTTATCACTTAGTACTTATAATATAAAAACTATATTCATGTATAAATTATTTGCATATTGTTAATATCAATAAATAATTATTTGACAATAGTAATAACTGCAAATTCCATAGATTATTATTAAATGTTTAACAAAATCATGTTAATTTTATAAATTCATTGCATATAATTTTTATTATCAATTGATAATATTTCAACAAAAATTGCCATACTTATTATAAATTAATTATATTGATTTTCAATTATCAAGGGATATTGAGTATAATTGTAACGATGTAAATGAATAGAATATTATTTTTATAATTGAATAATTATTTGACAAGAAAAATACCTATATTATTTGAAAAAATAAATGATGTTTAATTTTTATAACTCACTTAGTAATTATAGAAACTATATTCATGATATAAATTAATTGCATATTGTTATTATTGAAAAACAATAATTTAAAACATAAATAACTATGTCAATTCGAAAAATTAATATACTTGATTATTATTATCATTTAGAAATAAGGAAAATCATAATATTAGTTTCATGAACTAATTGTTAATTATTATTATTTAATAAAGTTACAACATAAATAGCTACATTAAGTATGTGAATAAATTATATTTGATTCTAATCATCATGTGATTATAAAAATCATAATAATTTTGTATCTTGATTTCATATTATTTTTATAATTGAATAATTATGCTACAACAGAAATAGCTATATTGAATATACAGAATAATGAAATTTTTAAATAATAATACTTGTATTGACTTATGATAAAGATTACATTCATAAGATAAAATGTTGGCATTTTTTTTTTTCAAGTAATTATGTAGAAGAAAAATATCTACAATAATAACATTTTGACATTTTGCGATTCATAAATAATAATCAATCATTTCGATTTGAGAAATTCATTTTTTGTTCATAACTATAATCATTTTCAAATAATTTATATATTACGAACATAAAAAAAAAAATTAAAAAATAATGATTCAAATAAAATAGAAAAAATATTATCATAAAAATTGTTATAAATAAAACAGTATTTCATATCAATTGTGAGTAATAAAAAATTGTTTAGTATTTCATTTATTGGAATTGATATTTTACACATAATTATTATTAAATACTTTATGCATTATGAATGTATTAAAATTTAAATATAAACTAGTTTAAAAAGTTAAATATATTAATTGTAATTAAAAAATAATAGTTTATGATTTTGATTGTTCAAATTATTATTTTACGTACATTTATTGTAGGTATCTGATAATTCATAATTTACTAATATAATGAGAAAGAAAAATAAACTAATTATATAAAATATAATATAATAAAACGCAAACTTACAAATAAGTAATTACAGTAATTCATATTTATTGTAATAATAAATATTGATTTATTATTCCATTTATTTGAAAATTTATACTATACACCCGATACTCATGACTATTTACTAATAATTTATATACTATTTATGAATAGAATAAAAATTCAATTGTCATTAATTTTATAAAATATGTATCAAACCATAATATGTATTCATAAAAATTATCATAAATACAACAGTAATTTTCAATAATTATAATGTATGAATAATTTTAACGTTATAGATTTAATAAAACTTTAGTAAAAATGAAAAAAGAATGATAAAATTTCACTATGAAAATTGTTATAAATAAAATAGTTTTTTAAATTAATTTTGATCAATAAAAAGGAGTTTATGATTTTGTTCATTGAAATTATTATTTTACACATAATGATTATTATTATGGAATAATTGATAACTTATGAATATATTAAAAATTATATATTTATTAATTTTATAGAGTATAATGTAATAAAACGTAATCATACTAATTAGTAACTACAGTAATTTATATCATACACATTGTAATTACTATTAATAAATAATTTATATACTATTTATGATTTGAGTAAAAATTGGACAGTTAATAATTTTATAAAATATCTATTATACTATGAAATGTAATCATAGGAATTATTATCAATAAAACAGTTATTTTTAGCAATTATAATTTACAAATAACTTTATCATTATTAATGTAAAAAAAATTGAATAGGAATGAAATAAAATATACTAAAATGTAATCACAAATCTGGTTATAAATAAAATAGTAATATATAACTATTATAAATGACAAATATTTGTTTATGAATTTGTTTATTGAAATTATTATTTTACACAGAATTAATATTATCAAGTAATTCATACTTCATGAATATAGTAAAAATTAAATATAAAATAATTATATAAAGTATCATATAGAAAAATGTCAACTTACAAATAGTAATTACAGTAATTCATTTATTGAAAATAATAAATAATGGTTTATATTTAATTTATTTTTAAATTCATATTATACACATAATAATAATTACCATTGTCAAATAATGTATACGCTATTTATGAATGAAATTAAAATTAAATAGTGAATAATTTTACAAAATACATATAATATTATGAAATGTAATCATAAAAATTATTAAAAATAAAAAAGTGATTTTTCACAATAATGATTTATAAGTAATTCTATGAATGTGAAAAAAATTGAGTAAGAATGAAATAAAATATAATAATAAAAAATTGTTATAAATAAAACAGTAATGTATATTAATTATGAATGGTAAATAATAGTTTATGATTTTGTTCATTGGAATTATTATTTTACACATAATTATTATTATGCAATAATTCATACTTTATGAATATAATACAAATTAGATATAAACTAATATTATGAAGTGTAGGATAAAATGTGAACATACAAATCATTAATTACAGTAATTCATATTTATTGTAAATAATAAATATTTGTATATCATTTCATTTATTCGAAAATTCATATTATGTATACACATAACGATAATGATTATTATAGAATAATTCATACATTATTCATGAATAGAATAAAAATTAAGTAGTAATTAATTTTACAAAAAACGTTTATCATAAAATGTGGACATGAAAATGGTTATAAATAAAACAGTAATTTATATTAATTACAGATCATAAACGATAGTTAATGATTTCGTTCCTTGAAATTATTTTTTACACATAATTATAATTATTATGAAATAATTTATGCTTAATGAATATAATAAAAATTAGATATAAACTAATTTTATGAAGTATAGTATGATAAAATGTGAACATACAAATGATTAATTACAGTAATTCATATTTATAGTAAATAATAAATATTGGTTCATTATTTCATTTATTTAATAATTCATACTATACACATAATGATAATTACCATTTTTAAACAATTTATACAATATTCATAGATAGAATAAGAATTAAAAAGTAATTATTTTAAAAAATATGTATAATATTATAAAATGTAATTTATGCACTATAAAATTATTATAAATAAAACCATAATTTTTAATAATTTCAATTAATATATAATTTTAATATTATGAATGTAATAAAAATGGTAAAATAAATAAATAAAGTATAATAAAATTTCATCATAAGAATTTTTATAAATAAAACAGTATTTATACTTATGATGATAAATAAATAATAGTTTACAATTTTTTTTTTTTGAAATTATTATTTTACACATATTAATTATTATTATTATCAAATAATTCATACTTTATGAATATATTAAAAATTATAGTAACTAATTTCATATAGTATAATATAGCAAAATGTAAACATACAAATTAATAATTACAGTAAGTCATATTTATTGTAAATAATGAATATTGGTTTATTATTTCATTTATTTGACAATTCATACTATACAAAATGATAATTACTATAATTAAATAATTTTTACATTATTTATTTATAAAATAAAAATTGAATAGTAATTATTTAATGAAATACATAAAATATTACAAAATGTAATCATAAAAATTATTATAAATTAAGAATTAATTTTTGATAATTAAAATAATCAATAATAATCAATCGTATAATTTTCTCTGTCACATTCTGTTTGTTTACATGCAAGTGTCATAAATGTCGTTTCGAAAACATGTTTTCTACATGAAAAAACCTACTGTTCTCGATGTTGTTGTACTCGTTGGGCATGTTCTCTTTGAGCACGAAGTCTTTGCAATTGCTCCCGGTGACATTGGCTGCAATAACCTTGCCATTCGGCGTTTCCGAAAAAGTCGCAACCATTTTTGCACTTCAAATCCGACTCGTCGATCCTCAATGTTGGATTTTTCGTTATATACATCGCGGGGTTATCTTGTCAACTTATCGCACTATTAATGCACTAAACCCATTACGTGGCATCACAACAAGAAATTGCAAGAAATGCAGATTGCTGTCAATCTTGCAATTTTATCTGATAACCTGAAAAATTCGAGTGTTGACATTTGGCACAACAGAGTTGCCAAACTTCAACACATATGTATGTATATATATATATGTGGCTTCCCGCCATAATCGAGAAAGTCACTTGTGCCATAAGGCTCAGTTTACATCATATTCTGATAAAATTTTGACAGTTATGGCATGTGTGACTTTCTCGGTTATGGCTGGAAGCCACAGTATGTGCAGATATGTATACTGATTTTTGCTGTAAAATAAACAAAATAAAGTATGTATTGTTGTAAGTTGTATATAGGAACGATAGGAACCCTTGATGTTTTTATTAGTAATTATTAACTTAATCGAACCCTTATCCTGAAAAGGTTGCTCTATTTTTCAGAAAAAAACAAATGACAAAAAGCATTTCTGATAAGCACTGATAACATACAGTGTTGCCAGATGTTACTCGATGACGTCAGAGACGTCATTGATATTTGGCATAATAGTGTTGCCAAACTTCAACACATATATGTAATATATGTATATCTGTCGTTGCTGTAATAAACAAAATTAAGTATTGTTGTCAGAGAAACCCTAGATGTTTTTATTAGTAATAATTAACCTAACCGAACCCTAAAATTAAAAAGAAAACTCTTTTAAAGAAAAAAAAAACATTTCTGTAAGCAATATGATAAGATACAGTGTTGCCAGATGTTCACGTGTATTTATGTATATGTCAGCATATATCTGTATGAATGTTCACATGCCTATTATTATCAATTGTCAAATTATTGTTTACAATTGTTTACTGCTGTTTACAGCACGTGATTAACAGCTTTTAACGAGCCAATAAAAGTGTTATAGTTTTGGAAATTTCTTAAAAACGCCCAACATCTGTGGAGTAATTTATTGTGGGTTGAGAAATTAAAACTGGTGAGAAAAATTGCATAGAACTTTCCAAAATCCATGCTATTTTATAACCTATAAATCTCGAAAATACTGAAACAGTTTGCATAAAAAATATAATAATGAAATTCTACAAAACTGAAAGCATTATATGAAGATTGAAAGATTGCAATATTTTTAAATAAAAATAGTACATTCATATTTTGATGTTACAAGTTGAAATATTTTAGCTCTTAAATCTTGGAGGTTATGAAAAATGTTGAAATAAACAAATTCAAAATCTTTAGAATTCATACACTTGTTTGAATTTTTATCATGTTACGACTTTTAAATACTAGGGAATTGAATTTAAGAAAATAAATTTTTGTTATCCCAATTTTCTTATCATTTGTGTTATTAATTTTGTATAATTGAGAACATTTTTTATAAATTATTAGAAAAGTCATTACCTAATAATTAAACATGTTTTTTTCAAAAACCGAATTATTTTTTTGTTAATGTTTTTGACTTTAACTATAAAAAGAAAATGATTTTCTGATAAAAATGTGAACGTTTTTTTTTTTTTTTTTTTTTTTTTTAATTTTTATTCCAACTTGAACATAAAATTTGAAATTTTATTACTTTTATGTTTTTTTTTTTTTTTTTTTTTTTTAAATAAGATAGTATCTTGCGAAAAAATCTGTAAAATTGTGAAAATATTTAAAAAATTATCAAAATCGTCAATCGTGATTAGCAATGTTTAAATAACACCAAATTAATTTTTTTTTCAATGTTTTTGAGTTTGAATAAAAGTCAACAAAATTTTTTTACTAACAATCAAAGTTAATTTCGAAGCCAAAATTTAGAATCATTTTCCAAAATCATTGTGAAAAAAAAATTAAGAATAAAATTAGCAAAGTTATTTTTATAACACCCAATTCATATTTTTGAATGTTTTTAATTCAAAATTGAAATCAATAGAAATTTTATTATCAAAATTGATAATGATCTTCAAACAAAAAAAAAAATTGAATTATATTACTTTTTGTATTATTTTTTTACTTTTGGAATCCAAATATTGCATATAACTTAATATTGATACAATATTGTTTTTTTTTTTAAGAATTCTGTTAAATTAAGGAAAAACTATAAAGAATTTTCAAACATGTCAATATTGATGAGGAAAGTTTTGATAACATCAAATTAATTTTTTTTAATATTCTTGATTCCAAATTAAATCGATAAAAATTTTCTATTAAAAATCAAAAATAATTTTTCTAACAAAAATAAAAAATAACTATCAAATTAGTTGAATGAAAACAGAACAGAAAATTTAAGATTTTGTCATTTTTTTAATGTTTTTTTATTATTTTTTTTATTTTTTTTATTTTTGGTAAATTTCAAGTTATTGTCAGTAACTTGATATTGATAGAATATTGTTTCTCAAAAAATTCTGTAAAATTGTGGATATATTTAAAAAATTCTTGAAAATGTCAATAATGATTACAAATGTGTTGATAACACAGAATGAATTTTTTTATTGTTTCTGATTCTGATTAAAAGTCAACAAAAATTTCCTACTGACAATAAAATTTATTTTCAAACAAAAATTTTTCTTTTCAATGATTTTTTACTAGAATCAAAAATAAAATTTGCAATTCTATCGGCTTGTGAATGTTTTTATATTTTTTGGCAATCAGAATTTGCATAAAACTCAGTATTGATAAAATATTGTCTTTCGAAGAATTCTGTTAAGTTTTGGAAGTATTAAAAAAAATTGTTTAAATGTCAATAACAATGAAGAATATTTTGGTAAAACTAAATGAATTTTTTTTAATGTTTTTGATCCTAAATAAAAATCTATAACAATTTTTCACTAAAAATCAGAAATGATTTTCAAACAAAAATGAAAAATTATTCTATAAAATCATTTTGATTAAAAATTGGGAACAAAATTCAGAATTTCATTTGTTTTATAATGTTTTTTAATTTTTGGGGAATGAGATTTCGCACATAACTAGATTGATAGAATATTGTCTGTGAAATTCTTAAAAATGTCAATAAAAATGAATAATGTTTTGATAACACCAAATACATTTGTCATATTGGTTTGATCATAAATGAAGGTCAATAAAAATGTTCAAGTAAAATCAACAGTAAAAAAAAACTTAAAAACGCCTCGAAATTATTATTGATAATAAATGAAAATGAGGTTCAAAATTTTACTTCAATACCATATTAATTTTTTTTTCCATGTTTTTGATGTTGAATAAAAATGAAAATTGGAAATAAAACTTGGAATGTTATCAGTTTTTGACTGTTTTTCATTTTTAGAAATCCTAATATCTTATTATTGATAGAATATTGTCTTTGAAAAATTCGGTAAAATTGAGGAAACATTTTAAAAATCAATAAAAATGTCAGTTACGATTGAAAATGTTTGAATAATAATAATTGAATCAAAAAA
The DNA here is from genome assembly GCA_028476575.1 of Platygaster robiniae. Classification (NCBI taxonomy): domain Eukaryota; kingdom Metazoa; phylum Arthropoda; class Insecta; order Hymenoptera; family Platygastridae; genus Platygaster; species Platygaster robiniae. Next base: position 1,341,888 of record CM052027.1, read on the forward strand.
ATTTTTTTGGTTCTAAATAAAATTAAATCAAAATTGTTTACTACAAATGGAATTAATTTTTAACAAAGATCGAAAATTATTCTTTAATATTATTTTCAACAAATATCGATAAGAACATTTGGACTTTTATCGGTTTTCGCATGTTTTTTATTTTTGAAAAATATATATTGCAAATAACTTAATATTGATGGATTATTTTCAAAAATTCTTTAAAATAGTGCAAATGTTGAAAAAATAATTAAAAATGTAAATAACGATTGAGAATGTATTAATAGTGCCAAATCAATTTTTTGTATGTTTTTTAACCCTAAATGAAACCAAGAAAAATGTACTACTATAATATAAAAATAAGTTTGAAGTAACTTTAAAATAATTTTAATTGAAAATCGAAAATTAAACTACAAATTTTATCAGTTTTTGATTGTTTTTGATTTTTGGAAATCAGAAATCGCAACAAACTTAGTATGGATGAAATATTGTCTACGAAAAAATTCTGTAAAATTGTGGAAATAACATAAAAGTTATTAAAAATGACAATAACTATTGGAGAACGTTTTGAAAACATCAAATTAATTTTTTGGAATAAAAATTAATATAATTTTTCTATGAAATATCAAAAGTAATTCTTTTATTTTTACAATCACATAATTTAGAAACCTATAAAAAATAATTGTAATAATAAAATGTATTTTCTGAAATTAATATTAGATTGTGATTTTTCAATTTTTATTACTCGAATTCAAGACACATTATTTTTCATGTCCTAACTATTTTATCATTCACATTAAAAATTCTGTGAAATGTTATTATAAAATGTGCCTTGTCTATTTTCAAAACAATCAATGAATTAATTAATAATTATAGTCCTCATGATTAAAATATGAATTTTTAACACATTTTTTCAATTGCATATTTTTTTCCAGTTGAAAAAAAATGGAAGACAAAAGATTCGCATCAATTGTCAAGGACCCGAAATTTCGGCGCATAAAAAAAAAAGATAAGAAAGTAGTCGTCGATGACAGATTCAAGGTTCCTTTAAAAAACAACAAATCTTTCAAAGTCGAGTTCAGGGACAAACGTGGGAGACCACAGTTTACAAGTTCTAATGAAAATTATGAAAATTTGTACGTCTTGTCCGACGATGAAGAAGACACCAAAAACAAGTCTGAGAACGAAGAAGGAGGTGATGATGGCTTGAATTTCTCCAGCAACGGAGAATTGCTTCGTGTAAAAAAACCTCTTTCCTCTGAAGACGAGGAGGAAAATGACGACGACGAAAAAGAAGAAAAAAATGAGTTCGACAAGAAAGAATATAAAGAGCAGTTGAAACTGATGAATATAGACAAAAACAGCAAAATTCCAAAAGCTGTGAAAAAGAAATTGTGTGACATAAATGTCGATTACGCTCGAGGAGAGGCGTCATTGTTTTCTGATAGTTCTTCTGATGACAGCTCCGATGACGATGGTAAATTTAAAAAAAATGTATTTTCAGCATGATTGATTTGCATTTGTGTGATCTGCGTCATTTTGATTTTTTTTGTTATAGTGTCAGTCCCGTTTATTTTCGTGAACGAATGAATTAACAGATTTTTCTTATCCAATTACATAAAAAAAATATCCATAATGATTCAATGATCAATCATTAGGAGCCAAAAAAATATAACGCTTGGGGAAAAGTCACAATCACCCAATTAAATTGTCCCGGATTTAATTGGATTCAATTCTAAAGTATAATGGAATAAATTATAATAATAAGTAACGAACAAAAAAATTATTGTTGAATGTAAGTTGGCTCAAAAAATCTGATGGGCAAATCCTTCAATATTGATTTAAATTTAAAGTAAATTTTATTGTTTGTTGTAGCTGACGAAAACGAAGGTGAAATTGTGCACGACTGGGGTGAGCTGGACAAGGATGCAGAAACACGGGAAGACGCCACAAGTCGACTGGCTGTGTGTAACCTAGACTGGGACAATGTGAGAGCTGTCGACTTGATGGTGGCTCTCCAATCCGTCGTTCCTGGCGGAGGTGCAGTCAAATCCGTAACGGTAAATAAAAAAAAATAGTCACACTATAATACCAAAATAAATACCACACTACAGTAAAATAATACTCAGGAAATCATTTGGTTATTTGAGATTTGAAATATTTAACCATCCAAAGACCGAAGTAAAGGATTGGGTTCTGAATTTAAATGACCAGATTGTAGATAAATTTGATGAGACCATAAAGGATGTTATCATTTCAATCCACTTCTTTTTTGGAGCAATTTTTCCGACCAGAATATACAAAATAAAAATTGTAATACAAAAAATTGACGTATTTCACTCTAAAAATCATAAATTTTTTAGATATACCCTTCAGAATATGGCTTGAAACGCATGAAAGAAGAAGAAATTCATGGTCCGAAAGAGCTCGTGGATAATCCACAAAATTCAGAAGATGAGAACGAGGATGAGGTCAGGGATTTTTTTAATACATTTCTGAATGTAGGATTGTTTTTTGCATAAAAATATGCTGAAAATTGATTTTTAACTTCCAGAACGAAGAAGGCTCGAGTTTTCACAGAGAAAAACTGCGTCAGTATCAGCTCAATCGACTCAAATATTATTACGCTGTTGTCGTCTGCGACTCTCCAGCTACTGCCAATACGATTTATACAGAATGTGATGGAATCGAACTTGCATTGACGTCGGCGAAAATGGATCTGCGATTCATCCCTGATGACATGACCTTTGACCAAGTAAGAAACAACGAACATTTTTACTATATATTTTTGTCAAACTATTATTTTTTTCATTCGTGACTGCCTAAAAATGTAGTCAATTTTTCTTATTGACGCAAATCAACAGTTTATTCTAATGTCTGTGAAATTTTATAATTTGTATTGTAAAATAATTTTTTTACCACCCTCTGCAGAAATATGTGGCATTTTGCTCAATCGTCCAGTGCACAATAAATAAACTACATAAAAATTTCTTTTTCATGTTATACTGTAAAAGAACAGATCTACAAAAATCTGTGCAGGAGTGAAACTTCTTTAGAAACGTGATGTAGGATACATGTAATTGAATATTTGGTAAAAAAAAAAAAGCAAAATGTCATCATGCGAGCAACTGTCGGTGATACATTACGGGTAAAATTTTGAGTGTTCTGTATTCCATCTAATTTCGCTAATTAAACGATGAAAAATCATGTTTCTTTTTGAAGTTATTGAAAAATAAATAGTTCTTGCCCTGAAAAAGCGAAAAATCAGGGAGCCTGATAATTGATCCATTTTCACGGACAACAATGGACAACAGAACTGACACAGCATTTTCATTGGTTAAGTAAAATACGGCGGAGCTAATCAGCAAAAAATTCAGGGGTACCCTCTAATATGTGCTTGACGTTTTTTTAAGGGATTACACCACTGTAAGATTTTTAAAAAATTGAATATTTTTTGTTTCGGCTTAAAATGTGCTTTAGGGTCTTAAAAATATAATGTTAAAAGATAAAAGGTGTCAAAAATGTTTAAATCCCAAAAGCTACAATTTTTGCATGGAGATAGACACAGAGCGCATAAAGATAGCAGGACGATCGTTGAGTGAAGGCGCAAAACGGGCTCGAATGAATTTGAAAAATATAAGATTGGCCAAACAAGAAGAAGATGTCGACGCAGAAGGACAATTGTATGGTTCGGGCATCGCAGATTGAAGGTACATAAAACAAATAGAATTTTACAGTACTAAAAACTTTGAATGCGTTTTTCTCAAAACCACTTTTTTCAAACTGGCCGGAAACATATCTCGTACAAATTTTTATCGATCAATTTGAAATTTTTGACATCATATTTAGAATCGTTTTCCCTAGGTCCGTACGTAGGATTTTTTTTTATTTTGCATACTTTTTTTTTTTATAAACAATACAGTGACGATTTCGAACGTGAGATTGCATGTTTTTCGTTCAGAGGCACGCCATTTTGCGGAAAATCAATATATCAGAAAAATCCTACGTACGGATCTTGCTATTGTTCTATAGATTTGAAAAAATTTTGGTTTTTGATTCCAGATCGAAAATTGCGGCAGCCACGTTTCCGGCCGTGGAGCCTTTCGAAAAAAAAGCGTCGGAGGGGAAATGCTGCACAGCCGTTGTTTTTTGATATAATTACTTGAAATAAATTGCATTTCGTTCTTTACGATATGTAAAATAAATCCCAGTTAACGGCATTTCAATTTGTTACTTCATTGGGCCAAAAAAAAAACCCGAAAAATGCCTATTTCTCCGTGCTCTACAGTGGTGTAACCCCTTAATTGAGAGAAAGTTTTTTTTTTTTTCTATAAATATATACCAGAAATGTAGGACAAAAATTTTATTAGGATATTGTATTCGTATACTCCAATTTTGCCATGTATCAATCTTTTTTGTTGTCTTTGTTTGTAGGAGCCTAAAGAGTCGTGTTATGAAATGCCCCAACCAGGTAAGTATCAACCGCGGTCGATGTTGACGACTGCACTCCAGCAGGTCAAAGTTGACCTTACGTGGGATACCACAGATCAGAAGCGCAAAGACACCATCGAAAGACTGAACAGAGAAAATTATGAAGATGTGGACGAGGAGGATATAAAGGCCTTATTCGCTAGTGATTCTAGCGAAGATGAAGCTGGTAATGTTCATTATCAAAAATAGCAAAGATGCACAATATAAAGTTAAATTTTTGTAGATGGAATTATTAATTTGATTACAAACATATTTTATTTTTCTAAATGTTTTGCATTCAACAGAGGAGGTCGTGGCACCCAAAATAGAGGAGGAGGAAGGAATAAAGAAAATAAGCACGGTGGAAAAATTCAGACAATTACTGAAAGAAATCGATGAAACGGAAAAAGAAAAAGGAAGTAAGAAAGGAAAAGTTCTCACTTGTACATGGGATTTGGCGGTTGAAAAGAAGGCAGAGGAAAAAGTAAAAATGGAAAGTAAGAAAAATCTGACACCGTTTGAAGAGTTCTTGGAGAAAAAATCTGAGAAGAAGGCCTTGAAAAGAAAATTGCGAAAGGAAAAAGATGAAATGAAATCGGACGAGGATTCGGATGAGGATGAGGACGTCGAAGCTTCGGCATCATGGAAAGTAGATTTGGATGATGAAACCGACAAACATTTCAATATGAAGGCAATTGTTGAGCAGCAATCCATGACCAAGTCAAAGAGGAAGAGATTGGAGAAGAAGAATAAAATTAAAATCGTTGAAGACAATTTCGTGCCAGACGTCAACGACCCTCGGTTCGAAAAATTGTATACTAATCACCGATTCAATTTGGATCCTTCCAATCAGTTGTATAAGAAAACAAAAGGCACTGAAGCTTTCATTTCAGAAAAATTAAAAAGAAAAGGAAACTTGTAAAAATGTTGATAATAATTAATATTGATTCAAATATTACACCTAAATAATCCATAAATACCCGTCAACTTGACTCATTTCACATTCTATTATATTCTGCGAAAGTGCATTGAATTTCATATGAGCGCAATATCTATTGCGAGTTCTACTTTTGTGCGATACTTTTGTGAAAACGGTTGTAAATATAAGAAACTGAAGTAATCCGGAAAATTGAACAAGAAAATTTATAATTTTTCACCGGCAACAAATTATGTTTTCCCGTTTGAGGAGGATTCATTTTATCAATTGTGAAAGAATCGGACTACACGCGAATGCAACTAATTCTACTCCACATTTTCGAGGAACGTTACGTAAAAGGTAACAATGCATTGCATACAAAACATTTTTTTATCAGTATGTTGCTGTAGGAATGAAAAATATAAGCCTAATTGACTGACGAGAAAACTGGTAAGGAAAGTACATTTCATATGTTTTATAACGAAATTTCAACATGTATCATCTAAGTAAAGTTTTGAAAAAATTTTCTGCTAAATCACTCGTGATATGACAGTGAGAAAAATATGAAATCCATTAATCACGAGGGACAATGACGTGATATCACAAGAAAATCATTTTGCTATCTAGTAGTGGTGGCAAATATCGGGAAAATTTGATAGCAATGAATATCGGTATCGGTCTTAGCGTTATCAATATCATCGATATCGATATATAAAAAATATATGTAATATAAATAAATAATGTTTCATATGATAAATAAATATTAGATTAAATATAATAAATAAAAAAATCTAGATATAATATAATATATAATCATGATATAAAATTTTCCAACAAGAGAAAATGATGACTACCAATAATCCATTCGAAATCACAATATTTATTGCTCTTTACTTTTTATTATTCGAAAAAATTGGGATAATTTCAGATTTAAAATGTTGTTTTTTTCGATATATACCAATATCGCTTTTAAATATCGATAATATCGGACATTACACAGTATCGATATATATCGAATATTTTGCCACCGCTACTATCTGGGAATCTTCTCCTTTCAGGGACAGTGAAAATACAATATTTTTTCGTAAAAATCATACTCTCTCGAGAAATGAAGGACATGAGATGAAGGCTCTTTGGCCTACAATTATTCAGGATGTCACTCAGTTTAGTCGGGAAAATATTCCAGATACTGCTGATTGGATTGAAAAAGTTTGAATTTCATATTTTCACGTTTTTTGATGCTTTTTGTTTATTTAAAATACGAATCCCTGTAATTCGCCTATGAAGCTTACTAAAAAAATTATGTCAATATAAAAAATATAAAAAACGCCTTGAAACGAATTTCATCAGATGAGTTCAAAAAATGTTCTGAAATATTTGTCAACCACGGGTTGTTGATATTTTTAAAAATATCGATATCGATGTTTATCGTTGGGAAAAAATATCATAGACCGATAGTTATCATTAAAAAATATCGATATTCCGATATGTCTAAAAATCCGGATGAACGATATTTCTGAAAAATATCGATAAATATCAGTAACCGATAGGTATCGTCGAAAATATCGATAATCGATATTTTAAAAATATCGATATCGCCAGCAAAAATATCGATATTTAAAAATATCAACCACCTTAATGCGTGTATTGCTTCAAGGGAGGTATATTTTGAATAATTTTCATTTTTAGTAAAGTTTACATTTCGTTGTGAAATTGATTAGTTATATAACTATTTCCCGAACTTTTGGGAGACATCGTTTATAAATACGTAGATATTTCCGAATGAAAACCTCGCCAGTGTATAAAAAATTTATTACCAAGGGCTTGTGTTTTTAGATGCTTCAGTATAATATTTCTGGAGGAAAAAGTCATCGTGGTGTAATTTTGGTCGATTCCTACAAAAAGTTGATTCCTCTGGACCAACTCACAGATGATAAACTTCGACTTGCTCGAATACTTGGTTGCTGTTCAGAACTAGTATGAATTTGGAAAATCGATGAATAAGCTTTTCAAATATTTTATGAGTTCTTTATAAACAAATGCATTTATATCGAATTCCTTTTTATAACTTACTGTCAAAAAAATGTTTGCAAAAAAAATAAGAACTTAGATATCTGATGAAATTGATTTTGGAGACTATTGTTGGAAATATTTTTCCATCTTTTTTCTATCATGATGAACGCTAAATTTTATATGATTTCAATGTGATCGATTATGATCGGAAATTTATCATATTTATATTATTAGATATGATTCAGGTAAAAACCTGATTGAAAAAGATCGAAAATGATCGACATTTTCATAGGCTGCACTATCGAATATGATCTAATATGATTGAGAATTTGAATAACATGACGTGAAATGATTGGAAATGATCGAGTTTCGATCATTTTTTTAAGCAGGGATAAAACTGTTCTTCTAACAGACCCAATTTTCTTCGAAAAATTTTTATTCTAGTCTCACAGATACATTTCGATGATTGACGACATAATGGACTGTTCCAAAATGCGAAGAGGTAGGCCTTGCTGGTATATGCACGAAGATGTTGGTTTGAGAGCCATCAATGATGCAGTGATCCTGGAACAGTCAATTTATCAACTGCTTAAAAAATATTTTCGAAGGCATAGTAACTACTGTAATATCATAGAAGTATTTCACCACGTATGTTGCAGAAAAATTTTCCTAATTAAACTATAAAAGTCAAATAAAACATCATACCTGCTATTGAGAATAAATGAATAAAAGAGTATTTTATACAGATGACCCAAGAAGTAGTGTTAGGGCAAGCCCTAGACTTAGCGACCTCGAGTGCTGGGAAAAAATCAGATTTAACCTCCTTCACCATCGAGAAATACAATGCAATCATCACGTACAAAACAGCTTCTTGTACTTCTATTCGTCCAGTTACATTTGCTCTTTACCTGGTAAAAGTCATATGTACTTCATTTTCTGCATCGTTACTGTATTTTTTTAATATTGGAACAATTTTTTTAAAGGCTTGTATCGATGACCAAAAAATACACAAACAGGCGGAAAATGTTTTGACGGGTATTGGGTGTCTGTTCCAAATCCAGGATGACTACTTAGATTGTTACGGGAATCCTGACAAGATTGGGAAAATTAGTAATGACATTCAAGAAGGGAAATGTACTTGGCTTATTGCAACGGCCCTTGAACGTGCTGATTCGAAACAACGTCAAATATTGAATGTATGCTGACAGTTAAGTCATTTAATACACACTCATTCCTCGCAGGAGCGAGCTGTTCGGGACCGAGAAAATGAAAAGAACGAACCAAGAAGACTAGAATATAGTCTTCTTGGAACGAACCTTAGACCATATAATACATGGACTGCTACTCTTAGACCATATAATACATGGACTGCTACTAGGCAGAAATCACCCGGTCACACATGGAGCGGTGAATGTGACGTCACGGACGACGAGTACAGCCGAACGCGTTCGATCTTTCACGAACGCTTGTAAATAAAAATAAACATCAGTTGCAATCAGTTGTAAAGAGTGTGTTGTGAAGTGTTACAAAGTATTAAAAAGTACGGCATAATGAGTGCCAATAATCATTATTGCTTATTTTTCGCCATCAATGAATTGCACTCGTCATGAACCCACAATGTCATCAATTCTTGAAAACCCAAAATTTAAAATAATTTGTATATTGTATAATACTAACAGAAAAATTCTCTATAGCAAAAAATATTTTTATCTTCATCTAAACTTTCTGATCTTCAGTATTTTGTCTCGTATTTTTTCTTGTTTATTTTAATATAAGAATCAAAGCTTAAATGAGATTTTGATATCTTTTCATCTTATTTCTTGAACTTTTTCAAACAGTATTTCCATTTTTTGATTTCCCAGCTACTACTCAAAATGTTAAATATAGCTTATTTATATTTTGGAGATAAAAGGTCGAAGAAATGATAATTTTCCCAAGACTGAAGCTATTAACAAAATTATTTATTGTCTGTGCTTTTTTACCAGTTTTTGGTAAAAATTTTATACTTTTGCAATTTTTCGCTTTAACCGAAATACTCTCTATAGTAGAGATTTTTTTTAAATACTTAAAGTTTTTGTTTTCTACTTTCAATATTTTTTTGCAAATAAGTTCTGATATTAACGAAAATGTTAATGAATAATGTGTCATATATTCACTTCTGAAAATTGCTACAAATAATTTTTTTTATATTACACCAGTCTTCATAAAAAAATTAAGCTATTTATTCTACATTTTAAAATCATTTCGCAAGCAGACGTCAATAATTTAGTAGAATTATTATTATAATCTTTTGTTATTTTAGTTTATTTATATTATAGATATGAGTTTTCAATATTTACACATCATTACTTCAAATAAGAGAAAAAATCTTATGATTATCCCTTCATATCACATGCCTGTGATGCGCAGGGCCCGTGGCGTGTTCATACGGGACTGGTGAATTCGTGCGTCCGTGACGTCACGATCTGAGACCGCTTCGCTTTGCTAGGAAGCATAGGAGGAATAGCAGTCCATGTATTGTATGGTCTAAGCTGCTACTGCCTATTGTTCTCAGCAGGAGAAAAACGGTCAAACATGTCGGACGAGAGTGACGTCACAGGGCCAACCAAGCCCGTATCTATACACAAAATCTCCCGGCGGCGTACTAGCTTTGTACTTATTATTTTCTCCACATGCTTAAAAATTTTTTCGAACTGTTAGAAAATTACTTAAATGCTGCAGCAAAGAATATAATGTTTCTGAAAAATCACCTAAAAAATGCGGGGAAGTAAAAGAAGCGGTTAAATCAGTGAAATTTAACCTTCCTGCAAACCAGGCAAAAATGTGACATCTATTCAGTCACCGAATCACATTATTACATCAATTTTTTTCCTTCTATTGATTTACCTTAAATCACATTGAATTCAATTTACATCCTCACTTTAAACAACCCATAAACATTCGTGATTATTCGTGATCATGATGTCATTACGACATACAGGTGTTTCCGTATATGCATGTCATCATGATATCATTCGTGATATGACATCATATAACAGCATAATGACATCATATGATGCCATATCATTAATGACTTCATGATGACATGCATATGCGGAAATACCTGTATGTCATCATGACATCATGATCACGAATAATCACGAATGTTTACTGGGAATAAAAAAACAATTCTTTACGTGTACGTTTCAAAAGTAAACATAAACACAGGTGACGTTTCAGCGGTCAGCCATTGGCCCTGTGACGTCACTCTCGCCCATCATGTTTGACCGGTTTTTTTCTCTCGAGTAGTAGTCCATGTATTATATGGTCTAAGAAACGAACACACGAGGGGATCCCACTCTCGAATGGACTGCGCAAAGTGATATGCGCGAGAGTCAGTCGGAGCCCGACAGTCGAGCGCGTCGGACTATAAGAAAACAGCTAGTTCCTGCGAAGCTCGCTCCTACGAGTTACGAGTGTATGAGCACTTTCAAAGTTTTTTAAAACTTGGATCTTAGAATGAAATATAATATAGAGCCACGATATTTTTGACATCAATAATCAACAGTTTTTTTACACACCGAAAAACGCTTATTGTGATTTTCAGGAGTGTTATGGATCAGAAGACATAGAAAAAATTAATAAAGTGAAAGGAGTGTATGATCAACTGGAAATTCCTAAACTGTTCTCAATTCACGAAGAAAAGTGTTACGACGTCATCAACAAACAAATTCAAGATATGAAAGATTTGCCTCGTGATCTTTTCTACGAAATTCTGGAAAAGTTTTACCGGCGAAATATGTAGATAAAATATATTCGAATTTGTAACACTGTCAATGGCTTCTGAAAATTCAAACATTTCTGCGCAAATTTCTACCAATAAAACTAACCATATTCAAAATTGAAGTTGTTCTTCAAGAATGGAAACTAAAACCAACATCTGAACCGAATTTTTATCCCACGTGGCTCGAAGATCTATAAATAAATGCTGCACGTGGAAATATTTGCTGCATTCATGAAAACCTCATTTCCGTATCGCCGCGTAATTATCTACCTCAAACTTGAATTATATCGTGCATTTTATTAGAAAATTGCATTAATTTGCGATAAAATTTCCTACAAGTTTAGCTTACTGCAAATCGGAGTTTTATGGAACAGTTATAACAAAACGGGTGTAGTTTCTTACATTTATCAACGAATTTTAATTTTTTTCGCCAGAAACATGTTTTCTCGTTCGAGATGCATTTACTCTTCTAAGTATCACGAAAGAATAAGACGATATAGAAATTGTTTTTCTGCTTTTTTTGGGAAAATGGATAAAAGGTAAAAGTTTGCACTTTTTACAAGAAATTTTCCACAAATACCCTACTTTAGAAAAGCGATAGATAAGGTCTGAACGTAATATTCAGGTTAAGAATTTATAAAAATTTGAGCTAAATAAAACGCATTATTTATTGCAAGTCTTTCGTTTCTAGAAATGCTCAAGCTACAATATCTGCACAGAGCTATCATACTTCCTTGAGAGACGAAAGTCGAGAAATGGAAGCAATCTGGCCTGCAGTTGTTGAAGATATCTCTGCATTCAGTCGAAACAATATTCCAGAGACAGCTGATTGGATAGAAAAGGCCTGCATTTTCTAAAATTTGTTTCCATACGATTTGATCAAAGCTTAAAAAAAACAAAATAGTTTGTTATAAGTAGTATTAGTAATATCATCCGATCCGTTATTAATTTCGAGTCTCGTGTCTCGATTGGGGCTCCAGTGTATACAATTTTTCGGTTATTTTTTAAGCCAACTGAGTTATAAACTTTTTGTTTAATCAGATAGCTAATTACAATACGATCGGAGGAAAAAGAAATCGTGGTTCAATCTTGGTCAGTTCCTACAGGAAGCTTATTCCTCCGGACCAACTTACAGATGAAAATCTTCGACTTGCTCGACTTCTTGGCTGGTGCATAGAAATAGTATGAATCCATGATATGAATTGTATTTTAAATCTTCTAGATATTTGAAAGATTATTTTGTGACAAGTATTTAACCTTAAAGTTATTTTAATAAACTTAATCTGGGCGAGATCCTTGTTCAGACATTGGCAGCATGATTGTGAAAAACATTACTCTACTAAATAATTAACAAATTGCAGGCAAATGGATTTCTATTATTAATAGATGACATAATGGACCATTCCAAAACTCGTAGAGGGAAACCTTGTTGGTATTTGCAAACAAATGTAGGCCTGGGAGCAATAAATGATGGTCTTCTACTGGAACAGTTGATTTATCAACTTCTCCAAAATAATTTCAGGGGTCATCCATGTTACCGTGATATCGTAGAAACATTCCATCAGGTTTGATTCAGTTCAATCGATTCAGATTTACACTCGTTCCTCGCAGGAGCGAGTTGCTCGGTACCGAGAAAATGAAAAGAACGAACACGCGAGGGGCTCCCACTCTCGACTGGACTGCGCGAAACGAGATGCGCGAGAGTCAGCCGCAGCCAGACCGTCGAGCGCGTCGGACTATAAGGAACCCATAGCATGGGGTTGCGGGACGCGCGGGAGAAGGAGTTCCCACCCCATCGCCACAGGTCGTGGGTGGGAGCAGGGGGTTCTCCTTCTTTTCATTTACACGCGCTCTTTCGATTCAGGGCTCGTTCCTGCGAAGCTCGCTCGAGCGAGGAACAAGTGTACGTGCATTGACCAAATGATCGTCATTGAAACAGTATAATAAAGCAATTTTTTTATTTTACAATTACTTTTTAGGTATTTTCATTGTATGCAACTATTCAACGGAACTTAAGCACTTAAGTAGCATCGTAGTATATTTTGTTACATTTGTGGTCAATACATTGTCTTCATGTAATATTTTTATAAATTTACGTTTACCATATAGAATGTTTTTATACAGATGACACAAGAAGCAGTGTTAGGACAAATTCTGGATTTGTCGACTATGAGTGCCGAGGAAAAGTCGGATTTGAATATGTTCACAGTCGAGCGACACAATGCAATAATTGCATACAAAGCAGCTTATACTTTTGTCATCCGCCCTATAAGTTTGGCTCTTTACATGGCGAAACAAACAAAAATTACTGTATTTAACTTCGATCTCACATTTTGGATTGCTGAAGATTTTTTTACAGGCATGTATAGATGATCTAAAAATACATGCTCAGGCTGAAAAAAGTCTTATGCTGATAGGCTGTTTATACCAAGTTCAGGATGACTATTTAGATTGTTATGGAAATCCAGACACAATTGGAAAAATTGGGAATGACATACAAGAAGGAAAATGTACTTGGCTTATAGTTAAGGCACTCGAGCATGCCAATTCAAGACAACGTCAAATTTTACATGTAAGCTAGAATTAATACAGTCAATAATCAAATACCAAAGGTTATGTATGAAGTACGTTAATTTCGATTTCTCAGGAATGTTATGGATCATTTGACTCTGAAAAAGTGAATAAAGTGAAAGAAGTCTATAACGACTTGAAAATCCCTGAGCTTTTCTCAAATTACGAAGATGAATGTTACAACATGGCCATGGATCATATCCAAAAGAATCAAGATTTGCCTCGCGACCTTTTTTATGATGTTCTAAAAATATCTTACAAACGTAACATGTGAATGATACTAAATAGACTGCTTTTTTAAAATTTTTTTTAACACTGCCTATCGATTTGCAAAAAAACAATGAATGAAACAAAACGAAAACATAAATTCGTTTGAATACGTAATACATGATTATATACTTGAATTTTATTTTGTCCTGTAAAATTGAAAGTGCAATGGAAAGACAACATGAAAGTGTCACGTATCGAAACGATGGAAGAAATTTTGAAATTTTCTATCTTGAGTATTTTTTTACGGAATAAAAAAGACTCTTGATTTAAAATTTAAATTTTATCATTGAAAAACGATCATATGTCAAAGAAAAGATTGTTGTTTTTTTATAATTTATTTTTTATTGAATATCATAATTATGTTTGTCTTGTAGACGGCGCTGAAGCAAAGAGCGATAGTACTGAAAATTTGGCGCAAATCGGATTAATAGTTTCGGAAATCTCGCGAATTAAGTTTTTGAAAACGGATTAAAATTTTCGTCTACTCCCATTGGGTCCGTTCACTCATTCCTTCATTCTCTAACTGTCCCGCGCGTAGAATACATTATGGAATCTGAACGCTCAATTAATACAGTCAATAATCATATATCAAAGGTTATATGAATATTTATCTACATTTATCTTGATTTTTCAGGAATGTTATGGATCATTTGACTCTGAAAAAGTAAAGAAAGTAAAAGAAGTCTATGATGAGTTAAAAATCCTTGAACTTTTCTTTCATTACGAAGATGAGTATTACAAAATGGCTGAAAACCATATTCGAAAGATTCAAGACCTACCTCGTGACCTTTTTTATGATATTCTAAATATAGCTTACAAACTTAAAATGTGAACGATATTGAATATATTGTTTTCGATATTGTCTTTTGATTTTCAAAAAAAATCCATTTGTTTACAAATATTTGTATTAGAGGAATAAAAACGAAACTGAAACCCATTTGCTCATATCCTCGGATTCTGGTTTCTCCTGCGAAATTGAAATTGAAATCAAAAGATTGATAAGAATAACCGTTCATGGAGTATAGACACAATCAGTGTTTCGATATAAATTGCTTTTCCAGTTTACCTTGTTACTTAAGGGAAGAGGTTCTATTATTTGCAGAACCTGGCGTGTTCTTAACGACGGATGACGTCGATTCTTCTTGTAATTGCGAGCGATCTTAAAAAAAGTCGTGGCTCTGTTGGCGTCAATACATCGTCGCAATCCGATCGAGTGAAGAAAAAACAAAATGAACAGGACATTTAAGAGTAAGATTGAAAGTAACGAAAGGCTTATTTCAAGCACAAAGTATTTTTTGTGTTAATGTGAATTAAGAGTGAATTACTCAAGTTTCTGAAACGATAAGCTCAGGCATGATTAGAGGCGTTTTTGGAAATGCTCTGGCCAGTACATGTCAATTACTAGGATACGAACCATACGTTTCGCAACAAGCACCAAGTTCTAGAAACGATGAAACCGCTCCATAACGAGCCGTTGGTAAATGTAAAAGGTATCGAATTTCAAAGAGAAACGTGTTACGTTGACTGAGCGCTTTGATGTGAACACACCAATGAAAATCGCAACTTTGAATCCCAACATTTGATGTATGCACTAGATTCTGATTAAAATATTGCTTGCTAGGACCAGTGTTTGATCCGATATTTTTTTATTACTAGAAAAGTAATGACTTTTTGGATTTTCTTAAATTTTGTTATAATTTCGTCCCTTGACCTTTCGCCACTATGTAATAAAAATTAATAAATGATTGAATACCTAGAGGAGCATCCCTCCAGTAACTTTACACTTTTTGATAACATACTCTCAGAATATAAAAACTTCTCGCATAGTTTATTTCAGTAAAAATCTAGCCCCTCGGCTCCATGTTTCTTTCTTTGCTCCCCGGTCATTTATGTTTGCTTGCCTCATTAAAAGTTGCAAGGAAAAATGTCGAGCGCCACTTTTGCACGGCAAATGAAATATTTTCATGTTGCCGTAGTTTTTTAAATTATCTACGGAGGAAGGGACGGGCTCTTTTAAGTTGAAAAAACTTCACCACCTGAGTAATTCACTTTAGCGTATAGAATTCGTTAACATTGCTGATTGCATGAAAGGATATTTTTTCTGGACAGTGAAATTCACTCGCGTCTGATGGAACTAAAACAGGAACTAAACAACAATCTTTTCTACTGCATATGATCGCTATTTATGAAGAAATTTTGAAGTTTTTGATATAGAGTCTTTTTTTTATTGAATGAAAAAGGCTCTTAAGGCTCTTGATATAAAATTTTAAATTGTTCATTGAAAAGCGATCATATGACAAAGAAAAGATCGTTGCTTAGTTATTAATTATTTTTTGTAAAAAATGATTATTTTGCTTGCCTTGCAGAAGGCGTTTAAGCAAGAAGCAATACGTCTGAAAATTTGACGCAAATCGGATAAATAGTTTCGGAGATCTCGCGAGTTTAGTTTTTGAAAACGGATCAACACTTTCGTCTACTCCCGCTGGGTCCGTTCACTCATTCCTTCATTCTCTGTCCCAAGCGCTCCCGTGGTTATGCTTTCCAGGTGTTCAAGAGCGCTCGGGACAGTTAGAGAATGGAAGAATGAGTGAACGAACCCAGCGGGAGTAGACGAAAATTTTAATCCGTTTTCAAAAACTAAACTCGCGAGATCTCCGAAACTATTGATCCGATTTGTGCCAAATTTTCAGACGTATCGCTCTTTGCTTCAGCGCCGTCTACAAGACAAGGAATTATCATTTTTAATAAAAAATAGATAATAACTTAACAACAATATTTTCTTTTGCATCTGATTGCTATTCATGAAGATATTTTGAAATTTTAGAACTAGAGTCGTTTTTTTTAAGGAATACGATCTAACATTGAAAATTTTTTATTAAAAAGCGATTGTACACCGAGGAAAAGATTATTATTTAGTTATTATTTATTTTTTATTGAAAATGATCATTTTTCTTATTCTGACGTAGGAGCCAAAGCAAAAAATAGTTTTGGAGATCTCCCGAGTTTGGATTTTGAAAATGGATTAAAATTTTCGACTACTCCTGCTGGGTCCGTTCACTCATTCTTCCGTTCTCTAACTGTCTCGCGCGTTGAACACATTATGGAATCCGCACGCTCAATTATGTGTACATGGATTCTCAGTATTTTATAGATTTTTGGTATTTTGGTGATTTAGTTATTACAAGTACACACGCAGAATAAAAAATATTAAATAAAGTCAATAAATAATTCAATAATGTATATATTAGATGTATTATATTTTCAAAATAATTCATATTTCTTAGTGTTGTTTAAATTTATCAACTCCCTTATAGATGTACAGTTTTTTCAAAATCTCCAATACAACTTCTTAGAATTCGATACTCTAGAATCTCAAATTCGTGAAATTCTAACTATTCTAATAAATTTTTGTAAAAGCAATATCTTTGTAGATTTTAAGTATTTCATAGATTTCTAAAACTTTGATTTTTTTTGTATTTTCTGACCTTCGTCAATTTTATTAAACTTTTCAGTATTTTGATGGATCCGTACATAGGTTTTCAAAATTGGATGTTTTAGAATTGCATTTTTATTTTTGAGGAAGAACTTATCTATATATTAAATTTATGTGTTTAGAGATTCCTATACGATTTACAAGTCTTTTTCATACTTTTTGAATATCTCTAGTAATTTTGATCCTTCTAAAAACCTTATGAAAAATTGTAAATTTTAGATCAAGAGCCTTTTTCGATCCATAAAAAAAAGACTTTAGATCGAAATGTTCAAAATTTCTTCATAAATGCCGATCATATGCCACAGAAAAGATTGTTGCTCAGTTATTATTCATCATCATTTTTGATAAAAAATGAATAATCACTAAACAACAATGTTTTCTTTTGCATATGATTGCTATTTATGAAGATATTTTGTAATTTTTGATCTAGAGTCGTTTTTTTATGGAACGAAAAAGGCTCTTGATCTAAAATTGAAAATTTATTATTGCAAGAGCTAAAACTGCTAAACTGCTAAAGCAAGAAGCGATAAGTCCGAAAATTTGACGCAAATCAGATAAATAGTTTCCGATATCTCGCGAGTTTAGTTTTTAAAAACGGATCAATATTTTCGTCTACTCCCGCTGGGTCCGTTCACTCATTCCTTCATTCTCTAACTGTCGCGCGCGTAAAACACATCATTATGGAATCCACACGCTCAATTAGTACTGAACATTAAACTGGTATTTCTCAAAACTATGTTTTTTGAAACGTTGTGCATGATTGCTCAAGATCTAATCAATGAATCAGCTTGAAATTTGCCGAAAATCGGATAAATGGTTTCGGAGATATCGCGAGTTGAGTTTTTGCAAACGGATTGAAATTGTCGTCTACTCCCGCTGAGTCCGTTCACTCATTCCTTCATTCTCTAACTGTCCCGTGCGTAGAGCACATTATGGAATCTTACGTTTACGTAAGATTTACGTTTTCATTCTCTTGAAAACAAATTCTACATAACCGTTCGTCATCTTCTCTCCAGAAACCAATTGTTCCTCCTTCGTATCTTGACTCTTGTATTCTCGTTCTGCAGTTTTGAATTTCGTCTTCCATATCCATCCAGTATGTCTTCTGAAAAGTTTCTTCGCCATTTGGGATCATCTTACCTCAATATTTGTCGAGTTCTCTCCATATTCCAATGGACCGAATGACCGATGAGGTTGGGAGCTAGGCCAGTAAGTCAGTCGGTCGATTGTTCCACGAGGGTCGTTAAAGGGGAGAAATTTTTCCAGGGGCGGGAAGAGCGTCTCGATGGCGCACGAGCACGGTAAACTACCCTTGCCTCGGCTTTTCCAAGGGTAGGGGCCAACGCACGACTCTAGCGAACCATGCTTTCGGTTTCAGTGCAAACGCGATGCGCGTAACTTTAGCAAGCAGTGCCATCGTCGCTTAAACGATGTCTGTAAAACGTGAGTTACGCGCCGCGTTTTGTCTCTTCGATTTCGCAGTTTTCGAGATTTATTTTTCTCCTTCGTATACCTGTAAGTTGCACTGTCAGAAACTTCCCCTATAAATTAAAGACACTGTCTTTAAAGCAGATTACACAGATATTAAATTGTCTATCAAAGTCATGGATGAGTCTGAGAAAAAAATGGACAGTATGAAAATTATTTACTGTCTATAAAACCAGTTCAAACGATTTCTCAATGCATTTTACAACTTTCTTATATTTGAGTGTTATACAGGAGACTGCCTAAGGAAATTTTATTAGTTAATAATGTAGTTTCAACCGATGTTAAAGCCAATACAAAAAAATTTAAAAGAATTCATTTTTTATAGTTATAATAGACCGATTTCGAAACTTAATTCCATAGAATTTAATTTGTTTTAATGAGAAATATTCGAATTAAAATTTTTTAAGTCAAAAAAGAGCAGGCCTTCAATTTTATCGTACTTTTTTGGGCATGGTGGTGTTGTTCGAAATAATGGAAATGGATTTGTGTACCCGACAGCCATTGATCTCGTGAAACGTCATAAAAAAGATTTACCTTTTAGACAAAGCTTAATCGTGCTTTTGTGTTTTATCGTTGGCAATGAATTTTGTTGGTGAATGGAGAAAGGCAATAATTCCGCAATCGGTCGGTTTGTGCAGAGTGCGTATCATATGTCGACCAATTTTTTTTCGGCTCTAGCTGAATTTGACAAAAAGCTTTTATAGAGTGTATTCAGTATAAACATAGTAATTCAATAGCCATTTCAGGGATGGAGTATTTCAGAGATGATTAATAATTGAGCGTGTGGATTCCATGTGTTCTACGCACGGGACAGTTAGAGAATGAAGGAATGAGGGAACGGACTCAGCGGGAGTAGACGAAAATTTTAATCCGTTTTCAAAATCTAAATTCGCGAGATCTCCGAAACTATTAATCCGATTTGCACTAAATTTCCAGATGTATCGCTCTTTGCTTCAGCGCCGCCTGCAAGACAAAAAAATTATCATTTTTAATAAAAGATTGTTTTTAAATCCAAAACTTGAAATTTTAGATCTAGAGTCTTTTTCATTTCATGAAAAAAAGACTCCAGATCCAAAATTTCTTCATAAATAGCGATCATATGCAGTAGAAAAGATTGTTGTTTAGATATTATTTATTTTTCATTAAAAATGATAATTCTGCTTGTATTGACGACGGCGCTAAAGCAAAAAGAGATATATCTGAAAATTCGGTGCCAATCGGATCAATAGTTTCGGGGATCTCGCGAGTTTAGTTTTTGAAAACGGATTAAAATTTTCGTCTACTCCCGCTGAGTCCGTTCCCTCATTCCTTCATTCTCTAACTGTCCCGTGCGTAGAACACATGGAATTCGCACGCTCAATTGTAGAAAATTTGTATGATTCTAGAAAATATTGTTTCATCTTAGAGAATTTAATAAAGACATCAATGTAAACAATTTTCGGAATTTCAAAAAACTATAAAAAATGCGTGTAGTTTAGAAAAAGTTTTCAAAATCAGATTATATTTTTCCATGCAGAAGGATCGTCGATCGCATAACAAATTTTAATAAAAATGTAGAATCTTAAATTAAGTGATAATAAAATCCTGAACAATTCGAAAAAAATATGAAGGTCTAGAGGCTTAATAAAAACGTTTTGAGAATTGAATTGTTTAATTGAGAAAAATGAAAATTTCTAATCAAATAAATAAAGAAATTTAATTAAAACTTTGCAAAAAAATCGATCAATGTTGAAATTTCAATTTATTCAAAAGGTTCTTTCCATACATCATCCTAAACGAGGAGAAAAAACTTTTATCCCGCCGAGAGAGCAAAATTGTGGTTAGTGCTTGACCTTCGAAATTAGCGTTAATGAGCCGATATTAACAGTACATTACACACCAAGAGACTAACGATCTTTTTTCGTTCAAAGCTGTTCGAAACGTTGCCAAGAATGCCAAGAACAGATAATGTTTTTTAAAAATGCTCCCTGCAAGATTTGCAAAAAAAATTTACTATAAACGAACTTTCAACAATCGTTCAAATCTTTTAAAGTGTATGTAAGAACGAAAAATACAGTTTTCCTCCCAATTCTTTCGAAATCGTCTGGTAACATCTTGCTTCACATTTTTTGAAATCCCAGATCTTTTTCGCCCGAGTAAAACCCATCGCAGATGGCGGCTTTGTGTCCATACTTCCATCTTGTTAGCGAAAGAAATGGTTAGATTGGATCTATTTTATGAGCTCCTACGGAGCATTATCCGGCAAAGGTACAACTCGAACTGCTTAGTCGGACCCTTCGCCCGTAAAAACACGGAACAAGAGACATTCTCGATTTACGAGAAAAATCTCCTGCATACAAAGGGCCTTTTTACAGTGTTCGGTTGATGGTTCATTCTCCCAAAATCTACAATTCAAGCTTGCCTGAGATGTATTGAAAATTCTTTGGCCTCAATAGTAAGGATACCAGAAGTTGTTTTATTTCAAAACAAAAAAGTGTTTTGGGCATTGTTACACAAAATAGAAAAACCTTACGCACAGCAATAACATCTGAGGGGCATTGTTGGGAATTGTTATTAACTTTCATGTCGCGAGTTTACTCCAAGCCAAATGCCAACAACCTATCTCAGCTCATCAGTTTTTGATATTCCGCGCCATGCCGAGCAATCACGAACGATCCCGACAGCACACGAAAGTGGACACAGCTTTGCTACACGCTCGAACGGATTTTACTCCCAACGAGCCATTAGAAGTTTCACTTCAAAATAAAAATTCTCATCAAGTCCCTAAGTCATGAAATTTTCCCGTATTTGTGTATCTGTATGATTTCAGTACAATAATAAAAGTAAAAAACACAGAGAGAAAAGCTTTTTGTCGCTGTTTGGTCGCCCTCGTATATCTCGTACAACCGAGGTAGGCTGCCATGAATTATAAAGCGTCACCAGGGGTATGAGAGGAAAATCTCCGAGTACCTTTGTTCGGTCTGAATGGTTATCACGCCTACCGGGACGTACTTTTTTTTCCCCACGAATATAAACGTATTACGATCACTGCTTGTACGTTTTCACGTGATACGTGATATACGTATACGTGTGCACGTGCACGAGGATCCTCGTCGGTGTCAAGTATTTTTGTTGAGTCGTTACGTGACATACGATAGCAATTAAAAATTTTAAAAATAAGTTTTCATTTTTCAAATAAATAACAATCATTAAACTAGTATTATCCAACCTAAAGGGGCGTCCATAAAAGACGCCTGCAGAACATCTGAAATGTAGGACCCCCCAAAGGACGTCCTAAGAATTTTAATTCAATTTAATTGAATATAAGATAAAGTGCGTCGGTAACAACTTTTAACAAGTGTAAAGAAGATGACACATAATTTGAGATTTTAAATGTTCGCGGGCTTTGGGGGCGCCACTGTCGCGATGGAGTTTCCGCTTCCGGCCACGAGGAATACATAACCTCAGTTTGTCAATACTCAACGCGTTGCGAACACCTTGTAAAATTTGAAGTGCCTGTATATAGTGCCCAAAGTGTGAATTCGGAGTATTTTTTACGCTTTACACAAGTATCAACTTTGGCAAAGTTCCAATTATTCGAGTAATTTTTTTTTATACATCGTTTTCGAGGGAAGACTGCATCAAGTCAAACTTTTGCACGAGCTATTTCAATTTTAAGTCATCTGTTCTTTCAACATACGTTCATCTGTTCCGGCCAGTTTTTTTCAAACTGGCTGGAAACATATCTCGGACAAATTTTTATTGATCAATTTGAAATTTTTGACATCACATTCAGAATCTTGCTATTGTTCTATAGATTCGAAAAAATTTTGGTTTTCGATTCCAGATCGAAAATTGCGGCAGCTACGTTTCCGGCCGTGGAGCCTTTCGAAAAAAAAGCTTCGGAGGGGAAATCCTGCACAGCCGTTGTTTTTTGATATAATTTCTCGAAATAAATTGCATTTCGTTCTTCACGATATGTAAAATAAATCCCAGTTAACGGCATTTCAATTTGTTACTTCATTGCGCCAAAAAAATGCCCGAAAAATGCCTATATCTCAGTGCTCTACAGTGGTGTAACGCTTTAATGTATTTGGCGAAGGCATACAAATCAATAATTTTAGCTCAGTAATAGAGCCTTATACAATTTAATGTCTTCACAAACATTACGATCAACATAAAAGAACTTCGTTATTTCTTGCACATCGGCCAACGAATGATTTTTAACCTATTTTTATTTTTGAGACTGCAAGATTTTCACGAAACTTTAATTTGAGAAATTTTACCGTACCTACAACATTCTAAATGAGCTGAACCTTCTTAATTTGTCGTGTTGAGTTTCCCTAAAAATCCTAAGATGATTGTTCGAGGTCGATCTTTTTCAAACGTAGTATCAAAAGCATGTTCGAGATCGTCAGATTGTGTTGGATTCTCGCAAATAATTGGTCAATTTCACCGCTTCTCGCCCTAGGGGAGAATAAAGCCGCGAAACCGCGGGATGCGTTTCCCGAGGCCAGGAAAAATTAGCTGCCTAAATTATGGCAGGGTCTTTACGTGCTCGCGATGGTAGTTGAAGCGTCGATTTAAGCACAAAATTCTTAGAACATGCATAAAAAGAAAAATTATGAGTATCTAAAAATTTATAAGTATCTAGTCTGTGGAACTTGAAAATTTGTCAAATTTCATGACTCTTCCGAAAATGTTCTCAATTTTTAGTATGTTAGTGATTTTTGGATTTTTTAAGTTTCAAAAGATATTAAAACTCTTTCAAACCTCTCATATTTTTGATGAATATTCTTCTAAATAACCATGATTTCTCGTTCTTTAAAAATATTTTTTTTTTTTCATATTTTCAGAGGAAAATGGAAAGAAATTCCTATTATTACTTGAAACGAATACGATGAAAAACGTTATTCTTAAAATAATCGAAAATATCTGGAATTCTACAAAAATTAGTAGTATTCAGGAAAGATTTTCTACTCTAAACAATTTTTTTAGCAAATTTATCGATATTTATGAAAATGTCAGTAAGCATATAATAACAACAAAATCAGATACCTTAATGTAATAAAGAATTCAATATTCTATTAGGACGTTTCGCAAGAATCAATCAAATAAATTTAACTGCGAGTTAATTTTTATATATAAATAGACAATTTTCAGTAGATTTGGTTTTGTTGATGTTAATTTCAATGCGCTTATTTCAATAAACAAATATTTTGAGAAATAATTTCCTTAGCAATAATATATTGGAAAATTCTATATTTTCTTCAATTAATGAAATGAATATTAACTAAACGAACTTTGAATGGAATAAAAAAACTTCCTAATATATCCTAGACGAAAATTATTTTTCAGTATTGTTACATACATATGAATTAAAATAAGTTTTGCGTCAGATCAGATACGATATATATGGTGATCAACGTAAGAAAAAAATGTATAAAAGAAAATTTCTTATAAGAATTATATTTCTTACAAGGTACCTCATAAAATCCTTATGATAATTTGAAATTTCTTAGAAAGAATTGATCAAAAAAATGTCATATTTTTTTTCTAATAAGTTTTCATTTAATTCATTCTTGTAAGAAATTTCAATTTCTTATAAGGTTTTTGTGAGGTGACCTTATAAGAGAATGAATTGTTTAAAGGTTTTTGAAGATGCATTTTATGAGAAGTTGGATTCTCATGAAAAATTTCATTTTCTCATAAGGATTTGCTAAGGATATAAAATACTAGGGATCTAAGGAATTTTGCAATATTTTCTTGTTTTTCTCGAGATTTCTAATATTTTTATGAATTCCTACGTAAATTTCAAGAATACGATGCTACGAATTTTACAGTTTTACAAAATCTAAGTCTTTAAAATAATTTTTCAGTCTACTGTTTTACTCAGATTTCCATAGTGTTTAAAAATATTCTTGTTATTTCAGTATATTTCGTGCTTTTAAGTACTTTTAGAATTGAGTAGGAATTCCTATGTCCCTAATGAATATCTTGTATTTTTTAAAAATTTATTTTTATATTTTAGAATTTTATGCCTTAGAATCTGAATTTTAGAAATTTTAAGTATTTTAATATATATTTAAGAAAGCTGTATCTTTATAGGTGTCAAGTATTTTACAATTTTCTTAAACTTTTCGTCCAGTGTTTGTATTTTAAAAATATTTTTGAATTTTTTTAGAATTTGCTTGTATTTTTTTGGTCTTGCATGTAGGTTTTCAAGATTCAAACCTCTAGGAAAAAATCAATTTTTTTTTTTTATGTTTAATTCCCAGGAAATGATATTAACAATATGTAATTTCAGTATTCTAAATATTCCTATTATTTTTAGTCTTTTTCATATTTTTTAGCACATATACAATGATCATTTCGTAGTATAATCGTATTTATTTATTATCATTGTAATTTATTATAAAATTGTAAAATATTGATATAAATATAAATTATGAAACTGTAATTTAATATAAATTTATTTAAAAAATTATTTATTATAACTGTAATTATTTTGTAATATTTTCAAGTATTATTCAGGATCTCTCGTATTTTTTGGATCGCTACGTAAATTTTAAGAATTGGAACTTCTAAATTCTAGTTTTATTAGATTCTCAGTATTTCATACGATTTTTTAGAATACTATCATGATATTACTATAATGAATAGAATATAAAAAAAATAAAAAAAAAAATATTGTTTCAAATAATTTTTAATATTTTAGTACGTTTCATATTTTTCTTATCTTCATGAAATTAAAATATTTTTCCCTTATTTTCATCGACTCCTACTTAAATTTTCAAAACGAGATATTCATATATTCGTAAAATTGCTGTTTTTTTGTATTCTTCAACACTCATAAAATTTTGTACGAATTTCTAGTTCTTTCGTGAAATCTTACAAGCATTTCTAGAATTTGATGCTCACAAATTTAAAAGAAATTTCCTGAAGAAATCAAAAGTATAATTACAAGAACGCAAATTCTTATCGAATTCTCGCATTGGTTGGGATTGTGAAATCTATGCCGTTGTATTCGTCGAGAAATGGGCTCATAATGCGAGTTTTGTAAAAGTCGGCCAGTGATTTACAGCTCTAATTTTCATACGCAGTGACTGGTGCCGTCGGAAAATGTCTATTACAGCAAGATTGATTTATAGTCCTGCGCGTTTTTTTTCAGTCCGTTCTCCCTGGATTTTTCACGTCCGCCTATACACGTGTTGTTTTACTGGCCGTCTTTCATTCTCGTCTGACCGTACGCGAATGTTTCTACTTGCGAGTTTATATTTATTTTTTTTGTTTTGTTCATGTTTTCTCGAGACAAGTTGAAATACGAAATACAATTTAAACGATAAAAAAAAGTAAAAAAGAGAAAAGAAGATAAAAAAAAAATCATGTCGATTGTATGAATTTAATTTCTAGGAATATTGTTGTTCATTTCTTGAAATGAAAAGTACAGCAAAAAACTTTGTTAAAAAAATCACAGTGTTGTGCCGAAAACCGAAGGCGAGCGTTGCAGTCGGATTTGCAAGAAAAACTTTTCCATTATAATGTCCATTGTGCAAACGACTTTTTGGCGTAACGAGTTTAATCGCGAAATGAAAGAACGCCCGACGATGTTGAGATGAAAAATCAGGGGAAATTGATGGAGGAACTCATGGAGCATATCGGCGAGGAAATTGCGTTCTTGTTTGTTTGATTAATTTTGTTCAACGTGTTATCGAATGATAAAAACATGTTCAACGAAATGAAAATCATTTCGAAGAAAATGTATTGAAGAAAACAATTTTTGCTTGATTCGTTTGGCGTTTATTTTTGGGGGGTTTGGGAATATTGGTCTCATTTTGAACAGTTTTATGATGATATAACTGTAACGTTTTAATGGCTCAAGCATTGGTAACACTAAAAAAAGCCTTTTCTTGGGAACAATTCTAGAATATTATTGTAAGTTTTTTGTATGCGAATTCGCATGTCCCTCGTGAAAAAAAACTATTGAAAACTATTGGTAACTATTGATCAATAGTTTCCAATAGTTTTTTAATATTATAGTTCCCACTAGTTTCCAATATTTCAATAGTTTCCAAAATTATTGAAACTTTGGACATTATGAAATATACTGAAAGATAAATTATTGAAACTATGAAAACTATGGAAACTATTACAAGATTAATTGTTGAAGCTATGGAAATCATTGAAAGTATTTCAAAGACTGAAAATCATTGAAATGATTGAAAATCATTGAAAATCTTGGAAATGATTGAAAATTGTTCCCAATTTAAAAATGGCACTAAAACTTGTGCTTCCTTAATTTTCATGCAAATAATCATTAAATTGTGATTTCAGATCGGATTCGAAAATGATTGAAAATCATTGAAAACCTTGAAAGTGATTGATAATCATTTTCAATTTCACAATTTTACTATTATTTGTGATTTAACAATTTTCATGCTAATAATCATTAAATTGTGTTTCCAAATCTGATTCAAAATGATTGAGAATCATTGAAACTATTTCAATCATGGAAACTTTCAATCATTGAAACAATTGGCAGGAATATTATAGGAACTATTGAAACTATAGGAACTATAAGAAGGGAAATTATTGAAACCATAGTAACTATGAAATATACTGAAAGATAAATTATTCAAACTATGAAAACTATGGAAACTATTAGAAGATAAATTATTGAAGCTATGGAAATCATTTAAAATATTTCAATTATTGAAAATCATTGAAAATCTTGGAAATGATTGAAAATTGTTCCCAATTTAAAAATGGCACTAAAACTTGTGCTTCCTTAATTTTCATGCAAATAATAATTAAATTGTGATTTCAGATCGGATTCGAAAATGATTAAAAATCATTGAAACTATTCTAATGACTGAAAATCATTGAAATGATCGAAAATCATTGAAAATCTTGAAAATGATTGAAAATTGTTTCTAATTGGAAAATCGCACCAAAAATTCTAATTTAACAATTTCCATGCAAATGATCATTAAATTGCGATTTCAAATCGGATTTGAAAATGATTTAAAATCATTGAAGTTAATAGTTACAATGATTCAACATCACTGAAACTATTTCAGTCATTGAAATTATTGGCAGGAATATTATAGGAACTATTGAAACTATGGAAAATGTAAGAAGGGAAACTATTGAAACTATTAAAACTATTGAAATTATTCAATAGTTCCTCGAT
Organism: Platygaster robiniae; assembly: GCA_028476575.1. Classification (NCBI taxonomy): domain Eukaryota; kingdom Metazoa; phylum Arthropoda; class Insecta; order Hymenoptera; family Platygastridae; genus Platygaster; species Platygaster robiniae. Next base: position 1,370,032 of record CM052027.1, read on the forward strand.
AGTTTCCCAATAATTCCAAATAGTTTCTAATAGTTCCCAACAGTTGCTAATAGTTTTTTTTCATAAGGGGTCACTGGGAGGTGACAAGTACTTTTTGGAAACAGCACTGAAGTGCATCAAATGGTCGCAAGTTGGACAATGAGTAAGTGTGACGAGTAATTAATTAATTTTGGGGCGACACGAGTTGTTCTCCCATAGGTGTGAGTTCCAGAGTACACGGTCAGTGCTCGGAGAACAGTCTCGCAGAGGTATTAGTCTACGCCGAACTTCGACCTCTCGCAAGTAAAGGCGAGTACATTATTGTGCCCTCGAAACCCAAAGGACCACTGAATCCGTGAAAGCTATTCCCGAAGCCCAAAGTGCCTCGAGTGCATTTGATACAGCGTTTTGCGAGATATAGATCAGTACGCGATTTTTCTCCTGTTGCAATAAAAAACTCGCTAAACTAAAATAAAAACGTTGGTCAGTCCTTTTCCTGATCTTTCCTAAGCATAACACAAGACATGCATCTTGCAAGAATTTAAATTTTTTTAGTGATAGTGTTAAAGAAGTTTACAACTTCTAGTATAAACAATTCACTTGATGAAAAAATGTATTTTAGGTATTGCAAGATGCAAACAAAAAAGGTGTCCGGAATGCCTCGGTATCCCTACGCTTTAATGTTGAAGTATTCAAAAGCTCTGTATTTTTCAAAGCCTTCAAAACAACGACGAAGCTTCGTTTAACTATCCAATTATACCACCGATAGACGAGCGATGTAGAAACAGTTACGTCAGTGTAAATTCAAAAGGATTGCAGGGAAAAATTTTAATTAAAGCTCGAAACAAATTCACGAATATTCAGACGAGTGAAAGCTACAATCGCACATTTCGATGAGATTCTGGAACCTTTTAATCTTTTGAAATTCGAAGAGTTAAGTATATTTCATTAAAAAGAGCAATAAAATGTTTGATTAATTATCTGTCGAGGATTTGAAAGCTGTGATATCTTTATACTCAAATTTAATCTCTTTTTTTATGAATAATTAATACAAAACCTTTTTTTCATCTGCGTCAAAGAATTTTATTGCAGTTACATTTTTTGGAAAAACTGCACATTATATTTCTATAAAAAGCTCGAAGTTATGCAGAAATTTTTTTAATCATGAAAATTACTGTGGAAAAGGTGTTAACAATAAAAATTGTACATCCAGAAAAAAATATTCCAGATATTTAATTATAAAAAATAACAGTCGTATTGACGAGCAAAACGTAATATCATGGTTCTCTTTCCCAAGCTCATAATCAATTACAGGGTTGATGTTTCTGAAATTACTTCGTGAGCTGAAATGGAGTTCAATCATGTTATTTTATCCAGCAAACTCTCTTAACTTTCTGAAAAATTTATAACCCAACTATTCATCACATGCTATACGTAGATTGAAAAGTACCTCTCTGCAAGCTTTAACCTTATACATCGAGAGTCTGCATAATAAACGTTAACTGTTTTGAATTTGAGTTCGTCAAAGGACTCGACATCATTCGTACTCAGCTGTATACAGATTCTGGACATAAACGTGAGCTTTACGTTTAGAAACCGTAAAGCAAATTTAGGTCTTTTTATGTTATTTTGTAAAAAAAAAAATTTGTCAATCATCAAGGTCTGCATCAATGACTTATTACCTTTTAACTTAACAAATCATCTACCTACCTTAAGGAAAAACGTTTTACTTTACATTTTTCTATTCACAGATATTATCAAACAAGTTTATTTTTCTGTCGCATTGAAACAATGGCAGCTATCGATCGCAAAAACTGTAACTCTTGTCCTTTATTCTTGCAGTCGTCACAATCCTCTGGAATTCTGCGTAGTCAGTTTTGGAGGTTGAGCCTCTTTTTCCTATTGGGGGAGAACGCGAGACGGATAGACAGTGATTGGACAATGCCTACCAGTGTTTGGACAATGCCTAACAGTGTCTGGACAATGCCTATTAGTGTCTGGACAATGCCTACAAGTGTCAGGACAATGACTGCCAGTGTCTGGGCAATGTCTGCCAGTGTCTATACAATGCCTAATAGTGTCTGCACAATGCCTGTCAGTGTCTGGACAATGCCTATTAGTGCCTGGACAATGCTTACCAATGTCTATACTATTCATAGCAGGCTACCAGTGTCTAGAGAATGCCTACAAGTGTCAAGACAATGATAACGAGTGTCTGGACAATGCCTACCAGTGTCTGGACAATGCCTACAAGTGTCATGACAATGACTGCCAGTGTCTGGGCAATGTCTGCCAGTGTCTATACAATGCCTAATAGTGTCTGCACAATGCCTGTCAGTGTCTGGACAATGCCTATTAGTGCCTGGACAATGCTTACCAATGTCTATACTATTCATAGCAGGCTACCAGTGTCTAGAGAATGCCTACAAGTGTCAAGACAATGATAACGAGTGTCTGGACAATGCCTACCAGTGTCTGGACAATGCCTACAAGTGTCATGACAATGACTGCGAGTGTCTGAACAATGACTACCAGTACCTGGGCAATGTCTACCAGTGTCTATACAATGCCTACCAGGCTACCAGAGCCTGAACAATGCCTACCAGTGTCTGAACAATGACTACCAGTGTCTGGACAATGACTACCAGTGTCTGGACAATGATTATCAGTGTCTGGACAATGCTGACCAGTGCCTAGACAATGCCTACCAGTGTCAGGACAATGCCTAACAATGTCTATACAATGCCCACTAGGCTACCAGTGTCTGGAGAATGCCTACTAATGTCTGGACAATGACAACTAGTGTCTGGAAAATGCCTACTTGTCCCTGGAAAATACCTACCAGTGTCTGGACAATGCCTACCAGTGTCAGGACAATGCCTACCAGTGTCTATACAATGCCTACCAGGCTACCAGTGTCTAGACAATGCCTAAAAGTGTCAGGACAATGACTGCGAGTGTCTGAACAATGACTACCAGTGTCTGGGCAATGTATATCAGTGTCTATACAATGCCTACCAGGCTACCAGTGCCTGAACAATGCCTACCAGTGCCTAGACAATGCCTACTAGTGTCTGGACGATGCCTATCAGTGTCAGGACAGTGCCTACCAGTGTCTATACAATGCCTTCCAGTTTACCAGTGTCTGGACAATGCCGACCATTGCCTAGACAATGCCTACCAGTGTCAGGACAATGACTACCAGTGTCTGGACAATGATTATCAGTGTCTGGACAATGCTGACCAGTGCCTAGACAATGCCTACCAGTGTCAGGACAATGCCTTACAGTGTCTATACAATGCCTACCAGGCTATCAGTGTCTGGACAATGCCTACTAATGTCTGGACAATGTCTACCAATGTCCAGACATTGGCTACGCGTGTCCCGTTCTCTTTATGTATGTGCAGCTTTGACTCTTTCACCATGACGCATTTCAGTCACCATGTCTTCTGTATCATCTTGCTCTTTTTGTTGGTTTTCGAAAAACAAACAATCCAGCATCAGCAACAAAAACTCTTGAAAGTCCTGTCATTCGGAAAAACGGAATTCGGCAGAATGACATGTTCCTCCAATTCCTTTCCATAACCAAGACTTCACCACTATATCGATCATTTCCATTCAGCAAAAAATGTATAAACCCTGTATGGAAATAACTGCGTACGTTCCCACAACATCGGACCGCAAAAGTAGTTATGGAACTCGTATACACATCAGGAAAATAGAAAGCGAACTCGCATGCAGACATGCATGAAATACAAGTACGCGACTAATGGAAGTACGTGATTAAAAACTTCTCTGGTTTTTTTTCTCCGTTTTAAAAATTCGATTAAAACGCGCGGAACGTTGTTTGCGAAATTGTTTAAGTAACGCGCTGCTCACCAGGTCGAGAACGATTCCAACTTTCTCGAGCGTGACGCGTATTAACGAGGTGTATTACTCGATGCCCGGATCGCGATGCCCATTGTGACTCGTGCTGACATTGACATTCGAACTCCGGAATACATTTGTCATATATATAGTGAGAGGACCTGGGAATTACAGAAACTCAGTGGTGGGTCTTCTGGAGATAAAGGGGTGCTAATTGGCAACGCCATAACCTCTCTGGTCTCGTCCAATTGAGTTGAAGTTTCAGTCAAGATTAAGTTCTGTGAAGGCAGGCATGAAGAGGTGAAATAGTGAAAGAAACTTGAGTTAGAATGAGAAATTATCTAGCATTGGACTGATTTCGATGTCTGTTATATTTGCAATATACACTTCGATTTTGTGGACAGTATGCTTTTAATATTGTCTAGTTCTTGCAACGATTCATCCATGGCATTATTAAACAATTTTATATTTGTGTCATTTGTGTCATCTGCTTTCAAGACAATCCCTTGAACAAATTGGGGATTTTTCTGACAGTTAATCAAAAAATAAGAATTGGAGAAAATCAAATCTGTCATGTACAGCAGTTTTGCACCTAATTACATTAATGATTTTTTCCCCTATATTTTGTCGTCTGAAAGGAAGTGGAACATTAGTGTAATTGAATTTTCAGCAACTAGACCTCCAGATTATTTATTGTGATGTACAGCCTCATTTACATCGCGCAGGAAGGATAAAAAATGGCAGTCATAAAGATCTCTGAATCGCTAAGCTTCTTATTACTATCAATTATTATTATCACATGCCTATAAATCGAGGCAGAGGAAGCTCCTCAATTTATTCGCTTTTCTTTCATCGATTTCTTAAATTATCTTTGTATACGCTTTTTGAATAAAAAAATCATTTGTTCATGGAAAAACGTGAGAACCTAAGTCAAAGAACACAATGTCTATTGATTTAGTGTTTTTTTTTACTTTAAAAAATTTTGAAACCTACAAATAAATTTCGTTTAACATATTATCTGTGAAAATTCCAAACAATTTCTTTCCAAACACAGGTCAAATTATTCATCATTTTTTTTGCGACAATGAATGGGAATAAATTTACCCTATCTACCCTCATCAGTGGCAAAAGTCAATTGATTTTCGGCGACAACGTGTTTAACGCAGCGCCTAGATCAACAATTCACTAATTTTCTGCGATTGATGTTGTAATTTTTCCGATAATTGCGTATTGTTGTAAATTTCATTAAAGGCGGTGGATGCATTGTATTTCACTGCTGATGAAACGTTCGTAGCGAACCCAAATGAATACAATCATTGCTGCATGCATATAGATAAAGGGAACTGCGTTGCAATTGCAAACTTGGCATTTCCGTGGGTTGTGTTCGGGCTGAGGAGAAATCAACGTCGCTTTTATTCATCGTGATCCAACTGAACGATTTTTTGCGGCCCTTTTTCACTTTTTTTTCTCAATTTGTTGGGCCTCCATAACTTGTATATTTTTTGTAATAAAGTTTTACTGATTTTTTGTTGTTATTTGCATACAATTTAGGCAAAAATTGTGATCACTTTGTTTGTACGTTGTTAGATATGATTGTTCTATTATTATTAAAAAAATTCTGTTTTACAGAATAGAGAATGCAGGGAGTGCTATTACGCCACTTCGAAAATAAAGTACAGTATCCAACTTGGTGCAGGTGTCGAATTTGTCACAGATAATTCAGACCCTTTTTCTCCATTCATTTTTCAATTCGGTCCAATCACTTAACCATTATTGATACAATTTTCGATCAGGTAAAAGTTAATGAGTTTATTTTCAAAAAAGTATTTTTTTTCAATTTCATTTTATTTAATTCCTTATTATGTTTCCTTTTTTGTACAGACACTGTCAGGCATAACCTAAAAAACTCACAGTTGTCATATTTATTAACCAAAGGGATTGTTACATTGTCTGTAGAGTAAGAAAATACCTTCAATTTATTTGCAATCTGCACATTTTACTTATTCCATCATATGTCGTATTGATATAGGTTTCGTTTTTGTTTTCGTGCTTGGTAAAGTTTGATTGTTCATAACTTCAACAAATTATAATATTCAGGGCTCAAATTTACACATAGACTCAAGTCTCACGTAATCTACAAAATCCATCCAAAATTTTGAAATTCTACAATTTTTTTTGAAATCTGGTGTAACGGTTAGCGTGGAACGACTTGCTAATAACAGCAATAGATGACATGTTATTAAATTTCATAATTTTTAATGATATTTTAAAAAAGAATTTCAAATCACACAACTAAATATAGAAAATTATCTAATTTACTAAATTGATGTTTGAAATTTCGTCCAAAAATTTCATTACAAAAAATATCACTCATTTTCCACGACTCACATTTATCTCAGCGATTTCATCAAATGTCAGATGAAAGTACCTGGATAGCTGTCACCGTTACGTGACACTCCTAGTTCCAATTTATTTCAAGTCGCATCATTTTCAGATATTAATTAAGGATCCTGTAGCGCCTTTGCCTCGTGCCAAGTTTCTTCTTCGTTTCTTGAAACGAGTGGTATAATCCAAGTTACGCCTTTTGATGATGTCTTGAGTCGAATGCATTTGATCCTGTGTTATCTCGGTACTCGAACGATTTCTTAGGCAAATAACCTTTTTCTTTTTTTTTCGATTTTTTTCGACTTCTCGTCAAGAGCTTCTTATTCTTGAGCGTACTCATCGAATCTTGTATTCTTGAGTGGCAATTTTAGCAGCATTGAAGAGTTTTCCAATTATTATCTACTTTCAATCAAGAATTCAAATCAGAAAACCTTCAGCGTAACGTTGAAAGAGATTTCGTTTCAAAGTGGAAGGGATGTCTTTTCACTTGAAAACACTGACTGTTTTGAAATAAAAGGGTTAGCGTTTCATTTTGAAAGGAGATGGTTTTGAAATTCTTCCCATTTTAAACATTAACGGTAATTTCTCTGATTGCATCATTTTTTGCGTTTGCAATGTTCAAGAACTGAAAAATATTTTGTTTGTTTTTCAACGTCTCAACTCTAAAATAACATGTCTGAAGCAAAGTAAAAAAATGGTATACAATTTTTTTGTAAAAAGAGAAAAATTTTACCTTTCATTCGTTTTCCTAATAAATTTTAGTAAACTTATACCACCAAAAAACATTTTCCAATGAAAAAAGTGGAGGTGAGGGCTTCGTTTGTCATGGCAATCAACAAAAAAAAACCAAATCAATCACATGCGCTTAAGCGAGTTAAAGCAAGTAAGTCTGCATCGACAGTTCTATGATTCAAGTTCTGTAGGGAAATCCACGGATGACTCCAATAAGTAAAAAATAAATTTTTAATTCTATTATCATTTTTCGCCTTTTTCTGTATTACAGTACTTTCTGAATCCTTTTTTTGTACGCGGCCATTTCAAGTCACTCACCTGCTCACTTATACGAAATTAAATCATAAGATAACGAATAAGATAAATTGTTCATTGTTCGTGTGTACTTCTCTAAGTACGTTTATTATTTGGGGGTATGAAGGAGGTGTGTTTTTCTAGGTAGCAAGTTTGCGTCTAAATTTATAGTACATTATCATATCAGCTTCAAACATTCAACTATGTATGTGAACATCCTGATCCTTTCAACATTCATCTGGCATTTTCACGTGACCGACAATGCCACTTTTTATATAGATGTCCACGTGTATGTTCACATTGTCATCCATTTGAATATTTTTAGCTGGGATATACATTTTCACGTATGAGTAGATTGCAAAGAAGTTCTACACAATTTGTGCCACACATACTTTTATAAAATTTGCAGAAGTTCTCATCACAGGTGCGTCTTTAGGTCTATGCTAACCACATTTGAAAATTCCGCACCAAGGATACTAAAATAAGGATGTTCGACTCGTATACTCGAAGCGCTTTTTAACACGGACAGAATATCATCGAGATGGTGGGTGTGGCTTGCATTTAGTATCCTTGTTTCGCACAAACCATGAAATAAATCAATTGATACTTTGAATAGAAAAATTATATTTCAGAATACTTTCGTATGAAATGTTCTTTCGTAAAAAAATTTTTGAATGTGAAAGTATTTCACCTTATGCCACTTCCAGTAATTGTCATAAAAAGTGGGCAGGTGAGTGACTTGAAATGGCCGCGTAAAAAAAAAGGATTCAGAAAGTACTGTAATACAGAAAAAGGCGAAAAATGATAATAGAATTAAAAATTTATTTTTTATTTATTGGAGTCATCCGCGGATTTCCCTACAGAACTTGAATCATAGAACTGTCGATGCAGACTTACTTGCTTTAACACACTTAAGCGCATGTGATTGATTTGGTTTTTTTTTGTTGATTGCTATGACAAACGAAGCCCTCACCTCCACTTTTTTCATTGGAAAATGTTTTTTGTGGGGATTTGGTTATTTTTTGTTCTTTTTTGACCACGAGAGTTTCTCTAATTGTTCGCATTATATGTATTTATGTCAAATTCATTATTTATTTATATTAATCGATAATTTGTGTATTTCGAATTGTTGTTATTTGTTGTCCAGTTGAACTTTGTGTTTTTTATTTCATTTCTTTTCATTTTTGTTTTGAATTTTTGTTAAAGCGTTTTGTTGAAGGGGAGGGGGAGGTAAGGCATGGAAGTTCCATTCCTCGCCTCCCCTCATCACTGCGTGTCAACACTTGTGTGTGTGTTAACACTCTTCTATTTGTTTCTACACACTTGCTTCTACTGCCGACCAAGCCAGACCACGCTACACCACGCTAGCTGCAGTCGGGAAAAATTACGTAGGTGCATGTGTACATGAAAAAACGTACAAGTTTTTTTAAATAAAACACTGACAAATTTTACAAATTATTATCCGAAAGAAGATGATTAATAAAAAATTTTGTTGCATTAACTAACCCTCATACTTACGAATCGTTTTTATTTAAAGAGCATAGAATTGCGACAAGAGGGTAAAATTGATATTTTACAAAGGGGCAGTTAAGGCATGACATTTAGCTAGCTTGTATCATATATGCAGCTGTTTTGTTGTGACAAACGCTTGTCGTCAAACTGCCGACCAATTGCGTCTGCGACTGCTGCCAACTTTTCGCCAAAAATTGAGAACATTTGGCTTTCTGGGTTTATTAGATCTACTTTAATATCTTTTCTATCAAATTGATCTTTGCGTGTTTTATTTTTTATCTTTTTTATCCAGCTTTCACCTAGATTTAATAAAATACTTGAGTTTTCTGGATGCTGGATAATTTTTAGTTTTTATTTAATTGTTGAGTTGAATTGGAAAATTACTGTAGTTCATGATACTTTTTTCCTACGCTTAAACATTATTTTGAATGAAAGTTTGGAAATTTATAAATTTTGTATATTATTGATTCAAAGACTTTGATGGGATTAATGAATAGCTGAATGAAAAGCTGGAAAAATACATAAATACTTCTGCAGTTTCGATTTGTAGACAATTCATTTTTTTTCTTTGTTCAAACGAATTTCATGTTGAATTCAATAATAAATTTTCTAGAAATAATATCTTTTCCACCAATAATCTGCGGCTATCACCATTTTACCTTATAAAATCGCAAAGATGACCCACAAAATACTTTATGCATTCGTGTTATTACACTGCAAACATAAATTTATTGGAAGACACAAAAGATGATTCACACGCACAGAATTTCAATACTTTTTAGCGTTGCGTGAGATCAAAGGCGCCGACGCTGAAAAGTATTAAGACGCAGTGAGTTTCAATCCGTTTTTGTGTCTCCAATAATTTTCTGTTTGCAGTGAAGTATATAACATACATCAGGCTGTACGTTTATTTCGTTCGAATAAATAGCGACGGACAAAATCCGAACGGATACTGTTATTAGAATTGTCACCGTACCGCTTCCCCGCTCGTGAGCCCCCCTCGCCTAGAGTACAACTTTACACTCCGTCCCTATATTCCTATATCTATGAAACGAACACAACACAATACAACAGGTCCTCGAGCGATCAGCTGTGTCACGATTTTGACGTTTGCCGAATTTTATCTGTCAAAAATCTCTGACCACAGCTGAGCGTCCTACTGCGAAACTTCCTAAATACGACAAAGTCGTTTTGTGAGGTATCGAAAAAAAGTGTTTTCAATTAAAACAAGGAAAATTGAGGTATACATATTGAAGGTATGATAGAATCAAGAATCTACGAGTGTTTTAAGAAAAAATCATGGTGTTTTTAATATAGAGAAAGTGGAGGCAAAAAAATTTTTAGGTTATGTGCATTTATTTTTTTGATAATAATGGTGCTGTCGCGGGCCCTCACCTCGGCCCACGACCGTGGGCCATTGATCATTGACCTTTTTTTCCACACTCAGAAAACTCTCACGTAGAGTTGAAAAGTAATTGCGTTTTAAAACTTTCCGTTTCAATGTAAAAGGAATTTCCTTTCTCTATCAATGAGTCCATTCACTTTGAAAAATCGTCCTCTTCAAAATGAAAGCGCGTTTTATTTTGAAAGGAGATGGATTTAAAATTCTCTTCGTGTCGACCCGAAGCGGAAATATTTCTGAGAAATTTTTTCGCAATAATTATACATTAAACTATTAAATAAGAAGTTAATGAATATCAAATAATAAATAAAATATGGAACAATGAATCGATAATTAAAATAAGTAATAATGTATTATATTGAAATAAAATTATTTTGAAAAAAATAATAGATTATATAATGAATTATGTTATAATAAATCAAATATTGAATTATAAATTGTTAGTGAAAATGAATAATAATTTAGTAATTGACATAAACTTATGTTGGATTAGATTATAGATTGTATGTGACGCGATCCGAGAAAAGGGACTTACTATCCAAAAAGTAAATTTTGCAGGACGGGCGATTGAATAAATCAAAATACACATCGGTAAATGGAATGAAAGATGTTCAAAAATGCATAGTTTGCAAAAAAACCAAATTAAGTAAATTTTGATTACAAATAATTGTAAAATAGATTTTGCACTCATAGAGTCACTCATAATCCGATAAACGATTTTTTGGATAGTAGATCCCGTGTCTCGAATCGCGTCACATAAAAAATTATAATAAATAATAAATAAAATATTGAACAATAACTTAATAGTAAAAATAAATAATAATTTGTTAAATTTTAATGAAATAATGTTGGATTTAAAAAATTGAATAAAAAATATTAACAAATAAATATTAACATAATAAATTATAATGAATAATAAATCAAATATTGAACAAGAAATTGATAATAAAGGTAAATAAAAATTATTCAATTAATAAATCGTGTCAAATCGTAGATTGAATATAGGGTAATATACCCAGAAAGCCAAACGCAGTCAATTTTTGGGTCATATTTGCTGCATGCTTTTTGACATGCATGGTGCAAAGTTGGCAGCAGTTGCAGATGCAATAGGTTGGCAGTTTGTCGACAAGCATTTGTCACAACGAAGCAGCTACAAATATGATGCAAGCTAGCTCAATGTCATGCCTTTATTGCCCATGGGCAAAATATTAATTTTAACGCCGTATTGTCGCAATTATATGCTCCTGAAGTAAATATAATAATATAATGTATAATAATAATAATAATAATAATAATAATAATAATAATTAAATATATAATATAATGAACTTAAAAAATTGAATGGCGCAATTTTATACTTAAGTTGTGTCTAACATAACGTAGAAGATTAACAATAAGCACCACCGACAATCATTCCATATTGCGTCAGACAAAAACACGAGGACGGAAATCTAACCTACCACAACGTGGCCAGGTCTTATTATTTGCACCTTGCACTCAAATCAACGCGCCATACTTATAAACAATGACAAAAATAAAAAAAATGCATTAATGCAACGACCACAAAAAATATATGCATATTATTAGTAATTTTTACGTGTTCTGAATAGCGTTGCCATGCAGTCAACGGACAAAAATCACAGCTGACTGCAGCTGACTGTAGTTATTGCGTAAGGAGGGGATACCCTCCATTTTTTATCAGAATTCACAGGTGCCAGAACACATGATTCGTGATAAAAATGTGATATGAAGAAAATACAAATGAATTCATTATCTTACAAAAAATTCGGATCTCGTATAGAACAAAGTGCTCATGTCAAAGCACCATTCGTCAGCTTGTAAAAAGCTCAGTATGGAATTCGTGAAAGGAGAACGGGAAGGTCTACAGCCGAAAACTATTACGAGGCTCTTGAAAGCGCGGCGAAACGAGCGCGTGCTACGATAATAGTCTCGGACTTGCGGTCCTTCGTGCTTGTTTACGACGTCATTTTACGCAGGACTTATTGTTCAAGCTCCGGTTCAAAACACGTTCTCTATACTCCCATAGTGTAATTTGCTATTACCCGACTCTGGAAAATGACTTTTATAATTTGTCCTCTTCGACCCGTCAACGACCAAGCGTCACGGAAATTACCGAATATCGCAGTCAAGTTCTATTAGTGGAGCTGAAGATTTTTCTATTTCACACCAGTTTCATCGTAAAAGTTAACGAGATCATTTATTTATTCCTACAGAAAACTGGGGTGAACACAGAAAAAACTTTCTGGATTCACCCCAAAATCCCCCTATCACTGACAAAGGTATTCAAGGATCTATGAAAATAAAATGACATCGTATCCATTTTTTGCTCACAAATGAAAATTTGCATGGGTTTATTTTCAAAAATGCATGTTTCATTCCAGTTATAGCTTCGATATTTCATTATAAATTCATAACATCCTTTCTCCAGGAATATGAAAATCTGAGATGTTCTGGTAATGGTCGATATATTGAGAATTGGGATTGAAACTATTTTGAGGCGACGTATGTAGGTGCAAAAAACGAGATTCGAAAACGAGTATTGACGTTCTGAACTCTGAAGTTTCAGAGGTAAAATTGAACACCTGGAAAGCGTAATCCTGAGAGCGCTCGGGACAGTTAGAGAATGAAGGAATGAGTGAACGGGCCCAGCGCGAGTAGACGAAAATTCAATGGCCAGGCCGGATCGAATAAGGGGACGTGGCGCTTGGGACAGTTAGAGAATGAAGGAATGAGTGAACGTACCCAGCGCGAGAAAACGAAAATTCTAATCCGTTTTCAAAAACTAAACTCGCGATATCTCCGAAACTATTTATCCGATTTATTCAAAATTTTCAGGCACATCGCTCCTTGCTTTAGCGCCTTCACCAAATATAAAAAAATTATCATTTTTAATAAAAGCTAAACAATAATCTTTTCTCTAACATATGATCTCTAACGTATTTTCAAATTGTCGATCAAGAATCTTTCCTTCTATAAAATAAAGCTCTTATTCTTTTGTCTGCGATTAAATGTATAATTTTCCACGATCGCGATCCCACCAATTTAATGTCAGAAATAAGACTCTTCGGTCGACTTGGTCACGTCGGGAAAAACTCTCCGAAAGCCAAGGAATATTGATTATTGAATCTCATGACCGAAAACTCATTCAGTATTCAATATTCTGCCACGGAATAAGCTTTCATGATTCGCAAAAAAACGAGCTCTTCACGCTCGGTATTCAATTCACGCTCTATTGTCACGTCTCGATTCGAATCCGATTCCCTTTATCGTTTTATAATGAATTGCTTTGCAACAGGTTTAGTCAGGTTTCAGAGAGTTTGAATTCATCCTATTTTCTCTGATACTTCGATTTGCTTCGACGAAAACCCCTCTCGTAACTGTTACTTTTTTCCTCAAGGGTATCAAAAATACGAGGGCTTTACTCTGTCAACGCACAGTAATTATGTTTACCTGATTTTGCAATTTTTTTTTTTCGATGGATGGGGTCATGAAGATATATTTATTTGGTACTCTGGCTGCCTCTTAAATTTTTTACGTTTCCGAACGAAACTGTAAATATGGAAACAAAAAGCCACTTTGGGAGCCGGAGGCTGAACATTCTTATCATTCCTCGCATCATGGAGAAAACTTACGCCACCCGAGAGTCTTAAATTCCCCGGCCCGTGAAGTCCTCTTAAAAAACATTTTTTATCCCTCTTTGCGTCATTAAATAATGCAAGGACCCTCGGGTGCCGGGGAAACTGAGGAGGACACGTGGAGGACAGAAAGTTGAAGAGCGTGGATTGTCGCAAATTAATAGCGGCGTTAGTGAGAAAAGTCGCGGAAACTTATGTTTAATTTGACAAATTTCATTTACGTGCTATGCGTTTTAATATTTTGCGACGTTTTTTCTTCAAGAAACAGCATGTTTTTGTTGGATATTTTTTGGATTTTTGTGGGTAAATAAATATTTATGGAGGCGCTTTCCTCTAGGGCACGAAAAATGCAGCGTTTTTCCAGATTTTTTTTAGCGTAGAAGGAAAAGTAATATTTTAATGAAAATTGGCATTTATTCAAAACTGTTTCTTAACTTTTATCAGAAAAAAATTCAAGTCAAAATCTTCAAAAATGGCGGAGCTATTCCTGGTAGACTAGTACGTCTTGCATTTGGAGTTACTGGATTGCGGGCGTAATTTTGCACTGAAACAGGAAAATTTTTTTTTCTCTACTCAGTACGCTCATTTTTTTTGTTGTAAATCTCAGAAACTAAGATAAAATTGAATATCAACAGGTTTATTTTGCGAACAAAAATAAAAACTTTTTTTAGCGATTTTCGTATAGGAGAACTATAAAAAATAAATAAACTCATCAATTTGTTCAGTTGGCATAAAACAATGCATGGTTTCCATCAAAAATAAATAAAATATGTTTAAAAATCCATAAAAGATGCATGAAATATAAATTTTTTTACAGTGTGCAGAGTATTGTTTGAGATAATTTTTTTTAAATAATTATCTACAGTTTGTACTCACAGTATGTAATCGTTTTTTTTTTCATAAAAGTTGTACTGAACGAAGATAGAAAATGAAATCTTTGAAGCGTTTTTTCATATTTTTCACTCCGCTGTATACTTGCTCAGCAAAACTCGAGGTACCTTCTGTTACAGGAGGTGTATTATTAATTTTCTTATTCGAATCATTTTTCAATTCGGCTGCATATTTCCGTAACAGAAATTAGAGGTGAATGAATTAGTTAGTTACAGCTTTACTTCGATATTTATCAAATTTTTTTTTATCTTCACGATAACTCAAAAATAATATAACTTACGCCTTAATGAAAAGAAATTCCGACTCACTTCTGCTGGTATAATTTGCATTGAGATTCTATGAAGATGATAAAAATTGTAGCTCGTTCTATTTTCGCTGATCTGCAAAAAAAAATCATAATAAAAATTCAAACATCAGTAGCAAATTGTCACCAAATTGTCACCTAGGAAGTCTTTGTTCAATTGATAAAATCTTAGAAAAAGTTAAGTCAATCGAGATCAAATATATTGTAAAATTTTTTAAGTGTATTTAAAAATCAAGTTAGTTAAAAACCGAATTTATATTATACTTTAATAAATATTTCCAAAATAGCAATCAATAGATTCATACATTTATTTTTCACTCACCGCCAATAAATTCAATTCCTTTTTATAATTATCATTGTATCGAAGTACGAAGTATTGTTGATGATGACCAGCCTTTCAAAACAAGAATGACATTGCGAAATTGTTGCAAAAATAATTTGATGAAATATGCAAAAATATAAGATCAATCAATTTTTTTTCTGTCATTGATAGACTTTTATCAAATAGTTATCAAACAATTTGAAACGTACATAATTTTATTTTTTTTTATGACAATGTGTTTGCATTTAGGAGCATTAAATATCTTACGACAATAAGAATAAATAATGGTTCATGAAATTAAGATTTATCACTTACTATTCCTCCTGGTAAGACATCTGCTTCAGTGCCATTTGGAAACAGAACCACAACGCCATTTTTATTACTACCTGCCTAAACAAATTTTTTATCATATAATATTATAAGTTATAAAATAGTTAGACATTTTTTATGCTAATAATAAGATAAAGATGTTAAATTTTGGTTTTTTTCAAAAATATAAAAATTTTAGCTATTAACTCTAAAAATATAACTTGTTGTTTGATCTGTTTTATTTTAGAGGTTAGATTTTATAAATATAAATTTATATGAAAATAAATTTACATCATGTTAAAGCTAAATTACATCATTTTAAGTTATGGACAGATGGCAAATTTTGATTCCAGAATTGATTATTATTTATAACTTTTCAATTTTCATGGAAAATGTCAATAGTCACCTTTGCTGTCAAATCCAATAAATCGCGGATATAATATTCATGACCTACAGATATGCCTTGCCCCTCATTAGTCGCCTTGAACAAACAATTCAAAAGACTAATATATCGTAAAATAAATGATTTTTTAATCTGGTATAATATTCTGTAAACTTATGCTTATGTATGTAAATGTGTTCCTTCCCTGACGGAAAAGGAAGGACTGTAGGAGGACTGTGTCATTTATGTGATCATATGTGATAAGCCAGCTGCTGGGCCTGCTGGGATAATCGAAAAATGCCCGGGAAATTTGAAATATACTTCAACTGTGTGTCATAATTAGATTATATTATGATAAATTTATAACAATGTATATTATGATTGACTACAAGTTTCTATTATTTATTGATACTAAAAAATAGTATACATGATAATATAATATGAAAAATATGCTGTAATACAATATAATATAATATAGTATAATATAATATAATATAATATACTATAATATAATATAATATATTTTTATTTTACATTTTTATTTCAAAATGTTGCTTTTATATAAGTTAACAAAATCAAAACGTTTTTATTTTCGAATTTCCCGCGCTTCAGCACATCCGAGCAGACGAAACAGGATCGACAATGAAACTTTCGACTGTGATTTATTTTATGAATGGTTTATAATAATGCGATAGAAATATGAATTATTGTCGCTCTAATTTTGCAAAGCGGGTAGTTATTCACGTATGGAAATAGATTTTTAATTTTAAAATGATGGTATTTTGCTGAAATTAGACTTCAAAAAATAGTCTATTTTAGAGAACTATAGGACTGTAGGGAGGACTATCTCGTCCTCCCTTTTCCACCAGGGTTTGTATTAAGCATTTTGAATATTCTTTTTTTGTGTTTTATGTTTTGGTACCTCCAATGAATGAAGAAAAATTAGTTTTGCACTACAAACAGTTTGACAATATTTTTATCAATTCTTACTCGTATCGAAAGAACTACTTTCCCAGGGTTTCCTCCATGTTTCAGAAGATAATACTGCGTTCTTCCGTTTTTCTTGAAAAAAAAGTCAAGTTCCCAACAAATCACAAAATTGTCATGACTATTCATTATGTTTAAGCTAAAGAAAAATGTCTCAAAGCGTAAGAGTGAGCTTGAAATTTTTTTAGAAATTTATCATTTACTTTTGTTACTGCCTCTCGTTCGATATCACTATAAATACGTTCGTATTCGTAGCCATTAAAATTTTCTTTGACCTGCAAAAAATATAAAATTAAATTGTAAAACCTAACAAATAATGATTATCACTGGTAAGTTTTGATGAAAATAATAAAGGAACTTCTCTTGAGGTTTACATATGAGTGTCGTTCTTAAAAGTGGGAAAAATGATATCAGTCATCGTCAGTATGAGGTAGAACAAACAAATTTTGTTGAACAATGATAAATACACTGGAAATCCCCTTATACGCCCGTTCTCTTATGCGGCGAACGATCCTACCTGTCACCTTCAAGGCCAGCAGAGAAGAGTGGGGAGCGATGGAGAGTGGTTGGTGGCGCGCTGTGTACTACCTCCGTGGCCGACCGTAAGTGGGGAGCGGCGAGGAGTGATGTGCTCCCCTTTTTTCGGCCGTATAAGAGAGCTCGAGAACGTGCGCGGACGTATAAGAGAGATCCCAGTGTATAGAATATTTGATCATTTCAGAGAATGATGAAAAATCCTTGTATCCAACAATATAAATGAGCAGATTAGAGCTGAATGATAATTCCGATTCAAGACTTACTCTAAAAGTTGTGATTTGTTCTGTAGTATTATCTGGGAAACGAATTTCAATGTAGTCTCTACCACCTTGGGCCTTTAAAAAACAATAATTAATAAATGATTGAACTGAATAGAAGTTTGATATATGTAGTATGAAGCAAGTTGAAAATATTGTTTAGGAGTTGTAGATTTCTTTATATGTCGTTCATATTTCAAATTATTATCATGTGATTTATTACTTACTACTCCTCCAGGTATAATTTCGATTATATACAGAACAGAAATTATGTAGAACTTTCTTGTTTCAGTAGTCCCCTAAAAATGAGGGCGATGTCAGTTGCAATATGAAATGAAATAGTTATCCGATATTTTTTAATTTCAATCAAACAGTCTTTTAAAAATATTTCGAAACGTAATTCAAACAAAAAATATGTTGAATAATTTCGCTAAAATATAAGTATTGAATTCCCGAAAGACTTGGATTTTATGCATGTAATAATGTTTACAAAAAAATTTATTACATCATTGGTACGTAGATACGATACGTTCTGACCATCCACTTCAATGGCTTGTCCAAGATCGTATGCCTTGAAATAAAAAAAAAGTATATTTAGTTAGATTGCCTTCCTGTTATGAATTCTTTAAAAAATAATTTGTTTGAAATGCTTGCGATTTTTTCTGTGTACATGAGCTTGGATAAAAATTTTGAAAAATTACTATATTAGATATTTGTTTTATTTTCTCGATGATATTGATTTCCTTACATTTAAGTATTCGAATCTTTCTGTTGTGTTGTCTGGATATCGAAGAAATAATTTTGGCCCGTCATCTGAATCCTGAAAATGAGAAATATACAATTAATTATTTTTAACAAATTTTCAATCAGGATATATTATGTACAGGAGATAATAAAATTCTACAGAAATACGAGATTTCAAAAAAAAAAAAAAAAAAAAAAAAAAATCAACCATTTTAAGGACTGTGAGCTACATTATATTAAAATGTTGATGAAAAACTAGGATTTTAATTTTTATAAATTTTGTTGTTTTTTGCTGTGCATAAAACGTCTCTTTTAATATTTAGTAATCGAATCGATAATCTTAATGGACTCTGTGGTAAATAATTTATTGACGTTTTATGAAAATCGTGATTATTAACTTACATTTTGTATTTCTTCTGTTTGGTCATCCGCGTTAACTTGTACTTCTCTTTTTACATTTTTATTTGAGGCACTCACCTTAAAAAAACAAAAGTCTTAAACAAACTATTGAGAGAATATTTGTTTATTGGTATATTTGATTATTATTTCTTTATTTCGAATATTATAAATTTTACTTCTTCGAGGTGGAATGCTTTGAAAATTTCAAATCAATCAGAAAATATTAAAGACATACTACAGAATGTATTCAGATTTCACTATAATGCGCGACTTGAAAAAAATTGATTATTTATTCAAAAATATAACTTTTTATTTAAAGGAGAAATACAATTAAACACTTGCAAAGTTTTCCATGTGAGAGTAAAATAAATAATAAATGAATTGAAAAAATGTAAGAATTGAGTATAAATTTGAAAATATGTACATATCCTTCAATCAATTATAAGCATTGCAAGCAGGAAAATACTCACCAACATAAAAGCACATAATATATTAATAAATGTAAACTTTACCATGATAATCTCACATTGAATAAAAATCAAATGAAAAAATAAATGTGTGATGTACCGGTTACAAATGCAAATTGATCTCATTTTATGAAATGTATTCATTTCCATAATGACGATATGTGCTTTTTTTACTTGAATGTTGTTGCTGTGTTTTGAAATTCCGTTACGAGCCACGGAAAAAATGAAACAAATATTTGCAAATATTTATGATGGTTCTCTGAATTCCTCGACGCGCAATCGCAATGTCTCACATTTCGTTTTCTGATTGGTTTCAGTGGCGCCGGAACGAAAATGGCAAAAAAGTGTTTACTGGTGAATTATAATATCATATTTTTAAATTCGTATTAACTATGAAACATATAGTATCAATTTGCCTAATAAGATTACATACAAGGGTTCTAAAAAACAGCTCGCAAAGCAGCAGTTTGAATTTTTTAATTTGTTGTTACTTTTGCAATAAAATCATTAGTATCAAAAATTGATTTGTTTTGTCTCTGTATCACCCTCAATCATTAAAAAATCTACCCTTTTCTGAGGACAACTTTTCTATTTAAGCGCGAAACGAATTCTTTCATGATCATCTGTAAATCTAAATTTGCCGTAAGTTCTTTGTGAGCATGGAGAAGTATTAAATGAGTCAATCGTTTTTGGGTGATCGTTGAGGGTAAGTACGTTTTCTAGCGTCGCAAGAGGTGAAAATTCAGACTTTTCTGGCATATTCTTGAGCGATTTCAACTGCGCGTGTAAATCACTGATGCCAAAATCCCGAGCGAAAAGACCTAATTTCGTTTCCAAGTTTTCTTGAGTTGGTACAGTTCCTTTGAAAGCATTAAGTAATATATTTTCCATCATTTCCAAAATATCAAGGGATGAAAAATAGAAGGCATTAGAAATGTAGTACAATATTTGAAAACAGTCTTTATTATCAATTTTACCTTTTTGATCAAACCTACGGTCGAGCTCGTTCAATAGAAGATCCAGAACTTGAAAAAATTCTTTTCGAAGTTTGACCTTTTTCGGTATCGTCACCGAAGGTAATGGAGAATCGGTTTGTTACAAACGTTTGGGAATTGTACTCGTTCTATGTGTAGCATCAACAAGTTCAAATCGCATCGCTAATTCGCTTGCATTGTTGTGAATTTTTTCAAATTCTTCATCAGAAAGAAGATTCCTCATTTGTTGCGCTAACATTCGAATTGCCTGTTTAGCACCTGTAGCTCTGAAATGTGGATCTTGCAAAGATTTGGCCAGTTGCTCGCACGGTCCAAATATTTCCATGCTCACAATCAAATAGAACACTGTGCCAAAAGTATGAAGTTTTTTCAAAAAGCCTCTTATCGAAGACTTTGTTTCTGCCGACACAGAATCATCTTCGTCTAGAATTTTTCCAAGAGTTTCTCGTGCAATAGGAACTGTTGTTTATATCGTACCAATGATTTTATTCGCACGCTCCATCTTGTAGGCCAGAGAGGAAGAAGCTTTTTTCTAGGTTTCGGTATGTCCTCTTTCATCGCAGGGTGGGCTGACAATGTTAAAGTATTGTATCTTTTTGCTGAACGTAAAATTATGTTCGAGGAGTCTCTTACCAAACATAAAAGGTCACATATTCCTCGATTTATTTTCGCCACCTCCTGAAGACCTCTTTCAGCAGAATGATTGGCACAGTGGTTGAATAAAGATCTTGGCTGCTCATCACGTAACAACTTTTGGACGCCTTTGTTTTTTCCAGACTTGTTTCGACCTCCATCAAAACATTTTGCGCAAAGTTTGGCCAATGGAATATTCAGTCTCAAAAGTACATCTTTCATAACAGATGTTAAAGTTCCGCCAGTGGTATCTTCTTGGTTATATAACCCGAGGAAAATTTCTCGTTTTTCTAAAGTCTCAGGTGTCACACAAAGGGTGCATTATTTTTCTAACGTTTCCGCACGCAAAAGAATTCGTTCGAAGAAAACAAAACAAAAAAGAAAAAAAAAAAAACAAATCGAAAGAAAAACATTTCTCATTGTGCTTTGTTACAGTCAGTACAAAAATACGTCTTACTTTGTTTACCTTTTTTCGCGCTACTGCAACCATCATCACTTTTTTCAGATTCCAGGGCCCTTTTCGATGAACATGCACCAAAAAATCATGTTATGTTTTTTGGGCCATTAAAAAAGAATTTCTTACTGACTCGAAAACGAAATAACTGGATCAAAAGCTGTAGACATTTCAGGGTAGAAGCAGTTGGGAAATACGTAAATACCACAAACTTGATTGTACGTTTCTTATGATATTGTGATCGGACCCAGCGACATCTGAACTTATGTCATTAAATAATGTCGGTGGAATTCGAAAGTTTTTTCTCACGATCAGAAAGCTGTAAGTCATATATTTTTTTCAAATAAAAATTATTTTGTCACTTATGTTGGCGATGTCAGAATTTTTTCCATTCTGGGGCTTTAAATCAATCAAAATATTTAAAAAAATTTTTCGTCAAGTGTGAAGCGAATCGGACATGATTAACACGTGCCACAAAACGGCTGTAGTTTTGAATAGGATTCACATGTAGTTTTTCATACATTTTATTCAAAAATTCATCACTTGTGCAAAACTTATGATAAATGTTTGAAACTTAGCATAGTTCGAGTGTATGATATTAGATTCAAGACCAAATTTTACTAGATTTTTCTATCGCATTTTTCTATGTTGTACAAGCACCAAAAGTACATTTTTGCCTTTTTTCGGTGCTTGTAAAACATAGAAAACTGCGACGGAAAAATCTAGAAAAATTTGGCCTTGAATCTAACATTGTACACTCGAACTATGCCAAGTTGCAAACATTTATCATAAGTTTTGCACAAGTGATGAATTTTTGAACAAAATGTATGAAAAACTACATGTGAATCCTGTTCAAAATTTCAGCCGTTTTGTGGCACGTGTTAATCATGTCCGATTCGCTTCACACTTAACAAAAAATTTTTTTTTAAAACATCGCGAAAATAAGTGACACCGTAATGAGTATTCAATTTCTTATAAGGTGATCTTTAAAATATAAAAACTTTATAACACTTTAAATATTTCAACGATTGTCAATGTGCGTTGAAAATGCAAAAAATTTGTAAAAATTACGCGAATGTTGAAGAAATTTGCAGAAGGTGAAAATATTTTAAAATTCCGAGAAAAATTCCATGAATCTTTAATGAAAATCTTAAATATTATGGGAACTTTCAGAATAAATTTCAAAAACATTTCATTGTACAGAGATGGTCGATATTGTTTAAAAATTCAATGATAATTTAGAAATTTCATGAAATTCTGTGAAATAACGGAAATCGTTATATTCCTAAAATTTTAGAAGTGAACATTTTTTTTCTGTACGCCAATCATCAAAATTTTTGAAATTTTAATACAGATTCAAGAAATTTTGGAAAGTAGAGTAAATTGAGGAACTTTGAAAATATCAAGGATTGTCAATGATTCTTGAAAATGCATAACTTTGTAAAATTTAAGGGAATGTTGAGGAAATTTCTAGATTGTGGACATTTTAGAAAATTTCATAAACTAAAGGGAATCCAAAAATATTAAAGGAACTTCTACAATTTTCAAAAATATTTTATTTTACAGAGATCATTGGCGATTTTTGAAACCTCAATTTTTTGTGTCAAATCATGGAGACAATATTCTTTAGAATTTCTGTGATAAGAGCATATATATTTTTTGCACGCAGATGATGACTTTCGAAATTTCAAAGCAAGTAAAAAAAATCATCAATAACTCTAGAAATTCCGAAAATTTGTAGAATTTCAGGGTACGTAGATGAAGTTCGTAGATAGCAGAAAACTTTGTGCTAATAAATAAACTGTCGAACGATGAAGGAACTTGAAAATTTTCAAAATTATTTTATCCTGACAAGATAGTCAATATTTTTTTAAAATTCAATAAAAATCCAGAAATTTCTTACGTAATACAATGTCGAAAATCTGCTTTTACAGAAAAAAAGACTCAGTTACTGATAAATTCTACTGTTTTTTTTCAAATGAACCAAACTCTATGTTATTTATATATAAAGATCTAGAAACAACTGAAAATTTATTGAAGAAAATAAATTATTGACGTGAGTTTAAATCTGTAAAAAACTTTCTCTTCGCTATCGAGGATTCTGGCAAAGTAGCGCGATCGCTAGTACTTTTTTTCTCCCATAAAATGTGACGGTCCATTGATGAGAAAAAGTATGTTCGGGTTTCAATTAGTTAATTAGTTGGAGAAAGAAAAATGAAACTCTTCGGAGCCGCACTCGAGCTCGACCTGACAGGCCACTGGTTTGAATAAGCTCCAATAGGTATTCACTCCAAGCGGGCTTCCGGAAAGCTGCAAACAACATCGTTAGTCTGGATTCCGCAAAGTCTTAATGTCAATTTGCTCCTAGTTTCTTTTGACTAAATTAGATTACTTTTTAGTTCGTTACGTTCCAACGAGTATCAAGTTTTTCTTTATGAAAAAGGGTATTGCAAATTATACGTTCTTGTCAATATTGTGATACGTTGAATGCGTGGATTTCCGACAATTTTGACCCAGTTTTTAATTTTTGTCATATTTAGCGTGATTTTTCATAATAAATACTTTTACCATCTATAATTTTTACAAGAATAAATAATTAATTTTATCCAATTTTAAAGAAGGTGTGACGAGCGAACCCAAAACAGATAGACAAACCAACGTTGAAATCCAATTATAGAAAACTCCCGAATTGGGTCCACTTTCACAGACTAGGACCGTTGTAGGAGGCTCTGCCCTACACGACCCTAGGTTCCCCATATATTTGTGGACCAGAGGAAAAGAAATGTATCGAGGGTTTATCAATGAAACTCAGGAAAATGTTTAAAATGCCAACATATTATATTGCATCGAAGTTTCCAATTATTTACCATTACACATTACAATATCTCAATAGATCGATTCACAATGCTTTCTTTGATTTCCAATAATTATTTACATAATAACATAACTGATGGCTCTGACAATGCTTGTTGAAACAATTATTTCGAACTTTATCTAATACCGAATCTTAAACACTCCCAAACCTTTATGTGATGCGCCAACTCTCCAGGGTCACGCTATTTTAATTTAACTGTTCGTAGTATTTTTATTCACAATTAAAAATGATTTATTAGAACCTTATCTATCATACTTTTACAAAACAATCGATCAGAAAAATGTTGAAATGTGACTTAACTTGGAACTTGGAAGAATACTACTGTGAGTGCCGAATTTTGAATAAAGAGCTGGCTTTATATACCCTGAAAATGAGTATCGCGTACTGATAACATGAAGGGAAATACGCGCAGGACGTCACGTATTTCGTCATCTACAATTTTGCGATTATTGCTGCAAATATCCAAATCACTTTCCTGTTGTTCGAAAAGTAAAATGAGTAATCGATTGAGTTATGAAGACTGATAACAAGAAATACATGGGAGCAGTGGCGCATTTCGCAATTCGTGATTGAAACATCATTTTAGAAAAGATATCATTAGTTAATAGCGAAATGATAAAATACATAGCTCTCATTATTTGGTTCGTGCACCGGACGTGTCATTATGATATAGAATAATTGCTACATTAGGTTTCATGATTCAGACGTCGATTATGAAACTTTTGATATTCGAATGAAAATTTAGTTTTTACATGAAATTTTGAAATATTGATACATGCTTTTATTTTATACAGGAAAAAGAAGAGTGGGCAGTTGCCCGCTCTTGACAAAGGGTTTGAACCCCCAAAACCATCTCTTGAGTAGCACAAGTAATTAGTAAACAATTCGTTACAAACATCTACAAATGAATTTTCCGTGAAATAAATGAAGGGAATATAAAGTGCAGGCAGATTACTAGCCTAGTAAATTTAAAAGACTCCATTACGTCCGAGCGACATTTAGCGTTGTGACATTTCACTGTTGCGCCCCAGGGTCTCATCTTATGCCGTGACACTCTGCTTCGCAAAGTTTTCCTGCGCTTTAAAAGAACTCAATTACCGTCATATTCCGTGTCTACGTATACGTTTTCCGTCTTTGGCTTTCCCATTCGCTCTTGTGCTAATTGCAGGTTTGGTACTTCATTAAAGAAACTCCCAAACACTTTATTTTCACGAAAATTCGAAAAATAACAACGTATTTCTTGAATTTTGAAACCCAAGAGCAAGAAAATGAAGCAGAATGATTTTTTTTATAAGTATGATTTTCAATAAATGATTTTTTATTATTGTTTTTTTATTTATTTTTTATTTTTATTGTTATTCATTGTTTTTATTCATAATTTTTTTTTTTTTTATTATATTTTTTATTTTTTTGAATCGTTTACTGTGATGATTATTTATTATTATTATTGATTATTTTTATTTCTTATTAAATTTAATTTTTACTGTATTGTTTTTAATTGTACTTTTTATTTTTATTTATTATTCATTGTTATTATTATTCATTATTTTTGTTTAATATCATATGATTTTTCATTATATTTTTTATTTTTATTGATTTACTTATTTTCAAAATTTTTTACAATCATTCATTCATTTAGGTACGATTATGATTATTATTATTATTTTTTTACTATATAGTTTTATAATTTATAAGTGTAATTTTTTCTTTATATTTAATAACTATTTATTGTTTTATTATTATGTCTTATCATTTATTATTCATTATTCATTGTCATTATTTAGGGTTACCAAACGTCCTTGTTTTCGGGGACATGTCCTGGATTTTGACGATTTTGGGGCGCGTCCTTGGTTTTGCCTCAAACGTCCTAGTTTTTCAAAAATCTAGTGATATTGATGCATTTTTCTGATTTTGCAACTGCGCAGGGAGTTTTTCCCTGACTTTATTCCAAGACCCCAGGTTTAGAAACTTTTACGATATTTCCGTTGGTATACATGTATATTTGTACTAATGGGATGTAACGGGGATTTTTATTGGCTGAAGGACAATGTTTATCCATAATGGGACATAAACTACATCAATGGTGTGAATAATTCATGTAAACAGTGAACTTAGGCTTAAAAGTTGATAGTGAACACATCTTTATGCTGCGTTTATACTCATTTATTCTGTATTTTCGAATGTTTTCCACGATCTGGATTAAACAAGGAAGAGCATGAAAATGACTGAAAATTTCCAGAAAGGATCAAAAATTGTTGTGTAGCCCGTAAATATAAATTTTTGATTATTAAGTTATGTTTGAGAAATCTGAAATTTGTATTTAATTACTTCTTTTTTCAGATTCGCTGCATTAATTGTTTTCCTTGCAACCCTAAACTCACAAAAAGAAAAACGATGCCTAAACGTCAATGCACTTCTACACCAGATCTTCAAAAGAAATACACAATCTTTACGGCGAGTGAGAAAGCAACAGTAGCAATATATGTAATGTATGCGACTGCAAGATTTCGATTGCTAATGCTGGTTGGTATTTGTGCTGCTTAGCTCTCTTGTACATGCTATTTTAAACCCTCAGGGTCAAAGGATTTCTGTGAATAATAAGTAGAAAAAATAAATACACAATAAATACATTTTTTCATTCGGAAGTTCTGAAATTAAAAATATATCAAGCAGTCGTTGAATGTTTTACTATTACAGACTATTTACATTTGCATGTAGGAAACATTTTGTCTTGCATCTCATTTCAATTTTTTCGACTTCTTATTTTCAAATAAATATATTTATAATTATTCATTAATGTCGATTTTGAAATTTTTCAAGTCCTGTCAATAATGTAACCTTTTACTTTGGAAAATCCTATTTCAATTGAATCTGATTTTAAAATGTTTGAAATGATGTGAAATGATTTTTGAAATGATGTAAAAAAATATTACAAATAATTGTTATTTATTCATTTCGAGAAACAATGTAATATTTTAATATTGGCAATTTATTATTGATAATATAATGAAAATCTGATCAAATTTGTTATTATAATTATTAAAACGAATTCTTTTATTTATAATCAATAAATTATTAAAATTCTAAATATTGAATAAATCAACAAGTTGATTTGATATGAGGTAAATTTTAATGAAAAATAAGTGATTTATTGACTTTAGTTTTGAACATTCAATCGA
The DNA here is from genome assembly GCA_028476575.1 of Platygaster robiniae. NCBI lineage: Eukaryota > Metazoa > Arthropoda > Insecta > Hymenoptera > Platygastridae > Platygaster > Platygaster robiniae. The sequence goes on from CM052027.1 coordinate 1,397,595, forward strand.
TTGTAGTTTCAAATGAATATATGTAATTTGCATTGGAGTGACTTTCTAGATTTAGAAGAAAACTACTATTTTCTATGCACCGAGCTTCACTTTTACTCGCACATCAAACTTCAATATTGATAAAACTTTTTTTCATTTGCATTTGCATATCTCTGCATCTACCCGTCATTTTCAAAATACATTTTATGTTATAGGTCAAAAGGCACTCACAGATCATTTGGATTCGGTGAAACACAAGTCAAACATTCATAAGGCGTCGACTTCTCTATTACTCAATAAGTTCTTGGTGAAGAAAAATACTCCTCTCGAAACCAATCACTGAAACCATAGATATATAGATTACAATGTTACAGAGCCGCCACAGCAGATTGCTCGGAACTAAAACTTTGTGAACAGAATCCAGGGTTGCCAGGACCGAAGATTGGAAAGTCGCCACTCGGGGAGCTAAAAATCGCCAAAGTCGCCACCTACATTCTAATAAATCGCCACATTGGCGCCAATATTCAAAAGTGAAGCGATGCAATTTAAAATTGAATTTTTTACTTGATAGATGCATTTTATGACCAAGTATGACTTATGACAATTAATTGGGAAGTTCATACTACCTACGAGGACTAAGATTGTTTCAAGTTTTTTACATGATAACATCTAAGTCATACTTTTTTGTACACCAATTGCAATTCTTATATGTTAATATTTGGCAATGACTTTACTTATTATTCTATGACAATATTTTTAACCATAGAAAAGTAATTACCCACATAATAAGAAGAGACTTTATTTATGAACATATCAACTTAAAAACTTTGTGACTATGGTAAACTACAGTTACAAAAAAGACTCTTATTAAAAACTTTGTGACTGACGAGCACCGTGTCAGGAAAAAAAGCGACTTTTTTCGGAACATTATATAAAATCGCCGAAATTACCACGCGAATACGAAAAATCGCCAAACAAGTCGCCAAGCTCAAAATTTTGTCGCCAAGGCTCATGAAAAAATCGCCAGTTTGGCGACAAATCGCACATACTGGCAACCCTGACAGAATCTGCGAAGTTGAAGCACACTGATGGCGTTCTCTCTCCTCATTCTATTGATATGATCAAGCTAGAGCCAGTAACGTTCGGTTCATAAGACTTGGGACCGATGGAAGCAACCACGACAACATTAAACTTTTTCCGATCACTATTCAGTACCTCGATGCCAAAAAAGGGCTTCGAATCATATTGTTACATTTTCACAATCTCGATAATGAAAAATCAGATACAATTGCATTGTGCATTCAAAAAGTTTTGGAAACGCACGGACTCAAAGAAAAACTTACTGCTTTCGTTGCCGACAACGCAAATACGAATTTCGGAGGCGTGAAACAGGGGGGGGGGGGGAACAACGTTTTTCATACTTTAAAACAAAGTATCAATTCCAACTTGATTGGTGTCGGTTGTTCTGCACATATTATACATGATTCGATTCACCACGGGCTGGACAGATTCGGATTGTTTGATGTTGATTGTCTGGTTTTGAACTTTTTGAATATTTCTCTATTGATACAGTTAGAACAACGGAATTAAAATCGTTTTGCATATTTGTTGAATCTAATGACCGTGATTTATTACTTCACTGCAAAACGCGTTGGCTTTCCCTCTTCCCAGCAGTTGAGCGAATTTTACTGTTGTTTAAAGCATTGAAATCTTATTTTCTGTCACAACCAAAACCACCAGTAAGAATCGAAAATTTTTTCAATCACGATCTCAGTGAATGTTTTTTATTATTCGTTCATAGTCTCATGGCTTTATTCCATCCAAAAATGGCATTACTGGAAAAAAAGATAACAGCATTTTGGAAATGCAAACGATTTTTGAAGTAATTTTCGAAAAGATGCAAGAACGCAGCGAATCGAATTTTGTTCCTTTGGCAGTTCAGTCAGTTTTGAAGAATTTGAGAAAAGATGGAAAGGATCAGATCTGTGACGATTTTTTGGCAAGAGTGCAAATAGTATACCATGAAACTTTGGACAGAGAGCTTTTCTGAATTCAAAATTTTTTCATGGTTATATTTCAAAAAAAATCAAGATCTGCAGTACAAAGATGTCGAAACATGTGCCGTTTATTTGCTGGAAAAAAACATTGAAATTAATGATTCAAAGCTACATGATCAAATCGTGAATTTGAAAAAATTTTTAGCATCACAGGCTGACAATGATGAATCTTTTAGTGAATGCTCAGGCGCTCGAATTTGTACTTTTTTTGCGTCGAATATTGACCTCGAAAGTTATTCCGAACTGCTCAAGATTGCAGAATTCTTTTATGCGATCCCATGTCACAATGCGAATTGTGAACGAGTATTTTCCCTCATGAATTCGCAATGGACCAAAGAAAGGAATCGCTTAACTGTAGAAAACATGCAACACATTATTACTGTGAAGTTCAATTTTTCCGATTTAAATTGTGTTCAACTTCAGCAATTCTTGAGGCAACCGGAAAATTCGAACCTTGTTCAAAAAATAAGTAATTCAGAAAAATACAGCTTTCTGACAAAAAGGAAAGAAGCAGGAACGTTAAAGTTTTTCGGTTAGCTAAAAACTTTGTTGTTTCCACATTTCTTAGGATTTGGAAATGTCTTTTAGAGAGTTCTGATATTTTATTCATATATACTTGTGTAATAAACTATACGAAAAATAAAACATTGTACTGTTGCTAAATACGTTTTTTTCTTGTCATAAAACCTTTCTTATCTACTTTTACCTCGTTAAACAAGTTGGTTGAATATTCTATTGTTCTTCTAATTACCGCACGCATGGACATTTAAAGTGTGGGTAATGTTGGTTCAAAATATTTCTGTGTGGAGAGGGGGGGGGGGGGGGGTTGTGAAAGATGTTTCCTTGTTTGTCCTTGTTTTGCCTTCGGGAGATTTGGCAAGCCTATATTATTATTATTTCGATTATATTGGTTTCACTGGGTTGAAATATTAATTAGAAGAGTTCCTTTTCGATGTTCCCAGTCAAAAAAAGAATAAATTTGACTGGGAACATCGAAAAGGAACTCTTCTAATTATTATTATTATTATTTTTATTTCTTATGCAATTTGATTTTTACTATATTGTTTTCAATTATACTTTTTATTTCTATTCATTATTCATTGTTATTATTATTTGTAATTTTTTTTTTTTTATATGATTTTCTATCATTTTTTTTAATTTTATTGAATAACTTATTTTCAAAATTTTTTATTATCATTGATTCATTAAGGCACTATTTTTATTATTATTATTTTTTTTACTATATAATTTAATGATTAATTAGTTAAATTTTTTTTTATATTCATTTACTATTTATTGTTTTATTATTATTTTCTATCATTTATTATTCATTGTTATTTTTTTCCATTAATTTATTTATTGCAGTATGATTTTCAATTATGCATTTTTTATTTTTATTGATTATTTATTGTCATTATTTATTATTTTTTTTTTATATTTTTGTTTAATTATTTATTGAAAAAATTTTTCATTATCATTCATTCATGTAGGTACTATTGCTATTAATCATTTTTTTTTCATTGTATAATTCAATGATTCATAAATTTAATTTTTATTTTTTCAATATTTATTAACTATTTATTGTTTTATCGTTATTTGTTATTATTCTTACTTATTATCATTATTTTTCAAATAATTTATTTTCTGCACTATGATTTTCAATTATGTATTTTTCGTTTTTATTGCTTATTTATTGTTATTGCTATCTATTATTACTAATTCATTTATAATTTTAATTTTTTATTATATTTTTCTTTTACTACATAATTTTATGATTTTTAATTTTTTTTTCATAATATGATTTTAGATTGTATGTGTTTCTTATTTCTTCTTTATTGTTATTATAGTTACTCACTATCTATCATTTTTTTTTATTATATAATTTCCTACTATTTTTTTTCCTTTTTAAATAATCATTTATTGTCACTATTATCTATTAATAATAATAATACATATATCGTTATGTATTCATTTGTTATTTTTATTTATTATGTTCTTTTTTTATTATTTTTAATTTTATTCTATGTTTTTTTATTACATGATTTTATTCAAGCTTAGATTTTAAAAATATAATTCTGATTTTCTTACTTTCTTCATTAGATGAAGACCTTAATTGAATCATTGATTAAATGAAGTGGAAAAGAATTAATATTTAAACGAATTCCGATAGTGTTTAATCCGCGATTTCCCCGGGTTCGACCCCGTACATTATCCAATAATCCAGGTGCTTAGGGAGGGCACTCAACACAACGATGCTTCCGTGTACTGAATCCAGCACTCGATATTTCGAGCGCTACCCGCAATAGTGACACGTCATAAATTCGCATCTGTATCTATTCTCCAACTTTTTTCATGTATGTGTAGGATTAAAAAAGATTTGCCCTTTGAATTGTGTAGATAGTAGATTGAGTCAATAATTTTCATGAAAATCGATTTCTTTTTTTTAGTAGGTGTGACGAGCGAACCCAAAACAGATAGACAAACCAACGTTGAAATCCAATTATAGAAAACTCCCGAATTGGGTCCACTTTCACAGACTAGGACCGTTGTAGGAGGCTCTGCCCTACACGACCCTAGGTTCCCCATATATTTGTGGACCAGAGGAAAAGAAATGTATCGAGGGTTTATCAATGAAACTCAGGAAAATGTTTAAAATGCCAACATATTATATTGCATCGAAGTTTCCAATTATTTACCATTACACATTACAATATCTCAATAGATCGATTCACAATGCTTTCTTTGATTTCCAATAATTATTTACATAATAACATAACTGATGGCTCTGACAATGCTTGTTGAAACAATTATTTCGAACTTTATCTAATACCGAATCTTAAACACTCCCAAACCTTTATGTGATGCGCCAACTCTCCAGGGTCACGCTATTTTAATTTAACTGTTCGTAGTATTTTTATTCACAATTAAAAATGATTTATTAGAACCTTATCTATCATACTTTTACAAAACAATCGATCAGAAAAATGTTGAAATGTGACTTAACTTGGAACTTGGAAGAATACTACTGTGAGTGCCGAATTTTGAATAAAGAGCTGGCTTTATATACCCTGAAAATGAGTATCGCGTACTGATAACATGAAGGGAAATACGCGCAGGACGTCACGTATTTCGTCATCTACAATTTTGCGATTATTGCTGCAAATATCTAAATCACTTTCCTGTTGTTCGAAAAGTAAAATGAGTAATCGATTGAGTTATGAAGACTGATAACAAGAAATACATGGGAGCAGTGGCGCATTTCGCAATTCGTGATTGAAACATCATTTTAGAAAAGATATCATTAGTTAATAGCGAAATGATAAAATACATAGCTCTCATTATTTGGTTCGTGCACCGGACGTGTCATTATGATATAGAATAATTGCTACATTAGGTTTCATGATTCAGACGTCGAGTATGAAACTTTTGATATTCGAATGAAAATTTAGTTTTTACATGAAATTTTGAAATATTGATACATGCTTTTATTTTATACAGGAAAAAGAAGAGTGGGCAGTTGCCCGCTCTTGACAGTAGGTAACAAACTATTGTTTTTAACCAAAAATTTGTTATGTCCGTAAATAATAACATAAATTTTCACCGTTTTTTTTATAGAAATGTTTATATGAGTGAAACATAGCCCGCGCGCCCTCCCCTCTTGTCCCCTTTCTCCTGCACTCGTCCGAGTTACATCATCTGTCCCGAAAATCTTATTTCACTCCCAAGTGACTCCCAGCCAACTTTTTTCCACAACGCGCCATAGAAAGCTTCCGCTTCAAAAATTAGTTGAATTAATAACACTGTGCGACAAAAAAAAATTTTTTTTTTGCTATAGATCTAAAAGCATAAAATCGATTCCTAATGACCCCATAAACAAGTCTGCAAGAGCTTTTCGCGAAGTCAGCGCAAGTTTCCGAGAAATTATTTATGCAAAATTTCAAAAACATTACTTTGTAATTCTTACGATTATGGCTCGATTTTTACCGTATAAAAGCGCATGTCTATGTATTTGAGGTCGAAAATTCTATTTTCAACGTTTTTATGATAAAAATAGAATTTTCGACCTCAAATACATAGACATGCGCTTTTATACGGTAAAAATCGAGCCATAATCGTAAGAATTACAAAGTTATATTTTCGAAATTTTGCATAAATAATTTCTCGGAAACTTGCGCTAACTTCGAGAAAAGCTCTTGCAGACTTGTTTATGGGGTCATTAGGAATCGATTTTATGCATTTAGATCTATAGCAAAAAAAAATTTTTTTTGTCGCCCAGTGTTATACAAGCAGCTTGGAACCTTCGAATTAACCTATAAATTTTTCCAAATCTGGAAAATTTCTTGTTCTTTATTTACACTGAGAAAAAAAATGCTGGAACGGAAACGATGGATTGTTTTGATTTTTTTCGTTTCGGCCGTTACAGATTGTCATTATAAAGTGCAAACTGGAGAGTCTTTATCGACCCATTATGGAGGTTCGAGTTTTGGGTTTTTTCAAGTCACTCCCTGTAAGGAAGATATGTGATTGATAAGTTATTTTTTGTATAGAAAAAAATATTCGTCGACTGAAGGATTTTCATCGAAACGCTTAACGCCTAACTTTTCTTCTTCAATTTTCAAGACGAGAAGAAAATGAAAATATTCTGCTTATTCATTTCATATCCATTGTTTGAAATCAGGAACCAAAAAAAGTAAAAGTTAATGGGTGATGACTCCCCTGAAATACCTGAGACGGTTTAGACAATCTAGACAGTCATTAAAATCATTAAAATTTGCATGAAAGACACTTAAAAATATATTTATGCGAAAAAATATGATAATGCATTTAACCTACAAAACTTACCAATATTTTCTGAATTCATACAAATTCTTTATAACTTACAGAGTTATTGGCTGTTTTTTTCATTTTTTTATAAGTTTCTAAATTGCAAAGGCAATGAAATACATTTTACATGAAAAATTCCAATTTTCACAAAAATTTCTCCAATTCATTGAGGTTTGGCGTAATTTTTCCGAACTCGTATAATTTTTCTAGATTTTTTTAAAAATTATGAATATATTTCATGCACATATATATTTCGAAAGAGTATATAATAAATGAATCCAATCTACAAAGTTTATGAATATTTTCCTACTTTTTGAAAATTCCTCTTACCATTTTTCAAATTTTACAGATTTTCATTAAAAAGGAAAACATTATTTTGCAAATTTCAAAGAAATACGGTTTTTAAACATGGTCTACAAAATTTTATAGACATTATCTGGAATTCTACATATTTTTCTAATGCCGTTGAATTATTAAAAATTTTTGAAACTTTTAATTTTTTTTTCATTTTTTCGCATCAGAAAAATTTAAAACATACTACAAAATAAAACTTTCCAAATTTGTTTAAAATTTGTGTAAATTTTTAAAATTTTTCGAATGCAATTCTGAATACTTTCGAGTTTTTCAAATTTTCAATGAAGAATAGAAAAAAAAGAATGGATTGATAAATAATCTATGAAATTTTCAAAATTTCAAACAGGATTTTTGGATTTTTCTAAATTAAATTCTTTTTCATTACTAATTATTTTAAAAAATTCATCATTGAATTTGAAAAATATATTTTTTTCAGTTGTTCCGTCTTCAAAAATAACGAAACTCGACCCGAAAATCTTACTACAGTCCCAAAAAATGTCAAGTTTTTTCAAAATTTTCCCACAAATGTAAATATTGCCAAAACGCGTATGTGGATGAAAAAAGTCTAGACGTCCACGAAATGGAACACAATGGATATTATCCTCACTGGTGTAAATATTGCCAGAAAGGTTTTGCAGATGAAAAAAGTTGCACAGAACATGTAGAAACGCACATGAAAGAGTTTGAACCTTACATTTGTGTATATTGTGGACAAAGACTGAAGGAATATGTTAACGTTTAGATGCATGATCATTACTACAAAGGACTCAATGATTGCTACTGTAGATACTGCGCCAGGATGATGCTATGTGAAGAATCCAAAATTGACCATGAAGGGATTTGCCAAAATGTCAAACGGTTCAAGTGCAGCAAATGCGAAGAAGGATTTTTATTTAAGTTTGAAAAAGAGAACCATGAACGTGCCCATTTGGCAGATAAGCCCAATAAGGGCTGGTCCTCACTGTAATATATTTCGTTAGAAAGTAATTGGATGTAAAATATTTTATACCTTTGATGCAATTTGGATAAGCTTGCATCATTCATTATAATTGAACATAATATACGAGTTGGTAATAATTTCTTCTTCCTCATTTATTCTATAACTTTAGAAATTGTACACTCGTAGTTTAATCGCACAAGCATGCGTCGTATAAGCAAACCAAGCGAAAGAGCGTGTGAATTTTCAGGGAACGAGAACCCCTCACTCCCACCAATGGCCTGTGGCGAGAGGGTGGGAACTCCTTTTCCCCACTTTTCCCTTATTTCGCGCGTCCCGCAACAGCAATGCTATGGCTTTCTTATATTCCGACGCGTTCGACGGTCGAACTGCGACTGACTCTCGCGCATTTTGCTTTGCGCAGCCGTTCGAGAGTGGGAGCCCTTCGCGCACCCCAAGGCAACGGAGGTCACGGTCCCGAGCTGCTTCTACGACTGAGGAGCGAGTGTACTTTTGATATAATTTTTATTATTTTGTATTATTCATTGTTATCAAATGTTTTATGCGATTGAATACAAATTTCCTGTAAAAAACCACTTCCTCATCTATTCTATAACTTTATTAAAAAATATCCCGAGAATATATTCTAGTGATAATAAGAATGTTAGGAATTGTAAGTGTAAAACTCTTGTCTAGAAAAATATTAGAGTCAAGGTATTTATTGATTTTTGAATGGACTGTGTATTATTAATTTTAGAATTTCAAGAAATCTGATAATAAAAATCCATCCCGTCTCATTCACTTTGATGCACGCAATTACGTTTAATATGAATTCAATGAGAGGAATCATTGATTGGGAAATCAAGTAAGTGGGAGTTTATGAGTAATTCTCAAGTTTTTTTTGTATTAGAAATATACTGTTATTACAGAGGAATGGTATTCTTTCGTCACTTGAAAAATGTGAGTTTGTTTTACCCTAGGGAGAAAAGATCCAGTTGACGTCTTTTATCACATCGCTAACGTCTCGTACATATGTGTCACACTGGATTACTGCCTCAGACAGTTTACTTGGTATCACGTGTCACTTCGTTAACGCGGCTCTTGACGATCTTATGGATTTTCGCGAGCGCTCTCTTGAGTTCTCTCTCTTTCGAAGTGGATTCAACCGACGATTTGGTATTCTCGAAACTAATTATTAAAAGAATTATACTTTAAAATGAATTCGATGTTTTTTTACAGCGAATCAAGATTTCTGAATCATAATAAGCTCATAAAAAGATATCAATAGAGCGTACTTCCCAAATTTTCCATAATCTACAAAATTTAATTACATTTTTATTGATTCTCGAACTTTTCGGATTTATTGTATAAATTATGAACGTTTCTTAATATTTTTGAGATTTTGAATAATTCGTATTGTTCAATTTTTGGATGATTTTATCCAAATCTTCAAAATAGTCTGTAAAGTCTACAGAAAAAAATTTAATGATTTATAGATAAATTGCTCTTTTTACTGCATCTTACCAAATTCGCAATATCTACAAAAAAATTTATCGAAAATTTTTGAAATCCTACGAATTTTTCAGCCGGAGTTATCAAATGTTTTTTAATTTCCAATGTTTTCTCCTTTTTAGCAATTTTTCTTGTTTCTATAGAATTACTGGAATTTTTCGAATTTTTCCTGCTTCACAATACGACAAAAAATTGACCGTTATTTTAGAAATTTTTGAAACGCTACTGAATTGCTGTAGTTTTCTGAAATATTACATTTTTTCGCACAATCTATAAAATATATAAAAAAACCGTGAACTTCTACATTTTTTTCAAACTCTTAAATATTTTTGGCAATCTTTAAAATTTGAAATGTAAATTTATGTTTAGAAATTTTTAAAATTACTATTACTATTTGAAATTATCAAAATAGTTGACGATCTTCGTACGAAACAATATATCTCGATTTTTTTAAAGATATGTAGAGTTTTTATATAGTTCTAAAAGATGTCGAATATTGGTAACCTAAGTGTCTTTAATTCATTACATGCTCTAAGATTTGTCAATATTTCCTGAAATCTTGAAAATATATTTAATTTGTCAGATTCTTATTAGGTAATTCATATTTTCGATGTATATCAATTTTCCGAAATTTTCAAACCCTATTAATTATTATTAAAACTCATACGATTATTGCCGATTTATTGTTAAGTTGAAAGTAAAAAATTTTATAATAAATATAAACATAAATACTCACGTAATTGCTTTTATAATAATAATAATAATAATAATAATAATAATAATAATAATAATAATAATAATGATGATGATGATGATGATGATGATGATGATGATAATAATAATAATAACAATAACAATAACAATAATAATAATAATAATAATAATAATAATAATAATAATAATAACAATAATAATAATAATAATAATGACAATACAAATTATTATTATTATTTATAGTTTATCACATTTTATTACATATTTTGATTTACGAAGGTTCAGAGTATTTCAATTGTTTCTGTAATTTTACGAAATGATCCAAGTTTTGCCCCTTTAAAAAATATAATTACATTCGAAGGAATTCGAGAAACATTTCGAATAGGGCTCAATTATAATAACCATCTTTGACATTTTAAATATTTTTTACTTTTTCCAAGTTTTTATAATCTTTAGATTGTAGCAAAAATTTATTTCAATATTGGCAATCTCCGTTCGACAAAATATGTTTTTTTTTCTATCACTTTTTTTTATATAAAGACCTTCATACAATGTCTTGATTTCATTACTGAATTGATGATATTATGTACAATTTATTTAAATCTATTAATTATTCAAATTTTTTTAATAAAAAGATAATTAAAATTCAACCGTTTTTTTTTGATTTAACGGAATTTTTATAATTTTCCAAAATCATTGCACTCTATCAATATTCGCTAAAATTATGCGAATTTTCCGGTTCTTCTACAATTATCGACAATTCATTGTGTTTTCTATGTTTTTCAATTTCCCATGATTTCCCGAATTCTCGATTTTCTATAGAAATTTCTGAAATCAACGACGATCTCCGTAAGATATACGATACGTGTCATTATTCATACTATATAAATCATACTATTTAATCATCATTTTCTCAAATTCTATGAATTTCTCGAATTTCCTCGATTGAACCTCATATATATGAGATCCCATGAATTCATCTTAACAGAAGAAAAACAAAATAATTTTTTTTTTAAACTCAAAGCCTTTTTGTGTAATAACGTCACAAGATATTTTATGAATTTTTTCAGATAAAAATTTTCGTAATTAAGGTCGCAATTACAAAAATATCATTCTAAAAAAATTTCTCAAATACCTTGTTACATTGATAAATAAATAGGCAATAAGTTTTTTAAAAAAATATCGTATTGACTTTCCAAAAAAAAAAAACAAATCGTGAAAACGCATTTTCCTCGAGAACAAGTGTATATAACCCCTCGAATTCAAAATTGTCATCATTCACTAGAAATCAATATTTGGAAAAAAAAAACAAATATCTATTTTATTAATATTGATGAAAATAAAAGCTCCTTCACGTCCATTTCCCAATGACTCTCCATAAAAATCAGCCTTATATTTCAGTCTGCAAAGACAAGGCCAGTCTAAAGTGCTTGATGCTCTAAATTACGACTTTCGCAAGCCCAGTATAATCTGCAGCCTCTTTGCTTTTCACCGAATCCTGAAAATGTACCCCGCCAAACGAGAAACTGATTTCATAAGGAAAAATGAAGCCCCTTTGAGTAGTGAAGTCACCGCTATGGTCAGACGAAGAAACTCGTGGGATCAAAACAGCCAGAGCTCTGGAAAATTCAGATTGACTAGGGAAATGAATGTGAAAATTTCGTTCAACAGATATGACCATGCCATACTTTGTAGTGCAACTTTTGTAATAAATATTTCTTCATTGAAAAATTTGAACCTAATTAAAAAAAGAATCGCTTAATTGAGTTGGTTTTTTATCTTCCGGACCAAGTATGAACAAAACCCGAAGTTTTTTTGTGGTCTGGCCAACAATCTCCGGGAACGGGGCAATATCATAAAGTGGTGCAAATGTTGGTCACATAAACAAAGCTCTATGTCCCATTGCGTCGTCGTAAGGTTGCCGCACACTTCCAATTAGTTCGCGCAGATGCGGTGAATTAAAGCCGCGGTTTCCACCTAAAACGGCGTGCACTGGATCGCAAAATTTTCGCAATATCCAAAAACTAGGACGTTATCGAGCAAAAAGCCGAAGTTTTGAAAATTTAATGAAACCGAAGAACTCGAGAATTCTAGAACCCAAAATTTAACAAAGAACCTCCTTTGAAAAAAAAAAACTTCAGAATTTAAAGTTTTCTCACAAAATCAGGAAAATTCTTTTATAACGAAACTTGAAAGAAATAGGATTTTATCCGAACATCAGATAAAAGAATATTGAAGTTTGTGAGAAGATTTTTCAATACGAAATGGTGCTACATAATTTAAAGCTACACCGACTTTATTCCTCTTCTTTACAGTCACGTATTTCATAAACGTCTGCAGAATCACGGGGTTATTTTAAATAATAAATCCTCTTATCACGTTCTTCTCCGGAAGCCCGACTTTAGAGAATCGTTGGACTTTCGTGGCCCGCTAACGAGATAACGGCGAGGCGTGAGCGGGCTCTGCCTTATAACGAAAGAAAAAAAAAATTAAACGTTCATGTCATTGTCATTCTGAAAAAAGTCGATGATTCGTGTTATCCGCGAGTGCTTGCAAAAGATAAGCCTCAAGAAAATATGTACTATAAGACCGACAAGTTAGAAGTTGTTAAGGAGAGAGAAAAAATTTTTATTATATTCAGAAAATATTTTTTCAAATATTTTTCTGAGTCGAAAAGTCCTCTGCCACTTTTTACAAAACTCAAAAACAAGAAAGATATTGGAGCTACAAGATTGCAAAATTAACGCGCTCCTTCGACAAGTGGAGACAGAAACGTCGGAAACAAATTGACCAAAATTTTCTCCGTATTTTTCTGAAGAAAAAAGTCCTATGCAACTTTTTACAAAACTCAAAATCCAAAAAGATATGTAGGTCACAAGTTTTAATAAATCAGATTTCTTAGACTCTTGGCTCGAATATCTTTTTTGATTATGAGTTTTGGAAAAAGCGGCAAAGGACTTTTTCATTTAGAAAAATATGGAGAAAATTGTGCAAGAAAAATTTGAAATTTGGAAAAAACAAATGCAAAAAAACGGACTAATTTTGTAATTTCCAAATATCATTATTTGATAGTAAAAAATAGAAAGATAAACTTTCTGTGATTGTTTGTATTTAAATGAACTTTGTGTAACAATGAAATATTCATTTAATAATAAGTTTTTGAACAATAAGCTGAAGGCTTAATTATTTTTGAGAGTGTCCGGTTTGCCCCGAGATTTTCAAGATATCGAAATATGGAATTTTTTAATTTACATTTTATTGGGATGGAAATAATAAACAGTAACAAACGAATGTATATTCACTTTGTAGCCAAGTGTTACACTTTTAAATATAAACAATATACTTGATGAAAAAATGCATTTTACGTATTGTAAAATGCAAACAAAAAACGCGTCCAAAATGCCCCGGTCTCCCCTATTTTTTTCTTAAGTATCATTTTAATAAAATAATGAAATCAATATTGTCAATATGAACATTATATTATAATATATTGTTTTATTATTGTCAAGTATGGTTTTTAAAGTTCTCTACAAATATCGATAGTATTTTTAAAATTCTAATATAAATTTTCGAATTTCGATACTGCAAAATCTATGATTTGAAATAAATATATTAACCTTTTTGATGAGTATTTTGAAAAGCAGTATTATCAAAAAATTTTTCAATCTGTATAGATTTCAAGTATTTTATAGATCTCTGAAAATTATAGTGCAATTTGTTTAAATGGTATATTCAATTTTTTGGTATTTTTGTGGATTTCCAGTATTATCAGAATTTGTTATATTTTGTAGTATTAGAAAAATTATATTGGATTTTTTAGGTTCTTCACTAATATTTATATAGTACTCTAAAAAATTCCGATATAAATTTTCGAAATTTTTGATACTGTAGAATCTAAAATTTTACATATATTTAATTTTACCATAAATAATTGTAAAAGCAGTAACTTCATGAAATTCAAGTACGTCACTGATTTTCGAAATTCATAGTTTACTTTGTTTTTGTTGAGTATTTGAAAATTTTGTTAAATTTTCAAGTATTTAAATGGATTGTAAGTATTTATAGAATTTTTGATATTTTTAAGTATTATTAAAATTATTTAGGATTTTCCAGGTTTCTTTCAAGTATCTAGTATTTTTTCAAATTCCAATATAAATTCTTGAAATTTGATACATACTGTGGGATTTAAAATTTGAAATATATTCATTTTCAATGAATATTGTTAAAGTAGTATCTTTCATAGATTTCCAGTATTTTACAGATTTCTCAAACTCATAGTTTACTTTGTTTACGTTGAATATTCAAAAGTTTTGTTAGTTTTTTCGCTATTTTTATGAACTTCTAGTATTTACAAAATTTTTTATATTTTGTAATATTTCTAGAATTAAGTGAAATTTTTTAGATTCTTCGCAAGTATCAAGTATCTTTGAAAACTCGAACATAAATTTTCAGAATTGGATGGTTTAGGATAAACATTTTATACTTAAAATTTATTCAACGATTTTTGGGAAAATAATATCCTAATGAAATTTCTGTTTTACAAAAAATACTATTATTGTTTTCTTTCCTGTCATAAATTTCATATTATAAAAAAATCATGAAAGATTGAATGATTTTTTGGTATTTCCGTGGATTCCTATACAAATTTTTAAAACGAAATGTTCTAGAATTAAAATTACTTTCTGAATTCCTTTGGTAGTTGGTGCAGATTTTTAAGTTTCGAGACTTAAAAAAAATTAGCAGCAAGCCTAAAGTCTAATTATCACAATTTTCAAAACTGAGACGGTTTTACCGATAACAGTACTTGACTTTTTCAACAGTTTTCACCATTTTTTCATTTTCAAACATACTTTCGCAATTTTTCAAACTTCCACATTGAGGGCCAATTTAAGACACACATTCTTCAGTTTTACAGCACTAGTGTAAATTATTTGTCGCTTATCCAGTTATTAATTGAAAGATTAAACATACCTTCATTTGCTTCTTTAATATTCTATTTATAATGAAGGCTCATTAATAAAACTTTGTAAAACGAACTTCTATACTGTTCGTACTTTACCTCCATGAAATCACTTCATATGTCATTCACGGCCAAAATAGTACATCCGTTACGATCGCGATATTATATTTGACTTTAATCGAATGTTAGTTAGTCGATGCGACTGGTCAAACGAAAATAACCAATCTATTCTGACGCGGTTCGTAATCAGCGTTGGAGTTCAATACTTCTGCGGAATTATCCAAAAATTCCCTTCGTCCAATGGAGAAACCACAGTTTGAAAGAAACAAAAAAACAACAACATTCTTTTCCGATAGGAAAAAACCTTTCATCTATCGTAAATTATAAGAAATTCGTGAATAAAATATCGTATTGTAAATTCTGGAAATTGTCAAAAGTTAAGAGTCCTCGGCTTCGCCTCGAACCTTCGTTACGTCAAAATAAACATTTCCAAAACTTGCAAGAATATAGTATTTTGTGGTTAAAATAATTTACTACGTATGATAACTCTTTTTCACAAATTCGCTTTCGGACACCGTAAAGTTACTTTACATTCGCCGAGTAACTAAAGGAAGCAAAAAGGCAGCTGAATGAGAACGTACTCCGGTCAAAGTAATAAACTCATTAGAGTTCACTAGTTGCAATTGCAAAACGGTCTGCACCCGTCGTAGACGCGTACGCTGATGCAAAGAGGAAATCGTAGCTAAACCAACGGCTCGGAAACAAGTGTATGGCTTCAAAGGAAGGAAATTTCTTTGGAGTCTCCGTGATGCAGCGCACACATCAACGGTGCATCAGAATGTGAAATCAGCATAAGTACAATTCTTGCATATAATTGACTTAATGCTCTGAGGGCGCTAAGAATTTTTTGTGACTGATTTTTTGGTGATTTTCGGTAAAATTTCATCTCATCTCATCTCATCTCCTTTTCTCATCTCGTTGAATCTAATCTCATCTTCTTATCTAATTCAATCCAACCTAACCTCATCTTATTAAATCTCATCTCATCTTCTCATCTCATCTCACCTCCTTATTTCCATCTGATCTAATCTCATCTAATATCATCTGATCTCATCTGCTCTTCCCATCTCCTTATCTTATCTCATCTAATCTCATCTCCTTATTTCAGCCCATCTAATTTAATCTCATCTTACCTAATTCAATCTTATTTTATCTCATCTAATCTTAGCTCATTTTCTTATCTCATCTTATCTCATCTTATTAAATCTCATCTCATCTCATCTCCTTACTTCCATTTAATCTAATCTCATCTAATATCATCTCATCTTCTTATCTAATCTCATCTAATCTCATCTCCTATATCATCTCATCTAATCTCATCTCATCTCCTCATCTCAACTCATCAAATCTAATCTCATCTCACCTAATTAAATCTTATCTTATCTCCTCTTCTCATCTTATCTCATCTCATCTCCTTATCTCATTTCATAAAATCTAATCTTATTTCATCTTCTTACCTCATCTAATATTATTTCTTCTAATCTGATCTCATCTCATCTTCTGATCTTATCACATCTTATCTCATCTAATTCAATCTAATCTCATCTCATCACATCGCATCTAATCTAATCTAATCCCATCTAAGCTCATCTCATTTTCTCCTCTTATCTATTCTCCTTCTCTCATTTCATAAAATCTAATCTCATCTTACCTAATTCAATCTAATCTGATGTCATCTCATCTCCTTATCTCATCTTATCTCCTTTCAATCTCATTTTCTCATTTCATCTGGTCTTCTCATTTTATCTTATATCCTTCTGTCATCTCATTTAATCTAATCTCATATTCCTATCTAATTTAATCTAATCTTATCTCATCCAATATCATCTTATCTCATCTCATATTCTCATCCCATCTCTTTATCTTATCTTCTCATCTTATCTCTTTATCTCATCTTCTCATCTCCTCTTCTCATCTCATCTCCTCTTCCCATTTGATCTCCTCTTCTCATATCATCTAATCGATACTCATCTCATCTTATCTTCTCATCTCATCTCATATTCTCCTACCATCTCCTTTTTTTAACTCATCTCATCTAATCTCATCTCATCTTATTTTATCTCATCTAATCCAATCTCATCTTTTCATCTTATCCCATCTCCTTCTTTCGTCTAATGTGATCTAATCTCTTCTTCGTGTCTCGTTGAATCTAATATATTCCCTCTGACTTCCTTATTTCATTTCATATCATCTCCTTTTTTCATCCCGTCTCATCTCCTTATTTGATCTATTATAATCTTATCTCATCTCTTCTTCTCATTTCATCTCAGCTCCTTTTCTCATCTCATCTGATCTCATCTCATATTATCATCTAATTTAATCTAATCCTACTTCATCTCATCTTCTTATGTTATCTTCTCATCTCATCTCATCTCCGTATCTCATCCTATCTGATATAATATCATCTTATCTCATCTTCTCATCTAATCTTTTCATCTCATCTTTCCATTTCATCTCTCCATCTCATCTCATTCTATCTCTTTCGCTCATATAATCTTCTTATCTCATCTTATCTCATGTAATCTCATCCGATCATCTCATCTCATCTCATATAATGTAATCTCATCTTCTTATCTCATCTCATCTCCTCGTCCTATGTAATTTAAACTAATCTCATCTTGTTATCGTATTTATTCTAATATCATCTCCTTATCTTATCTCATCCCATCTCATCTTATCTGATTCTCTCATCTCATCTCCTTATTCAATCTTTTTTAATACCATCTCATCTTCTCATCTAATCTTCTCATCTCATCTTATCTCATCTCCTCATATCTCAGCGACCCTTAGATTTGAAATTGAAGGGCCTCTTATTCCAAATTCGAAAGAATGCATACCAAAAACAAAAACTTTGTAAAAAGGAATCCAAATCTTTGGATGTTTAAGGAATTCCAAGACCCAATATGTGTATTTTTGGGAAATTTGTTCTTTGTGCACCCTTGGCTTCGAGGTCTTATTTATCGACGAGTCGTTGATCGCGGCATACATGGCATCGTGAATCGGAGAGTGGAGAAGTTTGCTCGACAGGGCGCAAAAGCCGCCGACGCGTAGGTGAGGTACGCACGAGGCCAAGCTCTTATGCAAAAGACTGCACATATAGGCCACTTCCGCACATGGCTTTTCAACCATCAACTCGTCATTCCGTTGAGCAGGATGAGGTACTCCACATACATGCACGTTACAGAGCAATAATTCTCAAAGACCGTTGTTATCGAACTTGACATTCGCCCTGCATTACTTGAAATTATTATACCATCACAATGAGAACATGATGAATTGGAGCTTAATACTTCAACATCAACAAGAAATAACATATCGTACGCGCAATCAAACGCAGAAGAAAAGTTCTTCAAGAAACCGAGTTTTTTCGGAAGAAAAAGTTTTCCCTTGGTCTCGTACGATTGATAAAAGTGGTGAGACGGCGATCTAACTTACGCTAAAGTTTGATGATCCCGTCAGTACCATACCGAAAGTTTCGGGAGACACATTTATACTGGGTCCACGCTACTGACCGAGCGTATCATGGGTTTCGTGGTAACTTTGTAAGAGTTTTCCAGCAGGATTGGCTCCAACTTCCCACCTACAACGATGACGGTATTTGAATATTACGCGATGGCACTCCGAGACATGGATTTCCTAATCTGTCTGGCGGGTTCGCAAACTTGCGCGAAAGGTGCGACATGTTTTTTTCCTGCGGAAGCGTCCCTTTTATCGTTCTCTGACTTTTTGAAATGAAAAATTGATATCTGTCTACATATATTATCTCATTTAATCTTATGTCATCTCATCTCATGTCATATTAAGTCATCTCATCTCATCTCATCTCATCTCATCTCATCTCATCTCATCTCATCTCATCTAATCTCATCTTATCTCATCTCATCTCATCTCATCTCATCTCATCTCATCTCATCTCATCTCATCTCATCTCATCTCATCTCATCTCATCTTATCTCATATCATCTCATCTTCTCATTAAATCTCCTCTCCTCTTATCTTATCTAATCTTATGTGATATAATTTCATCTTATCTCATCTCATCTCATCTCATCTCATCTCATATCATCTCATCGAATCTTCTGATTTCATCTCATCTCATCTCCTCATCTCATATCATATCATCATTTCATCTCCTCTCATCTAATCTCATCTTATCTAATTTGATATAATTTCATCTTATCTCATCTCATTTCCTCATCTCATTTGATCTCATCTCCTCGTATCATCTCATCTCATCTTCTCATTTCATCTCCTCTCCTCTCCTCTTGTCTAATTTAATTTGATATAATCTCATCTCATCTCATCTCATCTCATCTCATCTCATCTCATCTCATCTCATCTCATCTCATCTCATTTTATCATTTTATCTCCTCTCATCTCATCTTATCTGATCTAATTTGATATAATTGCATCTTATTTTATCTCATCTCATCTGATCTCATCTCCTCATCTCATTTCATCTCATCTCATCTTAATTCATAATAAAATATATTTACTTCGGGATTTCATCATTTTTAATTTTTGACGATATGGTTACATGAGAGCGATTTTTCAATTTTTCACATTTCGTGATGCAAAGGTTACTTCACATTCGAGATCCTGAGTGGCACGTTTTTCATTTTCGTGTATATTTGAATTCTATTTTTGTGATATTCAATATTTCACCGAGGTTTGAATCTTTTGAATTTTAATTTCGGTATTTATACAGTTTGAAGAATTTTCTGATATTATTATAGAATTGTGTATAGCTTTTTATAACCGGATGCTCTAGGAATCAAAGTGCTAGTAAATGAAAATATTTTCATAGGTTTTTGAGGAAATTGAATCATACAGATTTAAGGTTTTACATATATTACTAGAATTTTCCTAGGTATAATATATTGTTTATCAAATTTTGTAGTATTTTCTGGTATTTATATAGGTTTCCAGTATTTATACTAATAGTTCAAAACTTTTTCGAAATTTATGCAAAATTATTTAAACTGTTAACGATTTTGAGCATTTAAATTGATTTTTCAAAAAACAGTATCTTTTATATAGATTTTCAATACTCTTGTTCCATATTAAAAAATTTTTTTACAAATAAATATATGTTTATCCGTGTATATTGTGTAAATTGAATTGGATCTATTTTTATTGTTAACTATGTGAATTTTTTTTCGAATAATTTATAAATATTTATACAGAAATATATAAATATGTATTCTCTTGAGTTTAAAGTTTTCAAAATTTGCCAGATAATTTTATTTACATAGTTTTTATGTATTAAAAGATTCCTTATATTTTTTGTATTTTTCTAGTATATAAAAAACCTCCGACAATTTTTCAATATTTTCATAAATTTTTAATATTTGTGGATTGCTATAGATTTGAAAATTAGACGTTCTAGAATTAAATTTCAATCTATTATTGGCAATTTCGTAGCCTTATGAGAAAATCACGTTTAAATTATATACTCAATGTTTATTATTAGGTTTTTTTTTATTTCAAATTTTTTAAGTATCATAAAAGATTTTGATGCGTTTTCTATAATTTTAATAGATTTGTAAATGTATTGCTATATATGCTTGTAAGAATTTGATGCTCTAGAATTCGAAATTTTATAGATCGTAGGCATTTGTCGAAATTTTTCAAAAAATTTTTCAACTTATAATTCAATTTCTTTTAGAGTTCTTTCAGAGTTTACATCATTCAAAAAAGTTTCTCATACTCATATGGAATTTATACAGATTCATAGAATTTGATGATCTAAGAATCGAAATTTTGTAGATTTTCAGCATTCCGGTAGATTTGAATTTTTCATTATTATTCAGTGGGTTGTAATTAACAATTTTTCAAATGAATATTTTCCACGTAATCTTACGTTTCGATTATTTTTACTTTTTTATTGGATATGTATGACTAGGTTTCATGAATCATTCTCTGTGACATCCACTTTTTTTAATTTATTGACGTACTTTTTATATTTATCCATTCAACAATATTTGGTTCCATTAGAATTTTGGATGGGGTTTCAAATCCTGAACCCCCCCCCCCCCCCCCCCCTCTGCCTGCGCGACTGTATTTAATATTGATTATCTCATTCTTTGATGTCATCTTTATCATTATTTTACTTTATCTTGATAATCTTATCTTTTTTACTGTATCTTAATTACATCATTTTTTATTTCATTTCGATCATCTTATGTTTCTACCAAATGTTGATTATCTTTTCTTGCTATTTTATCTTGATAATCTCATCTTATCTTGGCCATGTCATCTTTTCTTCTCTCATCTCTCTGATCTCGTCCTTCCCTACCTTGATATATATATTTCCCGTCAGAAATCTGACAAAAAAAGCTTCTAGAGTGGAAAGAACCTTCGGAAATTGGGTAAACGAAGGACAAAGCGGATGCAGAAAAATAATGGCAGGCCATGATAGAGGACGGGAGGGCAATGTAACTAATGGGGCGTCAAATCGAAGAATCCGGCGCGAGACAAGCGGAAGTGCTGCCACACGTGACTCGATTAATGTCGAGCCGATGATCACGGCGGAGATGCGGAAAACGAGGTTATTGAAACCGAAGCGTGACTAATCTGTACGTCCTGCGTTCGCTTGACTGAATCATATTTAGATCTCTCCTGTTGAATTCGAGTATCAATGAAGCGGAATCGACCTACAAGGGGTGGGCCTGAGTTGTGGAACGTGGATTCAAACAAAATTTTGTATCTTTCTCTTGTCCTGTTAAACCTTAAGCTGTTCTGGCGCAAACAGAAAGAAATTTTGGAAGGAATTTCCTACCTCCTAAGATTTAAAAAAAAAATCAGTTTGTGTAACGGAAGACACTAAAAAATATGTAAAATGTTTGTTATTTCAAGCCTTTCTTCCCTTTTGCATTCTAATGAAAGGGCGGGTGAAGTGTTAAAAAAAATTAGTTCATTAATTTCCCCCAACGTCAACATAAGAAACGGAAATACCTCCCTTTGGTTGTTTCTCCCTGCCCTTGGCTCGGAATCACCCTTCTCCTGGGACAATAGAACTCTCCGTGCCCATGCTTGACTTAGCACCACCGTCATTCGGTGCAAGCCGTGTAAATCGAATCACTCTCAGCATCAACGTCCCTATATATTTCCCCCTCTCTTTAGGATTCTAATAAGCATGACGCGAAACAGATCGCGACGATAGCAATGACTTTAACACTCACGAGCGAGGGGACTACGCGATTCATTGATTCGTCATGTGCGACGATTAATCACGCTTCGATAGGCAATTGATTGGTCGCGGTGCATAATGACATTCGACACCACTGAATTTTGCGTTTAGGCCGTGTTCTGTTGAAGAAAATTTGAAATTGTATAGATCTCTTACAGAAATTCAAAAATTTATTAAAAATAGCGGTCGGAATCGAAGGAACGATTGTTATTTGATTATTTCTTTATCTTGGAGGTGGCTCTGAAGCAGTTATTCATAAGCCTCAAAATTGAGCGCAAATCGGATGATTAGTTTCGGAGATATCGCGAGTTTAGTTTGTCAAAACGGATTAAAAATTCCGTTGACTAACGCTCGACAGCGCTCCGTTCGTTCACTCATTCCTTCATTCTCTAACTGTCCCGAGCGCTCCCGAGGTTCTGCTTTCCAAGCGTTCAATTGAAAGCGGGACAGATAGAGAATGAAGGAATGAAGGACCGAGTGATCGGACCGAGCGCTGTCAAGGTTCACTCATTCCTTCATTCTCTAACTGTCCCACGCGCAGAGGTCGTTATGCTTTCCATTGCATTTTTCTTCTTGCATCTTTATTTTGTCGGTTGCTTTCACAAACATAAGGTTGCTCGATGTATGCAAGCTTCGCGCTACCAGTTTTTAATATTTATTCGGCTAACAGAAAAAAAGTATTTCCCTTGCAGGAATAACAAAAAACCTGTCGCCTTTTTTACTGATTCTCTTTTCAACTCCTCAATCATCAACTTCTTCAAACTTTGAACACCAAAAACTCTTCAAATAATTTTTTATACCTTCAGCAATCTCGATACTCAATCCGACAAAATCCCTACCAAATAAGAACGTTCGAGAATTCTTCCTAAGCTCGCTCAGGAAGGATAACGTGAAGAACCGAAATTTTCTTCGAGATCAAGCAAGATAAAACCATTCGCGTTCTTCCATGCGCACCGTAATCACTGCTTAGGTCACTCGGGAATGGCTTTGAAATCAGCATTCCCTTCGTCAAAAGAAGATCGTAATAAGGTTGCCCAAGGAACATAGCTCGCGTGATACTTTATACCGTGCTTGCGTGTCGAACTCTGATTTGCTTTGTTGAATCAAGTGTACAGGTGCCGTTACTTTCCCAACGTACAAAATCAAGGAAATGCGATCCTTCGCTCGATTTTACTTCAACCTTCCCTCCAGCCCTGATGATCAAAAAGATTGCGTTATTAAGTCATCAAAAGCACCGGTTCTCAACTTCACTTCGAGTGAAAATCAGCCAAATGCAAAATTTTCCCATTGATCAAAATTCATGTAAAGAATTAGGCACTGACTCACCGGGCGGTCCGCTTTGACAAAATCCTCAAAACCAAATCTATCTTTCAATGAAACCGTCTAAATGAACAAAAATTACGTCAAAACATCATTAACAAACATTTCTGTCACTTTTAAACATTTTTTAACAAAATTTTGAATGACGCTCCCATAATTTAAATGCAAATCTTTCGCACGAGATTGAATCTCAATTTCGATGCTCGAAATCCATACAGTATTTGAATGGTCGATATAATTTGCATGAGGCGTCGTAAATGCTAAGGATAGCACCGGCGGCCTAAACATAATTTCCGTATTGATCAAAGGGGTTTTCACCTCTGTCGAATCATCGAGAGGAAGTTCGCGCTTCCCCAATATCACGCGGATATCCGGCGATATAGAGGATTCTACTTTACCAATCCGGGATTAGTTCACGTCCTTGCACATGCGTTATTCCATACACTAATGCCCCAGTAATGAACATTATTCATCAGTGGCCAATAATATTATCGAGTTCTCTGGCTGGCATTGCACCCAATTTATTCGCTTCATTCGGTACCAATTCCCGTTTCGCCACGGCGCCAGTAATTGCTTTTTTGATGAAAAATTGCGGCTTAACTTACTTCATAATCTAAGATTATGGTAATCATTTGGAGGTTATGGCAGAACAGGATTTTATCTTGATGAACTGTTCAGGGAACCTTCATAGGAGTAACTCTCAATATTTTGAGGATAAGCCCTCGACTTATATCCTCAGCTTTCAGAGTTATTTGGGTCACTCAACTTGAGGATTATGCCTCAATTTTCAGGATTAGCCCTCAATTTTCTGGGTTTACCCTCAACTTCCATGGTGGACCCTCAACTTTCTGTGTTAAACTTTGATCTAAAGTTTAAGACCCTCAAAGTTAAGTTAAGAGGGTTTTTGGGTCCTCCCAACTTGGAACATTACTCTCAACTTTCAGTGTAAACCCTTTATTTTCAAAGTATACTTTCTGTCTCAACCCTCAAATTTTACCATTTAATTCCACAGTCGCTTAGAACCCTCAACGTGGTGGACCCTCATCTTTCTGGTTAACACCTTTAATTTTCAAGGTTACCCTCAATTTTTAACCTCAAATTTCATGGTCATTTGGACCACTCAACTTAAAGGTAACACCTCAAATTTCAAGCTTAATGCTTAGTTTTTAAGGTGAGCCCTCAGCTTTGATGGTAATTGGGACTACTGAACTTAAGGGTTAATTTTTAGTCTTTAGGGTTTGCCCTCAACTTTCAAGATAGACCTTAAAATTTCAGGATTAACCATCAACTTTCAGGGTAAATCCTTAACTTTTTGGCTAAACCCTTAGTCTTGAGTCTCAACTTACGAATTTCAGCCTCAACATATAGAGTTGTTTGTAACACTCAACTTGAGGGTTCACTTCATCATTCAAGAATAACTCTCAACTTTCACGATTGATCTTCAACCTTCGCGGTTGACTCTAATTTTTCGATGGGCGAGTTTCGACCTTTACTCTCAGTTTTCAGAGTTATATAACCCATTGAACATGAGGATTAAGCCTCAATTTTTAGGGTTATCGTCAGCTTTCAGGAATAACCCTAAACTTTTAGGATTGATCCTCATCTTTCTTGGTCAACCTTCAACTTTCAAGGTGAATCCTGAACTTTCTGTGTTAAACTTTGATCTACAGTGTTAAACCTTCAAACTCAAGCCTCTATTGTGAG
The DNA here is from genome assembly GCA_028476575.1 of Platygaster robiniae. Classification (NCBI taxonomy): domain Eukaryota; kingdom Metazoa; phylum Arthropoda; class Insecta; order Hymenoptera; family Platygastridae; genus Platygaster; species Platygaster robiniae. Next base: position 1,423,208 of record CM052027.1, read on the forward strand.
GGTTTTGAGGTCCTCCCAACTTGAAACTTAGCTCCCAACTTTTAGGATCAAGCCTTTATTTTCAAAGTAGAACCTCTACTTTCAGGCTCAATCCTTAATCTTGAGTGTCAGCCCTCAAATTTTACCATTTACTTCTAGAGTCACTGAGACCCCAAAATTTTTGGGGTGGATCCTCATCTTTCTGTTCAAGACCTTAAATTTTCAAGGTTACCCTCGATTTTCAACCTTGAATTTCATAGTCATTTGGACTACTCAACTTGGGGGTTAAACCTAAAATTTCAGGTTTAATCCTTAAATGTTACCAGAATTTTTCAGGATTATTTACACCACTCAACTTGAAGATTTGCTCTCAACTTTCAAGATAAACCTTCAAATTTTGAGGTCAACCATTAACTTTCATGGTAAACCCTCAACTTTCTGAGTTAACCCTCGGTCTTGAGTGTTAACTCACAAATTTCACCCTCGTTATTCAGAGATAATTGCACTACTCAACTTGAGGTTTTGGGGCTAACCCTCAACTTTCTAGGCAAACACTCAACTTTCAACTTTCACCTTCAAATGTCACACTCAATTTTCAGGATTATGTAGTCTACTCAATTTGTTGAGGGTGTCCTTTAACTTTCAGTGCTAGCCTTCAGTTTTTAAAATGAACTCTTAACTTCAGACTTTTCTGGACAACTCAACTTGAAGGTTCGACCTTAACTTTCGAAGTATACCTTCATCTTTCAGTGAGAACCTTTAGCGTTCGAAGTGTATCTTTGATTTCATGATCTAACCCTTAAGTTTTGGAGTCAACATTTAGTTTATAGGGTAAAGCCTCAAGTTTTGAAGTTATTTGGATTACTGATTTTAAGGAAAACCCTTAACCTTAAGGATAAACCCTCAATTCTCAGGGTTAACCCTCAAATTTGAAAGGAAACAATAATTTTTAAGGTAATTCCTCAACTTGCAAGGTTATTTAGATTACTAAACTTAAGGGTTGCCCCTCAACTTTGAAGGCTACTCTTCAACTGTCATGCTTCACCCTCAACTTTCACGGTAAATCCTTAAATTCCTAAGTTAATCATAAACTTTCAGGGTTACCCTTCAGTTTTTAAGGTGAACCCTTTACTTTCACGGTTATTTTGATTACTCATTATGAGAGTTCACCCTGAACCTTTAGGGTAGACCCTCAATTTTCGGAGTTCACCCTCAAATTACAGGGTTAACCTTCAGAAATCGAGGTGATTGAGGTAATCCCTCAACTTTCAGGGTTCTTTAGATGACTGAAGTTAAGAGTCAGCCCTCAACCTTTAAGGATGCTCTTCAACTTTCAGGCTTAACTATCAACTTTTAAAGTAAATCCTTAAGTTTATGGGTCAACCCTGAACTTTGAGGGTTCACCTTCAGTTTTCCAGGTAAACCCTCAAATTTTAAGGTTCTTTGGATTACTCAAATTGAGGGTCAACCCTCAAGTTTAAGGCTGACTCACAAATTTTCGGGCAAACCTTCAAATTTAAGGGTTGATTTTTGAATTTCAGTATTTATACTCTAAAATGTTGAAATTAGCCTTGAATTTGAGGTTTCTTTAAACCCTTTATAGTTCCTCATTTGAAATATATAAAGAGTTAACGCTTCGAAAATACATTCCATGGTTTATTAGAGATTGCACTTGAACAGCTTTATTTTTCGTACATATAAAATCACCATGTGTATTGCAATAAAAGTTTTTAAACATTTAACATAGTTTGAAATTATCTTATATTTGCTTCAAGTAACAAGTGCACATAATGAAACAAATTTGAGGGTTCACCCTGTCATTGATTGAAGGCTGACCCTTATAATTGAGGGTTACTCTTGAAGCTGGTTGAGGAGGAACCTTTCAATAAATTGAAGGTTTACCCTAAAAGTTGAGAATCAACCTTGAAAAAAGGCCTTAGCTCAAGGTTGAGGGTCAAACCTGAATAGTTAAAGGGTAACTCTGAAAGCTGATGGTCTAGCCTGAAATCGGCTGAGGTTTAACTCTGAAAAATATGGCTTAACCGTCCACACCGAGGATATAACCTCAAAAATGAAAGGTCAACCCTAATTTTGTCAAAGATTCAGTCTGAGATTTTTGAGCTGACCTTTAAGGTTGAGGGTTAACCCTGTAATCTGAGGGCCAACCTTCAAAGTCAAGGAATAACCTTGAAATCGCTTGAGGGTTCATCCTAAAATTTGAGGGCTAACCTAAAATTGATTAAAGGTCAACCCTAAAAGTTAAGACCGAACCCTGAAATTTGAGGGTTAACACCTAAAATTAAGGAGAAATTCTCCAAATCAAGAGCTAACGTTGAAAAATCTGAGGTTACATAAAAAATATCTTTCAATTCAGTTCGATGATAAATATTTTTCGGTCAAAACACAGTTTTATACCCCTCGATGTTAAATCGATGTTTCAAGGTTCGTAACTTTTTAAATCATCAAAAGTCCGACATTTCATCACTATTTTCCAACCGATTCTGGTTTTCTAATACCCCGAAAATCCCGTTACGATTCACGTCATCGAACCTTTCTCGTTTTAATATTTTCATGCGTGCTCGATTACTCGTGAAGAGTTTTAATTCAGGTGGACAGGTTTTTTTGTCGCTGTGTAATTCGAGATTGACTGGAGGGCAGGCACCCGACAGGTGGCCATACGCAATTCGGCGTTAAAAATGTGTCGGCAGATCCTGCAGGCAGGCTGCGAATTCCAAGCGACTGCAAAACGCTGAAATGACTGGCGTTCGTGGAGCGCTGTAATCAAGCCTAGATAGATAGCGTTGATTGACAATCTTCCGCACCCCATCCTTCCTGACCCGTCCTCGCATACATATATGCACGCGTACACCAGAATCGAAAGTCCTCTTCCGAATGAAAATGTTTGCAAAAATTGTCAGAGTGGATTCATTTAACGTCAGTGAAATCACAAACATATTTATAATTGCTCGCTCCTCGTTTTGCTATTTTCATGTGTGCTCGATTACTCGTATATTTCAGATGTATTTGAGTTAAATGTAATCTATTTTGCGTGTATTTGATTTTAAATGTATTAGATGTAACATGTATCCATATTTAATTTACATGTACCTTACTTTTCGAACAGTCTGTTGAAAAAACTTTGCTCCTGGTTCAAAAAAACCGTTTTGCGATGTATTCCTCCAAGAACGTATGCCAAATACTGTTTCTCGATCAATTCTTGATTCGGAGAGTTTAATCTTTTACAGCTCGATTCACGGAATGAAAGAATATAAAGTAATCGAGAGTTATCGCTTGTGAAAAAAAAGTATTGAAAACTATTGGTAACTATTGATCAATAGTTTCCAATAATTTTTCAATCCTATAGTTTCCCATAGTTTCAAATATTTCAATAGTTTTCAAAACTATTGAAACTATAGACATTATGAAATCTTCTGAAAGATAAATTATTGAAACTGTGAAAACTATGGAATCTATTGGAAGATTAATTATTGAAGCTATGGAAATCATTGAAACTATTTCAATGACTTATAAGCATTGAATGATTTAAAATCATTGAAAATCTTGAAAATGATTGAAAATCATTAGAAATCTTGAAAATCATTAGAAATCTTGAAAATCATTGAAAATGATCGAATATCTTGAAAATGATGAAAAATTGTTTCCAATTTGAAAATAGCACTAAAAATTGTTCTTTCACAATTTTCATGCAAATAATCATTTAATTGTGATTTCAAATCGGATTTGAAAATGATTGAAAATCATTGAAACTATTTCGATCATTGAAACCATTTCAATCATTGAAACTTTCAATCATTGAAACTATGGGCAGGAATATTATAGGAACTATTGAAACTATGGATACTACAAAGAAGGGAAATTATCGAAACCATAGTAACTATGAAATCTGCTGAAAGATAAGTTATTGAAACTATAAAAACTATGGAAACTATTAGAAGAAAAATAATTAAAGCTATGGAAATCATTCAAACTATTTCAATGATTGAAAATCATTGAAAATCTTGAATATGATTAAAAATCATTGAAAATTTTAAAAATGATCAAAAATTGTTTTTAATTTGAAAATTGCACTAAATTTGTGCATTCACAATTTCCATGCAAATAGTCATTATATTGTGATTTCAAATCGGATTCGAAAATGATAGGAAATCATTGAAACTCTTTTAATGACTGAAAATCATTGAAAACCGTGAAAGTGATTAAAAATCATTTTCAATTTCAAAATTTCACTATAAATTGTTATTTAACAATTTTCATGCTAATAATCATTAAATTGTGATTCCAAATCGGAATTAACAAAATTGAGAATCATTGAAACTATTTCAATCATAGAAACTTTCAATCATTGAAACAATTGGCAGGAATATTATAGGGACTATTGAAACTATGGAAACTATAAGAAGGGAAATTATTGAAACCATAGTAACTATCGATATATTGAAAGATAAATTATTGAAACTATGAAAACTACAGAAACTATTAGAAGATAAATTATTGAAGCTATGGAAATCATTTAAACTATTTCAATTATTCAAAATAACTAAAAATTATTGAAAATCTTGAAAATGATTGAAAATTGTTACCAATTTGAAAATTGCACTAAAACTTGTGCTTCCTCAATTTTCATGCAAATACTCATAAAATTGTGATTTCAGATCGGATTCGAAAAGGATTGAAAATCATTGAAACTATTTTAATGACTAAAAATCATTGAAAACCGTGAAAGTGATTGAAAATCATTTTCAATTTAAAAATTTCACTATACATTGTGATTTAACAATTTTCATGCTAATAATCATTAAATTTTAATTCCAAATCGGATTTGAAAATGATTGAGAATCATTGAAACTATTTCAATCATAGGAATTTTATATCATTGAAACTATTGGCAGGAATAGTGTAGGAACTATTGAAATTTTGGAAACTATAAGAAGGGAAAATAATTGAGACCATAGTAGCTATGAAATATACTGAAAGTTAAATCATTCCAACTATGAAACCTATGGAAACTACTGGAAGATAAAGTATTGAGGCTGTGGAAATCATTTAAACTATTTTAATTATTAAAAATCTTGAAAATCATTAAGAATCTTGAAAATGATTAAAAATCATTAAAACTATTTTAATGACTGAAAATCATTGAAATGATGGAAAATCATTTAAAATCTTGAAAGTGATTGAAAATTAGTTTCAATATGAAAATCGCGTTGAAAATTGTAATTTAACAATTTTCACGCAAATGGTCATTAAATTGTGATTCCAAATTGTATTTGAAAATGATTTAAAATCATTGAAGTTAATAGTTTCATCGATTTAACATCACTGAAACTATTTCAATCATTGAAACTATTGGCAGGAATGTTATAGGAACTATTGAAACTATGGAAACTATAAGACGGGATGTTATTGAAACTATTAAAACTTATGAAATCATTCAATAGTTTCTCGATAGTTTCCCAATAATTCCAAATAGTTTTCAATAGCCCCCAACTGTTGCTAATAGTTTTTTTTTTTCATAAGGAATGCTCTACTTGGAATTTATAAGGACAAGTATACCACCATCGCTTCGATTTAACACAGCAGGCCAAGCGAGAAATTCGATTGTGATGGATATACTTCGCCCTTGGCGCAAATCCAACTCGAGCCGAAGCGATGAAACTTTTGCATTTCGAGTACGAAAAACTTTTCGCAATAACCCTTGTTAAAAATGTTCAGTCACGAGACTTTTTTCGCCAGGAGAATTCACAGACCAATCACACTCCCAGATCTTTCTGAGTCACGAGATAAAGCTCGCTCGAAAAATCGAATTGTTAATGAACTTTTGCCCGACTGTGAACCCGAGAAGCACATCTATTGATTTTTTTACCATCGCTGGTTTTTCGAAACTTTTTTACTGATGAGGCCAGTTATGGAAAAAGACAAGACGTAATGTGACGTTTGAAAAGCTTGGAGAAGATTGATGGTGGCGATAGCATTTCAATTTCATTGTTTCATTTCTGTCTGTTGATGCTATTTTCTGCTGCGAAATGTCAGAAGGTGGTATTCAAATGTCGGAATTTGAAAATATCAGATGCAGGGGCATTGGCAGAGAAAAATTTTAAAAAGGTGTTTATTGAGGAAACATTTGTTCTTGGGGATCTTACGATTTTTTATGTATGATACATGCAGCTACCGCAGTTCGATTAATTTTTTTTTTTCATTTTCGGTTATTGGAGTTATAGGAATCTTAGGGACAAAGATTGCACATTTTTTATATAAGGTTTGGCCATAATGGAATTCAAGTTTCGCCATTTTCAAGTATTTGACGTTTGGATTTTTTTTTAACTTTCATTATTTTTTATTTTATTTTAGTAGACAAGATAACTTTCTTGTATACTCATAAAGATTCTTTACAGATTTTCAGAATTTAATACGCAAAGAACGGAATTTCTGAATATTTTAATATTTTTATAGATTTTCGAGAAAATTATAACTTTATAGGTAGGGATGTTGTGAATTTCGTATATCTCTGAGATTTTCGTATTATATGTTATTATGAATTTTTTAAGTATTGTCTGGTATTGTTTTAGATTTTTATTATTTTGATGAGTCATTCTGTAAATTTTGATAATTCATTGCCAAAGTATTAAAAATTTCAAATGTTTTGAGTGTCTCAATTGACTCTGAGAAATGAGTATGTTTTATGATTATTTTTGTATTTTTCGTAAATTTTTCGTATTTTTTTTTTATTTTACATTTTTTTACAACTTGAACAATTCTCTAGTATTTTTATAGAATCCAATGTAGATTTTCAGAAAAATGTGCTTCAGGATATAAAGTTTTCTAAATTTTTTAGAAAATCATCCTGACATTATTTTTAGGTATCGGTATATTTTCAGAATTTCTCGCATTATTCAAGAATATATGAAAATTTTCAAGTTTTTTTATAGTTTTCATTTTTTCGTGGATTTATGTAGTTAGATTTCTGGATAAAATTACATTTTTATAGATTTTTCGTATTTTGTTGATTTCTGTTATTTTCTTTTTTTTAATTAATACGAATATTATTATTATTGTTATTATTATTATTATTATTATTATTGTTATTATTATAATTTATTATTATTTTTATTAATATAATTTATTATTATTTTTATTATTTATTATAATTTTAAATTACGAAATTTCGTAGCTCTTTTTCAGTATTTTTGAAATTTTTCAGGATTATAATACGTTTTCAATATTTTTTATAGGTTATAGGTTGCAAATTCATACATAGATTTCAAGAACTCAATGCTTCAGACTCTGAATTTTTATCAATTTTGACTACGTATTTTCACAGATTTTTAGAAAAATTACATCTTCCTTGATTTATGGGTATTTATAAACTCCATGAATTTCGTACTTTTTTAAGTATTTTGAAGATTTCGTTGCATTTTTTTTTGGTAATTCTAATAAAATTTTCAACGATTTTTTTAGTTTTCATAAAATTTTTAAACATTCTTCAGATTGCTGTTATTAGTTTTCTGGGACTTTGATGCTACGTACTTCAATTTTCGATAAATTCTCAGTGTTTTTATAGATTTTCTGGAAAAACCAGATTTTTCAAGTTTTTCAGTGTTCGATGGATTTCTTGTGTTTTCGGATTTTTCTGAATATTTCTAACATTTTATTGTGTTTTCAAGTATTTTCAAAATTTCGAAAATTTTTAAGTGTCTTCGAAGTTTTCAAATAATTTTGTAAATCCATGATTTCTGAAATTCCATTTTCTAGAGTTTGAATTTTGATTGATTTTTACTATTTTTATAGGTTTTTAGAAAATGAAATCTATTACAGATATTTAATATTTTATGGATTTTTCGTAATATGTTTTTTCGAACTGCTTCTTTGATTTTCAAACGTTTTTAAAACTGATATTTTCAAGATTTTTTATTATATTTCAAGATTTCGCTGCTATAGACTACACATTTCTAATATATTTTTGGAAAAATTATATTTACATAAACGTTAAGTGTTTCATGTATTTAATATATATATATATACAGGGTGCGCCATTTCTTATGTCGGCATGTAAACATTGAATAACTTGAAAAAAAAACAACCGATTTCTGTAAATGAGGTATTTTTATTTAGTTTGGTCCTTTACAATTTATTTAGACTAGTTTTTGAACACAACATCAATCAAGTGGCCGCCCTTATTGTTCACAGCAAAATATGCCCTTTTTGCGGCGTTTTCCATTACCTTTTCGAGCATCTCGGGTGGTATAGCAATGATTTCGGCACGAATATTTTCCTTAAGCTCTTCAATGGTCTGCGGCTTGCTGGCGTACACTTTACTTTTCAAATAACCCCACAAAAAGAAGTCTGGAGGGGTCAAATCTGGAGATCTGGGTGGCCATTCAATGTCGCCTCTTTTTGACATCAGACGTCCAGGGAATTTTCGTTGCAGAAACTGGATTGTTTGATTCGCAGTGTGGCAGGTCGCACCATCTTGTTGAAACCAGTAATCTTCAAGACCTTTTTCACGCATTTGTGGGCAGACATAGTGAGCCAACATCCACCGATATCGGTTTCCATCGATCGTTTGGTTCTCTTTGAAAAAATAAGGACCAATGATGGTTTTGGCGCAAACGCCGGCCCAAACAGTAACTTTTTGGTCATGCAATGGCGTTTCATGGATCTCGTGTGGATTCTGCGTTCCCCAAATGCGGCAATTTTGCTTATTAACGCCTCCAGAAAGTTTGAAATGTGCCTCGTCGGTCATTAAAATTCGCTTCCAAAAATCAGGTTCAGTATCAACTATTCGAGCGATTGTTTGTCCATATTCCAAGCGACGTGGATGATCTGTAGGCAATATTCTTTGTGTTAATTGCATTTTGTACGGAAACAAATGCAAATCATCTTTCAAAATGCGCCGTAGAGTGGTTCCACTGATGCCGAGATGCTGAGCGCGGTGACGATATGAAACTTTTGGGTTTTGGGCAACGCTCTCTCTGACAGCTTCAATCAGTTCATTTGAACGTCTTGGTCGTTGATGAACGGGTTGTTCGCGATCTTTCACTGTCCCGTGGTCACAAAAATTCGACACCAAACGACGAATAGTGTTGTCAGATGGTGCCTGTTTGCCAAGATATTTTCGACGATATGCTCGTTGAGTTAACACAACTGAACGACTATTTTCAATGTACAAAGTAACTATTTCAGCGCGTTCTTTTGGTGTGAAGCGATACATGGTTGAAATTGTACTGAATTGACGTTTCCAAAACAAGTGAAGTCAAGTAAATCGGTTGTCAAATGTTTAAGTTATTCAATGTTACAATACCGACATAAGAAATGGCGCACCCTGTATATATATATATTTTTTTTTTTTGAATCAGTCCTCCAATTTTGTAATGTTTCTCTAGTATTTCTGAATCTTTTGAAAAACTTTTAAGTATTTTCATGAATTTTTAGTATTTTTATAAATCGCTATTTCTGGATTTACAGAATTTGATGGTCTTCATTTAAAATTTCAATACATTTTTTGTATTTTTATATCTTTTTGAAAAAATTAGGTAGATTTTTAGTATTTTAAAGATATCTTGATTTTTTTGTATTTTTGAGATAGTTCTGCAGATATGCTGTTCAAAGATTTCTAGAATTTAATATACCAGACTTCAAATTTTGATAGATTTCCAGTATTTTTATATCAAATAATGGAAAACTTATACCTAACATAACTTTTCAGTATTTCAGAGATTTCTTGAATTTTCTCGTTTTATTAGTACTCCTGAAATGTTGCTGCGTTTTTTTGTATTTTGACAGATCTCTTGTATTTTATAGATTGCTACATACTATATTAATAATTTCCATTTCTGAAATTTAAAGTTTACATGTATCTTAAGTAACCATTTCTTTCCTTCGAAAAAAAAGTATTTTGATATATTTCTATTCTTTGTAGTGCTAACACATTGTTCATAATATTTTCAAGATATTTTTGAATTTTCATAAATTTCATCTCATTTAGTTCAATTTAAATTCAAAGTTCTTTACATTCTCATCATTTTCATAGATTCGTTTTTTTTTTAATAATTCCCCAGGTAAACAATTTTTTTCAAACCTGCATTCTTTACATTATTCTAGCTAAACATGAAAATTTTCATGACTTTTGAAATTATTTTTAAAGTACGCAGCATTGGTAAAAAATTTCTCATATATTTTTTTCTCAGCATTAAATTCGCAGCCTTTTTCACTGAAAAGATGTCGAGAAAAAAAAAAAAAAAATATGTTTTAAAAGCAGTACAAAAAAACATCCACTAACAACTTTTAAGATGCGAATATGTGATTTCGCGGAAGCCTTACTTTCCGTGCACTGCACGTCTTCTAACTTCGCACGTCACTCTTTAGATATTTGCGATATGAATTCGCATTGCTTTTTCTACCCAGTAATAAAGGTAATCGTTGCGTTTTACTCGCGTATTACAAAAGCAATTCCACTTTTTTTTGAAAATGTAATTATCGTCGGTGATTTGAATAAAAGTTCTTCTAGATTGATGGTGTCAGTAACTGTTTCTAGCAATAGTAATCCATTATAATTTCCAAAGTATGGATAAATTTCAGAAAATAAATTTTCAAGTGTATTTTTATTTTGGTGAATAGAAATAAACGATGATTGAATAAATAATTTAATTTTTGTACAATTGTCATTACTCTTTTCATAAAGCAGTGTTATTACATCACAAAGCACGAGACCACGGAAAAATCGAGTTCTCTATACTCCGCAAAAAAAGCTCATGACGTGCATTGTTCATAAAAATTTCAGCTTGACAAGTTTTGCAATTAAAATCGTGCTTGCCATGACAAAGAATCAAAATATTGTCGCATTCCCTTTGTTCATCCGATTCTTTTGAATTAGATTGCAGGCAGCAATGTACCATTGTAGCTCCTTTCGCCAACAAGATTAAAATCCCTCGACGAATTCACTTGTTGCCTGTAATTGAATCGCGTTACACGCTAAAGATTGCATTTCAGGGATTTTTCAATCTGGCGAGCTTTAGCTGATCTATGTAGATAAGTAACATGAGAGGTTACTCAGATATCTGCTATAAATTGTGTGCTTTGAATTGTACCACGACAAAAATTCATCTGAAACTTCAGTATTGAATGTACAAAAGTTTCTCATGTTTTCATCGAATATTTATGAAAAAATTTCAATATTTTCGATCAAGAATCTTTTTTTTTCTATAAAATGAAGAAAGATCCTAAAGTCGAATTCAAAACTTTTATATGAATAGCGATCATATGCTAAAGAAAAGATTGTGCAGTTTTTATTTATTTAATATTAAAAATGCTCAATTTTCTTGAGAACAGACAGCCCCGAAACAAGGAGCGATACGTCTGAAAATTTGGAGCAAATCGGATGAATAGTTTCGGAGATCTCGCGAGTTTAGTTTTTGGAAACGCATTAAAATTTTCGTATACTCGCGCTGAGTCCGTTCCCTTATTCCTTCATTCTCTAACTGTCCCAAGCGCCACGTTCCCTTATTCGATCCGGCCAGGCCATTGAATTTTCGTCTACTCGCGCTGGGCCTGTTCACTCATTCCTTCATTCTCTAACTGTCCCGCGCGTAGAACACATTATGGAATCCGCACGCACGATTGAATTATAATTTCATTTATTATTCCTCAATAACTCATAAATCATAAAGTGAATTTGAGAAAAACTTGAATCTAAATCTTATCAAACAATACACGAAAAGTCTGTTTATAAAATTTTTAATTTTTAATTTTTCATACAAGGTTTTTCTCATAAGGATTTTAATTCCTGATGGGGGCTCGATTGCAGGCCGACATATAGAATTATCGGAGTGAAAAATTAGGTTTCTTCATTTATAAAAAACAATTCTTGGCTCCGAGGGATCAATTTGATATTTGATGAATTTAATCACCTTATATATTTTAAAGTGTATTATAATTCAGGAGAAACTTTCATTTCTGAACATTTTTTTTTTGGTGAAGAGAAATAAACAATCATTGATCATATAATCAAATTTTTTGTACAATTTTCATTACTTTTTCATAAAGCAGTGCTATTATTATACAAAGTACGAGACCACGGAAAAATCAAGTTCTCTATACTCTGCTAAAAAAAGCTTATTACGTGCATTGTTAATAAAAATTTCAGCTTTTCTTTAAAAATAGCTTCTCTATGGTATACGACCGCTATTTATGAAAGAATATCAATATTGCGATGAAGAATCTTTTTTTTTCTATGAAATGAAGAAGGATCTTAATGTAGAATTCACAATTTTTTAATGAATAGTGATCATATACTAATGAAAAGATTGTACAGTTTTTATTTATTTAATATTGAAAATGCTCAATTTTCTTGATAACAGACAGCCCCGGAACAAGGAGCGATACGTCTAAAAATTTGGAGCAAATCGGATGAATAGTTTCGGAGATCTCGCGAGTTTAGTTTTTGGAAACGCATTAAAATTTTTGTGTACTCGCGCTGAGTCCGTTCCCTCATTCCTTCATTCTCTAACAGTCCCAAGCGCCACGACCCCTTATTCGATCCGGCCCGGGCATTGAATTTTCGTCTACTCGCGCTGGGCCCGTTCCCTCATTCCTTCATTCTCTAACTGTCCCGCGCGTAGAACACATTATGGAAATCGCACGCTCGATTAAATTATAATTTTATTCATTATTTTTTAAGAACTCATAAATCATAAAGTAAATTTGAGAAAAACTTGAATCTTAATTCAATTTTTCATTTAAGGTTTGTCTCATAAGGATTTTAATTCCTGATGAGGGCTCGATTGCAGGCCGAAATATAGAAGTGTCAGAGTGAAAAATTGGGTTTCTTCATTTATAAAAAACAATTCTTGGCTCCGAGGGATCAGTTTGATGTTTGAAGATTTTAATTTTCTTATAAGGTTGTAAGATTCTTATCAAAGATTTATTTAATGTATAACTATTCGTCTTGTACAATCATTGTAAGGATTTCATGAGTATCTTCTATGGTAACCTTATAAGGATTTTATAAGGCTACCTTAAAGAATCACTTTATGAAGGTTCTATAAGGTTCAGAATTACTCTAGTCGATATGTACTGAACCTGCTTACTTTAATTCTTCGTCCAAAAAGTAAAAATGACACAAACGACCTCCAGAAAAATGGCAGGGCAATATAATCATCAGATTCTCCATCCACTCAAAACTTTGCACATCCTAGGGTGTTACATTTTCGGACAAGTTACTTGCCCCTACTCCAGACTAAAGATGTTGCGCATAAAAAAAGCAATCCTAAATAAAAATAATCAACAAAGCTCTGTCAAACTAAAAACCATAGAAATCTCACTGCCATTCAAGCGCAGGCGCAATTAAGGTTCAGTTAGCGCATCGCGTGATTGAAGGATAATCAATCATTCCGTCGATCAGGGGGAAAAAAATGAGGCGCCGCGACTCGTGTAACCCACGTTTATTTGCAGATTTCGGCTACAAATTGCGAGTGGGCTCGTTCGTGTCAGCAGTAACTGGGAAACAAAGCCTCGATGGTCCCGCTGGCGCGTCGTTTCTTCCACATGCAATACCCGCTCGTTTGCACGCTTTGGAATCCCGTTTCACGCGAAAACCTATTTTTCCCAGCGATCATAGGTAATTGCTCCTCAATGTAAATATTAAGGTCCTAAACGCCTATTCTCGTAGCCAGAAATTATCTGGTCGCGATAAAGCCTCGGCGCTCAAATTGAGTCGCGTGGCTGGATTTGGATCAAATCGTTTAGCGAGTCAATATCTACGACGCGCTGCTTCACCAAACGTTTAATCAATATACTACATACATCTTGTCTTGATTGAGGTGGAGCTTTTCACCGGGAGCGGCTTAGTCCAATCGCTTTTCGAGCGGTGAATGCAAGTCTGTTTCCACGGAAGTGGATTTATTGGGGTGGGGAAAGGGTCTGGGGTAATCCTGTCTGTTGAATCGGTCTTTTGAAAATTTGCAAGGTTGGTTCTCGTTTTTTGAAAAATTTTATCCTAATGTTTTCGTATAGGGGCGATGAAGCAAGAAGCGATACGTCTGAAAATTTGGCGCGAATTGGATGAATAGTTTCAGAGATTTCGCGAGTTTAGTTTTTGAAAACGGATAAAAATTCAATGACCGGATTGAATAAGGGGACGCGGCACGTAGGACAGTTAGAGAATGAAGGAATGAGTGAACGCATTCCCTCGTTCTCTAACTGTCCCACGCGCCGCGTCCCCATATTCGATCCAGCCATTGAATTTTCGTAAACGTGCGCTCGATCCGCACTCTAATTTCTTCATTCTCTAACTGTCCCGTGCGTAGAATACGTCATTATGGAATCTACATAATCAATTAGTACTGAACTTGAAACGGATTTTTCTCAAAACTATGTTTTTCGAAATGTTGTACATGATTTATCAAGATCTAATAAATGAATCTGCTTGAAATTTGGCACACATTTTCTGAGGACAACTGCCTATAGCGTGACGTAGGGTTTTTTAAAAATTATTATTTCCTGTTGTAAAGAACAATAGAAATATGAATATAATGTCAATAACTGAAGGAAACATGTCCAAAAATCAGCTTTCGATGCGAATTCAGTAACGAGAATCACAAATTTGAATCCTACCTTTGTTCAACGTGTCCAACGGATTCCATTGAAAATGTACACTTCGAGGTGTTTCGATATAAAGTAATTACAAGTAATTTTTAACCAAACTCGAGTGGACTCGAGTGAACTCGGTCAAACTCAAGTGAAGTAAAATGAAGTATTCTGACTAAAGTGAAGTATTCTGAAGTAGAATGAAGTATTATGAAGTAGGAGGGAGTAGGGAGGAGTAGGAGGAAGTATTATGAAGTAAATCGAAGTGTTGTTCATTGTTTATTATATACTGTTCATTGTTCGAACAATCTTGTTATATTGTTCATTGTTTAAACAATGTTGTTTCTTTGTTCGTTGTTCAAAATCAGCTGTTTATTGTGATTTTTGATGTTGTGATGTGTGATTTGTGATTGGTGATGTTATGACGCCGCCATCTTGGCCTAAAATTCAAATTTTTACAAATCCGAGTGTTCACTTTTGAATTTGGCACCCTTTTTGTGTACATCAGCTGTTTATTGTGGTTTGTGATATTGTGATTATTGGGACGTTTGAGATACCGCCATCTTGGTGCCAATATTCAAAGAAAAATTAAGAATTTTATTTCAATGAAAGTAACCAGAACGTAAACATTTATAACTTCATTCATCGTCAGAATAATTAAAACAGTTTCAATTGCATTTCTGCCATTTTTATATCATTGATCGTTTCATTTTCAATGATTGTAAATTATCAAACAGTTCATTCAAGGTGGTTAAATTTTCTAAATCTTTACCGAACGAAAATAGCTGGGAGGCGAATTTGAGTGGCTTCTAGAGCTTGCGAATTCTGAACAAATGTCACTAATTAGCTTGTGTGAAATATTCATTTGTCCGGCTTGGATAAGCAAACGACCGTAAATTGAATAAAGTTCGAACTATTCTTTTTCAAGATTATACTTTTTTCAGTTAATATATCTTTTAGAGTTTACTAAAGACATAGAACTAAAATACTTTTACAGAGATAAATGTTTTAGTAACTTTATATTTTATATTTATCTAGTGCCGAAACAAACAGTGTCAATCGATTCCTACTTCAATGTTTTTTATTCTCTAACACACTTTTTTCTGATAAAAAAAAAGAATATTTGTTTTACATAATCATTTAAAGGTTTTAGAAAAAAAATTTACGAATTTTTGATTTTTATATATTCCATTAACAGAAGTAGTTCGATTTTAAGGTCCGATTTCCAACATAAAAACCCGTAAGATCTTTTGCTCAAACGCTTTCATGCATATATGTCTTTCTTCAATTACTTCTTACATCCTTTGCATCACAGAATCCTGGAAAATCTTCAAAGGACGAACTGTTTCTTCCGGAAAAAATCTGTTAGAAGAATTTCACGTCCGTTTATTCCTGCCTCGGTCACTTGAATTTGTCTGCCATATCCAATATTTTACTGTATAAAACTGGACTCTTTTTAAACTCAGTAAATAAAATATTTTCTCGTTCAAGTAATTTTAATGAATCAACGAATGAAGGTAAGCTGGGGCGTTTTAAACTTGAAAATTTCACCTCGCCCGGGTAATTTGCTCTCAACGTGGAATTCATTAACATCGCAAATTACACAAAACGCTGCTATCACATAAGAATGGAATTTTTTCATACGACCTGGGAAAAGAACTGGGGAAAATACTGGAGTCGATGCGAATTTTAACGTGGACGTGACGTTGTTGAAAGTTATATTGTAAAGTTGCGAAGTGAAAATTTTTATTCAGTTTGAGTTTAGACAAGAAAAATATTTTGTTGAATTTTTTGCAGTTTTTTCGTGAATCTATGATTGAATCTGTGCATAAATAAATCTGTTGAACATTTTGAATAAGTTATCTATGAATTATTGAACGAATTAAATAGTAAATTTATGAATTACTAAAGCTATTTTCTATGTAAAAATTCTGAATTAAAGTTAACTATTTTATGCAGAATTTCAGCTTAATAAACGAATACTTTCAAATTATTGAAATGTTCAAAAATTTTTAAATTAAAGCATGCAATTACGAAAATCTATACAAGAATCTATCAAACATCTGAGGAAATAAATACAATCCCTAAATATATGAAAAAAAAAAACAAACAAAACGTACTGAAAGGTTTATAAATTTGTGAAGTGTTTGAAATCTATGAAAATACTGTTTTCAAAAAATCATAAGAATACTAAAAACCTCCTAAACTTTATTTTATACAGGGTGCGCCATTTCTTATGTCGGTATTGTAACATTGAATAACTTAAACATTTGACAACCGATTTACTTGACTTCACTTGTTTTGGAAACGTCAATTCAGTACAATTTCAACCATGTATCGCTTCACACCAAAAGAACGCGCTGAAATAGTTACTTTGTACATTGAAAATAGTCGTTCAGTTGTGTTAACTCAACGAGCATATCGTCGAAAATATCTTGGCAAACAGGCACCATCTGACAACACTATTCGTCGTTTGGTGTCGAATTTTTGTGACCACGGGACAGTGAAAGATCGCGAACAACCCGTTCATCAACGACCAAGACGTTCAAATGAACTGATTGAAGCTGTCAGAGAGAGCGTTGCCCAAAACCCAAAAGTTTCATATCGTCACCGCGCTCAGCATCTCGGCATCAGTGGAACCACTCTACGGCGCATTTTGAAAGATGATTTGCATTTGTTTCCGTACAAAATGCAATTAACACAAAGAATATTGCCTACAGATCATCCACGTCGCTTGGAATATGGACAAACAATCGCTCGAATAGTTGATACTGAACCTGATTTTTGGAAGCGAATTTTAATGACCGACGAGGCACATTTCAAACTTTCTGGAGGCGTTAATAAGCAAAATTGCCGCATTTGGGGAACGCAGAATCCACACGAGATCCATGAAACGCCATTGCATGACCAAAAAGTTACTGTTTGGGCCGGCGTTTGCGCCAAAACCATCATTGGTCCTTATTTTTTCAAAGAGAACCAAACGATCGATGGAAACCGATATCGGTGGATGTTGGCTCACTATGTCTGCCCACAAATGCGTGAAAAAGGTCTTGAAGATTACTGGTTTCAACAAGATGGTGCGACCTGCCACACTGCGAATCAAACAATCCAGTTTCTGCAACGAAAATTCCCTGGACGTCTGATGTCAAAAAGAGGCGACATTGAATGGCCACCCAGATCTCCAGATTTGACCCCTCCAGACTTCTTTTTGTGGGGTTATTTGAAAAGTAAAGTGTACGCCAGCAAGCCGCAGACCATTGAAGAGCTTAAGGAAAATATTCGTGCCGAAATCATTGCTATACCACCCGAGATGCTCGAAAAGGTAATGGAAAACGCCGCAAAAAGGGCATATTTTGCTGTGAACAATAAGGGCGGCCACTTGATTGATGTTGTGTTCAAAAACTAGTCTAAATAAATTGTAAAGGACCAAACTAAATAAAAATACCTCATTTACAGAAATCGGTTGTTTTTTTTTCAAGTTATTCAATGTTTACATGCCGACATAAGAAATGGCGCACCCTGTAGTGTATTGAATTGTAGAAATCTATATTGGTAAAAGGAGTAGATATCCCCAAAAAACAAAGAAAATTGTACTAGATCAATATAAAAGCTAAAAAATATGAAAAATAATATTATCATTATCAATATCATCATTATCACTATCATTATAATTATCATTATCATTATCATGATTATCATTATTATTATTATTATTATTATTATTATTATTATTATTATTATTATTATTATTATTATTATTATTATTATTATTATTATTATTATTATTATTATTATTATTATTATTATTACTATTAAAAAAACTCCTAATCTAAATTACTTCGAAACACTATTCCCTCAATTCTTTGTTATTTTAGTTAACATTTCGCATTTTTTACCATACCCAATTTTATGCTATTTTACAAAGTAATCGTTACCAGTAGATTCTTGAAAAAATTTATCGTTTTTGAATTCTAAAACACAGGATTCCGACTCCTAAAATAGAGAGACACTCAATACTCCGAAGTTTCGAAACACCGAATTTGTCATTGGTCCGAATCATAAAACTCCGGAAATCCAAAAGACCAAAAAATACTCCGAATCCACATTGCTTCGAAATACTATTCCCTCAATTCTTCGAACTGCTGTGATCGCGTTTTATTAAAAATCTATGACACTGATCGATAAAAACGCCGAAAATTCAATTCACTGACAATTTTTAATGCATTTTCAACAAAATTCCGGGTTGTCGTTCCTCCGAAAAAATGATAATTCCGACTTTTCAGCATGCTGAAAGCACATCTAACCGTTTTCGATCATCTCCGATTTTAATTGAACTTTTCATTCAGTTTACCAAATCGTCATCAAACCGAATCGGCATTTCGCTGATAGTAAAAATATCCGATTTGTCATAAACCTGATTAAAAAGAAATCCAAAATATCAAAAAACCGGAAATTTGGTATTCTGAATCACTAAAACACAAAAGAATCAAATCACCGACTAGCCAGAATTCCGATCTGTCAAAGTCTCAATTCATCAAAAGCTCGATCCATCATTGTCCATAAACGTCAATGCCCAGATTCACCAACACTCCGTTGCCTTAGAATACCGTGTGCAAGGAAACACCGAAACCTCTAAAACTCCGAAAAATCATTCGTCTGAAGCGTATATGCGCATTATAACTATATATAACTTTATGCGCATGCGACTCGGACGAATGATTTTTCGGAGTTATGAGGTTTCCGTGTTTCCTTGATCACGGCATTTCGGGACGAATCTGGGTGTTGACCATTATGGAAAATGACAGATGAAAATGAATCACAACTTTGACAGATCGGAATTCCAGCAAGTCGGTGGTTTGAATTTCATGTGTTTTGGTGTTTCGGAATATTGTTTTTTCGGTGTTTCGATATTTTGGAATTTTTATTATTCAGAACTATGGTCATTGGAAAAATTCGAAAAACAATTGACTGGGGAATCGGAGAAAATAAAAATCGAACAATCGTGCTTTCGGCTTTTGGAAAAGTTGGAAAGGCTGAAAAGGCATCATAAATCGTCAGTGAATTGAATTTTCGCCTTTTTTCTCGGTCGGTGTTATTGACGTTCGGTGAAACGCGATCGCGGCAATTTTCAGAATCGGAGGAGTCGTGTTTCTGAGAAATGCTGATTCGCAGTATTTTCTTCAGTCCTTTGCCTTCCCAGAGTTTCATGATTCAGGCAGATGACAAGTTCGGTGTTTTGAAAATTCGGAGGAATGAGCGTGTCCCCAATAAACCATTTACATCTTTTCTTGTGTATTTGAATTTCTATTGTTGCAATTACTGGAAAAATTGATTTTCTTGGATTCCAGAGTGGGTAGCTCCAAAGAACGGTATGCTTTCCCGGATCTCCTGGGTCAAACATTGGAAATGGACCGATTGACGGATGGGGCTAGCGTTCGGGCAGTCAGTCAGTCAGTCGGTCGGCTGTTCCGTGGGGCTTGTTCAGGAGGTTGGGGGTTGTGTGTGCTTTGCACGCTCCGGGGGCGGGAATGGCGTCTCGACGGCGCACGAGCACAGTAAACTACCCTTACCTCGGTCTGTGCCCAAGGGTAGGGGCCAACGCACGATCACGGATAACCACGCTTCCCAACGCTTTCGGTCTCAGTGCGAACGCGGTGCGCGCTACCTTAGCAAGTCGCGCCGTTCTTGCTCAAAATATGTCCGTGAAACGTGAGTTCCGCGCCGTGTTGTATTCCATGGTGTTTGCAGTTTTCGCTCGAACCGTTGCTCCGGAGTTTATTGGTGAGTAGACTCAATTTCGTCAAGTATGAAATGTGTTGAAATATTTAATTTTTGGAAGGGATTTTAGTAAGGAACTATTTCATCCTGGGTTGTAAAAACCGAAATTCGGGTATGTATGAATACATATAAATGGTACTTTGAAATTTCAAAGTTCCGTTGACAAACAACGTTATCGTTAAAAAAATATTGCATGAAAGGTTACCTGCAAATAACTGTTGCGAAAATTATCTTTTTCGATCGAAAGTTTGCATAGTTTTTTTTTTACATGAAAATTTATCGAAACAACGTGTTGCTCACTGAAAATACTCATTTAGGGATCACTTAAGGGTCGATTTCAGGAACTTTGACTCGTACTAAGAATTTCGAAAAATAGACATATTATAATAATTTTTCAAATTAGAACTTTTTCTAAAGCTTGACTCTGAATATTTTATACTTATGAAATTCTATTTTTCGAATTTTTCAATGTACCTAATTGAGAAGTTAGAAACAAGATTACTTAATATTTGGGTGCTAGAAAAATGAATTGTAAAATTCAAAAAAATGTTTTATTGCTATTAGAAAAACTGGACATTAGTTTCATTGAAGTTTGAAAACATTTTCCATGAGTAGGAAGGTGAATGAAAGAATATATATAATAAGCCCTTATTTTGTCCCTTTATATTATTTTGGTTATGTTAAATTCACTTAAAGATAAAAACATTTCTTGTGACATTTTTTCAAAATTAAAAAATTCATTTGTTTAAGGTTTTCATATGATATATTCAGATGAAAAAAAAATATAACATAAAGTAAATCGTAAGCCTAGGAATTAACTAAAAATTAAAACAAATTTAAAGAAGTAATAAGTTGTAAATTTGGAAATTAATTTCTAGAATTTTCATTCATTAAATTAATGACTTTGTACGAGTCACACATGGGTTTTCTAAAATAAAAATCGAACATTTTCCAAGTAAATATTAGCACTTTTTCATGACATTTGTATTTTCAAACGAAATTTTAACAAGAAAATTTATTGAGTAAAACAATTTCCAAAATAAAATCAAATTCTGCTTTTTAGTAAAAATTTTCTTTATTTACGTAAAAATTAACAGTCTATTGACCATAATTATTTATCTTACTTCTAGAGAAAAAAATTTCTGCATCATGAGGTTTGCAAAAAATATGTCTATGTAAAAATCGTCAATATTAAACCACCTGTTTACGAGATACATGTTTATGATCGTGTCGTTACGTCGGATTTTTTTGCTTCCAACTTTTGTTATATTTTTTTTTGTTTTCGTAACAAAATACACCAATTTTTTTCATAAACAACGCAGTAATATTAAAAACATGGTTTCCAACAAAAAAATATTTTTTCAGTTTCAGTAAAGCTATTAGGTTCAAAAATGAAAAAATTTAAAAATAGGAATTCGGTAAAAAATAAATGACATAGAGTAAGTCCTTAAAATTTTCTGTGATGTTGACTTTTTAAAATTGAACCGAAATTCATTTTTGTATATGCGTTGTATCTCTCAAAATTTTCCAATAAATTTATTTACTCAATCGATACTAAAGTAAGTAAAAGTAAATTTAATTCATATATTATTAGAGTTGATTGAACAGAAATAAACAAAATTTTGTATTTACGTATGCTAGGGTAATTTTTTGCTCTTATGAACAATATTTTCAGTATTTAATTTATGGGTCCGACAACTTTATTAATTTATCTATTTTTCTGTTATGAAAAATTTGAATTGCGATGAAAAAGAAAAATTATCTTTTTATTCAATAACGTCATTATTACACAGATTAAAAAACTCGAAGAATCATTTAAATTTGTTACAGTTCATACTACAAGAGCTTAAAAAACAAGATATATAAATTCTTCATTAAAAATTTCATTGAAATTTGCACAATTCTAGAAAAAATCTCAAAAAAAAATGACGTAGAAAACGTTTACTAATTTGCAGTTTGCAAGTAATGACATAATGAAAAAAAGAAGCTTCGACTTTTTCCCGTCGGTAATTCCACGTGCATCAAATAACTCGTTAACCTTTTTTTTTAATTAGAGACTGCTAGCGATTTGGTAGAACCCGAGATGTATACATTGATCTTTTTTTTTAAATAGCTGTTGCTTTTGGAATTTCCATGGAATTAAATTTCACGCAATACAAATTTTGTTAGAAACAATTTTGACAAAAAAAAACATGATTTTCTGCTGATGTTTTTAAATTTTTTTCATAAAGATGCAGATAAAGAAATATAATTAAATCTTTGAAGCATTCTAATAATTAACAATCTAACTAATTTTTTGTACTACGATACGTGCATTTTTCATTGTTATTTGTTTCAACATTTTTGAAGAATAATTTTACTATTATAATAAAGACTGTATTCAAATAAATACAATTGCATTACAATAAATACTTTAAAATCAGACAAACAAACTGATGAAAAGCATAATAAATGTTATTTGTATCCAGATTAGTCTGTTGTTTTTGGTAATAACGAGGGTATGTTGAAAACAATAAAAGCTGATTCTCTATGTTTGATATTCATTTATCTCACGAAGCGTCATTCAAAGATTTACCTTTCGGATAACGCACAATCGCGTTACCGAATTTCGATGTTCGCGATGAATTTCGTTGGTGGATAGGGGTACGAAATAATCAAGCAATGGGTCGATTCACAGCAAATTTTATTTAATTTATAATCAATTTTTTTTAATTAACAGCAGTTTTCCTTATTATTATTTCGTAATATCTAAAAAGTCATTATTCTAGACGATCATAAAAAAGCTCTGAAAAAGATTCATGCACTAATGAAAGAGGTCTTGAAATAAGTGTATAAATATTTCTTCACCTTCAAAAAACAGAAAAACATTGACTTGTGCTGTTTTTTTTTAAATAAATATAAATACGCAAAATTTTTCTGCAGAAACAGTTTAACTTCTGAATTTGAAATTCCGTAAACGTGAACTTGCACATTTCCTTCGACCGATTCATAACCCAGTAATAGTTTCCGATATCGTCGGTCAAATAACAACGTCCCTATCGAAGTAAACTTCTATTACCACGAGTTGCAAACTTTCGAATCGGTGCATTCCCATGGGGACGATCATTCGCGAAACATCCTGAATTTTCCGGAAATTCGCGCCGAAAATAATTGACGACCGGCTCAACTGCCTGCGAGAAAAACATTATTCGACCCAAGGGGATACATTAATACCACATTACATGGTGGGTATGAAAGTGCAATTTCGGGAAGGTGCGAAGATTATGGCACGGGCCATTGGCGAAGACTGGAACGTACTGCACGGAGAAAAATCGATTCAATCGCTTCAACTGCATTTTTGCAACATTGGAAATTTCGGAAACAGTTGATTGTTTTCCCCTGCTCAGATCATAAAAATGAATCCTCAAGTCTCTGAGTATCGCAAAGAAAAAAAAAAAAAAAAAAAAAAAAAAAGAATGGCTTCTGCAAGGATGGCACAGGCCATAGGCGAAGAAGACTGGAACGTACTGCACGGAGAAAAATCGATTCAATCGCTTCAACCGCATTTTTGCAACATTGGAAATTTCGGAAACAGTTGATTGTTTTCCCCTGCTCAGATCATAAAAATGAATCCTCAAGTCTCTGAGTATCGCAAAGAAAAAAAAAAAAAAAAAAAAAAAAAGAATGGCTTCTGCAAGGATGGCACAGGCCATAGGCGAAGAAGACTGGAACGTACTGCACGGAGAAAAATCGATTCAATCGCTTCAACCGCATTTTTGCAACATTGGAAATTTCGGAAACAGTTGATTGTTTTCTCCTGCTCAGATTATAAAAATGAATCCTTTAGTCTCTGAGTATCGCAGAGAAAAAAAAAAAAAAAATAATAATAAAAAAGAAAAGAATGGCTCCTGCAAGGAGTTTGATCTCCACTTGCTAAAAAGTTTGCTCTCATTTATCATCCCAAACAAGCATAAAAACTTTTATTTCGTCGAGATAGCGAAATCGTGGCCCGTGCCCGGCCTTCGGAATTAGCGTAAATGAGCTGATTTCATCGGTACATTACACTTCGAACGACTAACGATCTTTTTTCGTTCCGAACCCGAAAGGTTGCCAAGAACAGATAAAATATGAGGACTATCTTAACGGGAACAAATATCCCAGGAAAATTAATATAGCGATTGTTTCGCTGCATTCGATGAGGGGGAACGTTGAATTCGCCGCAACAAAGTTTTTCGTGCTCGGTCGCGTGGATTGAGTGATAAAAATTGAATGCTATTTGCTTGACGAATCTGCCGATTTGTGATATTGATCGCTGAGTAAATTTGTGATCGGCAAGGTTTGTTCAATGTTCTGTGAGAGTAAAACTGCAGTTGCTTTTTTCTTTTTATCAGTAATTACCGTTCAGTGAATAGTTTCTGACAAAATAAAAAAGTTTTAGTTACAATCATAGGCTTGATTTTTATACTAGTACATGTAACTAATCCTTTGTTAAGTGCAAACGGATTTGTAAACTTTTTTGGTCGTTATAACTGGTGATCCAGTTACCTTTTTCACTAAAAATAACGATGTCTCGTTTTTCACAATCAAATGCGGTTTACACAATACTCGTAAATTTTTCGCATTCTGGAATCTTTTTTGTACTGCATTGTTTGTGTGAGCTTCTACCGAATTTTGAGTACGAAAAAACAGAGTGCTTGGTTAATCAAAAATGGTATTAAATTTTTTGAACGTTGGTCACATTTGTTTTTGCAAAATTAGATATATAACACTTTTTCAAAATATGTAGATACTTTCTTTTATTAAAACTCATTTTCTGTAAAAAAAAACTATATTGAAAACAACGCTGTACGTTGAAACATTGTCATAAAATGACGCTATAAATGAATTCACGTACAGTAACTGTCAATTGAAACTTTTATGCCTCATAAACCTATTTATAAAACTCTTTACATTTTACCGAAGAACTGAAGTACTAACCGTAGCTTGAATTCTTTGAAAATAACAAACTTTCTACCTCGTCCTGCTGTGAAAGTCTTAAAACAGATGTTATCGTCGTTAAACTTTTGCTAAAGAACAATTCCACAAGCTTTTATTTCGAGACCACGTTACTGCGTAACATGAATTTAAGTCATATATAAAGTTTAGAGTTAGAAGTGCTTGAAAAGTATTAATTTAGTAAATTGTAAAAAATAATTTCTGTTGTTAGGTTTTACATTGAAATTGTGTATGTAATCGTTTCTTATAAGATTGTGCATTAAGAATTTCATGATGATTCAAAGTTTTCGGTATTTTTATTGCTTAAGATTGTAATGACTAACTAGATCATGAAATCGCATGTCAAACAGTGAAGAGAAATAAAAATCATAATATTGTAATTTACGTATGCACTGGCATGCACGTGAAAATGTGGATCTGTAAGAAGGGGTATGAAATGAACAGGCTCATTATTAGAGTTTCTGTAGTTTTACGTAATTTTCAGAATCATCTAAAACCTACAAAATTGATTATCTGTCGTGCCGTAGGCAGACGTAAATAATAAAAGAACACTTGCACAACTTTTTTTTTACAATAAAGTGTATTTGCACTGCAGTGTTACACGTTACACGTGAAAGGGTTTTTACAGAACTGCTTCCACTTCCTGTTGACGTCGTATTTATACACATGATCGGTTAGTTCATGACGTGAACAGAGCGTGACGAACGACGAAATAAAAAAGATAATTTACAATGTTGCAATTATTATTGTAGACAAGAGGTTTTTATGATAACTGCTTAAACACGTGGAGCGAAAATGGAATATGGAAATCCTAACCTAAAAATAGAAGACTCTAATGTTGAAATATATAATTGTAGTCAAAAAACGTGATTACAGTAATAACGTGTACGAGCAAAGCTGAAAAACAAGTACAGGATGTACTAGTATATTATTATAATCACTCAATTTAGCATCGTGGAACATGAACAGGAAAAAGGGAAAAGGATCTTCGAAATAAAATTAACAGGAAGGAAAAATTATGATAGGCATACAACACATCTATTTCGTATGAAATAATTAAACGACAGTCCTTCAAACGTGTATTTTTTAAACATTCAAAATGTTAAATATTTTTACGTTTTCATTCCAATTTTTCTATTTCTTAACGGTCCTCGTGTAAATAATCATTTATTGATTTTTCATAAAATTATAAATATACTCCAGATGCTGCGATGCAATATTTTCAGTTCTTTAGTCATTTGTTTGTAACAATTGTTTGATTTTCTATCACTGGTCCAGGTTTTGTAAGGTCCATTGTTTAACATCGTTAAACAACGCCTGAAATTAAATGTAAAACATATCACACAGATTTGATTCATTTTTTACGAAACTGAAAAAAATGCTTCACTCTTCAGCTTTTGATTGGCTCTTCGTCGTGGATTTCGCTCCAGTCGCTTCTTCACTTTTCGCACCACTTCAGGTGACGTTGCGGTCTTTTGATGACCATCTCCATGGCGTTTTTAGATGATACCAGTATCAATATAACGAGTTATGGTTCGATAAACAAAAAGCTTTATTCACACCAAGGTGATTGAGCTCACGAAAAACCGCTGATTGTGATTTTCCAGCTAAACATAAAGCAATCACACTATTACGTTTGAATTCCATCGCTTATAACTTTTTTTCGTGATCACTCGCTTGTGAACAATACTCATGACTGCCATTCAACAAAATTATAAACAGCTGAAGTGAGTGTGGCAGCTCCAAAAATGGTCAGAAGCTAATTACAATTCGAGCGCCGGACCCTGGACAATGTCGCGTACTCCCACATAATTATTTAATTCTATCGACATAACAATTATTTTACCGTGATTTTGTCACCCTCTTTTGACAGATTCTCTGTCACCATATTCCTTTCAATCCACCCGTCAGATCTGACCAAAATTTCGTCATATCCAACTGATACATATCCAGAAATCTTTCCTTCTCCATACAACAAAAGCTCGACTTCTTTCATGAACCGTCTCTTATCGGACTTTCTCGCTTTCACGCAATCCCAGAGCTTTTTCCAAGCGATCGCAAGAATTATTTCCGCGCGCCGGCTTTCAGGAGTTTCGGGATGTCGAACTTTTGGCCAGCGTCGCACTTTTCGAGGCGCCTGCTTTCTGGTGACGGCTGATTTATCAGCCTGGTCCAAGCTGACTTTAATGGAGATATCCGAAAATTGCAAATGCAGGTGGCAAGGAGAAGAAGTGTTTGACTTGGGGTCGCCGTTGGCGAGCTCAATCGCGTGCAGCGTTTCGTCCTTTGGCCTAGGAATCAATATCGTACGCTTTCCGCCAACTCTCCTCGGCATTCAAAACTCGCAGAATGCTGCTGCCCCTCAACTGCGACCTGCCTTCTGTAATGGCAATAAATATTTACCAACGATTCCGGCATTATTCGAAGGCTCATCCAATTGCGAACGTTCGATCGAGCCCTGTCTGTTTAACGGACGTTTCTACTTCAGCATTTTCCAGTCGCGTTTTTTGCCGCATGCGAAAATTCGCCGCCGCGTGGTTTTATTTAGTTTGAATGGCTTTTTCCCGGTTTCGAGTGATTTTTGTGAGATTTTTCGATTATTCCCATGATGCAATTGGGAATACTCTATGGGATTGAAATGATGCGTGGTGGGTTTTTTTTCCTTTTGGAAATGGAGGAGACGAATTGGTTTTCTGCTCGTGTAGAGAAAAAAGCTTTGTGGGATGCATTTTTCGTTATTCGTTTCATGAAGAGATGATAGTATATTTTGGATTTTGCGGGAATTTCGAAAATAAATGAGAGGGAACTTGATGAATGGAAATTTGAAATTTCAGGATCCTGTAGAACATGCTTCATAAATTTTCAACATGTTGGATAGCTGAGCCATCTTTGAAAGTCCAGAACTGTAAAATTCACTATTTCATAATTGTTAATTTATTTTTCAAGACTTTACCTGCGTAGTACCGAATTTATGACGAAAGTTCAATTGAAAACAATAAAAAACGTTTTTGTTTTCGATTGATTCGAATGTAAACTTCTGGGAGCGGGAACTTTTACTAGTTTTTAGATTGGATAAAAAGTTAAACGAACGCATTCGAGTCACTGGCTTGCACACATTGTCGAAGTGAAATTTCAGGTGACGCGCATCTGTCTAGCATACGTCGACCGCGTCAATCCTCCAGCCGAAGGATCATCGATAACAAGAACTTGCTATTTCAGATGAAAAAGGCAGCTCACATGCTAAAAAATGATCGCACACATTTTACGTATAGCTTTCATTGTATTATATTTTATGTGAGAAGCACTATATACGTAGGCGTATCCACTATTGATATTGATATATCGAAATATCGATATTTCTTTCTGATATGTCAGAATTTTAATATTGATATATTTATCAAACAAAAATATTGATATCGACAAAATTTTTGAACTTTCGAAATATCATAGTTACATAACCAAAATATCTGTGGTTGTAAATTTAGAAAATTTAATTGTAGGAATTTGCAAAAGATGCTGAATTAATTTAACAAGGATATTCTAATGATTTTTTTCTTGAAAAATAAGTTGAATCTAAAATCAATAATCTTATTTGAATTAAAAAAATTTTTCTTTGATAGTTATCCAAACATCTATAAAATACAACTAACCCTTAAAAAACTAGTCAATAAACGATGATGGATGTATCTCAAATGTATACAACTTAAAATTCAAGAGCATTGAATCCTAGAAATCTACAAGAAATCTATAAATATAGCGAAAATCTCTGAATTTGCTAGAAAATCTTACGAAATTCGATAAAAACAAACACAAAATAATCTAGCATATTTTTAAAAAATGGAAATTTAGATTTTCTACCGAGGTATAAAAAAAAATCGAATGACTTAAACTGATGCCTAGAACATTCTATCGTAGAAATGTGTAGAAATCCATAAGAGTACTGAAAATCTAAAGATCTCTTGTAAAATTGTACTAATTTCAATAGATATATACTACGAATTTGAAAAATACAAACAAAAAACTCGAATAGAATTAAATACATATGAATGCTATAAAAACTGTATAAAAATAAAATAAGTGAAAGCAATCAATAAAATTTGGTTCCTAGAGCAATAAATTCTGAAAATCTATGTAGTAGCCTAAAAATTCTGCAAAAATTTGATGCGAAAAAAATACTTAAAATACTAGGTACTTCTTGGATAGTTAATTGGAAATTTAAAAAAAAGTTCTGTTCATTTCAGACATGAATAATTATTCTTTGATTTTCGAGGATTAAATTTGAAAAATCTATAATAACGTCTATAAAAATATACTGCACTATTACGAAATAATACAAACAGTAGTTACTAAAAATATGAGAATTTTGTTGACAGACACTTCAAGACGCTGGTAATGTTTTCGAAAATTTATAAAATATAGGAAATCAATACAAATTGATACTTGGAACATTGAATTTCTAAAATTTGTATAGAATTAAAAAAAAAATACTGAAAAATCCTACGAAATAAAGAAAAAAAAACAGAAAACGAAAAAATGCAGTAACTTATCAAGAAATTCAATGAGAAAAACAAAAAAAACATACTTGTGACATTAAAATTTCATAACGTACCTTTTATTGCTAATGAATTTTTTCAAAAAAATAGAGTTACCAAAACTATAAAACTTCAATTCCTGGAGCATTAAATTTGAGAAATCCTTGTAAAAGACCATCAAAATACCAGAAAGTTTGACATAACGTAAAAAAAAAAAAAAAATACGATATCAATGGTTACATTTTATTAGCTACCTATTAATGCTAACAAATTTTTTTTTATAATCTTCATATTAATACATTAAAGTACTGTGAACTATCACGAAACTATATGGAGAATACTGAAAATACAAGAATTTTATAAGATACTTAAATGCCATTATATTTTCTCAAAAATAGATAAAATTCTTGTCGTCTTAAAACTTTGATATCTTGAGCACTGAATTCTGAAAATCCATATAGAAATTCATTAAACTACCATAAAATCTTTCGAAATACAGTTGCTACAAAACAATATGAAAATTCTAAAAGTAGTAAAAGTACTTTGAGTAATTATGGATGATAAATCATTTTTCTTAAATTATTATGTTTTCAGTTATTTATAAAATATAATGTGTAAACCATTCGTATTAAGAAAACTATGTAGAAGTTTACGAAGGAAGCAAAAACTACTTTAATCGCAAAAATCCTAAAAATGAGCTAAATTACTGACGATGAGTGTAATAGAAATTTATTGATTGACTGGTATATAAGAAATTGATGGAAATAGTTTTTTTGAATATTTTTAACTCGATCATCACATTCTAGAAATTAAATGAAAAATCTGCAAAAAACTATACACATATACATAAGCGATACAAAAAAAAAAATAGGACAGTTCTTTAAATCCTAGAAAAACTGAAAGAAATACGAAAAATACCAAAAGAAATGTAGATATATGGATATAGTGTTTTGTATAAAATCAATTCAAAAAAATCTATATTATAATGTACAATAGGAATACATCAATAATTTGTACCTACCTATATGATGTAGGTAAAAATGAACGTTTCATTTCTCTCATCACTTTTGAATAAGCCATTTACATCCGCACAGCGACCTGAAATCAAATTGACTAAAGTATGACTGAAAACGAATATTTATAGGTTACAGAAATTAAGTTACATGTCAGTTTAAAATAGCATTGGAGTAATAATTCGAATACGAGGTTTTAATCACGGAATCGATACGATTTCAAATTCCCTGATCTCAATTTTGTTTGAAATATCTCACTGCAAACTAATTTTGAATCACATCCAGGAATCAAACTGTACTATTCAGTTTGCCTAACAAGTATAATTACATCGAGGTTTTGTACTAATTTCAAGAGAATTTTATTGTAAATTTATCCGATTCAATTTCTTGGTAAATATCGATTATCCGATAAAAATTTTCAGTCGAATATAAGTTTAAATAATACAATTTGTGACAGCTTATACTTTATAAAAAATTTTAAATGTTAAAAAAACGACATGACTATCTTTAGGCTTTCACTTAAATAATTTGTTTATACTCGTCAGTCGCTATCTTTTCGGTCCTACAAATGAACCTTTTTTTCTTAGCTGACCTCGGAAATCTCTAGATGCTCCAATCATCCCTAACAATCCTTATTTTCTGGAGATGGCGTGAGGTGTTTCTTCTGGATATAGCCCCAATTTTCTCCAACTCGTGGGTAACAGGCATAGCCTTCCGAAGTCAACTGCACATTTTTCAAATTGAGTGACCAAGCATTGTTTCTACCAACAATACTGTTTTCTTTTGTCATGGGTTGACAATTAGCCTCAGAATGTGCCAAGGAACTGTATATAATTCAATATTTCTTCAATTTTATTCAAAAATTCTACCTGGGAGTTAAAACATACAGTTAGCACTATCAAATTCACCCTATCCAGCCCTTTACGCTTTTTCATCACCCTGTGAAACGGGACTCAAAAAGCATATTTTACCCTGAACTTTCACGTATCGTCCGTACGTTTCCGTATGAATTATTCCCGGGGCTCGGTAACAGCCACCGAAATCACTCACCTCGCTTTGCCCTTCCCTGGGTGCACCAACGTCGCTTTATAAATCCTTCCGATATACGTACGAAGTTACAGCATACGTTTTCGTCCACGACGTCGCGATTAATCACAGACAATTCGAGGAGAAAACGAGGGTAACTTAATATAAGGACTCGATGAACACGCAAGTTCACGTTTAAAACCCCCCTTTTTTTTTATAACAATTTGTATCTTTGATGCACCTTTATGTCTCAAACGTAGTCTTGAAGATACACAAAGACGTATGCTGCAAAAAATACTGCATATAGTTGTATAAATAAAACAACAACAAGAATAAAAACGAACGGAAGGTAAAAAGTGGGAAAAAATGAGAGAAGTGTAAAGGGCGTGTTAATTTCAATTGACGTGATTTAATTGAACACCGACGCATTAGCCGGGATTATTCCGTTGGGCGCCAGATGCTGCCGCAACTTTTTCTTTTATAAATTGGTCAATTACAAAAATCGGTGCAAATTTCCGGGATCACCATTTGTCCATCACCTGCCTGCCTTTGCAGTTCCTCGGGTGGCCCATTGGATGAGGGGGTGAGTTTATTAAACAAGTCTACGAAAATGTACATCGGGTGCGCCAGGCTCCTCATTTGCATACTATCTGCTTTACGAATTACCTATGCAATATAAATAGCTGCGCAGAGTATAATTTTCGGAATTCAATTTCACGATTCGAAAGCGCTTCGTGCGTATGTGACGACTGGGCGTGCTGCCACCTACGAATTAGCGGCGTTTAAACAATTGCGGTTTCACGGAGGCGTTTGCGAGCTCGTCTGTTTACGGAATTAGCACACCGTGCTGAAATCAGTTTTTTTTTTCTTTAAAATAAGTGCGGGTTTGTGTAAT
The DNA here is from genome assembly GCA_028476575.1 of Platygaster robiniae. Taxonomy (NCBI): domain Eukaryota; kingdom Metazoa; phylum Arthropoda; class Insecta; order Hymenoptera; family Platygastridae; genus Platygaster; species Platygaster robiniae. Next base: position 1,456,006 of record CM052027.1, read on the forward strand.
TAAACTTTTTGATGGAGTTCTGCACTATATGGACGACGATCGATAGTTGTCTGACAAAGGGAGTGATTTTCCAAAGATTGAAACTAATAGATTGTTATTTCCGAATCGCGAATTCTATAGTCAAAACGTAAATATGTGTATAAAAATATACTATATTTGAGATTGAGTAAATCATATGATTATTGCACATACATATGGCTAGTTGACGAAAAATTGTCACGAGGCGTATCGAGGTGGCGTAAAATAATTCGGTAAGTAGGGGAATGTCGTTAGGGGACCTCCTTTAGACATCTTATCATAACTTTCGTTCGAACAAGAATTTTATTATTTTATTTCAAACACGTGCACAGACATACGCCCTTTACAACCAATTCATACAATTTATCATGTATACTGGATGATATTGATATAATAGTCCACTATTTCCCATTAAATTGACGATTGCAAAACACTAATGACAATAATAATAACATTCATCGCACAATCAACTCATCGAAGGTTAAAATCGCTGACCCCAAAGAGAAAAAGATGGCTTTACGGAGGGTAGCCATTTACGCCCTGGTGAAAAAAAAAGTTTCTGCACATCTTGTACTTGTCCGGAGATAATCTTTATAAAGATATCTGCACGACATTTTTGTGTGAGGTTCGATTTATATGTTCCAGATATTTCGAGAAAGATATCATCTACATATCAGTTAAAAGATGTTCCCACGACATACTTTTGCAGATGTTTTGTAGATATATTTATAAAGATATTTTAAACATGTAATTTCAAATATATCTTGTACATGTTGTACAAACCTTATACAAGACTTATGAAAAATGTATGATTTTATATTAATTTTATTTTTTTGATGAGGTTTGTATGAAAATCAAAATCACTAGGGCACGATCATTTTTTACACTATATATTGTGTTAAGGTGTTAAATAATTATTTTTAAGTACTACAACATAAATACCTGGTGTTCGATCTTCAATTTGCGTTCAAGAACCTCCCGCAAAATATTGTCTATTGCCAATTCAGCTTCCACTCTTGCACGTTTTAAGGCGCGACTTTTGGCAACGTACAAGCGATTAAGTTCTCTTTTTCTCTCCATGACGTCTTTTAATTAATGAAATTTATACCATCGCCTTTCAATCGCAATTTATGAAACAACATATCATGCGAGCTATCGCAACATCAAAATAAACAATAACAAACAATACATGCATGCATATATATATATATATATATCTGCAAGCAAACATCTTCTACATGTCTCACGGATGTAAGAAACACGATATAAACTAAAAGACACGTGTAAAACTTCTTAAACATGTACATAATAACATATATTGTAAAAGATATCAAAAAGATATCTTCCATCTTCTGTCGGCCATTGCAAAGATATTTTTTTCACCAGGGCGTTATGGAGGGTCGCCATCTTGATCTATGAAGGCAGCCATTTTGATTCACAACTCAAGTATTGAGTATTGAGTAGGCTGCGAATCTGGCTGCAAGGCGTTTGAATGAAGCTAGCAATATTTTTTATTCCCTTTAGCATTGACATCAAGAAAAATTGATGCCGTACATAAATAGTAACCCGTATGGGAAGAATTTAGCTAGCAATATTTCTTCAGTATTTGTTATTTTATTGCCTATTTTTGAATTATTCCTTGTTTCTGTGGACTGTGTTTGTATGATTTTGTCGGATAATGATTGGCAATGATTTTGTTTGTTTGGGCTTCTGCCGCCATCTTGCCTTTTTATTCTTTCTCTCTCTTCTTTACAATCCTGCCAACCTGGTCGACCAAAAAGAACTTAACGAACAATGCCAACAAAAGAAAATAATCATCAAACCTCACAACAGTATCGACATGAAGAAAAATTGATGCGATGTGTTATCTATTATCAACAGTAAACTCAATAGTAATCTGTATGGAAAGAAATTTTGATGAGGTGACTAGTAGCGCGGGTGACTAGTAAATCAAGTTTTCTTCGGTAGTTTATTATTAATGCGACTGAAGCAAAATAAATATAAACATCGCATTTTTTGCCGTATTATGATTATTTCTGAAATTATAACACAATTGTAGAATCCTGAATAGAAAAAGAAGATGACATCATGATGGCGGCCATCTTCTGTAACTCTCCAGAATTAGCCCAGAATGGTCTGAAATATTAAAAATATGTAGGCATGAACAAAAAAAAAGAAAAATATTGTCAAGTTGTCTAGGCTGGACACTTCTGAAAATTGAATGAATATTGAGGTTAATTTCCTGTCCTGCTTTTCTATCTCCACAATATGGTACCCCTAGTTGAACTTGACAGAAATCAATCATTCCCAACACCTCCCAACCAATATCCAATGTGACTATCGAACCCAAATTGGGAAAAAATTCGACAATAATAGACGAGTAAATCCCACAGGTGGAAAAGCGATGTCGCTCTCGATCCACTCGTCTCTGACGTCACAAGATTAATGCCATACAGTTGCCAGGGATGCGGATTGCATTCCATTGTCAAGAGGCTAAGGTCTGGTTGCGTATGGCCGATGGAAACTGAACTGCTGTTGGATAGAATGTCAGAGCCGGAGGATTTTCAATGTGTGTCGGGCTAGTTTTGAATCGCAGATATTGGGAAAATGGACGATCGGTCCGAGCCCGAAGGGAAGAGCTTTCGTATGCAGGGGCTTTTTCACGTAAATCGAACGTATCTCTTTCCTTGTTCCTAAGAGCGAAGGGTCCGACTAAGCAGTACGAGATGTACCTTGGAAGTCTTATCCCCCGCGAGAGCTCATAAAACAGATCCAATCATCTATCTCGCTAACCAGATGGAAGTAAGAACGCGATCTGCGACGGTTTTTCTCTGAGATAAGAAGATCGAAAATGTAGACAAGAGAATGACATGTATTTGTAAATAATTGAAGGGTTCGAGTTGTATTGATGTTTCTGGGCTGAGCAGGTTCCATAAAAGGTGAAAAAAGTTCTTTATGACATCGTGGTATCTTCAAAGTTAAAAAAAAGCTTATTATTTTGAAGGTTCTATCTTATATCCTAAGATTTTATTCAACACATAAAAACGTCGTTTCATTCAAATCCCATTCCAGATTTTCAACTTCCCCTTTTTCACTTTCATTAACATATCCACTGCCTTCAAACTCCTTATCACAATGTGAATCAAACATAGCCAACACTGTGTTACATTTGAAATGAGATTCTTCACGTGCCGTAAAAAGCATCTAAATTCCATTCGTCCTTTCACTCTCAAAGGGATGCTTACAGAGCACAAAAATGATCTTTTCATTCATCTTAATCTGATGACAAGCCTTGAACGTGGAAATGCCGTGTATCCGCAATGCTGATAAGTTCTCGGGTGCTTGAATATTACATGATATTCAAAAAAATGCAACGTCAGTTGCCGAGGATACACGTCGTGCAGATGATATGAACAAGAAGGGAATCATATCGGAACATGACGTGAAGGTGTAATTACATGAACAACAATGAGTATGGGAATGAAAAAGAATGTTTTTTTTTTTAACATTTTCATATTTTGTTCATGAAATTCAAGAAATATGGAGGAAACTGGATAATATTGATAGATGTCAAAGATTGTGAAGAATTTCAAACATTTAGATAGAAGGAATAATATTAGTTGTACGTCGGATAAACGGTACATTTTCCCTTTTTGAATTCTCGCGCCAGAGTATCTACATGAAGCGCATGCGCGGAGTTGTTTTATCCTACTACCAACAGGTGGCGACCGCGGCACTTTTTCTCGCAAGCTCTTTTGTAGTTAGATAGGTAAAGAGAATCTGACCAAAACCGCTTTAAACAGGTTCGTTCCCTTTATGAAAAAAAACTATAAGCAACTGTTGGGAACTATGAGAAACTATTTGGAATTATTGGGAAACTATCAAGAAACTATTGAATGATTTCAATAGTTTTAATAGTTTCAATAAATTCCCTTCTTGAAGTTTCCATAGTTTCAATAGCTCCTACAATATTCTTGCCAATAATTTCAACGATTGAAATAGTTTCAGTGATGTTAAATCATTGTAACTATTAACTCTAATGATTTTAAATCATTTTCAAATCCGATTTGAAATCACAATTAAATGATCATTTGCATGAAAATTGTGGAAGCACAAGTTTTAGTGCATTTTTCAAATTGGAAACAATTTCAATCATTTATGAGATTTTCAATGATTTTTAATCATTTTCATGTTTTTTAATGATTTTCAAGATTTTCAATAATTTAAATAGTTTGAATGATTTTCATAGCTTCAATAATTTATCTTGTAATAGTTTCCATAGTTTTCACAGTTTGAATAATTTATCTTTCAGTATATTTCATAGTTACTATGGTTTCAATAATTTCCCTTCTTACAGTTTCCATAGTTTCAATAGTTCCTATAATATTCCTGCCAATTGTTTCTATGAATAAAATAGTTTCAATGATTCTCAATCATTTTTCAATCCGATTTGCAATCACAATTTAATGATTATTAGCATGAAAATTGTTGAATCACAATTTATAGTGAAATTTTTAAATTGAAAATGATTTTCAATCACTTTCAAGGTATTCAATGATTTTCAGTCGTTAAAATAGTTTCAATAATTTCCAATCATTTTCAAATCCGATTCAAAATCACAATTTGCTGATCATTCGCATGAAAATTGTTAAATTACAATTTTAGGTGCAATATTCAAATTGGAAACAATTCTCAATTATTTTTGAGATTTTCTATGATTTTCGATCATTTTAATGATTATTTTTTATAAAAATAGTTTTAATGATTTTCAATCATTTTCAAATCCGATTTGAAATAACAATATAATGATTATTTGCATCAAAATTGTGAATACACAATTTTTAGTGCAATTTTCAAATTAAAAACCATTTTCTATCATTTTCAAAATTTTCAATGATTTTTAATCATTCACAAGATTTTTAATGAATTTTATTCATTGAAATAGTGCAAATGATTTCCATAGCTTCAATAATTTATCCTCTATTGGTTTCCATATTTTTCACAGATTTATTAATTTATCTTTCAGTATATTTCATAGTTACTATGGTTTCAACAATTTCCCTTCTCATAGTTTCCATACTTTTAATAGTTCCTATAATATTTCTGCCAATAGTTTCAATGATTGAAATAGTTTCAATGACCGAAATAGTTTCGATGATTTTCAATCATTTTCAAATCCGATTTGAAATCACAATTTAATGGTTATTTGCATGAAAATTGTGAAAGCACAATTTTAAGTGCAATTTTCAATTTGGAAACAATCTTCTATCATTTTCAAGATTCTCGATGATTTTCAATGATTTTCAATCATTTCAATGATTGTCAGTCATTGAAATAGTTTCAATCATTTCCATAGCTTCAATAATTAATCTTCTAATAGTTTCCATAGTTTTCATAGTTTCAATAATTTATTATCCAGTAGATTTCACAATGTTTATAGTTTCAATAATTTTGGAAACAATTGAAATATTGGAAACTATTGGAAACTATAGGATTAAAAAACTAATGGAAACTATTGATCAATAGTTACTAATAGTTTTCAATAGTTTTTTTTTCACAAGGGTCTTCAGAAAAAAATATGAAAAAATTGTGAATTCTCTCAATAATTTGATAAAAAAGTTTGGAATATTCAAGAATCTTTGAAAATATAATTGATAAAGAGTGTGTGTTGCCCTTCTTCTGCTTCTATTCAACTTTTTCAATCTGGATTCTGTTCCGTCCGCAAGATAATTCAAAGCATCAAAAAAATCCTGGAAAAATAATGGAGTTTTCTGGAGCTCGAACGACGATTTATCGTGGTGGATTTCGCGGGACAGAAAGCGAATCCTCGAGAGAGTTACCCGCCAGTAAACTGCCGTGACGCTTAAGTAACTGGAACGAAAACGCGTTTGCAAATATAAGCATCACCTCTGTCTCTGAAAATTTCCTTATTTTCCGAGGAACGCAAAGCTGGAGGTTTCGGTTGATTTTCCAAATAAGTGGAAAAGAAATGCCAGACGAATTGGAGATGCTTTACCCAGAGACGAATTGTCGATGTCCTCGCAAGTTCTTCATTTTGAACAGTATTTGTAGACGATGAACAATACATTGTGATCTGTCTTATTATAACACTTTGGTTGAATCCGACACGAAGTGTTGGTACAGAAACTGACAGGCTCGTGGAAAATCATGCAAAATAGTGGATTTCCCAGCTCAAGAACAATGGTTTTGGGACTAAGTGGTGATTCCGGCGCCTGATAATATTTTGCCTCGCTCACGGCAATTTATTGGCTTCAGATTAAAAGCGCTGGAAATTTCATGAACGAGCCTCTTCTACAGCGCTTTCGGCCGGAGCTGCTTGTCAACGCTTGCAAATGGCTTTTCTGTGCACGACGGGCTCGAGAAACCCAGTGCAAAACGGAGCTTTTCTTCCCTCGTTCCAATGACGTTAATAAACTTATGCAGATCGTGAATGCGATCTAATACGATGGCCAGAAATTGCTTGATTCCGAGAGTTCTCGACGCGAATAAATTACTCGGCTTTGATTACTTTCGATTCCTATTTGGTTGGAGCTCTCTGAAATTATTTTGCCTCTTCAGTTTTTTGCTTTTTTCATGTGTCTTGGGCAGAGAAATATTCACGTATGAGGCGAGGGATGGGCGATACGTATTGAAATATCGGAATATCGATGCATCAGAAATTTGTATGGATATGTTCATCAACCAATAATCATTATATTGATATTTTATGATCTTCACGATGATCTTTTATGACTTTACCCGGCTGGAAAAACGAAATTGGCGCAGAAATGGCCCAGGTCAGGCTGTCCCTGCTTCTGGCAAGGGCCAAACAAGGAAAACCTTGTCTGGGCCAGGCAAGGGTGCTAACGCTCATTTTAGACTGGCCCAGATCAGGCCCCATTTAGAAAAAGCCCTATGTTTTTAATTTACAGTGAGCTGTCCACTCTGAGCAATTATAATCATTCCCTATCCACGTCAACAGAACCTTCAAGGAGTACGTCATGAATATTCTCAAAATATTCTCAGAATTCTTTCATGCGAAACTATGTGGACATTCGATTGTTAATATTCAGGGAATATTTTTGAAAATATTTCTGGCATTATTCTATAATAATCTGTGCTACTGGGGAATGGCTCTTCTGAGTGATCAGATTACGGGTTTTCGTAAGATTGGTTACTGTGGGTATTTATTTTGTTGAAAACATTAGTTTTTTTATTTTCAACTGTTCAATCGAAACAACTGTTTTGGTTAGGTTTACAGTCTCCTGTTCGACAAGATTCCGCGCATGCGCGATGAACATTGATCTGACAAGGCCCAAGGCAATGTTGCCTCATTTCACCCAATTCAAGTTCGCCTAACATGGGCTCGGTAGGGCCCTTAAAGGGCAGGCCTCTGAAAGGCAGTCTGGATAGGGCCTGGACAGAATTAGGGTATGCCACGATGTATTTCCAGCCGGGTATAATCTATATCTATCTTTCTCATTGCATACTTGTGAAAGAAAGTGTCTAATATTCATCCATTTAAGTTGACCTGACGTCGAATAAAGTTAAATGTTCCCCAATGAGTTTTCACGCCCAGGGACTTTGGCAGTCGCGTAAACTCGCAATTCGGCCAGAACTTGGCTGCTTCTCATCAAGATTTCAACGTGTACATGATAATTGAGCACGACACATCGACTGTCTGCACAGTTCCCGATCCAAGTTGAGCTACTCATTGAGTTTCGCATAATGAACTCCAGATTTTCTAAGTAGTTGGGTTTCTTGAATCAAGTTTGAAATACACGCATGTCGAATAAATCTTAATTTCCTACATCGACTCTACCATTGGAAAAATATATAACACTACCTCAATCTTTTCATTCAATTCACATTATGTATAGTTTGCATATTTTATATGCATGTGTAATAATTATATCCTTTGACAGTATTGGAAATTTTGATTCTTCACAAAAAACAATTCATCTATATATATCGTAGGTACAGTTTAATTTTAAATGACGTATTCTATATTTATTTTTTGAAGTTTTTTTTATCTTTTTGTGGGACAAAAAATTTTTTTTCGTTTAAGTAATTTGAAACGATCAAGAGATCCCATGGAGATTTCTTACAAGGTTCTCCAATTTCACCAGAATTGGGATATTATAATGCATGAACACGTATGGAACGTTCTTATTTCGCAGCTTGCTTCGCTTGTATACTCTGTACACTTACTGCCGCCGATGCATATTTGTCGGCTTTTTGAGAGCACGTGCGATGTTAGTACCAAGCTCGAATAATACGCGAAATTTCAGTGGAGACAGGCTATGTGTCATTTTCTTTTTGTATGCAGGTAAAACAAAGGATTATACGAAATTCACGTGTGTGAAAATTATAGATGTTTTAGAAGAGTTTTTTAAATTATTTTATTGCTACTGTGAGTCAAGAACAATTATGACGTTTAATTTTTAATGTTTTTGTATAAATACTGATATTGAGGAAATTATCAAACGTCGGCGTACAATGAATCGTTTTTTTTTGTATTTTTAGAATTTTCCGATTTTTACTCTGTAGCTGTAGTTTTATGAAATAGTAGATATTTTTGCGAAATCTTGAAAATTTATATAGATTCCTTGAAATTTTCTATGTTTCTTAATTTCGTCAGAATGGTTGACAATCTTTTATATTTTCAATGTCACCTAATATTCCGTACTTTTGAAAATTTTAACACTTTATTTAAGATTTTGAAGAATGATTGACCGTCCTTGTAGGACAAAATTTATTTTGATTTGTAAAAATTTTCCTCATTTGAGGTATCTTTTTTTTATATTTTTTGAAATTCATCGATATTTCATGAAATCTAACAAATTTTTCGATATTGTCTAATTTTTTAAAGGTTATCTATATTTTTATTGTATTCAAACTTTTTCAAATTCTAAAAATTTCAAATTGTTATTTAAACATTTACGAAAATCGACAATATGACAATAAGACTAAATATTTTTTGATTTAGGTATACTGAGGACATTTACGAGCTTTTGTTGTTTTACGGAATGAAGAAAATTTTTTGCACTCTTCACAATTTTATTTTTTCACATTTCAAAAACAATGAAAACTTTTTGAATGATACACAGAAATTTTTTTTTATATATAAACCTTTTTTTGCGAAAGTGCATTTTTTTATAGAATTTGTGAAATTTGTCACAGTGATCAACATTTGTCATGATATTCCGAAATCCTAAAAATTTTTTGAATATCTGGAATTATTTATAATCTTCAAAATATTGATGCTCTCAACTTTTTATTATGATACTAAACAATTTTTAAAATCTTGATTTGATATTTATAAAATAATCTTCGTTCCCCGTACTAGATGAAATGTTATTTAAATTTCCAAAAATCTTACCAGTATTGAAAATTTTCTTTTTAATTACAAACATAATTTTATTGTCCTTCGGCAATTCTCAAATTTTTTTCAAGATTTTCCGAAGTATAAATAATAATATAGGTTTCCTACTATTATTGGCAATCTTGAAAATTTATTTATTTATTTTTTTTATCATATTCTATTGGAATTTCGAAAATTCTTGGCGATCTCTCTACGGGATCATACATTTTTTTATGATTTTAAAATTTCGTTTGTATTTACTAGTTTTCAAATTAAATGGAATTTTCATAATTTTCTACGATCCTTAAATTTTATCAACATTTTTTAGGATTTTTGAAGTTTCTCAATTTTTTATTGGCAATTTTATCAATTTTTCAAATACGCCAGTTCTTAACAATTTTTCAAATTTTACGAATTCCATCTAAACTACGAAAACGGTCGACGGTCTTTGTACGAAATAAAATTTTTTTTTATTTTCTGACTTTCTTTTTAGTATATGACAGTTTTGTTTCGTTCTCAACTTCAATCAACATTCCTTATAATTTTCTAAATTATTCATGTTTTTTGGAATCATTAACAATACTTAAAATTCATTTTTATTCAGTTTTTCCGTATTCCACGAATTTTTTGAGCTCTACTAAAATTTCAGAAATTATTGACGTTTTCTGTATGAGTTTGAAATTTTCAACTATCCGGATATTTTATTATTACACATTTACAGTTTTCTGTTTGTGTATAATTTTTGGTAGTTTAAGGGGGGGGGGGGGGGGGCACGACAGTAATAGTACGAAAATGGGACTCGACTTTGAATCCATATTGTAGAAAAGCTAACCAAATGACATCATACTTTTTTTTTCTTCATCTAATGTTTTTAAATAAAAATGTGCTTTTCGAAAAAATTTTTTCCGAAAATGGTGATGCAGCAGCGTCTCATCCAGTTCATGTTTTTTGAGAAGCAGTCTTACTACCGGAAGCTTTTCTCGTCACACCTGAAAAATACAATGACAATAAAAATTTGTTCATAATTGAGTTACAATCATCTAGTGAACAGCGTAGCCATTTTTTTGAATCTTGAAAACTTCGCTGGTTATTATCAAAAAAGCTATCTATCTGAGGAGGTAAAATTTCTTTTTTTTTAGCAGTATCGCAAAAATCCCAAGCTCTTCACTAGAGAATCGTAATACCTTTCTGAACAAATTTTTGTTTTCATTTACTGCATTTTTAGGATTTCAATTATTGAATGACGCATCTGTTTGTTAGTCTCAGGGCTGACCTCACGCCCTCAAACTTTTGCCACAAGGGTCAGGCACAGTTTTCGTCGATATAAAAAAACTCATCAACGGGAAAAACGTTGTTAAACGTGAGTTTTTTGTTGCATGGCACCTTGGCAACATGCTCGTGGAAAGTAACGATCTGCAGCGTCGCAGCGTATATGGGGGCATTAAAGACTCCGGGAACATTGTCGGCGTCTCTCTGTGGCCGCGAGCGCTGCGGGCTGCATGGTCGCGCGGCAAAGAAAAGAGCCCCAGCCCAAATTCCAAATCTCATTGTTGCTATTTGACTCGGTTACCTCGATAAGCTGGCTTTACGATGCCTGGCGGTTGCTCTTTGCCGAATTGTTTGCGCTCCGCCGCGGGCCCACGGAATTCTCCAGTCGCCGCGGTAAAATTCGTGCGAAATTCACGATCCTCTAGAAGCTGACCGTTTTTTAACCACATTTTCCTCATATTTCTTCGTAGCTGAGGCACGCGGCATTTTTTCTATAATTCACGAAAAAAATGACAGCTTTTGTCCACCTGTTTTCGGTAGAGGAAGGGGCCGATTTTGCTGGATGACGCACAGCGCGCGATGACGTTTGGGGGACGACGAACGACATGACAATTCAGTATAGAAAGAGACAGCGCGACTCGGTCGTAGTAGCGCTAATAAAGGGATTGCGCGCGAATTTATTTTGAATTCAAATAAATCAATGTTGCATGGTTTTCCTTTTTTTTAATTGTTTTGATTGACGACAATTGACAAGATTATTGCGCAATCAGGACGAAGCTGGTTGCGGATGAATCACGAATAAATACGAAGGTACACGAGGCGCTGTGTTAAAGGTTCCGGTGATGTCACAACGATACGTTGTTTGTAATTCCACTTATTTAGAACGTTAGGATACGCAATATTTTTACACTTTACCGCAAAACTGAGACAATTATTAGTATTGCAATATTTTTTAAAGTGTTTTTTGTACAAAATACAGATTTTTCCCGTCCGCAAAAGTTGTATGAACATGACATAGAACACAACGCATTAGTGTTAACTCACATTCAATCTAGCCTTTATAAAATTATTAAGCTTCTTCAATTTATTGTTATAAATTCTTTGCATAACTATAACTAAATCATCAACATTCCAAGAAATGTCATTATTTTTCATTCTTTTTACTGAAAAATGTTCTATTCACCAAAAAAATCACTTTTTTTAAATTTGGGAGGAGTTTCACCCCAAATCCCCCTATGCGTTCTGCACTCTCAATTAAATAACTATGAATCATAATATTCGAAGTGGACGTACAGAAAAAAATTCATTCCATTCCCTTGGCTTCATACAAAAAACTTAAGCCCTTTGACCAAGCATCAAGTGGATCTTTCATCTTGATGGGCTGTCGTTTTTTCGACCTCGCCAGTCCTGGCGATAAGGTGGCACGTGGCCGAGGGGTCGGCAGAGTTCCATTGTAAATGCCGTGGGAAATGACGATCTGAACAACCCTCGGGATGGTCTGCGAAATGGCATGCAAAAATGATAGTATGTATGTGAAACGTCGTGATATATTATAATATGTTATTATTTTAGTATCTATCGAATTTTATTTTATGCATATCTGGTAGACTTAAGTACATCAAATATTGAATAATAGGGATACACTTTTTTCCCCTAAATTTTCAAAACACCAAACTTGTCATTTGTCCGAATCACAAAACTCCGGAAATGCAAAAGATAGTGAAGGAAATTATATGAATCCGCATTGCTACGAAACGCGATTCCTATGATTCTAAAAATTGATGCGATCGTGTTTCACTGAATATCCATGACACTGATCAATAAAAACGCCGAAAATTCAGTTCATCGAATCGTCTTTTTCCCGAAACCGCATTTTTCCGATAGTAGGAATGGCAAATTCAATGGCCGGCTCGAAAAAGGGGACGTGGCGCTTGGGACAGTTAGAGAATGAAGGAATGAGTGAACGGACCCAGCGCGAGTAGACGAAAAATTTTTTTTCATTCCATCATTCTCTAACTGTCCCGCGCGCCATGTCCCCTTATTCGGACGAATGATTCTTCGGAATTCTGAGGTTTTGGTGGTTCCTTACCCACGGTATTCAAAGGCAACGGAGTGTTTCTGGAAAATGACAGATCGGGCTTTTGATGAATCGCGACTTTGGCAGATGGGAATTTCAGGTGTTTTAGTGATTCGGCATATTGAATTTTCGGTGTTTTGATATTTTAGAATCTTTATTCGTCGGACATTTTTACTATCAGGAAAATGCGAATTTGGTTCAATGATCGTTCGAGGAACTGAATAAAATGTTAATAATGAATTGAAAAAAATCATATGTGTATAATAAGGTGAAGGGAAGACAACCATGGATTTTGTAAGAAAGAATTATTAATTTTCTAATTTTTCGGAGTTTTTATCGGTCGGTGTTACAGATATTCGATGGAAAGCGTACACAGCAATTTTTACAATTAAAGGAATCGTGTTTCGGAGCAATGCGGATTCGGAGTATTCCGTTCACCATCTTTTGCATTCCTGGAGTTTCGTTATCCGGACAGATGACATGTTCGGTGTTTTGAAAATTCAGAGGAATGATTGTGTTCTATAATATACTTCCTTACACGTAGTTTGGAAAGAAAACCACATAAATATATACGGAATCTTTTCAATAGTGTAATTGCAAACATTTCGTACCTGGTACTTCTCTTCGATACCAAATTCCCTAGTAATTATGCCACATTCTTGGCGACCCTAGGGCTTTTCAGAAATGCCTGATCGGTGCGTGCGAGTTTTCAAGCCCACATAAATACGCGCTACAATGACCCAAAGTTCGAACTAGACGCGATTCCTCATGCCGCCCGAGGGCATAAATTACCCCAAGGAAATATTTACGCCGGCATTTCCGCGGGCCCCTGAGAATTTATGACGGAATAAAATTGTTGTGTTTTAATCTCGGATCGGGGGTTAAACGCGAATCACTAAAGAAGGTTCGCCAGCGGCCGGAGCGTAGAGAATCGCGCTTTATGATAAGCGAACGTTTTCTTGTTCCTGCGATGAAATTTTCTTGGGGCGGTTAAAACAATGCTTTTCCAGGAGTACACAACGTTTAAAGCCTCGTAAATTTCAGCGTTTCAAACGAGAGCGCGACTGATTATTTTTTAAGGTTACTCAACCTCATTTTTATGGGGGAGGGTAAAACGTTTTCCGGGGAGAGGAGGAAAAAGCTAATGAAAGTCGGACCTTCGGAGATGAGTTGGCTTCGAATTTCATGCGTTCCTGGGGAATACATGGTAGGAAACTTTTAATGAGTATTTGACGACCTCTTGAAAAAATTAGCAATTTTACGTGGGATGTTTTTCGAGTAGTTCGACATTGCTGTAGTTGTATGGTCTGTATCAGAATTTTAGAATTCATTTTAGAAGGAGATATTTGATTATTGTACGATATGATTGGATTGCGTCGATGCTCTTAATTTATGCTCTTTCGATTTGCTGTGATTGGACAGGGCTCTAATCATACTAATCTCATGGCTAATGCTCATTCATGACGATTGCAATCTGATTAACGCTAAGTCCTCGCACGTATAATACTTCGTAATTGTAGTTTTCATGTGATGTTATTACATAAACGCAAATAGTGCAGAGGCACATGTAAAATAACGGAGCTCTTACCGCTGCTCGATTATACTAAGCCCAGATTGGACGAGTCAGAAACTCTTTAATCGCGTTGTTTCCGCGCAATTCCAACTAGAACAGCATTTAATAAAGAAAGAGTGGAACTTGGATGATAAAAAAAATGTTTAATTCGAATCATTTCATTGTTTGGAGTTTTTCATGAACCGTATTCTTTTGATAGAGCAGTAGGGAATTTATTGAACGTGGATATTATTGCTTTTTGAAAGAATGGACAAAAAAAACCTAACATAACTCAAAAATTCTTTTTATCGCAAGTTCCTACAAATTAAAAAATACTCAATGCACATTCCATTACACTTGACATCGCAAAAATTTGGAAAGAAATTTCGATAGCACCGAAAATTCCGGCCGTAATTTCCTGTGCCTCGACGGATCGACCGAGGCAATATCCCATTTCACTGCAAAAAAAAATCAAAAAAAGTTCGGTACCGCAAGGAAGAATTCATGGAATTTCGCTGTCACAAAAAGTCACGATAGGAAAATAAATAAGTCAGGCCGTAAAAAGGTTTGTTTTCATTCCGAGAGTGTCTTCGTCGAGGGGCCACTGCTTCCACAGCAGAAAGCCTAGCATTGGCTAAAGGAACATTACTGAGGCCTGCGCCTGGCGAGCTTGGTTTTTGATTTTCATATCCAACCTTGCAATATCGATAAAAAGCATAGGGCGATGTTACCCCGGAAAAAAACGATTCAGGTAACTTGCGGTACTTTGGGACATTGTTTTTTGAAAAATTTATAGTGTGAATATATTTAAAAGAAATATTTAAACAATTGGAAAAAATTAAAAGGAAATATTACCTCACAAATTTATCATCATTTATACGAGCAGATTAAATTCTAAGGGGGTTGAGTAAATGTTATATTTTTTTAAATTTTAACAAAACTTACATGTACTAAAATAGTTCAGTTTTTTTTTTTTTATAAAGAGAATAAAAAGGCATGACAATTATAATAATAAATGATCCAACGTACGATAGATCACTTTATTTATCTTATTTAAAAAATTCCTTTTTTTTCGAAATCATTTTTCTGGCTAAGGTAAGGACTTTTTAATTAATTAGTTTGTCTTCAAGAAAGTTGAGATTTTCTTGAATTAGATTCGACATTTTTCACAAACTTTACCAATTATAAAGTAGTTGTAAGACCAAACTTTTTTTTAATTTCCAAGCTCGTTCTGTGTTGAAACCTACATAACTTTTGAACCGAACCTTTCTTGGGTTTTATCAAGCGAATCGATGTTTCCGGGACGCGCCGTGATACTTGGTGACATCGTCGTCCGTTGGCTAACTGCATTAGTGACGCTCCACAGTCGTCATAACAAAATCTTTGTCTTACAAGGGAGGACCTGAGTTTTGGAATTATGAAAAACTTGGTAATTTAAAAAAAAAAGTTAAAAAAAGGAAATAATAATAACAATAATAACAATAATAATAATAATAATAAATATAATAATAAAAATAACAATAAAAATAACAATAACAATAACAATAAAAATAACAATGATAATAATAATAATAATAATAATAATAATAATAATAATAATAATAATAATAATAATAAGAACAACAACAACAATAATTATAACAATAACAATTATAGTAATAATAGTTATAATAGTAATAAGAACAACAACTTTTTCATATCGCATTTGATTGATTATTCTAGATGTTTCGAAACATAATTACTTTCACTACAAATTCATCAAATTCATAAAAAATTTTGTAAATTAAGAGAAATCTAAAGAATATTCTGTTAAATAACGCAAACACATAGATTCATCAAAATTGTAATATCTTAAAAATTATTATGATTATTGAAATTTTGAGTGTTTTTTTTTTTCGATTTCATTTTAATCATTTCTGATCATTGAAACTTCAATTATTATTAGAAAACGAAAAATTCGGAAAGGTATAAATAATTTAAATTCGAATAATTTGAAGGACTCTCAACAATCCTAGAAAATCCGGAAAATTTGAAAAATTTCAGAAAGAGTTGATAAAATTTAAGGATAACGGAGAATTATGAAGATTGTGTCGAATAAGAAAAATGTTCAATGTTAGTTAAATTTTTACCAAACAAAAGTGTATTGCATCTCAAGAATTTGTTGACATGCGGTCTAAGTAAAGATTAAGTTAAAGATTGCGGAGAATTTCATCAATTTTGTAAAAAGTAGAGATATTAAAAAAAGTATTTTTATTTTAGAAAAAAAAAATGTCGTACAAAGATTGACCATATTTAAATCATTTCAATGAAAATCTAAAAATCATTGAATTTGGGTACAAGTAAAAATAATTTAAAATTTTTAAATGTGATCAATAAGTCTGAGTCATTCGAAAACTTTATAGACTTTTAAGAAAAAATAAATTTGTGAAAAATCGTTTGGAATGCGTGAATTAACAAAAGCCGTTGAATATCTTCAACATATATTCTTTAATAAAAAAATAAAATACATTCTCAAATCAAAGAATCTTCAAATATGTTTGGCGATCGTCCATTTTCGTAAAAACTTCAATTACAAGTTAAAGGTTTTTTTGTTTTTCATTCCAAATACTTAATAGACTTCGAAATATAAGTGAGCCTAGAAAAATCGGACTAATTCGCAAAATTTGTAGGATTCCAGGATATTTCTTCCTAAAAATGTTCATCACTGCTTGAAGTTGGCTGTTATGTAGAGATAAAATGCGCGCGCATCACATAAAATTGCGGGAAATTCAAATGATACATATGTTTGTCATAATTAGACTGTCAGGGGCGATGACAAAAAAAGAATGCAATCGCGCGTCTGACAGGCGTGCATGAATAATCCAGTATTTATAATTTCAAAAGAAATAACAAAATAGGACCACTATTCTCAACAATTTCAGTGATTCCGTAAAAACATATAAACTGTAAAAAATTCAGTAAATGTCTTCGAAATCAAAACGTAAATTGTTGTACAAGGATTGCTGATAATTGCAAAAGTTTCAATTAAAATTTGAAAATTTTTATTCTAAATAATCAAAAATCATTGAAAAAATGGAGACCTCTAAAAAAATTGAAAAATTCGTAGTATTGCAGTAAATATTGAAATAATTTAGAAATTTAGAGAATAGAGACATTATGTTAAATCATTCAAAAAATTCTTCGATCTATAGAAATTGAAAAAAAGGCAAAAAAGTTTCAAAATGAAAATTCATTTCGTCCTAAGGAAATCATCGATTACCTCAAAAATTTCAATAAAAAAGTATCAATTTCTAAATTCTAAATTTTTTATAAATTTTTTGGATTGTGCAAATATGTGTAATATTTTATAAAATTACAGCTGCTACGTAAAAGTTTCAAAATTTTTGAAAATTTCGTAAAATATATATATTATATTGCAGGGTAATTCTTAATAATTTAAAAAAATTTTTCATATTTTATAAAAACATGCAGAATCATAATTATTCAGGAAACGTTTTGCATGAAAAAGACATTACATAAATTTAAATGTTCAAAATTCTCTGGATTTCAACAATTTTCGATAAATTTTGTAAATTTTGAAAAATTTTAAATAACAAAATTTGAAGATTTGCATAGAATAAAATGAAAAAAAAAAAAAAAAAAAAAAAAAAAAAAAAAAAAAAAAAAAAAAACGAAAAAACCTAACGTTTCCAGTAATCGAAACAAATTAAAATGTAAGGATTGTAAGTAACTTAATAGATTTCTCAAATTTTAGAACCTTCGAGAACTTGAATAAATTTTGAAGTTTTCTCAACATTCTACGAATAACAAAAAATGTGTTATAATCTTTAAATATTCATTATGGTCAATAAATAGTTTTTCATCCTGAAGAGATAATCGATGATGTCAAAATTTTTTGAAACATTTAAAAATTTTTGAAAAATTCATTATTTTGAAGATTGTTGGCAATGTTGCAGTATTTAAAAGTCGTGCCTTACTAATTAACATTATTGTGAATTAAAAAAAATTGAAAATAAATAATTTTCAAATCTTCCTTCACTTTTTTAACAGATCCTAACCTGATTATCTCGTCAATAACGCCTCTATCACCTTTTCAACAATTTCGCTATAACAAGAACAATAAGCAACTTATTCATAATAATGATCGACATTTGCCAGTGGCATGCATCCGCAAAATTGGTCAGCGGATTACGAAAAGTTGTCAAGGACAAGAATGAATAGCGCATCTGTCTCGGTGCGCAGAGCGTGACATTAATTGCGTAATTGATTAATTTCGTCCATTCATCATATTGTGGCGTCATTTTTCCTCGTCCCGATGTAACGACCCGTGAATCGAGTACAAATGAATGCAATTAGGACGGTGATTAATTAGTCCGTTACTCGGTCCTATCGTTGGTTTTCAATTTTTGTGGAAGAAATTTTTTATAAGGTTTCGCAATTTTTCAATTTTTCGTGAAAAGACTTTTTTTGTATTGCAAATGATCTCCCATGAAGATGAATTACATTGAAAAAATATCTAAGCAAAAAAAAGATTAAGTTTTTGATTGAAATAATTATGGGGATGGTGAAAATGCTTTTCTTCAACTTTTGAGACAACTGCAATTTTATAACAGGAAGAATCTCATACCAGAATGTGAAGGTGAAAGCAAAAAACTGTGATGAGAAAGGAAATTACATTTTTGTAAGGAGAACGCGCTGATTTACAACTCGGCCAATTTTATGCTACAGCATCGCTTGACGTCTCCTTGACAAAGGAGCTTTTTGCGCGCCTGCTACTTATTTATCATCACTAGAATTGAAACTTTCAACGAGCTTGATTTTTTCACCGAGTTTCTATCTCAATTGTTCTTGTTTATGAGTACAGACACTTCTTTAAAGAAATTTTCATGCCATTTATTGAATATTTTCGAAAATTGTGAGATAGTCTTACCAACTGTAAGATAAGAAATTTTTCATGAGATCGAAACACTGAAAGTCAGTCATTGAAAGTCAAAATCTGGTAAGTCAGAAATATGAGTTATCCGAAATAATAACATACACAAGAAATAAAATACATGATGTTTAAAATTCCCTGCACCAGAAAAAAATACGTCATTCCTTTTTAAAATTCAAGTCAAAAAGTCCTCTACCACTTTTTATAAAACTCAAAATCAAAAAAGTATTGAAGGCTAAAATTCAAACAATACTAGATTCAAAATAATAGATAACAAAAACATAATATTTGAAATCCCCGCTCTTTTATGTGTTGCGCGCGCATAACAGCCAACTTCAGGCAGTAATGAACATTTTTAGAAAGGATATGCGCTCTCTCAACAAATGGAAGAAGACTTGATGGACCAAAATTTTCCCAAATTTTCTTCATATTTTTATTGTCGAAAAGTCCTTTGCCACTTTTCACAAAAATCAAAATCAAAAAAGTTATTCAAGCATTCAATCTGAAAAATCTGGTTGGCTGAAACTTGTACCCTAATAACATTTATGATTTTAATTTTTGTGAAAAGTAGCAGAGGACCTTTCGACTCAAAAAAATGTGAGAAAAATTTAGGAGAATTTTGTTGTACGAAGTCTACCCCCCTTATGAAAAAAAAAACTATTAGCAACTGTTGGGAACTACTAGAAATTATTTGGAATTATTGGCAAACTATCGAGAAACTATTGAATGATTTCAATAGTTTTAATGGTTTCAATAATTTCCCTTCTTATAGTGTCCATAGTTTCAATAGTTCCTATAATATTCCTGCCAATAATTTCAATGATTGCAATAGTTTCAGTGATGTTAGATCATTGTAACTATTAACTTCAATGATTTTAAATCATTTTCTAATCCGATTTGAAATTACAATTTGCTGATCATTTGCATGAAAATCGTTAAATTACAATTTCTGGTGCCATTTTCAAATTCTATCATTCTAATGATTTTCAGTGATTAAAATAGTTTCAATGATTTTCAATCATTTTCGAATCCGATTTGAAATCACAATTTAATGATTATTTGCACGAAAATTGTGAATGTACGAATTTTAGTGCACTTTTCAAATTAAAAACAATTTTCAATCATTTACAAAATTTTCAATGATTTTTAATAATCTTCAAGATTTTTAATTATTTTCAATCATTGAAATAGCTTACATGATTTCCATAGCCTTATTAATTTATCTTCTAATAGTTCCTATAGTTTTCATAGTTTCAATAATTTATCTTTCAGTATATTTCATAGTTACTATGGTTTCAATAATTTCCCTTCTCATAGTTTCCATAGTTTCAATAGCTCCTATAATATTCCTGCCAATAGTTTCAATGATTTTCAATCATTTCAATGATTTTCAATCCTTTCAATGCTTATAAGTCATTGAAATAGTTTCAATGATTTCCATAGCTTCAATAATTAATCTTCTAATAGTTTCTGTAGTTTTCATAGTTTCAATCATTTTTCTTTCAGTATATTTCATAGTTACTATGGTTTCAATAACTTCCCTTCTTATAGTTTCCATAGTTTCAATAGTTCCAATAATATTTCTGCCAATAGTTTCAATAATTAAAAGTTTCAATGATTGAAATAGTTTCAATGAACGAAATAGTTTCAATGATTTTCAATCATTTTCAAATCCGATTTGAAATCACAATTTAATTATCATTTGCATGAAAATTGTTTAATCACAATTTACAATGAAATTTTCAAATTAAAAATGATTTTCAATTACTTTCAAGATTGTCAATGATTTTCAGTCATTTAAATAGTTTCAATGATTCTCAAATCCGATTTGAAATCACAATTAAATGATTATTTGCATGAAAATTGTGAAAGAACAATTTTCAGTGCTATTTTCAAATTGGAAACAATTTTCCATCATTTTCAAGATATTCGATCATTTTCAATGATTTTCAAGATTTCTAATGATTTTCAAGATTTCTAATGATTTTCAATCATTTTCAAGATTTTTAATGATTTTCAATTATTTAACGATTGTCAGTCATTGAAATAGTTTCAACGATTTCAATGATAATTTTGGAAACTATTGAAACATTGAAAACTATTGGAAACTATAGGATTAAAAAACTATTGGAAACTATTGATCAATAGTTACCAATTATTTTAAATAGTTTTTTTTTCACAAGGTCCCACTTGTCAAGAGAGGGCATTGATTGTTTCAATTTTAGGTTTGAATAACTTTTCCAATATTGAGTTTTTCAAAAAGTCGCAAAGGACTTTTTGATTTGAAATTCGATAAGGAATTAATATTTTTTATTTTGGATATAAATACAAGAATTTACGTCCATAAATTCTGTAGATTTTGGAAAATACAGAAATGACCTGAAACTACAGAAACTCTGTAAATGTCTTAGAATTTCTTTAAATTAAAAAATTTCTTGTCCTTTTTCATGCACAAAGACTGAAATTGTAAAATATGACGAGACGTGGACTTATGATACAGGTTCAAAAAAGTTTCCGAGTGATTTACAGTTTTAATTTTCATATGCAGTGACGGCTGCTGCCGGAAAATGTCAATTACACGAGATTGATTTAGACTCGCGCGCGTTTTCCCGGCGCTTTTCCGTCTTCCCATACACGTATTATTCTACTGAAATTCTTCGATTATCGTCTGACCATACGAAATACCTTCGGTAGAAAAATCTGCAAAATCGATCTTCTTGAAAATATTATAAAAATATAAAAATCAAATTGAAGGTCAGAAAATAAATTTTCCCTTAAGAAATTACTTTCGTTTAAAGTGCGTATAACTAATCATTTATTTACTCTCGTTTGTTCCAGGTAAGTCCACAAATTTCCTTCTCCAAAAATTTCATCGTTCCATAAATCTACGTAAGTAAAGTGGATACTTTCTGAAAAAAGCGCCCTCGCGAAACCATATAAAATCTATTTTACTGCATGGAAACTTTTGTCCCACAATAAACAATGAAACCGAAAGTCACGTAACTTCTGGAAACCGAATAAAGTCTTTCACTTTGGACGAAAAACCTCCCGAAGCTTGAAAGTTCTTACACGGTTCCAGAATCGCCTTCGTCGTTTGAATCAATTCGATCGCGCTCAAGCAAGCGCGACGACACGTGTAAGTGATGTCTGGTTACGGTGAGATTCATAGTGAAAAAAGTTTCAATAGGCAGCGATAACTTTGCTCCGGTAAACTAGATATAAATATGTGATCGTTTGGGAAAAAATTAACAACGAATTGCATTCTACAAAAAAACTCTTGATATCTTCCTTAGGAGAAGGGAATAAACTATTGAACTTTCTTCAAAAATTTTCCAAATTGCATCCTACAATGTAAATTTTCAAAAAGACGATGAAACAAACAACTGCTGACCTTTAAATATGACGATATTTTAGGTTCAGGCTTTTTTTCTAATATTCTTTGATAAGAGCCCACGAATAAGCTCTTCATTGGGGCAGAAGAAAAGTCTAGTGGTGATCTATGCTTCGGGAAAAGCTGTGTCAAATACATAGACTCTCGAGTTCACGAGGCACTTTGGGTTTCGAGAATAGCTTTCATGAATGCACTGGTCCTTTGGGCTTCGAGAGCACAATAATGTACTTGCCTTCACTTCCGAAGAGTCAAAGTTCAGCCTGGACTAATGCTTCTGTCTTGTGCACTATTCTGCGAGTGCTGCGTGTGCATTTTCAAGCCTCACCTATGGGAAAATAAGTGGTGTCGCTTCAACACTTGGTATTCATCGTCTACACATTGAATCGTTTCCTTTTCGGTCTTTTCGTCAGAGTCATTACTGTTACAACGGTGTAAAAATAGGCCTACACTGGCATTGGTCGAACGTCAGAAGAGGAGCAAGAAGCTTGTCATAAGGACATAAAAAACTATAGAGAAAATTTCGCGCGAAAATGCAGCCGCGAAAACAATATTTTTTGGACCACTGTGCAGTGTCAGAAAATTTTCTATTGAATTTAGGAGATTGTCTTTGAAGCGGATTAGACAGATATTCACTTATCTATCAAAGTTGGGGATGAATTTATGGAAAAAATAAATACCATCAATGAAAATTTGATACTTTCCATCGAGTTAAGGTGTGAATTCAAAATACAACAGCCATTGTGATTGAGGTGACGGAAAGCATAACCTTGGGAGCGCTCGGGACAGTTAGAGAATGAAGGAATGAGCGAACGGACCAAGCGCTGTCGAGCGTGATGAGACGGAAATTTTAATCCGTTTTGAAAAACTAAACTCGCGATATCTTCGAGACGCATCATTCGATTTGCGCCAAATTTTGAGACGTACGAATCCTTGCCTCTTCATTCATCATCGAAAATCACAACTGAATATTTATCTTCCCTTTTTTATAAACATTTATTGATATCAATATATAATGTACAAGCTAATCACAGATCTTCAGTTTAAGTGTTGTATCTCATGGTAAAAAAGACCTTTGATTAGAAATTCAAAAATTTATTACAAATGGCGGTTGGTATCAAAAGAAAAGATTGTTGCTTTGTTATTGTTATTGGCACTGAAGTCTCAAAATTGAGCGCAAATCGGATAATTAGTTTTGGAGATGTCGCGAGCTTAGTTTTTGAAAACGGATCAAAATTTCCACGTAATTGCGCTCGGCAGCGCTTCATCCGTTCACTCATTCCTTCATTCTCTAACTGTCCCACGCGCGGAGGTCGTTATGCTTTCCGGCCCCTCAATTTTATGATAACTGGAATTATATTGACACACACTGAAATTTCAAAAAGTTTCAAAATACATGCGATACGAAGTTTCCATCGAGTTTTGAGTTTTCTTCAAATAATTCGTACTTATTTATGATGAAATGAATATTTTTGGAAAAGTGCACTATAATTTATTTGTATTATTCGTAAGGTTTAAAAAGTATTCGCGATGATATTTTTCATAAAATTTTTCTAATAATAAAAGGACCGAGACAATGTTCTTCTTTATTATTTTTTAATTTAATTTGTACATTAGAATGTCACTTATTTTGGCAATGTTGGAATTTTTTCTATTCCACGGCTCCAAATTGAATGAGATATTAAAAAAATTTTTTTTGTAAAGTTTGAAGCAAATCAGACATGTTTAACACGTCACAAAAAACGACTGAAGTTTTAATTTTGTTCGAAAATTCATTACCTGTGCAAATTTTATGATAAATGTCTGAAACTTGGCACAGTTTGTGTATATAATGTCACATTCAAGTCTAAATTTTTCTGGATTTTTCTATCGTTGTTATCAATGTTTTACTAGCACCGAAAAAAGGCAAACATGTACTTTTCCGGGGCTTGTAAAACATAGAGAACTGCGTTAGAAAAATTTAGAAAAATTTGGTCTTGAACGTAACATTATACGCGCAAACTGTGCCAAGTTTCAAAAATTTATCATAAGTTTTGCACAAGTTATATGTAAATTTTTAAACAAAATGTATGAAAAACTACACGTCAATCCCATTAAATACTTCAGTCGTTTTGTGGCACGTGTTAATATTGTCCGATTGGCTTCAAACTTTACAAGAAATTTGTTTTTAATATCTTGATTGATTCAAAGCCCTGGAATGGAAAAGCATAATTTATTTGTTAGATTCTTACTGTATATTTTGTTAATTTGTTATTCACGGCAGATTTATTTCCAACTACTGAAACAACGAGAAATAGAATCTTCGGACATGAAATGTTTATCGAATGAGTTCCTCCACTAGCTTTTAAAAAAATATTGAATCGCTCGGAGGTTTCTAGAGATATCTTGTTTACGCAGTGCATACGAACCACTCCCTGATATTGGAACCATCGCTACTAAAAAACTCTCCTCGATGAAACAGATGACTGAATATCAATACTTTCAAATGAAATCTGCATCCTGCATTAAAAAATCTCGTAAAAACCTACAAGAGATGAATTTTTCAATCCAGTCAAATCAGCCAATAAAGCTCCACAAAGTAATTGATAACAAAAATTTTACAGTTTGAAATTTTTCCAGCTACTATTATTTCAGGTATATGTATCTATTTTCAATTTCGACTCTACTTCAATCAAATAAAAAAATTCGATGAAAAAAGTATACAGAAAAAATTTCGGCTGTATCTTTCATTTTCGATGTAGGATGAAAGTAATATCGGGAAATTGCTGATGCGAGATTCGAGGCGCTGAGAAGATTTGCAGCAGGATATAATTTCGATTGTAGATAGAAGGAGGAGTTTTGAAAATGAAAGTTGTCGATTTGTCCGAGTTTCGAAAAGCTGGGCCGTGCGAACGACAGGTTCAGACAGGTTTCCACGGGCGCGCACGCAACCTACGCGACCTCGCGCTCCGTGGTACAAATGACTGTGATCCTATTCCCCGATTACCACCCCACGTCCTCGGATCCTGCGACCCGCAAGACCCGGCTGATAGAGGATCACGACCCGATCAACGCGTTAATCGCCGGCCGCTCGTGCCGTAAATCCTATCCACGGATTTTACCCGTCGACTTCGTCGGCGCTTTTCACGCTTCGCGAGTTTTCAATTTATCGAATCCGTGATTGACGATGTGTACGTGTTTTTCGGTACTTGAGAAACTCGAAATTATTACAAAATGCGCTACAGTTTTCAATAGTATATTTTGTAGCTAGGGGCAAAAACAGCCGATTTAAAACGAGTGTTATCGCTCCGAGGTGCAAACGATACTTTTTGCCTCGGAAACATTAAAAATGAGCGTATTGAAACTGTTTCGACATACACAAATGAAGTATTGAAGGTGAACACGGAGGCTGGAGAAAATGATAGTCGGCAGGGGCAAGGGGGGGCCCATTTAGTCCGCCGGGTTTAACTCGGCGGGTTAAAAGGATCCTCCCTTTCCCTGCCGACAGTCATTTGTCGACAGCCTGCGTGTTCACCTTCAATACTTCATTTGTGAATGTCGAAACGTGTTTAAATACGCTCACTTTTAATGTGTGAGAGGCAAAAAGAATAATAAATTTCATTCATTTGGCACTGATTTTGTCTTAGAATCATGATGGACACTAGGGTGATACTTATTTTGGCGATGTCGGAATTTTTGCCATGCAATCAAGATATTCGAAACATTGTTTTGTAATGTTTGAAGCAAATCGGACATAACAGGTGCCCCGAAACGACTGAAGTTGAAAATGGGACTTACATGTTGTTTTTCATACATTTTGTTCAAATATTCATAACTTCTGCAAAACTAATGATAAATGCTTCAAACTTGGCATAGTTTGAGTATATGATGTTACGCTCAAAACCAAATTTTTCTGGATTTTCCTCAAGCTGTTGTCTATGTTTTACAAGCACCGAAAAAGTACATGTTGGCCTTTCTTTCGGTGTTTGGAACAGACGGATAGCAGCGATATAAAAACCCAGAAAAATTTGGTCTTGAACGTAACATTGATCTTACATCAATCTTCATAAGATTTTACCGAGAATATTGCAAATTTGAGTGTAAATAACAGACAGAACGACCCTTACAAAGAACCTAGAAATCCCTACCAAATGGTACACATCCACAAATTTCCTTCTTTTTGTTTGATAAAAAACCTATATTTCTATAATAACAAGTTCTACTGTTGTAATTCTAAAATGTGTTACGACATTGCAGTATCGGTTTGACTCATAATGGGCATCGCGACCAAAACAAGTAATTCACCTCGTTGATACGTGTCACGCTCCGGAAAGTTTATAACGATCTCGACGCGGCGAGGATCGCGCTACTCAAACAATTTTGCATACAACGCTCTGGGCGTTTAATTCGAACTTACACTGCCGAGAAAAATTACGAGAAAAGTTTTTAATCACGTACTTCCATTAGTCACGTGTTCATATTTCACGCATGTCTGCGTGCAAGTACGCTTTCCAGTTTTCCGATGTATGCGGGCTTCGTAACTATTTTTGCTTGACTTTGTGTGGATTCGCATGGTTCATAACGTACAAAAGTTTACAGTATTTTTAGTTGATTATAAAATATTGTTCGCAATTTTTCTCTTTGCATGAGATGGATTTAATACTATTTTCTCCGTACGCAAAGCACAAAACTCATTCCCCAAAACGCTCGATTTTTCCTTAGAGTCAACTTCGCAAATTACTCGGACATCGCTATAAACGACGTTACTTCGAACTCTCTCGAGCTCGGCAACGAAAGCCGAGGAAAGTTGGCGTGCTTGCGAATGGAGACTGCAACGTACGAGTAGATCAACCGACGTCGAGTCCTTTGAAACTAAAATCGAAAACTGTTTATGTTGATTATGCCTAATGCTGGCTCTCAGTATTGGATTGGAATTCGTAGAGCGTTACTCAGCGACCTACATGTTGTAGCTGACTGGAAGTTAGATCATCAATACTACGGAAAGTTATCCCGAATCGAAGAACACCTCGAAACAGAAACATCATTTTATAGAGTAACTTTTGGCCAAATAAATAAGTATCGCTGGGTAAACATTGATTGTCAATGTATCAAACTTGCCATTCCTGAAGACTGTTCAAGGCTGAACCGTCTTGAACTGAGACTTGAGCGGTTCTTAGGAATGATGAATTTGATATATTGATAAAGCATAACCTTGGGAGCGCTCGGGACAGTTAGAGAATGAAGGAATGAGTGAACGGATCCAGCGCGAGGAGACGAAAATTCAATGCGATTCAATGGCCGGATCGAATAAGGCGACGTGACGCGCGAAGGATGGTTAGAGAATGAAGGAATGAGTGAACGGTCTCAGCGCAAAAAGACGCAAATTTTAATCTCATTCCCTCATTGTCTAACTGTCCCGCGCGCCAAGTCCCCTTATTGGGTTCGGCCATTGAGTTTTTATCCGTTTTTAAAAACTAAACTCGCGAGATCTCCGAAACTACTTTTTCTGATTTACGCCAAATTTTCAGATGTATCGCTTCTTGCCTTAGCGTCGACTCATGTACCACAAAAATTATGATTAAAAAAATCAACAACGAAAATCTTTTCTTACACACATGATCGCTATTCATGAAAAAATTTCGAATTTAATTTTTTCAAGCAGCAATATAGTTATCTAATAAATTTATCATCATTTGAATAATATATTTATATAACTATGATTTTTTATTTGTGAGATACACATATTCAAATCGAAAAACGTACTTAACCTAAAGGTCATTAATTTGAAACTTTCGGAAATATTCGGAAATTCGGTTTTAGAGTGAAAGACTATAATTATTGTTAAGAAAGTATAAAATTTATAGGCAAAAAAATTTATAAAATTCAACGAAACACCTGCAACTCTACCTGTTTCAAATTTCTGTATTTTTTACAATCTTTTTTGTTGATTCCTCTGATTTTTCGCTGACAAATCGTCACTACGTTGCTCCCTAATACACTTTCAAATTGGACATTTCACCGAAGCTACATCTTCGTTCTGCAAGCTCATTATTATGAACTTGTGAATACGAGGGGGGACCCAAAAGTAACGGGAATTGTGTTACAACTTTTTTATTGACAAATTTTTTCACACACAATTTTTATCACCTTCAAAGTAACCCCCATTGACTGTAATACACTTGTTCAATCTTTTTTTCCAGTGTTCAAAACAGTTCTGAAATTCATTTTTTTCAATGTTTTTTAAACCTTCCAGCGATTTTTGTTTCACCTCTTCTACAGTCCCAAAACGTTTTCCTTTCATGTCCCTTTTGAGTCTAGGGAACAAAAAAAAGTCACAGGGGGCAAGGTCCGGTGAATAGGGGGGGGTGAACAATCGGTGTCATGCCGTTTTTGGTCAAAAATTTCTTCACGGACAGCGCTGTGTGGGCAGGTGCATTGTCGTGGTGGAAGAACCAATCTCCTGTGCGCCAAAGATCCGCTCTTTTCTTCCGGATGTTCTCCCTCAACCTTTTCAAAACCTCCAAGTAGAAGTGTTGGTTGACCGTTTGGCCTGGAGGAACAAATTCTGCGTGCACAATACCTCTGCAATCGAAGAAACAAATGAGCAATGTCTTGATGTTGGACTTCACTTGGCGTGCCTTTTTTGGACGAGGCGAGAGAGGTGTCTTCCATTGGCTTGATTGCTGCTTTGTTTCGGGGTCGTAGCCATAGCACCATGATTCATCGCCAGTTATAACCTTGAGAAAAAAATCTGGGTCTTCATCCAACTGATTTTGCAGCTCAAGACAGGCCTGAAGTCGACGCTCCTTTTGATCGTCGGAGAGAAGGCGAGGAACAAATTTGGCTGCAATCCTCCTCATGCTCAAATCTTCCGTTAAAATCCTCTGAATTGAACTCCATGACAATCCAGACATCTCACAAAGTTGATCGATGATTCGGCGACGGTCTTCATGAACAAGAGTGTTGATTTTTTCAATGTTTTCGTCCGTTCTTGAAGTCGAGGGGCGCCCAGAACGAGGATGGTCTTCTATTGACATCTCTCCATTCTTGAAACGCGAAAACCAGTCGTACACACGCGTTTTACTCAAAGCGTTATCCCCATAAGCTGTTTTCAGCATCACAAGGGTTTCCGCGGGTGTTTTTCCTAACCAAAAACAAAATTTTACAGCCGCGCGTTGCTCTCTGCACTCAGCCATTTCACGTTTTCGCCGAAACGGAAAAAGTCGTTTCACTAGAAAAATTCTTACGGACGAACGAATGCACTCACAGCAAATGAACTTTGCACACTGACTTGGGAGAGTAGCAGCTTGGAAGAGAACCAGTGGAGAACCCGATCCCCCCCTCCGCGGTCCCCCCATCACCTAATTCCCGTTACTTTTGGGTCCCCCCTCGTACTTCATCATTATACCGTAGTGCCCTTGCGCATTTAGGCCGCATGCGAATGCATGCGCTTCCTAGAAAATGATTGAGGGTGACCTGGTTACGCTTAAACGATTGGAAACTTTATTCCAGTGCTACAAAAGATCATAGATTTCTTGAAACATTTCTTCAATCGAAACTATATCATTTTCTTCTGTTCTTAGTTTTTAGACATTGATGATATTTTGCACATTGAATACACGTTGTGTGTCTTTCTAAGTCATTTTAATCATATGAAAAAATTACAGTTCGAACACAATTCAATGGCCGGATCGAATAAGGGGACGTAGCGCGCGGGACAGTTAGAGAATGAGAAAATGAGATTAAAATTTCCGTTCACTCGCGCTGGGTTCATTCACTCATTCCTTCATTCTCTAACCGTCCTTCGCGCGTCACGTCCCCTTATTCGGTCCGGCCATTGAATTTCAGAAGACCCAATTCAGCGATCTGAACCGCAAAAAATCTGATCAATTGTTCTTACCCAAACAATTTCTTTTTCCTCAACCACAATCAAGATCTTTGATCAAGTTAATCACTTTTTTAATTACGAGCAGCGAATCTTCCAAAAACGGAAGGTACACGATTATTTCAATATTTCAAACAAGCCTCCTTTTTGTCTCGCCTCAGCTCCGTGATTCGTTTCAATTAGCGTCTTAATCAAGACGGATAACGCGCGTTCGAAAAGTAATTTTCCGACGGGACTTGCGCTACCTGAATAAAATCCGCCGAAATGTCGCTAATCGCAATTTGCATGACGCGCTGTTTCCAAATAAGCAACGGGGAATTACCGTTGATAAGGCACTGCCGGAGAGTGATTAGATTATGCAAACCGTGCTGCGATCTCCCCAGAGTACGGACAGTCCCGGTATTTTTGCAAGCTCAATAACTAGCGAGTTTTTCATACATTTTTTAATAAGCTTCGTTTCCTTACTTTGTTATTTTGTCGGGAGAACATTGAGTACCGTAAGCACTGAACCATGAGATGCATTTCTGTCGAATGTTTTGAAAATAATAAAAATCAGAAGTGGCTCAGCTTTTGCTGATAAATGATGTGGTAGCTAAACAGAAGCAAATAGTTTGGTCGACAACTGGGGAGAATGAAAATGATGGTCTTTTCCTGAGAAGAAAAAAAAAAAAAAAAAAAAAACGAAATTTTGCTATAAATTTGTTAAATTTTTGTTAGGGCTGGAAGTCGAAACGAAAAATAATTGTATCAGCTTATCCAATGCATTTTATATATTTTACGAGACTTTGCAGCATTTTCTGCATTTTTTCTTTTTTTTTCTTTATGATTATCCTCTTCAGAAGTTTTGACTGCAATTTCTTTGAAGTTAAAAATTTTTAAATTTTCCTAAAATTTTGGAGAAAACAATAGATTTCAAGAACATTGAGTATTTTCCACATTTTTTGAGGTTTTATACGATTCGAAGAATAATTCGAAATGTTTATGGATTTCGGTAAAGATTTAAAATTCGATAACACAGTATTCAGAATTTGATAAATTTCCAGAATTAAAATAATTTTCCAAAGAACCAACTAGGATTTTTAATATTTTAAAATACTTTGCATTTTTTGGTTATTTATAGAATTTTATTAAATTTTTTAGTATGTTTATGAATTTCGTTGAATTTTTTAGTATTTTTATGAATATTTGTATTTATTTATCTCAGAATGCTCTAGAATTATGAGTTACTTTAATATGTCGTCTATGAATGGATTTTCTAGAAAACAATATTTAAAGAAATCAATAATAGTTCTTTCATGTTCTGTACATATTTCTTTGATATTCACAAAATCTTAAGAATTATTCGGTATTTTTGGAAATTCTTGTATAGAGTTCTGAAATTCAAGGCTCCAAACACTCAAGTTTCTTAAATTTTCCGAATTTCATGTACATATTTTTACTATTTCAATATAGTTTGCATTTAAAAACATTGATATGTTATAGTATTACCTAGTTTTTTTCAGGTATTTATATAGCTTTGAAACGGCGATTTCTTGAAATTTGACACATAAAAACCTTAATTGACGTAAATAATTTTTTTACGAAACATCAAAAATACCAAATATGTAAAGTATTTTGCGTATTTTGAAGGTTTCATACTATTCTAAGAATTTTATGGATTCCTATGTAGATTTACAGAATTCAATGCTTTAGGCATCAAAATCTTAATCAATTTCAGACTTGTATGAAGACTTTTGAAATTATTCATTCAACATTATTCATATATATTTTATGAATGTCCAGTATTTTTCGTATTTACAATATTTTTTTGTATTTATTGAATCAACGTAAGATTTTTTAGAAGAGTTCAAGATTGTGAAGTTGTTTTTATAGATTTTGATGTAGATTTTAAAAAGTTCAATGCTATCGGAATCGAAATTTTAATAATTTTCAGAATTTTGATGAATTTGTTGAAAAATGTGGTCAGAATTAATTGATATTTTTTCAGTTTCCATTATTCTTGGTATTTTTTTGTTTTTTATCGAATATTCTGAGGTTTTTGAGTGGTTTAATTAAATTCAATGTCTGATAATTCCATAAACTGAATATTTTTATTATTATTATAATTCTTATAATAATAATAATAAGTATTATTATCATTATTATTATCATTATTATTATTGTTTGTATTATTTCAAATGTAGAGAATGCACATTTTCCCAGTGATTTTCAAAATATAATATCCCTCCAGATTTTCAGACTGCAATTTTTCAAAATTTGGAGTTATAAAATATTCACATTATTTCCCAGAGTTTTTTTTTAGAATACGTCAAAGGTTCCTACATTTTTCAGTATCTTGCGTATTATTTAAAATATTTATACGAGCTCGACGAATTACTGGATTTCATATGAATTCCTATATAGATTTTGAGAATTTATTGCTGTAAAAATCGAAATTTTCTTGATCTGACGATTTTTACGTAAACTTTTCCAAAAACTCAATCAATATTCAGATAAGTCTGATAAAATTCTAGTGTTTTAGGTTTTTTTCAATTTTCGTCGCAAATAATTCGCGTAGGAATTTCCCGAAAATTGATGAATTAATATTTTTTTTTCTACACATGTTTCTGAAATTCAATGCTCAAGTAAACAAAATTTTATTAATTTAGCAATTTTTAAACATTTTTGAGAAACATTAGTTTACATTTACAGTTTTTTTTTTGAATTCACATTATTCCCTGTATTTTTTCATTTTTATGCAATTTCATAAGATTTTCAATCAGATTTCAATATTTTTACCCTGCCTTTAGGTTTCTTCGTAGATTTCTGAAATGGTATGCTCTAAAATCATAGGTTTTATAGATTTTTGGTTCAATAATTAATCGTTCATGGGACAGTCACTTCAAATATTCTTAATATTTCATAAAGGTTTTGATCTCTCTTTGCACGAATGTTGTATAGTAACTCATAACATTTCTTCCAAATTACATTCATTTTTTTGGAACAATACTTAAAAAATATCGAATCTTCCTGCAATTGTTTTACATATTCACAGATTTATTCACTAATGCAACATTTCAAACAATTTCCAAGAAAATCTGTCGAAAAATTCGTAGCATACAATAACATTTCCTTTTACATCCCTTGGTCTTCATAATCTCATTTAAAAATTACGCCCCACTCTCCGAAGACTAGCGACATTCACGTAATTGAATTTTTGCCGCCTTGACTTAAACACGATTTATTGTAATGAAACGTCTTATTTACATCTTAGGGGGGAGAATGAGAAACGGTAGCGCCCATAAAGATCTCTAAATCGCTAAGCTCCTTATCGTTCTCACTATGAAGTGTATAGCTAATTTTGGTAACTGCCACTGTAATATTCTCCCCGTTGACGCCACCATTAGACTCGTTATAGTTCCGACTTGCAAGATAAATTTTGGCGAAACACTTTAGAAGTGAAATAACACTCGAATGGTTTTCTTTCAGATATGGAGTTCCCAAGTTTGTATTCACAAGCACTTTGGTTGAACGTTTTTGAACATTAGATGCCACGAATATTTTTTTTTTTTTAATCGTTTTGAATTTGTTAAAACCGACAAATTATGAATTATAAATTTATATTCCGATCAAATATCCTGTATAGTTATTAATTTCTCAAATGTTTTCCATATGGTGAAAAATGTGTTGTTCACAACAATAAAAAAACGTTTTTTTCATCTCTTATAATTTTTTCAATTATTTGCTATTATTTTTCAGTCTCTAATTTTTTCCCATCAAATTTAAATCGATGAGGGATTTTAAAAACCCTCGCTTGAACTGAATTCATTTTAAAACGAGTCTGTATTAATCGATTCAACGCGATCGACCGAAGCTTAATCTTTTCCAGGGGAAAGGATTAAGCTCAACTTTCTGCAGTTGAGCTAGTATACAGAAGACTGTATTTTACGTTGGTTTTGGGTTCAGGAAGCCACGGGACTTGGCAGGTGTTTTGTCGAACTTTGGGTTTAGCTTACATGGGCAGCACCAGGTTAGCTTCCAATCTGTTTTAACGAGACCTTGAGTGTTCGTTTATATTCGGTTTCAAACATTTGCTCGGGTACTTGCAACGTATCTTGAATGAAAAACAATTGGACGGTTCATTCATTTAAAATTTATGCCGAATATAGAAGATTTATAGTTAATATGTTATCAATTTATTGTAAATGTTTCAGGTTGATAGAACTGAAATTACTTCAGGACTAAAAGCAATCACGATTCTAAAAATGAAACCCTTTTTTTTGCTGTATACTGGAAATTCCCTTATACGTCCTTCTCTTATTCGTCCGTTCTCTTATGCAGCGAAAGATCGTTCCACTATACGGCGAGAAAGCTGCCCCACTTGAGACAATGTTCCAATCACCTTCAAGGCCAGCGGAGAAGAGTGGGGGGCGGTGGAGAGTGGTTGGTGGCGGCGCGCTTCGTTCCACCTCCATGGACAATCGAAAGTGGGGAGCGGTGAAGGTGACGTGCTCCCCTTCTTTCTTTAAGAGAACGTTTTAGGAACGCGCGCGGACGTATAAGAGAGATTCCCGTGTATTTGAATTCTTTCTGCTATGTATACTTGTGAAATGCTGGCAAGTTTTGCTTTACGCTGTTACTTTTTGTCCTCAATTTTATTTCTTTTTTGAAACATGCATGAATCCAAGTTTTTCTGCAACCAAATGCGTGTTTAACAGTGTTATGCTTCATGTACACCATACTAAGAATCCCAGCTCCTGCGAGCCAGGTTCGTTTTCTTACACGAGAAAGACCGATCGAATCCAGGCAAATAATACGGTATTCCGGTTAACGACTCGCAGCATAATTGATGTCCAGCGTTGTACCTATCGACAAGGGCATTAACGTATTCGACACAGCGTATTTCGTGGCGGCGTCGTCATTACCAGCGTCGCGACGCCGCGACACGCGACTGAAAAAATATAATTCGCGAAATGTGCGCACGCGAGCCCCGAATCGTCACGTCATCGCGCCATCGTTTTCGGAGGATTCGCTTTCATTTGGAAAATCAGCTGCGGGAAATCTCCCATCTTGCAATTCGTGCAATTTTCGCAGAACGCGTTTATGAGTTTCATGGAAATAAGTCGCACTTCGCTTTCCAAACACCTGATGGTGAAATTGAAGAACTCAAACATAATTTTTGAGGTATATATATATTGATGGATAGAGTGCACATGTATATATATTTAATAATTCTTATAAAATTTTCAAAACTCAAATTCACATTTTGAAATAAAATAATTTAATCGTTGTTAATACAAAAAATAAATAAATAAACAAAAAAAAATTTGAGTATAAAATAATAAATAAGCTAACAATTAAATTAAAAAAAAATTAATCTTTTTAATGTGAATGAAAATTTCATATTAAACCGAAATTCACTAACATGAACTTCCAATAATTTTACCATCATATATATATATATATATATATATATATCATTGTAATTATAATGAATTTATAATAATATTTATTATAATAAATATATATGTGTATATATATATATATATATATATATATATATACATATAATTATTCTTAGAAAATTTTCAAAACTCAAATACACATTTTAAAATAGAATGATTTGATCATTATTAAGACAAAAATAAAAAAATACATTTAAAATAAACATTTAAAAATACAAAATATTAAATAATCTCAAAAATTAAATATTAATGAAAGTGATCTTCTAAATGAAAATAAAAAATTTTATATAAAACGAAAATTCACTAACATTATCTTCCAATAATTTTACTGATCAATATATATATATATATATATATATAAATTTATTATGATTACAATGATATATATATGATGATAAAATTATTGGAAGATAATGTTAGTAAATTTTAGTTTAATATGCAATTTTCATTTAATTCAAAAAAATTATCATTATTATTAAATTTTTAGCTAATATGATATTTCAGATTTATAAATTTTCCTTTTCAATTCATTTATTTATTTTTGTATTATTAATGATTAAATAATTGTATTCCAAAAATGTATAAGTAAAAATCAGTTTT
Organism: Platygaster robiniae; assembly: GCA_028476575.1. Taxonomy (NCBI): domain Eukaryota; kingdom Metazoa; phylum Arthropoda; class Insecta; order Hymenoptera; family Platygastridae; genus Platygaster; species Platygaster robiniae. The sequence continues at coordinate 1,492,515 of CM052027.1, forward strand.
ACTTGAGTTACATAGAAGTCATATGAATTATAATAAATATATGTATATGTATATAATTATTCTGATAAAATTTAAAAAACGTAAATGAACAAGTTACAATTAAATGATTTTTTCATTATTGATACATAAATAATGCTAAGCTAAAAATAAATTTCAATAATATTAATCTTCCCACACGGCACGAAAGCTTGCAGATTTTTGATGATACCTTTCCGAAAGTTTTGGGAAGGTGTCATCTGAAAGCTTGCACAAGAAAGTTTTCAGCAATCTTGCTGTTCTATTTCTGATGAAAACTTCCAATGTGTAGACTGAGGAAACCTTACCGAAAGTTTCACGCGAAAGCTTTCTGCATTAATCTTTTTGCAAGGTTGCCACAACGTTTCATTCGAAATGTTTCATCTGAAACTGTCGAGCAACGTTTCTGACAGTTTCAACTGAAAGTTGTCTGAATTTTTACTCATGCATGATTGCCACAACATTTCACCTGAAACGTTTCACCTTAAACGTTCGAGAGACGTTACCAAAAGTTTCTAATGGTAGTCGCCCAGTAATGGTTTTGTGCAACGTTTCTACAAGATTTCAGTCGAAACATTATATATGAAACTTTCGCCAGCGTTGTCGAAAGGTTTATGTGATAGTGATTATTTGAAAAGTGCGTTTTTCACATTTGTACTGCATTTATGTGGAAATTTTTTTCTAAATATTATCATTTTTCTTAAAACGTAAAGATTTGAACACATGTCATATTATTCATTGAAATGAAATTTCTCGGTTGCTCCGATCCAAAGATCCAAATTATTTTTCATAAATATAAGCTATTGAAATAATATATATATACGCGCGTACAATTATTAAAGAAACTATAAGTTCATAGTTGCAGAAGGGATTTTACGATAAGTTTCATTTACAAAAATCGTAACATATAAGTAAAAGTTTCAATTGAAATATATCGGTACTGTTTTTTGAAAGGTATAAAAATGATTGAATAATAACAAAAATATTAAAATATTGGTGGGCGATGAAAACGATCAACGGGTCGTGCATTTCTCATCTTATATTTATTTGCTAACATTATGTTATATACAATTATTTGTCGTGCAAACTTTGACCGTGAGAGGTAAACTAGGATGCATTTTTTTCATTACGATTTAGAAGTCGAGGTATGTATGATGCACATTGTAATAAACTCGTCGCTGTTTTTGTGATGTTTGTAGGGAAATTTGCAAGCGTTGCAGTAATTTCTGAACAAAGCCACTTACGAATAACAATTGTTCTTTTGACAACATTTATTCCGATGTCTGACGACGAAACAGGCTCACAATATAAATTTTTCTTATGCATCATTTCTTTGCCAATTATAAAATTTTCGTTTCGTACAGTCGCGAAATTCAAAACCTCGACGAAAGTTCCATCTTTTAATAAAACGCAATTGTTTTTGTTGTCATAACAATTTATTATGAAATTTTCAGTATACATTTTACGAAACTCTGTATCAAAACGCGAATGGTCATCAGGCATAATACCATTATGATGTCGCCCCTGCAAAGAAACCTTTTCAATGTCGTTCGTCGTTGTTTTATAATTAATTTTTCTTTCGGATAATCGACGGTGAATTTGTTGCAAAGGACATTCTCCTTTTTTTATCAGTTTTGTCAAAGTTCCAATGTAGTTCTCGAAACGAAATGCGCTAAATTCGTCTAAAGGTCCATATTTCCTGACATCTTGGGCAATGTGAAGGAAAGATGTTTTCCAGACAAAACTGGACTTGCTAATATAGTAACTGCAATATGCAGTTGAAGAAAGTGGCTATACAATTCAACCCTCAAAACTTTTTTCAAAACAATGGCCCCCAATATAACGAAAATGAGCGAAGCTCGGTAGCTTTCCAATATTTGAAATATTCTATTGGTCTTGGTCGTCTGTTAAAATCAAAAAAAAGAACCCAATTAACTAAATCGAGCAATTGTCCTGAAATTTCTTCAACATCAGACGACCGCAAACGAGCATTTATTCGAATTGGCCCACTAGACCACAAATGTAAAAGTTTCCTCACGACTCCCAAACAAATCAAATGCGTGCAAAGAAGTTAATCCACGTTGATAATCCAACTCATAACGAAAATGATTGAAATCATCATCATTTCTCAGTATATTACATTCACCGGGGAAACAAGCACAATTTTCAACATATTCGCCGTGTATTATACACTTAGTGCAAGAACCGTACGCAGTATGCCCTGCTACTTGCAAAATAAACGATTTTCCGGGCGCATCGCAAATGATTCCCTTTACCTTAAATGCATAAGTTTTTTCCCCTACATAACAGCCCTCATTTGCAAATTTGATTGCATCTTTGACAAACTCGTCAAGAAATTCATCAGGATTATTCGGCTTACCCGTTCCAAAATAAATTCCAATAACATAAACGTCTTTTAAAATATCGTCAGAACATGAAATTGGCCAAAGACAGTTTGTTGTGGATTTCCCCAAAGGAGCACCATCTATATTAATCAAAAGATTAATATCTTCTTTCCCAATGCCTTGAGAATCTCTTTTCGAAATTATGTCGAGTATAACATTTTCTAAGCCATTGTGCCAATATTGACCTTGGCACATTGGCACAACATTTGTGGTTTTCGGTGTCTTCAAAAGGGTTCGCGAGTCTTTCGCGAAACAAGCATTTGTGTGACGATTTAAGATTGCAAGTAAAGAATTGCTAGCTTCCCTGCTTATTGAAAATTGACCCATCCAATCAACGACGTCCGTAACGAGGTCTGAGTCCGTTAACATTTCTCCATGATTCTCGTCCTCTTCGTCACCCGAGCTGAGGTATGGGTATTCAAAACTGTGAATACTACTCCCAGAAGATGAGTCACTGTCGACGAAATTCTCATCAATTTGATTCTCAGGTTGAGGCAGGGGATCTGTAAACAAAAGTCAAAAAATCCCACCTTAGATAATCTTTACATTTATGAAAAGAAAGTATCGAAAATTTCAAAGTTTGCCCTATGTAATCCGTACGATTTTCGATTTCGAGTTCTGAGAAATTTTTTTTAGTTAACTTTTGAATATGCTCTATTCCAATTTTTAATTCCAATCAAAATTTCTTTATGGATTCTCATGAAATAATCCTCGTCGATTTCCCAGTTAAAAATTTGTAATTTATTTCAGATAACTATAGTTTCAACTCTTTTTAGAGTCTTTTTTCTGGTTTGTTTTGGTCGACAGATCATAATAATCTTTTAATGAAAAAACTAGAACTATATAAAAATATAGAGAACCATTTATACAGTATTCAAACTTTATGCATAAAGACTTGAATTCATATATGTAATTTGAACTACTAATGATTTTGTACAGTCAAATTATTAATATATCTTGCAAACAACACTTTTAAAAAGGACTCAAAAACTAGCTGAAACGTTAATTATCTAAAATAAATTACTTATTTTTGGCAAGGAAATCGATCAAGATTATTTAGTTCTTTTACTCAGTGATTGAGATATCTTGAAACTTATTAGTTTTATATATATTTTTACGCTGAATGTAATTGTTATTTCAACTTATAACTAATTTTGCTAATTTGGGCCCCAAGCCTTGAAACCCATGAAAAATGCTCATATTTTTTGGTTTACGAGTGTCATATCTTGAAAATTGCAATTTTTCATCATTCTATATGATTTTTCCAAGTCTATGGCGAAGAAAGTCGACATTTATGGAAAAATTTGGCAAAATATTTCCAAAAATTTCCACATTCCTCCTCATATTGGTGAAAGAATAAATCTGTTTTTGTAGAAAATATTTTCTCTTCATTCAATCACATTGTAATATAAAATAATAATAATGAAATTCATAAGGCATTTATTATAAAAATGACGAAGAAAAAATTACACCTTGGAATATAAATTGTTCGGAACCTGAATTTTTCAAAATATAAATTATGTATGACGTTTCATAAACATTAACTACAAAATTATTATGGTTGGTTCACGAAGAAGTCCTAGAAAACAAGTGTTAATAAAGTCACGTATACACAACAACAAAAAATTATTAATTATAAAATGAAAGAAAATTCAATGAAGAGTTTATTAATTTACAGCTACAAATTTAACTTCTGTCAATCTCAAATTAAGTTTCGTTATGCTCCGTTATCTTTTTTCATGTAAGTTAAAGAGTAATTGATCACTTGGAGGAAAACTTCCAATTATGATCCTATGTAATCAAATCTTTAATCAATATTTTGACCGCCAAATTGTGTTTTTATCAGGATCTATTTTCATACGATTTGTTTGAAATTGATCGTGATGAGGACCAAATCTGGTGGTCGAAATATTGATCAAATATTTGAATAAATTGGATTATAATTGGAATTTTGGCTCTGAGTGGTCAATTACTCTCTTATTTAATTTGTGTGATATTCTTACCACTTTGCATGTGAGTATTATCCATAGGTGAACGGCTATTTTCTAGATCTTCATGTTCCACATTTTGCAAAATCTCAGGTTCATCTTCCCTGGCAAGAATGCGCTGCAAATCAGTTGTTGCCTGGTTTTGTACTAAACGGCGCAAATGTCTCTCAGAGTATTCGCGTCTGTTCATTTTTATCTGTGAAAAATAATTTGGGTTAACAAAAAAGGAAATAGTTTAATGTCTTCCCTATTTGAAAATGTGTAGAGTAAATTTCTTAAATGTGGAATATTTTATTTCCTGGTTTTCCTGCAGTTTGACAAATTTAATGTGCCCAAATTGAAACTTGACATTGTAATGTAATGTTTTATTTTGTATAGACTAGAAAAATTACCGCTTTTATGTAACAAATAATTAAAATACATCAAAACTTAACATTTCAATCTAATTTGTTTTTTATTTTGTGAAGACTAAAAAAATTTTTTTCAAGAAAAATCACTGCTTGTATATATAGTTATTAATCGAAATAATAAACATTTTGAAACTTGCTATTCGCCTGATTCAGTGTTAATTCTGTCGATAGGAAAAAAATGATTATTTCAAAGTTGAATGCATGCATATTGGAGAACTTTCCAAAAACAAAATATTCCTCTTTAACTCTAATACGTTGATATAACAAATTTGTATTGAAATCAAAAATATGGAACTTCAAAATTGAAAGAAAGGTTTAATACTTTAACATCCGATAAAATTTTTGAAAAAATGTCAACATCCGTAATAATAAGAGTAGAAATATAATAATTAAAAATACATGTTTATTTGAAAACATAAGAATTTTTCAATGCTTCTATTTGTTGAAGAAACTCATAAATTGGTTCAGTAATACAGTTCATTTAATGTATACTAAATTTTGACTTACTTTTTTTGTAACATATGCGTGCGTAGTCGGTTGAAAATATGTTATGTAACAATATTTTTCTCACGATAAATTCACAACACTGTATACGTCACTGTGTATGACACTGTGCAGGAGTGTACTGCGTAGTGCGAGTCAGTGCTGGTCGGTGCGAGTCAGTGCGAGTTGGTGCGAGTCAGTGCGAGTTGGTGCGAGTCAGTGCGAGTTGGTGCGAGTATGCGGAAACGTGGACAGTGAATTACTCGGAAGGGAAGTTGTGTGAAAAACCTTTTATATATATAAATTGGCAAGGTAAGCAACAAATTTTCGTTTGCACGGAATCCCATGAAACATCCACCGAATGAATAACAGTACTTTTTGGATCCAATTTTAGTTTTTACCCGGCTCTAGCTGACGACAATTGCTTTGAGCACGTGTCTGAACGTGTCTTTCTTTACTTCCGAAACATTCTTAGTATTATTTATTCAGCTGAATCTAAATTGAGAATCAATTTTTTTTCCTACAACGAATTGTTGAACTTAATATTTTTATTTTCATATTTATTTTTTCCCACAATTTTTTTTAACGACAAATTCCAATTTATTACTTGTTTCGCTACATGCCTAATTAAAAACTGACGAAATAATTTTAAAAGAAGCAATAAACAATAGAAATTTTCCAAATGTTATCCTGAAAATAAACAATTTGTTAAAAAGATCCTTTTTTTCCAAGAAACCAAATACGTATCTTGTAAATGACAAAACACTTTTTCGAAAAACAAACTAATACTTGGTACTTGTTTTGCCGAATATCAACATACTCCTCATCAAACCAATACTTGATCATTGTCTTTTCGAATATCCACATATTCCTCAACATAACCAATTCATATTTTTAATGAACCTATATAATTTTTCTAAAACAAAAAACATTAAAAAAAGTAAAGAAATTGATAAGTTAATATTTTTTTCAGATAACAAAATATTTTTCGGAATAACTAACTTCTTTCCAATGAACTGAATATAAAATTTTTAAATGACGAATTGTTTTTTTAAAACTGAATATGAAATTTTCAAATGACGAATTCTTTTTTTCAAAAACAAATAAAAAAAGACTTGGAAAAATCGTTTTCCTAAATATAAAAATACTTTTATAAATACCAAATTTCTGTACAGTTAATAATTATTTTATAATTTGAATATGATAAAATATTTTTTCCCAAGAACTGAAATCTTAGATCTTAAAATAAGTTACATGGTATGTATACATTTTTTAAATGATGCGTTAATTTTCCTCGCGAAAATTAATTTTTTTTTCTTCTGAAATAAAAGTACCTATATTTGAAAAAAAAGAATAGAAAAGTATTACTTCAGAATTGTTATCCCTAATTTCAAAACATGTTTTGAAAGAATTATTTACTTGAATCGACTGAATTTATGAAATTAGTCATACGAAAATATTTTTTCAGGATAAGAAAAAAAAATGAGATTTCTAAATTCGTCTTCGGAGTATAATTGAAAATATTGTTTAAAAACCAATCAATCTATTACAACCAACCTCATTATTAATTAAATAAGAAAAAACTGTAAAAAAAAAAAAATAAAATTCAAATTCTCCAATTGTTTTACCGAATGCTTAAATATTTTTTGTTCACCAATTCATGTTATTTAACGAACTAAATTTATTATTTTTTAATTTTTGAACAACCAACAGATAATTGTGTTTTTGAAAATATATTCCAGAATATAAGAAAATTTTTTTAAACTACCAATGTAATTGTTTTCGATTTTGTGTAATGTAAAATGTAGTAGAGGACTTTGTGACTCGAAATTCAAAAAATAATAAATCGTTTCTTTTTTTTCGGGGATTTTGGTACACCCTGTATATAAGAGATTATTAATTATGACAATTATGTATCATTTATTGTAACTTTATGGTCAAGTACATATATAACATTATTAACAAGTGTCTGAACTGTTTTCAATTCTCAGACACATACAAAACTCAAGTGACAAAGAATCACAGCCCCCACCCAAAAAAATTCACCGTAGTAAGGATAACCTTTTGGGACCTTTCCAGTCGTTATCCTCATGCCTCGATGGATCTCTGAAAAGTGAGCTAAAATTTTATGAAAATCCTTTTTTATACTTCTAAAAATTACTCATAAAATGTCACTTTTCAGTTACCAAAACATGCATAAACTTTATAAGTTCTAAAATATGCTACAGAAGCATGTTTGTTATGGAACATTGAAAAATATTTCTTAGACATTAGTATCTCAAAAGCCGTAACAGCTCACCTTTTTTTTGAGTTACAACAGTTTCGAGGTAATTGGCAAGGTAACTAGCAAAAGTTAGTTAAAATTTTTTCATCACTTTTTGTTTCACTAACGATACTATTTCGCATTCTTGGGAAAATTGAAGTTATTTACTTTGTGACATTTTCAAAAAATACTGTATCTTTGTTGCTACTCTATGCTAATTCATTAATAGCACAATCAATATCGCAATTATTTGGATTCGAAATAATAAACATTATTTTCACATTTCGTTTAACAGTTAAATATAAGTCATTTATGATTGAAAACTTTTTTATTGTTTTGATCATTATATTCAAGTAGCAAGAAATAATTATTAAAACGATCCTGTACTCACAATTTTTTATCTATACGTTTACAGACAGACGTTCTGACGTAGCAAAAAACGTTATAGACACCGAAATTGCTGAAAGCAACTCACATTCCGAGAAGATCAAGCCGACTGAACAGGAAAGCTTGTCATCGCTTAAAAAAATCGCGATTGGTGGGTCTGATCTTAAAATTTCCGATCGAACACCGTTGAATAATGAACATTATTATTTCAGACGTGGGAAAAGAGAATTTAACAAAAATGAATAAACTGCAACTGTCATTTGACAACTTGAGCAGAAGGATGAGCAGTATCGAGACAACTTCGACCAATGTGACTAAACGTCTCGGAAATACAAAGAATGGAACCAATAATGATGACTTTGAGGAAAATTTTCCGTTTCTTGACATGGCGGCATTTAATAGTTTCGAGGAGAAATTGAAAGATGCTGCATTTATGGAGCGAACAGTAATTGTTTTTACGTGTTTGATTTTGCTTTTCATGGATCCACAACAATTATGGATAATTTTTTAATACATTCAACTTTTTTGAAAAATGTTCAAATGTAATAAAATCAATGTAAATTCAGAAAGCTCAAATTTTTCAGGCTACCTACATGAAAACTATAGGTGGAAAAGACTGCCATGAAATGTTGCAAAACATTTTGAGGCGCTTCATATCCAATAAGTTAGCCTTGCACTTCAACGTGGTGGGAAAGCAGAAAAAAGTTGACAATGAAGCAATAGACTTGGAACCAAAAAGACCAATGAAAGATACGCGATTTTTGCATTGCATGTTCCGTACGTGAATACATATATATTTTACATGTATTATCATTGACCTTTTCACTTCAAACTGAAATTTATGTTTTACGTAGGAGCAGCTCGTGAGAAATATTCCACATTCGATGAAGCTTCTTCAAGGTCTAAAACTGTTGGTCCTTGGCTTGCGCAGGCATTATTAAGAATCAAAAGAGAAACGTAAGAACTTATCATGGAAAAATATTTATTCTTATTTGTAGCTTTGACGTAACATACGAATTGCTTATATTTCAGAGAGAAGCAACAAAAGAAATCAACGCCAGCCACCTCGCAAGCTACTTTGGAAAATTAGCAGATTGAATGAAAAAACTTTTTCTATACTTTTATCATCTCATCTGTAAAGTTTTTATGAATATATACATTCAGATTTAAATATGCATATTTTTTTGGTCCTGTATTATCCTTTCATAACCAATTTTTGTATTTAGAATCGTTTCAAATGATGGGTTTTCAAATTATTACTGGATAACATTTTTTATTCTACAACTGGGTTAAGCTTTGCTCTTTGATTTTAAATTCATCATGGCTAACAATTTGATATTCACTTATATTTAGATAAAAGTACTGAAAAAATAGTGTACAGCTTACTGCTCGCACGGCAAAAATTTCATCGTAGTTCCGACGAAATTTCCAGCGATAAATATCAGCGAACGATTTTCAGCGGATTTTAGTGCTTCATAGACTCAAAACAATATATCCCTGATTTGCAGCCTTCACCAGCGAGTCATGAGTGAGTACTCCTCCTTTTCAGTTCACTTTCTGGTAGATTTCAGTTATAGAGTTTTGAAACTTTCTACAAACTTTGTTTGAAGCTTTCAGTAATCTTCCATCTGCAACATTGCAGACATGCGGACATTTAACGTTGCAGCAAGGTAACTGAAAGGCTTTCAGTGAGCTTCTTACAGAAAGATGGAAATGTTACGTTGAAACCTTGCTGCAAGCTTCCTGAAACCTACTTTGCCGTGTGGGTTCTCAATGAAAATAAAAAATTAAATAATTGTCAAAACGCTCCATTTCATAAGTATACTTATTCAGAATTCGATCTTCTGGAGCCAAAACTTAAATAATTGGGGAAATTAACCAATCATTCTGTCGAGCTTTCGGTCATTTATTAGACCCTCTTCAAGGAAATTCCTTATATTCTCAGGTTCCACAATTCGTCATTACTTTAAAAAAACAATGTTTTTTTAAAGTTTTTTTAAAGTAATGACGAATTGTGGAACCTGAGAATATAAGGAATTTCCTTGAAGAGGGTCTAATAAATGACCGAAAGCTCGACAGAATGATTGGTTAATTTCCCCAATTATTTAAGTTTTGGCTCCAGAAGATCGAATTCTGAATAAGTAAAAAATTAAATATAACACTCAAATTTAATAACATTATCTTCAAATAATATTACCAATATATATACACAGGGTGTACCAAAATCCCCGTACCAAAAGAAAACCCAATATTCCTTTTTGAATTCTGTATCGAAAAGTCCTTTACCACTTTTCAAAAAACTCAAAATGGAAAAAGTTATTCAATCCAAAAGTTTAAGCAATAAATGCGCTCTCTCGACAAGTGGGGATAAAATCCATGAACCAAACTTTGCCCAAATTTTTTTCATATTTTTTAGAGTCGAAAAGTCCTTTGCCACTTTTATCAAAACTCAAAATTGAAAAAAATGTACGAGTTCGAAGTTTTGACCAATCAAATTTCTTAGATTTCAAACTCGAATATCTTTTTTGATTTTGAGTTTTGTCAAAAGTGGCAAAGGACTTTTCGACTCGAAAAAATATGAAAAAAATGTGGCTAAAGTTTGGTCGGTGAATTTTATGCCCACTTGTTGAGAGAACCCATTTATTGTTTAAATTTGAAACTTAAATAACTTTTTCAATTTTGAGTTTCGTGAAAAGCGGTAAAGGACTTTTAGATTCAAAATTCAAAAAGGAATATTGGGTTTTCTTTTGGTACGGGGATTTTGGTACACCCTGTATGTAAATTTATTATAATTCATATGACTTCTATGTCACTCAAGTAAAACTGATTTTAACTTTACCATTTTGAAATGAAATAATTTAATCATAATTAATACAAAAATAAACAAATAAATGAAAAAAAACATTGAAAAGTTCAAAATATTAAATTAGCTAAAAATTTATTTTTAATGAAACTTATCTTTTTAATGTAAATGAAAATTTCATACTAAACTAAAATTTACTAACATTATCTTCTAATGATTTTACCATTATATATTTCATTGTAATAATAATAAATTGATATATATACATTAATATTTTAATAAAATTTTCAAAACTCAAATATACATTCTAAAATAAAATAATTTTATCATTTTGATAGAAAAAAAATAAATAAATGTAAAATAAAAATTCAAAGATATATGAAATATTAAAAAGTTTAAAATTCAATTTTGATAAAATTAATCTTCTTAATGAAAAAAATTTTTTAATTAACTAAAATTCCCTAACATTATCTTCCAATAATTTTACCAATAAATAAATATATATATAAATTTTATAATTCATATGACTTCTACGTAACTCAAGTAAAACTGATTTTTACCTAGATGACGATTAAAATTTAATTTCAAAACCTGGAAATGGTCCATCCCATTTGATTCTGTATTCTTATGTTATTTTTAGATGCAAAATTAGTTGTCTAAATCGATATCCTATCTATGAAAATCTCATTCCTTTTTCAGTAATTCGATTTCACAATCTTCATTCAATACGTGAATTACTTCAATACTTAACAGTTGAAACGGTTCTCTCCATTTCTTCTCATTTCGAAAAGAAGTCATCTAATTATAATAATTCATCGGGTCTTTCACATCAAGATTTCAACAGAAGTACGAGAAAAGATTTGCTCGCAATATTTAAATAAAATCATACTTTTCGTCGATTTTCATTCAAATCAATTTTAGAAAATGTCTTTTCATCAGTTTTATTTTCCACATAATCGATCGAAACGATATTTTCGTCATTATTTTAGCCACATCCAATTAAAAACCGACGGGTCCTTTTAGAACATGGTTTTGTATTTCAGTTAAACTTAATGTTTTTTTCCAGGTCAATTCGATGCAACTTGTAAAAAGAGTGCAGAAGCTGTTAATTAAATCCACTATATAAAAGTGAAAAGTCAAAACTTTGGCCAGGGTGTGGAAATTCACATTTTGCGTTTGATCGTCATGAAATTTCGCATACATATAATTCATGATCCCGGACACGTCGATGTGATATTCATTAGTCATAATTTTGCATGGTTTTTTTATAATAATTCATCACATTTTCCATGTGGAATACATTAAGCAACATGGCGGACGGTGGTGACAAGCACACTATCGATATATCGATTATTGTTCAGGTACTCTATCGATTGTCTGCGATTCTCAAGATGTAAACAAGTATATGTACAGAGATACGTAACATGCTTTCATTAGTTTTATTATCAATAATTATTGATAATTGACAATTGATCATTGTTAAAAAAAAGTTCAATCGTGGAGTAAAATTCGGTGGAACATCAAATTTGAGACTGTCAGCAGTGCAACTTTTTTTTTTTTTTTTACATGCTATTTTGATATGCTTCGAAACTTTAGGGTGTTTTTTGAAAGTTTTAGTTTTTGTTTTGTCAATTCGAATGCAGATCGTAATTTTACGAAAATTGTTCTTACAGTTCGATTATTACTTATCGCATGTTTTTTTAAATACTAAAATTCTTGCATTGAACATATCGGAATTTTTTTTGTTATCAAAAACACATTGTTTTATGAACAATAATTTTTATTTTTTAGGTTGACGGTTTTCGTTCAATTCTTATTGCAATGTTTATTCAGTAACGAGATATTGGTATTAAACACAAATAGTTTTATTCTTTAAGAAATTTTAAAACAGAATTTTTCAACTTCAATGAATAATATTTATTTCACTACCGTGTTATTACAAACAATAGTATCATTATAACCTCATGAAAAAACTTTACTGCCGGCATTAGTTATGTTTGTAACGTATTGATGAATTCTTTATTTTGAATTAAGAACATTAGGAATGTCAAATTCATAACATTTTCAAATTTCGTAAACCATTTACTGATAATAGTTTCTTTTTTTGATCATAACAAATTTTATTGTTGTTAATAATTATATTAAGCATGCGTTGTTGAAACCTACCTGTTTTAATTGAGTAAACTATTTTACTCAATTAAAACAGTAAATCACTAAATTATAGTTCAGTAAAATATGTATCAAATAATTTCAAAATTGCTACACTTCAGCGGGAATTGAATGAATTCTATACCGAGTGTTTAGCTTTTTTGCTATTTGAATTATTTGTCTCCAGTCGATACTTACGATATTGTTTTTAACAAAATGCATTGTGGCAAAATCAACGATAAATTTTTTACAAATCTTTCTCATTACCGAGTCCATGTCAAACATCATTTTAAGATATTTTAGAGCCTGTAAAAGCTGTATAAAATTCCGAATGAAGGGTGGATATCCAAAGTCGTGCAACCGCCATTTTCAATTTTTTTGCAGGAGAGCGAAAAAACGCTCGTATTTTTTAATTTTTAAAATTTTTCAAAAAACTCACGATTGTTTGTTCATTATAAGGTAAACAGTTATTTCATTAGGTTGAAAACGATTTTGATTAAAGTTGAGGAAAATACGACCACTTTTGAAATTCCGCCACGTATGAGTCGAGGGGGTCTGGCAGTATGAAGTCGTATATCAACCATTAGCCCTACTGAATTAAAGTAAGAAAAACAAGCTTTGCGAAGGTTTTATTACGTTTTTGGCAATTCTGTAACCGAAATACTTCATCGATTTCCACTTTCTGTTTATTATTGTCATTATTTGTAATTTTCATTGGTAACAACATTGTTAATAACATTGCTTCTTGTATCAAAATGTTTGTAAACGTATATAGCAATATTATCAAACCCACGGTTTGACGGTTTACAAAATGAAATTACTTTTTTTTATTGAATAACATAAGTGTCCGTTGGTTTTTATACGACTTTGAATTGCCGATAGGTCACTAGTTACCAAAACCCAATGTTTGAAAAATTCTAAAAACAAAACTATTGGGAATTTTGACTTGCTTTTATCACGGAAATGACGTCAACAGTTTAAAGTTTCGAAAAAAACAATAAAACAAATTTTTAACAATTGGCGGTTATACGACTTTGAATATCCACCCTTCAAATATTCTTCGACAGAGTAGTCTAAGCCATCATTTCTTCATTTCGTCGAAAGCCAAGGCCTGAAAAATTGATATTTTCGGCGCGCTAGAGGTGAACAAAAAATAGCTGACGAGAACCAATTAACATTAAACGCAGCTTGCTGATTAAATCATCGGGCTTGGCTCGTGTTCCAGGACGTACGTGATAATTAGCAAGCGTTTGCAATCCGCCGTAAAATCCCAATGCGCTATCGATGCCACGCTCTCGCTCGGCACAGCTAGTCACCACCGCGGCGATCAATCATTAAGCCCTTTAATTGAAGCTAAATCAATAGGTTGATTTATCTTGAACGAAAATGTGAATCCAGCCATTGTCTTCCGGTGTCTTTGTGTCGAATGATAAATTCATGTATGGGTCTTTTCATTCGAACTGAAAATAAAACCTAACGATCTCGCTAATTTACGTCAACGGTGGAATATCTTCAATGAAAAATGTATCAAATTGAAAAAGTCTTTTAAGGTATGCGAAAGTATAGCTTGATATTAAGAACGACAGTATTTTTCATTTTGATGATAACACGGACGGTCGCGACAGTAAAAAGCAGATCGTCTGGCGCGAAAGAGTGCTACTATCAGCTCGTTATGTGCAGCACGCAAACACGGGACTTGAAATTATCTTCGTAATTAACTGCACTTCTTAACGTAAACGCATGGCGTGCCAACAAGCAACGGGCCGCCCGAACCGGCTTAGAGAAAGAGAGAGAATCCCGCGAAGATGATACGTAACCTGAAACTGGCACCACCTGCTAACCCAGGACTTCGGGGCCGCTCGCGCCACCCGATAACGACAGACGGTCTGGCCCTTATCCGGAAAATAACCGCGTCGAAAAAAGAAGTTGGTTGTACGACTCGGGGATTTTTTGCGGCTGATTTTCACCAATTTTGGATGAAAAAATGTTTATTAATGTTTGAAGTCTGGAGAACAGTGAGGAAGATGAGGTTAGACGCACCAAAATTTATCTTATGCCACTTGAACCTCAAAATTGTAATTTTGAAATGATTTCAGGCATTGTGGCGATCCGCATCTAGCTCGTCTACTTTAAATTTGAATAAGGATTTTCTTCAGAGATGTTCAACTTGGAATATGCTTCTTATTTTTATTTCGCTATTATTTCGGCACCAATCACGACTCGCATGGATGAACCCGATAAACTGGATAGCACGTTGGATGCCATGCGAATTCTAATCAATCGATCTTGATTGCGTCATCTCCAAAACACGTAACAATAGTGAAAAACAATTCTATTGTCTGAAAAACTGCGACTTTGCGACAAAATTGCACCATTACATCGATTTCATCTGCACTGCTACAGACTACCCTTATGAAAAAAAAACTATTAGCAACTGTTGGGAACTATGAGAAACTATTTGGAATTATTGGCAAACTATCGAGAAACTATCGAATGATTTCACTAGTTTTAATAGTTTCAATAATTTCCTTTCTTATAGTTTTCATAGTTTCAATAGTTCCTATAATATTCCTGCCAATAATTTCAATGCTTGAAATAGTTTCAGTGATGTTGAATCATTGTAACTATTAACTTCAATGATTTTAAATCATTTTCAAATCCGATTTAAAATCACAATTTAATCATTATTTGCATGAAAATTGTTAAATTACAATTTTTAATGCAATTTCATACTGAAAATGATTTTTAGTCATTAAAATAGTTTCGATGACTTTCAATCATTTTCGAATCCGATCTGTAATCACAATTTAATGATTATTTGCATGAAAGTTGTAGAAGCACAAGTTTTAGTGCAATTTTCAAATTGGAAACAATTTTCAATCATTTTCAAGATTTTCAATGATTTTCGATCATTTTGATGATTTTTAGTCATTAAAATAATTTCAATGATTTCCAGTCTTTTTTGAATCCTATTTGAAATCACAATTTAATGATTATTTGCATGAAAATTGTGAAAGGACAATTTTTAGTGCAATTTTTAAATTGGAAACAATTTTCCATCATTTTCAAGAATTTTGATGATTTTCAATCATTTCCAAGATTTCCAATGATTTTCAATCATTTCAATGGTTTTCAATAATTTCAATGATTTTAAATCATTTTCATGATTGTCAGTCATTGAAAGAGTTTCAATGATTTCCATAGCTTCAATTATTAATCTTCCAATAGTTTCTATAGTTTTCATAGTTCCAGTAATTTATCTTTCAGTAAATTTCATAATGTCTATAGTTTTAGTAATTTTGGAAACTATTGGAAACTCTTGATCGATAGTTACCAATAGTTTTCAATAGTTTTTTTTCTTGAGGGTAACCATTTATTTTCGCAAAAAAAAAAAATTAAATACTTCACAACGTTCATTTCTTTTTATATCTTCTTTCTTAATCACCATTTAGTATTTCAGTGTACAAACAGCTAAGCAATTTTCAAACTTATCTCAGCGTAGTTGTGCCAGAAGCAATGATTTTATGAAAAATTTAGAAATTCGAGGATATAAAGTATCTAAAAGAATCAATGAAGCGAAGTATGATTGTCAAGGGATAATATAACATGAATAACAAATATATGGTATAGATAGAGAAGCAAAATACAGGTAAAATAGAATGAAAAGAGCGAAAACGAACACATTGCCAGAGCCATAATTAGATAGTTATTGTTTCAAGCGATTATGTATCGACTATAACGATGACTTGTAACTTTTGAATTCGATTTATTCTCTTGATAACGCTGACTATGAGAATCAAGGGGGTGCAACTCCATGTTAAGAGTTTGTACCGCTAAGGTATATGGCCGCTAGAGGGACTGCGATCTTCCCAGGCGATTTTTCGCGCGAACATTCAAATCAATTCTTCAAATTGTACTATAAACTATTTTTTTGATAAAACAAGTTTCCAATATTTAGTGAAAAATATGCTTCGAAAGGTGAGGGAAATAGGCAGCTTACACGAGAAAACATTTGCTTATAAATCATCGAAAAATCAACGACTTTATATGAACATAACTTTTTTTTAACCCAGGACATTTTTAGCTATTAAAATATGTACTTTATACGTCGCATGTTTGACTTTCTAGATGATTGTTTGTTTTTATTATTATTATGGAAGCTATGGAACGACAGAAAGTGACCGGAGCCAATAAAAAGAGTCAATAATAACGAAAATCAACATTTTCACTACGCTAAATAAAAATATATGTGATTTTTTTCCTTGGAAATAAGAACATTGAAAGACGTCTTTTTATGATTATAGACACTATAAAAATATGTATATGATTTGAAATAATATTCAGAAAATTTTATCTCATTACGTATCTATATACATGTTCGAACATTTATCGTGATAAATAATTTCCAGAGTTTGAAACTTCACCGCGTGATTCCAATTTAACTGCAAGGCATTCTCGAAACGTTCGAATCTCCATTATGTGCGTGATAGGAACAAGAGAGCAAGCTATCTACGAATGCGGAATATTTACCGCTATAGAAATAGAACGAAAGGAGCATCTCTATTTATATGTAATGGCGCGTAATGAACGAGCTATTATATGACTGATTCCCACGTTTCGGTAATCAAACCCTATTCTTCTTTCCCTCATCAATATCACTCGAGTGATTTGGGAGTGAATTGGTAATTACAGTCGATCCAAGACAATACGTTGCATGCTATTGACTGATTTCGAAAGTTTCTGTAACTTTTAGGAATTCGTGGACAATGAAACAATCTTCCCTAGGCTTGAAAATTTCTGTCAATTTTTTCGTTAAGTCAGAGAATAGAATGAGACTCGAAAGGGATTGTTCGTCATAATTTATGGTGAAATGAAAATCTTATTTTCATTCAATGTAGTAATATTTGATGTAGTCCATCAAAAGTCATCATCTATTAGAATATTATTTTTATTTGTTCATATTATTCGTTTTCATTGCGTTCTCTTTGTGCACTGTCCATGTTTTCGTGTTTTCATACAAGCTCGCAAATACGTTTACGACTAGAATCGTCGTATACAGCATAATCTCGTCATCTAGAAATTACGCGAGGAGTTTTGAAGCCGGCGTGTCTCACTAGCGGGAGCCCCATTCTCGGGCATAAACTTTCCGGACGTGTTGGGAATCATAAGACAGTACTTTATGAAAATATTCTTTTCTCGATCGCGAAATTTTAAATTCGGAATCTGAAAATTATATGCCGAGAAGTCCTCTCTCAAGAAAAATTCAAAATTATACACATCTTTTGTGGACTTTATATGTTGAATTAATGATTAAAATTAAAAAAAATTGGTTTCACAGTTATTTTCTTCGAGATGCATGTATTAAGTTTAGTTTTTTTTTTTAATAATTATTTATTTGAATCATCTGCTTAAAAGACAATCTTTTGAATTCAATGATTGAGCGTGCGGATTCCATAACGTGCTCTACGCGTGGGACAGTTGGAGAATGAAGGAATGAGTGAACGGACCCAGTGGGAGTAGACGAAAATTTTAATCCGTTTTCAGACGTATCGCTCTTTGACTCAGCACCATCCACAAGACAAGAAAAATTATAATTTTCAATAAAAAATAAGTAATAACAGAACAACAATCTTTTCTTCGGCATATGATCGCAATTTATGAAGAAATTTTGAAATTTTCGATCTAGAGTCTTTCTTTATCAAATTAAAAAGGCTTTTGATTTAAAATAGAAAATTTTTCATTGAAAAACGATCATATGCCAAATAGAAGGGTGTTGTTTAGTTATTATTTTTTTTATGGAAAATTATTATCTTTCTTGTCTTGTAGACAGCGCTGAAGCAAAGAGCGATACATCTGAAAATTTGGCGCAAATCGGATTAATAGTTTCGGAGATGTCACGAGTTTAGTTTTTCAAAACGGATTAAAATTTTCGTTTACTCCCGCTGGGCCGTTCACTCATTCCTTCATTCTCTAACTGTCCCGCGCGTAGAATACATTATTAAATCTGGACGCTCAATTAGTATTGAACTTTAAATGGATATTTCTCAAAACTATGTTCTTTAAAACGTTGTTCATGATTTCTCAATATTTAATCAATGAATCTGCTTGAAATTTGGCGCAATTCGGATTAATAGTTTCGGAGATGTCACGAGTTTAGTTTTTGAAAACGGATTAAAATTTTCGTTTACTCCCGCTGGGCCGTTCACTCGTTCCTTCATTCTCTAACTGTCCCACGCGTTGAATACATTATTACATCCGTACGCCTTATCATTTATTTTCATTATTTCAATTTCTATAATATGCCTATCAAACACGATCTTTCAAATTCAATAATTCCATTTCTGACAGTGCATAATTATGGTCTACCTCTTACATATGTGGTTTTGACTTTTTTTCTCTAAAATAAGTCGCAACTTGAAATTGACCTTTCACGTACATCCCTGTCATGATTGTATGAAGCATTTTCAGAGAAAAACCGGAAAAACCGGGAAGGATTTGTGACACGAGGAAAAAGTCACGAATTCATTCGGCTCAATAAAAGCAGAAATGGTTGACTGGCTATTGGACCCGTGCTATCGGGAATAAAAGTGAGTTTGCTGGAGAAATAAAGCTCTGTTGTTCGTCCCTTGGGCCCGAGAAATCTCATTCAAATCGCGATTGGATGCTTTGCTCGATTGATTGGGCTGGACACATTTTTTTTTTCTATATGAACTGATTTTTCATATTTCTCTTCTGCTGCAACAGAAGTATCATCTTGAATCAATCTTTGAAAACTTTAAATTGCAGAACTACTCTCGATCTCCTACAGAAAATATGCATAAACAAAGAAACTCGGAAAAAAAGTTTTCCAGACGAAAATTAATTGTGATGTAGGATTGCAAATGAGCGTCGTGAATTTCAAGCTTGTCTTCCGAGTGCGCAGTTTCACCGTTCGTTTAATGCCTCGCGACAAGCTCGAGAGAAAACTTTTCGATGTTGGGGGACTTTGCTCAAGTGCAGCTTGCTTCGTGTATTTTATTTCGTTACAGAGCTTAAGGCAATTACGTGCAATTATTGCCTATCTATAAGTTTCATTCGACTTTATCTTAATGACCGTAGTACCGAGATTTCGCTTGACTTGGTTGGAAATAAAATTTCGTAGATTGAAATGTTAATACTCTGCACATCTGGAAACCCTTTTCAATGTCGTTATATTAGGGATTTATTTTCAAAAGGATGAATGGCTTTTAGCAATGCATCCTTAGTACTAATAAATTCATCAAACTCGATGTGTTGGAAATTAGGCGACTTACTTGCATCGTGCAAATATCGCAGGAGATACCTGATATCTAAGGCTAGGTAGCTAGGGCTTTAATAATTTAGTAATCAAGCCGCCCGGCAGTCTGCCAGTACTTCCGTCCCTCTGCCCATCCCTTCTGAATGCCGGCTTTAGATACATATGTACTTCTCGTACACGCTTCAGTTACTTCTCCGATGTGCACTATCGCGCGTGCGGGTCAACGAGAAATGATTGACAGTTGCTGAAATGCATCGATTTGTTCACTTACTCTCCGATTATTTCTTCATTTTACATGTTGAGGTACAGCTAACTACCCCTGATCTTGTTTTATGAAGAGAACCAAGATTTCTTTATTCACAGACATTGTTCACGATTTTTTTTTGCATGGGAATAAAATCATGGACCGTTATTTGGATGATGGGGATGATGTTTTGTTTCAAAACATCAGCATTTTTATATTGGTTGACTTATTAACTTATAGTGATTATTTCGATGTTTTAGCTGCGATATTGAATTATGCAGCAAACTTTTTGTGTAAAAAAAAATACGAAGACGAATATATTCGATGAAAAAATTTTTTTTTTTGATTCAGGTAAATATTCAGCATTCGGGTCAGATATTTCTACCAATATCGACAATTTTGAACTACCAAAATATCATAGTTACATGGTCTAGATAGAAAAGTCTGAGGGGGCAGGAATAAAAAAAATTTACAGAAATTTTTAATAAGCATGAAGATTCTTAATTTTGGGTATTCAAAAGATTCTCTTCTTAGGCAGTGTGATGGATTAAATCCATATTAATTTTTGAACATCTGTATCGGAACGTCGATGAGACGATAGGTATTATGAAAAAACTGTGCTATAAATAATTATGATATTTAATGAAAATGTATGAACCTTTAGATACTGGATCGTAGGATTTAGGAAATCCTAATAAAACTTTGCAGAAGGATTGAAAATCTGTGAATCTGCTAGAATATGTTACGAAATACAATAAATACAAAAAAAATGACAAAAACTAGAATTTGTTGAATACTTGTATATTCTGTTAATTTTTTAAAAAATCTTTGAAAATTCTGAGAATCATGGAACGTGATTCCTATGAAGCATCCAAGTTTTCAGAATCTATGGACTTATTCAACAAAATACTAAAAATTTAGAGATTTTTGTAAAGGTCTGCTAATAAATCTTAATACGAAATATAATAAATGTATAACACGGAAAATACAAAGAATACCTACTAGAATATCATAAGATACTCATAAATGCTTCTAAATTTTCTCAAAAATTAATAATAAATCAGAATGTCAGATAAATGTAAATTTAAGATCATTGCATTCTAAAAATGTGCATGCACTCATATATCCGTGAAAATACTAGAATATAATACAAAAAAAAAAAGAAAAATTCGAAAAATACTAATAATATGAAAATTGTATCAGATACTTGTAAATACTATGTAAAAAAAAAAAAATGAAATTTCAAGAATCAATACAACTTTTCTTTCTATAGCATTATATTTTGAAAATTTATACAGTAGTCCAACAAATACAAGCAACTTATGAAATTGAATGAGTATTGAAAAAAAAACCACAAGATCTACAATGCAATTTGATACTTAACAATAACTACTTCATTTTTTCTAAAATGAATAAAATTATATAAATTATAACACTAAAAAGTTAATAAATTTTTAGAATTAAGAATCATTTATCAATATCAAAATTGATATCCATCAAAATATCAGAGTATCTCACTGCATTCGATAAATATATATATAAAAAAAATACTAAGAAAAGCAAAACCATATAATTTCATCTAGATACTGATAATTACTATTGCATTTTTTACAAATTGATAAAATTCCAGATATAACGAAATTTCGATTTCTGGAGCATTTGATGTAGAAATCTACAAGAAAGACCTCAAAATTCAAGAAAATCTTACGAAATCCCTAGTAATTTTCATCATTATGAAAATCTTATATGAAAATAAAATTTTCAATGAGAATTCGATTTCCTATAAAGTGCACCTTACATAAATTTATAAAAATTCAATATCTTATCTGGTGATCTTGTCAAAACTTTATAAAAAAATGGAATTTATTATAAGAGTGTATTTGATAAAATCTTGTGCTAAAAAAACCTTATATATTTTTTTCGACCAACTCTTCGTCGGAAATTTTCGTTACTTATAAGGTTTTTATACTCTAAGGTCACCTTACAAGAACTTAAATTCTTCAAATATTAAATTGATCCCTCGGAGCCAAGAATTGTTATTTATAAATGAAGAAACCAATTTTTCACTCTGACAATTCTATATTTCGGTCTGCAATCGAACCTTAATCAGGAAAAAACTTTCTAATGAAATCGAATCTATCACTATTGTACAATTTTTCTTTCTTTTTATAAATTTTATAAATGATTTCCCAAGAACATAGAAAAATTATTTCGTCCGCTGATAATGAAAAGCACGATAAACATTATACAATTTGTCATTTTTTGTCAGTATTTGTTGTAAAATTTAAAATACTGACAAAAAATGACAAATTGTATAATGTTTATCGTGCTTCTTACTATGAGCGGACGAAATAATTTTTCTATGTTCTTGGAAAATCATTTATAAAATGTATAAAAAGAAAGAGAAATTGTACAATAATGATAGATTCGATTTCATTAGGAAGTTTTTTCCTGATGAGGGCTCGATCGCAAGCCGAAATATAGAATTATTGTCAGAGTGAAAAATTGGTTTCTTCATTTATAAAAAACAATTCTTGGCTCCGAGGGATCAGTTTGATATTTGATGAATTTGTTAAGCGGAGCAGTGATAAAAAAAAACCTAAATTCTTATGAGAAATCATACTGTGTGATAAGGTTTTTTATGAGGATTAAAATTTACTGGGGATTTAATAAACATAGAAAAGTACTAAAATACTAGAAATTACAAGAATTTATTTGCATACTTAAAAATTTCATTGAATTTTCTCGTAAATTATAAAAATTACGAATTCAATAAAAATTTGAATAATATAGCATTGAATTTTCAAATAAGTATCAAAGCCTATTTAAATACCAGAAAATCTTCCGAAATTCGATAAAATGCAAAAAATACAAAAAAACTGAAAATACAAGAATTTTCTTGGATATGTGCTTATAAAGACTATACAATTTATTTAAAAATTAGAAAAATTTTAAAATGATTAGAACTTATATTTGTATGCTATAATTTGCCTACGATTTCTAAAAAAAAAAAAGAAAAAAACAAAGAAACTCCCACAATATTTGAATAATACCGAGAAAGACGAAAAAAAAGGTAACAAATAAATCGGATGTAAAAAATAATTTGAATCTATGAAACCCAAATAAGTAATTTTAAAAATATTAAAATAGCAATGTACCAATATACTGAAAAATTCCTTCAATTGTAAAAAAACAAAATCAAATGGCCTTGAAATTTTAGAGCATGAACTTGTTAAAATTTTCAAAGCAATTCATTAAATAATACAAAATCCTTTGACATTCTATACGTACTAGAAAAAATAAGAAATTTCAAGAAATACTAAAAATAAAGATAGATATAAGAGTTTTAATAATTTATGAAATGAGGAAATTTTATAATTCTATGGGATCAATTTCCAGAAATTTATGCAGAAATCTGTATTAGTACTAGGTAATCCTTCAGGTTGTATAAGAACTTGTAACATTTTTACTCAGTTTTATGTTGTTTATTTGTTAGATATTATTTATTGTATATTCGCAGAATTATGACAATTACACTTTTCATCTCCTCTTTGTTTTTTTATACTTTTTTAGATTATCGATTTCAATGAATTCTCCCGTACTTGATTAACTTTTTATCATAGCCAATTTTAACGAACAAAAATAAATCATAAACATTGTCAACCCAATCATGAACATTATCAACCAATCATAAACATTGTCGACTAATCATGAACATTATTTTATTTCCCCTTCACTGATAAATTTCAAAATAAATGAAATCCTTATCTTATCAAGGTTTATGACGAGGATTCTTTGCCCAGATTTATCCCAGAAGCACGACTTCCTCTCGACCAACTCAAGAAAAGACTCAAATCCTCCCAGGAGCAGGTCCAAAACAGCGTCGAAAATGGAAATGGCAACTACTCACAAAACAGCAACAAGCCAAATCCTCGCGCAACCTCCCGAAATCTCGCACTCCTGGACTCGTTTTGATCCCTTATCACAAATAACGGAAATTATTTCTGGATGAAACGGCACCAATTTATTGCCAAAAAATTCACTAATCCACGACAAAAAACAAATCAAAATTCCCACCTTTTTAATTAAGATTTCCGCACTCAACAGCGATAATATAGAGATTTTTTGTTGTGGCACTTTCATGACGTACAATCATGCCAAAGTGAACAAATGCAGTAATGGCGGTCAGAGACGCCTAATTTTTCGGAGATGAAGAAGAGGAAGAAGAAGAAGAAGAAGAAGAAGGGAAACAAGAATCGATACTTATCGACTTGGCCCATATCGATCCAACATTCTCCACTCGATACTGAAATCCCCTATCATATCGACTGTACATAATTCCACGGAAGGCTACCATCAGGACATATATACATATATCCGTTACAAACTGAAAATATTTGAAGTACTATAAATATACTGAAAAACTATTTCTCGAAAAGTTCATTAAAATCTATCAGATACACTGGCAAACCTACATTTTCTTTCTGAGTAATCGGATGCTCTGATATCAATAGCCTCGCGACTCTTTGAATTGAAAAATTCAAAATCCTTCTAAAACCACATACATTAATAACGAAATGAATGACAAACATTGTAATGAAAGAAGCCATGATAAGCCGCAAAAAAAACCCTGAACTGAATAAAGCACTCAATCCTCTAACAATGTTTTTCCCCTCAAACACCAAGATACCTTGCCATGGCAGGGAATGTAGATGAAATCCTTGCTAATTGTTCTGGAAAAATTTTCCCTCCGGTTATTACACGCAGATTAATGAAAGTATAACATTTTATAGACGATGAAAGATCACTCAGCTGATAATCATTGTTAGAGATTAATCCTAGATATGACAATCCTTCAGTTTCTCGAGATTTTGTTGAATCTTAATAAAAGTTCAGCGATGTTTAATTAGCCGCTAAAGTTAGTCAGGGACTTGAAAACGTGCTTTTTAATAACGCGAGAGGAAAAATCTCGAGCGCTGCCAGTTGCTGAGATTTGCATTTCACCCGAGACCCTCGTTCCCGAAGCAAGCGAATTTGTCCACTTAGCCGTTGGTTTGTTTGCGCAACGAAACAGCTTAGCACGTAACTTTTTCAGCGAGTTATTGTGCTTCATTTGTCTGACTTTCTTTATGCTCTTTTCCAGGTGAGTATTCAAAGTCAAGCCGACTTGGCGTTTTTCGTGTGAAAGACAAACATCTAGTTTAATCCTGGCTGTAAGTACACTTGAGTCATTCGTTTCCACAAAACGTTGAGATGGTGTTTTGAATTAACATTCATGAATCAGAGTTTGAATTTTCAACAGTCAAGCATGTTTTTTGAGTCGTACAAATGTAAGCTGTATTATAAATTGTGAAACTGTCAATTTAAAAGCAAATTTTTCTGTTAAATTAATAGAAATAGCAACCAATATTTTGCTTTCATCAGGGACTACGAAAAGTTGTTTTTCATTATAAAAACATTTACTTCATCATTCGTAATATTATTTTATCGTGAAAATCTCTTTACTAACATTATGAGAACATCGTTGAATATTTAAATACACTCGATTGTCACTGTTACGAGCGCGGGAGGGACTCCTACTTCTAGTACGCACGGCGACTTTGATTCGCGCACCGTCTGTCGAGTCCAAGGAGTGGGGGTAAGGGACGAAAATTCTGCTCGTGAGTCTGGAGTCGCATAACTCTAGGGTTCGTAAGAGAGAAGATCGAGTGTAGATTACATGCCAATGTACTCTCTCAGTTTCGGTTAGTAAAATTTTTACTTATTCAAATAGTAGTTCAGAGACTTAATTTATTACTAATTATTTAATTAGTAGAATTTATCAGATGAGTATAGAATTATTGGATTCTTACTAATTCAAAAAGTTATTTCTCTCAAGTTTTTGAAACGAGTACTTCCGTCTTTACCAGAAGTCTAAAGACATCAGCACCCTAATGGCATAGTTCCCCTGATGCATTAGAGTCGAAAATTTTTATCCAGGAACTAGGGCTGTTCAACGTCCATGCACTTTTTTCATTTTCCAGATTTTTCCATTCCCAAACAACTTTCAAAGAAACTGAAAAAAAAAAAAAAATAAAATTGTTTACGCTTACTCCTTTATCCCCTCATTATTTCAAAATAAAGAGACTAGACAGAAGTAGGTTATTAATAAATTTTAGACATAATTAGTATTGAGTATTGGTTTTCGAAGAAGTTTGTAAAAGGTCATAGTCTGCGAATTCGACATCACTGAACAGTTTATCTAGTAGAATAATTCTCAAAATGAAAGATGTTCTTGAATTTGTATTGTTAAAAAAAATTATCGAATAGAAATTCATTTGAGAATAAAAAATTCTTAAAAAAATTGTAATTATTCTTTCATATTAAAAAAATTAACTTCAGAAGAACCTATGGAAAAAATTTAGCATCAATCAAATGTATACGAAAAAAAAAACGATGGAAAATAAAAAATGTATCAAAGAAAAACTAAAAATAATAGAAAAAAAATTTATTGAAATGTAAAATTAATCCGCAAATTAAAAAATTTTTTATGTGCTGCAATTATTTTTTCAATCAATGTAGATATTAAAAAAAAAAATTTCAATATCGATGAATATGAAAAAAATTATAGAAAATTATTTAACTAAAAAAACGTTTGAAAAAGGAATATACTAATCATAAGTGTTTAAAATAACAAATAGAACTTTAATTTATCGAAAAACAAATTATTCATTATCGAAAAAAGAAAGAATAAATCATGATTTCATTTACAGATAAATTTTAAATATTCTAATTTACAGTAATCGTTGTTTCTTATTATTGAGAGTATACACTCCAGAAATGAACGATAAGAAAAAGAATTTATCATCTATACATGCGAAAATTCCGATTTTTCATTATTATGCTTCTAAATATAAGTGAAAATTAGAATAAAAACGGGTGGAAGTTAATGATCATGGCAATAGGAAAACAAAATCGACAATTTTCAAATTGATAATTCAAAATAAAAGTAATTTTTAATGCAGATGAATTGAAGATAAAAATACTTGAAACTGTAAACTTTAATTTAAATAATACTATAATAAAAGATCTAATGCTCCGTTATCATATTTTTAAAATCCATAGTGTTTGATCACTCGGAGCCAATGAAGTAAATGAATAATTAAGCCTTCACAATCCTTTAATACTCTCAATATATTTCGGCCACATTCAAGCCCTCTTCAGATCTATTAATTAATCATAAATTCTTTTTAATCTCGATAACAAATAGTAAAAACAATAAAATTTATCACAAAAACAACTCACATTAAATTACAAAATCTCTAATATCTGGGTCGATTGGTCGCAGTGCGCTTACTTTCCATAATTTTTTCAACAAATCCAGACCTAAACATATAAATAAAGAATAAGGAATAAGAAAGATGAAGAAATTGCAGGCTTCATTTCAGAGAAAAAAATTGTATGTTTTCCATATGTAGAGAATCTGAATTTTAAAATGAGAAGAGTTCTGAATAAATATCATCTTAAAGTGGTTAATAAACTAGATTGCAAAGTAAATAATGACATTATTAGAAAGGGGAAAGAGAAACTTGAGGTGGATGACCAACAGGGTGTGGTATATAAAATCAATTGTAAGGATTACAATTGTTGTTACATTGGACAAACGAAGAGGAATTTACGAACAAGAATAAAGGCACATAATTATAATATTAAGATGATGACAGATAAACTTACAGTTGTGACACACCACAGAATTGATACTGGCCATGAGTTGGATTAGGAAAAAGTTGAAATTCCGGATAAAGGAGGAAATTTTTCAAAGAGATCTATTTCAGAAATGTAATACATTGAAAAGACGAAGAATACTTTAAATAAGAAAGAGGATACAAGAGACTTGAATAATATTGATGATGGGTTTTTGAGTATGATTTAATGATAAGAGATTGAAAACTTGCAGTGTGGTTTGAGAGATAAGACGTTTCGTGTTCGATTTGATCAAGGAACCTAGTTAGTAGTGTGCGTTCGTTTGACTATGTCACAGATTTCATATATTACTTAGCTGCGAGCATTGATCAATTATTAAATTAATTCATTTATTGTGTTGGTTTTGGAACCTAGTTAGTAGTGCGCGTTCGTTTGACTATGTCATAGATTTCATATATTATTTAACTGCGAAAGTTGATTAATGATTCGATTCATTCATCTATAGTGTTGGTTTTATAAAAAAATGACGACCCAATTGTGGTAAAATTATGTTTCGTCAGCGAAGAGAGAATCTGTTAAGATACGAGTGAGTTTGGAAAATTCTAGGAGTATTTACTTATCATGTTGTTTTATTGGATTGTCAATTTATATGCTTGGGTCTGGATTTGTTGAAAAAATTATGGAAAGTAAGCGCACTGCGACCAATTGACCCAGATATTAGAGATTTTGTTATTTGATGTGAGCTGTTTTTGCGATAAATTTTATTATTTTTATTATTTTCAACGATATTAAAAGGAATTTATAATTAATCAATAGATCTGAAGAGGGCTTGAACGTGGCCGAAATATATTGAGAGTATTAAAGGATTGTGAAGGCTTAATTATTCATTTACCTCATTGGCTCCGAGTAATCAAACACTATGGATTCTAAATAATACTTCCAAAAATCATTGAAAGACCACTAAAACAAATAAAGTTATAGTGACTGTTTTAAAAGTGTCAACACCTGACTAATAGTAAGAGAAAAAAATGTAATGGTCTTGGCAGATTCTCTTTAAATCTGAATCTGTCAAATTTAACAGGTTGTTGTATTCTAAAGATAAAATCTTGTAAAATTTTTACAGTGGGAATCTGTCAAAATTAGTAAACTGAAGAAAAAAAAAAAAAAAAGAAAAACACGAAACTGGCAGATGATCTGCTGAGTTCGACGAATCATTTGATAAAACTGATCAAAGTTGCAGAATTCTATTTTTAAATTTATTCACAGATGAATTTGTGAAGATTTTAACAGATATCCATCTTCATGAAGTAAAAAATATATATTTTAGAAGATTCGCTTGGCGCAGTTGTTCGAATATATACGTCACTTTCTGCGTAGGTTACCGACAAAATGGCGTGTTATTATCGGGAGTTGTTGTGTAAAGTTGATTTCTGGGTATGTTTTGCTCTTTTAGACATAGGCATCGTTGACAGTTTGTAGGAAATGCAGTTTTCATTATAGATCATTCGTCATTGATTCAAAAACGACGACTCTCTATGAGAAAAATAGAATTCGAACCCTCCATTTTCTGCGTAGGTTACCGACAAAATGGCGTGTCATTATTGTGCGTTTTTGTAGAAAGTTTTTTTCTGGGTTATTTGTTTGCTCGGAAATACTCATTATCGACAATTTGTGGGCAATGCAATTTTTATTATACATCATTCGCCATTGCTTAAAAGACGACGACTCTTTATGAGAAAAGTTGATTTTGAACCGTCCATTTTTCGCGTAGGTTACCGACAAAATGGCGTGTCATTATTGTCCGTTTTTGTGGAAAGTCTCTTTATTCTCGGAAATACTCATTATTGACAATTTGTAAGAAATGCAGTTTTTGTTATTCACCGTAGTAATGACGACATCGTCATTTATTTTAGTAAAATTACTGGTAAATAAGGTTATAATGCTTAATAAATCACGAATAATTTTTATATCAAGAATGTTATAAATCGATATTTGATATGCTATCATTCACAAATTATTATTAAAAAGTATATGAATATTAATGTATGAAATCTTATAATATTTATAAATCCTGAATAGTTTATATATCACGAATAATAACCTCAAAAAATGTTTCATGCCAAATTCCCGGCCCAAAAATGCATATTCCAAACCTACTCGACGTCAAATATCAAACCCGAATGACCATGTCTTTCAGGCTCTCTAAATTTCACAGACGAACTATGGACCGAGTTTTACTTCACGAAGCAGTGCTCGGGTTTGAACAGATAGAGCTAAAACAGTGATTCACAGTATTCACTTTAATTAGTACCCGTATTGTTCCAACATTCTCGTAGCGTCTGATAAATAATACAAACAGCATAACTAAAACCATGCCCCTTTTGTGGTCAGCAAAATGAGACGTGTAGAAGGCAGGGACGTAAGTAGAAATAAAGAGGCTCGATTAATTGTGCCCGGAGGGCTCTTTCCCACTGTCAAAGAGTACAATGCCGCTACACGCATTGTTCGCGACGAATCGCTACTTTCATAGTTGCTTCCGATGATACCGCTGTGCCAGCTTCCGCTGCACTTATCACTCATTCTTCCTGTTCCAGCTCCGCCTTCGTGAATGAATTAATCACATCTGTGCGCGGATTTTTTCGCCCACCTCGTGGAAGGCGCAGTTTTGTGATGCATTGTTGTCTTTTGACAGTTTGAACATGCTCTGCGAATGGAAATAAAAAATAGAAATGAGATCTGTGGCTGAACAGGAGCTTGAAAATTCATTGTCAGATGTTCAAGAAGTCAGAGGTTTTTTACAAAGAGTGCATTGGTTGGATTGGAAATTTTTTTTTATGATTCAATTAATTTTGAAATTACCGCATAAAGAGTCTTTCTTTTGATGGATTTAAAATGTTTTGAAGGGATAAATATTTTTCTGATAATATTATGGAGTTTTCGTGCATCTCATGAAAATAGAGATACTGCCATGTTAACAACGGCGTGATAACAAGCTTGCTGAAAAGAATATTGAACCCAGAATTGCGTGGAAAAGCTACTGTTACCGTTAAGTAGTTTATGGATAAAAATTGCATCGTAAACCACGGACTTTACGGTCCCTGCGTCGGGCGCAACAACACCCCGTTCGCTTTGCATCGTGCTTTGTACTCCGTGAAAATAATTTCCATTCTACAAGCGGATTCTTCCAAGTTTTTTTTTTCAGAAGTCACATTGTAGGTTTGATACGATAAGAGACTTTGAAATGAAAGTTTTTTTTGGAGCATTTCAGAAGGTAGATTTTGAATTCGAAGATGCTGCGAAGGGAATTTGTGTAAATCGATTTTCTGTTGAAATGAAAGTACTGTAAGAATATCACTTGTTATAATTTTCTTTAGTTGTTTCAAAAAGTGTTTGACACTTTTTTTTACTGAATAGAAAATATAGTAGAAAAAAAATTTTCGGGAAGGGTGTAACAAAAAACATATACTCCGTAGAATTCATTAAATTTTCAAATTGTTAAATTTCTTTAAACGAATTATGCATTTTTTATTATTATTTTTTTTTTTTTATTTCAGGCCTTTCAATTTGAAATTTTAGCGTTACACATGTTTGACTTCGATATTTTGTGAAAAAAAAATTTAATTTGAGAAAAGTATTTTGTCATAACAAACTTGTTTTATTTTTCATAAGTTTAGATTAGAAAAATCATCAATTTTCTTCTAGTAGTGGAATCTACATTAAAAAACTAGAATTGAAAGAAGTTAACCGTATTCAACTTTTTGAAATTTTTTCGAACAGTGATTTTTTTTAGCAGCGATATGATTTTTTTATTTCTAGTTTTTTGCATTTACACTTATTTTCAACTATTTTAATTCTCAACAGAATCATAGAATCGAGAAGTTAAAATTATCGGTCCTTTTGATTTCAAGTTATATTATGTGAATTATTTTCATTCATGGATTTACATGATTTGAAGCTAAATATATCTTATATGAGTTTTTTTGCTTTTTTTTCATCTTTTCAATTACACTATAACATACCGAGTAAATTTAACAGTAACATTAGTTCAATTAACATTAAATTTTTATGTAAATAAACAATTATGTGTTGACAGGTAAACATTTTTTTAACTAGGTAGCTTTTCTCAAAATCATTATTTCTTACGCAATAATTCATCTAAATTTATGAAAACATATAATTCTATTATTGAAAAACAAAAAAAATGTATGCAAATAATTCATGTATCTAAAACGTATTATTAAATTTAAGAAATAATTTAAGATAAATAATATTAATAATCATAATAATGATAATAATAATGATGATGATAATAATAATAATAATAATAACAATAATAATAATAATAATAATAATAATAATAATAATAATAATAATAATAATATGTAAAAATAAAAAAAATTAAATTGAATAAGTTATTCCAAATTAGTAAAAATTCAATATCCTAAAAGTTGACTTGTTTTTTATTTGCTTTTTCTTTGTTCAAAATAAAAATTCGAAATTAATGTCGACCATATCACATAGAATTTCGTTTATAAGAACAAAATATTTTGTATTCTGATTGTTTTTAAACTTTCTATTCGACTGATAAAATCTGTGCTTCAAAAATAGTTTGGATATATTACTATGTTCAGTTTAAAAATATTTACAACAAAAGTGTCAATAATAGATTGTGGAAAATATTTATTTACTTTTCTGTTTCTGTAACAACAAAAATTTTGATCATATTTTATATATTATATTTAGATATCCTGTTGATGTTAATTTTTTTTTGTAATATTTATATTTGATTTTCGACTCGAATTTCGATGTAGATTTTCTTTTCTTATACTTTTGAATATTAGCTGAAATATTGATTCAAAAAATTTATTCTCTTGAATTTTGTATGGCGTTTCGTCTCTCGAATACTTTTTGAATTTCTGCCACCGATGATACTAAATTAATGAAATTTGAAGTTTTACTTTCCTAGAATCTTTTCGATTTCTCTTATAAAGAAAAAATTAGGAATCAAAAAAAAATGGGAAAGGTGATGATTCTTATTCGCATCAACATTGAACTCGTACATGAATACGATCAATACATTTCCGTTATTTTTTCTAGTAAATAATATGTCCGTCGTATCTGCCCTGTTAATTGAATATCGATCTCGGCATAATGTAATTTCTGTCCGGCGAATAAATTATAATTGCTACTTGAAAAATCCCGTTCTCGTACTGCTGCGTTGCAATCAAACACGATTGATTAAAAGTGTCCGGTTCATTTTGCACTTTGCTGAATAACCAGACAAAATCTAAATTAACTTTTCGATTCTCTTTTTTCAACTTACAAATATTTGAGATATCTTTTTCGAAGGTGAAGTAATCTGCAATCAGATGAATTTAGGTTTAAGTTTGAAACGGAAAGAATTTCAAAATAAAACGGTTAAATTCTAGTGCGGTCGTACATTGAAAGTAATTTCCCTTTCAACGTTCTCATTCATTCTTCAGTCCACGCTTTCCTCCCTTCCATCGACCTGTGTTATGTGATTGAAAGGGAAACGCGTTTCAAATCGACGTAGTAAAACTTAGTTGTTAAGAAACGGGAAAGAACTTTACAGTGAAAGGGGATACCTTTCAAAAAGTTCTTGAGACGGATTCCCCTTCAATTTTATGCAGGAATCTGCTAAAACTTTTTATTTACATATAATATGATAATTATTTATCATAATTTGTACAAGTTCATTGCAAAATGTAGAGTTTACATTCTACCTCCTTCCAGAGTACTTGGCGATATTCACACGAGATTTCGTGTTTCGTGCCTTACTCCCGAAAAGCAGCCCCAAATTAGCATAAAGCAGACCCTCGGTATTTACGCTTATTAGCGTTCGAGGTCCTTTCACGTTATTCACGACCTCGTTCGTTCATAACTTTCCCTCGTTTTATCATCTGTATCCACCGCATTCCCTCATTGAGGCACTCGAGAGCGAGCACCTCCTCTCGTTCTTTTCTTTTCCGTCTCTTCGCTAATACCCTCGTTTTTCTCATGCATCGTACAATGGAGACTCACTTCTGGCTGAAGTGGATGGTTCCCGAGATCAAAGCACTACGTATATCAAAATCATTTTCACATTTTTCCTTACAAAGTAGTACTAATGCCACTGGGATTTCATTACTTCACCTCCACGAGGGCACAATGTCACGTACTTTCAACACAAGGAGAGTTATTTCATCTTTGCTCTCCGGTTGAAGGGCTGGATTTATAATGAGTATGTATTTTGATATTTTTTGGTGAATACGTCTCAATGACGTTTATAATTTTCTTATAACTTCAATTCAATTCATGCTCCGTTCCTCGCAATTCCAAGTAAAATGTCGAACAATGACAACACAGAGCCACATTTCGTTTTCATCCCCAATATTTTCATCCAATCAATCTTTTTTTTTTTGGATTGATTGATTGATTGGATGAATGTATTGGAGATGAAAACGAATTGTGGCTCTGTGTGATCATTTTTCGACATTTTACTTGTATTTTTGTTCTTTGTAAATGGGTCTATTTTGGATGATGAATGCATCATGAGGCAGAAGTACACTGGAAATTCATTTATACGTCCTTCTCTTATACGTCCGTTGCAGCGAACGATCGTTATCTTATTCCTACCGCTTGGTACAATGTTTCAATCACCTTCAAGGCCAGCAGAGAAGAGTGGGGAGCGGTGAAAGTGATGTGCTATAAGAGTAAGGCTCGAGAACGCGTACGGACGTATAAGGGAGATTCCTGTGTACAATTAACTTATGGCAATCAAAAGGTAGAATGGTATAATTTATCAATCATTTCGAGAAGCTAATGCCTTCTACGTGATGAAAATAGGGTAATAAAAATAGCTGAGGAAAATATAATTAAACAAAAGCTACATTACTATTATGAAGCGGTAGAGTCGTTTTTCAGATTTTTTGTTACATATTTACTTAGATGTTTTAGAACTGAATTTATCATAATCAATCGAAAAAAAAGTTTTCGATTAAATAAAATGAGAATATGGCTCATTTTTATCTATCGAGCGACTGTTTCTACGAAGAAAACTCAGGATTTCACACTTTTTTATCAGCTGCTAATCGCACTGTAACGTGGCATGCGAGACTCGCACCGAGATTAGCCTTATCGACGTACGCGGCATTTGAGATATCCACCCTGGAGAATTACTGGCAAAACACCGATATTAAGTCTCATAAACTCGACTCTGCTTCGTAGAAATACTTACTCGTTTCATGGCTGGCTCGCCTTTCATCTCTTTGCCCTCATGCACGAACTGCAATTTTTACTGACAGAAATTTGAACACGAAAACTTGCTCCCTTTTCCAGTTCTTGCGCTAATTTTTTTCTGGAAAAATCATTGAAATGAAAGTTTCTATCGAATTTTTTACGTTAATTAGAGATTGAAGTGTAGGAGCTGGGTTTTTGTTTTATTTGAGTAGAATCTACGGAAAATTTTGTTTATTTATGTATCTTAAATTTGTCAAAGGTCTAGTGATGAAAACACTGTGTCAAGTAATGTAAAGATATTCAAAAAACGTCCACTGAATTTTCTGCAACATGGTCAACGCCGTCAATGTAAAACATGTAATTATGCGGCCGATCTCGCGTAATACCGTGTTACCCGCAATATGGAAATCTTGCTCTGCGTGATGATAATACCCTGTCATACCTCAAGCAATGCATTATATCATATAGCAATATATTTTCATTTTACATACAGTTTCGACAAATGTCAGTATTTGAAGCAAACAAACATGTATCTGACCTTTACCAGTGAGTAATAGTCCGGTTTTATTCTATTATTCGATGTTCAAAGTTTGTAGTCTGCTGTTTTCGTGAAAAAACAACTGACATGAATTTTTGGATTCGAAAAACTTTGATTGTTCATAACTTTTCCGGGATATAATATTAAAGGCTAATATTTACACGTTGATATCAGTGTCACGTACACTTCACAATCTATAAAAAATTTTGAAATTCCACGATTTCGTTGAAATCTGGTATAACTCTTAACATTGGAAGCCTGAACTGAATCACCTAATTACGTTCATGCAATTCAATAAAACCTGATTGAAATCAATTTCTCTGATTTTCGCCTTCACTGGCCACGTTTTGTCGAACTTGCTGGAGCTTGATATCCAAGGTGAGAAACTCAGGAAACTCATGAAAACGTTGGCTTAAGTGATGGAGTAGGTCTACTCCAGAGACTACCTAAATGAGCCTGCTTCAAAACTGTTGCGAAGCTACCACAACTTCAGACGATATCTATCATTATTGTATCTACGCCATTGTGATCCATTACTCAATCTCACGCCCCGGATATGGGATTTCATGAGTGATGGTCATGAACAATAATCAGTTAAGAATTCCCATCGCTGCATAGGCAAATTCCAAGACGCTGGGAAGAATTCATCATCCCAAGTTATTGATTATACCTAGCAGGCTAGGCATGAGCAACCGAACGAAAAATATCCAAGTCAGATCATGTGATATATTGGAATCATCGACGTATCGGATATATCAGGACAATTTAATTTAATTTTTCTAAAGCAAATTCATACTGCAAACGACCTCTTCATCAAAGTATAATTTTTCATGTGCATCCCGGACGCACTCGAAATTTTTTTTTTGTCACTTTATAACTGTTCTTCTGCTTATTTATAATTGGCACTTTTCGTATACATATTACATTTCCACATCGAACTAGGTTATAAATTACCAAGTTGACTGATTTCACAGCGTATTGTGTGTCTGAGAAACTTAGAACTTTATAATCCTGCCTTTCGTTACCAGCGTCGACAAGTTCTGTCGGTACTTGAAAGTTCATAAGCAGTTGCTTGTAGCAATCTTTGCAGTAAGTGATTTTCTACTCTCGATTATGTGCAGAATTGATCAGAATGACAGAAAAGAACTATCAACATTTGAAATTTTATATTCATTTACAAGACTTTGGATCAATCGAAGAACTGTTGCAAAGTTTTTTTGTTCAAAATATCGCTCACTTGAACATGAAGATTCATCAAAAGACCATTAGTTCAAATATTGATTGAATTTTCGTGAAGTAATTATATAATTGACTGACTGCGTCCCAATCAACTACTTTCGAATTACTGTAGCACATCATTGATTTATCCTTTTTTTATTAGCCACCAGAGGCAAATACATTCTCGATGCTCTTTACAATCAGCAGCAATGGTTGATTGATTCACAATGACAACGTATTCAACGCAACGCTTTGTCCAACATTTCCCTAAATTTCCGCGATTGGGATTGCAATTTTTCTCATAATTGCCACATTGTCGTTAATCTTGTCATCTGCCCTTATTGACTCGTGTATCTGCAGATGAAACGTTTGTAGCAAACTTTAATCAATACGTGCGATCATTGTTTCATGCATACCGATAAAATGCGCTATGGTCTTTTCGTATTTTGAATTTCTGAACATGAAAAATTCAGCTTTCTCGAGAAGGTGAATTTTCTGATTTACTTATAATTTTTTAATTTGTTAACTTGGAGAATTTCTCGAATTTCCGGAATACTTCAACATCTAGTCCTTATGCCAAGTTTCTCCCTCGTTTCTCGGAGCGAGTGGTAATCTGAGTTACGTCCTTTGATGACGTCTCGGGATTGATGCATTTAAATCAGCACTATCGCGCTACTAAGCGTGTCATCAACGATTCCTTAGGCAAATTAGCTCTCTCCCTCAGTCCAATTTTTTCCTGTCACTCGTCAAGAGCTTTCGTGATGTATTCTTTGGATGTCGTTTGCTCCGATGTCGATTTATGCAACGGAGAACGGTTTTCCAATTAAAAGTTGTATAGATATCAGTAGTTGCTGATTGTTTTTCATTAAGAAAAATTTCATTCACTGTCGATTATTTCTTGATAAGTTTAAAGAACACGTATTGAAACGTTTGGTATTGTCTTGTGGAGATAGAAGACAATATAAAAATTAATTTAATTTACTGCCCTAGACCTACAAATTTAAATTATTCTATTTTTTTTACTTATGCTGATATTTACATTTAATAATTTTCAGGAATGAAACACGTTGTTGGAACATGCTTGATCGATAACTATCAACCTGTTCGATATGAATGAATATAATATTTACGACATTTATTGACCTTCAGGAATTGAACACGTTGTTTTAACATGATTGATCGATGACTATCAATGTGTTCTGATATGAATGACTACAATATATACGACATTTGATGACCTTCAGGAATGAAACACGTTGTTTTAACATGATTGATCGATGACTATCAATGTGTTCCGATATGTATAATTATAATATTTACGACATTTGATGACCTTCAGGAATGAAACACGTTGTTCTAGCATGATTGATCGATGGCTATCGACGTGTTCCGATATGGATGATCATAATATTTACGACATTTGATGACCTTCAGGAATGAAACACGTTATTTAAACATGATTGATCAATGACTATCAATGTGTTCCGATATGGATGATCATAATATTTACGACATTTGATGACCTTCAGGAATGAAACACGTTCTTTAAACATGATTGATCAATGACTATCAATGTGTTCTGATATGGATGATCATAATACTTACGACATTTGATGACCTTCAGGAATGAAACACGTTGTTTAAACATGATTGATCGATGACTATGAATGTGTTCTGATATGGATGATCATAATACTTACGACATTTGATGACCTTCAGGAATGAAACACGTTGTTTAAACATGATTGATCGATGACTATGAATGTGTTCTGATATGGATGATCATAATACTTACGACATTTGATGACCTTCAGGAATGAAACGCGTTGTTCAAACATGATTGATCGATGACTATGAATGTGTTCTGATATGGATGATCATAATACTTACGACATTTGATGACCTTCAGGAATGAAACGCGTTGTTTAAACATGATTGATCGATAACTATCAACCTGTTCGATATGAATGAATATAATATTTACGACATTTATTGACCTTCAGGAATTGAACACGTTGTTTTAACATGATTGATCGATGACTATCAATGTGTTCTGATATGAATGACTATAATATATACGACATTTGATGACCTTCAGGAATGAAACACGTTGTTTTAACATGATTGATCGATGACTATCAATGTGTTCCGATATGGATAATTATAATATTTACGACATTTGATGACCTTCAGGAATGAAACACGTTGTTCTAGCATGATTGATCGATGGCTATCGACGTGTTCCGATATGGATGATCATAATATTTACGACATTTGATGACCTTCAGGAATGAAACACGTTATTTAAACATGATTGATCAATGACTATCAATGTGTTCCGATATGGATGATCATAATATTTACGACATTTGATGACCTTCAGGAATGAAACACGTTATTTAAACATGATTGATCAATGACTATCAATGTGTTCTGATATGGATGATCATAATACTTACGACATTTGATGACCTTCAGGAATGAAACACGTTGTTTAAACATGATTAATCGATGACTATGAATGTGTTCTGATATGGATGAT
Organism: Platygaster robiniae; assembly: GCA_028476575.1. Taxonomy (NCBI): domain Eukaryota; kingdom Metazoa; phylum Arthropoda; class Insecta; order Hymenoptera; family Platygastridae; genus Platygaster; species Platygaster robiniae. Next base: position 1,532,157 of record CM052027.1, read on the forward strand.
CATAATACTTACGACATTTGATGACCTTCAGGAATGAAACACGTTGTTTAAACATGATTAATCGATGACTATGAATGTGTTCTGATATGGATGATCATAATACTTACGACATTTGATGACCTTCAGGAATGAAACGCGTTGTTTAAACATGATTGATCGATGACTATGAATGTGTTCTGATATAGATGATCATAATACTTACGACATTTGATGACCTTCAGGAATGAAACGCGTTGTTTAAACATGATTGATCAATGACTATCAATGTGTTCCGATATGGATGATCATAATATTTACGACATTTGATGACCTTCAGGAATGAAACACGTTATTTAAACATGATTGATCAATGACTATCAATGTGTTCTGATATGGATGATCATAATACTTACGACATTTGATGACCTTCAGGAATGAAACACGTTGTTTAAACATGATTAATCGATGACTATGAATGTGTTCTGATATGGATGATCATAATACTTACGACATTTGATGACCTTCAGGAATGAAACACGTTGTTTAAACATGATTGATCGATGACTATGAATGTGTTCTGATATGGATGATCATAATACTTACGACATTTGATGACCTTCAGGAATGAAACGCGTTGTTTAAACATGATTGATCGATGACTATGAATGTGTTCTGATATGGATGATCATAATACTTACGACATTTGATGACCTTCAGGAATGAAACACGTTGTTTAAACATGATTGATCGATGACTATGAATGTGTTCTGATATGGATGATCATAATACTTACGACATTTGATGACCTTCAGGAATGAAACGCGTTGTTTAAACATGATTGATCAATGACTATCAATGTGTTCCGATATGGATGATCATAATATTTACGACATTTGATGACCTTCAGGAATGAAACACGTTATTTAAACATGATTGATCAATGACTATCAATGTGTTCTGATATGGATGATCATAATACTTACGACATTTGATGACCTTCAGGAATGAAACACGTTGTTTAAACATGATTAATCGATGACTATGAATGTGTTCTGATATGGATGATCATAATACTTACGACATTTGATGACCTTCAGGAATGAAACACGTTATTTAAACATGATTGATCAATGACTATCAATGTGTTCCGATATGGATGATCATAATATTTACGACATTTGATGACCTTCAGGAATGAAACACGTTATTTAAACATGATTGATCAATGACTATCAATGTGTTCCGATATGGATGATCATAATATTTACGACATTTAATGACCTTCAGGAATGAAACACGTTATTTAAACATGATTGATCAATGACTATCAATGTGTTCTGATATGGATGATCATAATACTTACGACATTTGATGACCTTCAGGAATGAAACACGTTGTTTAAACATGATTAATCGATGACTATGAATGTGTTCTGATATGGATGATCATAATACTTACGACATTTGATGACCTTCAGGAATGAAACGCGTTGTTTAAACATGATTGATCGATGACTATGAATGTGTTCTGATATGGATGATCATAATACTTACGACATTTGATGACCTTCAGGAATGAAACACGTTGTTTAAACATGATTGATCGATGACTATGAATGTGTTCTGATATGGATGATCATAATACTTACGACATTTGATGACCTTCAGGAATGAAACACGTTGTTTAAACATGATTAATCGATGACTATGAATGTGTTCTGATATGGATGATCATAATACTTACGACATTTGATGACCTTCAGGAATGAAACACGTTGTTTAAACATGATTAATCGATGACTATGAATGTGTTCTGATATGGATGATCATAATACTTACGACATTTGATGACCTTCAGGAATGAAACGCGTTGTTTAAACATGATTGATCGATGACTATGAATGTGTTCTGATATGGATGATCATAATACTTACGACATTTGATGACCTTCAGGAATGAAACACGTTGTTTAAACATGATTAATCGATGACTATGAATGTGTTCTGATATGGATGATCATAATACTTACGACATTTGATGACCTTCAGGAATGAAACACGTTATTTAAACATGATTGATCAATGACTATCAATGTGTTCCGATATGGATGATCATAATATTTACGACATTTGATGACCTTCAGGAATGAAACACGTTATTTAAACATGATTGATCAATGACTATCAATGTGTTCTGATATGGATGATCATAATACTTACGACATTTGATGACCTTCAGGAATGAAACACGTTGTTTAAACATGATTAATCGATGACTATGAATGTGTTCTGATATGGATGATCATAATACTTACGACATTTGATGACCTTCAGGAATGAAACACGTTGTTTAAACATGATTGATCGATGACTATGAATGTGTTCTGATATGGATGATCATAATACTTACGACATTTGATGACCTTCTGGAATGAAACGCGTTGTTTAAACATGATTGATCGATGACTATGAATGTGTTCTGATATGGATGATCATAATACTTACGACATTTGATGACCTTCAGGAATGAAACGCGTTGTTTAAACATGATTGATCGATAACTATCAACCTGTTCGATATGAATGAATATAATATTTACGACATTTATTGACCTTCAGGAATTGAACACGTTGTTTTAACATGATTGATCGATGACTATCAATGTGTTCTGATATGAATGACTATAATATATACGACATTTGATGACCTTCAGGAATGAAACACGTTGTTTTAACATGATTGATCGATGACTATCAATGTGTTCCGATATGGATAATTATAATATTTACGACATTTGATGACCTTCAGGAATGAAACACGTTGTTCTAGCATGATTGATCGATGGCTATCGACGTGTTCCGATATGGATGATCATAATATTTACGACATTTGATGACCTTCAGGAATGAAACACGTTATTTAAACATGATTGATCAATGACTATCAATGTGTTCCGATATGGATGATCATAATATTTACGACATTTGATGACCTTCAGGAATGAAACACGTTATTTAAACATGATTGATCAATGACTATCAATGTGTTCTGATATGGATGATCATAATACTTACGACATTTGATGACCTTCAGGAATGAAACACGTTGTTTAAACATGATTGATCGATGACTATCAATGTGTTCCGATATGGATGATCATAATATTTACGACATTTGATGACCTTCAGGAATGAAACACGTTGTTTAAACATGATTGATCGATGACTATGAATGTGTTCCGATATGGATGATGATAATATTTACGACATTTGATGACCTTCAGGAATGAAACACGTTGTTTAAACATGATTGATCGATGACTATGAATGTGTTCCGATATGGATGATCATAATATTTACGACATTTGATGACCTTCCGGAATGAAACACGTTATTTAAACATGATTGATCAATGACTATCAATGTGTTCTGATATGGATGATCATAATACTTACGACATTTGATGACCTTCAGGAATGAAACACGTTGTTTAAACATGATTGATCGATGACTATGAATGTGTTCTGATATGGATGATCATAATACTTACGACATTTGATGACCTTCAGGAATGAAACGCGTTGTTTAAACATGATTGATCGATAACTATCAACCTGTTCGATATGAATGAATATAATATTTACGACATTTATTGACCTTCAGGAATTGAACACGTTGTTTTAACATGATTGATCGATGGCTATCGACGTGTTCCGATATGGATGATCATAATATTTACGACATTTGATGACCTTCAGGAATGAAACACGTTATTTAAACATGATTGATCAATGACTATCAATGTGTTCCGATATGGATGATCATAATATTTACGACATTTGATGACCTTCAGGAATGAAACACGTTGTTTAAACATGATTGATCGATGACTATGAATGTGTTCCGATATGGATGATCATAATATTTACGACATTTGATGACCTTCAGGAATGAAACACGTTGTTTAAACATGATTGATCGATGACTATGAATGTGTTCCGATATGGATGATCATAATATTTACGACATTTGATGACCTTCAGGAATGAAACACGTTGTTTAAACATGATTGATCGATGACTATGAATGTGTTCCGATATGGATGATGATAATATTTACGACATTTGATGACCTTCAGGAATGAAACACGTTGTTTAAACATGATTGATCGATGACTATGAATGTGTTCCGATATGGATGATCATAATATTTACGACATTTGATGACCTTCAGGAATGAAACACGTTGTTTAAACATGATTGATCGATGACTATCAATGTGTTCCGATATGGATGATCATAATATTTACGACATTTGATGACCTTCAGGAATGAAACACGTTGTTTAAACATGATTGATCGATGACTATGAATGTGTTCCGATATGGATGATCATAATATTTACGACATTTGATGACCTTCAGGAATGAAACACGTTATTTAAACATGATTGATCAATGACTATCAATGTGTTCTGATATGGATGATCATAATACTTACGACATTTGATGACCTTCAGGAATGAAACACGTTGTTTAAACATGATTGATCGATGACTATCAATGTGTTCCGATATGGATGATCATAATATTTACGACATTTGATGACCTTCAGGAATGAAACACGTTGTTTAAACATGATTGATCGATGACTATGAATGTGTTCCGATATGGATGATCATAATATTTACGACATTTGATGACCTTCAGGAATGAAACACGTTGTTTAAACATGATTGATCGATGACTATGAATGTGTTCCGATATGGATGATCATAATATTTACGACATTTGATGACCTTCAGGAATGAAACACGTTGTTTAAACATGATTGATCGATGACTATGAATGTGTTCCGATATGGATGATGATAATATTTACGACATTTGATGACCTTCAGGAATGAAACACGTTGTTTAAACATGATTGATCGATGACTATGAATGTGTTCAGATATGGATGATCATAATATTTACGACATTTGATGACCTTCAGGAATGAAACACGTTATTTAAACATGATTGATCAATGACTATCAATGTGTTCCGATATGGATGATCATAATATTTACGACATTTGATGACCTTCAGGAATGAAACACGTTGTTTAAACATGATTGATCGATGACTATGAATGTGTTCCGATATGGATGATCATAATATTTACGACATTTGATGACCTTCAGGAATGAAACACGTTGTTTAAACATGATTGATCGATGACTATGAATGTGTTCCGATATGGATGATCATAATATTTACGACATTTGATGACCTTCAGGAATGAAACACGTTGTTGAAACATGATTGATCGATGACTATGAATGTGTTCCGATATGGATGATCATAATATTTACGACATTTGATGACCTTCAGGAATGAAACACGTTGTTTAAACATGATTGATCGATGACTATGAATGTGTTCCGATATGGATGATCATAATATTTACGACATTTGATGACCTTCAGGAATGAAACACGTTATTTAAACATGATTGATCAATGACTATCAATGTGTTCCGATATGGATGATCATAATATTTACGACATTTGATGACCTTCAGGAATGAAACACGTTGTTTAAACATGATTGATCAATGACTATCAATGTGTTCTGATATGGATGATCATAATACTTACGACATTTGATGACCTTCAGGAATGAAACACGTTGTTTAAACATGATTAATCGATGACTATGAATGTGTTCTGATATGGATGATCATAATACTTACGACATTTGATGACCTTCAGGAATGAAACACGTTGTTTAAACATGATTGATCGATGACTATGAATGTGTTCTGATATGGATGATCATAATACTTACGACATTTGATGACCTTCAGGAATGAAACGCGTTGTTTAAACATGATTGATCGATGACTATGAATGTGTTCTGATATGGATGATCATAATACTTACGACATTTGATGACCTTCAGGAATGAAACACGTTGTTTTAACATGATTGATCGATGACTATCAATGTGTTCCGATATGGATAATTATAATATTTACGACATTTGATGACCTTCAGGAATGAAACACGTTGTTCTAGCATGATTGATCGATGACTATGAATGTGTTCTGATATGGATGATCATAATACTTACGACATTTGATGACCTTCAGGAATGAAACGCGTTGTTTAAACATGATTGATCGATAACTATCAACCTGTTCGATATGAATGAATATAATATTTACGACATTTATTGACCTTCAGGAATTGAACACGTTGTTTTAACATGATTGATCGATGACTATCAATGTGTTCTGATATGAATGACTATAATATATACGACATTTGATGACCTTCAGGAATGAAACACGTTGTTTTAACATGATTGATCGATGACTATCAATGTGTTCCGATATGGATAATTATAATATTTACGACATTTGATGACCTTCAGGAATGAAACACGTTGTTCTAGCATGATTGATCGATGGCTATCGACGTGTTCCGATATGGATGATCATAATATTTACGACATTTGATGACCTTCAGGAATGAAACACGTTATTTAAACATGATTGATCAATGACTATCAATGTGTTCTGATATGGATGATCATAATACTTACGACATTTGATGACCTTCAGGAATGAAACACGTTGTTTAAACATGATTGATCGATGACTATGAATGTGTTCTGATATGGATGATCATAATACTTACGACATTTGATGACTTTCAGGAATGAAACACGTTGTTTAAACATGATTGATCGATGACTATGAATGTGTTCTGATATGGATGATCATAATACTTACGACATTTGATGACCTTCAGGAATGAAACGCGTTGTTTAAACATGATTGATCAATGACTATCAATGTGTTCCGATATGGATGATCATAATATTTACGACATTTGATGACCTTCAGGAATGAAACGCGTTGTTTAAACATGATTGATCGATGACTATGAATGTGTTCTGATATGGATGATCATAATACTTACGACATTTGATGACCTTCAGGAATGAAACACGTTGTTTAAACATGATTGATCGATGACTATGAATGTGTTCCGATATGGATGATCATAATATTTACGACATTTGATGACCTTCAGGAATGAAACACGTTGTTTAAACATGATTGATCGATGACTATGAATGTGTTCCGATATGGATGATCATAATATTTACGACATTTGATGACCTTCAGGAATGAAACACGTTGTTGAAACATGATTGATCGATGACTATGAATGTGTTCCGATATGGATGATCATAATATTTACGACATTTGATGACCTTCAGGAATGAAACACGTTGTTTAAACATGATTGATCGATGAATATGAATGTGTTCCGATATGGATGATCATAATATTTACGACATTTGATGACCTTCAGGAATGAAACACGTTATTTAAACATGATTGATCAATGACTATCAATGTGTTCCGATATGGATGATCATAATATTTACGACATTTGATGACCTTCAGGAATGAAACACGTTGTTTAAACATGATTGATCAATGACTATCAATGTGTTCTGATATGGATGATCATAATACTTACGACATTTGATGACCTTCAGGAATGAAACACGTTGTTTAAACATGATTGATCGATGACTATGAATGTGTTCTGATATGGATGATCATAATACTTACGACATTTGATGACCTTTAGGAATGAAACACGTTGTTTAAACATGATTGATCGATAACTATCAACCTGTTCGATATGAATGAATATAATATTTACGACATTTATTGACCTTCAGGAATTGAACACGTTGTTTTAACATGATTGATCGATGACTATCAATGTGTTCTGATATGAATGACTATAATATATACGACATTTGATGACCTTCAGGAATGAAACACGTTGTTTTAACATGATTGATCGATGACTATCAATGTGTTCCGATATGGATAATTATAATATTTACGACATTTGATGACCTTCAGGAATGAAACACGTTGTTCTAGCATGATTGATCGATGGCTATCGACGTGTTCCGATATGGATGATCATAATATTTACGACATTTGATGACCTTTAGGAATGAAACACGTTATTTAAACATGATTGATCAATGACTATCAATGTGTTCTGATATGGATGATCATAATACTTACGACATTTGATGACCTTCAGGAATGAAACACGTTGTTTAAACATGATTGATCGATGACTATGAATGTGTTCTGATATGGATGATCATAATACTTACGACATTTGATGACTTTCAGGAATGAAACACGTTGTTTAAACATGATTGATCGATGACTATAAATGTGTTCTGATATGGATGATCATAATACTTACGACATTTGATGACCTTCAGGAATGAAACGCGTTGTTTAAACATGATTGATCAATGACTATCAATGTGTTCCGATATGGATGATCATAATATTTACGACATTTGATGACCTTCAGGAATGAAACACGTTGTTTAAACATGATTGATCGATGACTATGAATGTGTTCCGATATGGATGATCATAATATTTACGACATTTGATGACCTTCAGGAATGAAACACGTTGTTTAAACATGATTGATCGATGACTATGAATGTGTTCCGATATGGATGATCATAATATTTACGACATTTGATGACCTTCAGGAATGAAACACGTTGTTTAAACATGATTGATCGATGACTATGAATGTGTTCCGATATGGATGATCATAATATTTACGACATTTGATGACCTTCAGGAATGAAACACGTTGTTGAAACATGATTGATCGATGACTATGAATGTGTTCCGATATGGATGATCATAATATTTACGACATTTGATGACCTTCAGGAATGAAACACGTTGTTTAAACATGATTGATCGATGAATATGAATGTGTTCCGATATGGATGATCATAATATTTACGACATTTGATGACCTTCAGGAATGAAACACGTTATTTAAACATGATTGATCAATGACTATCAATGTGTTCCGATATGGATGATCATAATATTTACGACATTTGATGACCTTCAGGAATGAAACACGTTGTTTAAACATGATTGATCGATGACTATGAATGTGTTCTGATATGGATGATCATAATACTTACGACATTTGATGACCTTCAGGAATGAAACACGTTGTTTAAACATGATTCATCGATGACTATGAATGTGTTCTGATATGGATGATCATAATACTTACGACATTTGATGACCTTCAGGAATGAAACACGTTATTTAAACATGATTGATCAATGACTATCAATGTGTTCCGATATGGATGATCATAATATTTACGACATTTGATGACCTTCAGGAATGAAACACGTTGTTTAAACATGATTGATCAATGACTATCAATGTGTTCCGATATGGATGATCATAATATTTACGACATTTGATGACCTTCAGGAATGAAACACGTTATTTAAACATGATTGATCAATGACTATCAATGTGTTCTGATATGGATGATCATAATACTTACGACATTTGATGACCTTCAGGAATGAAACACGTTGTTTAAACATGATTGATCGATGACTATGAATGTGTTCTGATATGGATGATCATAATACTTACGACATTTGATGACTTTCAGGAATGAAACACGTTGTTTAAACATGATTGATCGATGACTATGAATGTGTTCTGATATGGATGATCATAATACTTACGACATTTGATGACCTTCAGGAATGAAACGCGTTGTTTAAACATGATTGATCAATGACTATCAATGTGTTCCGATATGGATGATCATAATATTTACGACATTTGATGACCTTCAGGAATGAAACACGTTGTTTAAACATGATTGATCGATGACTATGAATGTGTTCCGATATGGATGATCATAATATTTACGACATTTGATGACCTTCAGGAATGAAACACGTTGTTTAAACATGATTGATCGATGACTATGAATGTGTTCCGATATGGATGATCATAATATTTACGACATTTGATGACCTTCAGGAATGAAACACGTTGTTTAAACATGATTGATCGATGACTATGAATGTGTTCCGATATGGATGATCATAATATTTACGACATTTGATGACCTTCAGGAATGAAACACGTTGTTGAAACATGATTGATCGATGACTATGAATGTGTTCCGATATGGATGATCATAATATTTACGACATTTGATGACCTTCAGGAATGAAACACGTTGTTTAAACATGATTGATCGATGAATATGAATGTGTTCCGATATGGATGATCATAATATTTACGACATTTGATGACCTTCAGGAATGAAACACGTTATTTAAACATGATTGATCAATGACTATCAATGTGTTCCGATATGGATGATCATAATATTTACGACATTTGATGACCTTCAGGAATGAAACACGTTGTTTAAACATGATTGATCGATGACTATGAATGTGTTCTGATATGGATGATCATAATACTTACGACATTTGATGACCTTCAGGAATGAAACACGTTGTTTAAACATGATTGATCGATGACTATGAATGTGTTCTGATATGGATGATCATAATACTTACGACATTTGATGACCTTCAGGAATGAAACGCGTTGTTTAAACATGATTGATCAATGACTATCAATGTGTTCCGATATGGATGATCATAATATTTACGACATTTGATGACCTTCAGGAATGAAACACGTTGTTTAAACATGATTCATCGATGACTATGAATGTGTTCTGATATGGATGATCATAATACTTACGACATTTGATGACCTTCAGGAATGAAACACGTTATTTAAACATGATTGATCAATGACTATCAATGTGTTCTGATATGGATGATCATAATACTTACGACATTTGATGACCTTCAGGAATGAAACACGTTGTTTAAACATGATTGATCGATGACTATGAATGTGTTCCGATATGGATGATCATAATATTTACGACATTTGATGACCTTCAGGAATGAAACACGTTGTTTAAACATGATTGATCGATGACTATGAATGTGTTCCGATATGGATGATCATAATATTTACGACATTTGATGACCTTCAGGAATGAAACACGTTGTTTAAACATGATTGATCGATGAATATGAATGTGTTCCGATATGGATGATTATAATATTTACGACATTTGATGACCTTCAGGAATGAAACACGTTATTTAAACATGATTGATCAATGACTATCAATGTGTTCCGATATGGATGATCATAATATTTACGACATTTGATGACCTTCAGGAATGAAACACGTTGTTTAAACATGATTGATCGATGACTATGAATGTGTTCTGATATGGATGATCATAATACTTACGACATTTGATGACCTTCAGGAATGAAACACGTTGTTTAAACATGATTGATCGATGACTATGAATGTGTTCTGATATGGATGATCATAATACTTACGACATTTGATGACCTTCAGGAATGAAACGCGTTGTTTAAACATGATTGATCAATGACTATCAATGTGTTCCGATATGGATGATCATAATATTTACGACATTTGATGACCTTCAGGAATGAAACACGTTGTTTAAACATGATTGATCGATGAATATGAATGTGTTCCGATATGGATGATCATAATATTTACGACATTTGATGACCTTCAGGAATGAAACACGTTATTTAAACATGATTGATCAATGACTATCAATGTGTTCTGATATGGATGATCATAATACTTACGACATTTGATGACCTTCAGGAATGAAACACGTTGTTTAAACATGATTGATCGATGACTATGAATGTGTTCTGATATGGATGATCATAATACTTACGACATTTGATGACTTTCAGGAATGAAACACGTTGTTTAAACATGATTGATCGATGACTATGAATGTGTTCTGATATGGATGATCATAATACTTACGACATTTGATGACCTTCAGGAATGAAACGCGTTGTTTAAACATGATTGATCAATGACTATCAATGTGTTCCGATATGGATGATCATAATATTTACGACATTTGATGACCTTCAGGAATGAAACACGTTGTTTAAACATGATTCATCGATGACTATGAATGTGTTCTGATATGGATGATCATAATACTTACGACATTTGATGACCTTCAGGAATGAAACACGTTATTTAAACATGATTGATCAATGACTATCAATGTGTTCCGATATGGATGATCATAATATTTACGACATTTGATGACCTTCAGGAATGAAACACGTTGTTTAAACATGATTGATCGATGACTATGAATGTGTTCCGATATGGATGATCATAATACTTACGACATTTGATGACCTTCAGGAATGAAACACGTTATTTAAACATGATTGATCGATGACTATGAATGTGTTCCGATATGGATGATCATAATATTTACGACATTTGATGACCTTCAGGAATGAAACACGTTGTTTAAACATGATTCATCGATGACTATGAATGTGTTCTGATATGGATGATCATAATACTTACGACATTTGATGACCTTCAGGAATGAAACACGTTATTTAAACATGATTGATCAATGACTATCAATGTGTTCCGATATGGATGATCATAATATTTACGACATTTGATGACCTTCAGGAATGAAACACGTTGTTTAAACATGATTGATCGATGAGTATGAATGTGTTCTGATATGGATGATCATAATACTTACGACATTTGATGACCTTCAGGAATGAAACGCGTTGTTTAAACATGATTGATCGATGACTATGAATGTGTTCTGATATGGATGATCATAATACTTACGACATTTGATGACCTTCAGGAATGAAACACGTTGTTTAAACATGATTGATCGATGACTATGAATGTGTTCTGATATGGATGATCATAATACTTACGACATTTGATGACCTTCAGGAATGAAACACGTTGTTTAAACATGATTGATCGATGACTATGAATGTGTTCTGATATGGATGATCATAATACTTACGACATTTGATGACCTTCAGGAATGAAACGCGTTGTTTAAACATGATTGATCGATGACTATGAATGTGTTCTGATATGGATGATCATAATACTTACGACATTTGATGACCTTCAGGAATGAAACGCGTTGTTCTAGCATGATTGATCGATGGCTATCGACGTGTTCCGATATGGATGATCATAATATTTACGACATTTGATGACCTTCAGGAATGAAACACGTTATTTAAACATGATTGATCAATGACTATCAATGTGTTCCGATATGGATGATCATAATATTTACGACATTTGATGACCTTCAGGAATGAAACACGTTGTTTAAACATGATTGATCGATGACTATGAATGTGTTCCGATATGGATGATCATAATATTTACGACATTTGATGACCTTCAGGAATGAAACACGTTGTTTAAACATGATTGATCGATGACTATGAATGTGTTCCGATATGGATGATCATAATATTTACGACATTTGATGACCTTCAGGAATGAAACACGTTATTTAAACATGATTGATCAATGACTATCAATGTGTTCTGATATGGATGATCATAATACTTACGACATTTGATGACCTTCAGGAATGAAACACGTTGTTTTAACATGATTGATCGATGACTATCAATGTGTTCTGATATGAATGACTATAATATATACGACATTTGATGACCTTCAGGAATGAAACACGTTGTTTTAACATGATTGATCGATGACTATCAATGTGTTCCGATATGGATAATTATAATATTTACGACATTTGATGACCTTCAGGAATTGAACACGTTGTTTTAACATGATTGATCGATGGCTATCGACGTGTTCCGATATGGATGATCATAATATTTACGACATTTGATGACCTTCAGGAATGAAACACGTTGTTTAAACATGATTGATCGATGACTATGAATGTGTTCCGATATGGATGATCATAATATTTACGACATTTGATGACCTTCAGGAATGAAACACGTTGTTTAAACATGATTGATCGATGACTATGAATGTGTTCCGATATGGATGATCATAATATTTACGACATTTGATGACCTTCAGGAATGAAACACGTTGTTGAAACATGATTGATCGATGACTATGAATGTGTTCCGATATGGATGATCATAATATTTACGACATTTGATGACCTTCAGGAATGAAACACGTTGTTTAAACATGATTGATCGATGAATATGAATGTGTTCCGATATGGATGATCATAATATTTACGACATTTGATGACCTTCAGGAATGAAACACGTTATTTAAACATGATTGATCAATGACTATCAATGTGTTCCGATATGGATGATCATAATATTTACGACATTTGATGACCTTCAGGAATGAAACACGTTGTTTAAACATGATTGATCAATGACTATCAATGTGTTCTGATATGGATGATCATAATACTTACGACATTTGATGACCTTCAGGAATGAAACACGTTGTTTAAACATGATTGATCGATGACTATGAATGTGTTCTGATATGGATGATCATAATACTTACGACATTTGATGACCTTCAGGAATGAAACGCGTTGTTTAAACATGATTGATCGATAACTATCAACCTGTTCGATATGAATGAATATAATATTTACGACATTTATTGACCTTCAGGAATTGAACACGTTGTTTTAACATGATTGATCGATGACTATCAATGTGTTCTGATATGAATGACTATAATATATACGACATTTGATGACCTTCAGGAATGAAACACGTTGTTTTAACATGATTGATCGATGACTATCAATGTGTTCCGATATGGATAATTATAATATTTACGACATTTGATGACCTTCAGGAATGAAACACGTTGTTCTAGCATGATTGATCGATGGCTATCGACGTGTTCCGATATGGATGATCATAATATTTACGACATTTGATGACCTTCAGGAATGAAACACGTTATTTAAACATGATTGATCAATGACTATCAATGTGTTCTGATATGGATGATCATAATACTTACGACATTTGATGACCTTCAGGAATGAAACACGTTGTTTAAACATGATTGATCGATGACTATGAATGTGTTCTGATATGGATGATCATAATACTTACGACATTTGATGACTTTCAGGAATGAAACACGTTGTTTAAACATGATTGATCGATGACTATGAATGTGTTCTGATATGGATGATCATAATACTTACGACATTTGATGACCTTCAGGAATGAAACGCGTTGTTTAAACATGATTGATCGATGACTATGAATGTGTTCTGATATGGATGATCATAATACTTACAACATTTGATGACCTTCAGGAATGAAACGCGTTGTTTAAACATGATTGATCGATAACTATCAACCTGTTCGATATGAATGAATATAATATTTACGACATTTATTGACCTTCAGGAATTGAACACGTTGTTTTAACATGATTGATCGATGACTATCAATGTGTTCTGATATGAATGACTATAATATATACGACATTTGATGACCTTCAGGAATGAAACACGTTGTTTTAACATGATTGATCGATGACTATCAATGTGTTCCGATATGGATAATTATAATATTTACGACATTTGATGACCTTCAGGAATGAAACACGTTGTTCTAGCATGATTGATCGATGGCTATCGACGTGTTCCGATATGGATGATCATAATATTTACGACATTTGATGACCTTCAGGAATGAAACACGTTATTTAAACATGATTGATCAATGACTATCAATGTGTTCCGATATGGATGATCATAATATTTACGACATTTTATGACCTTCAGGAATGAAACACGTTATTTAAACATGATTGATCAATGACTATCAATGTGTTCTGATATGGATGATCATAATACTTACGACATTTGATGACCTTCAGGAATGAAACACGTTGTTTAAACATGATTGATCGATGACTATGAATGTGTTCTGATATGGATGATCATAATACTTACGACATTTGATGACCTTCAGGAATGAAACACGTTGTTTAAACATGATTGATCGATGACTATGAATGTGTTCTGATATGGATGATCATAATACTTACGACATTTGATGACCTTCAGGAATGAAACACGTTGTTTAAACATGATTGATCGATGACTATGAATGTGTTCCGATATGGATGATCATAATATTTACGACATTTGATGACCTTCAGGAATGAAACACGTTATTTAAACATGATTGATCAATGACTATCAATGTGTTCTGATATGGATGATCATAATACTTACGACATTTGATGACCTTCAGGAATGAAACACGTTGTTTAAACATGATTGATCGATGACTATGAATGTGTTCTGATATGGATGATCATAATACTTACGACATTTGATGACCTTCAGGAATGAAACACGTTGTTTAAACATGATTGATCGATGACTATCAATGTGTTCTGATATGAATGACTATAATATATACGACATTTGATGACCTTCAGGAATGAAACACGTTGTTTTAACATGATTGATCGATGACTATCAATGTGTTCCGATATGGATAATTATAATATTTACGACATTTGATGACCTTCAGGAATGAAACACGTTGTTCTAGCATGATTGATCGATGGCTATCGACGTGTTCCGATATGGATGATCATAATATTTACGACATTTGATGACCTTCAGGAATGAAACACGTTATTTAAACATGATTGATCAATGACTATCAATGTGTTCTGATATGGATGATCATAATACTTACGACATTTGATGACCTTCAGGAATGAAACACGTTGTTTAAACATGATTGATCGATGACTATGAATGTGTTCTGATATGGATGATCATAATACTTACGACATTTGATGACCTTCAGGAATGAAACGCGTTGTTTAAACATGATTGATCGATGACTATGAATGTGTTCTGATATGGATGATCATAATACTTACGACATTTGATGACCTTCAGGAATGAAACGCGTTGTTTAAACATGATTGATCGATAACTATCAACCTGTTCGATATAAATGAATATAATATTTACGACATTTATTGACCTTCAGGAATTGAACACGTTGTTTTAACATGATTGATCGATGACTATCAATGTGTTCTGATATGAATGACTATAATATATACGACATTTGATGACCTTCAGGAATGAAACGCGTTGTTTAAACATGATTGATCAATGACTATCAATGTGTTCCGATATGGATGATCATTATATATTTACGACATTTGATGACCTTCAGGAATGAAACACGTTATTTAAACATGATTGATCAATGACTATCAATGTGTTCCGATATGGATGATCATAATATTTACGACATTTGATGACCTTCAGGAATGAAACACGTTGTTTAAACATGATTGATCGATGACTATGAATGTGTTCTGATATGGATGATCATAATACTTACGACATTTGATGACCTTCAGGAATGAAACGCGTTGTTTAAACATGATTGATCGATGACTATCAACCTGTTCGATATGAATGAATATAATATTTACGACATTTATTGACCTTCAGGAATTGAACACGTTGTTTTAACATGATTGATCGATGACTATCAATGTGTTCTGATATGAATGACTATAATATATACGACATTTGATGACCTTCAGGAATGAAACGCGTTGTTTAAACATGATTGATCAATGACTATCAATGTGTTCCGATATGGATGATCATTATATATTTACGACATTTGATGACCTTCAGGAATGAAACACGTTATTTAAACATGATTGATCAATGACTATCAATGTGTTCCGATATGGATGATCATTATATATTTACGACATTTGATGACCTTCAGGAATGAAACACGTTATTTAAACATGATTGATCAATGACTATCAATGTGTTCCGATATGGATGATCATAATATTTACGACATTTGATGACCTTCAGGAATGAAACGCGTTGTTTAAACATGATTGATCGATGACTATGAATGTGTTCTGATATGGATGATCATTATATATTTACGACATTTGATGACCTTCAGGAATGAAACACGTTATTTAAACATGATTGATCAATGACTATCAATGTGTTCCGATATGGATGATCATTATATATTTACGACATTTGATGACCTTCAGGAATGAAACACGTTATTTAAACATGATTGATCAATGACTATCAATGTGTTCCGATATGGATGATCATAATATTTACGACATTTGATGACCTTCAGGAATGAAACGCGTTGTTTAAACATGATTGATCGATGACTATGAATGTGTTCTGATATGGATGATCATTATATATTTACGACATTTGATGACCTTCAGGAATGAAACACGTTATTTAAACATGATTGATCAATGACTATCAATGTGTTCCGATATGGATGATCATTATATATTTACGACATTTGATGACCTTCAGGAATGAAACACGTTATTTAAACATGATTGATCAATGACTATCAATGTGTTCCGATATGGATGATCATAA
Organism: Platygaster robiniae; assembly: GCA_028476575.1. Taxonomy (NCBI): domain Eukaryota; kingdom Metazoa; phylum Arthropoda; class Insecta; order Hymenoptera; family Platygastridae; genus Platygaster; species Platygaster robiniae. The sequence goes on from CM052027.1 coordinate 1,550,408, forward strand.
TATTTACGACATTTGATGACCTTCAGGAATGAAACGCGTTGTTTAAACATGATTGATCGATAACTATCAACCTGTTCGATATAAATGAATATAATATTTACGACATTTATTGACCTTCAGGAATTGAACACGTTGTTTTAACATGATTGATCGATGACTATCAATGTGTTCTGATATGAATGACTATAATATATACGACATTTGATGACCTTCAGGAATGAAACACGTTATTTAAACATGATTGATCAATGACTATCAATGTGTTCCGATATGGATGATCATTATATATTTACGACATTTGATGACCTTCAGGAATGAAACACGTTATTTAAACATGATTGATCAATGACTATCAATGTGTTCCGATATGGATGATCATTATATATTTACGACATTTGATGACCTTCAGGAATGAAACACGTTATTTAAACATGATTGATCAATGACTATCAATGTGTTCCGATATGGATGATCATTATATATTTACGACATTTGATGACCTTCAGGAATGAAACACGTTATTTAAACATGATTGATCAATGACTATCAATGTGTTCCGATATGGATGATCATTATATATTTACGACATTTGATGACCTTCAGGAATGAAACACGTTATTTAAACATGATTGATCAATGACTATCAATGTGTTCCGATATGGATGATCATAATATTTACGACATTTGATGACCTTCAGGAATGAAACGCGTTGTTTAAACATGATTGATCGATAACTATCAACCTGTTCGATATAAATGAATATAATATTTACGACATTTATTGACCTTCAGGAATTGAACACGTTGTTTTAACATGATTGATCGATGACTATCAATGTGTTCTGATATGAATGACTATAATATATACGACATTTGATGACCTTCAGGAATGAAACACGTTATTTAAACATGATTGATCAATGACTATCAATGTGTTCCGATATGGATGATCATTATATATTTACGACATTTGATGACCTTCAGGAATGAAACACGTTATTTAAACATGATTGATCAATGACTATCAATGTGTTCCGATATGGATGATCATAATATTTACGACATTTGATGACCTTCAGGAATGAAACACGTTGTTTAAACATGATTGATCGATGACTATGAATGTGTTCTGATATGGATGATCATAATACTTACGACATTTGATGACCTTCAGGAATGAAACGCGTTGTTTAAACATGATTGATCGATGACTATGAATGTGTTCTGATATGGATGATCATAATACTTACGACATTTGATGACCTTCAGGAATGAAACGCGTTGTTTAAACATGATTGATCGATAACTATCAACCTGTTCGATATGAATGAATATAATATTTACGACATTTATTGACCTTCAGGAATTGAACACGTTGTTTTAACATGATTGATCGATGACTATCAATGTGTTCCGATATGGATAATTATAATATTTACGACATTTGATGACCTTCAGGAATGAAACACGTTGTTCTAGCATGATTGATCGATGGCTATCGACGTGTTCCGATATGGATGATCATAATATTTACGACATTTGATGACCTTCAGGAATGAAACACGTTATTTAAACATGATTGATCAATGACTATCAATGTGTTCTGATATGGATGATCATAATACTTACGACATTTGATGACCTTCAGGAATGAAACACGTTGTTTAAACATGATTGATCGATGACTATGAATGTGTTCTGATATGGATGATCATAATACTTACGACATTTGATGACCTTCAGGAATGAAACGCGTTGTTTAAACATGATTGATCGATGACTATGAATGTGTTCTGATATGGATGATCATAATACTTACGACATTTGATGACCTTCAGGAATGAAACGCGTTGTTTAAACATGATTGATCGATAACTATCAACCTGTTCGATATAAATGAATATAATATTTACGACATTTATTGACCTTCAGGAATTGAACACGTTGTTTTAACATGATTGATCGATGACTATCAATGTGTTCTGATATGAATGACTATAATATATACGACATTTGATGACCTTCAGGAATGAAACGCGTTGTTTAAACATGATTGATCAATGACTATCAATGTGTTCCGATATGGATGATCATTATATATTTACGACATTTGATGACCTTCAGGAATGAAACACGTTATTTAAACATGATTGATCAATGACTATCAATGTGTTCCGATATGGATGATCATAATATTTACGACATTTGATGACCTTCAGGAATGAAACACGTTGTTTAAACATGATTGATCGATGACTATGAATGTGTTCTGATATGGATGATCATAATACTTACGACATTTGATGACCTTCAGGAATGAAACGCGTTGTTTAAACATGATTGATCGATGACTATGAATGTGTTCTGATATGGATGATCATAATACTTACGACATTTGATGACCTTCAGGAATGAAACGCGTTGTTTAAACATGATTGATCGATAACTATCAACCTGTTCGATATGAATGAATATAATATTTACGACATTTATTGACCTTCAGGAATTGAACACGTTGTTTTAACATGATTGATCGATGACTATCAATGTGTTCTGATATGAATGACTATAATATATACGACATTTGATGACCTTCAGGAATGAAACGCGTTGTTTAAACATGATTGATCAATGACTATCAATGTGTTCCGATATGGATGATCATTATATATTTACGACATTTGATGACCTTCAGGAATGAAACACGTTATTTAAACATGATTGATCAATGACTATCAATGTGTTCCGATATGGATGATCATAATATTTACGACATTTGATGACCTTCAGGAATGAAACACGTTGTTTAAACATGATTGATCGATGAGTATGAATGTGTTCTGATATGGATGATCATAATACTTACGACATTTGATGACCTTCAGGAATGAAACGCGTTGTTTAAACATGATTGATCGATGACTATGAATGTGTTCTGATATGGATGATCATAATACTTACGACATTTGATGACCTTCAGGAATGAAACGCGTTGTTTAAACATGATTGATCGATAACTATCAACCTGTTCGATATAAATGAATATAATATTTACGACATTTATTGACCTTCAGGAATTGAACACGTTGTTTTAACATGATTGATCGATGACTATCAATGTGTTCTGATATGAATGACTATAATATATACGACATTTGATGACCTTCAGGAATGAAACACGTTATTTAAACATGATTGATCAATGACTATCAATGTGTTCCGATATGGATGATCATTATATATTTACGACATTTGATGACCTTCAGGAATGAAACACGTTATTTAAACATGATTGATCAATGACTATCAATGTGTTCCGATATGGATGATCATAATATTTACGACATTTGATGACCTTCAGGAATGAAACACGTTGTTTAAACATGATTGATCGATGACTATGAATGTGTTCTGATATGGATGATCATAATACTTACGACATTTGATGACCTTCAGGAATGAAACGCGTTGTTTAAACATGATTGATCGATGACTATGAATGTGTTCTGATATGGATGATCATAATACTTACGACATTTGATGACCTTCAGGAATGAAACGCGTTGTTTAAACATGATTGATCGATGACTATGAATGTGTTCTGATAAGAATGACTATAATATATACGACATTTGATGACCTTCAGGAATGAAACACGTTGTTTAAACATGATTGATCGATGACTATGAATGTGTTCCGATATGGATGATCATAATATTTACGTCATTTGATGACCTTCAGGAATGAAACACGTTATTTAAACATGATTGATCAATGACTATCAATGTGTTCCGATATGGATGATCATTATATATTTACGACATTTGATGACCTTCAGGAATGAAACACGTTATTTAAACATGATTGATCAATGACTATCAATGTGTTCCGATATGGATGATCATAATATTTACGACATTTGATGACCTTCAGGAATGAAACACGTTGTTTAAACATGATTGATCGATGAGTATGAATGTGTTCTGATATGGATGATCATAATACTTACGACATTTGATGACCTTCAGGAATGAAACGCGTTGTTTAAACATGATTGATCGATGACTATGAATGTGTTCTGATAAGAATGACTATAATATATACGACATTTGATGACCTTCAGGAATGAAACACGTTGTTTAAACATGATTGATCGATGACTATGAATGTGTTCCGATATGGATGATCATAATATTTACGTCATTTGATGACCTTCAGGAATGAAACACGTTATTTAAACATGATTGATCAATGACTATCAATGTGTTCTGATATGAATGACTATGATATATACGACATTTGATAACCTTCAGGAATGAAACGTGTTGTTTAAACATGATTGATCGATGACTATCGACTCGTTCCGATATGGATAATTATAATATTTACGACATTTGATGACCTTCAGGAATGAAGCACGTTGTCTAAACATGATTGATCAATGACTATCAATGTGTTCTGATATGAATGGCTATAATATATACGACATTTGATAACCTTCAGGAATGAAACGCGTTGTTTAAACATGATCGATCGATGACTATCAATGTGTTCTGATATGAATGAATAGCCAGTTGTATCTGTGGCAAGCTGCTTTTTCTAGTACTCTTTTTCAGGTCGGGGATCAGGCGGGAATTCACAAAATTGTGAGAGGCTCCCGTGTCTACCAAGGCGAAAACCTCTTGGCCTGCGATTTTGACCAGGACCCGCGGCAAAGAGTTGGTTCCTGGGATCACGCTGTTGATTACTGGCGCTGGGGCACGGGGCACCTCCGCCGGCCGAAAGTTTTCCACAGCTCTTTCCTATTGCTCTCTGGGGGGCTGATCTCAGCGTCCGAGTAGCACCGGACAGTCTCGATGATAATGCCTCTCGGAGCAATGCCTACATTTAGGAAATTGTTGGTTCGCATAGGCTGTTATAGTCTTAGGATGCTCCTTCCTAGGAGTGTATTTGGGCATCGTTGTCTCTGCGTCATCCTGTTTGGCCGCGATGGAATACGACAGGAGCTGCTCAAACGTAGCTGGGCGGGAGGCTCGAACTTGACGTCGAATACTCGGCTTGTTCAGCTCGAGTAACGAGGCGACTTTTGCTGCCTCGGGTTCGTCTGGTCGAATTCTTACGAAAATCTGATATTTTGCTTGTAAAAACGGTCCCACCGGCTTTCTCCTGCCGCTTCGAGTACAGTTGAGCTTGGAGCTTGGACAGGAGGGTCACGCTGTTGAATCGGGTCAAAAACAATTCTACGAACCGTGGCCAGGTCAGGTCCGTATTTTGGTAGAGTTTTCACCATTGCTCCACTTGCCCCCTCAACCCCCCTCCAATCATGAGGGAGTAATGAGCGGGGCGAACAGCTGCCACCAAGTAATAGGCCTCCGTCTTAGACAAAAATTTAAGGGGGTTCTCATAGTCGTAATCATGAAGCACGGGCTGTGTCAACGGGATGGTATGGGTGAAGTCGGTCGGTTGCGGAGCACACGTTGCTGGTTGGTACCAGGCCGCGCTGGGCTGTGGGAACGTGGCAGCCTGAGGGTAGGCCTTGGCGGGCCGAGTGAAAGTAGCTGCCTGGGGGTGTGCTATGGTGGGCCGAGTGTAAGCATATGCCTGGGAGTATGCGGGGCAGTGTTGTAGGTGAGTTGTCACTTGATGGTATGCCATGTAGGGCGGAGAGTGAGTGGATGACTCCTCACATGCTGAAGTGTGCTGAGAAAGGGGCGGCAAGACTGCTTCTTTTGGCCCACCATCGTCGGGGAAAAACCGGGTCCGACCTTCCTCGCCGGCCAGGTTCCCTGCCAGGAGGGTGAGCAGTTGTGTCAGTTTCTCCAACATGGCTGCCAAGTCCGCTTCAGGCCCGCGAGCACGCCCAGGTGCACTAGACTGGTGGCAAACCTGATGCCTCCTATGAGACTCGCTAGTCTCCGGACGTGAGGCGTTTGGTTGCTCGCTGGTTGCTGTGGAGTTGTGGTGAAGGCCACGCTGTTCTATGGTCGGTGAGGGGCCAACTGCTCCCTCAAGAGATGGGTCAACCAGATGACCTCGTTCTTCGCTGCCTGACGCAGTGGTTGATGGTGAACCATCTCTGTTATTCAGGAAATCCACTAATGTCATACTTTGAATAAACCAGTGTTTGAGGAACAACACGTCGTTTTCATCCTGGAACCCACAACGTTACAAATGAATTTTATAATTCATTACATGTAATATGAGTAAGTTGACTGACTGGTTGACTGATACTGATACTAATTTTGACACCTTTAGTAGATTGCTTATGAATACATTCTTCGTGCGCGAAAAAGGTCTTGGGAAGCCATCTGTGGCGAGGCGTTCGAAGCTCGGCGCATGCGGCGGGAAATTTCAAATACAGTTAACGTCGCTCGACGTATAACACCGCTACAGTTTTTATACCCATGAATCTGACTAACCATCGAGTTCTACTTCATTTAATAACACCTGGTAAAGCAATAATCAATTTCTCAGTAACATTTATAATTTATTTTATTTTTCCAAAAAAAAAAAAAAATAAATAACAATACTTATCTCAACTTGCACTAAAAAAACACACACATTTATGACTAGAACATTGGTAAACATTTTCCATTCATTGCGTTGAAAATTTTTCAGGTCACTTGGGACCCGTACGTGCGGGAACACGTTGATAATATAGCGCGATAATACTAAATGCCGTAGAAACGGCGCAAATGAAATTCAGCATTTCCCCGAGCGACGCGCATCGGATGATCCCTTGTTTTATATGCCCGGAACATTCGCGCATCGTTCGTACAGCGTTAATTGCAATCCAGAACTTGACCAGTTCGCGACATTTTTGTATTCTCGCTGCATCGCGTTTAATGAGCACCGCGTTCAAATGTTGCGAGATTTTTTATTGTCCCGGTACTTGAAAAGTTTCGATTCCGAGAGACATTTTCCGGTAAAAGTTTCTTTTTAATGTTGCAAAGCATGAAAATGGGACAATCAAGAATCGTAACATTTGTTTTTACACTTTTTTGTTTTAAGTGGTATTCGTGAAAGTTCTCTGTTTATTGAGGCTTGAATTTCAACACCTGGGTTCACATATAAACTTAGTAATATTTTTTAGAATATAATTTCATTTTAATACACTGCAATACACTTTTGAGTCAGTGAATTTTATTACCAACAGTGACAGTAATTATTTCGTATCTACAATAAGTTTTGAGAAACTTGCCTTGCTAATAATAAGCCAAAGTCTTAGTGCACACAATGGTTCTACAAATAATGAATTTTCAGTTAAAAATAACTAATTTGTGGGAGTATAAAAAAGAAAAAAAAAAACCACAAGAATACGAATAATCATATAATTCCATTTGAAAAATACTTATTCCAAAATTTTCACATAAACAAGAATCAAATTTTCCAAAGTAATGGATTCTATGATGTTCCGACATCTTTGGAAACGATTTTTCCAAAGTTAGTTCGTATTTCATAGATTTTCAGTACTTCAAGTATGTATCGTATTTTTTTTTAGTATTTATACATTGATGAGGATTTTCCAATATTTTCATGGATTATAATTCGAACTTCTTTTATAATATTGCTGCCATATTTATCACGATGAAAGGCATAAATAACATAATATTGTGAATATAAACATTGCATTCGCACTTAATATCCAATGCGATCGATATTACAATCACCGTACTGCTATTAAACAATAACTTCATAAAATTACATATAATGCTATAAATATAATATTGCACACGCGATTACAAATATCTCGTTCCCTTGATATAACAATGACCTCATTGTTAATTGACTATTCCTATAGAAACAATCAATTAATTTGTAAATTTAATTGTAGAATATTTTATCATTTTACTTTTATAAACTGACAAAATAATGATCATAAATTCATAATTATGTATAATTTTTACTTATTAATTTGATATGACACTTCTAGCATTATTCATCAAATATTGTCAGTATTATGTAATCACATTTTTAAATTCTATTATTCAATGATGATACGAATATTTATTGAAAGTTTAATTGAAATTCAAGCCCCTTATGGAATAAAATACGGAAAATTTTTGTTATGAACACCAAAGCATTAATGGGTGAAACCGAAATATCCAGTACCTACACCAAAACTTCAGTATATTGTTATCCATACGGAAAAAGGCCTTTTTTCAGATCTATTTTTTAATAAAATTTAATACAAAAATTAGCAGATTTCCGCCAACGCATTATTACAAATGCAATTCTCATATTCAGGTTGGATGACATGCTGATAAAATGAATTATCCGCCAAAGTAGAATTACAGGCAATACAAGTTTCGTATCCAGTCCTCATAAATTCTCGAAGTATGAAAGGATAGTGATCAAGTTATAGGAAATATTAAAATATCATACCTATCATGAATAAAAAATTGTATAAAAAAGTGGTTGCCTTGCAAAAATAGGGCTGTCGTTCCAAGCGCTTCGTCAGAAGCACATTGTACCATACTGAAAAATTCAGTATACCTATCTAATAAACAGGCCATAGTCTGACCCAGCGCAGCGTCTATTATTAGTAAGTATAAAAATGCTCAATTCAACTTGTCGTTGTCAAAATGTTTTTGGAATTTTCTATTCTGGCTTTTCGAAGCGATTACCAGAATTTAACTTTGTCGCTTGCCGAAATGGTTTCCAGAATTTATAATTGTCGCTTTTCGAAGTAATTCCCAGAATTTAACTTTGTCGCTTGCCGAAATGGTTTCCAGAATGTAACCTTGTCGCTTTTTGAAGTGGTTCCCAGAATTTATCTTTGTCGCTTTTCGAAGCGGTTTCCAGAATTAAACTTTGTCGCTTTTCGAAGCGGATTCCAGAATATAACCTTGTCACTTTTTGAAGCAGTTCCCAGAATTTAACATTGTCGCTTTTCGAAGCGTTTTCCAGAATTTATCTTGTCGCTTTTCGAAGCGGTCTCCAGAATTAAACATTGTCGCTTTTCGAAACGTTTTCCAGAATTTATCTTCGTCGCTTTTCGAAGCGGTTTCCAGAATTTAACTTTGTTGTTTTCCGAAGCGGATTCCAGAAGTTAACATTGTAACTTTTCGAAGTCGTTCTTACAACTTCAACTGTCCCTTTTCGAAGCGATTTTCAGAATTTATCATTGTCACTTTTCGAAGCGGTTTTCAGAATTTAATTTTGTCGCTTTCCGAAACGGTTTCTAGAACATAAACTTGTCGCATTTCGAAGTGGACTCCTGAATTTAACTTTGTCGCTTTCCGAAGCGGTTTCCAGAATTTAACATTGTCGCTTTTCGAAGCGGTTCTGACAATTTCAACTATTGCTTTTCGAAGCAGTTTCCAGAATTTATCATAGTCGCTTTTCGGAGCAGATTCCAGAATTGAACTTCATCGCTGTTTGAAGCGGTTTCCAAAATTTTCAAGTCCCGTTTTTTGAAGCGGTTTGCTGAATTTAACTTTGTCGCTTTTTGAAGCGGTTTTTATCATTTAACTTGTAGCTTTTTCAAGTGGTTTTTTCAGTTTAATCCGTCGTTTCTTGTAGCGGTTTTTACTATTCCAATAGTCGATCTTCGAAGCGTTTAATGGATTATATTTAGGTTCCGTCTAGTTCTCGATGTAATTCAGTCTTGTTAAAACTGTACAAATCGGCGTTCACTAACATATCCTGTTACGTTCTGCTGTTAGTTTCATAGCGCGTGTGATTACAAATGGTGATACGTGCGTGCGGTATTTTTTTGAAAGCCTCCTAAATTTCTACACATGAATGATTGAACACCAACCCTGGTTGTAGACACGTGGTTTGAGCTATTCTATTTATTTTGCGAATGTGTTTACACTGGCCAAACGATGTCGCCCTTTGCTTGTTTGTATCAGTAAGTCAGCAAATTTGTATAAAAAATAAATGTCTTCAGTAAGACTAAGAGTGAGTTAACTTTATTTGTAAATAAATGTCATTAACTCGCAGGTGGTTACGTATTTATTTTACGTATTAGTCAACGAATGTGTTTTTTCTTTTCGTATTCGGATCTCTCAATGACAACACCCTCACATCCCTTTGTGAGTCTTGATTTTCATTAAGACGTACATTGAATGCGTTTTGTTCCTAATTTCCTCGATTCTACGCGAAATTGCTATGATTTTCTGATATAATTTTTCAAGATGCTCTAGGATTCAAGATTCTTCAGATTTCATGTAAATAAATGGATTTACAAGAAAATTTTCTGTTTCTAAATTTCCCTTATTCAAAGATCTGTTGTGCTTTTCGTATCTTGCAGCATCGAAACATCGTACATACTTATAGTTCTTTCATACAATCTTCTACAGATTCTACGAAACACTAACTTCCTCTTAAATACAAACTCACAGAACTCGAGAAACATTGAAAATCAAGCGACCCAATTTCCTCCTCCGTCCTTGCTCACTTGCCGAGTCTTCCTCTCAAAAACCCACGACGTTTCGCGAACGCTTGACAAAGCCGGTGAAACAACAAGGTACGCCGGCAACTGTATAAAATAAGGCGCTATTTTTCAGCTCCCATGAACAGTTTCACTAAGGCGACAGTTTGTCTTGCACCGCGACATGATTTGCTACCCGAGTACATAACCTGCCCGCGTTTTCTTTTCATTTTCGAACCCAGTTTTTGCATTTTTTACGTCCTCTAACGAACCTCCCCACCGGGATCCGGTTTCTTCTTATTTGTTGTTCTGTAAGAACGTGGTCGCGCATTCATCTCGAGTAATCGCGCAATTAGCGTCGCTACATTGTCATTTCCCGAAAACTTTCGCTTTTGTCTCAAGAGTCTAACGAGCGCACTTCAGTGGAAAAGGACGCTAATTAGCGAAGCGCGATTCCTTCTATTGGATACTGAAACATTTCTCCCTCGCCAACATATTTTCCGAGGGTAATTGGCGTTCGATTCGAGAACCCCGATATGGAAATGGAGAAAAAATTCGGGATAGTGTGTTCATCGGAGCTGTAGGTGAAAAATCTCGGGATCGATAAACAACGGGGTATTCAGTGATGCGCCACTTGGGTTACGTTGCGACGAGAGCTGGTCTGATGAGATGATTATTTTGTTGGAATCGTGACCGTGAACAAGTGGCAAGTTATGTGCATTGAATTGGGTGCGTTAATGAACGAAGAAGATGAATTCGATAGCGCGAGAAAATAATGGTCCCGGCGGTGGAGGTGACGAGTTTGTTTTCCGAAGAAGAGCCTTTCACAAAAGATGCAATTAGTCGGTATTGTGGGTTGAATAGTTAGACGAGATTCGTTTTATTTATATTGTTGAACATTTTTTACTGTTGCGATAATTGCAATTAAGATGCAGTCACTGCAAAGAACTTTGTAAGTTTGTAACAACTGCCATAAAAATAAATCTCCTTTTCAAAATGCTCCTTTTTCGTGAGTAGGTTGCAAAGGTGCAGCGTATGCAAAAAAAATTCTCACTATTTCCACTCCTCACGTTTACCGAAAGTATTGCTGTAAATTTTTTACAGTTCCTCTGGTTTTTTATAGCTGAAACTTGGAAAAGGTTAGTGGTGAATTCATTTGATCGATGACGAAAAATGCGATGAATAGAGGCGTTTCATCGACACGTTAAACGCTGCGATAATAAATGAATGACTGGCGAAATGCGCGTCCGTCACGCACGCTTTGGGAAACCACAGTGGAACAAAGTCGCGCGTGTCAGAAGGCTGTGTAAAAAAATCGTGATTTTCGTGATCCTGAAATTTACGAAACCCCGCAATGGTCACGTAATGACCGTAAATCTCAGGGCCATTTCTCTACGGTTTTTACTGATGAAAGGAATGATCTTAGAAGAAATGTGACGAATAATATAGAAAAGATGACATTTGTGTAAGTTTGAAGGGCTGGAAATAAGAAATTAATCTTACAAAGTTCTCTTCGATTCATCAGAAGCGTTCGTAAATAATTTCCATTTGACGTCAACATAGAAAAGACCCAAGAAAAAATATCAATAACGCTCACTATCCCGAGTCGAAATGAAAAAACCTGAATTCATCCTCCAAATCCTTTTTTCTATTGTTCTCGCAGTCAAATTATCCTTCAGTAGGAGAATTCGACTTTTCAAAATCGTTAGCTAGCCTCAAACAATACTCCAAATACTCTAAAGTCGAAAGATTGTATCCTCAATATATCCTCCAGAACCTTTTTTCTTCTTTTTTCCGAATTGAACTCCTCATTTTCAGACTCCAAATCCTTTTTCATTGTTTGCACTTTGGAGACAGCCTGAATCGATACTCCACATCCTCTTTGAAGCTAAGCCAGAAAGTAAATTATAATTTTTTCAAGAAAATAGGTTTTTATCATGCCGGTAAAAATAAATGCGATGTGTATCTTAATTCAAATTAACTCTTTATTCTACTTCGGTGGAGTTTATAGGCCACGCTATAAACATGCGTTCGTCCACAGGAATATAAAAACAAACATCGATGAGTGAATTTACTGGTACAGCTACAATATTGTTCGAAACGCTGCATTCATATATGTAACTTATCGACGTTAAACGTCTATTATCTTGTTTGGCTCTAAACGCTTTTTCACCTGTGATGTGACGCACGATCGCAAAATGTTTTTTTTTCGCATTGGCAGTTTTCATCGCATTCGCAATTATTTTGGACGCCTTTTACAAAATAACAAATCGATCCAATGTCAAATGCGTTCTCATCGCCCGCATAAATAACGTAATTTGTTTGAGTTGAAAGTGGTTTGAGGGGTCTGTAATTTTCCGAAATATAAAGCTTATCATTTTTAAAAGTCCGAAATATTTGCAATAAGCCATTATTTTAGAATTTTGAAGAAGATTTTCAACCAATGGTTCGAGATTAAGCACTGCTGAATATGCACCGACAACGTAACAGTTAGGAAATAGAAGCTCACGAATTTGGACTTGTTTTTTTTTACTGTTGCAAAAATCCAAGTAAGGTCCTACAGGGATATTACTAATGTGCCGTTTCATTCTAACCACTTGCGTATGCGATGAGGCGATTTGAGTATCAATGTGAGTTGTGCCATGAACTAATTTTAGTAGCTGACCATTCAAATCCTCAAGTTTATAGCACGAAAGTGCCATAATGGGCCGGTATTTATAACGGTAAGTGGCAAGTGAAGGAGCAAGTGAATATTTATAGAACAAAATTGCAGCCCATATTTTTGTTCGAACTCTTTAACGAATTTGTGCAACAATTTATCAGCGTTATCAATCGTGGATAAGTAGATTTTATTAGTGTTCAACATCGCAATGCCAGTATCCCCTTTTTAACTATCTGAGATGGATGCGAAAGAATCTTTTCTCATTAATGTAAAGTGTTTGCAAGGCAAGTCAAAAGTTAGCTGTGCAATAACGTTTGTTAAAAAAGTCCTCTGCCCTAGTTGACGACCATGTTTTTCCCAACAAAATTATTACTGTAAATGCGGTTTTTATCGAATCAAGGTGTGAAAAATTTATGTGGTTAACGACTTTGGGAAAAAGTAACAAAATTGCAAAACCACAAAAAGAAGGGGGGTGGGGTGAGATACCAGAAAAGGATTTGGATCATTTATGGAGGATATGCGAAGGATTTGGAGCAATGTTGGAGGGTTTAGGATTTGGAGGACAAATTGAGAAGTAAGGATTTGGAGCAGTATTGGAGGATTGAGGATTTGGAGTATTATCGGAGGATGAAATGGAGTATTCTATCCTCCAATTTCCTCAAACCGGCAATTGGCAGGACTTGGAGGACAGGAAGAGGCTAACAAAATCGGAAAAGTCATTAAAAATCGAGAAATTCTGCCCTCCAAATCCTCCAAAAGCGTCCTTTTTTAACAATTTCGGAGTATACTCCAAATCCTCCAAATTGTCCTCATTTTTCCCACTGAAAATTTTGACTCGGGTATAATTTAACATCGCTTCACCAAATGTATACAAAACAATCATTTATTTTTCACTCTTCCATAACTTTCATGCAGTTATTCAACTTCGCTCCAATAAATGCGTAAGTTTGAAATCAGCACTTACTGAAAGTGAAAAGCATGCATCACAATCGTTTATTATTTACATTTGTCCGCAGAACACTCTGACTGTCGGCACGTTGATAATGACCATCTTCTTATACCCCAAGTCATGAAACTGTCATGCATTCTCTTCAAGAGAAATTATTTCAGGATTGAAACCAGGCATCTAGAACACTTAAGTTTCAAACTTTGTTTCTCGTTTTAAGGGAAAAATGATGTTACCAACTTTTTTGAATTAACCATTAACCAAAATCATTTTTACAGTGATTCTTACAGTGATTCATACGCTCGAATTCAAAAATTATTCATATTACAGACAATATTGAAATCATTAAAACTTCCGTCTTATTTATGCACAATATGATAAACCCAATATGAAAAACAGTATGATTTGACTGGGAATGATGTTACCAATTTTTTTGAATTAAATAAATCAATTATATAACTATGAATAAATAATATAAATTTAAATAAATCAGTTGCGAACGGAATTGAATTAACATCAATATTCATGGTAAAAATTTTTTTTTCAAATTAACATAAATAAAACATTAAATTTATGTATAACTCGACATAATAATAATAATAATAATAATAATAATAATAATAATAATAATAATAATAATAATAATATAAGTATATTGTTAATAACAAATAAATATCGAAAAATTATTTAATAATAGATTGAATATATTTAAAAAAATAATGATTTCGATTTCCTAGTCAAATTCACAAATTTTGTTCATTCACTAATGTCGACGTTTCGGCTCTGGTTTAGAGCCTTTTTCAAGACCTGTCAACTTAGACAATTTTGACAGTGATTCATACCATCGACTTAAAAAATTATTCATATCACAGACAATATTGAAATAATTAGAACTCAAGTCTTATTTATTCACAATATGATAAACCCAATGTGATAAACAATATGATTTGACTGGGAAATCGGAATTATTATTATTATACATCACCCAGTTTTTAATTATACAAAATAATTAAAATATATTTAAAATAGCAAAAAAATTGAATGAGGATCGACATTCATGGTAAAAAAGTTTTTTTTTTTTCAAATAAATGTAAATAAAAAAAATATTATAAAATATTATTAATTTAAATATGGTATAAATATAATATAATAAAAATCATAAATATATCAAAATAAGAAAATATGAAACGATCGGGATGATATCAATAATATAGCGCAAATATATTCAAAAATAAATAAAATTAGCAAAATAAAAAAAATAGGTGAACGAATGCTATAATTAAACACTCTTAAAAATTTAACAATGCATTGTTAAAAAAAAATTCATTTTAATTTAAATGTATAACTTAAGTTACACATTTAAATACATGTATTTAAATTGATAACTTTTTTTACTATGAGTATTGAAATGTGTGTTGTTTTAGAAAAATTGAAGCATATAATAAAAAAATTTAATAAATATCGAAAGTATGAAGCATTAACCTGCTGAACCTCAAAATTTCAATTTCAAGGGTCTGTTAAATTTTTAAATTCCAGAAAATTTATAGAAAAAAAAAAAAAAATGAAAAATCTAATCATTCGAATATATAAAAATTCTGTGAAGCAAAACATGTATTTAAATCCATTGAAGAATTCTTAAGAAACCTTCCTAAAAAAATGTTTTTTTTTTTTTTTTTTTTTTTTTTTTTCAAATAAATATGAATGAAATAATACGAATTTCCATATGAGTGAACCAAATAATCATATGAAGATAACTTGGATAATGAATAATCATGAAAATATTATGAAATAATAGATTGATTATAATTAAAATATAAATAAATAGCAACCAAATTGAATGAACATCGACATTAATAATGAAAGAGTTTTCCTTTCAGGTTAATATAAATGAAAAAAAATATATATATATATGATATTATAATATTGTCATTATTATGAATATAATATGAATTCAATATAAAATCATGAATGAAAAATATAAATAAATGAAAAAAATATAAATAATATACAACAAATATCAATGAAAAAAAGGTAAAAGAAAAATGAAGAAATAAATGTTATAATTGGCTTACTCTGAAAATTTAATAAAGCGTTTAAGTATAATTTTTTCTTCTTTTGAGGTGACAAAATTCATGTTCTTATTTCAGAAAAATTGAAGTATATAATCGACGAATGTAATAAATATCAAAAGTATCAAACATTAACATGCTTAACCTCAAAATTGAAATTTCAAGGGCCAGAAATTTCAAATTCTGAAAAATATATGGAAAAAAAAGAATGAATAAATAAAAATTTTACCATCAGAGTATATAAAAATTCTATGAAGCAGAACATGTACTTTTGAAGAACCCTTCTAAAAAAAATTGTTTTCTGTGTCAGCTTATCTGATATAAGACTTTGAGCACAATATTTTTTGCAATATCGAGAACTGACAGTTTTATTATTATTATCTACGAATACCTCTTTTTAGATGGGGAATTCAAACATCCCAAAAGGACAAATACAAGTGAATGAACACTTTTCAATCTCTGGTTGGCAGAGCAAGCAAAAGATAATGCTTGATATTGAAAATTGAGAAGCGCCGCTTTTCACGCACTGCATATTCGATCCGTTATTAAACTAGGGCTGTGAAAGCACTGGCTTGAGTATTTTCCGAGCTCCCCGTGATATATCACCAACTTATCGAGCTATTTATGCGAATATAATCCCAACGCAGGTCGTATCAAAATTCACTGGCTTCTACAGAGTGACTGTGAAATGAACCTTTTATTTCGAACTGTTTCCATTCATTAATAATTAAAAATTTTTTATATTTTCTATCAGGAAACTTAAATTTTGAAAAACATACTCATATTCTCTAAATTCAAATGAGACATTTTTTTTCAATAATGAAATAAATCATGTTGCATTTATTACAATTACATAAACGTAAAATGCAATTATACAATTCATAATTTGACAGTAATTATTTGAACCTCGTTCCCGAAAAAACTTTTTCATAATCCTGAACATGGAAAATTTTTTCCCACTGATCCTTTACAATTTCGCAACCCTGGGTCCGGTATTTCGCGTTATATCTTCGCATGGTATCGCATTAAACATTCAAGGTACGAAAATTTATGTGATATGAAAATCAGATTTCTCGGGAATCGCTGCCTGAGTCGTAGACAGATACGTGTAATGCCATACGTCGGAAGGAAGCCAGAGTAATCGCAACCGCAAAGATAATCTTCCTTATTTCTCGACTTCTACCTTGCTTTCTACTCCAGTTTCGGGGCGCAATAAGTGTGGTTTAGGTTGTTACGCGGAGACAGGGTCGATATGTGATCAGTGGTATTTCTCCATGCATAAAATGTTCACTAACAATCATCATTTACTGTATTCTAGACATAGTTTATACAATGTTCTTTCAAACTCTTCATGTTTTGTGTATTTCTTGAAGATTTTTCCTGTCCAAAGGATTATGTTGTAATTTCCTGAATTGATATACAGATTTCTAAAACTTGATGCTATAACAATCAAATTTTTCGTCGATCGTTGTTTGACACCTCGCGGGTTTTTTTTACCGTGGTTCGAAAGCACGATAGCCTTTCATTTTGAATAGCGTTGCAGTTTCGTCGTTTCAAACAACTCCATGTATTATTCTTATTAATTTTGGGCATTGATTGAACTTCGTAGAATTTCATAGAAGATTCGGATATTTCAACGGATTAACGATACCAAATAATACGTCATAATAATACAAAAACGAAATAGGATATCAAATCAATTATCTAGAAAGTTCTGTTTTCAATTTCGCTTACCAATTTCAACGCTATTAACATCGTGCAAAAAACATCTCCGCAATGGCAAATACAAAAGCGATTGGCTCGAAACTATTTTGCTTTGCCTGCAATCGTGAAATCGTTTTCGAGGAGCAGGAAAATTCTTATCGCCATGTGAAAAATAGCGTCCCGCTTATCGTAGAGTCAGCGAGAAAAAAGGAAAATCTCGATCTATCGATCGCCACCGAGACACGTCCTTTTACCACCCTCAATGCAATCGATGCGGAGCAATCATCCTCGCGGCTATAATAATCTCGATGAAAACAATTTCGACGTCATTACGGTTATTGCCGCACGAGAAAGTAGAAACTCTAGGGAGAATACCGTGAAAATTGCTGTGGGAGCTTTAGTAATGCCCGCGGTATGGAATGAGTCGTCCTGGCGAAATGAATTTTCTTAATCCTGATTTGTCACAATGGTCCTTCATTAGGACCAGGTCGCAAGTTATAAGAACGTTTTGGTGTTATTGGGAAAAAAAAAAATTATTTATTTGTATGGAGGGAGAGTAGAAAAATTAAGGTTATGATGTTTGGTATTGCTATGCACGGAGAGTTAGGGACACGCGTAGCAAGTGTCTGGACAATGATTACCAGTGTTTGGACATTGCCTACTAGTGTCTCGACAATGCCTAATAGTGTCTAGACAATGCCCACCAGTGTCTATACAATGGCTACTAGTGTCTGGATAATGCTTTCAAGTGTCTGGAAAATGACTACCAGTGTCTGGAAAATGCCTACCAGTGTCTGGACAATGCCTACCAATGTTTGGACAATGCCTACCATTGTTTGGACAATGATGATCAGTGTCTGGACAATGCCTACCAGTGTCTGGACAATGCCTACCAATGTTTGGACAATGCCTACCATTGTTTGGACAATGATGATCAGTGTCTGGACAATGCCTAATAGTGTCTAGACAATGCCCACCAGTGTCTATACAATGGCTACTAGTGTCTGGATAATGCCTACCAGTGTCTAGACCATGCCTACCAGTGTCTGGAAAATGCCTACCAGTGTCTGGACAATGCCTACCAATGTTTGGACAATGCCTACCATTGTTTGGACAATAATGATCAGTGTCTAGACAATGCCTACCAATGTTTGGACAGTGCCTACCAGTGTCTGGACAATGCCTACCATTGTTTGGAAAATGCCTACCAGTGTCTGGACAATGCCTACTAGTATATGTATAATGCCGACCAGTGTTTGGACAATGCCTATCAGTGTCTGGACAGTGCCTCTTAGTGTCTGGTCTCTGGACAATGCCTACAAATGTTCGAACAATGAAGATCAGTGTCTAGACAATGCCTACCAGGTTCTAGATAATGCCTACCAGTGTCTGGACAATGACCACCAGTGTCACGTTCTCTCAGCGTTAAATTCAGAAAACATATGTTTTCAGGAAATGGAAAAAAACGTTATTCTGAAGATCCTATTGCCTTCAAGAAGATCATTTTGCATTTGACAAGATAATTTGACTAGAAATGAATAAATTTTTGTCCAAAAATCTCTAGCCTGGTTCCAAGTTTATAAAAAGAAAGTCAGGGACGAAGGGTAATATGGGAGCAACTACTAAAGATTCGCAAAAAGATGGAGCAATATAACCTGCAATAGTGGCTCAAGCATGGCCCATATGTCTGTTACTCATTCGAGCACGTAAGGCAATAAAACGAGCGCGTCGCTCTTCCGGCCCCTCCGGCCTTTTGCGCTCTTTTATAGGGTAAAAGCGCGTGCTGGGACGAAATACGGAAATGGAAGACGTTCCGCGTTCGCGCATGCACTGACCAAAGTTACGACCAAACTTGCAACTTCGACGTGTTTCACCTGAGATATTTTGTGCTCTACTTTATTTCCAGGGCTGGGAAGGATATTTTATAGCAAAAAATTTTGTGGAATTTTGAAGGCTTCTATTTTTCTTATTTGAGAATCATATATCTAGATAATGCTAAAAGATATTGAGAATGAATAATTACATGTGTAGTATGATGCAAAAATACATACATGTATCGGAAAACATTTTCGATTCTTATAATGAAAATAATTTTATCATAATGAGAAACATTTTTCCAACGCTTATTTACAAGACTTACATATTTTACCAAAATTGTAAATAAAATACTTTTAAACGTCTACGGGAACATAAATTTTGTAACAACGCTCTATCATCATCATACATTTATTTCATTTTCCTGGTATTTTTCCTAAATTTGAATATATTTATCAATAGCTACGTAGATTTCATATCTTCGATGCTCTAAAAATTGAACTTTTATAGACTTTTTGTATTTTCCAATGATTCTTCAGAACACGATTCTCCCAAAAATCACTCATACATCAAAAAATTCTTTTTATTTATATATTTTCAATATTTTTCTCATCTTCATGAAATTCAAATAATTTCCTCATGCCCTCATGGATTCCCCCAACCGATGAACACTGATTGAGATACCGGAATTCAGCTCTAAACTAAGCGAGAACGAACGAAAACCTCCTCTAGTTTTGTGTTCCTGAAACGGTTGATAATTATAGACAATGAGCTCGTTAACTTTTATACCGGCGCCGGAGAAAAATGAGAAAATCAGCGCTCCTCGGCTCGGCTAATAGGACTTTACTGCGATATTCGGTAATTTCCGCGATGTTGCTCCGTTAACGGGTCGATATCGAAGAGGTCAGGCGAAAAAAAACTGCGAGAGTCATTTTCCGGGCGCGGGTTATAACAAATCCCATGACAGGAATATGGAAAATGCGTTTCCAACGGGACTTATACAATAAGTCCGGCGTTACGCGACGTCGTAAACAAGCACGAAGGACCGCAAGTCCGAGACTATTATCGTAGCACGCGCTCGTTTCGCCGCGCTTTCAAGAGTCTCGTAATAGTTTTCGGCCGTAGACATTTCCACGCTCGTTTCGCGGATCCAATATAACGCGAGCTTTTTTCCACCTGACGAATGACGCTTTGACACGAGAACTTTGGCTAATTTCTCTCAAGTAGAAGTTTTTTATTGATGCTCAAAAGGGTTTTTTTATGTTCTTGCTTCAATAAAATGCGCTGGAGGTGATATAACATGTTTACGCCCCTAACAAGTGGTATTGTTATCATGAGTATAAGATCTTATAAAATGAAGAAAAAAAAGTAAAGAAAAAACTGAATTGAAACAAATAAATAAATAAACTTCTAGAAACCATGGATTGATCATGAATTTATGACATTATTTTTCCTTCGCTATTGTTTCCTAAACTCAAATTTAAAAAAGAGACAAAAATAAAGGTTTGATTGATAAATGAAAGTATTAATTCTATGGCCGGATCGAATGAGGGGACATGGCGCGCGGGACAGTCAGAGAATGAAGGAATGAGTGAACGAACCCAGCGCTGGAAGACGAAAATTTTAATCGCATTCCCTCATTCTCTATCTGTCCGGCGCGCCACGTCCCCGTATTCGATCCGGCCATTGAATTGGTCCATGCTTTCTATACCTACTCCACGCAGGAGCACGTTAATTGGTTGAACTTACGATGCATACATCTTTTTTTAATTTTGAATTTAGTGAAAAATGGCAAAGGGAAAATTATCCTATAACTTCATGTTTTTTGTAGTTCCTGCTTTTGTGAAACACCCTCTATAAAATCTTCCAGATTTTTACATTCATTTTCACGTTGGAGTAATGACAAATGATTTATTCCAAATAAGGGTAAATTATTTATTAAATTTACATGCACTTGAACTGAAAACATAAGTTCTTACATTGCCTTTTCCTCTTCCTTCTTCATGACTTCGTCGATGGATAAAACTCTTCCTTTGTCGCCGACTTTTCCCACTTGCTGAGTTTCAGACGCCGCGAAGTCTCTTGTAATTACAGGGGATAATGATTATTTACGCAGCAAATACGTGAACGCGCGCCTATGAATAAAACAAGCTCCTTCTTGGGCCGCGAAACTTGCTCGTGGTTTTGCTGAGCGAGGGTTACGACATCGTTAATTACGGTGACCCTTGCGATCCCGTATGCAATCAAGCTGTCATAGCGAAATCCAAGATTGTTCAAACATCGGTATGGGATAAAATATTGAGGTATCTGGATCGGAAGAATTCTAATAGTAGTTTTTACATACGGAACCTTAGAATCGTCAACTGATTTTGGAAGTAGTTAAAGCACGGGTGGGGGGGGGGGAGGGGGGTTTAAGGGTGTAACCCCTTACTGAAGTTGGAGAAAATTGTAAATTATTTATTGTAGAAATTAAGAAAGGTTACAACAATCAATAATGAGTTATAACAGTACAATGAGCAATAACAATTAAATTAAGAGAACAAATCAATTAGTTGCATGTGAGTTTTCAAATTGAAACGAAATTTGGAAATTTTAATTCTAATAACCCAAAGGTAAGAACAATTCTTTCTGTAACAAGTATTTTCTTTTGAAAAAATCTTTTTCAGATCAGTGAATATTGATCGAAATGAAAATTTCGAAAAAAGTCGAACACTAATTGATTAAAGATCCCAACCTCTAGTAAAATATTGTAAAAAATTTATAAACACTTCGATCACACTTTATTTTAACCAACTCTGTTTGCAATGTTACAATATCTGAAATCTTGTTTACTGCAATCCTGTGAAAATTTTAAGAAAAGGGCATAAAAGTCAGTATTTTAAATGAATATCATGGTCAAGAGTAATCCTCCGCAAACAATTACATTTTAACTTGTAATTTTACAACTTTTATTAGCCAACTGCACATGGCATTGACGAGTGTTGTTCCAGGAAGGTAGGTATTGATTATAGAATCGTTTCCACGAATCTACGCCGTACATTAAAGCCCAATGACGATTCAATAACCTTTGTCTTGAATGTTCTTGATTCAAAAAGCTTTGAAGTGGGACAAGAGTGCAAGAGAAGTTTTTATTGGTTCAAGAACACGAAGCACACTTGACTTAGCTAAATGTAATGTCGTAACATTCCATAGAAATCTGCGTAACTGATTTCCTAGGATTTATTGACAGACTGTGAACTACATTCGTTTCCATGAGTTATCAGTTATGCAAGCCGATAAATCTTTAAGGAAGTCGATCGTTTTTGATGATTCGAGCTTTTTTGGAAATGACATTGCACATACGAATCACTTGATGGATATATCAAAAAGTAACAAATTATCAAACATTCCATTCAATTCATTGAAATCATTTATCTTATGGATCTCATCATCATAAATTTCATGGAACTCATTGAACTCATCATCATCGAATTCATCATCGCTTAATTTTTTGAACTCATTGAATTCATCATCATTGAATTCATCATAGTTTAATTCATTGAACTTATGTAACCCATCATCATTAAATTCATCATCGTTTAATTCTTTGAACTCATTGAACTCATTAAACTCATCATCATTGAATTCATTATCATTTAATTAATTGAACTCATTGAACTCATAACCATTAAATGAATTTATATAGCGACCTTCAAATTCATTGAAACACTCGAACTGGTTGAATCATTTATCTCATTGAACTGTTCATTGAACTTATAAATATCACTTAACTCATTGATTTAGTTAATATCATCGACTTCCTTAAATTACCTAATTAATTGAACTAGTTAATATTATCGACTTCCTTGAATCATGAAACTTATTGAACTTATCGTCATTGAGCTTATTAAACTCATCATCATTGAACTTGCTGAAGTCATTGAATCATTACACTCATTGAAATCATAAGTCATTGAAAACATTGGAATAATTTGACTATTCAAAATTATTCCAATCACTAAACTCATTGACCTTATCAAAATCATCTTACTAATTAATTCATTGAACTTATTGAACCTTCCATAATAAGGCTTCTTAACTTATCATAACTAACTTTACTAAAAGAATTGAATTATCACACTCATTGAAATCATTAAACTCATTAAAATGAATAAAATAATGGAGTACATTGAACTTATTAATATCATGTAACTCATTATATTATTGGAAATCATCATAACTGAAACCATTGAACTCATTGAATCATTGAACTTATTGAACCCATGATCATTTAGCTCACTAAAGTCATCATCATTGAACTGACTTAACTCATTGACTCTTTCAATTTATTGAAATTATTAAAATCATCAAATTCATTGAACTGATTAAACTAATTGAAATCACTAAGCCTATTAAACTTATTGAAATCGTCAAACTCATTCAATCACTGAATTGAGTGAAATCATCATCATTGAGCTTATTGAAATCATCATTATTGAACTTATTGTAATAATCGATAATTGAATTCATTGATGTCTTTACACAATAAACTTATTTAAATCATTACGCTGACTGGACTCATGGAAATCATAAAATTCATTTAATTTATTGAAGTTATTGAACTCATTAAACTTACAGAAATCCCACAACTTATTGAACTTATTTAAATTATTGAACTCATAGAACTTTTTGAAGTCATAGAACTCATTGGACAATTCGTTGTGAAACTCGTTCGAATCATCATAATTACAGTCATTACACTCTTCAAATCATTACACATTAAAATTGAAACTCATTGTCATTGAGATCATTATACTCATTGAATTATTCAACCCTTTGAAATTACTGGAATCATTGAACTCATTGAAGTCATGGAACCTCTTAGACATATTGAAATCATTGAACCCATTGAACTCATTTTCACTGAACTCTTTCAACTCATTATCATTGGACTTATTGAACACATTATTGAACTCATTGGAATCATTGAACTCATCGAGCTCGTTGAAATCATCGACCTTATCAAACTTATCATTATAGAACTCATGAAATTCTTTATCATCGAAATCATAACACTCATTGAATCATCAAACACTTTTTTCCAATCATTGCAATCATTGAAAACTTGAAGTCATTGATATCACTGATATCATTGAGTTCATTGAACTTATTAAACTTATCATCATTAAACTCATCCAATACATTGAATTTTTCAACTCAATAAAATCATTGAACTTATTGAATCATTGACATCATCGAACTCATTCAATTGAGACAAATTAATGAATATTTTTTATTTGCAAATCAAAAAGAGGGAAACAGAAAACAAAATATTTGTACTTTTTATTCACCTTTCACTTTTTTTTCAAAATAACAATTGCTGTGTAAAATCATTACATAAGGTTTGGAACATTAAATCACTTTGAGTTTGTTATTGTGACTTTGATGAAAACGTTAAGAGTGTTTTTTATGAAAACAAAATCTCAAACCTTTAGCCAACATTCGACGAAACCTTGACAATGCGGCGAGAAAAGTTCCATCGCAGTTTTTCTTTCTACCGGGACTTCTGTTTTTCTTTTCCCGACTTTTATTCGATACTAAAGTCGCAACTTCACCTTCGCACAAATCTTTCGCGCGGTCGACCGTGCATTTTTCAAGAATGCTAATATATTTTTGTACAAACTCTCGAGGACTTTCTGACTGAAACTTCTGATCACATTCTGCGTATTTTTACGGGTCGAGGCTGGTTTATGCTTCATAAATGTGACCTGATTCAGATGCTGCTGATATTGTTGTGAAAATAAGTGTTGATTTTGAATGAAAGAACTAAAGTAATGGCCGAACTTGAAAATAACTTGATAAAACTATCTTTTTTTCGGTGATAATTTTTTAATGGAACTGTGGAAGTATCTTATGCTAATTTTTGGGCGAATAATGGAAAAATAAAAGCTTTATTTTGACTGAAAAGATAGTTTGAACTGATAACTAGATGATAATATAATTGATAATGTCCTCAGATGAACGCTCTTTCAAAGTAATTTATACCGCCATACACACGCCTTATTGATGATAATGAATTTTCGAAGTGATTGCCATCGAATTAACTTTGCTTTTGTTGATTCTCGAAGCTCTAGTAATAAACGCTGTTTTTGTGTGAAACATTAATTTTCAAAGCAAGATGATGACAGTCGCAGCTAATCGTTTCGACGTTCTACTTTCATAATTATCATAAAATGTATGAATTTGAAACATTTAGTCGACAGGAAAAAAGATGAAAATTTTTTCCCTATGACACTTTTTTCATCGACCTTTCAAGTCCGAAATTGATATCTTCTTGTAACCCAACGCCCTTATTTTATCATGACGTCATCGCTATGGACCGGCGTTAGGATTAAGGGACACTTGAAACTGATGACTCGCAGCATTGAAGCGAGTACCACGCTGCTATATAAGCCCGGAGATGTATAGATGGCGAGATAGAAAATATAAAAAGACTCGGCACTTAAGCCGCCTTTAAATGCGCCAGAGCATTAGCGCCCGAAGCAAAGAATTTTCCGATAAGAAAAAAATTGTTCAACCTCAATTGTCCTCCACGCTCAAAAGTAGTAGGCTTTGGTTTTAGCCAGACATCATTCTAGACTGTCTATAAAAATTGAAATTTTATGCATAATTCATAGACTTCATATATATATATATATATAACACAATCTTGTATAGAGCCTTGTGAACGAATATCCGTAAACTTATTCACCACCACAGCATTGAAAAATTCCTCCAACATCCCAGATATTCCATCCCTCAAAATTCCCTCTCTCGACCATTTCTGCGCAACATCCGCGAGAATTCGTTATCCTGGGCCACGCTATTTATCATGGCGCTTCTTTCGAGTTATCTCGACGTGTTTTCTTGCGCCCTTCGCTTTAATGCCACGTACGTGCGTTTTAAAGGCGAAAATTCACGCGAATTGCATCCCCGCATTTTCTCTCTCCGCCTTCATTCGACTTCCGAATTTTCCCAGGTACGCTTTTTTTCCCATCCCAAACGTGTGTACGCAAAAACTCGGGAGTCCGGAAATTCTCGCTATCAAGCTGTATCAATCCGCGAAGCTTTCGCCTACTTCGTACTCCAGACATGAAGCTTCAATTCTTCCGTGGGTTGGGGAATGAATAATTTTTCGCGAACGAGATCCCGGCGACTTTTTTTCCTGAAATAAGTCTGTTTCTTGGTCGACTCGGTCACATCGGGAAGAACTCGGGGAAAGCATCGGGCCATTGATTATTTAATATCACGACCCAACACTTACTCAGTATTCAATATTTCGTGAGGAAAAAAGCCATCATAATGCGAGGAACGTCAAGCTCCTCGCGCTCGGCATTCAATTCACGCTCCGTCGTCACGTCTCGATTCCGATCCAATTCCCTTTATCATTTCACTATGAATCGTTTCGCAACGAGTGTAGTCAGATTCGAATGGGCGCGATTTCGTTTTTCTTTACTCGATACTGTACTTTGTTTTGATGCAATTGAAGAACCCTCGAAAAATATGCAGGCAGACCAAGAAAAAGATTGACAGAGAAAGAAAGACAGACATGCTGAGAAAGAGAGGAAAAGACAGACATGCAGGCAGGCACAGACAGACGTAGAAGAAATACAGACGGGCATAGCGAGAAGGAGACATTAAATCATAGAAATGATTAGAAAAAACATACAGATAGACGGTGAGAAAAAGAGTTGTTAAAACATTGAAATATCATACAGAAAGACATAGAATAAATATAGACAGGCGTAGAAAAAAGAGACACTTTAACATAGATATAACATACAGACAGACAGAGAGAGAGAGAGAGAGAGAGGCAGTCAGTTGTAGAAATACAGACATACACATTAAAACAGACAGACAGTGAAAAATGGACAGACATATAGAAAAAACAGGCGGATATACGATATACAAGAGAAAACAGACGGAGTGGCACAGAAAGAAAAACAGATGTGCAGATGTAGAGATAAAGACAAACATTCAGACACGTAGAGGGATTGGCAGATATACGGACAGACAGAGAGAAAGACAGGCAGATGCAAAATTACAGTCAGAAACGTAAAAACAAACAGACAAAGGAGAATGGACAGACATACAGAAAAAACAAAAAGATATATACACATGAAAACAGACAGACAGGCACAAAAAAGAAGTTATACGTAGAAAAAACAGACAGAACCAGAAATAATGACATACTAAGAAAGAGAGAGAATCACGAACATGCAAATATACAAAGACAGAGAGGGAGAGATAAACATACAGACAGACAGAGGCGAAGACAGGCATGCAGAGAAAGAGAGAGAAAGACAGACATGCAGGAAGACACAGACATGAAAGAAAGACAGACATGCACTGAGAAAAAAATAATTGAAAATATACAAATCAAAGACAGACAGTTGCAAGAAGAAAGACAACCAAGCATGGAGTAAAACAGACAGACAAGTATATAAAGAAAAATGGATAGTCAGATGAAGAAAGAGAGACCAACATGTAGACGGGTAAGGAAACAGGTAGATATAAAGACAGGTATAGAAATACATACAGGCGGATCAATTAATACAGACAGATGCATGAAAACAAACATACAAAGAACAATGGACAGACATACAGAAAAACAGCAAGATATACACATGAAAAAGACAGACATTTTACAAATAAGGACAGTCGGGCGTAGGAAAAACAGACAGATAGACATATCAAGAAATACAGACAGAGAGGGATAGGCAGGCATAAAAAGAAAGAGGGAAAAAGACATAAATGCAGACATGCAGAGACAGGCATACAGACATAGAAGAAAGACGGACATGGTAGAGAAAAAGAGACTTTAAAACATAGAAACTATAGACAGAAACAGAGAGAAAGACAACCAAACTTGGAGAAAAACAGATAAATAAACACAAGAAGAAATACGGACAGGCAGATGAAGAGAAAAAGACAAACATGCAGACGGGTAAGGTGACAGACAAATATACGGACAGGAACAGAAAAACAGACAGGTATATGGATAAATAGAGACAGACACATTAAAAAAGAATGCAGAAACAGTTAGACATAAAAACATAGAAGAAAGCCCGACAGTCATGGAGAGTAAAAGACATGAGAATTCAAAAATTACAGGCAGACAGGCGCAGAAAGAAAGACAACCAAGCATGGAGAAAAACAGACAGACAGGCACAGGAAGAAAGATAGATAGGCATATGAAGAGAGAAAGACAAACATGCAGACGGGTAAGGCGATCGACAGATACACAGACAGACACAAAAATACCGAAAGGCATATAAAAACAAACATACAGAGAAGAATGGACAGACATATAGAAAAAAACAGAAAGATTTACACATGAAAACAGTCAGACAGGGCCAGAAAGAAGGACAGCCAGGCGTAGAAAAAAACAGACAGACAGACTCATATAGCAATACAGACAGGCAGAGAGAGAAGAGAGAGAGAGAGAGAGAGAGAGAGAGAGAGAGAGAGGCATGCAGGCAGGCAGGCCGAGAGATAGTAAGAAAGACACGTAGACCGAGATAGAAACAGACAGGCTCGAGGGATGCAGACACAGAAAGATAGAGATACATAGATATATAGATAAATAGATAGACAGATAGATAAATGGTTACAATGAGAAAAAAGTTAATGTTTTTCTAGTCAATTAATTCATAACAAAACGAACCGAAAAGAAAGATCGTGAGTCATTATCCAAACCTGTGCAACTACAAACTTTCAATCAAAAATATATTTATCACTGTTGTGAAACTAATTTTCTTCTTCTACCTCTGATAACCGAAGTACACTAGGCTAACGACAACTTCATTTTTTTTTTGTGCAAGTAGGGATATAACTTTCTAATGATAAACTGTAAATATAAGATCTTATAGCTACTTCGGAAGTAGGAAGCCGAAAACTGTTGCCGTTTCTCTCATTATATACATAGAAAACGTACGTCGTCTTGGAGTTTCAAATTCTCCTTCTTGCAAAGTCCTCTTGAAGTAACATTTTTATCTCTCTCAGCTTTATTAAATTATGCAAGGCGCGCTCGTCCCGTGAACACTGAGGACGCGTGGAAAACAAAAAGTTGAAGAGCGTTGATTGATAGCGGTGTAAGTGAGAAAAGTCGCAAAAATTCATGATTAACGTGAAAAATGTAATTTTTTTTCTCTAAGACCACCAGGTTCTATAGTTTCTTGTTACGTCGAATCCCTAGGTTTGATTAAAAATAGAAACACTTCATGTGTTTCAATTTCTTTATTGTTATAACTTGGATAATTTACTCATAAAATCGTCATTCTTGAGATAAAACATATATTTATTGCTTGAAGAGTGACTACTCAATTGTGATCGAGTCTTAATTGATTTCGATTCAGTTTTGCAAAAGCGACCACATTTTACGTTGATGTACACAATATTAAAATATTATGTTTTGAAGTGTCTATAGTCCTGATGAACACAGACCAAAATTCGATTTGTGAAAATTGGAAAACGCCGTATATTTTTTGTAACGTGTCCAAACTAGCAGTAGACAAAAATATTGGTACACACACTCATATATAACATGAAGCACTGGTCGTTTTATAGTCGGTTATATCAATTAAAAAATTTTTCCATTAACGAATTTGAATATAATCTTTTTTTGAGTTGTAATGAACACTTCGTATAGTTGCAAAGACGGTAACTGTATTTTCAGGATCGTATTTGTCTGGAGCTGCAACAGCAATACCTGCAGCTTTTCCATTTATGATAAGTGGGCATCCTTCGTCTCCCTGCAACATAATATAATATACCAATCAATAAAAAAATTTTTTCTCTTAGGAAAGTAACAATGGCTTAATTCATTAATTGAAAAAATTAATTCTCTCAGTGTGAATAAATTCAACTTTTCTAGTGTTTTTTCTCTGTCAAATTCATCAAATAGCCTATTGGAAGATGAAAATCGAATAAAAATTGCATTGATAAGGTTTCGATAAAAAATGAATAGCAGTAACACATTCTATGCATGTCAGTGAAAATTTTGATTTACCTCAAAGGTAGAATTTGGACTTTGCCGTCCATTTGGAACAGTCAATATAGGTCCAGATTGGAAATCGTGGTCAAGTTTCGAAATAATCATGTTCATCGAACGCAATCGTTTGGGAAATATAAGATTTCTACTGTTTCCCTTCGGACTTTTTTCAGAAACTCGGTGATCCCATAGACAATCTGTTACTTTTGGGGCAGTTTTACCCCATCCCGCAAATACACCTTCTACAACATGAAATTCGTCGTTCTTATAGAAAGAAACTGGGTTTTTATTCTGCGTTTCGTGAATAACATCGTCATCGAGCTGAAATTCATCAGTATTAATCATCAGGTTTTTCGAAAATTGTACATGCTTCTTATCTATATAGCATAGGTTGATTAGAACAGCAAAGTCGTAAACCATAGTATAAAAACATAATGACCTTTACGCGTGGGACAGTTAGAGAATGAAGGAATGAATGATCGGACCAAGCGCTGTCGAGCCCTATTTTACGGAAATCGTAATCTGTTTTCAAAAACTCAACTCATGATAGTCCCGAAACGCATCATCGGATCTGCGCCAAATTTTGAGACATAAGGCCCTTTGCTTCAGTACCGCCTCCAAGATTAAAAAAATGATCATTTATCATCAAAAATCAAACTGAACATCGATCTCACCTTTTCCATATAATATATATTTATATAAATATATAACGTACAAATTGATCACAGGTTTATAGTAGAAGTTTTTTATCTAATGAAGAAGAAAATCTTTGATCAGAAATTCAAAAATTTCTCATAAATAGCGGTGGGAATACAAATAAAAGATTGTTGTTTGGTTATTGTTATTTTTGATGATAAATGTTTATTTATTTTTCTGGGAGGCGGCACTGACGCGATTAGTCATACTTCTCAATGTTTAGCGCGAATCGGATGTTGAGTTTCGGAGAGATCGGGAGTTCAGATTTTGAAAACGGATAATCGACAGCGCATCATCCGTTCACTCATCCCTTCATTCTCTAACTGTCCCACGCGCAGCGGTCGTTATGCTTTCCGGCCCCTCATATTGATCAAGAAAATGAGATACCATGATATGATATGGTGTTTTTTCGTAAATCGTTTGTTTATTATGACAAGTGCTGTACTTACTATCAACAATGCAAGCAGGTATTTAAAATTGAAGTCACAGACAAACTGGCTGTTTTTTTTGGGATAGGTGTATTATATCGATGACGTTGTATTCTGTTCCTTCGCCCCAGTTCGGTGATCCAGCTCGAACACGAATATCTTGGCATTTTCTTTCATGTATAGTATTCTTTCGGTGTAAAACACACTGTGCAGCAGTGATTACCCGTCGCCGACCAATCATCCATCCGCCGCATCTTTTGTTATACATTTCCTTGCACTCTACTTGCACGAGACGAGCATAAGGCATTTCGCCGTTCATTTCTTCACCGCCAACAATAGCCTGAACATTTTTGAGTTTGTCCACTGGCGAAGGAAATCAGTAGAAAGTTAAATTATAGTTTCAAACATTGAACTGTGAATTTCCCTATTCCCTATACCTAAGATTTTCAACTTAAATGACCCAACTTCAATAGTTGTTGAACTTCTTTAAACGCTGAAGAAAAATTCAAGAAAGTTACAGCATTAAACCTTATCTGTAATCGCCAAGGTTTTTCCAAGCTAGTCAAATCGAAATGGTTTTGGTATTATATACTTAGCTACGTATTTGAAACAGTTATCATGTATTAGATATTCGTTCATAATTGATGTAAACTAACGAGTTCCAATCGCAGGCTCAATTATCTTCAGATATCATTACGAGAGATGTAAATGATTCATAAGAAATCAAGTAATGCTGAATGAAGATCAAATGTTCTTCAAAGTAAAATATAATTGAACGTTTCGCCACATTAATAAGTATTTATTTGAATTTTTTAACTGAGTGAATTTCAATAATGTGTATCCAGTTTTTTTATTTCTCAGTCGAAAAAAAGAAATACCCACTTTGACTGGAAAATCGAGAAACTTGAATAAATTATTCATAAAATTGTAGTAAAAATGTAGCTGAAACAATGATGCTTTGTAAAAACAATTTATGATCATACATTACGTCTTTAATGCAACTGACTTGTATGTATTTTTGTTTTTAGTTGTCTACGTGGATAGCAAAATCGAGATTGTATTTTAGTTTTGTGAATTTTGAAGCTCTTAAGGCAATAGTTTAGTATCTAGGGGATAGTACTATGAAAATTTATGCAGTTCAATTTTAAATGTATTAATTAAGATTCTTCACTATATCAATGCAATGACATATTACTTACTAGCAATAATCGTTGTGATGATTAAAATCACTGATGTACTTGACTTGAAGAATGTCCCATACATTTTTGTTGGTTTTAGATTTTTCCTTTTCTCCTGCAGGTGCGTTGGATGTCAGAACTTACACTGAGGTTTTTGTTTTGAGCAACTACAACCAACGTTGTTTCACTTTGAGAAATCTGAGAGCTTAGATTATGCTCACGAATGAGTTCTGTACGTGCTTAGAGGGAGCCACTGTGAGAACGTAATAAATTGTGTCGTCATTGGATACGTGATTTTACGGTGGTAGCGGGAAAAATTTGAACTTCAGCTGTTACGTATTAATTGTCGATGTTCTATGATACATTTTCTTTGTTTCCATAAAAAGATTGCAACAAATATATCTCGATACGGACAACAGTTTGGAATTATCATTTTCTATGTATTATTAAAAGAAAATCTTAAAGGATACTTTTTAGATTGTGAGAATTTTCGCAGATTCTCATTCTTCTTTATTATTCATCAGATTAAATTTTCGTAAATTTCCCCCGATAAAAGAACTCGATATCAAGCAAAAAAAAAAAAAAAAAAAATACGCGCTCCATTGATTTCGGTGTAGAAAATGTAAAAAAAATTTACTACAAAAAAAAAAGACCTGACCCTAACTGCCTGGACGATTTGAAATGGAATGACGTAACTGTTATATTAATGTTAGAATTTTATAACATTTCACATTTAATTTCGTATTATTATTATTAATTCTTTACTTCTTTTATTCACAAACATGATTTCGAGGTAAAATCTGTAAAAAATCGATGTAATTTCAAATATTTTCTGACAGCGTGAGTCAGTTCTGTAGCATTACATATTCCACCATCCAATCGACCCTTCCTCTAGAGCTTTGGTTTAATGACAGCCACAATAGGGCGCATAACTGTCGGGCTACTTGAGAAATCCTGCAGCGTATCCCGGGACCCGTTGCATCTTTCACATCGCGTGCTCAGGAATTCTTGTGTAGCGATGCAGTAAAGTTCCAGGAAGCCTCGTTTATCGCTTTCCCGGCTTTCTAGGTTCCGAATTTTCGGGGTAACTTTGGCCATTCTTGAAATGAAGGTTTCACGTCTCTTCGTACTTTTTTTATGTTGCAGACCCAAATTTCAAGGAACCCATCGCTAATGTCACTGTCTCAGTTGGACGCGAGGCGATACTGTCCTGCGTTGTACAGGACCTTGGCGTGTACAAAGTAAGTACAGCATAATTATGCGAAAATTGAAGAAAGTAACTGTAACTGATCGCAAAAAATATTACTTAAATATTTGAATTTTGGATCAAGAGCCATTTATATATCGTAGAAAAAAGGATTCTTGATAGAAAATCAGAAAATTTTTTTGATTGCTGCTTATTTATTATTAATTTTTTTATCGAAAATGATAATTTATTTATCATAGAATACGGCACTTGATCAAGGAGCGATGCGTCTGAAAATTTGGTGGAAATCGGATAAATAGTTTCCGAGATCTCGCGAGTTTAGTTTTTGAAAATGGATTGAAGTTTTCGTTTACTCGCGCTGAGTCGGTTCACTCATTCCTGCATTCTCTAACTGTCCCGAGCGCTCTCGGGGTCATGCTTTCCAAGTGTCCAATTAATGGCCTCTGCGCGCGGGACAGATAGAGAATGAAGGAATGAAGGACCGAGCGCTTCGTCCTTTCACTCATTCCTTCATTCTCTAACTGTCCCGCGCGCAGAGCCCATTATGCCTTCCGGCCGGGCAACTAAAAAAATCAAAGAAAATGATAATTTTTCGGCGTTTACACCGAATACTCTTTCAAAAATTTTCTTCTAAAAGAAAATGTGTATCGTGGGTTCAAGTACGAGAAATCCAGAGAGCTATTTGTAAATGCCGCTTGCCGTATGATTCATGAAGACGTCGTGCCTTCGAGAGCTGCGACGTACTTAGACATGAATCACTTGAGTCTGTGAAGTGCTTGCAACTGTTCTGTTTCGCTATCACGAAGAATGCCCGGCAGGAAGGAAATGAACAGGCGATAATGTATCTCTCGCTAAGTTGCTAACGATAACGCGAGTTTCTTGAGAAAATAGAAGAACAGCGCTATTAATTGGCCTGTGCAGTTCGTAGTTTTGTGACTGATTGCTTTGGATGAACAAACGAACGAGCACTTGGTGAAATGGAGTGACGAATCTTCATTTTCGATGTTTTCGTTATGAATCTACCAATAACGTGAAATGATTGATGAGATCGTAGAGTTGTCATTTATACATTTTCCAAGAATCGATATTTTTGATCAAAAATAATTATAAAATGATGAGATGAAAAATCAGATTGAAATATGTATAACTTTTTTGTATACATACAAACGAATAAAATGTGCAAAAAATTCGTAAGAGTGACATAAAAAATACTTTTTCAATCAGCGATCACCAAGGTTTCTCTGTTTTATGAATGTGACTTTTCCGTGAATGCAAAGGAGTATCTCCAGGTTTTAATTAGTTAATAAGTTTGAAGAAGAAAAGTGGGATCTTTCTGGAGCCGTACTCGAGCTTCGCTTGACAGGTCAGTGGGTTTTATAAGCTTTAATTTTTACCCGTAGCAGGATTCATCAAAGCTGCAAACAATATCATCCCTTTGAATTTCACAATGGATTTTTATCGATTTGTTCTCATTTTCTTCTCATAAAATAAGAACCTGTTCGGTTGATTATGTATGACTGAAGATTTCGTTGTTGAGGGAGAAGAATTGTGCTATTATTAGTCTAAAATCAGGATTCCATAATGGTTGATTCGATGAAAAATAAAATTCACTTTATTAATGGTTTAAGTGGATTCTAAAAATTAGTGAAATTGAGGAAAGTGATCATAAGCATGTAAATGAATGAGATTATTTCATTATTAGGTTTTCAAATTTACATAATTATTTTAAAAATTACAATAAGAATCGTAAAATGAAGAATATTATATAGAATAAATAAGACAGAACATTTATCAAATTGTCGATAATTAACAAAAAATCTGAAAATTTGTATGAGTGAAGAGAATTTTGATAGAATTTGTCTATTATTACTATAACCTACAATGCAATTTCAAAATTATTATCATAGTTGAAAATTTTAAATTTTTCTTCAAACAATAATAGATTGATGAATAATAATTTTCAACAATAATTGAATGAGATTGTATAATTAGATTGATCAATATGAAATACTTCTTTATTATAAATAAATTATTATTTAATAAAGTTTACTTCTTAAAAAAAGATTTATTTTAAAATTCACAAAAAAACGTACAATGCAAGAAACCGATAAATCGCAGGTCTTGAAAAATATTCTGAAAAGAGAAAAATGTTCGATGTCTTATGGAGAGTCGAAAATTTAAAAAAAGTAAATGTGATTGTGAAAATTTTAAATGTGATGAATTGTTCAGAAATAATATTATTAGGAGTTTGAATTATTGTGAAATTTTACGGATTCGTGAGATTGAGGAAGATTCTAAAAAATGTTGAAAATTGTGGAAAATTTAAAAACTGCAAATAAAAAATATAAAAACTGAAAAAAAACTTCCAGGTTGAAAAAAAAAAAATTTCGTCTTCCGGCGATCACCGACTTATATAGTAATTTTTATAATATGTCAAAATTGAACGAATTCGTAAAAAGTAGAGACAATAAAAAGTGTTGAAAATATGGTTGATATGTAGAAGTGTTTCAAAAATTCATTCAAATTTTTCGAAATTCAGAGAAATTTTTAAAATTTTAGGATATTTTTATCAGTACTGAATTAACAGAAAGTGTAGAATTTTCTGAACATTCTTCGAATCAATAGAAGTGTGATCATTCTGCAATTCTGTATTATTTTGCAATTTTGTATAACAATTCTGAAGTTTAAATATTTTCCGAACAATAATTATTGCATTGAAAATATAGGAGAAAATTTTAAAATATGACGCATATGCGAACAATTTCTAGAATTTTTCGATATGTTATTGAATTTCGAAAAATATGGAGGAATGGAGGATAGACACGTTAATGTTAACAATTTAAGGCAATCTGTGTGAATATCAAAATCTGTCTGAAATTAGGCAAATATCCCCAAAAAAAAAATATATTTCATCGTGCATAGATCATCAGTCATTTGAATAATTTTATTATAAATGAAAAAATTTTTAAAAGTTCAAAACATTTAGTAAGATAAAAAATTCAAAATATCGTGAGCAATACCAACAAATTTTGATTATCATTGAGAAGTTCAGTGGCTGTTAATAAATTTCCTAATCATCCAAAAACAATAAATATTCTTGAAACATTTCATATCTAATGTTTTTATTTAAAATTAATTGAATTACAAATAAATGAAAATCAAAGATTTAATTGAAATCTATATTGAGTCACTAATTTAATTTCAATCATATCTATGATTAAATTAATATTAAATCTATTCGGTTAATCTGAATTCAATCTAAAATAAAATAAAAATATGATAACATTAAATATTCTAAAAACATTAAATGTTCGAAAAACATTGAATATCTAAAACATAAAATGATTTAAAACTAACGAAAATCAATAAGAACACTATATTAATTTTTTTTGTGCGGTGGTGCTCGATAATTTTAAGAATTTTAAGAATTATATAAAAATATCGAAAATTGTTGATAAACTCAAAAATGACGGAGATGTAAAAAATATTCAATAACTCGAACTATATATATATTAAAAAGTTGTTAATAGTAAGTTAAGTGTATTAAAAAGTTTGTACATCTTTTACAATTTTTGAAAAATTTTGTACATTTTGAAGAATTTCCTTGAACGACTCACACTGTAAAATTCTGCAAATTGAGGTAAAGTATATAAAAATCTTGTTGTACGAGGATTGTAGAGAATCTGCAAGATTTGAAAAAAAAAAACCACGAATTCAAACTCTTCGAGTTAATGGAAAATGTAGAGAAAGTCAACCATTGTAACTAATTTATTTTTTTATTCAGGAAGCTCGAGAATCTAACAAATTAATCTAATGTTAGGCTATTTGACAAATTTCATGAAATTCTGGAAATTAGGTACAGCTCCTGAAACTCTATGATCTATAAACTTTTTCAAAATCGAAAATCATTTTGAAGAACATTAGATCGTTCTTTACCGTATTATTTACATTGCGTTTGCAATAAAATACCACAATAATGAAACCTCAAAAATTGATAAATCATATACAAAAATTAAATTTACACTTAATTCATCATTCACTGCATAAAATTTCGTTTAATATTCGATTTTTCAATGGCTATTACAAGCCATTGGTTCATATCACGTTACACAGTTACTTTTTTATTTTCCGAGTTTCTCGTTGCCGGATATTTGGACGGCGATCAAATTACGCTTCGAAAGTGTTTTATCAAACGCGGGGGAAATAATTAACACTCTAACTTCATTTCGGTATCGGATTATTACAAGCCAAGCATAATTTCGGTACCAGAGAAAAAGCTTTTAGGCAATCTCGTTCTATTGAATTTCAAAAATGCATTGTCATTACACAAGAGGAAAAAAAATGAACCTGCAAGGATCATTCTTTCATAAATGAAAATTCATAAAGAACTATTTTTTCAATAAAATTGTACATGTACAACAATATTTTCGATTCTTGAGGAAATTCCTTATTCTGATTCTTTGGTAA
Source organism: Platygaster robiniae (assembly GCA_028476575.1). Classification (NCBI taxonomy): domain Eukaryota; kingdom Metazoa; phylum Arthropoda; class Insecta; order Hymenoptera; family Platygastridae; genus Platygaster; species Platygaster robiniae. The sequence continues at coordinate 1,588,969 of CM052027.1, forward strand.
TCATGAATGAATCTTCGGGAATTCAATTTTTATTGTAAAAGTCCATGCTACAAAAGACACCTATCTTTGTGCCGAAGCGTAACAATCCTTCTGTCTGAAGCTGAAAAAACATCGAACGAGTTTTGGCTGACGCTTCTCGGCCCAATTTTGTATATCTACGCGATTTCAATTGTTCATTCCAAGCTTTTGTTTCCTGTGGCCTATTATCCCTTTGTTTTACATGACAACTTCAAGAACGTCAAATACGACAATGAAAGCATATAAAGCGTTATAGGCATGACATTTGAATAGAACCAACTTAGTTTCTCAGACTTATTGAAAATGATTTCCTTGCAATTAAAGAATATCAATTTAATATCTCAGGTCGTACATAGATAAAGTAAACAGAAAAGTGTAGAAATTTTGAATTATTAGTAATGTCTTGCATTAAAAACGAATTTTTAATCTAAATAAGGAGTGTGCGACACGTCTGAGTACTGCAGTGTTGATTGTTTGCTAACTAGGACAATTTTATTAGTCTGCAATTAGAATTTTGTTCCACAACTCGTTATAAACATCCTCAAATGAATTTTCTGGAAAATGAAAGGAATAGAGGGAACTCGCAGATTACAAGCCCGGTAAATCGAGAAGACTCCATTATGTCCAAGCGACATTTAGCGCGCTTAGCGCTGTGACATTTCGCCAATGTGCCCCAGGGTCTAGTCTGATTCCACGACACGCGGCGTCGCAAAGTTTTCCTTCGCTTCGAAAGAACTAAATTACCTTCATGTTTCGCGTTGACGTGAACGCGTTTCGTCTTTAGCTCAATCCTCGACTCTCTACTCATTGTCAATTCGAAAATTCCCCAAAATCTGAATTGAATCGTATAATTTGATATATAATTAAAAACAGCCAGAAAATAAAAAAATTAGAAATAGACTTCATTAAAAATAAGAAAAATGTATTTGAAAACTTAGATTATTAGAATAAATGTAAGTAACTAAAGAGTACTTTAAATTATATTTATTAAAAATGGGGGGGGGGGGGGAGTCTGAGTCAGAGGTGCCTGACGTAAATTTCGACTAAACTTTGTGATTTTCTTCTACTTGTTATCAAAAAAATGCAAGTAAAATATGTAGCTTGAATATCCATTTGTTTGCAAAAAGTGTGTACCGGAAGTTCATGAAAAAAAACGCAACAAATTACGTTATATAATATTTAATAATAATCGTAACATACTATATTTTATTTTGATTTTATGGCATTATTTATCATTATTTTCATATTAATTTTTGATTATAACGCAACAGGGACCCTCAGATAAAAATGCAATGTGAAACTTCTGTTGCCGCAGTGCTCGTGCTCACTCATTTTCAATAAATATGGCCATTCAAGCAAAATATTTTACGATTCTGTTAAAGTGGCTCAAAACAAGAAAATTGTTAAGTTTTATCAAAATCTGCGTTGGCTACTGAGACCCCCTCACAAAAATTTACTATTTTTAGCACGTATAGACAATACGATTTGCCAAAAAATTAAAAAAAATCGCAAATTTGAAAGAATTCCGGAATCATAGTCGGTCTGAGTTGCCTTACGTAGATTAAGACAAAACTTTTTTATTTCTTTTTATTTGGATATCAAAAAAATGTAAGTAAAATATGTAGCTTGAATATCCATTTGTTTACAAAAATTATGCACCGGAAGTTCATGAAAAAAAGCGCAATAAATTACGTTATATCATATTTTATAGTAATTGTAACATAATATATTTCATTTTGATTTTATGACATTATTTATCATTGTTTTTATATTAATTTTTGATTATAACGCAACGGCGATCCTCAGATAAAAATGCAATGTGAAACTTCTGTTGCCGCAGTGCTCGTGCTCACTCATTTTCAATAAACATATTTTGCAAACTAATGGCCATTTTAGCAAAATATTTTACGATTTTGTTTTAGTGGCTCAAAACAAGAAAATTGTTAAGTTTTATCAAAATCTGCGTTGGCTACTGAGACCCCCTCAGAAAAATTTACTGTTTTTAGCACGTATAGACAATACGATTCGCCAAAAAATTAAAAAAAATCGCAAATGTAAAAGAATTTGAGAATCATAATAATGACCGACGTTATCTGATGTTTTTTATCAATAATAACAAATTTTTAAACAAACTCATGTACATCAAAGGAAAGCCGTATTCGACCTCTTAGGGCTGACGTATAAATGCAAGATTGTGAACATGTTTATAAAAATTTCTCTTATAAAATTAATAAATACGCCATAACGGATAAAATTTCGATATTCTTCATTAAAATAAACTGCCTTTTTAAATTCAAATATTCGAGGGCACGCCTTTTTGATTTAAACCGATTCAGTAGATTTCTTGTTTGAAAAAAGCTAATATTCTTAATCAGACTAATATGTATATAAATTTATGTATAGGTGTTCAAAAATAAAAAAAATCGAGAGCAAAGCAGTGACAAATGTGAATATCATAAGATTAGAAACAGGTCAAATAATGCACCATATGCAGAAGGGGGCGGTGGGGGGGGGGGGGGGGGGGGTCTGAGTTTTTCAACGCCGATTCAGACATAACGCAGTAATTTTTTTCCTTGAGGCCACCAAAGCATGTAGGTAAAATATTTTGCCTGAAAGGTTATTAGTTTGCAAAAAATGTCCACTGCAATCGAGCGAAAAAAATGCATAAAATTGTGTTTTGTGATTTTCATGTGTATTCTTTTTAATAAATATCCTTTTTTATTATATGCAACTATTTATCTTTGTCTCATTCTTATTTTATGATTATAACACCACGGTGACCGTTATGTAAGGATGCAATGTGAAACTTCTGATGGCGCAGTACTTCTGCTAGTTCTTTTTGCCAAACATAATTCTCAAACTGATGACCATTTAAGCAAAATATTTTATCTTCATGTTTTTGTAGCTAGATAGGAGCAAATCACCAAGTTTTATCGAAATCCGTATCGGACAACTCAGACCCCCGTAAGAATTTAGTATTTTTAGCAGGTATAGGCAATACGATTTACTAAGAAGTCAGAAAAATAATTGCAAGCGCAGAAGTGTAAACAAATTTTTATTTTCACTGAATTTATTTGACTTTTTTTATATTAAACAAGTTATTTATATAAATACGTGTTCCTTAAGATGAATCCTATTGAGCCTACTCTACAGCTTACATGTAAATGCAATATTTACAAAAAGTATTGTAAAATTGAACCAATAACATCAATATTACTTTATTATAGACAATGCTTCGATGGTGATTTCTGGAAATAGATTGGATTTTTTCATTTGAACTATGATCGATTTAAGGAACTCGTAGCTCAAAATATAAAAAATCCTCAAAAGCACTAAGTTGAATAGATCAATAGTGATGTGAATATATATGTATATATTTATAAGTAAACAAAAACAGTAAGGGAAAAGCAGCAAAAAATTAAAATTTCAACAGTCAGTTAAAAAAAAAACAAATTTCTATAATAACTCAGATTGCCAGAATAAGTATGACAGGTATGACGTAAATTTAAGAAATGGTTAATAAAGTACCTGAAGGATAGGGTGCCTGAGTTGTCCATGATTTATGGAAAAATTCAGTAGATATCTTCTGAAAGCATGTTAGTAAAATATTTTTCTCAAATGGCCATTGTTCTGTAAAAAAAGTATCACATCCGAAAGAAAAAAGCACGAATAATTTTTCTAATATTATAGTTTATACATTTATATTAATTTTCTCATTTTCCTTGAATATCTTTTATTTAAATCTTCCGATTTTATGATGATAACACAACGGTAACCGTCGCAAAACGATGCAATGTGAAACATCTGATGCCGCAGCGCTTGTGCTCGCTAACTTTCGATAAACATTTTTCGCTAACTAATGAATATAAAAGCGAACTATTTTACGTTCTTGCTTTGGTGGCCAAATGGAAATAAATTACCAAGTCTTATCAAAATCCGCGTTGGAAAACCTAGACCTCCCTCCTCTAGAATTTAGTGTTTTGAGCAGGCATTGACAATACGATTTTCTAAGAACGTAAGAAAAATAATTCCCGAAAGAAAAGTAACGAATTCGTTCAAAAATGAAGAGCCTGCTTTATCGAATCGTCTCAAAAAAAAATTATATTCAACAATAACAAAATTTTTTCTCTGCAAAGAACTTCTTCAAAATTTGACTTATCTCCTTTTTTCCGTATTTTCTTCAAAAAAGGCAATATTTTCATCGTTTCCTCACAATTCCAAGCTGAATCAATGGCGAAAACACTGTATTGTGTCCCGATTTTTCCAATAACCCTAGAGTGACTGTTACACGGGCCCCAGTGATTTAACGAGCAGCGGATTTGCGGACGACGCTGTTTTCCTTGGCGTTTTCATTTTCGCTTTTTCGTCCATTTCAGACAAACGGCGAGCTATTATTTTTCAATTTCACGGTCTCATCCCGCTCTGTCGGTCCAACAAAAGCCGGATATTAATTTCCTGAGTGGTCCGTAATAAAAATCGACTCGAACCCAACTTTGTGAATTATCGAAATTACGTGCAATCGTGTAACAGGTGCATTCGTATTCTCACCGGCGAAAATGCGCCGTGTTTTAGAGCTCCGTGAAGATGTTACTCGAGCTACGGGAGAGAGTCTCCGAATTTTTTGCGCTTCCCGTCCCGTTTTCTATTGTGTGACGCCCCCGGCAAGTTTTCACCTTTCGAGCGCGACGCAAATGGAATCTCTGAACCCACTGAGAATCGATAAACCCGAATCGAATTGGTTAGTATTCGTGTATAATACGATTCAATTTTGAATATTACGTAATCTCTGGTAGATTTTTTTTTCGAGTGCGGATCGAAGGATTATATGTTCATATTGCAGAGGTATAATGCTGAGCCGATCGTTATAAGATGAATTATGAATAACTTGAACAGCAGTTCCATTGTGAAAAAAAACTATTGAAAACTGTTGGTAACTATTGATCAATAGTTTCCAATAGTTTCGGATATTTAAATAGTTTCCAAAATTATTGAAACTATAGACATTATGAAAACTACTGAAAGATGAATTATTGAAACTATTAAAACTATGGAAACTAGTAGGAGATTAATTATTGAAGCTATGGAAATCATTGAAACTATTTCAATGACTGACAATCATTGGAATGATTAAAAATCATTGAAACTATAGACATTATGAAAACTACTGGAAGATGAATTATTGAAACTATTAAAACTATGGAAACTAGTAGAAGATTAATTATTGAAGCTATGGAAATCATTGAAACTATTTCAATGACTGGCAATCATTGAAATGATTGAAAATCATTGAAAATCTTGAAAATGGTTGAAAATCATTAAAAATTTTGAAACTCATTGAAAATCATCTAAAATCGTGAAAATGATGGAAAATTGTTCCCAATTTGAAAATTGCACTAAAAATTGTGCTTTCACAATTTTCATGCAAATAATCATTATATTGTGATTTCAAATCGGATTTGAAAATGATTAAAAATCATTAAAACTATTTCGATCATTGACACTATTTCAATCATTGAAACTTTTAATCATTGAAACTATTGGCAGGAATATTATAGGAACTATTGAAACTATGGAAACTATAAGAAGGGAAATTATTGAAACCATAGTAACTATGAAATATACTGAGGGATAAATTATTGAAACTATGATAACTATAGGAACTAATAGAATATAAATTATTAAGGCTATGGAAATCATTTGAACTATTTCAATGATTGAAAATCGTTGAAATAGTTTAAAATGATTGAAAATCATTGAAAATTTTGAAAATGATTGAAAATTGTTTCTAATTCGAGAATTGCACTAAAATTTGTGCATTCACAATTTTCATGTAAATAATCATTAAATTGTGATTTCAAATCGGATTCGAAAATGATAGAAAATCATTGAAACTATTTTGATGACTAAAAATCATTAAAATCATTGAAAATCTTGAAAATGATTGAAAATTGTTTCCAATTTGAAAATTGCACAAAAAATTGTAATCTAACAATTTTCATTCAAATGATCAGCGAATTGTGATTTCAAATCGGATTTGAAAATCAATGAAAATCATTGAAACTATTTAAATGACCGAAAATCGTTGAAAACCTCGAAGGTGATTGAAAATCATTTTCAATTTAAAAATTTCACTATAAATTGTGATTCAACAATTTTCATGCTAATAATTATTAAATTGTGATTCCAAATCTGATTCAAAATGATTGAGAATCAGTGAAACTATTTAAATCATAGAAACTTTCAATCATTGAAACAATTGGCAGGTATATTAAAGGAACTATTGAAACTATGGAAACTATAAGAAGGGAAATTAGTGAAACCATAGTAACTATGAAATATACTGAAAGATAAATTATTAAAACTTTGAAAACTATGGAAACTATTGGAAAATAAATTATTAAAGCTATGGAAATCATTTCAACTATTTCAATCCTTGAAAATCTTGAAAATCATTAAAAATCTTGAAAATGATCAAAAATCATTGAAAATCTTGGAAATGATTAAAAATTGTTTCGAATTTGAAAATTGCACTAAAACTTGTGCTTCCACAATTTTCATGCAAATAATCATCAAATTGTGATTTCAGATCGGATTCGAAAATGATTGAAAATCATTGAAACTATTTTAATGACTGAAAATCATTGAAATGCTCGAAAATCATTGAAAATCTTGAAAGGGATTGATGATCGTTTTCAATTTGAAAATCGCGTTAAAAATTGTAATTTAACAATTTTCATGCAAATGATCTTTAAATTGTGATTTCAAATCGGATTTGAAAATGATTTAAAATCATTGAAGTTAATAGTTACAATGATTTAACATCACTGAAACTATTTCAATCATTGAAATTATTGGCAGGAATATTATAGGAACTATTGAAACTGTGGAAACTATAAGAAGAGAAATTATTGATACTATTAAAACTACTGAAATTATTGAACAGTTTCTCGATATTTTCCCAATAATTCCAAACAGTTTCTCATAGTTCCCAACAGTTGCTTATAGTTTTTTTTTCATAAGGGTTCGTATGAGCTGCAGAAGTAAAATATTTCCCTGAAGATTGATTGTATCTTCCAGTTTTTTGATAAACCTTTCAGAAAAACACAGGTAAATTCATTTTCGAACAATGTCCACTCACTGAACAAAGCTTCCTGAAACTTCGCTCAATCGTTGGACTTTTTATTTATAAGAGTCCAAAGTTGCGAAGCACTTCTGCTAGGGTTTCTGATATTTCAAAGTTACAAAGTGCGCCCGTTGTCAGAGTTTCTCGCACTTCGGTCGCTAAGTAACTAGTAGAATCAACTACTTTATCCGTTTGTACTCGTGTATAACATCGCGAGGGCAAATCCCCGGGGAAATTTATATAACCACGGACGTACGTGCATAGGTCCAACCGGGCCAATCGTAAGTGATATCAAACTGATCCCCGAACTCCAATGGCCCATAAGTCATGAAACGTTACTTACATAGGACGTTCCAAGACCGTTAACGTGCGATCTATTATCAAGTTAATTTCCCTTCCAAAGTTATGAGTTTCTTCAAATGGAGTGTGAAAAGCATAAGTGCGCTTCGAAAATTGAAAGAAGCTATTTTATTTTAACAATTTATTGAGGCCAAAATTGAACAAAATACATATTACGAATCTTGAATACTATGAGAAGCCTTTTTCAGAAGTATTCCTACATGTAGAATTGTGAAAAAGTGAATTACAAAAGTAGGAATTCCAGCATCAAAATTTTACATATAGGGGGACATTCGAATGGCTAAAGATCGATGTGTAATTACCTCAATGTATCGATCGAGAATATTTCTTGCACCATTAAATTTTGAGAATCTGTTATCTGAATTCAAACTTCGACTTTTCAGAGTATACAACTTTCCATATAAAATCACAATATATGATTTCCAATGTCTCTCAGTACTGACTATTTTCAGTATGTGTATCATTCAAAGGATAATATTATTGCACTGGCAGAAATATTAGAGATTGACCTGCAGAATATGATGGAAGAAAAATTTGCAAGGATATTTTTGTTTTTTTATATGTTTGCAGCATTTTTGGTAATCTTTGTTCAAGCTTCGAGAATTTTATGATTATGAGTAAGTGAATTATGAGAATTTTCAGTATTTTTCGAAATTTTCTAAAAAAATAGTAATCATACAGGCAACTTTACTTGTGTTTCTATTATTAAGTAATTTCGTTCTTATTGTATTTTTTAACAGTTTGGACAATGCGATGGAATTTTTGTGAATTTTCATGTAGATGTTTCAAATTCAATGCTACAGAATTCAATTGATTTATTATATATTCTGAGCATTTCTATATTTTTTGACATTATCAAAAGTAACCACTATTTGCTGATTTTATCAAAAGTATCAAGAATATTTCCAAATAATTTGATTAGAATAAATAATTAGAATTTCGACCGAATTCTAATGTAGATTTTAAAATGTAGAATTTTCGTGAATTTTTGTATTTTAATAAATTTCTCAAAAAAATGCAATTTAATATGGTTTTTAAGTATTCTACAGATTTCTAGGACCTTCGCATAATTTTCTATTATTCCATGTTTACGAATTTCATTAAATTTTCTAGAATTTTACTGAATATTTCTGTTGATTTGAATAATTAGATACTTTAGTTCGAAAATTCTACATATTTCTATTTTGTTATGTAAACTGCAGATCATAATATCTATCTATATAGGAATTGCAGTAGAAAAGAGATTCCTGTTATTTTAATGTTTCGTTTTATAAGCATTCACGTAATCTTTATGTTTTATCTGATATTTTTCGAGATATTAAATATTTTATTCGATTTGTATGTTGATTTGAAAATAGATACTCTAAACTTGAAATGTTTAATAGATTCTGAGTATCTATATCAAATGATTTTTTAGAAAAGTTTTTCGTATATTTATTTTTTTTATAGTAGTTTAAAAAAATTGAGTTATTTTAGTTACACTAATATTTTCTAAATATTTTTGAAATTTGAATAATTTGTTCATTATCCTGTGGATTCCTACAAAAAAATTTCTACCATGCGATGCTGGAGAATGAAAACTTTCTTGAATTTTTAGTATTCTCATAAATTGTTGAGAAAATGAAATTTGCATACATTTAAAGCATGTTTTACTCTGGCTTCTTTTTTGTAGATATTTCATAAAGGACAAGTATTTTATTATTCTGCAATTAAAAAATATTTATACTTTTTGTAAGGATAGAAAGATTTTGACAATTCAGTGACCTAGATTTTTTTAACTATAAGATCTTCAGTATATCGAAGAATTTTTCAAGGGACAGAATTACTCAGAATAAGTGGTATTGCATGGACTTCCAGTTATTTTATTATTTATTGCGTTTCAAGTGTTTGTACAGTTTGAACAATTTTATTGCACTTTTATGGATTATTTATTATATACATGTCGAGAATCCAATGCTGCAGGATTTGAGTACATTTATATTATACGTACATTTATATTATAGTTTTTGTGAGAAACGATATCACCATTCATTTCAAGTATTTCATTGTTTTTCAGGATGTATGCAGTATTTTCCATGATTATTAGATTTCTTCTAATTTAGCAAGATTTTCTAGATGTTTCATAGATATCTTGAATTTTTTAAAATTTCAGAATAGAGATAAAGAGCATAATACTCTGGAGTCTAAAATGTAAGTGATTTTTAATATTTCAATGCAATTTTGAGGAAGCGTTAACTTCATCATGCTCAATTTTTTAAAATTATAATGTATAATACTAAAATAAGAATCATAAAATAGTATAATTAGTTTACATCATTATTATTATTATTATGATTCTTTATCATTTTCGTATTAAAGTTGTAAACATAATTTTCCTTTTTTTTCGATATCAAGAAATTGTAATGCATTTTTGATTGTAATATTGAAGACTTTTTATGTAGATATGAAGATCTATATGCAAAAATATGTAAAGTGAAATAAGTTTTGATGATTTTTATAAATATTTGAGAAAAGAATGACTGCAAAGGATGCAGTTGTTTAGGAACTACTATTTTGTTTTGGATTCAAAATTTAAAAAAAGATCGAATTTTGTAGCATTTTCTGGTATTACGCTAGAGTTATATTATTTTGTTGGGATGATTTATCATATTTTAAATTTGATGCTCTTAACTTACAAGTTTCATAGATTTGCGAAAATGCGAAACGAGTTTTTCAAATGATTTTATTCTTGTTAAATCAGGATTTCTTATTTTTCTAATATACATATGTTTCTGAAGATATTCTAAAAGTTTCCATGGATTCTTACACACATTTTTGCAATAATATGCTATGGAATTCGAAACATTGTTGATTTTAAGTATTTTCATAAATTTTCGATAAATTTCCATCTGCCTCATATACAATATTTCATAATCTGTGTTCTCTTTTAAAGATATGTCATAAACTGTTTGTACTTGTACAATTTTTATTTTTATTACTCTTCATAAAATTGTTCAAGAATTATAGCATATTATTACATTTATAAGCATTTTTGTAGATCGTTGAGTTTTTAAAAATTCGATGATCAAGAAACAGTGAATTTTTAGTTTTATAGTGTATTGGTAAATTTTCCGGAAAACAGTATTTGAAAGGTAGATGGCATTTTAAAGATTTCTAATAATTTTATTAATAATTGTACTTTGAGTAATTCAACAGTTTGGAGGAATTTATAGAATTGTGAATTTTTACGTATACATCCAGAACTTCTCCAGAATTTTTAGTATTTTGAAAAACTAAAAATACTAAAAACAGAATTTTTAGTATTTTGAAAAACTATAGTTTTTTCTTATTTTTTTTCATCAAAACTAAGCAGCAATTTTAAGTTTGTTTGTAGTGTTTTTGGAAATTTTTATATCTAACTTTAGCAGTCGACACTCTAGTATCGTATCATATCTATATTCTAGATATTTTTATAATACAAATAAATATTTCGGACAGCAGTATCTTCAGTGTTTTCAAATATTTCACTGGTATAGGTAACTGTTGATTAATTAAATATTTTTTCCATATTCATTAACTAAAATAAATTAGCACGTCTATCTGCCCTTCCTAATATTCTTACGCACTTCTGCAAACCAACACCACATACTAATTTTTTCACGATTCTCCAGACCCTAGCATTCACGTAAGTTTCTCTCATTACTTTTACGAGCGTTCGCAATTTTTCACCACTTCACCTAAAACCATGTCCCCTATTCTTCCTGCTTCTGAAATTCTCCTCCACCGCGAATCCTTCAACTTTTATCATTGGACGAATAGCGTGATTATCGAATTCATTGGATCAAGTTCGGAAAAAGTAATAGCCGATCGAGCGCCGATGAAGTTTATTCCGGAGTTTCCATCCTCGCGTTCTCTGGGTTTGACCTCGTACATTATCCATTAATCCGGGTGCTTACGGGCCACGCTCAACACGGCGACGACGCTGTCGCTCACTGCATCCGACACTCGATATTCTGAGTGCGCCTGCAATAGTGACACGTCATAAATTTACACCTGCAGGCATTCCCAAACTTTGTGCATGGTATACAAGGTTAGAAAAAATTCGATCCTGAAATCATGAACGTGAAGATAAATATTATTAATTTTCTAATTTATCCCTAATTTGAAAAGATTATTACACTATACATTTATATTGTAATGTTTCTATTCACTTTCATTTTGTTTCTTCGTTACGATTCGCAGAATTATGACAGTTGCACTTTTTATCTCTTTTTTTTTTTTGTATTTTGAGTATCACAAAAAATTGTCGAGCGATCATGAACATTATTTCTTTTTCCTTTCATCGATAATTTCAAGATAAATGAAATCCTTATCTTATCAAGGTTTACGACGAGGATTCTTTGCCCAGATTTATCCCAGAAGCACGACTTGCTCTCGACCAACCCAAGAAAAGACTCAAATCCTCCCAGGAACAGGTCCAAAACAGCGTCGAAAATGGAAATGGCGACCACTCACAAAACAGCAACAAGCCAAATCCTCGCGCAACCTCCCGAAATCTCGCACTCCTGGGCTCGTTTTGATCCCTTATGACGAATCGCGGAAATCCTTTTCTGGATGAAACGATACAATTTATTGCCAAAAAATTTACTAACTCAGGACAAAAAACGAATTTGAATAAAATTCCCACCTTTTTCAATAAGGTTTCCGCACTTAATATCGATAATATAAAGACTTTCTATTGTAACACTTCCGTGACGTACAATAAGGCCAAAGTGATCAAATGCAGTAATGGCGGTCGGAGACGCCTAATTTTTCGGAGATGAAGAAGAGGAAGAAGAAGAAGAAGAAGAAGGGAAACAAGAATCGATACTTATCGACCTGGCCCATATCGATCCAACATTCTCTACTCGATATCGTAATTCCCTATTATATCGACTGTACATAATTCCATGGAAAGCTACCATCAAGACATAGATCCGTTACAATATTGATAAGAAAGCTTATACTACAATTAATGCAAAAAAGTTTAACATCTAATATATTGAATATAATCTCATTTCTCTACCTTAGATATTTTCTTCTGATTTGTCCAATTCATCAAATTATTTCTTCAATTTATTTCATAAAACGTGAACCTAACGATTAAATTCTGTTCGCAAACTGTGTCACCCAACTAATGGCCAATTGAGACAATAATGGGAATTGTTTTTCTCACAAATGCGAGAATCTGCTGACATAATTATTGCACCAACATTCTTTTATAGACCTTAATGAAAATCGCAATTGAATTATTCCTATGCATACATTGTTGTTTATTTTCATTTTGGAATACGTAATTTCAATCTACTAACTCTATCAGAAATATGTAAATTTGTAATAGTCTCTAATATTGGTAAGTAGATGAATGGATTCTGTTGTTAATTTTCAATTATATGCGATGAGTGGACTTAGAGTTCATTCCCGCTTTGCGTATCATATTTATACCGTAATATGAAGTATCAGAATATGCAAAAGAGTTTCTCCTATTTTGTGAAGTTACATTCTATTTGAAAAATCGAATAACGTGGTCAAAGTAGATCCACAGTTATAACGAAACGTCGTTTTCATATAGCTGGATTATAAATTGAAAAGTTGCTTTTTCATCATGGGAGAAATGTATGTGTGCAGTATTTAAAAGGTATTTTTTTTTTTGGGAAGGGATAATATTTTGGCTGTTGACATGAGCTATGCTGGAAAAAAACCAATTAGAAATGATCAAGTTTTCAGTCTTGATCATGTTTGATCATGTTTGATCATGTTGGATGCTGTATCTGTTACTAAATTTCATGATGTAACATGATACTTGACATGATATGAGACTTCGGACTCGGTCATATTAAATCATGTTGTATCAAGATTATATAATTTATTGTGACAGAATATGATCAAGATTTCAGAGTCGATCATTTTTCATCATATTTGATGCTATTGTTGTCAATAGGTTTCATGATATTTAATGATCGAGATTTCAAACTCAGTCACATTGAATTATGTTTGATAAGAATTTTCTGATTGATTGTGATCAAACATGATCAAGATTAAAGACTTGATCATTTTCGTTCATGTTAGATGTTGTTTCTGTCATTGGTATTCATGATAAAGCATGATTGAGATTTCGAACTCATTGCAGGTCACATTGAATCATGTTCGATGAGGATGTTATGATTGATTGTGATCGAACACGATCGAGATTTTCGATTCGATCATTTTCGATCATGTTTCATGATGTTTCTATCACTACTGGCCCAGTAAACCAACGTTTCTGAGAAATCTAAATGAAATGTTTGCCAGATATAATATCTGTCACATTTCCGATTGATTGCTAAAAATTCGTGCTCGAAATAATTTCCAGATAATCATGATAGCAATTGAACCACAATATAACAGAAATCATTGCCGCACATATTTCTAGGTTTATGACAGAAGCAAATAACGGCAAAATGTTGGAAACAGACGTTAGAAATCTGACAGAAACATGTTCTCGGACCAATTTCCTTGATATTTCTTTAGTAACTCTGCCGAAAACTTTTGCCTGCAACAATTTCTTGGCAACAAGCAGCCAAAAATTTTCAGTGATTTTCTGGAAATTGTAGAAAATATGATTTTATATTGATTATACTAATTTATCTTATTTATGATGATTATCAAATGATTTTATATTATCCCAGTAATATTTTTGAATTTACCACACTGGTGACAACAAACCTTCATCATTTCTAATCATGACATATATTATAATAATAAAAATGTATATATATTACAACCCTTATGAATTAGAAACTTATACTTTGCGAAAGAATCATCTTTTTCAACATTATGTATACGTGTCGAGTTTTAAGAAAAGTGACCTTAAAATTCTGAAAAATTAAATTTTTCAGGATCGCGTGGCATTGGCATTTGTGTATCGTAATACTGTAGTGAAAAAATGCATAAAGTCGTCAGTTTTTTAAATATAAAAATACTGAACAGACTGATTGAAAGATCTTTTTCTTCTCTACTGAGAATCATGAAAATCTCGAAGATCATATTTTCGATCTAAAGTACCTTTTCTGAGAGCGTGATGAATAATGAGAATACATTGATAACATGAACTTTACCAATAAAAATTTTCAAAATTAACAAAAGCAACAAGTATTCCATAAATGAAGATATTATTGGTGGAAATCATTTCGGGCAAATTGTGTTCGGATTGCTGTCAATATCAGCGCAATGATTTCCGTCATATTGTGGTATTTCATTGTCAGCAACAATTTCTCTCAATACTAATGCCGATTGCGGAAACATAAATGTTAGTTATTGCTGGAAATTTTCGTTGCAAATTTACGGCAATATGACAGCAACTTTCCGGAAATTGGTTTATGGGGGGATTTCATGATGTAACATGATCGGGATATCGGACTCAGTCAAATTAAATCATGTTGGAATAAGATTTTATGATCGATTGTGATCAAGAATGGCCGAGATTTCACAAAAGATCATTTTCGATCATATTCAAAGCCGCTTCTGTCACTAGCTTTCATGACGTAATATGATCGAGATTTCAAATTTAGTCACATTGAATCCAGTTGGATCAGGATTTTATGATTGATTGTGATCAAACATGATCGAGATTTAGGACTCGATGATTTTCAATCATGTTAGACATTGTTTAAGTCACTAGATTTCATGATGTCACATAATTGAGATTTTGAACGCCTTCACATTTAATTCTGTTAGATCAGGATTTAATGATTGATCGTGATCGAACATGATCGAGATTTCATACTAGATCATTATGCTCAATGCTAGGTGCTGTTTATGTCACTAGTTTTCATAATGTAACATGATTGAGATTTCGGACTCTGTCCCATTAAATCATGTTGGATCAGGACTTTACGATTCATTGTGATCGAACATAATCGATATTGAAGACTCAATCAGTCTCGATCATGAAAGATGATATTTCTATTACTGATATATTTCATGATGTAATATGATCGGAATTTCAGTCACATCGGATTCAGTCACATTATGTGATGCCGGATCAAGATTTTCTGATCGATTGTGACCGAACATGTTCGAGATTTTAGACTTTATCATTTTCGATCATGTGAGATGAAGTTTCCATTGATACTAGTTTTCATGATTTATCATGCTCGAGATTCCGAACTCAGTCACACTAAATCATGTTGGATCAGCATGTTATGATTGATTGTAATTAAACATGATTGATATTCAAGACTTGATCATTGTCGATCATGTTTGATGCTACATCTATTATCACTAGTTTTCATAATATAACATCATCGAGTCGTCGGACTCAGCCACATTAAATCATGCTGAATCTGGATTTTATTATTGATTGTGATTGAACATGATCTAGATTGAAGATTCATTCAATCATGTTCGATGAGGAAAGATAATGTTTCTATAACTGATATTTTTCATAAAGTATCGTGAACGAGATTTCGGACTCAGACACATTAAATGATGTCGGATGAAGATTTTATGATCCTGTTGTGATCGAACATGATTAAGATCTAAAATTCGATCGTTTTTGATCATGTTAGATGCTGTGATTATTACTCGATTTCATTATGTAACATGATCGAGATTTCGAACTCCGTCACATTGAACGATGTTGGATTAGGATGCTGTGATTGATTGTGATTGAACATGATCAAGATTTTAGACTCAGTCATTTTCGGATTATACAAGATGATGGTTCTATGTATACTAGTTTTCATGATATATCATGATCGAAATTTTGAACTCAGTTGCATCGAATCATGCAAGATCAGGATTATATGATTTATTGTGATCGAACATGATCGAGATTCTAGACTCGAACATTTTCGATCACTTTTGATGATCAATAATAGTTTAATTAATTCAACATGATCGAGATTTCGGACAGAGCGAAATCAAATCATGTTGGATCAAGATTTTGTGATTGTGATCGAACATGATCAAGATTTTAGACTCGATCATTTTTGATCATGTTAGATGCTGTTTATGTAACTAGTTTTTGTGGTATAACATGATCGAGATTTCGAACTCATCACATTAAATCATGTTGGATTAGGATTTTACGATTGACTGTGATCTAACATGGTCGAGATTTAAGACTAGATCACTTTCGACCATGCTGGATACTGTTTATGTCATTAGTTTTCATGATATAACGTGATCAAGATTTCGAATTCTAAACTCGTTTATTTTTGATCATGTTCGATGTTGTTCACGTAACTAGTTTTTATTATGTAACGTGATCGAGATTTCAAACTCCAACTCCGTCACACATTGAATCATGTTGAATCAGGATTTATGATTGATTGTGATCGAAAATGATCGAGATTGAATGCTTGATTTTCTCATCATATTTGAAGCTGTTTCTGTCACTAGTTTTCATGAGGTACGATGATATAGATTTTTAATTCAATCACATATAAATCTTGTTCGATCAGTATTTTATGATTGATTGTGTTCGAATATGATCGCAATTTTTGAATTGATCATGTTAGATGCTGTTCAAGTCACTGCGATCGAGATTTCAGACACGGTCACTTTTAAATCATTTTGGTTTGAAGAAGGATCCATTAGGATCGATAGTGGGTCCAGTTTTTATCATTGAGTGTGATTTAATACTGCACCCCATCTAATGTGATCGAAACAAAATTTTACATGATTTCAATGTGATCCATTATGATAAACTCCAATTCGGTTTTCGATATCAAATATGATTCGGAAACGGGATATGATCGAACGTAACCGAAACTTATTTTTTCCTGCAATATGATTAATTTTGATCGAAACTTAATAATGTTCTTATTATGAGATAAGATATATATAGGTTACATGATCCAATCCGATCTCTAGTATGTTAAAGAATTTGTAAAACATGACGTAAAATGATTAGAAATGATCAAGTTTCGATTAGTTTTTTTCAGCAGGCAAGCAGGGCGCAAACATGAAAAATTTTAAAAGGCATTTTCAACATATATTTGTTTTGCATTCGAAAAATTTAAAAGTATTCGAGAAGTCGAATTTCTATTGACTTACTATTTTTTGTTTGAAATAAATTTCTCTCATTTCGAAATTTGAAACCTTTCGGTTTGAAATTTGAGGCCGACACATATCCAAGTTCGTATATTTTGTTTCATGAGTTATTGAACTTCTTGGCATAATTTATCCGTATAGCAAAGTAAAATTAATAACTTTCTGATAAAGTTTTACTCTCTGAGAAAACCTCTGTTTCTGAACTAAGTGCATAAAAAGTGATGAACGAGGTCAGATGGCTAATGTAAAAACGGGCCTGACAGCTCGTAAGTTTCGCATATGAATGTCGACGAAACGGAAGGTAGCGCGACATTCATGGCCGACGAGTCTCTAAATTGCACGGGCTCGTGGGCCGGCAGTAAATACTTGGTTATCATACTTGCCGGAAGTGCGATGAGACATTACCTGCATTCCCGGGCCGCACGTGGATTTCCAGCATTTCATTCATTCACACAACTATCGCATGTAATACTTCACTCGCCTAAACGTCCCCTTTTCTTAGCCCTGAATCCGGAAAATTGGACGAGCCGGAAAGCAGATAAACCGGAAAATTGATTTCTTGCCTCATTTCCTCCTTTTCTTCCGACAAAAGTACAATTTTTAACACCAAGTAGATCTTTTTCGACTTCCTGACCGGTCTGTGATTATCTCAGCCAAAATGAAAAAAAGTGTTAGAGATTGGACCTAGTAAAAAAAGTTACGAAAATCTAATTCAATGACAACATACTGAAAAAAAATTGTTATCGTATATTAATCTAAAATTTTTTTTGCTAAAAACTGTCCCTAATCTTACGAATAATCTCAACTCCCTCTCGTCAGATGGATGATGAATATTCCTTGGCGCCTTAAAAATAATGAAAATGAATTTTCCCCTCTCGCAAGTCGAACCATTATCTCGGAAAAATGATATTTTATCCGTCACTCTGGAAATGTGACTTTGTTTTACCCCGAGAAAAAAGTCCCTTCGACGTCTTTTATCACGTTGCCGACGTCTCGTAGATACGCGTCACCAAGGATTATTGCCCGTGACAGTTTACTTTGTATCTCGTGTCACTTCCTAAACGTGGCACTTTATGGTTGTGCCCATATTTTTTTTATTAGCTCTTAAAGGTGGGAGACAGCTTCAGAAAGCTGGATGAAGGTTCTTTTTTTCATTCAAACAATCTGTTTTTTCTTCGAAATTCCAGGTCGCTTGGTTGCGCGTCGATACACAAACTATTTTAACGATAGCCAATCACGTGATAACGAAGAACCACAGAATCGGAGTGACGCAAAGCGAGCACCGGACGTGGTTTTTGCACGTGAAAGAGGTCAGAGGAACTGACCGAGGATGGTACATGTGCCAGATCAACACAGATCCAATGAAAAGTCAAGTCGGTTACCTGGAGGTCGTCGGTGAGTTTTTATTTTTGGAATGAATATACAGATTCACGTTGAGGAAAACGGAGATGCAATTATCATATTTCAAACTGACGAAGTTTGATCGAGGTTGCACACCTGGTTTTCTCGAATCCAGGGCAATTATTATTGACATTCTAAATTTAACTATCGGAAATAATTACGAAGTGAAAGTCCTTGTTATATTTTCGAAAATAACTGAAATCTGCATTGTTTGTATAAACTTTCAAAATCTGGATACACAGATGTTTCACTGAATTTTTTTTCTTTAAGGAACAATTTTAGGAGTAAAATTTCACTTGAATTCATGAATTGCGAAGATGAATTGAATGTTTATGGAATGCCACAGTCATCAGGAACTTTTTTTTTTCAATTGCCACTACTGTATCATCAAAAAAAAAAAAAAAAAAAAAAAAAAAAACAAATCAAAACGTAACAAAACAAAAAAAAAGAAAGAAGCAAAGCAAAAAAATACAACTAAACTCAACTTGACTCAACCAACCTAACCTAACCTAACCTAAATCGAACATAAAATTCGCGCCAAAAGCGGCCATCTTGGATGTAAATAAACTCACAACTCGAAACCAGCAGCGGCCATCTTGGAATGAGTCGTGATTCTAAAAAAGGCGCCTAATTCAAAGAGTGAACACGTGGACTTGTAAAAATTATAAGTAGTTCAATAGAGTATTGTGACATCACGAATCACAAACGTCACAAATGTCACAATTAAACAGCTGACTTCGAGAAAGGCGGTAAATTCAAGAGTGAGCACTTCCACTTCACTTCTCCCACTCCTGCTTTAACAGAAATTTGAATATTGGCGCTAAGATGGCGGCGTCACAACTTCACAACTTCACGAATCACAATCAACAGCTGAGTTTGAACAATAAACAACAAACAAAGACAATATACAATGTCGTTTTAACAATGAATAATAAACAATAAACAATGTTGTATGAACAATATACAATACTTTATTTTACTTGATTATACTCCCTCCTACTTTAGAATATTCCACCTGAGTCAGAATACTTCATTTTACTTCATTCGTGTTTGTTCGAGTTACTAACTTAACTGAACTATCAGATACATCTTCTATCATATTTCTGGAATAAAAAATTCAAAGTTTTCACGTGGCTTTGCAAACAATTCTCAAGAACGTAGCAATTTCGTAAATTGGCGCAAATTTTGGGCACATAATTAAAGCTTTATGTCTCATTGCGTCGTCGTAAGGTTGCCACACGCTCCCAATTAGTTTGCACAGATGCGGTTAATTCGAGCCGCGGTTTTCGCCGGAAACGTCGTGCTCTGAGTTGCAAGAATCCCTTAATATACGAGAAATGAGAAGATTTCAAGCAAAAGACAGGTGGTACTCGAGAATTGTAATAAATAAAGAGAAGTCGAGAATGACAATATCAGGGGTTGTGACAAAAGAGCCAGTCGCTTGAGATGTTTTTGGGCTCTTGCCGAAAGGCGAGTGATGAAATTCATCAGAGTGCCTGGGGTGAGGAAAGGCTTTTGTGTAGAGAGGGTCGATTCAATAAACTCCAGTGTTTTCGAGCAGAAAAATAGGAATTCTTGTATCAAACTGACGTTTGATACAAGATATCTCAAGATATATGAAGATCTTTGCTTGTAAAACATGGATAATAGCGATAGAAAAATCCAGAAAAAATTTCATCTTGTATCTAACCATATACACTAAAAGTATGCTAAGTTTCATACATTTGTCATAAGTTTTGCAAAAGTTATGAATTTGTTAGTAAAAATTCCAACATCGCCAAAGTGAGTGACACTCTGATTGATTATTGTTTTGTTGTGGATAATCATTCAATTATTCTTATTATGAATACTTTTGTTGATAATTAATTGAGTTTATAGTATTAGGGGTCATGCACATAATACGTCACGCGATTTTAGAAGCTTTCAGACCCCCCTCCCCTTTCGTCACGTATTTCTCCATAAGAGCCAGGATGGTTATTCACACTTAAGCATAAACATATATATATATATATATAATTAACAATTTTTCGCATTAATGGAACTATGTATGATTTTTTGAAAAATCCAAAACTTTCGTTAAAGATTTTCAGGTCTTGAATCTTGCCATAATTTAACGGTGAACCGGCTTTATCCCTAGTCTTCACGATCACGTAATACATAGACGTCCGTGGAAGCACGGCCGGTAATTTTGAATTATAAATCCTCTCGTTACGTTCTTCCTCGGGAGCCCGACTTTGGCGAATTGTTCGACTTCCATGTCCTGGTAACAAGATAGCAACGAAGCGTGAGCGAAACTCTGTCTTAGGGAGGAAAAGGAAAAATCGGGCGCCCCTGTTGTCACCCGGAAAAATGGAAGTGGCTTGTGTTATCCGCGGCGAACGTTTGTGCCAGGCCGAAAAAAGATAAGCCTTCCGAGGGAACGAGGGAACGGACGAGCTGGTCGCCCAGAAGAAGCGTGGAATAATATCTGCTTTTGTTGGGTGGGCTTTAAGTGAATCCTCATCAGCCTCGTTTGCCCTGGATGAAGTTCAATGACTCGGGAGGGTTTGTTTTTCAGTTTGCCAGTTCTTTTCGAGTCACGATGGAAGACCAGATCTTCTATGAATCTGACATTGTGTTTTCAGTCAGAATATTTTATGAATCAAAGTGATTTATATATGTTAATAATCCACCCAACAGGTCATCTAAGTGTCTTCACTTCCACTGACATTTTGACGACTTCTTTCTGTCACAATCATATGAATCTATATGTGACAATGTGACCTAAAGTCATGTTTTACCAATACCCCTTCCTCACTTGATCTCTTACATTTCCCCTCCAGGAAAATTTTCCCTGAATCGCTTCGTTCACCATGACCGTAATACGATTAAATCGCCAAACAGAAAAGCCACGCGACAAATGGTCTCGGTATCAAAGGCCAGTCTCGGACCGTTTGACTTTGACTAAGCGGAATAGGTTCATGTGTCATTTGAGGCCGGAATAGTACATTCGTTACCATATTTGACTTTCATAGAAAGCTTGTTAGTCAGCGTGGCTCGTCAAACGAAGACAAACAAACTGTCTATCCTAACGTGGCGCGTAATCAGCGCCAGTGTGAAATCGTGTGTTCCTCCGATATTAGCACTAGCTAATTTGAGCCGTCCTGTTGACCGATGGCGGCGCGCGCGAACTTTCGCGCCTAAACGATCATGGATTAGTGGGCCATTTGCGCATGCGCGAGGTGTAAATTGAATAATGAATTTATTGGATATTGCTTATAGTAAGGATAAGAAGAGAAAGAATTTCGGAAATGAGATTTGATGACATTGCATTTTTTTCAGGGATTTCGAATTTTGAATGACCTTCTGAAATTTCGTAGCATATTTTGAATATTTTTTGTGGATTACTTGTATTTCTATGCTGCATTGAAAATATTACAATAATTTTGAGCATTAAAATTTTTTTCAGGAAACAGCACCTTTAACATGAATTATCTTTTTTTTTCGTATTTCGTCAGTAAATATAATGTTTGCAAAATTTTCTGGTATTTTTACGGCATTTCTTCAAAAATATCTTGAAACATATCTTATAGAATAGAAACTTTTATGAATTCATACTTTCATAAATTTTATGTACAAAGTTTTTGATTATCAACAGATATTTCTTATTGTTTGCTTTTTTTAGTATATCTGAAATTTCGAAGAATTTCGAAGTATTTTTATAAATTTGAAGCGATGTCAAAATTTTTTTCCATTCCAGGGCTTTGTATCAATCAAAATACTAAAAAAAATTTGTTTCTAAAGTTTGAAGCGAATCGGACCTGATTAACACGTGCCACAAAACGACTAAAGTTTTAAATGGGATTTACATGTTTTTTTTCATACTTTTTGTTCCGAAATTCATAACTTGTGCAAAACTTATCATAAATGTTTGAAACTTGGCACAGTTTGAGTATGTAATGTTACGTTCAAGGCCAAATTTTTCTGGATTTTTCCATCGCTGTTATCTATGTTTTACAAGCACTGAAAGAAGGCAAACATGTAACTTTTCAGTGCTTGTAAAACATAGATAACAGAGATAGAAAAATCAAAAAAAATTTTGTCTTTAAGGTAACATTAAACACTTAAACTATGCCAAGTTTCAAACAATTATCATAGTTTTTGCCCAAGTTATGAACTTTGGAACAAAATATATGAAAAACTACATGTAAATCCCATTTAAAACTTCAGTCGTTTTGAGGCACCTGTTGATCATGTCCGATTCACTTCAAAATTTAGACAAATTTTTTTTTGTATCTTGATTGATTCAAAGCCCCAGAATGAAAAAAATTCTGACAGTGCCAATTAAGTGACACCCTAATAGATAGGTATATTAATAATTTTTCCAGTTTTATGCTTTAGAATACGAATTCGATAGTTTTTTAGTAATTTTATGAATTTTTGAAAAAATGATATTTACATGCATTTTGACTATTCTAAAGGTTTCTAGGTTTCTTGTATGATTTTTATGAATATGATTTTGAAGCGTTTAATAATTTTTTATGGGTTCTAGAACATATATGTACCCAAGGATAACCTTATACGTATGTATTTTAAAAATCAATACTCTGAAATTTAAAGTTCCAAAAAGTATTTGGCATTTGTTTAGATTTTCCAGAAAACAGTCCTCCTATGATTTTTTAATAATTAAAGTGTTCATGCATTGTTTGCAAGATTCTAAAAATTTTCTAAAATTTTCATAAATTTTTATGCAGATTACTAGGAATTTATGCTCTAGGGTACATAAGTTTTTCGGTTTTTAGGATTTCTTAAATTATCATATTCATTTCCTTAGATTATCATATTCTTGGACAATCACATATGAAATATCATCATATTTTCTTAGATTTATTGCCTAACTGGGTTGCAGTTATTTTTCAAATTTTCATAAATTTATTTTCTTTTTTTTTATTGTTAAACAAGCCAAGAATTTATAATTGAGATTCTGTTTGGACAAAAATTCTTCTGAACCCAGGATACTTGTTATTTTTTAAGTTATCAAATTTGAAAGTTCTTCATTTCGCTTTATTTTGAGAACCTACGTGAATTATTTTTCAAGTCCTCTCGATTGCAGCAACTACATCAATAACCATCTTTATTCGTTTTATCATGTGTTATTTATTCAGAAAGTTTGTTCGACAAAATTATTATCATTATCATTATAATGCGTCATTTTTTTGTATTTTTATGATATACTCGTAATTATCATCACTTTTTTTTAATTTTTCATGGAATTATTATTCATTTTACCTCAATTCCAAAATATCTTGGGACTCCTAAAAGTCCCTATGACACGATGAGTTTACATTAAGAGTATTCCTGGTGAAAAAAGTGACTTTTAGACTAATTTTAGGTCATCGAATACAAAATTAACTGTCATTTATATTTCCGAAGAAGTGGTTTCTAAAATATTAGCATAAAACGTGCTTTTCGCTTTTTCCTTAGTTTTAGCCGGAAACGTTAATAACCATTAGTTTTGTATCCATGCAATATGCATTTTTCGAAAAGTAAAGATATTAGGTGGAAGTCAATATACTTTTTTTGACAATAAAAATATTAGTTCTCAAGTTACAGGCGTTTAAAGTTGACGAAATGTGTCTTTGCAAGCTTTTTTTAAAACTACTTATGTAGATAACTGCTTTGTCTTCATTTTTTTACACTTTTAACGTATTAACTACTATTTCGATTTTCAAAAAAGGAGCATATCGTCGTAAACAAGACAAAAGAAAATTTCATTTTGAATTAAAATAAATTATAACTAAACAACAATTTTTTCTTCACCGCATAATCATCATTCATTACATTTTTTTGAGATTGATATCAAGGGCCTCTTTTTTATTTAATAGAAAAAAGGATTCTTAATAAAAAATTAAAGGATTTCGCATAAATAGTGATCATGCGCCAAAGAAAAGATTTTTTATCAGTTACTAATAATTTTTTATCAAAAAAAAAATTTTGTTGTCTTGGAGGCAGCACTGAAGCAAGGATCGATACGTCTGAAAATTTGGCACAAATCGAATAAATAGTTTTGGAGATACTGCAAGATTAGTTTTTGAAAACGGATAAAAATTTTCGTCTACTCGCACTGGGTCCGTTCACTCATTCCTTCATTCTCTAACTGTCCCACGCGTAGAACACAGGAATGCATTTTTTCTCTGAAATTGAGATACATCATAATTATAACAAAACAACTTATCATATCTTACATATTATGTTCTCAAGAAATATTAAAAAAGTAATTGAGTAAATATACGTAAGAACTATGTAATTAAGTCTAAAATAAATAGTTCTTATCTTCAAACTTGCTTTAAAGACGTATTGTCAAATTTGTTTGAACTATCAATTGAGTGGCTCTAAAAATTTCAACTGGGCATGATCTGAAGGAAAATTTATGCGAGTCGCACACAAAACAAAAAATGATTTTATTCTCCATAAATATCTCTCCGACCCATAATCTCATTCCCTTCACGGTGCGTGCTCTGAAAAAAAAAAAAATTAATTAAAAAAAAAAAAAAAACCCTGGTATGTCAAAACGCGCCGCAGCCAACGTAATAAACTAATCAAGTGCTCGCCAGTTTCCGTGGAGAAACCTTGTGCACACGTCGTAGACCAGCACAACGGGGTACAGAGATAATCATAGCTAAACCAACGGCTTGGAAACGGGTGTACCGCTTCAAACTTCAAAGGGAGGCACTTTCTTTGGAGGCCTGCACGCTCCCGCGTTAAGGCCGTCATGCAGCGTCCCACATGAACGGTGCATCAGGATGTAAAATCAGAATTAGTACAGTTCCTACCATCCAACTGACCGTATGTTGCTGTGGACTTCTCGTGCCCGATTTTCCACCCTTAACGTAGCTTTCAAAAACTTGATGCAGATTACATGAATGAACTCGAGTGCTTTTTGTTAAACCCATTCAACGAGTTTCTCTGCTACCAAAGAAAAGTTTTAGGTCCAATTCGGAACTTGTGGGTAAATTCGCGTTCAGCCATGCAGACAATACTTCACTTTGAGAATAATTTTGATTATTTAGACTTTTTGTATTTTGTATGAATTTGTGTAAATATCATTCTTCCTTTTTACCTTGAAATGGTCAAAATAAGACGCTATTTTATATACGAGCTTTATCTTTTCCTTGAGTATGAATGCACCTCGCTGTAATATCCGTTTTACAAGCACAGGTACTTTTATCTTTAATGGCGCATACGGAATAAACTGCAACATAGTGAAATGCGACCGAGTCACTATCCAAACTCGAAACTAGCTCAGCATAAACCAAGCCCATAAATTTTAAATTTGATACTCCAGCTGACATGAGACGTGAATTATTCAACGAATGTGGTCGGTCGAGTGGAGATCAATCAGTACCTTGGTATTATATGAACGTTTAAACCCATCAAAAAACATGATGCGACAATGTTTGTTTGTCCAGAGAAGTTTCCGCTGTATTGTTTGAAATAGAGCTGGTGTTTTGGAAATTCAGAGATGAATAATAGAAGGATTTGAAAATTGAGTTTGGTGTAATAAACGAAATATTGTTTGAATAGAGGATTACTGAAGGCGTAGAATATGCAATGTACAAATACTCAATATATATGTACAGTGGCCTCGAAACTATACACGTACTCAGTATTTACGTATGTAATTATGTAAATAGAGTCGTTTAACCATAACATCCAAAATTTTTCCAATAATACACTTATTTTAAAAGCAAAAATAAAAAAATAAAATTATGAAAATAATCCTTAGGGTGGGAACCAGGTTGAGAACCTCGAAAATCGCATGATATTTGGGACAGTTTCAAAAACTACGTATCATAATAAATGTTTCAAGTTCTGTTGAACTTGGTCATGGATACTTCAATCTTGCAAAAAAGAAGTATATTTTAACGTGTTTGATGATATAAACAAGAAAAATTTTTTTTTGTCCAGGACACTACTTGCTTGGCGATTCCCTACTGCGTACACGATAGTTCATCACGAAAAAACACTATTGAACACTACGTCTGAAACACTACACAGCAGTACGCTGTAGTGTTTTGTAGTAAATTGGAGAATACTATCTTGTAGTGTTTATAGTGTAATACCCAGTCTATAGTGTTATAATGAATCGATAGTGTTATTAAAAAGTTAAAAAAAATTCCTGTCCGAGGTTATGCTCGAACCAGCGTATTACAAAATCGAAAACAAGAGCTTAAAATTTAGACCATTTGCCTATCGATGCTTCGTATTACACTAAGAAAACAAATTAAAGTATTTAAACCTCAACAAAAAAACACTATTGAACACTACAGAGAACTTTACTTGATAAAAATATTAGAAGATTACAAAAACACGACTGAAATCATCATTTTTGTTGTATAGTACCCATGAAGAATATCCTGTAACACTCAATAGTGCTCTCTGTAACATCATGAAACAATATATAACACTATAATGTACTCGCTTTGATACACTATTACACACTACAGAAACACTTCCGGAACATTAAGTAGTATTCTGAAGTATTCCTCGTAACACTATGGAACACTTTCAAACACTACTGTGTATACTATACATGTACTTTTTGAAGTTATTGAAACACTTCAAAACACTACAAGAAAACACTGTAATGTTCTATAGTACTTAAAAGTGTTTCTTATTGTGATTACAGAAACAAGACTGAACGCTAAATATACTCACTTTGACACACTATTACACACTACAGGAACACTTTTGCACAATTTAATAGTGTTCTACAGTACACCTGGAAAAACTCTGAAACACTTTTTAACACTAAAGCGTATACAATAGATGTAATATTAAAAGTTAATGAAACACTTAAGAACACTACCAGAAAACTCCGCAGTGTTCTATAGTACTCTAAATTTTTTGTGTGATTACAGCAACACGACTAACAGTGTTGTG
This sequence comes from Platygaster robiniae, assembly GCA_028476575.1. Lineage (NCBI taxonomy): Eukaryota > Metazoa > Arthropoda > Insecta > Hymenoptera > Platygastridae > Platygaster > Platygaster robiniae. The sequence goes on from CM052027.1 coordinate 1,616,849, forward strand.
TGGTATAAAAAATATTCTCAAGTACTCAATTCTGTTCTCTGTAACATCATATAACACTATGTAACACTACAATTTACTCGCTTCGACACACGATTACATACTATAGAAATACTATGTACTTTGAAACACTACTGTGTAAAGTAAAAATGTACAATTGAAAGTTATGTACTCAATAGTGTTCTTTGTGACATCATTAAACACTACATAACACTACAATGTACTCGCTTTGATACACTATTACACACTACAGAAAAAATTTTGCACGATTCAGTAGTGTTGTGAAGTGTGGATTGTAACACTATAAAACATTTCGAAACACTTCTATGTATACTATGGATGTACTATTGAAAGTTAGTAAAACACTTAATAACACTGCAACAAAACTCTGTAGTGTTCAATAGTACTTTGCAGTGTTTTTTCGTTATTACAGAAACATGAAAAAATGCTTTAATAGTGCTGTGTGGTATAAGAAATATTCTGTAGAACTTAATAGTATTCTTTGAAACATCATGAAACACTATTACACTCTACAGAAACACTTTTGCACAATTTCATAGTGTTCTACAGTAAATCTTGTAACACTATAGAACAATTTTCAACACTACCGTGTAAAGTACAAATGCACTATTCAAAATTATGGAAACACTTCAAAACACTATAAGAATGCTCTGTAGATTTCTATAGTACTTTTTAGCATTCCTTCGTGTCAACGGAAACACGACTGCACGCTTGAACAGTATTGTGCAGTAAATAAATGTTCTGTTGTACTCAATGATGTTCTCTGTAACATCATCAAACACCATATAGAAGTAAAGTGTACTCGCTTTAAAACACTATTACAGACTACAGAAACACATTTGGACAATCAAGGAGTGATACGAAGTATTCCTTGTAACACTATAAAACTTTTTCAAACACTACTGTGTATACTATAGATGTACAATTAGAATTTATGGAAACACTTTAGAACACTGCGAAAAACTCTGTAGTGTTCTATAGTACTATAAAGTAATTTTTCATGATTACAGAACCATTAGTGAATGTTTCAATTATATTGAGTAGCATAAAAAATATTTTGTAGTATTCAATAGTGTTTTTGTAACATCATAAAACACTATATAACACTACAATTTTCTCACTTTGAAACAGGATTCGAACACTAGGAACACGTTCGCAAAAGAGAGTAGTGTTTCGAAGTGTTTCTTCTAACACTATGAAACACATCCAAACACTACTGTGTATACTATAGATGTACTATTCGAAGTTATTGAAGCACCTCAGAACACTACAAGAAAACACTGTCATGTTCCATAGTACTTAAAAGTGTTTTGTTTTGTGATTGCAGAAACAAGACTGAACGCTTAACAGTATTCTGCAGTATGAAAAATATTCAATAGGACTCGGTAGTGTTCTTTGTAATATTATGAAACACTATATAGCACTACAATGTACTCACTTTGACACACCATTACACACTACAGAAACACTTTTGCACAATTTGATAGTGTCCAACAGTACACCTTGAAACACTCTAAAACACTTTTTAACACTACGGTGTATACAATAGATGTACCATTGAAAATAAACTACATTTTAGAATACTACAAGAAAACTCCGTAGTGTTCTAAAGTACTTTAAATTTTTTTTCTGATTACAGAAACACGACTGAACGCTTTAACAGTGTTGTGTGGTATGAAAAATATTCTGGAGTACTCAACTCTGTTCTTTGTAACATCATATAACACTATGTAACACTACGATGTACTCGCTTCGACGCACGATTACATACTATAGTAACACTTTTGCAAGATAAAGTAATGTTTCAAAGTGTTTGTGGTGACACTACGAAACACATCTAAACACTCACTGTGTATACTATAGATGTACTATTCAAAGTTATTGAAACACTTCAGAACACTATAAGGAAACACTGTAATGTTCTATAGTACTTAAAAGTGTTTTTTTGTGATTACAGAAACAAGACTGAACGCTTCAATATTTGTGTGTGGATAAAAATATTCTGCAGTACTTGTACTGTTCTTTGTAACATCATGAAACACTATGTAACACTACAATATACACGCTTTGAAACACTTTTACGAACTACAAAAACACATTTGTGAAATAGAGTAGTGTTTTGAAATGTTTCTTGTAACATTATAAAAGACTTTTAAGAACTACTGCGTATACTATAGATGTACTATCGAAAGTTATTGAAACACTTCAGAACACTACAAATGAACTTTTTAGTGTTCTATAATACTTTAAATTTTTTTTTCGTGAGGCGTGGTCGTTATTGTTGTTGGTAACATTGAAATCGAAAAAATTTTCGCACTTCAGTAATTTATCTTCTAAACGAAAGAAAAATTTACTGAAATGTTGAAATTTGGAAATTTCACGAGCAGTCGAAGAAAAGTATAATCAAAACTGAAAAAATCTTTTGTATGAAAGATAGGGACGTTTCAATAGAAAATGATTTCATCGTGTCATTCTGAAGACAACCAAATTTATTTTCATAATATATTGTTTATTAGGAAAACTTACTGTCAAACCTACTTATTCAGAAATGCAACATACTTTTGACTCCTGTAACGCATCGAGTCTCATTCATACGAGAAATTCGCGATAGCATCGATGTTTAAAAGACCGGGCATGTATCAACAAGACTGTACATTGTCTCATGCAACGAATCCGGGCAGATCAGTCACTAAACAGCCCGATTAGCAGGTGCTATTATGTGCATATGCGTGTGTGATTGTTCCGCAGATACGTACGTTAATCACGGCCGGCCTGACAAGCTCCCACGTCGCCAAAGTGTAAACACAAAAGTGCGCGCTGCACGGTCACAAGAAGCCGTCCGTTGTAGTTACGTTTTAATCATACATTTTTCCACCCACACGCACATTTTCGTTTTTCCCCCGCCCAGAGTGCGGTGCTGTGTTTCGTCTTCATTTTCTGGTGTATCACGAATGATGGTCATTATCTGTTGTGGACATTGTGTTAACGAATTGAGGTTAGGTTTGCGTAAGGTGGATGATAATGAATTGAAAAAATGATAAAATATCTGGGCTGAGAAAATTTTTTCTATGAAGAAAACGATTTGGAGTCTGGCTAGAGCAACAAGAATCGATTGATGTTCAAAGAAATCGCTGCTCTAGATGCTAAATGTTGGGGTAAATGTCATCTATCCGTATTTGAAATGATATTTATGATTCTTTTGGAAAAGATAACAATACATTTTTAAAAATTAAACCTTGGAAAGAGTAGGCAAAAATCGTCGATGGTTGTATCCACTATAAATACATATATTGTGATATTCTCTACGGAATAAATACAATCAATGGAACTAAGCTGAGCTTATTGAACGCTAACGATCATAAGAAGATTCCGCCATAAAAGAATAAAAAAGTGCGTCATTGTAGTATACCTCGTTACATGACATTTTATACAGAAGAAAAACGCTTTCACGGATTACGAGGAGTCTTATCTGACATTTCTTTCAATTTTGATGGGCTTTAGATCATTGTACATCTCCTGGTAAACACATTGAGAAGCTTATTCCTATTCGATACATAATTATCCATCGTATCATGGGAAGCTTTTATCTACCCTTGGATTTTCAAGAGAGGTTCGAAGAATTATATTATTTCGAAACTTTTGTCGTTATGGTAAAATCTTATACGTACTGATGAATTGAGCGTCCGGATACCAGGATGTGTTCTACGCGCGGGACAGTTAGAGAATGAAGGAACGAGTGAACAAAAATTTCAATCCATTTTCAAAAACTAAACCTGCGAGATCTCCGGAACTATTCATCCAATTTGCGCCAAATTTCAAGCAGATTCATTGATTAGATCTTGAAAAATCATGTACAACGTTTCAAGAAACATAGTTTTGAGAAATATCCGTTTTAAGTTTAATACGAATTAAGCGTCCGGATTCCAGGATGTGTTCTACGCACGGGACAGTTAGAGAATGAAGGAATGAGTGAACGGACCCAGCGCGAGTGAACGAAAATTTCAATCTGTTTTCAAAAACTAAACTCGCGAGATCTCGAAAATATTTATCCGATTTACGCCGAATTTTGAGACGTGTCGTTCCTTACTTCAGCGCGATCCCCAAATACAAGAAAATTTTCACTTTTTTTTAACAATATATATTAACTGAACAACAATCTTTTTTTCGGCATATGATCGCAATTTTTGGAAGAATTCTAAATTTTAGATCGCGAGCCTTTTTCATTTCAAAGAAAAAAAGATTCTTTATCGAAAATTTGAAAATGTTGTTATTAATAGCAATAATTAGTTGAAGGAAAGATTCTTCGGAAGTTATTTGATATTTTCTATCAAAAATGAGAAGAGTTTTTGAAAACGGATAAAAATTTTCGTCTACTCCAGCTTGGTCCGTTCACTCATTCCTTCATTCTCTAACTGTCCCACGCGTAGAACACACTATGAAATCCGCACGCTCAATCAATAATGCACATTGAGAAAATTTTTGATATTGTAATGGATCTATGTATATATGTCTTGATGGTGGCTTTCCATGGAATTATGTACAGTCGATATAATAGGGAATTACGATATCGAGTAGAGAATGTTGGATCGATATGGGCCGGATCGATGAGTATCGATTCTTGTTCCTCTTCTTCTTCTTCTTCTTCTTCTTCTTCTTCTTCTTCTTCTTCATCTCCGAAAAATTAGGCGTCTCCGACCGCCATTACTGCATTTGATCACTTTGGCCTTATTGTATGTCACGGAAGTGTTACAATAGAAAGTCTTTATATTATCGATATTAAGTGCGGAAACCTTATTGAAAAAGGTGAGAATTCTATTATAATTCGTTTTTTGTCGCGAGTTAGTGAATTTTTTGGCAATAAATTGTATCGTTTCATCCAGAAAAGGATTTCTGCTATTTTGTGAGTGGTCGCCATTTCCATTTTCGATGCTGTTTTGGACCTGTTCCTGGGAGGACTTGAGTCTTTTCTTGGGTTGGTCGAGAGGAAGTCGTGCTTCTGGGCAAAGGACCCTCGTCATAAAACTTGATAAGATAAGGGTTTCATTTATTTTGAAATTATCGATGAAGGGAAGAAGAAATAATGTTCATGATTGCTCGACAATTTTTGTGATTGGTTGATAATTTTCAAGATTGGGTCGACAATGTTGACGATTGATTGATAGTATTCATGATTGGGTCGACGGTGTGTATGATTGGGTTGAAAATGTTTATTATTGGTTTATAATGTTTATGATTTATTTTTGTTCGTTAAAATTGGCTATGATAAAAAGTCAATCAACTAAAGGAGAATTCATTCAAATCGATAACTTCAGAAGTATGAAAAAAGGAGATAAAACGTGTAATTGTCATAATTCTGCGAGTCGTAACAAACGGACAAAATGGAAGTGAATAAAAATGTTACAATATTGGTAATGATGAAAAGATGTATTGTTTTATTTCATACTGCTCCAAACTCTGCATTATCTTCAATTCCAAATCCATCGATGGCCCTTGAAGTCATACATCAAATAAAAAAAGTGCCTCACGTTGTTATCAAAACGAATAACGATATCTGGTTCGTAAAGATTGGTATTGGGAGCGCTTATCATTACCCTGCACATTCATCCAGCGCGGAAAAAAGGAAAAAAGGTCGTTTTCATGCCCCTCTGATCTTGCAATATGGCGGAAGCGATTCACGAGGCATGTTTTCCGAATTGAATCGATCGTTTTTGTTTGCCAGCCAGCGGTCCCGTAACTGCTGGCGAGTGATGAGCAGATCGTGCTTTTTTCCATTCGACGGCAGGAATTTCGTTGAAAATGGGGAGCTGTGAAATTAATATCTGGAATATGTCGCTGCGACATGGAAAACTCGATGAATTCGTTCTTCATTACACGACGGTCGACTTCATTTTCGTCATCGTCAGACACCTGGAGCGGGTTCGAATTTTAAAATGTATGGGCTGAGGCGGCGACGCGTGGCGCGAAGAGTGAAATATGACTGGTGGTGGGCTGACCGAAAGAAGTGGGCTCTCTACCCCTGCGGAACAAGCGAGGGCTCGGTCGGGAAAAAAGCGAGAAAAAGTGGATGATTATTCCGGGCCGAGAGGCAGATGCGATTTGGAACGCAATTCATGATATCAGAGAGCAGGGATGGGAGAATGAAGTATATAATGGTGTTGAATTAGGGTGTTGATTGTTTGTCCCAGTGGGGTATTTTCTATAAAAGGGAGAGTTGAGGAGGCTGTGTACCTTGAGATAGAACACTTTGTATTCCAAAGGAAATCGAAGTTATATTACACTCAATAATTTAAAAAATTTTACACAAGGGGCGATATTAGTATGATTCAAGGGTAACCTACTATTTCTATTATCTTTTTTTTCGGAATTTTAGCTTGAAAGGTTAGAATTCATTACAAAATATGACAGTATTTTTTTCTTCGATTACCCGAGCGAGTCGGTAATCCCAACGGAATGTCCAAGGTTGTTATCAAATAATATTGAAACTATACGTGAAATGAGCAAGAGTATCAACGACATTGGAACCTCTATTTTGTTCTGTGTGAAGGAACTGTATTCTGATATACCCGAATATTATTGTGGAATTGTGAAATAAAACAGAAAAAGAGCAACTTGTTAGTCGTGAAATTGCTATTGCTGGAGCCGACATCGTTCATCCTGAAAAATTTTCAGCCAGAACACTAGTCATCTTAAAATCTCTTACACTAGAATTGCTTACAGTCTTTATAATTCTAAATTTGTCCGAATCATTCAATTTTTTTTCTTATTTCCGTATTTGAATTGAGATTTTAAGATCATCGAAGAACTCCATATGACGAAAAAATTTTTGCCGCTCCAAAATTTTGAGATTTTTATAGTGTTTGTAGCTTATCGTGATTTTCGAGAATTTTCAAAATCCACGAGCGTTATTAATATTTTCTTATAGCGATTAATTTATTAGATCTCTTCATTACTTTTTCTTATAATCCTCAACATTTTTCAAACCTGCTGATCATTCAAAATGATTAAAATAATAATACACTTATTGAAAACATCGAAATTCTCCACGTCTCATGTACTATTTAACCTTTATTTATTGTTCGAAAAATTAGAAAATATATGATTAGTGTCAGGAGTAAAAAGTAATATTGTGAAATTTCTCAAAATTTACGAAATATTGAAAATCGTTCAAATCGTACGAAAATTTTTATTCAATCGATTTCATGCATTTCATATTTCCAGCGTTTTTGTAATTTTGGAAATTTTCCACGATCTTTTTTCAAACATGTTGAAATTTCGAAAATTATGAGTGTCACTAAACTTCAAAACGATTTCTGACATTTTCAAAATTTTCAAAACTTAACACAGCAGCTACTATTTTATAGAATATTACACATGGTCATACGATCTAAAAAATATACTAACAATTTCTGAACCTCTGTATGTTTGTCAGATTGTTTGAAATTGTTGAAAATTACTTATATTCAAACGTCATTGGATTCTCGGTAATTTGAAAAATTTATGACTATATATTGAAATTTCGGAAAAAATTGCCGATTCTTGTACCAAAAAATATAGTTCCATTTTTAAACAATTTTTGAAATATCATACAGTTCCTATAGTTTTATAAAGTTTCGTCAATTGAAATTATTGTCCTCGTTCTCTAAAGTCTGCAAAATTCATCAACAATTCATAAAATCCTGCAAATTTTCGTCATTTGTCAGATTTATCGAACGTGTCGTATATACTGAATCTATTTAAGTTATATTTATCTTCAATTTGTTGATTATTATGGAAATTTTCACAATAATTAGAAGATTGCCACATGAATCATTATTAATTGATTGTATAATGTTCAGAATATTTAACAGTTTCTGTGTTTTTTCTGAGTTACCAAAATTTTTCAACATTTCAGTGATTAAAAAAACTTTGGACATGATTCATTCAGACATTTTTACTCTCTTTGCATTTTGAATAATGGCGAATATTTCCCTATCGTTATGATTTCCACATGGTTATGAAAATTTTCTTATTCTTAGTCATCTCAATACGACGAAATATTTATATTTCGTGTTGTATAAAAACGTTACCAGATGACTGTACTTTTTTTTAGAATTAAAGTAAAATTCAGAACAATCTTTTACGTTGATAATTATTTCTCGAAATTTTGATAATCTCATTATTATTTACAATTACTTATGATCTTGATAGTATATTATGCTTCCAACTGTTCATGATAATAAAAATTCAAAGACTCCTATCAAAGCATTCAAAATTATCGAATATCTGTGTAGAAGATGATTATTTTATTTTTTTTTCAATATTGTGATATTTTCAAATTTTTATTAATTTAAAAATATAACCTCTTCACCGCAATTTTCAAATTCAATCATTATACCCTGAGAAAAAATTTGCAGTTTTTTGATAACTATCGACGTTATAGAAATGCCCAGTTTTTTATTTTTTTTCACGATTTTCGAATATTTCAATATATATTTACATTAAACAAATAATCGATAATTTACGTACCATAAACATCATTGGACTTTTTATAAATATTTTATTCAACGTTATTGTACAGAATTTCTTTCTATGAACAAAATTTAACATAACTTTCTAAAATTTTAAATACTTTTTTTTGTACATTGAATCCCGGTCACCTTTTTGCCGTCAAAAATTTCCTAAAGTACTCTGCTTTATTGAATTTGAAATTTGAGTATATTTTCAAAGTGCTCAAACAAAAAGTACTTGAATTATACAACACCTTTGTTTTTATACAATAAAAATGAAGCTCTAGTAAGTCCTATAAATGCTTCAAATTTGTTGTTGTTGTTGTGAGTTAGAATGTACTTGTATTTCCTCAAGTGTAACAAAAAAAAACATCAAAAAAACAAAAGATGTTAAAATGGTGCCTTACATGTGATTTGAGGAAAATAAATGTATTCAATTTCCTTTATTTCTTAATTTACAAATAGATTTTAGAACGTGCATTATCGAATCTAAGTAAAATAGCGTTTTCATATATCTTGTACCAGATCCTACGATTCAATATCACAATATTCATATTGCTTCCCTCTCCTTTTTACATGTCTTACCATTATTTTTCTGCATACGGTTTCCACACTTTTCCTCAATCCCTCAATCCAAAGGACTATCTTGGTCATGGAAAGCACTTCGTTCAATTTGAAAGACGACGTTTATTTCCTTTCAAGAACTCGAATGGTCTCCTGTGTTTTCACTGCAAAAATTTTCTGAGAGTAAGTTCTTGAATATTGTACAAAAAAATTGGATGTACCGAAAAATGCACTCAAAGTTATTGAATGCTAGTTCTACGTGCACAGTGTATTTTTAATTTGTTTGATCGATAGTCCATGCTATTTTCACAAAAAGTTAAATCTACAGAATATTATTGACACTATTTGTTTTTTCTTTCTATTATTTATTATTATTGACGACATGATTCATTTTTTATTGACAGAATCTGATTCTACTTTTTGAAGTCAGGACAAAATTCTCAAACCCTCGACAAAATGAACTCTCTGTCAACCCCTTTGATGAAGAAAAATCTTTTGAAACTGCTTTCCACAAGTCCTCGGTTTTCCTTTATCGTGACAAATTTGAATATAATTTCCTTTTTTGTAACTCTTTTGCGACCGTGTTATAAGAGCGCAAAATTTTCCGACACTGCATTAATCAGGTCACTAGCTGCCAAAGTCTATAATTCAGCAAACTCACGTTGCCCCATGATTGATGCAATGTCGAGAAACTGAGTGAAACTTGGAAAAACTGTGGAAAGTTTTTTCCTGAGAAGACTTTCCTGCCAGACATGAAATTATTCATATTTGTCCAGGATTCGGGAAAAAATGTTATGCAAAATATGCAAATATTGATAAAAGGAATTGTTTTCGTTTCGATCACATCACTCTGACAAAAGCGTTGATGCTCCATCAAACTCGTTTTTCGAGACAACAAAAAAAACCTCGAGCCACTTCCTCCTCGCAATTTTCTTCTCCCCGATAAAATCGTCCGAGAATAACCTTTTAACGAGGCCGAGATTCGTGATAAGCGATCCACATCTTCTATCTCGTGGATTTCACGCAGTGATGAATTCGAGGTGGTACAGAAATATCGAAAACCATATTTCGCGCGGATTGAGCGATAAGATCCTGCCCCGCTCGTTTACTCAGATGAATTTTATGTGAAAGTGGAGCGTTATTTTTCACATTTGGCCGTGCTTTTTTCCGCAGTGCCTCCTGATATAATCGACTCAGACACCAGCACTGACATGGTAGTCCGAGAGCTCAGCAATGTCACCCTTCGTTGTGCCGCGAAAGGTTCGCCAACGCCAAGCATCATTTGGCGTAGGGAAGACGGTCAGGCAATTAGGATCGGCGATGACAATAGATGTGAGTATTTTACATATGTTGATGAACCTATTCAATTGAAACAATCTGAATGAGTTGAACTTATAATTTATGACAACCATTCAGGGCAACCAAAAATATTTACGAAAAAAAGGCAAATATTTATTTATTGTTGACGAAAAAAGGCGTGAATATTAATAAATAGTATTGAACATTTTTTTTTTTTTTTTACACTTTGATTTTTATATTGTTTCCAATTTATAGCGAAAAAGATTTTCGAGAATAAACGATAATTTGGTGATAATTGGGATTTTATTTTGTACAAATTTCTGTCTGAATTAAATTAAATATAATGAATTTCATTTCTATTTTTGACGCTTACGGCTAAAAAATTTATTGAACTATTGAAAAAAAAAAAAATTCGGTTACTCTGATTTATAAATGTCGATACGAAAATGCATTAATTTACAAATGGTCGTTTTAACGAATCATCAAAATTATTTCCAAATGAAAAAATTGATTTCCATTTACTGAGATTCTATTTTTTCATTTGAAATTTTGAATTCACGAAAGTATTGACCATTTTTGCACTATGACTCATTTTTGATTCTGAATATTTAAAAATATTCTACAATTTTCACATTGATACTAAAATTTTAGTAATTCACACAGAATACAAAATAATTCATCATTTAAAATGTTTGTCAGCCTATACAACTGGAACAATCTGAATGAGTTGAACTTATAATTTATGACAACCATTCAGGGCAACCAAAAATATTTACGAAAAAAAGGCAAATATTTATTTATTGTTGACGAAAAAAGGCGTGAATATTAATAAATAGTATTAAACATTTTTTTTTTTTTTTACACTTTGATTTTTATATTGTTTCCAATTTATAGCGAAAAAGATTTTCGAGAATAAACGATAATTTGGTGATAATTGGGATTTTACTTTGTACAAATTTCTGTCTGAATTAAATTAAATATAATGAATTTCATTTCTATTTTTGACGCTTACGGCTAAAAAATTTATTGAACTATTGAAAAAAAAAAAAATTCGGTTACTCTGATTTATAAATGTCGATACGAAAATGCATTAATTTACAAATGGTCGTTTTAACGAATCATCAAAATTATTTCCAAATGAAAAAATTGATTTCCATTTACTGAGATTCTATTTTTTCATTTGAAATTCTGAATTCACGAAAGTATTGACCATTTTTGCACTATGACTCATTTTTGATTCTGAATATTTAAAAATATTCTACAATTTTCACATTGATACTAAAATTTTAGTAATTCACACAGAATACAAAATAATTCATCATTTAAAATGTTTGTCAGCCTATACAACTGGAACAATCTGAATGAGTTGAACTTATAATTTATGACAACCATTCAGGGCAACCAAAAATATTTACGAAAAAAAGGCAAATATTTATTTATTGTTGACGAAAAAAGGCGTGAATATTAAAAACTTTACTAAACATTCTTTTTTCATGTCATACATAATTTAACTATTAGACTTTGTACACTTTGATTTTTATATTGTTTCCAATTTATAGCGAAAAAGATTTTCGAGAATAAACGATAATTTGGTGATAATTGGGATTTTATTTTGTACAAATTTCTGTCTGAATTAAATTAAATATAATGAATTTCATTTCTATTTTTGACGCTTACGGCTAAAAAATTTATTGAACTATTGAAAAAAAAAAAAATTCGGTTACTCTGATTTATAAATGTCGATACGAAAATGCATTAATTTACAAATGGTCGTTTTAACGAATCATCAAAATTATTTCCAAATGAAAAAATTGATTTCCATTTACTGAGATTCTATTTTTTCATTTGAAATTTTGAATTCACGAAAGTATTGACCATTTTTGCACTATGACTCATTTTTGATTCTGAATATTTAAAAATATTCTACAATTTTCACATTGATACTAAAATTTTAGTAATTCACACAGAATACAAAATAATTCATCATTTAAAATGTTTGTCAGCCTATACAACTGGAACAATCTGAATGAGTTGAACTTATAATTTATGACAACCATTCAGGGCAACCAAAAATATTTACGAAAAAAAGGCAAATACTTATTTAATGATGACGAAAAAAAGCGTATAAATTAATAAATATTATTAAACATTTTTTTTCATGTCATACATAATTTAACTATTAGACTTTGTACACTTTGATTTTTATATTGTTTCCAATTTATACTGAAAAAGATTTTCGAAAATGAATGATAATTGTGTGATAATCAGGATTTTATTTTGTAAAAATTTCTGTTAAAATTGAATTTAATAAAATGAATGATATTTGTATTTTTTGACGCTTACAGCTAAAAAATTTATTGAACTTGGAAAAAAAAAAAAAAAAAAAAAAATTTGGGTTACTCTGACTTATGCATATTGACGCGAAAATGCGTCAATTAACAAATGATCGTTTCAACAAATCATCAAAATTATTCACAATTTAAAAATTAATTTACATTTACTGAAATTCTATTTTTTCATTTGAACTTTTGAATTCCCGAAAGTATTGACCATTTTCGCACTATCACTTAATTTTGGATTTTGGATTATTAAAAGATATTCTACAGTATTTATATTTATACTAAAATTTTCTAAATTTATACAAAATATAAAATATTGTGTATTTCATTGATTTCTGCATATTCGTTGTATATCGGAAATTTTCTACCATTCTAAAGATATTTTTGTATTTTTTAGATCAAAATTTTTTTTCAAGTTTTAAACGTAATTTAAATAATTCAAATATATAATTATCATATTATTTATGAATAACGTTAATTATTATAAAATTGTTATATAGATTACATTTCAATAAATATCTTATTATTATTTTATCAATTATTTCTAACATTTTAAAAAATCTTCTGCCTCGCTCAGTCTTATTGTCATTTCTGAATTTTTTTGAAGTATTTCGGTTCTTTACTAGAAAAGACGTTATCATGCATAATTTAGAGAAATGTGATCGTGGGAACTATTCAGAAAATTTACAAAATACTTTGGAGCTCTTACGATTTTCTTCGAATTTCATGAAATTACTGAAAATGTTTCATATTTTGTAGGTTTGTCAATTATTTGGAGTATCTGGAATTATAAAAACATGAAATTTATGTATCGTAAAGTTCCAAATGTATCTGAAATTCGTAAAATTTATCAAAACTGTTAATAATTGTTTTTTATAATTCTGAAATTTTCCAAATTATGCATGTAAAAAAATAACTAATTATTGAATTAGTGTACAATACGACCTTTAAACATTGATGCCTATAATTGTCAATAAAACGATTGTTGTGATATTTTCATATTTTTATGTTTTTGAGAAAATCGTACCTGCAGATGTTGTGCGTATCTCGCAGATTTCTGGAATATTTGTTTTAACGTCAATTAGACAATTTTGTAATTCAGTTACTTTTGTAGTTTTTAGTAGTTGACTAGATCGCTTCAAAAATTTTTAGTATTTGCTGTTGTATGATTCTAGGTTCAAAAAATTTTGAGTATTATCGTTCATTATTTAAATTACAATAACTATCATGCGGTTTTTCGGTTCTTTTTTTTGTATTTTTCGAGTATAATATTTTCACTCTTCGAAGAATTTCCACCTATGTTTAGGGTTTTTCATATATATTTTTGAAATTATGTTGTAGGATTGGGAGTTTTACCAATTGTGAAAAAATTATGTAGAAAAAATGTTGAGTATTGAATAATTTTCAATACGTCTTGAATTTTTGTGTAATTATGAAACTCCAAACGATCTATTTTTGATAGATATTTGATATTTTCGTTTATTATAACACATAATTCTGCACCTCGAAGCTCTTAAATTTTTATTTACTAGAATTTTAATCGAAATTCAAATTTTCTAATTTTCATGAATTTTTTTAAATTATTTACTTCTATTTTTTAAATATTTAAAATTTTTTAATTTTGTATTATCAAATTCTTAATTCTCATTTCTAATTACAAGAAATCTAATTGAAATTAGAGAATTCTGATTGCTAAACTTTTCCAGGATATTTACGAATTTTAAGAAAATAAGCATCTACATCAATTTTTTATGTCTTTTTCTAGTATTTTCGTATTTGATTAGTTTTTCCAAAATTTTTTATCTTTTTTTTTTTTTTTTTGAAATTTTACCTGCATTTATAAATCGCTAATATACGTTTTTCAGAAATTGATGCTCTGGAATTAAAAGATTTACGCATTGGAAACATTTGTTAATGTTTTTCAGAATAAACAATCCGTTAATTAAATTTCATTTGTTTATATTTTTTTACAAAATTTGTATGGGGGGGATGATTTTATAGACAACTTGCACATAAAAATTTTCCCTCGCCTCAATTAGTTGAAAATGTTTTGTTTTTTTTTCATATTTCGAAAGAAGTAATGCTTCTGCAGCCTCAGATTAGGGACTGAAGTGACCTTTTTCAATCGTCGAATGGGTCCTTGGTTGGAATATACAAGAATAATTATTTGAATGTCCTAGGACTTTGAAGTGAACTTTACTGAATAGAAAAAACTTTCGCCGGAGGAAATAAATCCATTAGGACAAAGTTTGAATATAAACGTAATTCACGATGAAACTTTGAATAAATAAATGATTCAATGATTGAATAAAGAAATAAATTTTCTTTTTCATGAATGGAAATAAATTTTGTCTAAATTTAGGAAAGTCTTATCTTCTCAAGCTCAAAATTCTGGAACTAGCTAGAAAAAAGTGGCGTAGAATCAACTTAAAGATACATGAGGATGTATGCAAACTTCTTATACGAAGTGACCTGGAAACGCTGATTTGGCAAATCCTATATAACTGTTAGCTTGCGGCTTAAGCAAACGCTCTGACGAGAAAATGGGAGAGCCTCTGATTCTTGGGTTCAATCGCCCGGCCACGAGTAAATATTCCTGCGGATTTCATTGTGGTCAACGGTCGCGCGAAAGACGTTCTCAGGTTTCGGATGAATAAACCGAATTAACGGCCCACCATCAAAATCGTGTTACGTCTGTGCAAACTCGTTCCAACTTGATATTATTCGTGCTATGACAGATCGTTAACGTCGGGAAAATTTACTCGTGTGGAAGGAGCTTCAGCTTTTTCAACCCTCAAGGGACCTTCACCGAAGAAAAGAAAATTATGAGCGTGGGTTTCACACAAAAACGAATCAATAGATTAATGACAATTGAATTTGAATGTCAAAATGCAGAATTCAGGAAAGTAAGGTATTGGAAAAAATCTTTCGAATCAAAGAATTGAAGAAACTGTATGATCATCATTCCGATAACTTGATAGGGAAAATACGATCAAACTTGATACAGAAACTTGCTCATGAGAGGTGAGCCATATCTAATCGACATTATCTACTCCACATCTCTCGGCAGTAATTAACAGCCACTTCTGCTTGGTTTCAGTATCCAGCGTCAATGGCTCTCAGCTCAACATTACCAAAGTTGATCGATTGAATATGGGCTCTTATCTTTGCATCGCATCCAACGGCATCCCCCCGTCAATATCCAAGAGAGTCATGCTTGTGGTGCAATGTTCGTGAGATTTTCAATCTGTTTTTCCAATAAATTCTGATATTTGTTTCAGCAGTCTGTATTCACCGTCGGTTTCACGTTACAGTCCCACCAAACATTCTCATACCCAATCAATTGATCGGCGCCAAAGAGAACCATGAAGTGACCCTCGAGTGCCTTTCGGAAGCTTACCCGAAGAGCATAAACTATTGGACACGAGAAGATAATGAAATTATACCACAAGGTGGGTCATCGGAATGTATTATTGTTATAACGAATTTGGTTTATTAAAACTGAGTGAATTCTGTTTCTGGAATTTTAGGGACCAAAAACTTGCATGTATCGGAGAGAAGCAAAGGATTATGGTTCTCAAAAGTTCTATTCGGTTCCCAAATCCACTGATCGAACGTATTCATGGATTTTTTCGAACACAATCGAGGGGCCGGAAAGCATAATGACATGTGCGCGCGGGACAGTTAGAGAATGGAGGAATGAGTGAACAGGCCAAGCGCTGTCGAGCGCGATCGTGCGAAAATTTTAATCCGTTTTTGAAAACTATTCTCGCGATTGCTCCGAAACTAATCATCCGATTTTCGCCAATTTTTGAGAAATATACTCTACTTGCTTCAGTGACGCCTCCAGGTTGAAAAAAAAATTATTATTTATGATTAAAAAAACGTCATAACTCGAAAACAATCTTCTCTCTTGCATTTGACCGCTCATTTATGAAAAATTTGTGTAAAAGTTTTTTATCTCATGAAAAAAAGACGCTTGTTAAAAAATTCACAAATTTTTCATAAATAAGCGGTCGAATACAGAAAGGAAGATTGTTTTTGAGTTATGACGTTTTTTTATCGTAAATGATAATTTTTTTCATCCTGGAGGCGTCACTGAAGCTAGTAGAATATATTTTTAAAAATTTGGCGAAAATCGGATGATTAGTTTCGGAGCAATCGCGAGAATAGTTTTCAAAAACGAATTAAAATTTTCGTACGATCGCGCTCGACAGCGCTTGGCCTGTTCACTCATTCCTTCATTCTCTAACTGTCCCGCGTGCAGATGTCATTGTGCTTTCCGGCCCCTCGATCGGATCGTATGTTTCTCATATTTTTGGTTTTTTTTTCTCACTTACACATTGAAAAAACTGTTTTTGCAATTTCATTAATTTCTACATAAATATCTAGAATTTGATTCCATGAGAATAAAAATACTTGAATTTCAGACAATTTAAGAGATTTTTGAACAATTAAGTAAATGTTATCAGAGCATGAAAACATAAAAACAATATAACAAGAACTCAAACTTGGAAAGAAAGTCCGAGAAAAATAAAATTGCTCAAACAGACTTGCAGAAGAAAGATTTATTTTTGATCAAGAATCTTTTTTTCTATGAAATGAAAAAGGCTCTCGATCTAAAATTTTAAATTGTTCCATTAATAGCGATCATAGACCAATGAAAATATTGTTGTTTGGTTGTTATTTATTATAAATAAAAATTTTTTCGTATTTGGAGACGGCGCTGAAGCAAGGAGCGATACGTCTGAAAATTTGGCGTACATCGGGTAAATGGTTTCGGGGATATCGCGAGTTTAGTTTTTGAAAACAGATTGCAATTTTTGACAACTCGCGCTGAGTCCGATCACTCATTCCTTCATTCTCTAACTATCCTGAGCGTAGAACAGATAATGAAATCCGCACACTCGATTATGAGCACTGAATTTTTAACGGGTATTTCTCAAAACTATGTTTTTTGCAGGGTTTGGAGAGTTACTTGAAAAAATGTAACGCGTTACGTTACCGTTATTTGGAAAGAAATAGTAACTCGTTACCGTACCCACTCGAAAAAAATAAGGTTTCGTTACTTTCACGTTACTTTTTAGAAATGATTAAATGTAAATAACATTATTGGAAAAACTAAGGCTGAAAAAAAATCAACCTACACACGGTTTTAATCTATAGAAATTGTTTATTTCAGATGTTATGAAAATGTTAATCCGTTTTTTTTTTTTCATCCTGATAAAAAATCAATCAGCTTGTTCAAATTTTTATATTTTTTTCAAATTCACAGAATTTCTGAATATGACATTTGATTCAATGTTAGCCACAAGGTGACATTCGCAAATATAATAGATTTTTGAGAGAATCATGAAACCTACCCAGATTTTCAAAATTTTTGGATTTTTTGGTATTTTTCAGTATGTATAAAATGATGCAGGATTTTTTTTGTATTTTTATGAATTCGTACTATTTTTCTGTACGTTGATATATGGTTTTCATAAATTTCATGCTCTAGAATTCAAAGGTAATTGATATAATTTGTATTTGAGAGGATTTTTCATAAATAATGTCTATGGAGTTTTTCATTTCCTTGATTTTTTAAATACTTTTTTCAATTTTTCCACAATTTGAAGGATTGTTCGGTATTTTTGAAACTTTTCTTATGTTTCAGTATGATAAAATGTTGCAGAATTTCTCAGTATTTTGACAAAATTTTAGTATTTCTATAATATAAATCGTTATATATGTATACATTTCAAGAATTTCAAACTCTCGAATTTGAACGCAATAAAATATTACGTGTTTTACAGGATTTTCCAGAAAACAGTGTCTCGATAGATTTTTACTTATTATAGTATGAAATTTCCATATTTCTTGCGTTTTTCTATGATTTCAAGGATCGTTCATTATTTTTATACGTAGCTGTATAAATTTCTAGAATTCAAAAGATTTTCGATGTTTTATATATTTGCGCGTATTTTTCTGAACGTATTTTCTTTCTGCATTTCTAAGTATTCAAAGAATGTTGTGGAATTTTTTAATATTTTTAAAGCTATCTCTTGTATTTCCATAATGAGATAAAATTAGAGGTTCGAAATTTCTGAAGTATATTTCGATCAATTTTGCAGAAAACAGTTTCTTCATATATTTAGAGTGCCATCAATATTTTTTTTTATTTTTCACAGTTACACGATATAAAAATTTTCTTATCTCTTAATAGACTTCCATAAGTATAAATTTTTTAGAAATAAAAGCTCGAGAAATTGGAGTTTTTCGATTCCTGGAATTACATACATTTTTTAAAAATCTATTAATATAAAACCTATTAAAATCTAGTAGTTTTAGTATTTTTCGTATTTAAATTATTTATTTATTTTTTTTTTTTTTTTTTTGTATTTATATTACATAAAATTTTCTAGCAGGATCTCTAGATCTTACAGATTCTGCTATAAATTTTGAGATCGATAGATTTTAAGTATTTTGAAATATTTTTATGCGAATTTCTACAATCAACGCTTTGAATTATGAAAGTTTTTAATAAAAAATAAAACAGTCTATTCTTCGTCAATACTTTTACACAAATTACTAATAATCCATATTGTTTCATTAAAAGTTATTAATATGGAATTTTTTTATCAAAAAATAAGCAAGTTGAAAATTACTCAAATCACAACTTAGATTGCAAGTAACGCGTTACTTCCGAACCCTGGTTTTTTGAAACAGTTTATATGATTTTTCTCAAGATGTAATCAATGAATCTGCTTGAAATTAGGCACACATATTCTGAAGACAAGTGCTTATAGCGTGAATTAGGGGTTTTTTGAAATCTTATTTTGTTATGTTGTAATAAAAATAATGACATGAATATAATTTCATACGATTTAGAGGATTATCTGATATTTTTATGAATTTTTATATAAATTTCTAGAATGTCATGTTTTCTGACTCAAAATGCTATTGATTTGAAAATTTTCATATCCCTAGACTTGAAAAAAAAATTTTGATCAACTCCTAGAAGTTTCTTGGGAAATTCCAGTATTTTTAGCATTTTTCTGTTTTATTGCTTTTATTGAATTGGCGATAGATTTCCTAGAAGATTTAGAGGTTGTTTATATTTTTGTATATTTTTGTAGAGATGTTTGAAATTTAATGCCCAAGTAATCGATGTTACACATTTTTCCAGAATTTTCGTCTCTACATAGGCAACCATAAACATCGTTTTATATTTATTGATTTCTTTTTGTGTATTTATTGAATTTTTTAACATTCTCTAATAGGTTTCAAAAGTGTTAAGATCGTTACTCTATAATCTGAAGTTTTATAGATTTTTGGTAGATTTATAAATCGTTCATCTTACAATTATTGCACTGACTTCTAATAGGTCATACGAATTCCAGTATCTTTTTTTCATATTTTTGAAATGAAACCAATTTTATACATCCATAGTTACATGCATTGCATAAATTTTTACGAATATTGTTTTGAAAGAAGATCAACCTATTGAATATTCCTGCAGTTATATTTCAAAGACTGATATTTATAAAATTTTTCTCTGGTAGGTCATGTAACAATAATATCATGAAATTTAAACAATATTAAAATACAAAGTAGATTTGACGTTGAAAAATATTGTTGACCTGATTGATTTATGCTTAAGCTTAGTAAATAAATAAAAACAAATGTTGCAGTTTTGGTTTTTGTTTACACAAAACTCATTGCGATATCGTCAAAAATATCAATACAACTTTCTTAGGAAATCAATGAAAAAATTTCGATCAATCGTAACGCAATATAGATATTCAGATATACAGACGCGTAGTGTGATTTTCAAAGCGTGTTAAAGAAAAAAAGAAAAAAAAAAATGTTTGATTCCAATCCACCGCGAGCGACTCGGAACCAAAACGAGTCTTTTGAATCAGAACAGTGATAAACTCCTCGAACCCGCCCCGAGAGTGTATCGAGAAACTTCAACTTTCCCCCAAGGAGAAGAGTACACACACCGGTCGAAATTCACCCGAGAGCGCTTTGAGATCCGCGAGAAGAGGACCCTTCCCTTATTCCCTGTCGACCGCGCAAATTCTCTTACACCCATTACACGCGCCGATATCTGAGCGCTTCACTGAGGTGGCTTCTTTCAGTCGGTTTATTCTGTAGGAATTAGCTTTTGAATAATGCATAAGCGTGGCTGAAACATGCCAGTAAGACAGAGAGAAAGAGCGATTTCATCTGACATTTATGAGGAAGGGCGCTCGGGAAAAACGCGTCAAACAAGAGCTTTCGAGGAGTAGGGCTCCGGGGGGGAAAACACTGGAAATCTCAGCAAACAACTTAAGTTTAAGGTTGTTGTAGGATTAGTATGAACGAGGGGCAAGACTGGAGAAACAAGTGTTTTATTCCTGTTGACCTCTGCTGCGCAAGATTATTTATAAATCCGCCATTTCGATATTTTCGTGCATAAAAAATTTTTGTTGTGTTGATTGAACATGTGTTCAGATGTACGCAAAAGATTGTTCGATCGTCTTGTTGTTGTCATTATTAAAAAAAAATTGTAGCAAAAGGTCTTGGGGGGGCTCTCTTGAAAGTACTTGCTTTGCATAGAAATTTCTTCAACAATGTACTTGAGAAATATTGAAAAAAAAGGTTTTTCTTTTTTTTACTTAGAAAAAGTCACGTGAGCACTTCATAGCGTCATGTTGTCAACAGATTTAGGAATTACTTTTGTTAGCAACCATAGCCCTTAATTGCTTTTGATATGTACATATATCCGCACTGCGAAGAGTGATGGTTAATACGTTTCGTCGCTGTTCCGGTGTCACGTTCCATCACGTGGCGGATTTTGTTATCACATTAACCCCGATTACACCGCAGGGCTGACACGAAACCACCGCGAAAATGAGACGCGATCATTTTCGGCGCTTGGTTTCACTTAGGCTGACATGCTGTCGCGTACTCATTTTTTTTTAATGCATAGGACTTGTTGATGAAGAAAAAAATTTTTCATAATAGGGAATGTACCTTCTGCTACGAGATAAAAATTTGCTCGGAATTATTGATATTTTTTGCTTGAAACGTGAAAATGAGTCACATTTTCTTATTCTTGAAAATGCACGTTCTCGTTTGCTTATTTCTGAACTTTCGCAGTCGTTTGATTGATCTATTGTAAAGCCCGCGCCTGACAGACATTTTTGAAATCTAACGAATTTCCTTTGAAAGGAAAAACTTGGTATGCTGCTATGAACTCCTACGTTTCCTCAATGACAGTTCACTTGATTTTCTCTATTTCTGCCTGTCTCTGAAAAAATACCTTTGTGACTCCAAATTGCTCGTGCATAAAATGCGAAAAAAAGAATATCTAAAATATATCCTACAATCAAAGTATGATGATATTTTCTATTGATTGGCGTTCATGAAAAAAATATTTAAAATGTACAGTTTTTTTTAAAGATTCACGTCAATAGAAATTTCTTTATTTAGAGCAATCTGACGATTCGTTCATTTTTATTCAGTATGAACGACGTGGGCAACGTTCTCAAATATTTTATTTCAACATCATCTGAGCATGTACACCATATTGCATATTTTTCGAGCTTCCACGGTTTGCATATTCAAGTACACATTCAATATTCAAACCTAGAAAAAGGAGATAACGTCGATACGTCAATTTCAACGTCGTTTTGAAACTTCATACGTAAGGGATTCCATATGATGTGCTATTATAACACAATATCCTATTTTTCTTATTTGACCGACTGATTGTATTTTTGATGGTGTTTAACTCGTACGATGAAAATTTTGCATGAAAAAAAAGGAGTATAAAGAATTTCTGTAGTTTTCGAGAGGACTGGCTATAATTGAGGGGCCGGAAAGCATAGTGACTTCTGCGCGTGGGACAGTTAGAGAATGAAGGAATGAGTGAACGGACAAAGCGCTGCCGAGCGCGATTAGACGGCAATTTGATCCGTTTTCAAAAACTAAACTCGCAATATCTCCGTAACTAATCATCCGATTTGCGCCATATTTGAAGACGTATGACTCTTACTTAAGACCGCATCAAAGATAAAAAAAATTATCATTTACCATTAAAAATTAAAACTGAACATCGATCTTGACTTCTTCATATTATATATATTTATTTGAACATATACCAAAAATTTCTTATGAATAGTAGTCAGAATAAGAAAAAAAGATCATTGCTTGGTTATTGTTTTTTTTTTATAACAAATGATTTTTTTTCCATCTTGGAGGTGGCACTGAAGCAATTAGTCATACGCCTCGAAATTTAGCGCGAATCAGATAATTAAGTTCGGAGATATCGCGAATTTATTTTTCAAAACGGATTAAAATTTCCGTCTAATCGCGCTCGACAGCGCTTTATCCGTTCACTCATTACTTCATTTTCTAATTGTCCCACGCGCAGAAGTCACTATGCTTTCCGATACTTCAATTTTTAAGACAAATCTTAAAAAATGATGAAAAACGCAGCATTTTTTCATTCTTCCATTAAAAATTGAAACTAAAGCGAAAATTGTTCGACTTAAACAGAACTTCCAGTTGATCAATGATCACAGGAAGCTTCCTCCAAGGAAAAATGCCCAAGTCACAGCTGTTTAAACGAGCTCTGTCGCAAGTTCGCTAACCTTGTAAATGGATTAGGAAATCCGTGTCTTAGCGCACTCCCACGCGATATTCAAATACCGTTCTCGTTTCAGGTGGCAAGTACGAGCCAATCCTGCTGGAAAATTCTTACAAAGTTACCATGAAACTCGTGATACGCTCGGTCAGTGCCACGGACTACGGCACGTACAAATGTGTCTCCCGAAACTCCCTAGGCGACACCGACGGAACCATCAAACTTTACCGTAAGTTCGATTGCGGTTTCTCGCTTTTTTCAACTATTCGAGCCATAGGAAAAACTTTCTATTTCGGAAAACTCGGCTTTCCGCGAGTTTTTCTCCCGGGCTTGGCCGTGCATACGGGATCTCATTACTCGGCCATATCGAATCATCGAGCTCATGACGCTGAATATTAATAAAACGTCAAATCACCGCTCGATAACCGGATTGATTATGGAGAACGTGCTTAATTTATAACCCATGCTTCAGGTCAAAACGACATATGCAATCACATTCGACAGCTTGATTTGCTTTTGTTAGGAGATATTATTTGTGTGTCGTTTTTTCGTTTCTTTATTAATTTTTTTTCATTTTCGTTGATTTAGGGGTATCGGAAAACTCCCAATTTCGCGTCTCTGGAGGCAACAGTACAAAGTACAAAGGTAATTAATTTTTTATGAGTAGTACAATTAAGTATGGTGAATAGCTGCGGTGGTAAACTTCTGGGGTTGAGGACTGTGTTGACATGGAGTCAGATTTTTTTTTCCTCAGGTTAGGGTACAACCAACGGAGCAGTAGAAAGTATTTGAGCTTCGAATTAAGCTGAACTGGTCTGTTACTTAGGTGCTATTCTTCTGTCGTCATAATAGTCTGTGTTCTTTTGGCTAGTGTTCATCTACGATTTTGATATGAATTTGCTATTATTGTGTACTTCCGGTATACTCCAAAAAAAAGGTTGATTCCTTGTAGCACGAACACCATTATCTACAAAGCTCGTAATTGAAACAAAGCGAAATGTCTTCTAGTCGAAGCGGCCAAATCAATTCCCGTAACCAGTGAGAAACAGCAATCGCTATCGGAGCAGCATTGATTGAATTCCCAACCGCAAGAAATGCAAACGGAGAGAGAAGTTCGATAGCAGTGGTCCCCGACAACAACTGCGCTGTAATGTGAACGTGTTTATATCCAGAAACACATTGCCGTGCTCAGTGGCGTGACAAGTTGATGGTTGAAGAGCCGCGTGCAGAAGTGGCCTGTTTGCACGGTCTTTTGCATAAAGGTTCGGTTACGTGCGTACCTACACGTCGTCGGCTTTTGTACCTTGTCGAGCGAGCTCCTCCACTCTTCGATTTACGACGCCGTGTTACGACACGATTGATGGCTCGTTGATTAATTAGATCCCACATCTTTTTTCGCACTCACACGTGTTGTGTAAGGATGTATATCGGTGCTTTTGGAAGATTCGTCAACGAGTTTTCATTGATTCCATCGTTTAATCAGGTCACTGAGTGTAAAATATTTGTTTTTGATATAAATCTAGATTGTATGATTGATAGGAATCACATATGGAAAAAACAGGACACGCGAAGCCAGTGTCTTGGACACTGCTGCACGTTTTCCGGCTGACCTTTCACTTCGGACACTGGTAGGCATTGTCCAGACATTAGTAGGCATTGTCCAGACATTAGTAGGCATTGTCCAGACACTCGTAGGCATTATCCAAAAACTGCTGAGCGTTGTCCAGCCAAACATTCACTTCAGACACTGATAGGAATAGTCCAGACACTAGTCGGCATTGTCCAGACACTAGTGGGCATTGTCCAGACACTGGTAGACATTGTCCAAACACTGCTGAGCGTTGTCCAGCCGAACATTCACTTCAGACACGGTAGGCATTGTACAGACACTAGTAGGCATTGTCCAGACACTGGTAGTTATTGTCAAGACACTAGTAAGCATGGTTCAGACACTTGTAAACATTGTCCAGACACTAGTAGATACTGTCTGCCCAGCCACTAGTAGATACTGTCAAGACACTGGTAGGCATTGTCCAGCCACTAGTAGATACTGTCTGTCCAGCCACTAGTAGATACTGTCAAGACACTGGTAGGCATTGTCCAGCCACTAGTGGGCATAGTTCAGACACTGGTAGGCATAGTCCAGACACTGGTAGGCAATAGTCCAGACACTTGCAGACATTGTCAAGACACTGGTAGGCATTGTCCAAATACTGCTGTGTGTTGTCCAGCCGAGCATTCACTTCAGACACTGGTAAGCATTGTACAGACACTAGTAGGCATTGTCCAGACACTGGTAGATACTGTCAAGACACTGGTAAGCATGGTTCAGACACTTGTAGACATTGTCAAGACACTGATAGGCATTGTCCAGACACTGGTAGGCATTGTACATCCACTAGTTGGCATTGTCCAGACACTGTCAGGCATAGTTCAGACACTAGTAGGCATTGTCCAGCCACTAGTAGGCATTGTCCATACGCTTGTAGACATTGTCAAGACACTGATAGGCATTGTCCAGACACTGGTAGGCATTGTACAGCCACTAGTGGGCATTGTCCAGACACTGATAGACATTGTCCAGACACTGGTAGGCACTGTTCAGACACTGTTAGCCATTGTCCAGACACTGGCTACGCGTGTCCCGTTCTTTATGGGCAGTATACCTATTTTCCAACACTTCTGTCGAAAATTTTTTTTTCTGAAATGCAGGTGCTTTAGGCGACACGTCAGATTTAAGTCTGCACACTGATTGTTCATTTCGTTAGAATAAAAACACATGCCGAATAAATACGCTAAACCGGAAGGTGCAAAGCCTTTTTGTAGCCGAGGATCCAGCACCGCTCAGATTTGAAATTCCCCAACGGAAATAAACTTTACTTCTATATCATAAAAAGCCTGAAATAAAATGTGGGGAAAATTCTGAGAGTAGGTCGTAGTGGAGGTTGCATGGTGGGAAATAATGAAGTTGTAAAAGGGAACAGCGAACTCACTGAAGCGTTTTAACTTGGAAGGAGTTTGAATTAACCTTGCTCCGTGATTTCCTTTTTTTCTGGGTTTTTTACAGTAGTTAAAAAATATATTATGTGTTTTATACCTCCATACTCGTTTCGCTGGTTGGAGTAAAAACTTTCTTCGAGACATTTTTCGGTGAAGCAACATTCCCTGAAATGAACTTTAATAACAATTCGAAAACCAATCCGCCAAAACTCGCTGAAAAAGCTCGGGCGCTTTTTTCATGCGGATGAAAACAATGTGTACTCATTGTGGGCACGAGGTCGCGAAGTTAATTGAATTCTCGCCCGAAAAATCCCATCGGCGCGGCCGTTGGCAGTCAACGATGCTCGGAAAAATTATTCAATATCGTTTTTCGATCAATAAAAATTGACTGATAAATATGTTTCCTAGCATTCGAAAATATTGAGGAATTGCATCATAGATAACTCGTGATTCCTTCACATAAAAAAAACCAGTATCAAAGGCTGTACAATCAGCGAATGTAAATTGATTTCTGATAAGAAAAAACATTGACAAACATGAATACAAGTATCCATGATAAAACAACAAATAAGTCGCAAGTATTTTTGCAAATATTGAAAATTTTTGCTTATAATACTCATTCTGAACATGAGTCTTACAAAAGCCCCTCGCTAAAAAAAAGCAGCTCAAACAGCAAGTGACAAAAGCTACAATGGCTTGTGGGAATCTTTTTGTTTGCATCAAAAACACAAAAATGTTTTTCTTTTCCCTCGATTTATTCCCGACCCAAACTTCCTTGAAACAAGCACGCTCTTTGCATATCTCTTTAAGCCCCTTTTCTCTGTTTTCAGCGACATCACGGAATCTACTTTGTTCCGTCTCTTTGAGAATCGCTGGTCATTTTTTACGCGAGCTCACGGCTCTTTTGCAACGTTGCGAGACTTTCACACTTTGGTGTTTGAATTGTAGTTCTAGATTTTGGCTTGACATGACGCACTTTTTTCAGTACATTCGAAAACAGTGGTTAGAGTTGGAAAAAGAAGTAGGGATAAGATTTTTGTAACTAGATTTATTTGTTGGTTTCAGGAAAACAGAGGAAGAACTATGCAAATATCCTCGAGGGAAACCAGGATATGCTCAAAGACAGAGGTATTATTTGAAGAATGTTATCTATACCTATATATGTGTATATACATATATATATATATATATATATATATATATATATATATTTATTTATTTATTTATTTATTTATTTATATATATATATATACTAGGGGAGCTTCGCCCCCTGCGCACTACGCGCGCCAACCCCCATTAAGTTTTGGTTATAGTTCCTATTTTTAAACAATTTTTTTGGTAGATATTCGCAAGATTCAATGATCTATTTAAAAAATCATAAAATATCGACAAAAATTATTGATCACAAATAACATTGTCTATAAATCTCCTATGCAATTGAATCAAATCTGAACTCTCATTAACAGTTTTGTATATTTATTGACTTTGATTTCTATCCGATTTGAAATCGAAATTTCACAAATATCTATTTCGATAACAATCAATGACAGCGTCTTACAATATTGCATTTAGAATAATGTAAAAACAATACCCTTCCTAAATAAATAATTATTATTAATAGAAATAATGTTACTACTAGTATAATCAACGATTCATACTTATAGATTCCCAATTATGACTTTTTATTATGATTTTATTATATTATGAACAATAAATTGAAAAAAAACTGTATGTATACTATTTGAGGTTATCATTATTTTGTATCATAAAATTATTAAAAAAATTTTTATTCTACAAAAACTATCTTCTTTCAATCGCACAGCAGAAGAATGATTGGAAATGATAGATTTTACCTTTTCTTTCCTTTACTTTTCTTTTCGAATAAAATTTAGAAAGAGTAATACATAGCAATTCGTATTTTTTCATTTTATATGAATATTTGTTGCAGTTGGTTTAAAATTTCCTTTCAAACCACATTATGGATTTCAGTTTTTTCTTTTGAATCATTTTCTATACGTAATTTCTTAGGATTCCGACACCTTGAGAATGCCACATATAATTGAGCGTCAGAAAATGATTTTCTTCTAAGGTATATCCTTACTTCATAGAAACTTTGACCTTGAGATTTATTAATTGTAATTGCAAAAGCGAGAACGATAAGGAATTGTCTTCTGAAAAGTATAAATGGTAAATTATTATGTTCTCTTGTATCAAGTTTTATTCTAAGAATGAAATCCGTACAACTTTGATTTGTTCCAGTTATGATTTCAGCTTTGATATTAAATTCATGCAAATCCAAAAATTTTAATCTTGTTCCGTTCCACGGACCATTATCCAGATCGAATCGAAAAATTTCTTGAAGATTATAATCGATTATCTTCATCATCTTATCTGAACAATCTTCTCAAGATTATCTTTTCTGAACAATCTTATCTTGATTATCTTATCTAGAATATCTTATCTGAACAATCTTATCTTGATTTTATAATCTGAACCATCTAATGCCAATTTTCTTATTTGAACAATTTTATCTTGATTATCGTATCTGAAAAATTTCATCTCGATTATCTTACCCAAACAATCTTACCTCGATTATCTTATCTGAATAATCTTATCTCGATTATTTTATTTGAACAATCTTATCTCGATTATTTTATTTGAACTATCTTATGTAGATCATTTTATTTGAACGATCTTATCTCAATTATCCCATCTCGATTATTTCATTTTGATTATCCAATCTCGATTATCTTATCCTAATTATTCTATATCGATTATCTTATTTCGATTATCTTCTCTGAACAATCTTATCTTGATTATTTTATTGGAACATATTTGCCTTGATTATCTTATCAGATATCTTATCTTATATATTATATATTTTGTTATATTATGTTATGTTTTATATTATGTATTATATATATAAATATATATATATATTATATAATATCTTATTATCTTATCTTATCCAATATATATATGTGTGTGTGTGTGTGTGTGTGTGTGTATATATTAGTGTCACTAATGTTGGTGATGTCGGAATTTTCGCTATTTTAAGGCTTTGCATTAATAAAGATATGAGAGAGAATATTATTCGTAAAGTTTAAATTATTTCTGCCTCCAGTGTTAGAGACTCTGATCTTACGTATTATATTCTATTTAGACCTGAAACTTCGGAGACGCAAAGAGAACGACGACGAGGAAGATGAGGATTACGAGAACCAAGAGTCAAGCTCGACAAACTCGAGGAGTAGCTGGTGCTTAACCCTCGTCGCCCTGACGTTGACGCTTTGTCTTCATCATCATCCTCGGCCTCGGGCGCTTCACCCAGCATGAGGCGAGTGGTCGCTTCGCGATCGCGTCGTCATCGTCAAACCGCGCTAAGCGCATGTGATAAACTCCTCTTGTACTTGAAAATGAATAGGAAGTAAATTATTTGAACTTGGAGAAAGTGTGGAAACGTGACGAGATATTGGTGCTACGATTGCGGTCAGTGATCTGCGCCACGGACAATCTTTTCTACTATCGCGTCGAAAATCGCACGGTCTGGTGAAAATGATTCCGGCTACGAATCATGCCCGGACATGATTTCGCCGACTTGATTTCCTTTCGAGACTTCTGCCATCGAAATGTGTTCCGGAGAGGAAAATCAGGTCCAGATTCATCGAGGTTTTTCGTGGGTTTTTCGGCTGTTGTCGTGGGTTGGGATCTTTTGATAAAGGCGAATGGAAGAATGCACGGAAAGTTTAAGTACGATGTTTTTTTAAAATAAATAATTTTGATCAAAAGGTAATAATATCGTATAATGTAACATGCTTTTAGTTCCCTGAATATTTAATTTTCAAGTCATATCATTTTTAAGACTTAATGCCATTCAAGTAAAATAATTTACTTACAAGCTTTGGTGGCCAAACAGGCGAAAAGTTCCAAATTTCGTTGAAACATGCGTTGGTTAATTGAGGGGCCGGAAAGCATTGCAACCTCAGCGCGTAGGACAGTTAGAGAATGAAGGAGTGAGTGAACGGATGATGCGCTGTCAAGCGCGATTATACGGGGATTTCAATCCGTTTTAGAAAACTAAACTCGCAATATCTTTGAAACTTAAAATTTGATGAGGCATATGACTTATTGATCGAATGCAGTCTCCCAGATAAAAAAACATCATTATTTATCGGAAATAAATATAACCAAGCAGCAATCTTTTCTTCTCATTGCGACTGCTTTTTGTGAAAAATTTTTTATTTTTCGATCAAATGTCTTTCTTTCCATGAGATAAAGAAATTTTATTAATCATCTGTGATTAAAATGTACATTATTTATTACTGAAAATATGTATATAATTTAAAAAGGTCACATCGATGTTCAGTTTTGATTTTACGTCTCAAAATATGATGCAAATCGGATGATGCGTTTCGAAGACATTACAAGTTAAGTTTCCCAAAGCGGATTCAAATTTCCGTTTAATAACGCTAAACAGCGCTTTGTCCGTTCACTCATTCCTTCATTCCCTAACTGTCCCATGCACAGAGGTCGTTATGCTTTCTGGTTCCTCGATTCCAACCTCCCTCCCTTCCTGTTATCTCTCTATATTATTGAAAACTTGACACCCCCGCTGCGTGCGCCACCCCCACCACCGTTTCAGTCAACTCAAATGAACTCGACGCAACTCAAATGAACTCGAGTGAACTAAAAAAAAATGACCCTCCACTGTCCCCGCTGCCATGTCTGTCGATCCTACTCTCCTCCTTCCCCTCCCATCCCTCTCTCTCTCTCTCCCCTCCCCTACACCATCATTCCTCCTCCTATCCCTTCCCTCCTTCTCCTCCACTACTTCCCCCTCCTCTCCCTCCTACCCTTCACATCCATCTTCTTCCCTTTTCACTCCTTCTCCCATCCCCTTTTTTCTTCTGTCCTCCCCTTCCCCGAGCCTGCCACTTGCCATAGCAACCGTTGCTATTGCCGCCCCCGCCGTTTATAATGTTGCTCCCGCTGTTTATTTGAGTTCTACTCCCTCCCCTACTTTTCTATCTTCCTCCTTTCCTCTTCCCTTCTTTCTCTCTAACATCCTTCCCCTTCTCTCCCTTCCTATGCTTTCCCCTCCCCTCTAAGATCCATCCATTTTGTCATGGAAGCCGTTCCTCCGGCAAATGGCAGCCTCAGTGAAGGTGAGGGGAGAAGAAAAAGGGGGATGCGAGAAGTAGGGTGAAGGGAAAAAGATGAATGTGATGGGTAGGAGGGAGAGAGGAGGGGAGTAAGGGAGGGATGGGAGTGTGGATGAGGGGAGGGGAGTGAGGGGAAGGACACGCGGAGGGGGCAGGAGGGTAGGGGAAGTAGGGGTCATAGGGGAGGGTAATAAGTGTATAGGGTGTATAGGGTGGAGGGAAGGGAATGAGGGGAGGGGAATTATGGCACGGGAAGGAGGGGAGGAGGATCGACCGACAAGATTTGGCTAATACTTGCCAAAAATTCAGCCTATGTTATATCTTATAATTAATTAATATCTATTTATTATGCTCAAAAATAATCCATAAATGTTGTTACTCCATCAAAAAATTTTTTGTTGAATAAAAACAACCTAAGACTAATACTAGATGGGGGTTAATATAAATTTTCTTTTACTGAAAAAATCTTCTGTATTACGAAAAATAAAAATTCAAAGTCACAATATATTCATCTTTATTTTGTTCTCGACTTTTTATAATAAAGATATCAAGTTATTTCACTATGTTTCAACGTTTTAAATATTCATCCAAAATTCCAAAATTGCATATTACCATTCATAGCACATCAAAAAAAACAACAGATTCTATTAATGCCTGTCTCATAAAACCCTTGAACTACCTTGATCGATCTTTTAAAATCACAACGTCACGACCTGGCGAAAAAACCCACGATAAGTAGCGTTCTTTTCCGTCGTCGAATTTACATCCCCATGAAACATTCATTGATCGTTCCATGTACTTTTTCGAGCGACTAATTAATTCCCCGTTGTTCATTAATCGCCTGCAAAACATTCGATCACGGGATTCAAGATGCAATCAAGTTTTTTTTCTCCCCGACGATACGTTTACGGTAGTTGCATGAAGGTGGGGGGGGGGGGGGCGGTACGAGCAAGGGATTAGAAATGGGGACGATGAGAAACGAGTGGGACTGTAAGAAGGGGTGAAATTCACTGAAGGGTGAAAAATTTTCTTTTTTGTACTTTCAAGATACTCTGAAAAAAATTTAAAAGTGGGTATACTAAAACGTGGTTGAACAATATTCTTACGAAACTCAAAAGTCGTTTTGTGAAATGGAGTAAATTGTTTTTTGAGTGTATTTTGTACTCAATATTTTGGAAAAAATATAGGAAACAACTTTTGATGATATTTGTATTTGTTAACATCATTGAACATAAAAAATTGTAATAATATCATTTTAGCTACTTGAGCTTTTTCCAATACTCCTATAATTTTTCATTTTTTTCCTGTGATTTTTTTGTCATAACACCTAGCTCTTTTTGACTTTCGCCGCTTCATTCATTACATCGTCCACGCCAGCAGGAAAACGAATGAGCTGAGGAAAGGCTGGCCAATAAAGACCCTTATCGCGTGGCACGATGCGAGTGCAGTGATTAAAGCTGTTTAACGTCGAGCTAACAGCACGTATTTTTTCCTGCGAGATAGAGTGTGCAAATGTTTATTAATCCTTGGTTAAGTTGGTCTTTCGTCTACCTGATTTATTGGCTTTTGAAAGCTAGTTTAAGTGCACATCCCTGGTTGAGGATTACCGCAAGACGCTCATACCAGAGCTAAAGATATTTCATTTAGATTCATTTAAGTGGGCTTGAATTCAACTTGAGATTATGGGTCATTCAACTATGTTCCTGTAAAATATTATGAATATTAAGATCATTATAGTTTTTCATTGCGTGTTTTTTTGTTCACTGAAAAAGTATGGGTGGATAGTTATGGTAGCGGAATGAACTGAATTAAATCGGATTTGTTTGGATTTTATGCATATATTTATATTGAAGATCTAATTTTGAATTATTATTAGTTGAAAATTTTTATTTCATTCCAAATTTCAATTTGGAATACGAATTTTTTTTATTCACCATTACGTCAATATGAGAATCAATCGTTATGGACGTATAAATTCTTCCGAATTTAGTTCGGAACGTAAATTTCAAAATATTTTTTTAAAATTTTAAATTTACATTCGTTCCATGTTCCATTATTCCACTAAAAAAATTTTTTCAGGCCTCGTACACTTTTTTAAAAATCCTGTTGCCATAAAAATTACAACAAAGTGGCCCTAGTAGTATGATTTTACAATCAATAACAATGTTTGAAATTTTAAATATGTCTGACTTTTTGAATATTTTTCTAATAAATCAATTTTCATTCTTATTTTAAGATCATCAATAACCTTTATAGTAAAAAAATTTCTTGAATTTTCTTAGCTTCTCTAACTTTTTGGATTTGTTTAGATAATTATTTAAAATTTCTATAACATTGAATGTTTTTGAATGATTTGAATTGTAAAACATTTGTGTACTATATTCAAATTTTTAAAAATCTCCCCGGTTCCTGTACGACTTAAATTTTATCAAATTTTTTGAAAAATTAAATAATATTATCGTGTCTGTCATAACAAAACCATTTGAAATTTTGTAGAGTCAAAAAAATTCATAAAAAATTCTTGATATTCTACGAATTTTCCAAAATTGATAGTCATTGAATGCTTCAAGGATTTCAATGTTTTTCGAATTTCTAAAAATTTTCCGTGATTTTTCATACTTATGAAAATTCTCATAGTTATCGAACGTCACCGTATCATGATTATTTTTTTTAATTAAATTTGTCAATTTTCCGCGATAGGTGTAGTTCTATGAAAATTACAGATTTTCGTACAAGTGACGATGTATACTTTTTTTCAACAATTTTTGAACTTCTCGATGTATTTCAAATGGTTTGGAATTTTTGACAATTTTCAAAATTTTCACTGTCACCATAATTTTCAGAAGTTTTTAAAGTTCTACAATTTATAGAAATTCTATAAATAATCCATGATCTTTGTACTTAATCCATTTTTATTTTAGGAAAATTTCATGTATAACATTTTCTTTTTATAGGTTTACGTAAAATCCGGAATTTTTCAAAGTAATATTTCTATTCTCCAAATTTATGAATATTTCCTGAAATCTGTCAAAGTTTAAGAATTCGACAGAATTATTGAAGCTCACTCATAATTTCTCTGAATTTCCATCCTTTTAAATTACAAAATTTTTTAATTGTTATTCAAATTTTGACAATAATCAGCGACTGCAGTTTTACAGTTTTTGTCATTCTAGGGATGAATTATCAAAAATTTCCATAATCTAAAAAATTTTACGTATCTCGAAGGTCAACAAACTTTTTGAATGGTTAATTGTCAGACATATTTACTATCTTGAACAATTTGGATTTTTTTACTGTTTTAGAATGTTAACGATTCTCAGTATCGTGACAAAATTATATTAAGTATCTGTATATTTGAATGACAAAATATTATTCTATTCTGAAATTAAAAGATGTTCCTTCAATGTTTCTACTTTTATACAGAGTTCCAGAAATTATTCACAATATTAAAAGCCATTTTTTTTTTTTTTCAAAATTCTGTTCGTTCTTCGATTCATTACATTTATTCATATTTATATTTTTCCATCTTTTATGATATTCAAAATTTTTATATTTTCATTAATGGTTTTCAAATTATCGAACATTTTCGTTAGAAGATAGATTAATCGATTCCGTTATTATTCAGTTTTCTCAAATTTGAAATAGTATGACATTGTTTTTTTTTTAACAATTTTGAGAAATTTACATATTGTTTTGCAATCTTAAAACTTTGCCAACATTCCCTACAATTCTACAATTTTTTGTTGTATACATTTATAGATTTGAATATCAAAATGAAACAAATTACCCAAAAAAACAGAATTTTTCATAATTTTTGGCCTGAACATGAGGCAAACAAAGATGCGTACATTTTCAGTCTTTATTTTTATCTCAAACCATCTAGTCAACAAATCATATATTTATTTTCAAATCCCTTTGATACTCAAATCATCAAACGATTCTGGAAAAAAAAATCTTACTGTAGATACCGTAAGCGAAAATAAATGTATCATAACCAGCAATGATTGTGTAATAAAAAGCGACTGTACCTATGTAAAGAGTGTGCATGAAGAGCGAATGATTGACACTGCGTCGATGTTGAATAATTATATCGTGAGATATGAAATAAGAAATAATATACAAATAGAGCGCGATGTGTATAATGTATGATGTACATACAAATTATATTCTATATGCTAAACGGCTTCGAGGCATCAATTTTGTCGAATGCTAATGCTTCAAACAAGAAAAAAAAACGATTTGTATACTGATCGTTCCCATGCGAGTAATTGTAAAAAAGGTGGAAAATTAAACATTTTGGAAGTAATGGTTCTCGTAATGTGATTTTTGTTCGAATATGATATTTATTTCGGCAAAGAATTATTAACTTTTTTCAACACTTTGAAGTATTTTTATATGTTTTTTATTGTAATTATGTCAGTGGTATATTTTATTTACATACATTTTGAGTTGCAGTTTGGTACATGAAAGCGAGTATGTACATAGAAATTCGCATCGCAAGGTAATCACGTTGAGTTGAAAAACTTCAAAATTGGAAATACGGTAGTTTCATAGATGCAGCTTTTGTCATGAAAGTTATATAAATTCACTATACACTCGGAGAAATTTCCATTTTTGCATGAAACTGAATCAATTTCAGAGCAATATTTCCAAATGAAACGCTAACCCTTTCGTTTTCAAACGGTCGATGTTTAAAAGTAAAAAGACCATTTGATATCTTGTTGGCAAAAAATTTATAATAATCGAAATGTTTACTTGTAAGCTTCACTGCAATGTACTGTTTTAGTCAATCGAAATAGTAGTTTATAAGTTATAGACATTCAAAATTCAAGAAGCCTTCTAGACATAAACTTTACCTAATTGTTAGATTATACGTTAGATCTGACGTCAGATCAGACATTATATCTGACATAAGATCAGAAGTCAGATTTTTCGCTAATGTCTGATGTCAGATCTGACATCAGTCTTACGTCGGATCGTAATACAATAGAATTCATTTTCATTTGGAAAAAGTCCGTTTGCAAGCTTTTTTGAAAACTACTCCACTTTTCAGACTTTTACATCTATAACGCATAAACTACTATTTCGATCAAAAGAACAGCATATCGCTATACAGTATATTTTCTGATTGTTGAATATTTCAAGTTAATAATAGTAGTTTTTTCGAGTTCTCGACGAAAAATGTCCGCGACTTGAGCTTTTTCTTGAAGAAATACGTTCTTGATTTGAACATTTTTTATCGAAATTTAGAAAAAAAAATCTATTAGTCTTGATATTTATACAAAGAGTGTATTAAAACACCAAAATAAGTGTTAAAAAACACTTATTTTTATAAGTAGTCGAAATTATTATAAAATTTGTTAATAAGTGCAATCTTAAACGTTTTGGTAACATTTTTTGTTGCTAAAAAAGAAGAAAAGAATTTATACTTCTTCCAGAAGTATTCGAAATCTTTGCATGAAACAGGAAAACAATTTCAATATAATGCATTTTTGAACATATATGACTAAAATTTAATGGAAATTAAGTACACTTTTCCTAATGTACCTATTTTTAAAACTCAAATATACATAAAAAAATCGAACAAAGGTTTTTCGTTTTGTCACGTCTTACGAAAATCAGTTGAATCCCAAAAAAATCTGAGATTAATACAACAATAATTAAAAAGAAAATACATTATTTTTTGTGAGGTAAATTTTAATTCGAATTTAAGAAAATGATAATATAATAAGGTAATTGCGAAACAATCATCTCAATGTGTTATTTCGTATTTTAACTATGCAGGACACATTTTCTTAATTTTTAAAAGAAATAAAAATATGCTTTAGTGATTTTTGCACATTACATACGTTAAACAAGGATTTTCGTGACAGTTTAGTCTAATAAGGAAATTGTAATGTTTTCGAATTTTTGTGATCAAGAGATTTTCAATTTAGCCTGAATAGTTCAAACTTCAAATTAAACTTTTAACACTTAGTCAATGAATTGAAATTTGTGAAAACAATGCAGTGCTTGTATGATGATACAAAATAATTAGGAAAAGACGCTTCAATATCTGTATTTTTTTTTCTTTTAAAGCTACGAATGTTATAAAAATAACGTAATTTTAGAATAAAAGTGTGAACTTTGATTCAGATGTTGAATAGACCCTTGAGTAAAGAGCCAATTAGTAAAAGAGATATTTATATCAAAATTTCGACCTTTACTCAATTTTTTTATAAATACGTCTGTAGGCCCTGCTATTCAGTATTTTCATACTAAAAAGTTTTCATTTTCTGAACATGAATATTGTTAGACGTAAAACAGTTGAGTAATATTCGAAATTTATACATATAAATATATATTCAATCTAATTGTTATACAGGGTGTACCAAAATCCCCGTACCAAAAGAAAACCCAATATTCCTTTTTGAATTTTGAATCTAACAGTCCTTTATCACTTTTTACGAAACTCAAAATTGAAAAAGTTCTTTAAGTTTCAAATTTAAACAATAAATGGGTTCTCTCAACAAGTGGGCATAAAATTCACCGACCAAACTTTACCCACATTTTTTTCATATTTTTTCGAGTCGAAAAGTCCTTTGCCACTTTTGACAAAACTCAAAATCAAAAAAGATATTCTAGTTTGAAATCTAAGAAATTTGATTGGTTAAAACTTCTAACTCGTACATTTTTTTCAATTTTGAGTTTTGATAGAAGTGGCAAAGGACTTTTCGACTCTAAAAAATATGAAAAAAATTTGGGTAAAGTTTGGTTCATGGATTTTATCCCCACTTGTCGAGAGAGCGCATTTATTGTTTAAACTTTTGGATTGAATAACTTTTTCCATTTTGAGTTTTTTGAAAAGTGGTAAAGGACTTTTCGATACAACATTCAAAAAGGTATATTGGGTTTTCTTTTGGTACGGGGATTTTGGTACACCCTGTATAGATATAAATTCAATCTGTCTGTTATATATATAAATATTAATATATGTATAATCTAATTGTTATATTGATATAAATATATATAACTGATAGATAGAATATATATATATATATATATATAGCAGGTAGATTGAATCTATAGCTATATAACAATTAGATTGAATATATATATATATGTATATATATAAATCTTCTTTTGAGTTTCAATCCAAGTTTCCTTTTGAAAAGTTATATGTATCTCCTTAATTTTTTTCTCATGTAATAAAATTACAAGATACGGAAATAATAGTATATTACGTAACTAGGACTGAAATTTTATATTTACGTACGATATTTTATGTACTAAGGCTGGAAAACGAGTTTAGAGATTTTGAACTGGACGAGAAACGAGTTTTCTATGCCAGAGGTACATAAAATAGATTTTATCAAACTCTTCACATGAATAAAAATTTGTATTGGAGGTAATTGAGAAAAAAGTTTTCATACTTCGTTTTTGTTTACAGTTACTCAATTATTATATATTATTAAATGTATTTAACGAAAAATTCCTTACGATCATCTCATAACAGTAAAAACTGACATACTCGCATCAACTATTTACAACTTTAATCACTAATGTCAAAGTTGAAATCTGAAGACTAGAGTTCCTATCGCTAAATATTTACAAAAATCTCATACAGTCGCTCTATGTACACATCAAATCAAGCATTTACAATAGTAAAAATTTACAGACATTTCACGATCACTATTTACAATCATTTTTATCACACTTTCATTTTTTCAACATCAATTTCATCGTTGTATGTGGCAAGTTATAAATTCGTTATTTATATTTTATGTATAAACGTAACATGGCATATCACATTATTCGCGAAAATTCTCTAAATAAATGCATACGTGTGCTGGATATTCGCAAAAATTGATCAAAAATCTTTACCACAGTTTAGGGAATCTATGAGGATTGAATGGTTACAAAAAAATGTAACAACTCAGGTGAAAAAAATTGACGAGGAAAAAAAGATGGCGAGTGTTTGAGTACGTCGAACGTGCAGAGATATTGGGTTGCGATATTTGGAATGTGCCACTGTTAGAATCACCCCTTCCATCCGATGCAATGGAGTTAACACTTTGCAAGTTTCCTTGTGCTTTGTCGAAACTTCTGTCTTTGTTGTATATCCTGTCGTCACGTCTCTGGAGTTCTGCAAAAATTTGATTAATTAATCGATATTGCCTATTCACAATGTGACTAGAATAAATTTTAGGTTTATTATTTCGACGAAATCCATAAGGAAAGATAAATTACAACCTTCTAGGCACTTTTGTAAAAGGTTTTATTCTTATTAGTTCTAGCTGTCCAATCTATAAATTCATAATTTGTTTTTTATCTTAATGATTTCATATACATCGACAAATTTGCTAAAAAATCGACAGGATGGAATTTTGCATTTTGCGATCCTTTCTTTTTATTTTGTCATTTAAGGTTCTGCCTTTAGATAAATTGGCCTCAACTTTTCAGAGTTTACTTATCATTTTTCAGGGTTGACCTTCAATTTTGATAGTTGAGCCTTAAAGGTGAACCCTCAAACTTTAAGGCTCAACAACTCGCAACCAGGAGGGTTAACGTTCATCTTTCAGAGTTAACCCTTAAATTTGAGGTTCACTTCTTTAAATTTAGGGTAAACCCTCAACTACTAGGTTTGACTGACGAATATCAGGGTTAACCTTCAATTTTAAGATTTATGATTCAACTGGTTTCAAGGTTGACACTTGATTTCAGGGCTAACCCTCAATCAATTTCAATGTTAAACCGTATCATTGAAGACTAACCCTAAAATTTCAAGTTCCAGTCTTAACTTTCAATTTAATTCCTAACTTTCAGTCTTAAACTGATTTCGTTGAGAGTGAACCCTCAAATTTCAAGGTTAACCTCAATTCTTGAAGGTTGATTCTAAACATTTAGGAATAACCTTAAATTTTAAGAATAACCTTTAGCCTTGTATGTTAACTCACTACTGTAACAGTAAACCTTCAATTTCAGGATAAACAGGATAAACCGTTACCTATGATAGTTGACTTTCATCCCATTTCAGGATAATCCTTAGATTTCAGTGTTATATCTTAATCGATTTTAGGGTTAATCTCAACCTTGAAAGGTTAACTTGCATCTTTGAGAGTTAAGCATTAAATTTAAGGGCTTTGTCTCAACTTTTAGTCTTGGTCCTTAAAGTATTCTAGGGTTAACCCAAAACCTTGAAGGTCTTCTCTCAAATTTCAGGAATGACCCTTCGATTTGAGGGTCAACCTTCAATCGGTTT
Source organism: Platygaster robiniae (assembly GCA_028476575.1). Lineage (NCBI taxonomy): Eukaryota > Metazoa > Arthropoda > Insecta > Hymenoptera > Platygastridae > Platygaster > Platygaster robiniae. Next base: position 1,657,573 of record CM052027.1, read on the forward strand.
CGGGGATATCCTTCGATTTCAGGGTAACCCCTTAAACCATGAGAGTCAACCCTCAATCAATTTAAAGGTAACCCTCAGCTTTCAGGGTTTACCTATTCTTTTTCAGAGTTGACCTTCGATTGTGATAGTTGAGCCTTAGAGGTTGACCCTAAACCTTTAAGGCTCAAGAACTCACAACCTTGAGGGTTAACATTCATCTTTCAGAGTTAACCCTTAAATTTGAAGTTCACTTCTTAAAATTCAGTGTAAACCCTCTACTATTAGGTTTAACTGACAAATTTCAGGGTTGACCTTGAATTTTAAGATTTATGATTCAACTGGTTTCAGGGTGAACACTTAGTTTTCAGGGCTAACCCTCAATCGATTTCAAGGTCAAACCGTATCATTGAGGACGTATCCAATTTCAGGGTAATTCTTAGATTGCAGTGTTAAATCTTAATTGATTTTAGGGTTAATCTTAAAGTGCAAATGTAAACCTGCATCTTTGAGAGTTGAGCATTATATTTAAGGGCTGTGTCTCAACTTTTAGTCTTGGTCCTTAATGTATTCTAGGGTTAACCCAAAACCTTGAAAGTCTTTTCTCAAATTTCAGAACTAACCCTTCGATTTGAGGGTCAACCTTCAATTGGGTTCAGGGGTATCCTTTGATTTCAAGGTCAACCCTTCAACCATGAGATTCAACCTTTAACCGATTTTTAAGTAACCCTCAGCTTTCAGGGTTGAACTTCAACCAATTTCAGCAGCAACCCCCAACCTTGAAGGTATACCCTCATTTGTGAAAATGGAGCCTTAAAGTTCAGGGGAAGAACTTAACTTCGAGTGTCAATTCGTAACTTATTTTAAAGCTCACTCCCAACCTTGAGAGTTAACTCTCAAATTTTAAGGTAAACTCCTAACTTTGGAAGACAACTCCCAATTGATATACAACAAATTAAGCTGTACTGAATCAATGTTTAAAAAACTTTAAGATATATTTTTGCAATGTTTTAGTCTTGAAATACTTACAACGAGAAGCTAAATCAGCTAAGAACAAGTCTTGAATTGGAGGGTTGATCTTGACATTTATGATTATAAGCTTTCACTTTGAGAGTGACCCTGGAAGTTCAAGTCAAGGTTAAGGGTTGATCTTGAAAGTTAAGATTTAACCCTGGAATTTAAGAATATTCCTGATCGTTAAAGGTCAACCTTAACAATGAAGATTTAACCTCGAAAGTTTAGGGTTTACCCTGAAGTTGAGTGGTCCAAATAATTCTTATACTTAAGGGCACAAGTCGAAGGGTTAACACTGAGAGTTGAGAGTTATCCCCAAAATTTCAAGGTCAACCTTTAAAGTTCAAGGTCAACAATGAAAGTTTAAGGTAAACTCTGAAAGTTGAGGGTTATCCTCAAAAGTTCAAGGTTAGTCCTGAAAAATCAAGAATAACCCTGAAAGTTAAGAATCTTCTTGAATGTCAAAGGTCAACCTTGAAAGTTTAAATTCAACCTTGAAGATTGATAACCTTAAATATCAAGACCACTTGCCCTTAAGGTAAGTGGTCTAAATAACTCTGAAAGTCGATTATAGAAATCAAGGGTTAAACCAGAAGGTTAAGGGTTATCTTTGGAACTTCAGGGTTAACCTTAGAAGTTCAAGGTCATGCCTGGAAGTTAAAGAATAACCCTGAAGGTTAAGAGCTATCCTTAAGGTTCAAGGTGAACCCTCAAAGTTCAAGATTTACCTTGAAAATTTAGGGATATCGCTAAAGTTTAAGGTCAACCCTGAAAGTTGAGGTTTTTCTGAAGATTGACAGTTGACCTTAAGGTAGAGGGGTAACCCCAAAATAAAGTGATTCGAATAACCGTGAAAGTTAACATTATTCAGTAAAATTTCTGTAAAGATCAAGCATGATTTTGAAAAATAACATTTCATGCTCTAATGAACAACAAGTTAAAAGGCATTAAATTCGAAAAAAAGGTTCTAATGACCTTTACTACCTAAAAAATTGAACATTATTTGTTCATTCAGACAAATATGAAAACAAGTTGTTAATCCTCAAATAACTTGAAAACAAAAGTTAGCTTTAAAATAAACCTTCAAAAACAGCATCTATATGAAAATATTCAATGTTTTTTTTTTATTTTTTTATTTTTTTTTTTAACTGAGAATTTTATGCCACATAGCCCAAGAAAAGTTGAAAATAAGACTTTTAAATTGTACCAGAACCGCTTTTTGGAATAGCCTTCGAAGCTTTGGCGAGTTCGTTGAGGTGTGAATTTGGACTTGTTGTTGTTCTCGGTCGAGTTCTTTGTTTCTTTCCTACAAAAAAAAAAGAATCATGTGCATCAATTGCTCTGACTGTGGATACCTACATATTTTGAAGATTATATCATTGCCGCGTCCTGAAAATATTAATTTTTTTCATTCGATCTTTGAAGTTGAAAACAATTTTAAACAATAAAGTTAGAAGGAAATACTGACATAGGAAACACACTTATATTTAATCATTCTATTTTTAATTCTTAGCTAATGTTGTTTTGTATTGATTTGTAATACCTGCATTCATAAATTATAATTTCTTACATGAAATTATCATGATCAAAATATATTAAAACAGTTCTGTACAGAGTTGAAGCTTTTAAAGACTCATCGGATGAAGATTAAGTAAATTTTTTATAACAAATTTAAAAAGTATAATTATCTCTCTAGATTATAGAAAAACTTGACCCCCCGCTACCCCCGCCGCCGTATTATTCGATCCTCCTCCCCTCCTACCCTTCCCCCCATTCTCCTCCCCTTCTCTCTTTCCCCTACCCTCCCTCATTCTTTCGTCCCCTCCTATCCCTTCCCTCCTGCCCCTCCCCTCCCCCATCCTTCCTCCTCCTCTACTTTCCCCTTCTCTCCCTCCTCCCCTTCACATCCATTTTCTTCCCTCCACTCTCCTTCTCTCACCCCCCTTTTTCTTCTCCCCTCCCCTTCCCCGAGCTTGCGACTTGCCATAGCAACTGTTCCCCTTCTCTCCCCTCCTCTGCTTTCCCCTCCCATCTACGATTCATCCAGTTTGCCATGGAAACCGTTGCTATGGCAAGTGTCAGGCTCGGGGAAGGGGAGGGGAGAAGAAAAAGGTGAGTGGGAGAAGGAGAGTGGAGGAAAGAAGATGGATGTGAAGGGAAGGAGGGAGAGTAGGGGGAAGGATGGGGGAGGAATAGGAGGGAGGGGATTGAGGGTACTGAGAGGAATGAGGGAAGGGGTGGGAGGGCAATGAGGGGAGGGGGCGAGGGGAGGGGAAGGAGGGGAAGAGGATTGACTGACACGATTTGGCTAATACTTGCCAAAAATTAAGCCCATCTTATACTTTATAAGTAATTTATATTATTTTCATATACTCAGAAATAATCATTGATTGTTGTTACTTTATTTAAAAAATTTCTGTTGAATGAAAACCACCTCAAACTAATACTAAATAGGGGTTGGCGCGCGAAAATATATGAAAAATATTATAATTCATTTGTTATATAAATTTTTTGTTTTACAATGTATAAAACATTCGTTGGTAAAAAAAAATCTCATGATTTTCACAATAAAATATTATACATTGAAATCATATCCAGAATATCATACTTTTGCTATTCGCTAATTCTTTTTTTCGGTTTATTAAATAATTAATATTCATCAATTGTATTCTAGTGAGAGATAATTATTTTAAGCGCTGCTACGCATCAGAAGAAGCGTTTTTTTCTGAAAAATTTTTTTCCAATATCTTCGAACCCTTTAAATCTTACTTTTTGGCGATTGCGTCGCAGGAAACGTCGTCGTTTTTGCAGTAGTCGAAGTCGTCGCAGCTGCCGTCGTTGGCGCGGGAATCGCTGCAAGAACATTCAGATTAGCACAACCATTACGATATTTATCAACGTTTTTCCATCTGCTCCCTTTATCAAGAGAATTTACGGACCACATATTTTTGCGAGCATTAACACCCGAACAGATCATTGTTTCATACTCCAGAAAAACCTACGAACGACGAATCAATAGGTTTCGGAATCGAGTTCCTTACGATGCTACTTTCGCCTTTTTTGCAGGCCCGTATTTCGCAAGGGACGATTTATCTCGCAACAAAACGCGAACCTTAATCCCTCTTATCACAGGGAAACGTTAAATTTCACGTACGCTTTATTTTTAATGGTTAAAAAAAAGTTTTCTCTAGGGAGAAACTTTGCAAAGTTTCTATGGGATGAGCGGAATTTTTATCAAAGTTTTTCGTACACTTTTGTATTTTTTTTTTTTTAATGTTATAAGAAAAATAATTCAATGCATTATTACCTAAATTGGTTGTAATAGAATATTTTGATAGAAAATTGATTATTATATTAGCGATTATAATTTCTTCATTTTATGAGTATGATAATAATAAAACAAGGATTCATCGAATTATTTTTAAATTGATTGATAATATAAAAAACAATAGATCGGTTTTCATGATTTTTGTTAATTTTAATTTTTTTGAAAAAAAAAAAAATGAATTTTTTAACATAATTATACATGAAGTTTATAATGTGAGGTTTTTTAAAAATAATTTTTCATATTTATCAATAATATTATATCAATTTTTATTTTCCCAATTATACCATTATATTCAATAAATAAAATTCGATCAATATAGTTTTACCCTTTGAGAAATTTTACTTCGAAAAAAAAATAGCAACTTGACTGGAAAAATTGTAATTATGAAAAAATATATACATTTTTTTTCAAAAACCTTAAATTATAAACTTCATTAATAATTATATTTAGTATTTTGATAAAAAATTTTGCAGACATACTTACAGTATAATTTTATTGTTCCATCAGTACTTCCGAGAGAGTTTTTTGCGATACACCTGTAAAAATCATTGATTTAAGGATGCAATAATCGATTTATATAAAAAATTAAATTTCACGGTAGACACATAAATAAAAGTGCTTGTTTTACTATAAGATGAGGTTAAATTGTATTTCTTCCAAATTTGTCTATGGTGAAAAATCTTTACAAAGTTTGTGAAAATCAAATAATTTTCAACCAAGAACAACCATGTAAAACATTGTACGTTTTTCACCGAAAAAACAATATTTTCGAATATACTAAACAAATACAATAATGTATATCATACCTGTAATTTCCATAATCCGTGCGACCAACAGATAAAATCGTCAGCCTCATATGCATTTTGTACGAAGTGTCCAATAACACTGGCTCGTATTTTGAACCTGCGAACAAACGCATTCGCTGTGACTATCGGACCTATAGATAAACATCGAGTTCTATCTCCCAACCGGAAATATCGAAAACCGTTCGATTAAAAATAAGCTGGTTTCGCTTTTATCGTTTCTCTGTTAGGTACGAATTATGGAATTCTAAATTGAGCGAGCGATCAATGTAAAGAGAGATTTTAACTTTACGGATTAAAAAAGTATTTAGGGTTAAGACGGAAATTTCTTTTTTCGATGTAATAAAAAATATTTATTTTTTCCAGAGAGAGTTACATTTTTTTCTGATTAGTTTACTGATTCTAAAGGTTTTGCGATTACTCAAGTAAGTATCTAAATCTAAATACACGTAATTGATTTAAAAATTTTTTCATCAATTGAACGAAATAGTTACATTATTCTGTATTGTATTTTTTTTTTTTTTATTGTAATTTCATTGACACCAAAACAAAATAATGATATATCAAAGGTATATATATATATAAAACCCATTTGATCTTTATTATAAACAATGGCAGTAATAGATCCTGATTTCATTACATATTATTCATGAACATATTTTGTTTCATCTTTATTACAGTCTATCATTTGTTTGATAAACATATTTTTAAACTTTTTTGCTCGTTCTCTAACCCGAATAGATCGATTCTTTAGATGCAGATTCTTTAGGCATAAACTTCATAAATTCCTCACATTTTCCAGCAGTTTTCAGATACATCATTTTTAAAAGTAGATTATAAGTTCCCACATTTGCTTTCTCATGAAGTTACATGTTTGTTCACATTCATGAAAGGTGCATGAGATGACTACTTGATAATTTTGTCGATTCTCCGCTTTTTCCTAGAATATCTCTGAAGTTATTCATCGATTCTTGAGTCTCACTATGAATATAAGTATTCTTACTCTACATAAAAAAGCAGTAGGGTTTATCTGCTATTCTTTCGCATGAACCGAGTTTTACGGAAATTTGCAGAGACATTTTGAAATGACTCAGTTCATTTTTGAGTATTTGTACGGATAAAAGATATCAAAAGGATGGGGAAAGAATGATATTTATGCTTGCATTTCTCATTCCATTCAAATAAATAACTTTTTTATAATTATCGAGAAGTAACGACATAGAATGATTATAAATGTGCTGTGTTTTAATTTTTTTTCCTGTACTTTCCTACACAGGCTTAGAAAAATTCTTCTCAACTTTTCATGATAATTCGTTCATTTTTCAAAGTAAGCACACGATTTTATCGATTCATCAACTTTTAGTGTCAACCCTCATCAGATTTCATATTTATCTCTTAGCAATAGAGTTTAATTTTCAAATTTCAGTTTTAACCTTTAACTCTTATGGGTAACCCTCACTGATATGTGTGATAAACTGAATAGATGATAGGGGTGGTGGGGATGACCCGAATTGGAGCGCGCCATGACAGTGTACTTATGTCCACGCATGCGCACAAGACAGCAATTTAAGCGCACAAATTCAAATAGCTTCTACTGTATTTACATCAAAAAAGATATGATTATAATAATGTTTTGTTCATAACGCTAATATTTTGTAAACAAATGCTATAACTATCTTGAAGATTCTTATAAAAAACATTTTTTAAGAAGACAAGGTTACGCTTATATGTAAAAAATGATTAGGCGCGTCCAGTGTCGACGGAATTATTTATTAATTCGAATAAATTGATGAGTCATAATGAAAGCATCGCAACAAGTCATGATGCATTTATAATCATGCATAAGATCATTCATTCAAATTACAATATAATTTCACAATAATTAATCACATTTTATAAAAATAAATTTACAAAATAAATATCAAATGGATCAAGTTGATTTATTAGAAATACATAATATTAATTATAAAATAATTATGACACATTTAAAAATATTATAACATTAAAATTATGAAAATTATAAACATATGATAACATAATTTATGACGTACAATTATATATGCTGATAATATATTCATAGTTATACGATAATAATTTACTTTTTTTTTGTTTATATTGTACACATTTACTGTAATATGATAATATATAATATTTACTCCAAATTAGATAATAGATATACACTACATTTAATATTCTTAGTTTTATATGCTAAGGTCATTTTGTAACTAAGGCTAATAGAAATGTAGTAAATTATTATATACATGTAGACACAAATAGATTTATAGGTATGTCTTAATTTTTATATATGTATAAATATGCTTTAATTGTAAATGAAAATTACATAAACCTAGTAATTCCGGTTTTTATGAAATTTTTCTAAGCCCCCTTTTTATAAACTTTTTATAAAACCCCTCATAAAATATCAATATTTTTTTAAGTAACAACACTATTTTTATAGAGCGACTTTACAAAAGGAGCGATTTCAAATGAAGTTTGCATCAGTTTTCATAAAGTCACTTTACATTATCTTCATAAAATTAGTATTCTTAACAAAATAATAGTATAATCATGTCTTCTTCGTTGTAAACACAATATAAGCTATTTGAATTTGTGCGCTTAAATTGCTGTTTTGTACGCATGCGCGGACAAAAGCACACTGTCATGGCGCGCTTCAACCTGGGCCATCTCAGATTGCCTCCTTTCAATAGCGTCAGCTGTCCAGTGTATTATACATATCAATGGTAACCCTCAACTGGTTTTAGGGTTAACTCTCAGATTAAAATTTGACCTCCAAATTCCAAGGTTTGCACTGAACTTAAAGGGCTCACACTATGTCTAAGAAGTTCATTCTTAACTTTCAGGGTTAACCTTTAACCCTATGGAAAATCTTGTGATTCATGAATTACAGACTATTACAACCGGCAGGGTGGATTTCGATTGTACCAGCTGATCATCCAGATCATTTCATTTGAATAATTACCAAAATCACAGTGTAAGAGTTGAAGTTTTATATGGATCTTCCATAATTGTAATCACTGAAGTACATTTAATGAATTAGATGCCAGAAAAATATAAATTATATATTCCACGCCAAGAAATGATCAGGTTGATCAGCTGGTAGAATAGGGATCTACCCTGCCGGTTGTAATAGTTTTGTAATTCACGAATTACGGACTATTACAAGATTTCCCATAGGGAACCTTGATGGTTGACCTTTAACTGGTTTTATGGTCAACTCTCAGATTACAAATCAGACTTTCGAATTTCGGGGTTCGCACTGAACTTTAAGGGTTTACACCTAATGTTGAAAGTTTATTCTCAACTATCAGGGTGGACCCTCAGTTTTCAAAGTTATACCTCTACTTTAAGAGTTAACTCTTTATTTTCAGAGTTAACCTTATATAGCAGATTCCTTGACACTTTTACTCCAGGAAGTACGTATTTTGACGCAAGCATATGAAGACCGGGGAATTTGGCAATAGTACGATATAATATTTAGTAGTTATCATATATAGTAGTTGTCTGTAGTAGTTATTATATTTGATAGTTGCCTGTCAATGCCTGTAGTTACAAGCGTGCAAAAAAAGAGTGTGAAACTTCGCGGTGGGACGGATAGCACCTCAGGAAATTTTCTAGAGAGGGCGCTAGACGGGGACTAGAAGGGGCGTCACGTGATGGGAGGAGTACCCAGCTGAAAATAATCAAATGATCCGTCATTTATCCGGTCATTTGACTGATCATATGGATAAATGGGCATTGTAGTCAAATGACTAGACCAAATGGGTCGACAAATGGATTTCTAAATGATCGAACAAACGTCTGACCGAATGGAACAACCAAATAAAATGGACAAACGTTTTTTCATTTGAGAACGTTTTGAAAAATTTCAAAGTTTTTCAACAAAAAAAATTGCAAAAAGTCATTTGTCTAACTGATTGTCCATTTTATTTGGCTGTTCGATTTGGTCAGGCGTTTGGCCGATCATTTGGAAATCCATTTGTCGACCCATTTGGTCTAGTCATTTGGCCAGAATGCCCATTTATCCATATGATCAGTCTAATGACCGGATGAATGACGGATCATTTGATTATTTTCAGCTGGGTAGTGGGGGGTTCCGGAACCGGCCTCACTCATTTTCTCTCATGCTCCCTATAAATAGCCAAAGTGTTCTTTCTACCATCCTTAGAAGATTTGTTTATATTTAATATTAAAACATTTTTCAACCCTTCGAACTATATATTTTCGTTATCTTTCTCCGGAATATTAAACTCAGTTTATCTTATTATTGTGTCTTCTCTGCTTAATGCAAAACTATTTCTGGAAAACGGTACTTCCTATTTTAATTGCTGTCTTCTCCAGAAGGCCCTGTCAAATCAGGCCGCCGACGTTGAAATTTCGAATGAATTTTTGAATTTTGAATGAATGCTTGAAATTTTAAAGACCCCACGATCGGAAAGTCGCCTATTATCTTTGCCCCGAGAAATGCGAGAAGATGCATCGCTGGATTCGTCGAGAGGAAAGCGTTTCCGTTTCGTCGCGAAACACAGGAAAGCATAGCGTCGTGAATCAGTGTTCGAAAAATGAAATGGAACGGGTGGAATAAAATTCCCGATAGCATCTGTTCCGGGTACGAGTGACGGGTGTAGGGTGCGTTGCACATCTTGCGCTTCGCCGACCAGAAAAACTGGCATTAGGGTCTTTCGCGTGGATAGGCATTCACTTTTACAATCGAGCATTTCCCTCGATATTTCCCTGCACACAACGACACTGTGCCGAATCCCAGATAAAAATATGCGTACATATTCTCGAGATTCCAGTAGATGCGATACATTTTTTTTACTCAACAGAAATCTGTGTCAAGCATCAAAAAGTTTGAAAAAAACAAATCAAATGTCACTGTACAACGAATTTGAAGTTTTTGAAAATAACACGTACAAAAGTAGCCAATAATGGAGACTTAAGATCTGTTGAATAGAACTACTTGAGGCTTTCGCGAATTCAGCTAATTACCCTCTCAGATCAAATTAGTCAAATTTTTTATTATTTGAAATAGTAACACGTGTTGTTACTAACAAAATTATCATTTTCGTAGATTCGACTATGTAATTAGTAAAAATTTGACATCGAAATAGTTAAATTTTTCACTAATTCGAAATAGTCGCGCATTTTTACTATTTTATAGTCACGCTATTTTAATATTTTCTTGGCCAAAATTTTTTTACTAATCTAATAGTCGTCTCTGACTATTTGATGACTTTATATTTCGGCACTGTTCGATCGTGTTCGATCGGCACTGTTCGGCACATAACTTTATACACTCTAAGTGACTCTGTGGGTAAACTGCATTTAGCGGAGATATGCATCATTGTTTATTATCCGCGTAGAAAAAGATAAATTGGTGTTAATTTTCATAAGTGAAGATAATAACTCGCAGGTAAAAAGAAGATAAATGTGGCATTTCATATTGATGAAATTGTTTTGTTCAAGGTGATCGTCAACATAAATTGTCACAGACTATGAATATTTTTGTTGATCGATGATCGACTATCGATTGATATCCTTTATCAGCAATATATACGAAATCCAAAAAATTGAACATTTGAATTAAATAATCCGGAGAAATTCTCAGTATTGCTGATTTTGGACTTTGAAATATTGTTTGTATTTGATATTTTGATAGTTTTACAATTTGAGGTTACAGAACATGTTGAAATACAATGAAACTTTTTTTTATTATCATGAATGCTAAATAATCAATGTATTTATTAATTACTATTTTTAATTTTTTTCATGTAACAAATTTTGTCAGGCAGATATTAACTCGAGAAAAAAAGAAATCCTCGCAATTTTTTTCGGATTAGCCAGAAAATTTGTCTATCAGACCTATTTGTCAAAAATCACAACAAAAAATGTATGTTGCGCATGTTTGAAAAAATTTTTGTACCGCATTGGAATAAGATTCAATAATATTAGTAATTGGTTTATAGTAATCAGTTATGACTTCGATTTTGAATTTGATTAAAAGATTAATTTGATAAATAAATGAAAATAAACAAATTAGCTATATTTATCACATTTTAGTTCTACATACGAGTACATACCAAATGAATTAATTTGTTTCCGAATCGTGACTCATATTTGTTTCAAATGTCGCGTGACCTTTCCCATTTTCATCCAGACATTAATGTCTCATATTTTTTATTATATACTAAAAAATAAATCGTTTGGAGAAAGATAATAATTTTACAAAAATACTGTTAAAAGGGATTTTTCAATGAGATTTATTTGAATTCACTAAATTGAATTTAAATAAGATTCATTTAAATCTATGATATAAAATATAATTAAATTCATTTGAATTTATTAAATTCAATTTCAATTTTAATTTATCCAATTTAATTTAAAAAAAATTCATTGAATGAAATTAAAATAAAATTCATTTATATTTATTCAATTCAATTGAGAAAATTTATTTTAATTTATTAAATTTCATTTAAATAAATTCATTTAAATATATTAAATTGAATTGAAATAAGATTCGTTTGAATTTCTTACATAAGATTAAAATGAAATTCATTCTAATTTATCAAAGTGAATTTAAATAATATTAATTTATATTTATTAAATTCAATTTGAATAAAATGCATTACAATTTAATAAATTGAATCGAAATAAAATTCAATAAATTTTTCATATTGAATGAAAATAAAATTTATTCAAATTTATTAAATTCAATTTAAATGAAATTCATTTAAATATATCAAATTCAATTTAAATAAAATTCATTTGATTTTTTATATTTAATTTCGATAAATTTCATTCAAATTTATTTCATTGAATCAAAAAAAATCATTTTAATTTTTATTGCTATTTAAATAAAATTCATTTATTATAAATTATCATTGATAATTCCTAAAAATATTTATTTTACTGTTTACTTCGTAAATATTGAAGTTTTATGAAGCTTCTTTATTAAGTGATTGATAATATCCTTTCTATTTATTTTGTTTATTACTTAAGTTTTGAAAAACCATCCAAAGATCCAAAACCTCAAAGCGATAAAAAAACTACTATATTCAGTTAACTGGTGAGCTGAGTCATAATTTTTAATCAAAAAATGGTGTTTTATTACACATGTTTCTGAACAGGTTACACAATTTTTGTCATGGACACGGATTCGTGGATGGACAGTGACGGACTTCGTGCAACAGAACTAACTAATTTTCTCAAAAAGGACAAGTCAATTAATCTCAACGAGGTGGCAGCAGCAACAATAAATAATTGATTAATATTACTTTTATCACTTACTTGTGGGATAGAATAGACACGGCTTGTACAAATCGAAAAAAAAAATTTTAATAAAAGATTGCAAATTTAGGATTTAGGATGTAAGTATAATAATTAGACTTTGAAGTTATAAACTTGATATGTACTCCGTTTTGAAAAAATGAAATACACAAAAAAATTTGTTGATAATCGATTTGCTTAAAACCCATCTGAATCCGATCATTAATTTGATAGTCATTTTTAAACATTAGAATAGTCATACAATGACAAAACCATTGGTAAAAATTGACTACTGGATTAGTAATTTTTTTCTCTCACACGTACAACATTTACTAGAAAATAAGTTATATTTGACAAATGATTCAGGTGAAAAACTACTAATTGATTTGTCATTTCCTACTATTTCAAATAGGGAGCTGGTTTCACTATTTGAATTAGTAATTTTTAACTATTTCTTAGTAAACGGATTCCTACTAATTCAAATAGTAAAAAATTACTATAAAATAGTTAAATTGGACTAACTAGATCTGAGAGAGTACGTTTATTTATTTTCGATTTTATGACAGCTGCCACGATTCCATATCGGCAAGCAATATTCGAAAACGAAAATATATGTAATCATAGGTAAGGATTTTATAATCAAGCAAAAAATAATAAAAAAATTTTTATGAACGAATTTGAATGCCAATTGTTATTTATTTTTCGAAACATTAAGTCTTCATTGTCCACGCATCAAGGAGGATAATGAAGAGTCTCGTTCGAGCGAGAGAAATCTGTCACGATCAAAATGCTATACAATGACCGTTTTTGATGCAGGGACAATGAAGACTGCTTTTCTCCAAAATGATACTATTGCTTTGAGAAACATATCAAAACAGAAATGAGAAATACAAAAAGTAAACAGTAAGGAACAATTATATGAATCTTGTTAATTTTCGAAGTGTTCACGAAAATCCAGGTTATCATTGTACACATTTTTGCGCTTCCTAACGAATCATCGCTGTTCGTTTAACCCAACGTTTGTGTAGTATAAGGTTGTTTTGTTCGAGGCAACTGCGTCGCAAATAACTTCATTGTTCTTCAGGGAAGAAAAACGGGAAAACTCGAGACTGTCGCAGTTGGAAGTCCTGCTTTGAATGAAAAGTCTGTGAACAATGGTGACGGGGAAATATTAAAATCAAGGTGACCTTAAACCTGCTCGAGCGTGAATCGGTGTCAAAAAGGGACTAGTAAATTGTCGAGAACGCGCTGGATTGATGGCGAGTCGCGCTATCAATGGGAGCGCATATTGTAGTTGGAGGGCTGCTTATCGAGGAAACTGAAACTCGATTGATCGGCTTCTTTCACAAAAACAACGGTTTTTGATTGCCAATTCCTCTGTTTGCATTCGAAAGAAATATTCGTTTCATGAAAGGTTTTCAAAGCGTGAAGAAGGTTTTATTTGGACTTTTTTTATCGTCCGACTATTGGTGATCGAAGCCCTTTTTTCCACATAGGATTCCGTCGAAATGGGTACTTCTGATGACAAAACAGCAGATGGAATGAAATAACGTAAGATATCAAATTTCTATATTTACTTTTTAAAGTGATTTACTGTCGTTTCTTGGATTTTTTAGCATTTTACAGTGTGATCGTCGAACAAAGCATTCATATTTCCACGTATTTTTCGTGCTTCCAGCTTCAGCCTTGAAGGAAATATCGTACGTTATCCCAAGACCGAATATCTGCAAAAGTTTGTTTGGAAGTGAGAAGAACTATCCCAGCCAAACCCGCGATATCCCTGTGAAAAGAACCACTCCTTACTCGGGCCCTTCATAAATCGCATTATCGCGGCCGAGTCGGCGTAATTTCTCGGCCTCCTTTGAAGGTGCCTCCCCAAAAGGGAATTTATGTCTCCCGATGGACCGTGTCGAGAATACTGCGAATAAGTGCGAAAGCGGAATAATAGAATTTTTCGACACTTGCTCCAGGGAGTTGAAGCGTGAAAATCGGAGCAGTCACTATAGCGTAACATGGTTAAACTTTTTTATCCGTTTCCCAAACTCGCTAAGCCCTTTTGCGGTCCAACTCTATAAACGCATCCGGCCCTCGCAAAAAAGTTTATACGCCGGAAAATGGGTTCATCGTCTTTGCTATCAATCAACGAGTTGTTCAATGTGTATTTTGTCGTAAAAAATATTTCCTCTTTTAGCATAATCAAAAAAGCAGCTGGGAATACTTTAAGTGCAATTTTAAACATTCGCAAAACTTATTTCACTCAAAATTATATTTAGGTATGTCGATACAATATCGCGAGCATTCATTCATTCGAGGGGCCGGAAAGCATAACGACCTCTGCGAGTGGGACAGTTAGAGAATGAAGGAATGAGTGAACGGATGAAGCGCTGCCGAGCGCAATTACGTGGAAATTTTGATCCGTTTCAAAAAACTAAACTCGCAATATCTTCGAAACTAATCTTCCGGTTTGCGCTAAATTTTGAGGCGTATGACCAATTGCTTCAGTGCTGCCTAAAAGATAATATTTTGATAATGAATGATAATTTTTGTTATCTTGGAGGTGGTATTGAAGTAAGAAATCATCCATCTCAAAGCTTGAAGCAAATCAGATGATGAGTTTCGGAAATATCACGAGTTCAGTTTTTGAAAACGGATTAAAATTTCCGTCTAATCACTCTCGACAGCGCTTTGTCCGTTCACTCATTCCTTCATTCTCTAACTGTCCCACGCCCAGAGCTCGTTATGCTTTCCAGCCCCTCATTTATTGTAACATGCTTTCCAACGACATTTTTTTCCTTTGACGATGCAAACATTTACGTGGTTTCAAATCTCTTTTCTTCATAAAATCAACAAGAAGGTCAACCGCGATCATTTGTACGAGACGCCACGTAATCTTGAATTCGTAATACCATTTTACCGAGCAAACGGAAGTTCTTGCGCAAAGTCCTTTGGAGCGCTGACAGCATTTCGATAACGCCATTATCGCGCGCGCCGAACGAAAGTCAAGCATCCTTTGATTCGAGTTAAGTCCTGCCCCCAAAGAACCTTACCCGGATCCCGAATCTAATAACCCGCTCTGAGGAAAGCCCTCAGATCAGGGACGAAAAGAAACGGAATTCGCCGCGCTCTTTTGTTCAGTGTATGTTTTCAAGAGTGAATTAATGAGCAATTGAAGGGAATCACATTGCCTGAGAGTAAGCCCTTCAAGTGCACAAGGTCTAGATGGTTTCCAATTATGTAACAGGCGGTGTAATTGTCGAGTTATGAAGCTCTTGAAGATTTTGTTACGATTCGAGTGCACAAGTCGTGTTTTATAATATATATGACTCTCTGTGTTATAAAAAAAACTTTACCCCCCCCCCCCCCGCTGTCACAGATTCAGTGAGGTGCCCCTCTTAATCAAAAGCGGATAATCAAGATAAGATAATCAAGATAAGATTGCTCGGATAAGATCATCAAGATAAGACAATCAAGATAAGATAATCGAGATAAGATTTCTCAGATAAGATTGTTCAAATAATATTGTTCACATAAGATTGTTCAGCTAAGATAACCAAGATAAGATTAATCAGATAGGATAACTGAGATAAGATTGTTCAGATAAGATAATCAATGGAGGATTGTTCATATAAGATCATCAAGATAAGATTGTTTAGATATGATAATCGAGATATGATTGTTCAGATAAAATAATCGAGATGATTGATTACAATCTTTAAGAAATTTATCGATTCGATCGAGATAATGATCTGTGCAACGGAACAAAATTAAAAATTTTGAATTTGCATAAATTAAATATCAAAGCTCAAATCATAACTGGAAAAAATCGATGTTGTAGGGTTTTCATTCCAAGAATGAAACTCCATACAGGAGAACATAGTAATTTACCATTTATACTTTTCAGAACACGATTCCCAATCGTTATTTACAATTACAATTAATAAATCTCAAGGTCAATATTTCAATGAAGTAGGAATATTCCCCAGAAGACCATTGTTCTGTCATGGTCAATTA
This sequence comes from Platygaster robiniae, assembly GCA_028476575.1. Taxonomy (NCBI): domain Eukaryota; kingdom Metazoa; phylum Arthropoda; class Insecta; order Hymenoptera; family Platygastridae; genus Platygaster; species Platygaster robiniae. The sequence goes on from CM052027.1 coordinate 1,673,992, forward strand.
TATGTGGCATTTTCAAGGTATCGAAATCCTAAGAAATTATTCATAGAAGATGATTCAGAAGAAAAAAAATGAAATCCATAATGTGGTTTGGAAGGAAATGTTCAACTAAATGCAACAACGGTTCATGTAAAAGAGAAAATTACGAATTGTTATGTATCACCTATTCTAAATTTTATTCGAAAAGAAAAGTGAAGAAGAGAAAAGATGAAATCTATCATTTATTATTCTTTTGCTTTGCGATTGAAAAAAATAGTCTCTGTATAATAAAAATTTCCTTAACAATTGTATGATACAAAATAATGATGACCTTCAATAGTATACGTACATATTTTTTTTTAATTTATTGTTCGTAATATAATTAAATTAAAATACAAAGTCATAATTAAAAATCTATAAGTATGAATCGTTGATTATATTAGTAGTACCATAATTTTCTATTTATATTAATTATCTTATAAAGTAGAATATTGTTTTTAAATTTCTAGAATATTCTATTTATAGTAATATTTATATTATACAGAATTATTGTTTAATATTTTTAGAATAATACCGAATGCAATATTGTAATACATTATTGTAATAACATTACTGTTATTGATTGTTATCGAAATTGATATTTGTGAAATATAAATTTCATATTGGATATCAATCAAAGTGGTTAGATACACAAAACTGTTTAATGAGAGTTTAGACTTGAATATATTGCGTAGAAGATTTATGGATAATGTTTTTTTTTATTAATAATTTCAGTCTATATTTAATGATTTTTAAAATGAATCATTGAATCTTGCTAATATCTACTGAGAAAATTGTCTGAAAAAAGAAAGAAAGAAAAAATCGACGCGCGAAGCGCGCGGGCGGTCCCCCTAGTATGATTTAAAGGAATTCTACATAATTGACTCATCACCACTAGAAATAATTTGTGACTGAATCTGATTATGGTAGTGATACTGTTTTATGAACCGAAAAATGAATAATTTTTGAATGATTGTCAGGTTCGCTTAATTTTAAAATTCTTGTGTCAGTCGCCTCAAATCAGAATTTTCTAGTGAAGAAAGAAATGCAAGGAATGATTGAATCAATTAACAACACGGAACTATTAAAACCTTTTCGCAAGTTTAATAAAACAATAATAATTATTCGTTTTTTTTTGTCACATCCTTTATTTCCATTATTTTGTTTTAGACCCAAATCGATCTACAGATAATTCATTTTCGTCACTTTTTCGTCCCACATATCGAATATATTCATCACCCATATCGCCTATCGGTACATTCACCAAAAGTTCCATTAAAAACGGACCTCCAAGTTCCCCAAGCAATTAGTGTGGCACTTTCGCCGCCTGTGAAAGTCATCAATCACTTCCTCGCGACAATTATTTTTCTTGCGTTTTCGGGGTGCTTGGAAAAACAGGACCATGGTTCGAAATAAAGCTAATTGAGGCAGAAATTAGAGGGTTCCATTAAGCTAAGGGACTTTTGTTTTGTTTTACAACGGAATAAAACGTTCCATTGCAACCATGTGGAAACGATTCACATAATAATGTAGAAAAAGATTTCGAATAATTTCGGTTATTTTGATTTCAACAAAATTGGAATGGCATAATGATCGAGGACGTAAAATATATCATGGAAAATCATATCTAGGAATTTCAGATACTGCATTCGTTTTTAAACTTTATTAGCAAAGTTTCAATATAGTTCATTGGCATTTGCTATTTTCCAAAGATAGACATTATCAATAACTTATAAAATTAAGAACATTGAAACTCTTTATGACACAAGTTCACAAACACAATTTTTTAAGAGATCCATATTTATTTTTCTACAGTTTCCAGGTGAAATATTTGAAAATCGTTAATTTTATGAATCACAGAAAGCTCAGCATTCGTTCGAACGTGCTTATTAGATATTCCGAAACCGTGTAGAATGCACTTTATACCAGACGGAGACGAAGGTAAGATAGCTTTTTCGTTGCATAGCAATATAACTGGCCGACATTTAGTGGCGCGGAAAAGTTAACGGGCCCCACAGGTGCAGTATATTGAGCATTCTATCCTCCATTAATCTTCTAAAATGTTCAAGCAATTCGTAGCGCCGGAAAGTCGGTCTTGATAAAGTGAAAAAATTTTTTTCGAACATTGCGAGCGTTACTTTTGTGGCCTGAGTGAGAGGGATTTTGTTTTCGTAAGGATTTTCCTAACAAGAATATTTATCACTTTTGAGTGACGCGATCCGACGAAAAAAAATACATGCATTTTGAGGAAAATAAAGAAATTCCAATTTACCAAACTTAAGTGCGAAAAAAATAAAGTACCGCTTCTGCTTCGCAATAAAGTTATACATGTTGCGTCATGTAGTTTATGTTGATGCACCAATAAATATGGATTCTATCATTATAACATCCTAAAAATCAATTTTCGAATTTGAAATTTCACCTGTGAAAATATAGTTTTTCATACAAAATCACGATATCACATTTCACATGTATCTTGTATTGATTTTTCAGTATCTATACCATTTGAAAACTCATCTTGTACTTATAAAAAATTTCTAAATATCTTTTTTGATTTACGCTGTTAAATTCGAATTTTTGTGACTATTCAGTTTTTTCAGAGTTTTTTGCTACTCGTGGATGATGCGTAAGAGTCCCCTTTTTTGAGTCAGTGGAATAATTGGTGACCTCGAACCCTAACAACGTTGTTTAGCCAAGGGTTCTTCCAATGCCTTTTACGCTCGATCCACGAGCAGCAAAACACACTCATTTTATGCGGCCACCATAAAATATACTATATTATTATTTCGGATAATTCGTGTTTATTATAGGTGGTAAAATTTTCAAGCATATACAAGTTTTTTGAATATTAATAGTATTTTTGTAGTTTTTTCTATAATTTTTTTGAGCTTTGTGACTCACTGGTCGCACTTCTTTGTTCCGATTTTTCAGGATCTGGGGTTTTTATCTAGAGAGTTTTGGTTTTTTGAGTAACAGATTAAACTTCCTATACAATCAGATTTTTATCAGGATGTTGTCATAAAAAAAAGGGGGTTTGGATATTTTTCATGTTTATACGAGTCCCAATTAAAAAAAAAAAAGAAAAGGGAAAAGACAGATTACCTCCTCCTTTTTACCTGACTCAAGCTACGGTATAAGATACGTATGAAAAAAAAAAAAAAAAAAAAAAAAAAAACCCAGAAAGAAAATCTTTGATAAAAATTCAGGCCGAGAGACTAAACATCCTGTTCAAATGAATAGCAGCAAATCAAATTTACAGATAATCAAACAGGATTTTTGTTGTATACACTACGTTTTTAAAGTATTTTTTTGAGATGAACGATTTTCTAAAATTGTCATGTAGGTCTGTATTAGGATCAAGAATTTGATAATTTAGGATTTTATTTTTCATAAATATTATGTAACTTCGTAGTGATTGAAGAAAATTTGATCTACATAAATAAAGTATAATTTTTTCATTTAAAGTATTGTTACTGTTCCAGATATTTTTTAGTATTTTTTGATATTTATAGGGATAATTTTTATCACTATTACATATTCAGTATTTCCTTTAATTTTTATTTCAATATCTATAATTTTATACTATCGAATGTAAAATGTAAAAGATTTGTAGCACATAATAAATTTTTTGCGAACAAAGTAATTTACAGATTCATAAACCTCAAGCAAATTTTGTTTTTTTTTAATATTCATGAACTTTTCTCAACTTCTTTCATATTTTGAGAAATTATTTTACCAACTTTCGAAATTTGATGCTTGGGGATTAAAATTTCTAAGAATCGTTATTATTTAGATGAATTGTTGTAAAAATCCATTTCTGTATAAAATTCCAGTATTTGATAAGTAACATAATAATATTTTCAGTCTCTGTCTGTTTTTCCAGTATATATAGATATGAAATTTTGCAGTACTTCTTCGAATCGTTCTAGATAACGAAATATTTCTCTGAACAATATATGTAACACAAGAATTTTGAAAGTGGCAGTCCCAAGCGGTAAAGGGGGAAATTAGGGAGATGCCCCCCCCCCCCATCCAAAGGGCAGAATATACCTAATATAGATTGACAATGATTTCTAAAAAAAAAGTCATCAGTCTGATATTTTGGAGATTCCCCCCCCCCCCCCCCCCAAAGAATTTATTCTGGGACCACCCCTGATTTTGACACTTTGAACTCTGAAGTTCTAATGACTTTCTATAAAATATTTCAATTTTTGAAATATATTAATTTTTATATTATATTTAAATATCATATATTATAAATGTATTGTACATATATATATATACATAAAAAATATAAATTGAATATGTATTATATCCTTTTTATTTATTATTATATTTAAATATATATATTTCAATTTTTAGTAAAATGATTTCCTCATGAAATTTCCCAAAACAAAGTTTCTCGTTGTTGTCATATGTTTCGGAGGATTCTAGTTATTTTAGTATTTATTATAATGTTTAAATATTCATAAATTTATCTTACTTTCTGATATTTTCAAGAGTTGCTAGCTAAATTTAAGGATAAGATGCTCTAGGATTTAAAAATAAAATAATTAAAGAGAAAAAACGAATAGTCTCGGATACTTCATCTTGCTTCATAACACGTTTTTCAAGATTTGTGATATTTTTCATATTTTAAAGAACTCCTATAATTCTGTACACTCTTCCCATTTTTTTTATAGAATCTTATACAAAATTGAAGTTAAAAACAAAATATGTTTTCTTTAGTAAGTTTTGAACTCCACTCTAAGATGCACAAGATTTCAAGCTAATGTGCTTTCTTCGAAAGAAGGATGAATGAAAATTCCTAACCTTGTAGAACAATTTCTCCATCATCGCGAGTCCAGTAGTTGATACTTTTTGGGTAGGCCTCTGAATGACATTCGAGTGTGATCTGCTGGTTTAGTCGAGCCCCAATCAATTGGTTTGGTATCAAAATGTTTGGTGCGACTGAAACAAAGTTACAATAAAAAAAGCAAACAAAAAGTAAATTATTCAACCACTTGTCTTTTTATTAGAAAATAATAAAAAATAGAGAAATACATTTCATATAAGACTTATTTCTGGAATTCGGAATAATTTCAAATGGAATGAACCTATTGTTTCCTTATTGTAATATGTGAATCATGACCATGCAAACAAATAACAAAATTCAGACAAGCTCCAAATAAAGAAAATTCAAAATCATGCAAATGTTTGAGAATCCAAACATACACTGCACTATAAGCAGAATCCTCTTGCTCTTAGTCGGCGGAATTCCATTGGACGCGATGCAAAGATACGCTCCCATGTGATGACGGTTAACTCTCGTGATATTGAATAACGATCCTTCCACGCTGCTCACTGAAAATTAATTAACTTTAAATCAAACACATTCTTTGCGAATTTCCCAAACCTTCATTCAACTCGGATAATGAGTTCGAACCGCTTTCAAACGCAAAACGCATCGAGTTCCAAGAAGATCACAACCATCTCAGTCTGTACTGTATCAATTTCATCGAGTGAGTTCGAGTTATCAGAGAAAAAAAAAGGGTTCGTAGAGTACAAGTTGACTTGGTTGACAGAGATGAAAGATTTTTGAAACAAAAGGGACATTAAGGGGAAACGGTTATTTGCGAAGTTCATCGATTATGCCAGAGTGATCCCGTAGGTAGTTAATCTCGCGACATCTAATCGTGTCTGAACGTGTGCATAGATGATAATTAGGTTACGTGTATCAGGGCAATACTGTCCTTGTTGGATAGCAACGCTTGATGGAGTAATTTAATTTGAAATTATTTCACTGCATGTCGTGACTTCTTTTTTCTGTTTTATTCAAACAATTGTTAGGTTCTTTACTTGTAAGTGAAGTTAATCGAACGAGCTAAAGGGAACGTTAAGAAGAAAAAACTTTTAACATACAAGCAAAACTTTTCCGAACCTGATACAAATTGAAGAATGAATCAAGCATACATAAGATAATGTATCGCATATTTACATATTCTATGTTATGAAAACACTCTACCGCCCCCCCCCCCTCGCTGTCGCAGATTCAGTAAGGTGCCCCTTGAAATCAAAAGATGAAATTCTGGATAAGATAATCGAGATAAGATAATCAAGATAAAATAATCAAGATAAGAAAATCGAGATGAGAGTGTTCAGATACAATATTCATGATAAGATTGTTCGGATATGATAATTGATGTGAGATTATTTTGTTAAGATAATCGAGAGAAGATTGCCCGGATAATATTATTCAGATGAGATAATCGAAGGTAGATTTCTCAGATATGATAAACGAGAAAAGATTGTTCAGATAAGACAATCGAGAGAAGATAATAGAAATAAGATTGTTCAGATAAGATAATCAGGATAAGATAATCGAGACACGATTATTCGGAAAAGATAATCGAGATAGATTGTTCAGATATGATAATGGAGATACGATATGTCAGATATGATAATTGAGATGAGATTTTCCTGTTAAGATAATCGAGAGAAGATTTTCCAGATAATATTATTCAGATAAGATAATCAAGATAAGATTGCTCAGTAAGATAAACGATATAAGATTTTTCAGATAAGACAATCGAGAAAAGATAATAGAAAAAGATTGTTCAGATAATATAATTAAGACACATAGTTCAGATATGATAATCGAAATACGATCATTCAGATATGATAATCGAGATACGATTGTTCAGATATGATAATCGAGATAGGATTGTTCAGATAAGATAAACGAGATTAGATTGTTCAAATAAGAAAATTGAGATACAATAATCGAGATAGATTGTTGAGATATGGTAAAATCGAGATAGGATTGTTTGAATAGTAAAATTAGCACAAGATTTTTCAGATAAGATAATCGAGATGAGACAGTCGTCTGAACAATCTATCTCAATAATCGATATAGTTACTTTTTTATAAGAAAAGCAAGATACAATTTTTCAGATAAGATAATCGAGATAAAATTTTTTAGATAAGATAATCTATGTAAGAAAATTGAAATAAGATTGTTGAGATAAGATAATCGATGTAAGATTGTTCAAAAAAGAAAATTGGCAAAAGATTGCTCAGATAATATAATCAAGATAGGATTGTTCAGATAAGATAATCAAGATAAGATTGTTCAGATAGGATACTCTAGATGAGATAATTGAGATAAGATTGTTCAGAAAAGATAATCAAGATAATCGATCATAATTTTTGAGAAATTAATCGATTTGATCGAGATAATGGTCTGTGCAACGGAACAAGATTTAAAAATTTGGATTTACATGAATATAATATCAAAGCTCAAATCATAACTGGATAAAATCGAGGTTGTACGGTTTTCATTCTAAGAATAAAACTCGATACAGGAGAACATATAATGTATCATTTATACTTTTCAGAACACGATTTTCCAATCGTTCTCGCTTTTGCAATTACAATTAATCAATCTCAAGGTCAAACTTTCGATGAAGTAGGAATATACCTTAGAAGACAATCATTCACTTACGGTCAATTATGTGTGGCATTCTCAAGGTGTCGAAATCCTAAGAAACTTCTCATAAAAATGATTTAGAAGAAAAAAATAAAATCTCTAATGTGGTTTGGAAGGAAATTTTCAACTAACTGAAACGAATATTCATGTAAAAGGAAAAAATACGAATTGTTATATATTACCCATTTGAAATTTTTTTCTAAACGAAAAGTAAAGGAAAGAAAAGGTAAAATCTATCATTTCCAATCATTTTTCTGTTATGCGATTGAAAAAAGATAGTTTTTGTAGAATAAACATTGTTTTCATAATGCTATAATACAAAATAATGATAACCTTAAGTAGTATACATACATATTTTTTTAAATTTAATGTTCATAATATCATTGAATTATAATACAAAGTCATTATTTAAAATCTATAAGTATGAATCGTCGATTATATTACTACATAAGTATATATATATGCTACTTGCATTATGACTATAGAGATAAAAATGGAAAGTGTTTTACAAATTGTCTACCTTCGATTCCAGCTCCTAGATGTATGAGAGATCCATCTTCACGTCTCCACGTGATGTTTGGTGTTGGCGACCCTGAAAAAAATTTTCAAATTGCAGCATTTTGCAAGATCGTGGTGACATAGATTTCAGCGACCACGGCAGGACGCTGTCAAACAAGGTTTTGGAAAATACAGGATAAGACACTTTGTCTCGAAAATTTTTCTTTCATCTTTACTCCTGCTGTACCATTTGCAATGCATAAGGTAAATCGAAAAATATAAAAAGTTTATATCTTCTAAAAATTGAAACAGCTGCCCAGTATCTCAAATCAAATCAAAGTAATGACGGATCAAAAATAAACCATATGTACCTTGGGCCGCGCATCTCAAAGTGACATTGCTCCCCTCGTTAACCACCATATCCGTGCTCGTTTGATAATCCAGAATATCAGGTGGCACTGAAATGTGCGATAACGTTGAAAAATCCCAGTCATTTGCAACTGCGAGAAGAGCCCGCTGAAAAATGGGCTTATCCGGAAGTGCGGGAAGATCGATCGATCGAGGAAAAAAGCTCTCGAATTTCGTGGCCCCTGATTGCCCCCCGCACTCCCTTCAGCATAATTCATCGAAAAACCAAGAATTTTACCATAGGGATTCCCCCATAAGCATTCCATAAGAAGACCACTGTAATTCTTTTTTCTTTTTTAACTTAGAAAAGCATTTTCGATCCTGGTACTCTTTTTATATCAGAAGCAGAATAAAAAAAAATCAAGAAGGTTTCTCAAAATTTAAAAGCAATATTAAGAAAAGAACTCACCAACAACGTCCAGATTGCCAATTTGACTTATCATAGGGTCAGTGTTGATCTGACACATGTAAGTTCCATGATCGCTTTTTTGCACCTTGAAAAAATGTTCAAACTTTCTTTGTTTCATTTTCTTTGTGTACGGAAGGCAAAAGTGAAAAAAAAAAAAAACATTATTCATGTGATAAAAAACACAAAGGGTAGTTTAAGGTCATTTTTTCCTCATGCGTTTCAAACTCTTGCTCTACGAATTCTTCTTTTAAAGAAAAACTTACGTCTCTTATGTGCAAGAACCACGTTCTGTGATCAGGACGAGATACAGAGATTCTGTGGTTTTTAGTGATCACGTGGTTCGCTATCGTCAGGATCGTCTGTGTCGTAACTCGCAGCCATGCAACCTGGAAGTCACCAAAAAAATTACAAAGTGAGAGTATTTGATGCATTGATATGTATAATACACTGGATAGCTGACGCTATTGAAAAGAGGTAATCTGAGATGGCTCGAATTGAAGCGCGCCATGACAGTGTACTTTTGTCCGCGCATGCGTGCAAAACAGCAAATTAAGCGCACAAATTCAAATAGCTTATATTGTATTTACAACGAAGAAGACATGATTGTACTATAATTTTGTTGATAATACGAATTTTATGAAGATTATATAAGGTGACTTTATAAAAACTGATGCAAACTTCATGTAACATTGCTCTTTTTGTGAAGTCGCTTTATAAAAATAGTTTTATTACGTAACAAATACGGATATTTTATAAGGGGTTTTATAAAAAGTTTATAAAAAGGGGGCCTAGAAAAATTTCATCAAACCGGAATTACTAGGTTTATGTAATTTTCAGGTGCAATCAAATCATATTTGTACATATATAAAAATGGAGGCATACCTATAAATTTATTTGTACGTCTATATGTATAAAATAATTTTTTACATTTATATAAGCCTTAGTTACAAAATGACCTCAGCATACAAAATGAAGTTTGTGAATATAATAAATAACTATTATCTAATTGGGAGTGAATATTATAGATTATGATATTACAGTAAATGTACACAATATAAACAAAAAAGTCAATTTTTATCTAGTAACTATAAATATATTATCAGTATATATAACTGTACGTTATTAATTATGTTATTATATGTTTATAATTTTCACGATTTTGATTTTCTAATATTTGTAAATGTATAATAATTATTTTAATATTATTATTATATATTTTTTATGAATGAATATGATTCATTTATTCTTCCATTGTATGTAATTTATTATTATATCATTTTGTAATTTGAATTATTGATCGTATGCATTATTATGAATGTATCATTACTTATTGCGATGCTTTCACTATGACTCAATAATTTATTCGAATTAATAAATAATTCCGTTGACACTGGACGCGCATAATCATTTTTTACATATAAGCGTAACCTTGTCTTCTAAAAAAATGTTTTTAATAAGAATCTTCAAGATAGTTATAGCATTTGTTACAAAATATTAGTGTTATGAACAAAACATTATTACAATCATATCTTCTTTGATGTAAATACAATAGAAGCTATTTGAATTTGTGCGCTTAAATTGTTGTCTCTACGCATGCGCGGACGAAAGCACACTGTCATAACGCGCTTCAATTCGGGTCATCCCCACCACCCCTATCATCTATCCAGTATATTATACATATCAGTGGTTTGATGATATAGATGTCATTTTCTTTCATGGACGTTAACCCAATTTCATGTCAACGCTACGTAAAAATAACACTTATTCATCGGTGTCATTTTTGATCCAGAAAAATCAAGCAATAACCATGTTCTTCAAAATATTCGCCACCCATTTATCAGGCAAAACAAAGCGCTCCAGCTCCCGCTTCTCGTGAAAAATCACCGCCATCATGACAATCCTACAATTTTTCCGTCACTGAATTCCCGGTGGAGCCCGAAGAACGAAACGGTCATTACTCAAAATTCATGGCTTGTTAATAATAAAAGCCCGATAAATCCCTTGTTAAATTTACGTTTCCCAATTTTTCCCAGACAAATTCAATATCCTGTAACGCGAAAATTAAAACAATCGATTCATCGCGTCGGATTCGCTTCACTCAATCAACTGAATTTTAAGAGTTTTTCGACGTCCAGAAATGATGGAGTCAGCTTTGTCATAAAACAGAACTGGACGTTTGAAAAACATACTATGGTTTTGTTACGGTGAAATATTATGAATGTGCGTAATTTATCAAAGGAAAAGCTCGCTCAATTTCGCAATTTCATAAAGCGCTGGTCTTTGGATTAATCAGCGAGTACGTGTTGTTGAATATGATGTGCCCTTTTAGATATTAAACTGTGAATTAATGCGGCAATTAAATGCGATACCTCGTCAATTACGCGCCGCCTGCAGAGCCTCGTTTGACAAAGAGGCGATTCTCGGTGGTATTGAAATATAACAGTTTAGCGCTGAAAGTAATCTGTTAATCTGAATTTTCGCTTAAGCATTATTAAGTTTCTGGATAACCCTATTTGATTTTTTTCCTGTAGTATCAACCAAATTTGGATCGATCAATTAGAAGACGCTCGAATTTTTACATGCCTAGCATCAAACGCCTGCATTTGGTTTCTTCAAAAGGCCACTTGCAATCGCAACAGTCGCACAATGGTTCTCTCAGTCAAAGGTCCTCGCTTAATATTCGATTAAAATGGCAATCCCATTGTGACTGGCGGATCGCCCCATTCCGATCATCGATAGGGTGAAAGAGATCGGGCACAAAAGAACGGCCGAAACTCGCATTGTCGAGACTTCCGTTGACCTATTGTACTTGATGCAAATTATCATTGCCATAGGTAAAAGCCTCTTTCATAACCCTTGCGCAATATCCAGAGAGCACTAACGGATTTCGCGAGGTTCCGAATCTTTTTTAGGCCTCACGCGTGTTTGGAAAAAAAATAAGCGGTGAAAAATGAGCGGCCTGCATTTTTTTCGTACGTTGCGCCATTTATCCCTCGTCACGTGGAGTGCGCGCGTTTCAAAGTTACCTCGGCTCACTGCCAACGGTCTAATTATCCCCACGTTGTTAAATCCATTAAGTGCATCGACGATTCGGCGATGGCCGTCTTTCTTCCATGTTTTCAACAATTACCACTTCAACTAATTCCTGTTTTCAGCTCCGGGATTTACGTAGAGATTCTCCGAGAGCCCGAAACTGCTCGTGTATTTCTTCCTACAGTGAAAAGTGGTTTTACTCTTCGACCTGGTCTTTTTTAGTCTGGTTTAGCTGGGGAGGAAGGTGAGCATGGATGTACAGAGGAATGGAATGCGCGAGCGATAGGGATTTTTTTTTGGTACGTTGCATGTTAAATGCTGCGTGAGTTGTAAAAGAAGTATTTGGAACGCGTAAGTCGTAAGTTATGGGAAAAAAATTAATATTTTATATTTTCCTTTCACATATAGTCGTGTTTATAAACATTATTATAGAATTTTGAATGTTTCCCTCAAAACAGTTTAGAGGATGTGCAAAATTTTGTTAAATTGTTTCGCAAAATGCAAAAAAAAAGATTGTTGCGTAGTTATGGTCATTCTTTATACTAAATGATTTTTTTTCATCTTGGGGGGAATTATTTCAGCAATTAATCATACGTCTCAAAATTTAGCGCAAATCGGATGTTTATTTTCGGAGATGTCAAGAGTTTAGTTTTTGAAAACGAATTGAGATTCCCGTCTAATCGCGTTCGACAGCGCTAATCAATGGCCGTATCGAATAAGGGGCAGCGTTCGTGACTTGTAGCATAATTATGCTACGCGAAAAGGACAAAATTATGTTTTGCTTCACGCTTGAGAGAGAACGAAGATCGATAGTTACGAATCCTGATAAGGGGACGTGGCGCACGGGACAGTTAGAGAATGAAGGAATGAGTGAACGGACCCAGCGCGAGAAGACAAAAACTTTAATCTCATTCCCTTATTCTCTAACTGTCCCGCGCGCCACGTCCCTTATTCGAGCGGCCATTGTCTTCTTCCGTTGACTCATTCCTTCATTCTCTAACTGTCCCATGCGCAGAAGTCGTTATGCTTTCCGGTCCCCCAGTTTTAAGTGAATAATTAGTATATAGAATACTAGAGGGAGCAACCCTCATTAACTTTTGGTTATAGTTTCTATTTTTAAACAAATTTCTCAATAGATATTCGCAAGATTCAATTATTTTTTTTAAACATCAGTAGACGTAGACAGAAATTATTAATCACGAATAATATTATCCATATATCTTCTATGCAATTGAATCAAATCTAAGCTAGCATTCGACAGTTTTGTGTATTTATTAACTTCAATTTCTATCCGATATGAAATTGATATTTCACAAATATCATTTTCGATGACAATCAATGACAGTAATGTTATTACAATATTGCATTTAGAATTATGTGAACACAATATTCTACCTAATAAAATAATTAATAGGAATAGAAATGTTGTGACTGCTGATATAATCAACGATTCATACTAATAGATTTTAAATAATGACTTTGTATTATAATTTAATTATATTATGAACATTAAATTTAAAAAATATGTATATATACTATTTAAGGTTATCATTATTTTGTATCATAAAATAATTTAAAAAATTTTTATTCTACAAAAACTATCTTCTTTCAATCGCATAGCAGAAGAATGATTGGAAATGATAGATTTTACATTTTCTTTCCTTTACTTTTCTTTTCGAATAAAATTTAAAATAGGTGATACATAACAATTCGTATTTTTTCTTTTTATATTATTAGTTGTTGCAGTAAGTTAAAAATTTCTTTCCAAACTACTTTGTGGATTTCATTTTTTTCTTCTTATTACTTTCAATAAATAATTTCTCAGGATTTCGACACCTTGAAAGAGCCACATATAATTGACCATGAGAGAATAATGGTCTTCTAAGGTATATTCCTACTTCATCGAAAGTTTGACCTTGAGATTTATTAATTGTAATTGCAAAAACGAGAACGATAAGGAATTGTCTTCTGAAAAGTATAAATGGTAAATTATTATGTTCTCCTGTATCAAGTTTTATTCTTAGAATGAAAACCGTACAACCTCGATTTTATCCAGTTATGATTTGAGCTTCGATATTAAATTCATGCAAATCCAAAATTTATAATCTTGTTCCGTTGCACAGACCGTTATCTCGATCGAATCGATGAATTTCTTAAAGATTATAATCCATTATCTCGCTTATCTTATCTGAACAATCTTATGCCAATATTCTTATTTGAACTAACTTCTTTGAACAATCTTATCTCTATTATCTCATCTTAATTATTTTATCTCGATCATCTTATGTGTATTATCTTATCTAAATAATTTTATCTTTATTATCTTATCCAGACAATATTATATATATTTTCATATTGAAACAATCTTATTTCGATCATTTTATCTATAAAATCGTATCTCGATTATCATATCTGAACAATCTTATCTTCATTATTTTATCTCGATCATCTTATCTAATCAATCTTATATTGATTATAATATCTGAAAAATCTTATCTCGATTATCTTATCCAAACAATCTTATCTCGATCATCTTATCTGGGCAATCTTATTTTAATTTTCTTATTTGAACAATCTTATTTTGAATGTCTGATCTGAACAATCTTACCTCGACTATCTTATCTTTATCATCTTATCTTTATTATTTTATCTTGATTATCTCATATCGATTCTCTTATCTGAACAATCTCATCTCGATGATGTTATCTGAACAATCTAATCTAGATTATCTCATCTGGATTATCTTATCTCGATTATCTGCTCTTGATTTGGAAGGGCATCTCACTGAATCCACGACAGCGGGGGGGGGGGGTGATTTTTTTTTATATTATAGAGAGATAAGTTAAATAAATGAAGAAGGTTGGCTTGTTTTTTGTGAATGATAAACGCAATTTAAGCAGGTTTGACCAGTCATGCCAGATTTTATTATTATTCCCCTTAAAGACAAAGACAACTTTACGCCTTGTTTGACGTCAGAAAGAGAAAAAGCTCCATTGTCTGGCCGCGCTGGGTTTAACCGATGTTTAATGTCTATTTTATTGGAACCACCTATTGTCTTGAGGGTTTTATAACCTTAGTGGAAATCGATTAGTAGAAATTCTTGAAGAATCAGATACATTCAACTTTTCGAAGATCCTTAGCAATGCTGTAACAATACTGATAGCTCCACCTTGTTCCATGTTTTGGTAGTGACAGCATCTTCCTAAAGTCTGTAATATGCCTGGCATTGATAATGTGACATACCAAGATAATTATCGTATTATAATAGTCCAAACAAACATCGATTACAATGAAGATTTTCTTCAGAATGTCAAAGAGAGCGCAATCATCGATGAAAAACATATTGTCTCGGATTGAATGAGAATCCCGAGAATCGCAATAGATTTCACGCAGATGTCGGTCCTTTGAAATCAAACTGGCTAGCATCCAGTACCCCGGTAGCG
Source organism: Platygaster robiniae (assembly GCA_028476575.1). Classification (NCBI taxonomy): domain Eukaryota; kingdom Metazoa; phylum Arthropoda; class Insecta; order Hymenoptera; family Platygastridae; genus Platygaster; species Platygaster robiniae. The sequence goes on from CM052027.1 coordinate 1,689,266, forward strand.
ACCCAATTTCCGTCCAAGTTTTCTCTTGTAGCCGGATCCCGTAAGCTCCATGTAAAGTAACGGCCCCTTTTTTTGATCTCGCCTCGAGAAAGGCATAAATAAAGCTGCAGTTCCGCAAGAATCTTTTCAGGATTTCAACGATTCCGGAAGTATTGGCTAAGTTATGTGGCACTTTACATCGCCTTGAAATGCATTGCTCGGCAACGAAATTTTGTTCCAAACAGAGGCCCCTAAACGATTTTCGGACTCGCAATTCGTCATAAATGTGCATGAAACAATCATGGATCAAATGATCATCGAATACAAAGGAATATAGCAACATTTACAAATCCTTATTGATGAATATCTATCAGCCAACAAAGGACAGTAATATTGTTTCTTGTACTCATTTTACACATCGACCTGCGACAAGATGATAAAAATGTCTACGCTTGGTCGGTCACAGAGGTTAATTGTAGATCTGACAGAGAGCTCCAGCGGCTATCAGATAATTAAATCCGGTGCGCTTGTTTGTAACGCGTTGAATATTTAACGCGCTGCCACAGTTACCGTACAGGAAGCACTTTCAAAGTAAACAGGCTTCGCGCCAAATTGCGGGTAATTACAGGCCAAGCGACGTAGTAATGGAATTCGTTGCCGAATCGTCATAAGGCTTTTTCAGCCAGTATACCCTTATTTTCTCACTCCAAATGGTTTCGTTGGAGGCGAATTTTCCTTCAATTTCCATCCCTTTCCACGCCGTTCCACACGTTGATGCGACATGGTTAACAAGATCATGATTAGACGCTGGAATTCGAGATTACCGAAAAATTGTAAAAAAATTGTATAGTTAAGGGACGTTGAAACGAGTTATCAAGTTTTCATTTAATGAAAGAGAAGAGATTATTTGTAAATAATTCGGTGCATTGTTGTTGTAGGTAGATAAATTTTTATCTTATTTTGCTTTTATTGAAGTTGTCATTTATGTCATTTCTAACGAAAACCGAAGAAAGAACGATCGTATAAGCTCTGATTGTCAGATGCTTCGTGTGTTTCGTGCAGTTATTCAGAAAAAATAAATAATTCTAGGAAATTAAAGAAAAATTTGGAGTCCAGAAATTAGGGCTAGGTAAAATCGCTAAGAAAAGTTATCGATTGAAATCGATTTTTTAGGAAGTTGATCGATTTTCATCGATTGAAATCGATACTTTCCTCCTCTACTCTGTAAAGGAGGGAAATTCGTATCATCGCTATTAGAATGACATAGAGAAAAAAAGACATAATATGTCATGTGAATTTGTTTTTTTATTCAAATTCCCTGTTGTACGAGCTTAGATTTTTTTCTTTGAATTTCAAAAATTAATCATTCTGGCTCAAGAAAACAACTTTTTTCGCAATATCAAGGTCTAGAGAAAATCTTTTTTGGGTGAACACAGGTAAAAATAACTAGCTTGATTTTATCGATAAACATAGGTAACGCTTAAAAGTTATCGATAAACATCGTTAGAAAAAAAAATGGATTCAAATCGATTCAATCGATTTTTTTCTCAGCCCTACCAGAAATAAGTGAAATATTTAGTAAATTAAAAGTTATTGTGAAAATACTGTTAAACTAGTGATTTTAAACTTGAAAAAAATCTCATAAGAATTTCTTATCAGAAACTTTAATAAAGGCGACCTTATAAAAATCTTTGAAGAAGAAATTTTCTTGAAGGATGAACTAATAAACATTAAAATCAAAAATAATCTTGTTTAACTTTTTTGCTGCAGGAATTCTTGATGAACAAAAGTTTTCATACAAAATTTTCTCATATGAAAATTTTTTTATTAATTTTTTTCCTATTCTTTCGGGTAATTTGCATTTTCGAATTTCAGTTGGATAAAAGATTCTCTTATATACTTTATTTCTTCGTTTTTTCGTTTCTTTTCTTGATATATTGTGTATAAATGAATACCGTCAATCATAATTTCTTTGTTTTTAATTATTATTAAATTGTAAGAAAATCTATAATATATATAATAAAAAATAATTTGTAATCATTTCAATAAAATAATTTATCGAAAATTAATTTCACATAAAAAATGATTCCATATGAAAATTATTGATTTTTCAAAATATGAAAAATGATTTTCAAATTTCCCAGTTTTTAAAAATGTACAAGGCGCAAATATTTTTTTCTAAAATTTTCATTTTCTCATTAAAGTCTCACTGGTTTTTATGGGAAAAATTTTTCCCATAAGTATTTTATAAGGTCAACCTCATGAAAAAAAAAAAATTCGTAAGAAATTTCTTATTCCTATAAAAATTTCGCCATCATCTATAATAATGATAATTACCATGGTACGTACACTGTGATAAATTAATTATCATAATACAGTAGTACGATAAAAATTCAGAATATTATAGAAAACTAGGAAATAACAATTTGTAAGGAATTGTCGAAGATTCAAAAAAAATTCAAAAAATTTCAATCGTATCAAGTTGTTTATTCCAAATTCGACAATTGCGCGAAAATGATGAAAATTTTGTAAAATTAGAAACACTATTAAATTACAATAAAATTTTCAGGGCTTGGAGTTATTTTTTCAATCTCACGGGAATTGTCGATAATAATCAAGAATTCAATAAAAGTTAAAAAATCGTTAAAGATTATAAACACCGTAAATTAAATGAAATATTCGAATTATATAAAACAATTGTAAAATTTTGAACGATGCAGTAGGTTTGAAAAATATAGATAAATTTTAATGATTGTGTAGAAATTCATGAATTTCGTAAAAAAGGATGCACAATCATTATAGAAAAAAATATTATTCTTGTTACGAAAGTTATCGATATTGAAAATAAAATAACTAAAAATTTTTATGATATTGTGATGAGCTGATAACAGTCCTTGTAAAAATTAGAAACTTTAGGAAAATAAAATTGCAATAATAAAAATGAAGGCTGTCAATAATTTTAAAAGATTTTGAATACATTGGGAAGTTCAGGAATTGCTGGTGAATTTCCTAGCTTATGCAAAAAAATGTAGTATTCCAGAAAACTCGAGAGCTTCTGCCTGAATCTCAAAAGTTTTTAAAATTTAGGTAAAATTTTTTGTCGTTTGATGACGCTTATCAATTGGGGAAATAAAAATAATCATCTAGAAATATGAAACAGTTTTAAGTAAAGGTCAAACGTTGTAAGTGCAAATGATATTCTAAAAATTAAATTATTAAAAATCAATATAACTCTTTCTTTCGTTGTTTATATAAAGCTAATTAAATTTCTGGGGAGTCAGTATAAGAAAAATTTTAAGAAGGAATGTTCCGAGATTTGAGGTGAAATCACTCATTGTCAATTAACGTTCTGGAATCATCTGCATGTCGAGTACCTTGCAGATGTGTCAGTACCGTGAATAGTTAATCGTGTATTTGACAATGCATACATCGACCTATAATACATAGGCGATATACGTAATTCTAATGCAGGCAAGATTCAGTTATTGAACGTGGGTTACAACTATCCAATCCAAAAATAGGAACTCGGATTTATAATTATTACTTACTCCTTTTAAATTAAAATATTTTCTGAATATTATATTTTATGTCACAGACCTTGTGATCTTCTGTGAAATTTAGAGACAATGGAAAAAAAAACTGGATAAAATTTGAAATTCATTCGTGATTCTTACGATAGAATTTTATGTTCGGCAGATAAAAACATTGCACTGTCTCTAAATTCTTAAATAAATTTTTTATACGATTGGGTGAAACAATATGAATCTCAATTATCATAGACTATCTTTATTTCTTTTTTGCAATGTATTACAGCTCATTAATTCAAGATTCAAGATCAGGCATCGAGTTATCATGATAGAGACGGTTTCGTGATCTCACTTCTCATCTATTAAGCCACAGGGTAACTCAAAGTGGCGAAATAATTAAATTTTGCGGTCGAATTTACTCAGACAGAAGGAATCTCTCGCGTTTTGAGCACAATGTTCTATGAATTAATGGGAAACATGGTAGTATGTCATAATAGTAACGAGCGATTGTACAGTGATATTACAATTGGATGATATGAGATTTGAAAGTCGTTCGAAAGCTCTGCCGTTACATTGATAATTTATGTACATGAAAAATGTTTCGAATTTTTTATTATGATTTTTTTTCAAAACAATAAAATTTTTCGAGTATCTACAAAAACTCAACCAAAACTTGAAAAAAATTACGCTTAATTATAAAATTTCTTAAGAGGACTGTTTTAATGTTCAGACGTCATCCAATGATTTTTCGTAAACAAATATTTATCGTGCATGCATTGCTGTTTCTAAAATAACAGCAAAATAATGCACAATCAGAAATGAAAATGAATTATTTAATAAAAACGTTCGGTTCATCGATACATAATGATAAAGATGAGAAAAAATGCACTTAATTTTCTATTGATGTTTCACGGATATACAATCGATTTTTGGTAATGAGTTCTGTTTTCTTTGATCAAAGTTAAATTTTGTCCGACGAATAAAATTATTAGTTTTTTGTGTCAGTAGTTTTAAAATCAAAAATAATAAAGATATATTAGTTATGAAACGTTAAAACTATGTGCTGAACTTCGACTAACAAAAATTCATATTGGTTCCGTAAGAAGCCCACGCGCACCGATATACTAAAAAATTCATAACTCCTACAATTTTTAAGTTAGCATCAAAGTTAAAGCATCAAAATTTGCGTCAATTTTAAGGCTTTAAATGAAAATTTTTTGAAAAAATTCGAAGATGGGGTTCTTTACAAAAAACAAAATTTCCTTACAGACGTATTTGTCAGTGTATTCGTTTTGTGGGTTATGTTTGTAAAAAAAATATTTTCGCTGAAGCCACTATTCAGGGCATTATAATAAATTTTCTTATTATTTTAAGATTGTTTACTGTTTGATACTTGAAAAATCAGGAAACGTTAAGCGAATTTTCAGTAGTTCGTGAAATTCAGCTTGGAAATCATAAAAAAAAACAAATAAAAATTACAAACACGATATAACACAGCAAAATAAGTATTGACACAATCATATCATTTTTGTAAGCCAACATCAAAAGGGAAAAAACAATCATCTGTTTTTTTCCAATAAAAAAAATTGTTGTAGACCAATAAAGTAAAGTAAAAACATCCAATATTGACACCCTTTCACTTATTTCCATCGTGCTAAGTCACAATGTTCACACTTTTCGTACTTTGCTCCGCAAATTATTCTTTGAAAACTCGTTACGAGAGTATCCCTCAACTGCCTTGAACAAGCAACCATATTCCATTACAGTTTCATTCAACCCCTAAGCGTAAAGCACGAATAAAACGTCTTCGATCGAACCATTTCGAAAACAATTCGCGAAAACTTCGTACTTTGCAGAATGAATAGACGTTATACCGACAAGAACGGTTAATAGAAGATTTATGGATAGATCCAATAACGATGACGTGAGTAGACAAGCAAAGACGGACGATGAAAAATGACTCATTTATTTTGCCCAAGTGCATTGTGCGAGATTGAAACGGTGTGATGCGGTAAGAAACGAAGCAAATAACTTCGAAAAGGATCTGATTTCGCTAAGAGACTGAAACAAATTTTATAAAAATTATTGGCTTAAGAAACACTTTCCAAGTAGCCTTAATATTCCTGAAGATGTGTTTGAATGTTTCTCGTGATTCGATTTGAGGTCAAGTGTCAGCTGACGTAACAAAAAAACGAGTAACAAGTTCCTACAGTTACTTCCTCAACTGCTCGAGTATATTTTGCACGGTAAACATGTCAAAATAAAAATGAGCAATGGGCGCTAGATGGTGCGTGAAGATCTGGAGAAGACATGTGTCGTCGCAAAAACTTTTCTCCCAGTTCGCGCACAGGAGTGTCTGTTAACAGTGATCCGGAGAATCAATTTGTCAGTACTGCCACGTGTTATTACAACTTGTGTATTATCGATCGTACTTCCATGCCAGTAAATATATACTTTCTATGACTGCATAAATGATGGATGGAATAACGTAAACTAGAGTGAATATAAATTTTGGGAAAAGTCTTCATAACGAATTTACGTCATCAAATGTTTTCTGGGTAATATTGTAATTGTTATATACTTTTGTAAGTCAACTTATCTACCCGGAAAGAACGGTGTGTGGACACTGCTGAGTGTTGTCCAGACACTAGTAGGCATTTTCCAGACACTTGTAGGCATTGTCCAGACACTGGTAGGCGTTGTCTAAACACTGGTAGCCTGGTAGGCATTGTATAGGCACTGGTAGGGATTGTCCAGGCACTGGTAGGCAATGTCCAGACACTGGTAAGCAATGTCCAAATACTGGTAGGCATTGACTCAACTTTGCTAGCCTGGTAGGCAATGTATAGATACTGGTAGGCATTGTCCAGACACTAGTAGGCAATTTTCAGACACTGGTAAGCAATGTTCAAACACTGGTAGCCTGGTAGGCATTATATAGACACTGGAAGGCATTCTCTAGGCACTAGTAGGCAGTGTCCAGACACTAGTAGGCATTGTCTAAACACCCGTAGTCTCGTAGGCATTGTATAGACACTGTTAGGCATTATCGACACTGATAAGCATTGTCCAGACACTAGTAGGCAACGTCCAGACACTGGTAGTTGGTAGGCATTGTATAGGCACTGGTAGGCATTGTCCAGGCACTGGTAGGCAATGTCCAGACACTGGTAATCAATGTCCAAATACTGGTGGGCATTGACTCAACTTTGCTAGCCTGGTAGGCAATGTATAGATACTGGTAGGCATTGTCCAGACACTAGTAGGCAATTTTCAGACACTGGTAAGCAATGTTCAAACACTGGTAGCCTGGTAGGCATTATATAGACACTGGAAGGCATTCTCTAGGCACTAGTAGGCAGTGTCCAGACACTAGTAGGCATTGTCTAAACACCCGTAGTCTCGTAGGCATTGTATAGACACTGTTAGGCATTGTCGACACTGGTAAGCATTGTCCAGACACTAGTAGGCAACGTCCAGACACTGGTAGCCTGGTAGGCATTGTATAGACACTAGTAGGCAATGTCCAGACACTGGTAGACATTGTCCAGATACCGGCTACGCATGTCCCGTTCTCTCCGTGTACTATTAAAACAGATGTTCGAGTCTACACGTCAGATTTGTGTCTTCACACTGATTATTCGCAACGTTATATTAAAAACGCACCTGTGAATCAATACGAATAAAAGAAATTGTTATAAGAAAGTTACTGTTCATACATTGACCAAAATTTTTCATTCTTGACGCAAGAAAAACGCTTGTCATAAGGCTGGGACAATTACTCTCAGTGCACGCCATGATTTCACGTGTGCAAGTGTCGTGGCAGTAGCAAAAGCATCCATTCTCTCTAGAGGCTGTTATCTTCCGTTACCTACGACCCTTGGAGCCCGACGTAGCACCTGCTTGACTGCCGACTGCCGGGTAATGCGAGCCTCGTAATAAATCCCTTTCTGATTAACATGCAAGTTTGTATAATGCAAGTAGGAGTCTAAATACACGAGCAAACACGGGGCTTCAACGCTCATCCCGGGAAGCGTGATTTCATCAGCAAAAACATCACCAGATCCTCACTATTGTATCGCGTTTCTTCATTCAGAGGAATCTTACTAGAACGAAATTTAAGCGCGATAATGATGAAAGTTCGTTTTTGTAGCGATTTTCTTGATAACAATGTACCTAGCGGCAAAAAATGTTTATTCAGAGTTTATTTAGTTTCAGAGGATTCAATGTATTAAATATCATGTATAAAATATATCTATCATTTCGGAATTACTCGAATAATTAAGATTTTCATAATAAATGATTATTCTTCTCTTTAATTTTTCCAATTTTTCAGCAGTGATAATGTAAAATAATGATATTCATTTCTGGTAGAGAAAACTCACTTCTCGTCAGTTCCTAATTCTTAGATCGGTTTTTCAGCCCTCGCTTCATAAAATATCGTACGTAACTAGGACAGAAATTTTGTATCAACTCGTGTGATTGTAAACCTCAGCTTTGCCTCGGACTGCAAACTTCATATTCGTTCATATTAAATGGAAGTCCTACTTACGTGATATACTTGTTTTTTTATTGGAAGTTTCCAAATTTTCTGCCAAGTCTACAAGGCTACATGCTTATTGATTTTTTTATATGTTGGAGACTATCAAAGTCGTATTTGCCTTATGAAATCATCAAAAATTTCTAAAAATCTAAGAAATTTATCGAAAATCGTTAAAATCCTACGGATTTTTTTATGTTTTGGATTATTCACCTTCTTTTACATATTTGGCACTATCTGATTTTTTAAAATATAGTAAGCTTACATAAAATTATTTAAAATAACAAAATTTTTCAGCGTCATCGTACGACGTAATTTTTCCCATTGTTTTCAATAATTTTGTAATTTTATACAGAAACTGAAGTTTTATAAAATATAAAAAATTTATAAATAGTTTCAAACCTATCTTTTCCGATTTTCGAGTATCGTTGAGAGTCTTTTAAGTTTTCAATGCCACTCAATTTTATGGAATTGATTCAATTTCGAAAATTTTCAAATAATCAAAGATTCTTATATGACGAAATTCACTCCATTTAGAAATTTTTGTAAACTCCACGGATTTTCAAGTTTCAAGAAATGAAAAAATATTTAACATTCTTGTCTTTATTTTCAAAATTCATTAAAATATACCTATTATTATTCTTGCAATTTTACAATGTACCTTTATTTTTCAACCTAAAAATATAATCTTCTAATTTCCAATGTGTATAATTTCATCAAGATTTGGAAATTTCTCAATTGTAATTGAATCTTTTACGATAACCTACAATAGTCGTTTGACTTTCCGTCTTTTCATTGAAAAACATTTTGAATATTCAATATTTTTTGCTTTATTGAATCACAAAATTTTTTGACGATAAAAAAGATTTTTCAAAATATTAGAATTTCCAAAAACTTCATCAATGGCTTAAACGCACTTACCACCTAAATATTTCATTGATTTTTACTTCTTTTAAATTTTTGTAATTCTCAGATTTTTATTTAAACAATTATAAGAATCAGTCAATTTTGTATGATGAAGTGTTCTTTGATTGGTAAAATATCAAGGCTTTTACTCAGTAACTGTAGAGTAATGAAATCAATGTAATTAATGTAACCTTCTACAATATTTACTATGTAAACCATAATTTTATGTAATCATAGGAGTTTGAATTATTTCTTCAATTTTTTTTATATGTTGAATTATTATGAATGGTTCGAACTTTTCAAAATATTTAATGATGTTGATACTTCTATTGACATTCACAAAATGATCGACGATGCCCATACAGGATTCAATAATTTCTTATTTTCTCATAATTTGTAAGTGTTAAAAATTTTTTGAAATTCCCAACATTTTTATCATTCTTCACAATCCTGCAAAGAGCTGAAAGCAGTCTTTTTTTATTTAAAAGTAATCTGGATTTTAATTTTGTAATTTTGGTTTTTGGATTGATTTAAGAAATAACAAAAATTCGAAGTTCACGTGAGTGCGTACTGGGATTTTTCGTAAATTTCAAAGCCTATTTAAGTTATTGTGGATTTAAAGTTTGATTTAGATTTTTTAGTGGATTTCGAATCCGATTTGAAATTTTTCAAATTAGAATTTTGGATGGGATTCTCTTGTAAATTGAAAATCTGATTCGGAATCTCGTAAATTTGGAATTTGATATTGATATCGAAAATTCAGCATGAAATTTCTGTATTATAAGAAATGGACTGGTATTCAAAAGTTTCTTTACGAAGTGTAATGTAACGAAAAAAGATAGCGAAAAACTGTAATTTTCGGTTACTAATTAGTATTCATTTTATTGGTTTCTAATCGTTTATTCATTGCTGTTTTTTTACAATAAATAATAAATAGGTCACGCTGGTTTACACTTTACACTGCTAATATATGTACATATACATATGATACAAATCAGCTGACTGGATCAGATGATCGCAGACTCAGGCAGACCCAGCGAGACAGTAGCGTAACTATAGGTAAAGAGGCCCCGGATAATTTCTCTCAAGGAGCCTTGAGATGAAATTTTTTTAGAAATCAAGATTCGGAACTTATAGTTTTCTCCTATTTAATTTCATTATGAGTTTGATGAATTTAATCATGGTAATATTAATTCGCTGATTTTGTAAGTGTAAGGTAAAATATAAAGTTATCCTTCGTCCAAGGTCAGAAAGTTCTGTCCACTCTTTCAAAGTTCTCACTTTCATTACCTCTCCACGTCGGCAACGTACATAATCATAAATTGCAACGTCCCAAGTAATTCAATCAGACACTTAGGCAGCACTCAAACTTTTTATGACGCTATACCGCCTCGGTATATTATGTTTTTCAAGTTTGAATAATTACTCTCGAAATACCAAATATCGCAGAAATATTACAATTCCTCCCTTCAGCATAAATTGCCTCCAACGTGAATTTTAGAATACGAAATTTGTATCCTGTAAGTCTTCAGGCCAGTGTCGCGCTACATTTTTCGAAAAATATAAAAATGCCAACCTTCCCAAGGAATAGAGCATTATGTCGTAATTTCCGGGAGAGTTCCGGCTGAAAAATAGAACTTGGGGTAAAATAAATCCGCCGTTTAATGAATTGTATTCATTATAGGAGCTCGTGACGCTTCTCATAGAGAGCGCTCGGTAAATCTCTGCCACCGCAACAGAATACGTTCTTCGCGGGCTGGAAATTTTCACGAGAGAAATTTTCCCGGCCCCGTCACTTTGCGTGAACGAAATGCTAAATGAAATGCGAGGCTCGTCGTGTTTTTTTACGCCCGCCATTTATTTGTATCTCTTAGCGGAACACTAGTACGGTGCTGTTAAAATATTATTGTGAGCTTCATTTTTTCAAAACACTTTTCTTTTGCTTTCCACTTTTTTTCAGTCGCTCTTAGTATACTTGCGTCACTTTTAGTGCAAAAACGTTTCGTTCGATGGAAATATGATGGAATTTTTGTGTAATCATTTGGTAATTATGAAATTTGGGATCGATCGGTTTTGGTTGACAACTTCCGAAAAAAATTGTAGAATAGATGAAAAAAAGGAAAACAAAACGACATGAATCATTGAAATAAAAGTTAAACAAAAAAAAAATGAAATGAAAAAGAAAAAAACAATAGGGGTTACCAGGGCCGGTTGGCCAACTTTTTACGTTCCAATTTTTTATGAGTCCCCTTTTGAATTTAGAATAATTTTGTTTTCACTGTATCACGGTGTATAATTTTGGCTTATACTGTGAATTTTTTCAAGCATTTATATTCATTTTTGAAAAAACGACAGATTTTTTGATAGTGACGTGAGAGACGGCCAACCATCATTGGTCTCCCTTACGTGTTAACAACTAATTATACCAAATTCATTTGTTACTATTCACTTTTTCACATTTTAATTCTGCTTTCCGAGCATAACTTTGAGTGAATTGATCTGTCAATTTATCAGTTCCTTAATTGGTCACGTGAAAATAAAAAGCAATGGAGTAATAGACCCACAAGTGACCCAGTAACATTCTGTCAATGGAACAATCAGCAACCTAACACAAAATATAATTTTTTTTACACAAAAAAGTGATAAGTAATTTCAAATACGCCAAACAAATCATTCACCTTCCTTAATTTCGTAATCCGTATCTTGAAATCAGTTGCGAATCGGCCTCAAAAGCTCGTTTCTAATTAAATCCAAAAGCTTTCAACGTAAACCCAAGCTATTTTTCCGAAGTATTTTCATCGCAAGGCACGAAAGTTAAATAGCTCCGATTCGAAACTTGGAAAAGTTGAAAAGACGAGCCAGTTGAAGCTAGAATTTCGTGATTTTCATTACGTCTTACGAACTTTCGTTATTAAAAGAGGGCATGGTTTCGTTTTATATACCCACTCTCGAGCATAATCCATCAAAATTAATTATCGTCCACTCCAAAATGTTCTCCGAACTAATCTAATATCGAGTTTGGCGTTGTTTCTCTCGAACAAGTTTTCATTCTCTTACCAAAAGTTGGGAGATTGAATAAACGTGAAAGCAAGGAACAAGAGGGTGAGGGAGGGAATTTTAAGGAAAGAGCAGCATTGGTCATCGCAATTCCGAAATTTGCTGCGCTTCACTGGGAAAATTGTGATATTGAGAAACGGGGAAGAGAAAATGCGATAGTGAGGGAATGACAGTTTACCTTGTAAGCCGAGAGGTTCTCGACGATGCAAGCAAGGATGGCTTCCCTTCCCACCGGGACCGTCACGTTTGATATTGGCTCGCTGAAGATTGGTCCCTCTGAAACACATACTTTCTAAAGTAACTCATCTCAGAAAACATTAGGGGCTGAATGTCCGCTATATTTCACGGCACATGGGTAAGACGAATCAGAAGTAAGTTATTACTCAGGAGTGACGGGGTGAAGGGGAAGGGGAAACCCTACAGCCTTCGTGCTTTATGTTTTCAAAAAGAACGTTTATCATAAGAAGTATTATATGACTCAATTTTTTTAGCATTTATTCATGGATAGATCAATCCAATAATAAAATTGTGAGATTATTATATATAGATGATAAGCAGCTTACATTCTTTGTCAAAACATCCCATCTCTTATTTGTTCAAGCTTACATGTGCTGTCTTACAATTCTTTAATATATTGAATTCACAAGAAAGTGGAACAGGCTAATTTTTTGTCTAGATCTACTGTGTGACAAGACTTTATCTTACTTAGATTGGCCTGACCTGATCTAACCTAATCCAACCTAAAAAAAATCTAAATAATAACAAGTTCAGTAGTTCACTCAGTTTGAAAATTTCGGGCACATGGAAAGAACGGGACACGCGTAGTTAGGTCTGGCCAAACTTTCACTTCGACACTGGTAGGCATTGTTCAGACACTGGTAGGCATTGTCCAGACGCTGGAAGGCATTGTCGGGACAATAGTAGGCATTGTCCAGACACTGGCAGGCATTGTCCAGAGAATGGGAAGCATTGTTTAGACACTGGTAGGCATGGTCTAGACACTAGTTGGCATTTTCCAGATACCGGCTACGCATGTCCTGTTCTCCCCGTGTAGCAATTTGTCTGTTTCTCGTTATATCTTTGTTTTTCCCAAGCATAACGAGAATTTTTGATAAAATTGTATGTATAGTTAATTCTTATTTTTAAAATTGTTATTTTTACAAAAATGTTATTCTTAGAAAAACGGTTATCCTTATGTTGAGCAATTCGGTGTTTTGTCCTTATTCAACAATATGATCCCTGGAACAGTGAACAGAACTCAACATACCAAAACGTATCGGTTAAAAAACTCCGATCGCATGAAAAACGAGAGATAAAGCGAAGGGTTGATACGTGTGTGAGAATTTTCGTTTAAAGTCAAAGTATAAAAAAAACGGATAAATTCTTGCTAACTTTCCTCGCTAAAGAACGTTAAGAGATACACGGCATACCGATGCTAGTACGCGTATCGTGTAAGTATCAGACAATGTACTTGTCGAATGCGCAGCAAATAGTTTGCAGTTAAGCTGCGAACAGTGTATAAAGAGGAGAGATGTACATATAGTGTGTCGGAAACTATTGAGCACTAATTCTGAATTCACGCTCCTCTGAAGTTGAATCATTTTTTAATCTCCAATTCGTCACTCTGCAATTTTTTGCCATAAAAACCAAAAAAATCAATATCATTGAATTTGTAAATATGTCAATGTTTGATTGAAAAAAAATGTATTAACATGGCTGTCCATATTCTCCATCTAGAACTATTGCACGTACGAACCCACTTAAAATTCATAACCGAGCCTCGTCTGAGCCATTCGACATTTTTCGTTATTACGAGCATGAAAGTTCAGGTAACGAAAACTCGCAATGTTCCGATGTATCGCAATTTCGCAAATGGATTACTGCCGTCGAAAATATGAGCATGAAAACTGCATTTTCTATTACACGCGTGATGCGGCTGATTCTCTAGGGCCGTCGCGAGTTGTCGCAATGAATGTTTCAGCCCGGTTCAGATATGCGAGATTTATGATTATCCGAGTGTAAAGGAGATTGTTCTTACTGAAATAAACATTTCATCGCTCAAGTCTCAGCAATTTCGCGATGGAAAATATCACGGATTCGGCGAACGTTTTATTTATTTTTTTTTTTTTCAGAAAAATTTCTCTTGTTTCTTGATTGTAGATTTTTCCTCCTCGCAAACGGGTGTCGGCAAAACGGCGTGGCACTAACCGTAATATTTTATGACCCGGAAATGAATAGAGAATGCATTTGATGCTCACTTGATGCTAAGAATTTAACGCTGGTAACAATCGTGAGGTCGTATTTAGTACTTCGAGACCATTCATTTATATTTGTGCCGAACGCGACTTTTAATTTAAATTTTGTAGTTTCAGTAGCTGTGGGAAATTTCGTTATATGTTATGTATTGAAAATTTGTATAATTTTAACACCAACACTTCGAACTTCATCAGATCAAACCCAAACTCACACAATGGTAAAGCCTCCTACAATAATCATTATACGGACGATAAATCTTTATTTGGATTTATTTTTGTTCTTTGCTTTATTTCCATGCAATTAATCATCGCATGGTTATAAACCATGAGCGGCCTTCGCGTGTCCGCTCTAACTAGACTAGATTAATGGCGTACCTCGCTGAACGAATTTCACGTGATCGCGAAAAAATTGCGCGCCTTTTCTTTCTTCTTACCTCGTGCAATCTGGAATTAATAAAGCTCTGCATGCGATTGGGAGTTTTTTCCCGAATCAGGGTAATCACGAATTTCGAGTTTTTTTCTTTCCCTCATTAATATATTCTTCATTCAAACAAATTTATACTTGACGCAAAAAAAGGCGATGGACACTGAATAGTTATCATTCATTCTTTTCTTCAGCAAACGGTGTAATCGTGAATATTTCAAATTATAGCGCAGAGGTATGCCATAGGATTAAATTATTCAATCACCGCACACGTTTTCAGATCGATATCACTGTCCAAACAACTCGCAACAGAGAGCCCTGTGCAATCGTTAATGAAACATCGTTATTCAGAATTAGCGTTCGGTAATGACTGATGCCATCTAAAGTCAAGCGTATTCGTCGGACAATATCTCGACGAAGAATCCACGCGGCGTATTGCACTCGAGTGTGAGAGCTCTTTCGCGATTTATGCGCCCCGTAAATGTGACACTCGTGATATATTCGCGGTATTAACGCGCATGTAAATGACCAGATACCGACGCTGTTGCACTGCATGCGACAATAATCCACTAATTCAATAATTGACGCATTACCTATTACTGAGTTACACAAGATTGATGACGTCAAACATTTCGGTACAAGTTGTTTCGGTAATTAACGCTGTCGTTGTGGTCATAGATGATCAATATAATCAGCGAATAGTTATCTGAAGGATGAATTCATCGATGACAAAAAAGTAATAGAATGCAATATTATTGCAGTACACATTGACAGGTTGGAAAGCATAATGACTTCTGCGCGTGGGACAGTTAGAGAATGAAGGAATGAGTGAACGGTCGAAGCGTTGTCGAGACGGAAATTCCAATCCGTTTTTAAAAACTGAACTCGCGATATCTAGGAAACTATTTATCCAATTAGCGCTCAATGGGGAAACATGACTCCTTGCCTCAGTACCGCCTCCATGATAAAAAAATCATTTATCATCAAAAATCACTACCTTACATCTATCTTTCATGTCTCATTGAACATATATATTGATATGAATATATAATGTACAAATTGATCACAGGTTTTTCATTAAAGTTACTCATAGAAAAATAACCTTCGATCAGAAGTTTGAAAATTTCTTATGAAGAGCGGTCGGAATCATTTTTGATGATGAATGATGACTTTCTTCAAATTGGAGACAGCACTGAACCAATTAGTCTTACGTTTTCAAAATCGGATGATTAGTTTCGGAGATATCGCGAGTTTGGTTTGCCAAAACGGATTGAAATTCCGTTTAAAAGCGCTCGACAGCGCTTCATCCGTTCACTCATTAATTCAATCGCTCACTGTCCCACGCGCAGGGGTCGTTATGCTTTCCAGCGCCTCAAATACTGTAAAAATGAACAAGTTCATTACAAAACGAGAGAAATGCGCTCCGTTACAACCTACAAAAAAAAAAAATCTTCATTTTATCCTTTTTCTCCCACGAAACGCATCATTAATTTTAATGGATGATTAGACCTTATGATCCTATTACGATAAGAACGCACGTTTCCTACGAAACGTATCAAGGAAGAAACTCCGTTTCGTAATAGATCAGAATCTTCATGCTGATGCAATGAAAAAAAAGCGAAATTTATTTAGATTTTTAGTTTGTTTAAAGTTTTGTTCCTCGCGTGAGAAAACAAGGGAAAATACGCGGGATACGAAGCCCTTCATTTATTCAACCTCCAAGAAGCGTGAAGTTTTGCCACCATTAGTTATAGCGAAAGCTCATTTGCATAATAAATGGAGTTGACAGAGTCAGTGGCATTATCGAGGAAGCTTGACCTCCAGCATGATTCATCTACGAAAAGGCTTTTCTCTGTAACGAGGTGCACACAAATTAATTACGTTGATTGCTGCAACAAAATTCTATCTAGCTTTCCTGGACAGGGCATTTGAATGATTTCATGTCAAGCACACCTAGGGGTGCAATGCTTGCCTGAAAGGAAAAGTCACTCTGGAAAACGAAGTAGCGAAGCAGCTTGCATTCCTATGGAAACATACCGAAATGAATATTCATCCTTGCTTGGAGATTTCGGGTAAACTCTAGTTTTTTCGCGTCTTTATGTATACAATTTCATATTTCATCGTCCAATTGTATTCTCTCGTTCTTCCTTCTCATTTTTCTGTCATTCGTTTTGCTTGCATTCTTTGGAAATTTATTCGTCCCGGTGCAGAAAGAGCGCTACTCGTGACACATTGTTTGACCCCTCACACTGGACCTTAAACCACAGCGACATGTTCCGGATGACAAGGGGTCCTTGCAAATTATCCAAAGTTTGCCAATGGTAAGAGCGGTTGGTCGAGTCAATGCTGCAGGAGAAACAGCGTATATTAAGTTCCATAGATCTGAATTTTGACGTTCTGACCCGTTGGGTTCTCGCGTTCAACTGGCAACGCACTCGAATATCGTGAAATAGAAATTCCCTGCTCTGCAGACGTGTCCCGGCGAAGTCCTGGCGGAATGCCGCCGGCGAAACAAAGACCTCGAACCAATATCAATTACCGGTCCATGTATCATCCCCTTCGTTACCATCCACTCTCATCCGTTTCGGAACATTTTTTCGCATTCACTAAATGTGCACTTACTTCAAGTACTTTGCACAATATTTTTTGTTTTGCGTGAAAAAAATTACTCGAAAAGAAGTGTGACCAGGCACTTATTGGAAAAGCACTGCAAGAAGGGAGGCAGGGGTCTTGTATTTTTTATGTGGGTTTTCATGAAGAGAGTGCCCAACGATTTTTTTTTGGTGGATGGTGATTAAGACCTAAGCAAAGATGAAAGACGTATTCATTTACAAATTTCCTTCCAATTTGTGAAACAATTTTTTTACTGTCAACAAAAATCTGAGGGTTCTAAAAATATCAAAAGAAACGAAGAATCTTATTCGGCTAGTCAATTTTTTATCAAGTTTGGAAAATTTAAAATATTTTCTATTTTGTTTAAAATTTTGAAAAATTCAAAAATCATTGTAGATTTGAAAATTGTCTCAATTATCTTTTTAGGAAATTATCACGATGATAGTTTCCCATTTTCTATAGAAATCTCGAAAATGTCAAGAGTATCAAAAGAATCCGAAAAATTATATCAGATTAGACGAGTTATCATGAAATTTAGAAATGCTCGAAAATTTTCTACTCTGTATTAAATTAAAAATGATCAAATATCTTTAAAGAATTTGTAGAATTTCATTATATGTTTATGAACTTTTTGGATTGTGTTCCTTATCACATATATTCAGAATGAACATTATGTCATTATTTATTTATCTAAAAAATTTCACAAGTATAAAAAAAAAAAGAACAATTCATACATTTTTGACAAACTTTTGGTAAATTCAGAGAGTATAAAAGTATCAATTTTGTTTAAAATTTGCAGTATTTCAAAAATTAACTAACGAAAAAATGTTAGACAGCGATGATATGTAATCATATTGAATTTTGAAAATTTGTAAAATATTCGAAATGCTTCAGAAATTTCGTAGATTGTCATCATTATAAAATTTCTTTATAGTGAGCAAAATTTTTTAATTTAATTTTTTATTTAAAAAAAAAAAAAACTTCTAAATAATTCAAAATTACGAAAAATCATAATGCATTAGAATACTTTTAATTAAGTTTTTCAATTTTTAAATTTTCTCAATAATGATCCGATTTTTATGAAGATTTCGATAAATTAGAAAACATTGAAAACGTGGAATAGGAATATGATTCAATATATATATTTTGTAATCCGACAAATTTGTAGAATTTCAGGAAATATTCAATAATATCGACCATTGTCTATATTTCATTATTTTTTGAGAAATGTCTAATCATTTTCATTTTTTACAGAAAATCGGAAGTTTTTGAAGAAACTTGACACTCAATTTTCTTGGAACATACGAGGGGGGACCCAAAAGTAACGGGAATTAGGTGGTGGGGGGACCGCGGAGGTGGGGATCGGGTTTTCCACTGGTTCTCTTCCAAGCTGCTACTCTCCCAAGTCAGTGTGCAAAGTTCATTTGCTGTAAGTGCATTCGTTCGTCCGTAAGAATTTTTGTAGTGAAACGACTTTTTCCGTTTCGGCTAAAACGTGAAATGGCTGAGTGCGGCGAGCAACGCGCGGCTGTAAAATTTTGTTTTTTGTTAGGAAAAACACCCGCGGAAACCCTTGTGATGCTGAAAACAGCTTATGGGGATAATGCTTTGAGTAAAACGCGTGTGTACGACTGGTTTTCGCGTTTCAAGAATGGAGAGATGTCAATAGAAGACCAACCTCGTTCTGGGCGCCCCTCGACTTCAAGAACGGACGAAAACATTGAAAAAATCAACACTCTTGTTCACGAAGACCGTCGCCGAACCATCGATCAACTTTGTGAGATGTCTGGATTGTCATGGAGTTCAATTCAGAGGATTTTAACTGAAGATTTGAGCATGAGGAGGATTGCAGCCAAATTTGTTCCTCGCCTTCTCTCCGACGATCAAAAGGAGCGTTGACTTCAGGCCTGTCTTGAGCTGCAAAATCAGTTGGATGAAGACCCAGATTTTTTTCTCAAGGTTATAACTGGCGATGAATCACGGTGCTATGGCTACGACCCCGAAACAAAGCAGCAATCAAGCCAATGGAAGACACCTCTCTCGCCTCGTCCAAAAAAGGCACGCCAAGTGAAGTCCAACATCAAGACATTGCTCATTTGTTTCTTCGATTGCAGAGGTATTGTGCACGCAGAATTTGTTCCTCCAGGCCAAACGGTCAACCAACACTTCTACTTGGAGGTTTTGAAAAGGTTGAGGGAGAACATCCGGAAGAAAAGAGCGGATCTTTGGCGCACAGGAGATTGGTTCTTCCACCACGACAATGCACCTGCCCACACAGCGCTGTCCATGAAGAAATTTTTGACCAAAAACGGCACGACACCGATTGTTCACCCCCCCTATTCACCGGACCTTGCCCCCTGTGACTTTTTTTTGTTCCCTAGACTCAAAAGGGACATGAAAGGAAAACGTTTTGGGACTGTAGAAGAGGTGAAACAAAAATCGCTGGAAGGTTTAAAAAACATTGAAAAAAATGAATTTCAGAACTGTTTTGAACACTGGAAAAAAAGATTGAACAAGTGTATTACAGTCAATGGGGGTTACTTTGAAGGTGATAAAAATTGTGTGTGAAAAAATTTATCAATAAAAAGTTGTAACACAATTCCCGTTACTTTTGGGTCCCCCCTCGTATATCAGGAATATGTTCAAAAATATTCTCAGAATACTAAGAAATTCCGTTACAAACAATTCTAATTAGTTAAACGCGTTCTCAGAAAATTTCAAGAGTTTGAATAGTTTGAAATAATTTTAAAAATTGATGACCTTAAAAAAAACATTGTAAATTTTATAAATAGGCTAAATTTACCTTAATTTGAATTTTTGTAAAGTTTTAGGAAATAAACATCAATTCTGTACTTTGTGTTCATTATCATTTTTATTCAAGTGATAATATATAATTTTTCTACTTTTGAAAAGAAAAAAAATCAAATTTCAAAATGTATTAAAATTAATGAAAGACTTGAAAGTTTCATTTTTTTTTAATTTTAATTAAGAAGATTTTGAACTATTTGTGGCGTTCTAAACGATATTTTTTTTTCATAATTGAATATTTGTAGATTATGAAAATTTGAAGATTTGCAGAAAACGTTCATGAATCTCGTAGGTTATAAAAAATTCCAAAAGCTCCATTCGATTCCAGAAGCTTATTCGTGAAAATTGTTGTCAATTGAAAAAAGTTTTATATGCTTCAGTCGAATGTGTCAATGCCCTTATCCTATGATGCAATCTTCCTAAATTGTGGGACCTAATCAATGCACGGAGCCCGTGATGTCAGAATTACGAAGACTGGCAAGTATAAGAATTTTAAATAAAATAAAAAAATAATAGAAATTCGTGAAAAATTTGATTAATGGTGGGAGGTTTTGACAAGAAAGTAAAATAAAAAAGCAACTTGTAAATTCATGTATTTTTCAGGATTTTACCTATCTATGTAGAATTTCCCAGGTTACTAGTGGTACCCCAAATAACCACATCTTTCGCCGCCCCTGCAGGCGAAATTTAATTTTGTGCCGGGCAGCTCTTTTTTCGGCATTGATAGAAATAAAAAAATTCATAAAAGTACTGAAAAGTTTTGATGAAGAATAGTAACAAACAAAAAATGATATGAAAACCAGTTTTTTCGCCTGCTCGTGTTGCGTATTTTTGGTACATTGGTGTCGACTGAAACAAAATATTTCACGTTTATATTTCTGTAGCCGAACAAACGAAAATCACCAAGATTTGTCAAAATCCACTTTGCATAACTCAAACCATCCTTTTATAATATAGATTCGCTACTATTTTTCAGCTTATATGACCGATCACGAGTACCAAAATAATCTCCGTGAAAAATGCATTCTGCCCGATGGGAAATCACTGCTAAGAAAGTGATTCCCATCGATTCGACAAAACGCCAATTTTTATGACAAAACGCATTTTCACCTTCGAAGAGCGTAAGGAATCTTTTCTCTGGAGATTGAAGAAAAACAATTCCGCTTCAGAAAAAGAACGTGACGAGGCATGTTCTCGTATATTCTGTCCGTGCATCGAATCCCTCGCAGATCCTGCCATTTGATTTTTCCGTTTGCCGCGAAAGCCGAGAAAACGATAAAATTACCGGCACATTTATAAATAACGGGGAAAATCCATAAATAGCGTCCGACGATATTTTCCGTTTGCTTGGATAGCGTGCGGCGAATCGCGGCATTAGTCGCTAACCAATCGATGAAATGTTCGCGAAAATGTCTCTCGTGAATAACGAGACGTCGTTATTCTGTTTTCGCGACGGCTGAAATAGCGCGCGATTTGTATAAAAATTTTGATCTACGTCCCGTACGAACCAGGAATACCTTTTGTTTCATGTAATCCTGGATCGAAATGACGTGATCGGATTTTTCATATGAGTTTGTTTTCGGCATTGGAAAACAATATATATTTATCGTTCTATATTTTAATTATTGAATAGTTGCGTTTGAACATTTTACGTTAGGAGTGACCAGGGCTGGTTGGCCAACCTTTTACGTTCCAATTTTTTATGACTTTCCTTTTGAATTGAATATAATTCCGTTTTCACTGTATGAAAGTGCATACTATAAGCTTGCATTTTGAATTTTTTCTAGTATTTATATTCATTTTTGAAAAAAACGACAGATATTTTTATAGTGACGTGATGGACTGGCTAGCTTGCCCCAAGTGGGTCCAAGTTTTTCGAAGAAATATGTGTGCCGTTACTTTTTTTTTATTTTTTTATGAAAAATTGATTTTGTTCCATAACACTGAGTAGATGATGAAAACCAAAACTGGCAAAAAGTTACTGTGTTCTCCGTTTCGCCAGCCCACTCCAAATTTTTCATTCTTCAATTTCCGCCTTGCATTTTTCAACTATTGAATAGTTGCGTTTGAACATTTTTCGTTAGGGGTGACCATGGCTGGTTGGCTAACCTTTTACGTTCTAATTTTTTATGACTTTCCTTTTGAATTGAATATAATGCCGTTTTCACTGTATGAAAGTGCATACTATAAGCTTGCATTTTGAATTTTTTCTAGGATTTATATTCATTTTTGAAAAAAACGACAGATATTTTTATAGTGACGTGATGGACTGGCCAACTTGTCCCAAGTGGGTTCGAGTTTTTTGTAGAAATATGTGCGCTTTAACTTATTTTTTATTTTTCATGCAAAATAGATTTCGTTTTTTAACACTGAGTTTATAATGAAAACCAAAAGTGGCAAAAAGTTTTTTTATTCTCTATTCCGACAGGTTACTCCAAATTTTTCATTCTCCAATTTCCGCCTTGCATTTTTCAACTATTGAATAGTTGCGTTTGAACATTTTTCGTTAGGGGTGACCATGGCTGGTTGGCTAACCTTTTACGTTCTAATTTTTTATGACTTTCCTTTTGAATTGAATATAATGCCGTTTTCACTGTATGAAAGTGCATACTATAAGCTTGCATTTTGAATTTTTTCTAGGATTTATATTCATTTTTGAAAAAAACGACAGATATTTTTATAGTGACGTGATGGACTGGCCAACTTGTCCCAAGTGGGTTCGAGTTTTTTGTAGAAATATGTGCGCTTTAACTTATTTTTTATTTTTCATGCAAAATAGATTTCGTTTTTTAACACTGAGTTTATAATGAAAACCAAAAGTGGCAAAAAGTTTTTTTATTCTCTATTCCGACAGGTTACTCCAAATTTTTCATTCTCCAATTTCCGCCTTGCATTTTTCAACTATTGAATAGTTGCGTTTGAACATTTTTCGTTAGGGGTGACCATGGCTGGTTGGCTAACCTTTTACGTTCTAATTTTTTATGACTTTCCTTTTGAATTGAATATAATTCCGTTTTCACTGTATGAAAGTGCATACTATAAGCTTGCATTTTGAATTTTTTCTAGTATTTATATTCATTTTTGAAAAAAACGACAGATATTTTTATAGTGACGTGATGGACTGGCTAGCTTGCCCCAAGTGGGTCCAAGTTTTTCGAAGAAATATGTGTGCCGTTACTTTTTTTTTATTTTTTTATGAAAAATTGATTTTGTTCCATAACACTGAGTAGATGATGAAAACCAAAACTGGCAAAAAGTTACTGTGTTCTCCGTTTCGCCAGCCCACTCCAAATTTTTCATTCTTCAATTTCCGCCTTGCATTTTTCAACTATTGAATAGTTGCGTTTGAACATTTTTCGTTAGGGGTGACCATGGCTGGTTGGCTAACCTTTTACGTTCTAATTTTTTATGACTTTCCTTTTGAATTGAATATAATGCCGTTTTCACTGTATGAAAGTGCATACTATAAGCTTGCATTTTGAATTTTTTCTAGGATTTATATTCATTTTTGAAAAAAACGACAGATATTTTTATAGTGACGTGATGGACTGGCCAACTTGTCCCAAGTGGGTTCGAGTTTTTTGTAGAAATATGTGCGCTTTAACTTATTTTTTATTTTTCATGCAAAATAGATTTCGTTTTTTAACACTGAGTTTATAATGAAAACCAAAAGTGGCAAAAAGTTTTTTTATTCTCTATTCCGACAGGTTACTCCAAATTTTTCATTCTCCAATTTCCGCCTTGCATTTTTCAACTATTGAATAGTTGCGTTTGAACATTTTTCGTTAGGGGTGACCATGGCTGGTTGGCTAACCTTTTACGTTCTAATTTTTTATGACTTTCCTTTTGAATTGAATATAATTCCGTTTTCACTGTATGAAAGTGCATACTATAAGCTTGCATTTTGAATTTTTTCTAGGATTTATATTCATTTTTGAAAAAAACGACAGATATTTTTATAGTGACGTGACGGACTGGCTAGCTTGCCCCAAGTGGGTCCAAGTTTTTCGAAGAAATATGTGTGCCGTTACTTTTTTTTATTTTTTAATGCAAAATTGATTTCGTTCCATAACACTGAGTAGATGATGAAAACCAAAACTGGCAAAAAGTTACTGTGTTCTCCGTTTCGCCAGCCCACTCCAAATTTTTCATTCTTCAATTTCTGCGTTACATTCGAGGGGTGATTCAATATTCTCATTTCATATCGAGTTCGTGGTAACTGGATGGAAAATAAAAAAAATCTTCTCCAGGTAACCGGAGCTTTGTTTCGTTGATTGGATTATTTGGTTTTGAATTCGTGTGAAACTGCTGATCGCTGTATGAAGATTCGAGAGTAAAATGTTTTTTCCGTGGGAATATTACGGAGTGCTATATTATCGAGGGATATGAAACTCAAATTTGAATGCCGACCCCGTGGTCTTGCGAACGAGCAAACACGGATGGGGCTGAATGAACTTTACTTTGTTTGCCCGTAGGATTCCGACACCAAATGAGTGTGTTCCGGAGTTGTAGCGTTGCCGTTCGCTGCGTCTTCTCGTGGTTCATTGCATCTCGAGTTTCACGTTGAAATCAAAGTTTCGAAAAGTTTTGAAACCGGGAATACTACGGTGATAAAGCGATAAAAAGTTTTATTATTATTTTCCACATAATAATTGAAAACTTTGTTTTCAACTTCCAACGTTCCAAAAAACTATAATCAGATTATGTAAATAAAAATGCATTATTTACGCTACCGAAACACATTGAACATCAGGACGAGAACAAAAACCATCCTCGTTACGTAATACACAAAACTTTTCCAACCCGCTTGTAAAAAACAAGAGATCGGGCGGAGAATAATGCTTTCATTTCGGGTTTCAAACGAGTTGTTCAACTTGACAAGTGCACAGTCAAAAAAATTAAACGCTATGATCAATAGTTTCCATAGTGCCTCAGTTTTGAGGAACTCGTTTTTATTTACGTCAGTTGACATGGATTTTTTTACGGCTTCAAGCACAATAAACGTTCGGACAGATGTCGATAACAAATGTTCCAGAGAAGCTCGTTTTTTCGGGTTCCCAAACATTGTCGAAAAAATTCGCGTTTCACGAAAAAGTTGGGAAGCATCAACACATTAAAGGCGATACTCGTATACGAATTATTTAACGAATTCAGATTGTTAAAGTTAATTTCGAGTACCTTATTGAGGTTAAAAATTTGTAAGCACTTTGAAGGTTTAGTGAACGATCTCTTTAAAAATTGATTAAAATCGTTAGGTGTGCGAATCTTCCATTTTCCTCTTAAAAAGCTCCTGCATTTATAATTCTGTAAAATTGCCAGCAGTAAAAATCGCTGCAATTTTCAAGTATGTAATTCTTCTGTATTATTACTGGAGCGCGTTTGAAGTGGTTTTCCCGTTCCCATTTCTTCCCACAAAATCTCTCGTCATACATTTTTAATGCAATCTCTAAACATGAAACTCAGCAAATAAGGTGGTTTTAGAACGGAAGGAATTTAGTTGCATGTTTCCTCCAATATCTCGAGATGTTTACCAGAATGTCGTATTCATTCTGTTGAAATAACAAGATGTTTGTTTCTTGCAACTCGAACTACTTAAAAGGCAAATTTTTTCGGAAAATCGTAATTTCTTTTTTTTTGAACGAATATGTTTTACAATTAAGAAAAAATAATTGAAAAGAAATAGTTTCATGATCATTATAAAAAAAAGTTGAAAAGTATGACGCACGATGTAAACATTCCTTTAATTCCTGTGAAATCCGAACAAGCTATAGGAAATTTTCCTCTTTCTATCCTTTCAACATGCACGACTCTTTGAATAACGTTTCCTGTAATAGCGATCAAATTATAATTGCGCTTTCTCAGCAATCTCAAGCTTTGTCGACAAGTGGAGCCGAACGGAATAATGACCCTGGAAAGGCATGAATGAACATGAAAAAGATCTTCTACCCCATTCCTAAACTTGAAAGCTTGACATCTTTTTTATTTGGTAAACGATTATTTCTATTACGCGCAAGTTTGTGAGCTTTTCGTGGGTGGAGTCATTTCCTCTTGGTAATCGAGGAAGTACGACTGTTTACAAATTCGGAAACGTCTTATTAGCTCGTAAGAATTCGAGGCGAATTCGGTTTGGCGAAGGAAGGGTTTTGAAGTCCCGAGAGATACGAATCACGCAAGTCATTACGGGCGGTATCTGGCCTGGAATAGGATCTTAGGTATTAGCTTGCGTTTCATTTTTTCGAAAATCAATACATGAAGGAGGTATTTTTTTCAGGAAAAATTATCTCATCAAACGCCTTTCAAGTTTTTTTACCTTAAAGGGCGTTTTTTACTTAATTATTTATATGATTTTTCATATATTACAATTTTTTCGTTAAAAAATTGACATTTTAAGTTGATGAATTAGGTTTTCTTCCGATTTTTCCAATGCTTTTAAATAATTTTGAATTTGTTGAAAAAGCATTCAAGTCGCTAAAGGGATAAAATGATGAAATATACTAAGCTCTTGCATAAACATTAATATTTGTTTGGAATGTGTGAATACCAGACTGCGTTCCAATTAAAACTCTAACAAGGAAGCCAATTTGGGCCACTGGATTCGAAATCACTATCGAACGCAAAAACCGAGTTCCCGCGATTGCGATTGTCTGAATTCAAAAAATACCGAGGGAAGCAGCGAGAGTTTAATAAAAGCGGAATTACAGAGAATTATCTTTCAATCATCTTTCTCTCTGTATTATTTTTGGAAATAACATTGATTATTTCGAAAGAAATTTATCGAAATCGTATCAAGATCTACTGCGTACTTGATAATGTTTTAGACGATAACATCAACGCACTTTTTTTTTAGTTTCATTTGGCGAATGAGGGGCTCGAAAGCATAGGACCTCTGAGCGTGGGACAGTTAGAGAATGAAAGAATGAGTGAACGGACAAAACGCTGTCGAGCGTGATTAGACGAAAATTTGAATCCGTTTTGAAAAACTAAACTCGCGATATCTCCGAAACTAATTATCCGATTTGTGATCAGTTTTTGGACGTATGACTAATTGCTCCATGACCACCGACAAGACAAAAAAAGTATCATGCGTCATCAAAAATTACAACTGAACATCGATCTTCCCTTTTTCATATAATGTATCTCTCTATATTATAAAAAATTTTTTACCCCTGCCCCCCCCCCCCGCTGTTGCAGATTCAGTGAGGTGCCCCGATAATCAATATAAGATTGTTCAGATAAGATAATCAAGACAAGATTGTTCATATCAGATAATCGAGATCAGATTATTCAGATCAGATAATCAAGATACGATTGTTCAGATAAGATAATCGAGATAATCGATTATAATCTTTGAGAAATTAATCGATTCGATCGAGATAATCGTCTGTGCAACGGAACAAAAATTAAAATTTTGGATTTGGATGAATTTAATATCAAAGCTCAAATCATAACTGGAACAAATCAAGGTTGTACGGTTCTCATTCCAAGAATAAAATTTGATACAGGAGAACATAATTATTTACCATTAATACTTTTCAGAACACGATTCCCAATCATTCTCGCTTTTGCAATTACAATTAATAAACCTCAAGGTCAATGTTTCAATGAAGTAGGAATATACCCCAGAAGACCATTGTTCTGTCATGGTCAATTATGTGTGGCATTTTCAAGGTGTCGAAATCCTAAGAAATTACTCATAGAAAATGATTCAGAAGAAAAAAAATGAAATCCATAATGTGGTTCGGAAGGAAATGTTCAACTAAGTGCAACAACGATTCATGTAAAAGAGAAAATACGAATTGTTATGTGTTACCAATTTTAAATTTTATTCGAAAAGAAAAGTTAAGGGAAGAATGGTAAAATCTATAATTTCAAATTATCCTTCTGCTTTGCGATGGAAAAAAGATAGATTCTATGTAATAAAAATTTTGTTAATAATTGTATGATACAAAATAATGATTACCTTTAATAGTATACATACATATTTTTTTCAAATTATTCATAACATAATTTCATTATAATACAAAGTCATAATTAAAAATCTATAAGTATGAATCGTTTATTATATTAGAAGTAACATTAGTTCTTTTCTTATTAATTATTTAATAAAGTAGAAAATTGTATTTACATTATTCTAAATGCAAATTTGTAATACACTATTGTAATAACATTACTGTTATTGATTGTTATCGAAATTGATATGTGTGAAATATCAATTTCATATCGGATAGAAATTAAAGTGAATAAATACACAAAACTGTATAATGAGAGTTTAGATTTGATTAAATTGCATAGAAGATTTATGAATAATGTTATTCGTGATTAACAATTTCCGCCTGTATATATTGATTTTCAAAATATGTCATTGAATCTTGCGAATATCTACTAAGAAAATTGTTCAAAAATAGAAACTATAACTGAAACCTAATGGGGGTTGGCGCGCGAAGCACGTAGGGGGCGAAGCCTCTCTAGTATTATAAATAAATATATAATGTACAAACTGATCACAGGTTTTCGGTCAAGGTTTTTTATCTCATGGTAAAGAAGACCTTTGTTCAAAAATTAAAAAATTTTTTAAATAGCAGTCGGAATGAAAAGAAAAGATTGTTGCGTATAAATGGTTATTTTTGATGAATAATGATTATTTTCATTATTTTGGAGGCGGCACTGAAGCAGTTAGTCATGCGTCTACAAATTACGCTTCAATCGGATGATTAGTTTCCGAGATACAGCGAGTTTAGTTTCCAAAAACTGAATCAAATTTCCGTCAAATTGCGTTCGACAGCGCTTCGTCCGTTCACTCATTCCTTCATTCTCTAACTGTCCCACGCGCTGAGGTCGTTACGCTTTCCGGCCCCTCAATATTTCACTCTAAATCTTGCCGTAATGAATCATTCGCTTTATGCCAAGAACATATTTTTTTCCAAATTCAGTAAAAAAAAATTTTCGTTGATTATTTAATATATATGGACAATGTTCTTACGTACGTAGACGTTCCAATAAAATTTCTTCAAAGTAACTATCGTATTAATGACTTTTCCGCTCGATGCTACGAATTCACTAAACCAAAGTACCAACAACACCCAAGTAACGTCGTTTATTCCGAAGTATAAACAAGCCAACGATATACACAGCAAGATAGCGCACCTCGCAACCCTTTGAATGATACACGTTCCAACTCGTAATAGCGCGCGAAACATTAATTTTCATGCTCAAAGCCCGCGGAAGGTAATGTCGCACCGACAGACGTGACGTCCATTTTCCCGAGCTTTCTCGCAACTCGTCTGGAATTTTCGTTTTTATTCGGTTTCAAAATGCAAGCTAGATCTTACTTATTCCAGTGTATTATCAAGAATCACAGTTGCGATTTTTTATTCAGTGCCTTTTTGCCAAATAAACTTATGAAACTGTATTTCAACTTTTTACAGTTTAGTATCTCCTGCCTGAAATTTAATTTTTGATAAAAAGAAATTTCTATTTTTCCACTGATTATTCTTCGAAGAAATCAAAAATTTAGTTAACGTTTATAACTTTTCTTTGTAATTCCAAAATCCCACTGAAATATTTCATGATTTTACTTAAGTTTAGCTTCTTGCTGTTACGAAAATGTAAGTACATAAGAACATGAAAGTAACCCCGCCTCCCTCAACTTTTCTCACAAAAAAAGGATACATCCACCGTCGCTCTCTGCTAAACTTTCTTCATTATTCACGCAATTCTCCGAGTGATTTTCTGATAGCTCCAACGAGATTGTGTTGTAGACGTGATTTCTGAGAGATTGAGGTTGATAAAAAATTACTCGAAAGTGAGGAATAACGATGCGAGTCAGGGGAGTAGTCAAATCGGGATAAATAACCAGCTGTTGTGCGACGTCTTTCTTTTTTGGCTCTTCAGGCGTTGACGCTGCCGCGTTTATTTTCCGTCTTTTCATCCACCGAGGCGGAGAAAATGTTCGAAACTCGACGCCCAACCCATAGAAACTCAGAAGACATAGCCTTCCGGCAATTTTCAATTGCATCAGTCATTGCCGCGCTTTGCAGCCTCGAAACTTTTACTCCGCGAAAGACTTTTCGCTCGTTTACTCTTTTTCCCTGAAATTCACGATTTGAATAATTAACCGCTTTACGGCGTATTCCGCTGGGTAGTTAGGGAGTTTTTTATGTTGAAAAAAGTTAAGTTGTATTTCGCATTGGAATATTCATGGCGTTATTGAGTGCACAGTTTCGTTTGTAATGAAGTGTAACTAATAGCTCAATATTTTGATAACCCAGAAATATGATTTCATTCCATCCAGTGATTTCCATGTCAGTGATTCGAATATCTCATGAATACTGTGAGAAAATTCGAGCGATCAAAGTTCCAAGACTTTTTCTTCATCGCAGCTTATTATCAATCTCAAGGACGATTTCAGTCTTCTACAGTCGACGTGAAAAGCAATTGATTTCGACACTTCGGAGACACCGCGTTTAACGGTGTCACAAATTGTACCTCGCTCATTATGTGTGCGCACCCCTACCGTTCATTCAGAGATAATCCCGGGGTTTTGCTTCTAACTCCTCATCTTCGCAGGAGTTTCAAGAAGTTGCTCCAGGATTCCCAACTAAATCTCGAGCTTTTTGCTTCATCGTTTCACTTGCCTTTTTTTGATTCTCCGAATTAGAATCAAAACGTGACGTTAACGTACAGTTACTGAAAATTACAATTTTCAATGTATTTAAAATGATTTGATACTCCAGAACTGCTATGCATATTTTATTCAACTCGTGGACATAGCTTACGGGACGTGTCTGACCGAATGAGTGTTGTACTACTGAATCATCTGAAAGGTGCCACGTTTTCGTTATGTATTATTTCGTGCCTGAGGTTTGGTTTATGTTCGACAGAAACAATTTTTTATGATAAATACATCAATTTCTCTCAATTCAAAGAAATAAGTAGACCCAGGAAAAATTCGCAAAATAATTTTACAAGATTCACGTGAACGAATTGTGCTCGAGTGGAAAAAAAAGTCGTTTGCATTACATTCAGAATTCACTGACTTTGAATTTATCTCTCGTGAAATACATTTACAGTTTCGAAATGTTGATATCAACTTACATATTTTCTGCAACATGGCTTCACAAGTAACGTACTGAATTCTCAAGCCATTTCGTAAAGGGATAAACAGCACGTTTTTACCGGGTCCGAACCGTCAAAAGAAAAAGTAAGAGAGAAAAAGGGGGAAAAATGTGGTTAGATTGGTAAAGAGCCTACTTTGAAAACAAACACTCACAAGGATTCCACCGAGTGCAAACAGGGATTGTTTTCGTTGGTCTCGTGCGAATTTTTCTGTAATTTCAAACAGCATTGTCTTTTGATGTTCGCACTTTTCATACACTTTGAAAAGCATACGATGTTTGTTTTTCACTTTTTTAGTGTAAAATATATGTTTTTTATAATTAACCTATTCAATCTCAAGCATTTGAATAATCATGATGACTTTCGCGAATCGTGAATATTTAAAAACATTCTAAAATTACTGCAAACGAATAATCATTGAAACATGCAACACCTCAAAGTTCCTCACTACAAGATACAAAAATTACTCTGGTCTTACCATTAAAGCTGTTCAAATCACTTTTGAGTACATCTCCCACGTAATTTTTATGAGCTGCGATCAAAGTACGAAGTGCCTCTCAAAACCGAAAAGATAGTCATCATTTCGATTGATTTCACACAATCACGTCAATCCATATTTTTCATGTGTAAGTTCATGACATTTTTTACTTTCAAAAGATCGTGAAAAACATGGTTTATTGCGTAAAAAGGCTATAAAATTCATCGGCAATTTGAACGTGGCACGGGAAAATGCCAAGGATCTAAAAAAAGTGTTAAACGTGAAAGCTCCGAATGCTTTGTTTTCGCAATTATGTATGACCGAATGACTTTGAATTATATAGAAATGAGAAAGGTGTAAAACATGAATATAAATGAAGAATAAATAAGTGTTTTGAAAAAGAAACTGACAAGTATTTCAAAAAAATTGGAGCATGTTGAATTTACACGCGTTAGAAGTAAAACTTATGTTACTTTCTCTAAGGTTCCGATCTATAGATTTTTGGATACCTCTAACCTTTTTTAGTTTTAACAGATCCCTCAATTTTTCTGTGTTGTATTTTTTTTCGTTTCTAAACTGTAAATCAGTTGAATAATGCTGCCTCAGAAGTTTTACTTCAAAAAGGTTCCAATGTATAGATTTTATTCCTCTTAATTTTTTTATTTCTAACAAGTCCCTTAATTTTCCTGCGTGGTATTTTCCGTTTTTTAACTTAAATCAGTGGAAAAATAATTTCATTTCTAATTTTCAGTTAAATCTATCAATGACATTTTTATTGCTTTTATAAAATAACTTTATATGTATATTTTAGTGATTTTGTGGCATTTTACGACATTTTGTGATTTTATGACATTTTGTAATTTTGTGACATTTTGTGATTGTGTGACATTTTGTGCTTTAGTGACATTTAGTGAATTTGTGATATTTTTTGATTCGTCATGAACTGTTCAATTATATGGTAGATTTGACTTACATCATAATCTTACAGTCTTACAGTTTACAGGCTTAAAGTTTACAGTGTAACATGTTACAATGTAAAATTTCCAAGTTACTCCCGGTATAAATTTTATTTTCTAGAATAAATTACACTCCTTAATAGTGATAATTCCGCCTAAGAAGTTTTACTTCAATATTACACTCTTAGAGTCTTACAGTTTACAGTGTTACTTGTTACACTGTAAAATCTCAAAATTACTCCCTGCAATCGAAAATATTACACTCTTACATCTTACAGTCTTACAGTTTACAGTGTTACATGTTACAGTGTTACATGTTACAAAATCTCCAAGTTACTCCCAACATGAATTTTATTCTAGAATAAATTACACTCCTGAAAAGTGATAATGCCGCCTAAGAAGTTTTACTTCAATAATGTACGTTTTTCTATATTTAACAAAATATAGAATAACAGTAATGTAAGATAATAATTACTATTATTTTGCTGCGAAATTTAGTTTTGGGTGTAATTGGTTTGAAAATCTTAAAACCGTGCTTCATTATTGTATTTAAAACAAGGATCAGTTTATTTTCGATAATAAAAGAATTATCATTAAAATTATAGTGCAATTCAACAAATTTATTAATAACAAAGTCGCACTATGAAAAATTAGAGAAACATACACATAATGAAAGTTCCAGAAATTTCAGTCGTGAGTGATTCAATTTTTTTCTGATCCTTCGTTTGAAAATTCGTTTGGCATCACTGAATTAATGGCAATATGTCATTAAAAAAAATGTTTTTTCATTTTGTACGCCTCTTAAATTTTTTTTCTGTAATAAAACCCTGAATCCATGGATGTCTCACTATTCAAGACAGAGTTGAAATCTAAACAAACGGTATATCACGCTTGCTCATAAATTGAAACAATTCCACGCTCTTGCAAGCGTCTCCAGACAAACACAGAAATATTTCCAAAAAGCACGAAAGAGCACACAGTGAAAAAAAACCGTCAAGAATTTGCGTCTTCGCAAGGGTAGTTTACGAGCTTCCGGTTTGGGAACGCCCCAGACAGTCTTTTCCGATCCGATATCGATGCTCCATTTTCCTCAATCTGAAGTTTTCATTGGCAAGGACCTTCAGCGTTTCTTTATCACGTGTCGTAAGGTTTGCTGGTACATGAAAAAACAGGGTTTTTTACGGGCTCTATGGGAATTTTCCGAAGTCTTTGCCAGCAGATTTCAGTAGATGATGCAGCACGACTCTAGAAATTCTATAATTCAAAGTTTTGGTTTCGGAATCATGTCTGGACGAATTTCTTTCAGATACGCCATTAGCAACGCAAACGCCAAAGCAGGCAAACTACCGAGTAAACCAAGCTGGAACTGGAAAGCTCGTACGCATTGTACACCTAACGCGACCAGGTAGTCCTGGTCCCTTCCACAAGCTCTCATTTTCGTTGGCAACGCCACTTTCTCCTTACACGCCGCGACCTTCTCTTTCCGTTCGCTACATAGCCCCCATTATCCGTAGACCTCTGAACGAACAAAGCTTTTCCGCCGTAGTTTCGTACAAAGAGTATTTACCGTGTGGTTAATGACCGGATAAACCCTGAACTTTGCACCTCCAATGGATGATCAAGCTCGGTTCTACATTACCATAGACGTTATTGAAAATAATCAATGTCGCGAAATGAAAACGATGTCTTGTTTTAGTTAAAATAAACCATCGAAAATCGATAGCATCGTTACAGGTAAAAAATATGAACTGCGGCACACCGGCAATCTCGACGTTTTCAAATGGTTCAATTTGATTGAAATTTTTTCATCAAAGGCATTTGTTTGCATTGCACTTCAACAACTTCATGTCTGAAAATAAAAAGTCAACATTTTCCTCGGATTTTGTTTCTATGTTTCAATATTTCGTTTTCTTAACCGAGATTCTCCTCTGTATTATGGCGTAATATAATATTGTCCCGCTGTAAATTAATTTTACTCATAAATTGGATTATTCAGCAAAGTTTTATTGAAATCCACACAATTCCAGGGAAAGCGCCCGTTCGTTATTCCGCATCAACGTACTTCCGCAAAAACCTTGTCCATTTTCCGCGCCGCAATTTATAATGCAGCTACGTGAACGAACTTCCGATTATAATTAATCTGATTGCAAGACAAACACCAGAACCATAACTTTCGACACGCGCCAAACTTTCTCATCAGACTTGATGCTTTTCGGGCCTACGTTGTGCTTGGAAAGCGATCGTTCTTTGAGCTTGAAAAAGTAGTAGTTACCTTATTTAATCGAAAGGTGTTATGAAATCTTCAGCAGCAGTTTACTATTGAAACTAGTTTTGATGCTTTGAGAGCTGTTCGTTAGGTACCACAATAGGTAAGACGAAATAATTGTAAAATGAAGCTTTCCAAGTATTCACGTCAGCAAGATGGAAGATCCTACTTTTCTTATTATAGATTTCAAGAATTGAGGGACCGGAAAGCATAACGACGAATGAAGGAATGAGTGAACGTATCAAGCGCTGTAGAGCGTTAGTAGACGTAAATTTTTATCCGTTTTTAAAAACTAAACTCGCTTTAAAAGCTAAACTTTTACTAAAAACGTGTGATTGATTTGTACATTATTAATATAAATATATATTGTACGAAACGAGACAGATGAATTTTCGGTTGTGTTTTTTGATGAAAAATGATAATTTTTTTTTTATCTCGGAGGCGGTACCGACGAAATTAGTCATGCGTCTCAAAATTCAGCGCAAATTGGATAATTAGTTTCGAAGATATCGCGAGTTTAGTTCAATAGCCGGATCGAATAATGGGACATGGCGCACGGGACAGTTAGAGAATGGAGGAAAGATTGAACGGACCCAGCGCAAGGAGACGAGAATTTTAATCTCATTCCCTCATTCTCTAACTGTCCCACGCGTCATGTCCCCTCACTCAATCCGGCCATTGAGTTTTCGCGAACACATTAAAATTTCCGTCTAATCGCGCTCGACAGAGTTTCATCCGTTTAAAAATCCTTCATTCTCTAACTGTCCCACGCGCAGAGGTCGTTATGCTTTCCGGGCCCCAATCGTAAAAATGGTTTTCACCGATTTTTACCGAAATTCAACCGATGAACGTAAGATTATCAAACCCCCCTCTCCTTCCCTCCACTTTTGTTCTCTATTGACATCACCTGATCATTGTGGTTATCGGGAAATTACATAAAATTGTGTATAATTGGAAATTGAAAACGGATTTCTCGTAAAGCATTGAAATCGCATTATGTCTTGCATGAATATTTTACATTATCGTCACTCAAAATCGCATTTGACAACAAATCAGCGAAAAAGGGAATCCCTTCGAGCACTGCGTTTTAATAAGCCCTCCATTAAAACGCAACGAATTTATCTATAGGAACGGAAATACTGATAGCGAACGAGGGCATTCCACATTATCTGAAGCGTATGAATTTCAATCCTTTACAAGCATCGCAGGCTGATAATGAACATGAAGCTGCATTTTATTAAATGGAATTTATACCCCTTGTTCACTTGAAAATCGAAAAATTCTAATTTGTGCTTCGATTTTGAGAAATTTGAAAGAAAGACTTTTGGCTCAGGTTTGGCCATTAATAGAAATTTTTGAACGAGGGAAGAATGATAAAAAGGTGACCTCTGAATTGTATTATTCAAACTTTTGCCAGCAGAGGAAACTGATTAAGCCGATTCTAGTGGTCACTGTGCCATGGCCAATGTTTGCAAACTCTCTTACATTCGAGAGCCAATAATCTCCTCAAACAACATTTTCACTTCAGGGAAAATGCTGAGTTCCGAGTTCTGATCGTTACCAAACTTTAAAAGCTGTGTTTTCCTTTCAATTATTTTTTTTCGATTATTCAGATTTAAAATTTCGTAATAAGTACACATGCATTTAAAGTGAAACTTCCTATGTCCTCATGTTTTGTCTGATTGATATTTATTTCGTCAAATGTGTTTCAACAAATGTTTTTTCAACGCATTATCACTTTTTAAATCAGGCAGTAATAAGAAAAAGATAATAGTGTAGCTACTTTAAAGACACACGTAAAGTCTGAAACACAAAATGGGCTGTGGGAAAAGTCATCGGACATGAAAATACCAAAGAACCAGCCGCCGAGCGAATGACGAAATTATAGAAAATCGATGGAACAAGGGACGTAAATCTTGGTTTTTCTGGTGTGCACGACTCAGCGAAACATAAATCCAGCCCCCCCGTAGTCGTTCCTCTTCGCCCACATCTAATTACAAAATCTCCCGGAATTTATAAGATTCATACGTAGTAAATTTTACCCTCAACATTTTCGCGCGCACGACTACTGTGCAGGCGCGCGGGTATATAATGTCGATGCGCACTCAATTTAGATAACTACCGGCGCGTTCTTTCGGGCGACAGCAATGCGCTGGATATTATCAAAGTTTCGCCCGATCCCCGGGACAATAAAAATGTGACGCCAGAATAAATGCATTTCCTGGCGTGGAACACGCTGTGCGTTGACCCCTTTGGCCTCTCAGGGAATGAAAATTGTCGCACCAAAAGGCCACGATTAAATTGAACGAGATCGGTCGGGAATAGATGTATACTTCCGACGCATATTGCGATTTTTACGTCGTAAGAATAACGACCACTCGTTAAAATTACGTTTTCATTGAATAAATTGTCAACTCATTCAGAAAATTGGTACGAATATGATTTCGTGGGTGTTATTGCAGAAAAAAGACTTTTTTAATCTTCTTAATTTGACCTTGCCTTCATAAGAAGTTTCACGAAGATGGCAGAGTACATAATGTAACAGAGTACATAATGTGAGTACGTAATATAACGTTTAAAACCAAATTTTTTGAAAATTTTCCTCTGGCTGTTATTTATGTTTTAAAAGCAATAAAAAGTACATGCTTTCCTTTATTTCATGCATTTCCAAATTCATTTCACTGAAAAAAATACTTTGTTACAGCAACCAATATAGGCTTGATCAAGATGTTTTTGGTTCTTGCAACAATGAAGTTGATAGCGTCGATCAAAAATTTAGTTGCTGCAACACAAACTTGGTTACGAGAACCATAAATTTTGTTGGGCCTATATTAACCAAGTAACTTAGTTCCTGCAACCAAATAGCTTTTCCGGTGTTCCTTCACATATTTGTAACTTTTACAGAATTTATGATAAAATTTTGATATTTGGCAAAATTTAAGTATATTATGTATTGTCAAGAATCAAATTTTTTCGGGTTTTTCCATTGCTATAATCTATACCAATGTTTCATAAGCACTTACTTGGGATACGAGGTCAGTTTTTCTAAAAAAAATTTCTTTGGTTATAATTTCTAACAATTTTTTTTTCTAATTCTAATTTTTTTCTACTGGAAAGCCTTTCCTAATTATTTTGAAATGAGTTTTTTAATTTGGCAAAATATTATTTCATAAATCAAATAATTTTTTTTATTCAAATGGGAAATAATATAAAAAAAATAATTAAAAAGTAAAAAAAAAAATATTCAACATTAATGAGCAAAACATTTGAAAATAATGATTTATCAATAATAACAATATGAGAAATTATGAAAAAAAATTATTAAAAAAGTAATTTAAAAAATGCGGAATTGAATGTTAATGAAAAAAAAAAAAAAATATTTTATGACTATTGAATTTCAAAAATTAGGTTAAAAATATATGAAAATATACATTTTTCAACTTATTAAAAATTTATTATTGAAGTGTCAAAAAATTATTTATATTCATTGAAATTTGGATGAAAATTAAATGGTTATTCAAACGCTTCTTTCTTTCACACAAAGTTGATTACTCGCGTTTTTCGAAATGACCTTATTGACGAAAAACCTTATTTTTAGAATATAACGATTCATTAGAGAACCTAAATTTTTAGGAACTTTTTTTTTTTAGAAAAACAATGTTTAGGAAAAAATCCGCCGGAAAACATATTTTAGAAAAACTTTACCTTTTTCTTCATTCGGACAAGTTTGCCTGAATTTCATGTATTTCTTAATTTCTTACCTTTACAAATATTCGTAACTTTGAAAACCTTAAAATAGACTTTCAAAATTTACTTAAATTAATACTCATCACGTTTAGTTCATAGTCAAAATTTTCGTGATTTTAACATTACTTTTATCCGTACTTCAGAAGAGCTTTGAAGTACGTAATTTTTTTTAGTTTTATCGGTATCCTAATAAAATAACTCATTAACTGGTCCAGAACACTTTTTGGTGTTGTAAATAAATAATGTTGCATAAGATGATATTACAAAAATTTTGATTTTGAACCTTTGCCGAACTCTGATGAATTTCAAAACTCAGTTATAAGTTTTTTCGAGGTTACGTATATCTAAAAGAAATTCAATAAGAAGTACTTGAAAAGAAAGCAAATATATACATTTCATTTCTTGTCAAAAATCCAGAGAAATTAAGTTTTGAACATTACATTATGTACTTAAACTTTGCCAAGTTTGAAGCAGAAATCTTAAGTTTTGCAAAAGTTATGAATGTTTGAGCAAAATGTATGAGAAATTACACTTGATTCCTATTTTTGACTTGAGTCGTTTTGTAGAACGGCTTAATCATGTTCGATCCGCTTTCAACTTACCAAAAATTTTCTTTGTATCTTGCTTGATTTAAGAGCCTAGAATGTAAAAAACACCAACATTGCCAAAATAAGTTACACTCGAATATATATACCTCGCAATCACAGAAAAAACGTTTTTTCTCGAAATAAGTCACGAAACATGAAATAGCGAGCTTACTTAATGTCTCGTTACGGGACAGACCAACTTTCCACTAGCAGATAATGCGTTATATTTCAAAAGTTGTTGTTGGCGGAATACAAGCGCACCAAACGGTCAACCCGGGTACGATTTATTTCCCTGCTGCGAGACCCTTAATCCACATCACTGCCGTTTTGTGTTTTAGACTTCTCCCTTCACCACGATCGCCGCATAATTCTCATCCAGGCCCCGCTCGAGTATTTTTTTTCTAATTCGAAGCGCTAAATCGTGGATTTGTTGCGCCGAGCGCGGCAATATCTTAGATTCGCCGTCTAATCGATAACGAAGCTAACTTCATGGCCCGTAAACTCGTGGCCATCGAACGGAAAAATCGGCTGGAATTACTGTTCCGGCTTTAGAGCTCTTGGCATCTGTCATACTAAACACAACATCGATTCCGCGGACATGGAAAAGTACTCTCCAAGCGAATCCAGCGGGATAATCAAGTTATACGACTTAGCTCGTGCGGTTTTAGACGATTCCTGAGTCGCTGGGTGACAATAACTGTATAAATAGCTTGGCTGGAATCAGCTGAGAACAAAAGATGCATGAGAATAGAGGTATTTAGAGAAAATTTTGAAGTATAATTGAAAACTCGTCTCAATCAGTTTTATTTGTGTGGTGACCAGGCGGGAGGTCTGAGTTATCTAGTCTGAATTTCAACAGAACTTAATACTTTTCTTCTGTTTGGCCACATAAGCATTAATCTATATTAATTATAGTTTGTATCAATTATTTATTGCTATAATTAAATAATTTTATGAATACAAAACCCAGATGACTGTCGGATAACGATGCAATGTGAAACTTCTGATGACGCAGCGTTTGTGCCCGCTAGTTCGCGATAAATATTTTTTTCAAACCAATGGCCATTCAAGCGAAACTTTTTTATGTATGCTTTTAAGGCAAAACAGAAAAAAAAAACATTCATTTCTATACAAATCTGCGATGCACAACCTAGACCCCCTCCCCCCTTTTTGTAAGACCAAAAAACTTTTATTTTCTGTGCAAAATGCAACTGCAAAATCTAACTAAAAAATTGTAAAATCGTAAAATTTTTCTTCCGAACATGCCGATCCCCAGAACATTCTCCTCATTCAAGTCTTCCAGGACGCAGAGGTTAATAAAACGAGCTCCACCTTGAATGGAGTATTTTTCTGTGAATTTCCCTGGGAAAGTCTGTGGGTAACGACGCCAGGGCGATTTTTTCACTTTATCATCCGCGCGAAAACGGCGTTTTTGCGGATCGAGCAAACATTTCTTAGAAGGAAATATTTCACAAAGAAGCCCTTTGAGTCGACTGGCTTAGGTTGCGTACCGTGGGCAAAAGGAGAACCAAACTTTTTCCAGATTTTACCATGGCAGAGACGAATGCGCCGAGTCGCGCATAATGAGAATAAGTTCCCGTTCGAGCGCAATGCACCGTTTAATTGCTCGTCCTTGATGTAAAAATGAATGATGCACCTGGCCGTTCGCAAAAAAAATTTTCAAGTTAATGGCAAAAACATGATCGAATTACGGGTTTCAAAGAAGAAAAACTTCTTCAGAAGTGCAGGAGACCGAGGCACATATTAAAATCAATGTTTTTATGAATTTGAATGATAGAATGTATGAATTGACGATGGAAACGTTGGACAACGTTGTAAAAAACGTTAAACGTTTTGAATATAAAATCTTCTTGTCCTCAAAGAACATTTTGACAATTGAGAGGCCGGAAAGCATAACGACCTCTGCGCGTGGGACAGTTAGAGAATGAAGGAATGAGTGAACGTATCAAGCGCTGTCGAGCGTTAGTAGACGGAAATTTTAATCCGTTTTTAAAAAACTTAACTCGCGATATCTTCGAAACTAATCATCCAATTTGTGCTAAATTTTGAGACGAATTTTATTGTTTCACAAACTTATTCTGAAACCTTTTGATGATCTGCCTAATCCAGATAACAGATTTGCTGATCTCATCAAGTCCAAGTAACACTTGAACAAACAAAAAGACAATGCTGCAAAATTACTCTATCCGTTTTTTGTACATGCAATCACGTCGAGATTTCGTTACCCTCATTCGTTACGTTTTCTCGTGGAAAAGAGAAAGATTCCTGAGCAGGGCTCATTCACCGCAACACGACTTGAAGCGATAAATACCAAAAGCGCTCGAAAGTTGTTTGACTTAATATACTACAGAGCATGGGCCAAGCAGCGGCCAGGATTTGCCCATTTGTTCCAACCTTCTTTGTTCCTAACTACTTTTCTCCCTCGCCGTGTCCGCCATCTTTTATTTTTTGTGACCCTCGATCTTCCATCTCGGACTCGCCACTTTCTACTACCTGCGATCCCACAGACACCGTCCAACGTGTATCTTTCCAATTTTCCTTTTACTGATATCGCTCGTCCTTAGTATCTTTGTCGTTTCCAAACATTAATCAAAGTTTGTACCTGACGGTTTACAATTTAAAGGAAAGACTTGTATTTTTATTACTTTTTCTTTCAATAAAGTCATTATTGCATCATCCGATGTGAAAGGCTCAGAAACAAATTGTTCAATCTGATAGACAACAACTACAATCTTCTTGAATAAAACGAACTCGATAGATAATGAGAAAATTTTTCTATTTCATTTACATCTGCAAGTGATCCCGGAATTTCCATATTTGCTCAAATTTCCAGAACGCTAATTCTTATTTCACACTTCAGATTCCCTCTTTAATTAGCTCGGCCTTTTCATGAAAAACTCAGGAAATAATTGTGTCGGATAATAAATTCGACCTTAGAGAATTTTCACGTAATTTTTTGTCAAGCTGAGGAGTGCAGCTCTCATGTTCAACTGGTTTAAATGAGGTTCGTACATTCTGCAGGCATAAAAACGAGGGATGTGAAATATTAAATGATATGATAAATGAAAAATGCTCTGATGAAAGATATGTCGAGCTACGAGAGCTTATAAATGCGAGGTTAACTTCGAACTTGAGCGGTTTCAGAAAATCAGAACCAAGTGGCTTCTCCAGTTTCTGCAATTCGTTCAAGATCTGTGTTTCTAGATAGTGATAGGCAATCCAGGGCTAATGATGTGGAAAGGTAAGGGTTTTTGAATGCGCGTAGTTTCTTTATATTGGATTTTCAATTTATTCGTTTTTACGTGAAGGAAATGTGTAATTAGAGTTCCGTAAAGCAATTTTTAGAATACATTGTTTAGTGAGTTGTCTTAAATAAATACTCTTGGAATCAATAATTTTTTGAATTGCAGATTTTTATAGTGACTTTTGAACTTGGTTTTTTTTGAAAAGGAACATATACAAGCCTAAATTTTTAGAAACGATATATTCAAAGAATTTTGTGTAAGGATGTTGTTTTAGGTAAGGGTTTGAGACTTTTCACTTATTGATGGGTTGAAAATATAAGCAAAAGTAAAAGAAAGAAAAACAAATAAAATTATACTGCTTTCCCCTGACTTAAAACACGATATTCATAATACCTAATAAAAAAAAAAAAAAAAAGAAAACCCATAAATTAATTTTCTTCAGAACAGTTTGTTAAATTTTTAACTTCTGAATTTTTAACATATTGACAACGAAGTTTGTGAAATCTGGAACATTTCCGATCATCTAATTTGTGGAATTTTGAACTCGCAAATTGGAAACATTATCCACAACTCAGTTTGTGAAATTTTAAACTTTTGAATTCGAAACATTCTTTAAATCAGGTTTGTGAGCTTTTTAACGTTTTTGACAACCCACTTTGTGAAATTTTTGAACTCACGAATTTAAAACGTTTTTGACAACCCAGTTTGTGAAATGTTGAACTTGCGGATTTAAAACATATTGACAACCCAATTTGTGAGATTTAGAACATTTGTGAGTACAAAAATACTTAATTTATGAAATTTCGAACTTTGGAATGTGAAACGTTTTGACAACACAGTTTTCGAGGTTTGGAACATTTTTTACTTCTAAGTTTGTGAAATTCTGAACTTGTGAATTTAGAACATTATCGACAACCCAGTTGGTGAAATTTTGAACTTCTGAATTTGAAACATTTTTTTAAGCAGGTTTATGAGGTTTGGAACGTTTTTTGACAACCCAGTTTGTGAAACGTAGAACTTGCGGATTCGAAACATTTTGACAACCCAATTTGTGAGATTTAGAACATCTGTGACTACACAATTTATAAAATCTTGAATTCCCGAATTTGGATCATTTTTAACAACCAAGATTGTAAAACTTCGAAATCGTGAATTTAGAACATTTTTGAAAACTCAGTTTGTGAATTTTTGAACTTTCGAATTTGAAAATTTTGACAACACAGTTTGTGAGATTTGTTATTTTATTTGACCTCACAGTTTATGAAATGTTGAAATCTGGAATTCGTAGCATTTTTGACAACCTAGATTGTCAAATTTCGAATTCGCGAATTCAGGACATTTTTGAAAACCCACTTAGTGAAACTCTAACCTTGTGAATTAAAATCTTTTTGACAACCCGGTTTGTGAGATTTGGAACGTTCTTGACCACTCAGTTTGTGAAATTTCGAACTTGCAAATTCAGAAAATTATTGACAACCCAGTTCATGAAAGTTTGAACCTACAAATTTGGAACATTTTGCAACCTAGTTTGCGAGGGTTGGATCATTTTTGACCACCCGGTATAAAAAACCTTAAACTCGGAAATTCAAAAAATTTTCAAATAACAGAGCATTGAAAATTACAGAATGTTATAAAAACTAGATATCAATTCTGCACCTACCAAATTTCAGCGATGTTCACGTTAATCACCTAAACTATAATCTACTCAGAAATCGCAAATGGCACCCGAAGACACATCCGACGTCCCAACCCTTGCCTAGGTCGCGCATCAGCCGTCATCTGGCCAGGGTTAATTAATAACAATCTCGAATTTGCAGTGTCAAACGCTGCACGAGGGTGCCCAAGTTCCATGCTCGCTACTAAAGCGCTATTAATAACGTTGTTTACCGAGTCAGACTGAATAATGTGAAGGCATTAAATGCTACCAACTTGGGAAGAAACGATACGCTTATACAAATGTCGAGCTGGAGAAGTCTCGGCAACTTCCGTGACTTACACTTTACAGCAATGGCTCGAGTTTGCGCTAGTTTCCTTATTCGGGCTAGGGATTTTTTGTCTCGAATGCAAATAAAATAAGGAACCGACGAAATTCTCAGCGAACACGAGCCCGTGAATGTAGCTGAGCATATTGAACGGGACGAAGTTAAAACTCGGCTTGGTCGCTGCTGAAATCGTGACGGAATTACATTGAATCACGAATTCGTGAATTCTATCAACTTTGAGTACTGTTGAAATGTGTATTTCGAT
This sequence comes from Platygaster robiniae, assembly GCA_028476575.1. NCBI lineage: Eukaryota > Metazoa > Arthropoda > Insecta > Hymenoptera > Platygastridae > Platygaster > Platygaster robiniae. The sequence goes on from CM052027.1 coordinate 1,734,037, forward strand.
ACGGAATGAGTTATTCTTACTTTGTGTTAATGTTATGACAGACTAATGTCAATACGCTCTTAAAAATCTATATTTGTAGTTTAAGAAAATGTGCAGACTAAAGGGAAATATTTTTTTTTTCATTATGTGGTTATTTTTTTCAATTTGATTTATAGCTATTTCAGATTTTTAAATTTTGATATTATATGTGAAGGAGGTTTCAAACATTAGAGAGTATTTTGGACGTACTTCAAGCGAAGGAAATATTTTTTTTTGTATTCACGCTAGCTGACAATGAGTTGAACTCTCAGACTGTTTTTTTTATGGTTGTAAGTTGTTTATACCAGTGTTAAGATTTTCGCCAAACATTACAATTTTCATCACTTGCACTTCTCATTATTATTATATTAATTTTGTGTCCAGGATTTAAACATAATACGAATTGTTCTAAATTCGCAGAAGTCTAAATTGTAAACTCTTCAAATACAAACATAAACCAACAACAAAACAAATAAAAAACTATTTTTCTGTATAAAATCCATACTACAACATTGTTTGAGAATCTGGTCAACAAATATTTACACAACAAAGCACAGTCTTGCTGTACTTTTGATTCTTCAAACATTTTCAAAGTCGATCGTGAACCATTTCTCCTGTTTTAAAAAACCGTCATTTCCTCTCAACAATTATTCTGTTCGTTGGTTTCAATTTGGACTCGGCATGTTTTCACAGCCTCGTAATGCGAGCGTTTTTTTTCGACGTACCCGCGGTGTAATTACGCTAATTTCGTGGTGGGGGAGGTACAGAAAAGCTGCGTATGTGCACGTATTTTGCACACGTTGTTTAGCAAACTCATTTTCTGGCCAGTGTACACTACAGTTCGGTGAAAGAGCGAAGGGAGGGGATGCCTAATTATACGTGACTTCGGTTAGAGCTATGGTATATCGAAGGTATGCCATGAAAAAAAAAAGGTACATTAGTTGACACCTCTTACATGAAATAAGGTTATTTAGTCACATTTAAACGTTGAATTATATTTCGTAGACAATCATATTGTTAGAAGACTTTAGGTTATAAGAGCAACAGTCTATTTTAAAATCATAAATCTAATCTCAACATGTAATCGAAGCAACAGAATGTCTTTAGAATTTTTTTTTATTTGTTTTTTTTTTTCCATAATGCCTTGTGAGTTTAGAAAAATTGAGGGCCGGAAAGCATAACGACCTCTGCGCGTGGGACAGTTAGAGAATGAAGGAATGAGTGAACGGATAAAGCGCTGTCGAGCACGATTAGATGGAAATTTTAATCCGTTTTTAAAAACTAAACTTGCGATATCTCCGAAACAAATCATCCGATTTGCGCTCGATTTAGAGACGAATGACTCCTTGCTTGAGTGCCACCTTCAAGATAAAAAATTATCATTTATCATTTCAAATTACTGTAACAAGGTTACAGTCTTTCTTTTTCATTCCGACCGCTATTTAGAAAAGATTTTCGATTTTTAAATGAAAAGGGAAGGTTGATCTTCAGTTGTGATTTTTGATGATGAATGATAATTTTTTATCTTCGCAGCGGTACTGAAGCAATTGGTGATGGATCTCAAAATCTAGTTCTCATCAGATGGTTACTTTTGGAGATATCGTGAGTCTAGTTTTTCAAAACGGATTACAATTTCCGTCTGATCACGCTCCACAGCGCTTCGTCCATTCACTCATTCCTTCATTCTCTAACTGTCCCACGCGCAGAGGTCGTTATGCTTTCAGGCCCCTCAATGTTCGCACACGAACCTACAAGAAAATTGAACAAGATGTCTACGAAAAAATAGCGTTGTGTAATTTTTCCTGGGAACGTTCAATTCACACCAGAATATTTATTAAAAAATCCTTCTATAAAATTGGCTTGCTAGGCTTACGTTTTTTAAAGAAAACATACACCAAATCGGCAGCATTACGTTCTCATAGTGAAGAAGGAAGCTGGCGACGGTTATAAAGAAATTTTTCTCTTGGTGAAAAACAGAAACGATTTCACTGTCCAGCGCTCACGGGACCTCTCGTTAGCATGGTTCTCTCGGTTTCGCCATTTCAATATCTGCCAGGAGAGTGCTCGAGCGTTTTTGCAGCGATGGTCGCAAATGCCGCAATGATGGAGGGGCTCGCGTTATGATGCGAGAATGATTTCTCTCAACTGCGTATAATTTCCTTCCTCTTTTATACGTATACGTGTATACCTAAAGTTTGTTGTTGCTTTTTTCCCCAAACACTCGCTCAAACGCATTGAAAAACAGACTTTCAGAAGCAATATTGTTGAGTGAAGTATGTACCATTCCAAGTATTTCTTTTTCATAGAATAAAACAGTTCAAAGCATTTATGCATATTTTTATGAATAAATAAAATATCAATCTCTGCAGATGTGACACGTGAAACGTCAATAATAAAAACCTTCTGTCACCGCGATTCGTTACTGAACCTCAGAGATAGAAAAACGTTATAAGATTCATGATTTGCCAACGTCAAACGTCGACGAAATTTCATCAAGCATTTCACAGGGAAAAGCTTTCTTCGTTGGACATGAAAATCGATCTGGTCAGTGGCGTGAATCGTACACAAACACCGCAATCGCTACTGCGGGAAAACATTCCGTCTAGATTTAGACCTTAAGAGGATTAAAAGGGAAAACAATTCAATTGCGGGAAAGGAGTGTCAATCTTTCAACAGTAGAAAAAATAAAAAACTTCAGGTGTATAAAAGGACTCGGAGCAAACGTTAAACGAGATAGAAAATACGCTTCTCACTTCAGAGTAGCTTAGCGCGATGGGAAAACTTTTCCTATGTACAGCAAACTCGACTTACGGTTCGTTTCACGTTCGAACGTTTATTGCAATGTTCGACATTTATTAACAAACCGAAGGAGGTTGTGCAATTTTAATTATTGTTATCAAATTTTCATCACACAGTGGTAAAGTAATAAGGTCGAGCCTGAAGAGGAGTTTTTCTTCTGAACTTCAGTGGATAAATAGGTTATTTTCCAACTGCGTATGAAATAACGATGATACGATGTTTGAAAGTAATACTTTCGCAATGTGGAATCGAACGTTTCCGATATTGCTAGCTTTTGTTCGACGAATGATTCAGCTTGACATTAACTATCCGAAGACAATGGACAATCTGTGGGAACTTGTGATAACTCGAGACCTGTAAATTGTTAATTGAATATCATTCTGAGTATTATAACTATTTCCGAAACTAAGTTACAAGTTGCCTGAACTAAGGTCCTTCCAATTGGATGACTGTATATATGGTGCAGTCTACTAAATGGGGATCTATCGAAGATAACCAAGATGAATTTCAATTTTCTATAGACATATATGTTCTAAAGAAGAAAAAAAGTTCGAGAGATGTTAACCGATAAGATTCTCAAGTGTGGAAAAACAGGAAAAAATGAGTGGGAGTAAGGATCTCGCGCGTGACGACATTCCAACTTGATAAGAACACTTTGAATTTCTCGCGATCCTTTGAACCAAGGCAGTCGTCGCACTCAAAACGTCAAGCGCCCTCGACGGGCTGCTTTGAAATCGTGAAATGATTCTTTTCTACATCTGGAACTTTTTCGCGTTTCCCTCATTCGGCGGGATTCCCGTCAACAAACTGCTCTTTTGTCTCTAGTCCCTAGGGATATGCATTTTTTTCAGAGTAGAGAGTATTTAAAAACTTTCAGTTGTCATTCGACGGAATGTGAGTTTGGCTCAAAATAAAAGCATTTAAAAACTGGTGTGCAATATTTGAGATTGTGAACTATATTAGTGACGTCACGAACGGGAAACTAAAGGGACGCTCAACCAAGAATTCCGAAAAAAGGGTAGTATATTTATTTCGCCCCCCCCCCCTGCTTGGAAGCATTGTATTCTATGAATTTGTAAAAGATTAGACCAAAAAAATAAAAAATCGTAGGAAGTTTCGTGAGATTTGAAAATTACAGAAAAAACATCAAAGATATGAGTACACGAAAGGTATAAAGATCAAATTCATAGAACCAAAAATCCTCGAACATTATACATTTTCGAACTTTGTGTAAGAATCGATGATAATATTAAAAAATCAGATAAAAAATTTTTTTTAAAGATACTAAAATAACTAGAATTTAGCAAATGACAAAAATTCCAAAAACCTCTGTGGAACGAGAATTCATTTGAAACACTGAGATTCAATAAATGTTTGATGTTTATGTAGAGTGCCAAATTTTCAAAATTCAGGGAGCAATCGATATCTAAAATCCAGAAGAATACTTGAAAATACTATGAAATTTCATCAATGTTGAGTCATTGAAAATGGACCTAAATTTATAGGAATAGCATGTATACTTCTATTCTATATAGATACAATTTTCTGAAAAATTTATTTGAAATAAAAAAATCGTTGAGGCATTCAATTTTTAAGTATCAAACTCTGAGAATGAACGTAAAAATATATCAAAATACAAGAAAATTATGGATATTTGATTGATATTGAAGAAAATTGATCAGTAAACAAAAAAGCTCAACAAAATTTTGTAATGCTTAAAATCAATAAAGATACTGTTACCTAAAGAATTTATCAAAATACTCGAAATCTCTGAAATTTTTGATTCTATAGTATCAAATTCTGTATATCTACATAGAGACATGAAAAAGTAGTGAGTACCGATCAAGATCTTCAAATATTGCGAAAAGTCAGCTTCATAATAAAAAATTTGAAAAAAATTCAGGTACTAAGAACCAGTGAAATACCTAAGTAGGAAAAAATCTGAAGTATAAGAGATGAAAATTATCGTGAATTTTTAGTCCATCAAAGTATGATCTCACTCCAAAGAGTTATATTTTATAAAATATTTCAAAATTTGAAACCTGAGGCATCAAATTGTGGATATCTTAAAGAAAATCGAAAAAAATTCAAATGAATTGTCACAACTTTAAAAACTCTAAAGAGAAAATACAATAAATGCTGAAGATACTGGAAATCTATGCAAAACTACTTATTTTCGGAAATTTGAAAGAAATACTCCGCAATCATGAAAGTCAAATAAAGTTTGAATATTTTATTAATTATTGAATATGACGATTTACAAACATGTCAGAAATTACGTAAATATCCTAAAACATGTATTTATTGCATAAAATACGAAAATCTTCCAAAATACTAGCATTTGAAAAATTCCTTCAGAAGAAGGCCAGATTATAGAATATCTTCAATGTAAGCAAGTATAAAATTATGAATAAAAATAAAATATAATTCTCAGAATGGTAAAGTTACTAAAAAAAAAGGTACATTAGAAATGGGATGTAGTGATTTTGTATGGAAAATGAGTTTTTTTTTTTTTTTATAGCCTGAGCCTGCGAGTATCTTCTAGGATGTAATGAGACTGGAAAAAATATATATTTTTGGACATATTGAAATGATACATATTGACTTTTTCATATATATTCACTGATAATATATATTGACCTTAAATATACATATATCGTTTTTAATATACATTGATATAATTTAATATATAGTGTTTAATATACTATATATCAGTTATATATTCTCCTTTTCAAAATATAATGACCTTTTATTATAACTGTTAGAAATATCATATGACACATTTTGTCGTATGAGTCTGCCCTTACATGTTGAATTTCGTATAAATTTCTATCCCAATAATTGTATTCTATATTGCAGTAATTCATTCATATGGGATTAATAAAGCTCAATAATAAGTTGTATGCTGAGGACCCTGAACATTAGGAAAAATTCTGGAAAAATACAATCGTGTACCAACGTTACGCTTCTTATGATAAAATCGAAAAAAGGTTGAACTTGAAGGTATCCACCAGCCGTAATTTCTCCCTATGATTTTTATTTCCTCGTGGGACTACATTTCTTTAATCGATCATTTTTTTCACATAAAGGTACGAAATTTCTTCAATAGTATAACAGGGCAAACCAGGAGAAAAAGAAAAGGTAGAAGTAAAACAAAATTATCTCACCCACGTGCCAAAACTAACGAATTCCTTGTCAACATCGAATGGACATAATTCATGAAAAAAAATCACTCACCGACAGTTGGGGCAGTGCTAGAACATGCGGTGCCTATGAAGACGAAGATGAGCGCAAGCTTTTTGCAGTAATCGCTGGGAGAACTCGCGATCCGCGAGCGGACGGTTATCGGAGCGCGTACGGAAATCATCGCTTGGCTGAGCGACGGCGCGATAACACGGCGGGAGCCGGCATCCCGACTGAGGGATCTCTCTAAGGACGTTCGCGATCGCCGCGGAAGCACCGACGGAAACGATGCTGCTCACACCCCCCAGCATCCCCGTGGTGAACGCGCAGGCCCGCGGGGTTCACTCCGATTCTCACTACGCGATGTCATTCCTTGATCCCCCGTTTCCCCGCTTATCAATATCATAAATTACTCGGAAAATCAATTTTCTTATACCTTTTAGTATATTTTTTTTCCATGAAACAGTAATTTCACGAATTTTGTGATACACTTTGATTATTTCTTTTAAAGTCTTATCACTAAAATTCAAGATCGAATTTTTAATGTAGTTATCAAATGAAAAGCCTCTTTTTTTCTAATGACTTATTTTGAAGAATGTATTGTCGATCATGTTATAGAAATATGTATATTGAAATATATTGGAGGGCCGATCGCCGGGCGCCCGTGGCGGACCGCCCCAGCCCCCTCCTCAGTTAGAACTAGTGAACGATTTCTTGTCGATTTACGACACCTGACACCCAAAAAACTAGACAAACATCAAATCCAACAACATTTCTTCGTTCATTTTTTTTAATTTGACTTACCGAAAGTATTAATTTTCTAATTACGGCTTGCGTTTGAACTCAAAAGAATTTCTCATGTTATAATAGAACCACTTTTATCATACACGTTACTAGTGAGCTTTTCTCAGCAATAACTCTAGTAGTTTTGTTTTACATAGTTCGCATCGATAAACACAAATTTATATATATATATATATATATATTAGAAAAACTTTACCCCCACCCCGCTGTCGCAGATTCAGTGAGGTGCCCCTCTAAATCAAGATAATATAAGAGAGGTAAGATAATCGAGATAAGATAATCGAAAGAAGATAATTGATATAAGATTTTTCAGATAAGATTGTTGAGATATGAACGTTCATACAGGATAATTAAAATAAGATTGTTCGAATGAGCTAATTAGGATAAGATTGTTTAGATAAGATAATCGAGATAGGATTGTTCAGACCAGACAATCGAGATACGGTTGATCAGATAAGATAATCGAATTACGACTGTTCAGATGAGACATTCAAGATAAGATTGTTTAGATAGGATAATTCAGATAAGACGGTCCAGCTTAGATAATCAAGATACAATTGTTTAGATAAGGTAATCGAGATAGGATTGTTCAGAGATGATATCGAGATACTATTGTTCAGAGAAGATGGTCGAGAAAGGATAATCGAGGTAAGATTATCCAGATAATAGAATCGAGATAAGATTGTTCGGATATGATAATCGAGATAAAATTGTTCAGAGAAGATAATCGAGATACGATAATCGAGAAAAGATTGTTCGGATAAGATAATCGAGATAAAATCGTTCAGATATGATAATCGAAATACGATTGTTTGGATTTGATAATCGAGATACGATTGTTCAGATATGATAATCGTGATACGAATCGTTATGTATTACTTATTCTAAATATTATTCGAAAAGAAAAGATAAAACCCATAATTTCCAATTATTCTCATGCTTTGCGATTGGAAGAAGATAGTTTTACTAGAATAACAAATTTTTAATAATTTTATGATACAAAATGATGATAACGTAATAAAGTATACATACATATTTTTTTTTAATTTATTGTTCATAATATAATTAGATTATAATTTAATGTCATAATTGAAAATCTATAAGTATGAATCGTCGATTATATTAGTAGTAACATTGTTTCTACTCATATTAATTATTTAATTAGGTAGAAAATTGTTTCTACATAATTCTAAATGCAATATTGTAATACACTATTGTAATAACATTACTGTCATTGATTGTTATCGAAATTGATGTATGTGAAATATAAATTCAAATCGGATAGAAATCAAAGTTAACAAATACACAAAACTGTTTAATGAGAGGTTAGATTAGATTCAATTGCATAGAAGATTTATGGACTATGGTATTTAAGATTAATAATTTTTGTACATATGTAATGATTTTGAAGATAAATCATTCAAACTTGCGAATATCTACTGAGAAAATTGTTTAAAAATAGAAACTATAACCAAAACTGAATAGGGGTTGGCGTGCGAAGCGCGCAGGGGGTGAAGCTCCCCTAATATATATATACATATAAAAACATGTATTGAACATTAGATGGGTGCGGGTATTCTTCCGGAAAAAATTCTTGCCAAAACAAAGATGGCGGATTCTTAGGTTGGCAGTAGGCGCGCTAAATTTAAATTGTCTCTAATTTCGCACATATTTTAGATCCAACAAATGTCCCTAGTAAACTCGAAACTCGTAAGTTTTCGTTAAAGCTTATTAGTTTCTAAATTTCCGTATAAGTTTATGAAAAAACTTATAAAATTTCGGAAACCTATAAATCTACCTTATAAAATTTTGGAAGTATGGGAAGTATAATATGTTGATAATATGTTGTACAGATTCACAGTATGACAATATACTTATAATTTGTAGAGACCTCACGATCCCTCCAAATTTGTTGTCATTGAATCAGGTGATTTTTGAACGCATGTAAGTTATTGTGAATAACGTATTTTTGAGTTTATTATTTTGTCAACCCTTTTTCAGTGAGTTTATCTATCAAACATACAGACACTAGAGCTGACAAGTCAGATTCACTTCTGCACGCGGATTGTGCATATAACTCGGAAAGAAGCTCATCTGTGAATAAATATATAAAAAAGTACAGTTACAAGACCTTATTCTGAACGTTAATCCAACATTATGTCATTAAACACTGGTCTCGGAAAATATAAAATAAGTTTATGCATCCAAGCTGTGAAAAAATTACGTAAACGACGTGATAATAAGACATAAAAACGGAAATGCCAATTTAGCCCCGAGGCCAATGAAGTTATACGTCCTCGCTTCGTTTGCTCTCATTTCACTTTCATACGTTTCACTAAGTTGCCCCGTTAACGCGATAAGGGAATTCCACGTAGTCTTGAGCCCTCGTAAGTTGAAGGCGCGCTACACTTTCGCGCATTTATACGGATTCATGCAAACTCGACGATGGATTATTTTTACATCTTCCGCTCATTTGTTCCCAGGCACTTTGCGCGGTTGTACGCGCCGTCTAAAGCTAATAAACGCGCGTCGATTCTCAGCGAGACTTCCGCTGAGAAATGAAAATAAGTTGCGTTTGGTCGAGAGGCGTCGTTACTCTCAAGTTTTCGAGTTGCTTTGTTTATATGGCCGTGATTTGTTGGACTGCGGAGGGAACAATAAAATCGAGGATGGAAATTCAGTATGTTCATTGCTCCGAGTCGGGAGGATTTCGCAATAAAAAAAAAAAGCATTCATCTTAAGATACAGATAGAGAATGTCCAACAGATGTTTTATCCTGAATGAAAAAGATGCTAGGGAAAATAAAAATGTTTATTGTTGAAAAATAATAGAAATGCATAGATTTTGCGAAGTGCACTGACTGCATGGAACCATCCAACTAAAATTATTAGAGACACGCATACGTGGCTTGTCGCGACGTCACGGAATATTCGAAATTATGGACAATTGCACAATGGATGACGGAATGCCAACGAGACCACTTTGTGGTGGATTGCGAGTATTGTTTTGTCCCTTTTGAGGGCGTGCGCTCGTGTTCACTGTGTACATTATCTCCCAACGTATTGTTACAAGAAACGTCAACCGAATGGTATAGAAATTTATCGTACCAGTCAAAAGTACGTGAGATGTAAACACAAAAACGAAACGTTTGCATTCTTGACTTACCATTTCATTAGAACAAAACTGAAATTCACATTTTTTGAAACCATTTCGAACATCCTGATATACTTGGAGCTAAATACAAGATTTTCTGAAATTCACTTGAATTGCGAGCAATAAAAAGTAAAATGAATGAACGGAAAATAAGAAATATTGGAATTTCATCATACTTTGAATTCACGAAGAAAAGTAGCGAGAAACCGTTAAATTTTAGAGACGTCGTTTTTTCGAGAGTGAAGTGCTTCTCTTCTCTACCATTTTTTACATCGCCATTCGTTTCCTCGCGTGTCGTGTTTCCGGCGTTGTAACTTCTCTCGAGAAACAAACAGCGAGATAATTTCGCGCGACGCGTCAACGGTCATTAATCTTGCGCGAGAAAACTTAGATTGCCCCATTAAGTAAAAATTGAGTCTACTCGACGGAAAAGAACCGAGCGTCTTTTTTGTCGCGATTCATTCCTTCAAAACTGTTTTTCCCGAATCGCAAAACTCACTATTTCCGGTTGATATTTTTTTTATTGCAAAAGGACCAACGATGCTGGATTGAATGGCAGGGTCGTTGCCCTATTTTCCAGGAAAGGTGTTTCATTCAGGATGAAATTAGGAAGGTTCTAGGAAATGGCGAATAAATTGGTATTGATAAGTTTGAAATCGATTCTCAGTAGTGAATGTTTATACTGCAGTTTTTACGATATAAAAACAGCAATATTTGTCATAAAAAAACATACGTGACTTTCGACTAATAGAGAAAAATAATTAATACAAAAAAACGTTCGAATGAAGATCTTATTCTCGCATACTTATACGAACTGGCAAAAAAACATACATCTACAACTTTGCGGACCTATCACTCCATGTTAAAATCAACCTCGTTTGCAAAAAGAGGGATCAAATTGGATAAACACTACCGACTGCAAATATTTCTGAAAAAAAGCAAGGGATATCAGATCACGACATCCCGGAAAAGCACGAGGACTCCGCTTGTTAAATTATGAATGTTGAATTAGAAAAAAAATATGTTAGATTTATAGTAAAAAAATAAATATGTAACTGGGCCGAGTTGTACCCGAGTACAAGCCCTCAGGGTTGACCAAAAATCGCGCAATCGAACAAATTTCAAATACATTTTCCGCATCTTGTTCTTCTTTTAATATTTTCCTGAAAGTTTTTCTGAATTTTCGTTCGCGTTCGATTTGTGGTATTCGTGAATGCTTGGTTTATTTTGGGTTTTGTGGTGTTAACTATATTCAGTATTTTTACTATGTGCAGATGAGAATCCTAAAATATTTACTAGACAGCGTGTACCATCTGCTTGAGGAGTTTTTGCATATCCCCAATGATTGTATTGATATGAATAGTGCAGTGAGCAGACTCATTGACAAATCGCTAATTGAAAATTGATTAATCGGGATAATTAAATTACGCCTTTCATTAGTTCGGATAGAATACAATCATACCGAAAAAGTTCTCGTGCGAAAAAATGACTTTATTTTGATTTTTTTCGGGATAGTTTGTATTTTATGCATAGAAAGTTTGCCAAACGCATCGTCACACCCCACCTAACATTCGAAATGGTCGCCAGTATTTCGAGGTATAACATCGATATTTATTTCAGTGTTTCTCTCGAATTCCATGACGCTACGTTTAAACCAATGGTAAGTTTTGCACCTGAGGTGAATGATCAATTCGCAGATTTCAAAATCAAAGCCGACGACGCTGCCTATTGGTGGCACAAAATCCAGTACTTTGCGAATTGATCAAAATTTTAGATGATGATTTTTATAAATCATGTAAGGTAGATAAGAAGGGGAATCAGACCAATCATACATTTATTCTCAAAGTCTGTGACTTCTCAAAGTCCGTGTAAAGTCCTTAAGACTGGCCCAAAATCGAGAACCTTTTCTGTTTTTATTTTGTAATCCTTTAAATTCAAGAGAAAATGTACAAAAAAATTTTAAGATAATTTATTTACGCATTCCATTCAATTTTTGTCGAAATGTGACAATATTGTCTTCTATTTATCGAAGACCGTACTTTAGGAGTCATAGAAACGATTCGCAGTAATATAAATTATCCGGAATATAGTTAGGAATTCCATAATTTCTTTACATCGAAGTAGGCTACGCTTATATAAGAATGATGAGAATATAATTTTTCATGCTCGCAGCACAGAAATCCTTTATTCTTGTGTTTACTACTGTCCCGTGAAAAACGAATTCTCTGCCACCGCCTTTCGCTGCTATTTCTATGCCGCTCCAAGGTCGAGCGGCATAGAACTCATTTTTTCACGACACAACGGTAAACAAAAGACTAAATGATTCATGTGCTGCGAGTGTGAAAAATATCTCTCGTGTCAAGGAGAATCGAAACTCGCGTTTTACTCGTGCGATTTGCTCACTCGCTACGCTCGCTCGCAAAACTTGGCACTCGTAAAAACGCTCGTTTCTGCTCCTTGATACGAAAAATACTATTTACCTCATTTTACCAGGCATATGCAAGGCAACCAGGTTATAAACAACATCTGACGCTTTGAAAACCAACCCGAAACCCAACATTTTTCTTGGGATTCAGACTCAGAATGGACTCTTAATCCAAGTCTCGATTGTAGCTCAGACAATTCAATGAAATAGTCTTAACGATGTTGGCTAGTTTTCACGTTATTATTGTTAATCGATTATCTCCAAGTTGTCCTTAAAACTCCAGTCAGATTGTCAATATTCTTGATATTGAATCTTAGTTCATTTTGTTTGCACAAACCCTGCGAAAATTTTGTAGAAGAACAAAAAAAAATTTTTTTTTCGCTTTTTCGGTTTTTCATCACGAAAGTTGATTTTATATATTACTTCATTTGTTTTTTCTAAATATGGTCTTAATTTCTTTTTAATGACTGTTTAATGTAGTTTTAATTAAGATATCGTTCCTTGATACACTTGATTGTTTGAACTATCTCAAGTTTATTCATGTAATTGTTTTGAATGTAAAGCAATAACCAGAAGTAAATAATCTTGTTTGTAATAACAGTCAACATATAATAAAAAAAAAGTAACAAGAAAAATAAGATCTCGCCACACATTCATAATTTTTATTTAACGAGTTTCGCGTTCAGGTGACTTGTCATGCGGGGAATCAACTGTGACCCAAGTTTTTCACGCTCCGGTTAACGTTTTTATAATGAGTAACTCGAATGATGCGCGAAACGACATTTTTCCCGAGGAATGGCACTGCGTGGCTCGCGTTTTCGCGAAAAGCTCCGCGCTTTTTGCTCGAATAAATTTCTCCCACCTCGCATTCGTTACTTTTTGCCGATGGCAAAAAGAAAAACTCCAACAAGTGGTTCCGCAGTGGAGAGTCGCAAGAAATATTTGTACCGCGAAAGCTTGAGATCGCGCTTGAAAATATTGCTTGTTTTCCACGTCAGAGTTGGGCTCGTAAAAGGAGCCAGCTAGAGAAACGTGTTAAAACCCCAGCGTCGTTAAATGTTTTCTTTTTATTTTCTACCAGGCGCAGTATTTTGTTAAATTCATTCTCTGAGTACATTTTTTTGTTTCATGGTTTTTTTTGAATATTTACTGAGTTTTGATAAGATTACATTCGAAGTAAGTTTTTTTAACGTCCGTCTATCAGCGTGTCCAGATTGAATGCGCTCACTTTCAATACACTCGAACGGTCTTATGCGTGTAAAAGAGAGAACGTGGCGTCATACCATGTTCCAATCACATGCATGAGACCGGTTTAAGTGTGTTGAAAGTGAGCGCATTCAATCTGGACACACTGCCGTCTATGGATACATTCGAGGGGCCGGAAAGCATACCAACTCCTAAGCGCGGGACAGTTAGAGAATGAAGGAATGAGTGAACGGACGAAGCGCTGCCGAGCGCTATTGGACGGAAATCTTGATCCGTTTTTAAGAACCAAACTCGCGATATCTCCGAAACACATCATCCGACTTGCACCAAATTTTGAGGCGTATTTCTCCTTGCCTCAGTGTCGCCTCCAAGATGAAAGAATAATCATATATAATCAAAAATAAGAACTGAACACTGATCTTCCCTATCTCATAGAAGTAAGAGAAGGCAATTATATTTTACATCATGTAAATTTTTCCAGTTGGAATACGCATTTCCAGAAATGGAGTGTTAACTTTCATAAACATGTTTTTCAATAGTGGGATATTTTCAATAGGATTTTCACTGTATACAATAAATCAATACACATTTTACATTCGAATCTCGTCGTTTGTTTTCCATCCATTTGTTTCTCACCTTCCCATAGCAAATCTTATAAATACGTCAAAAGGAATCCATCCTTTATAGTCTTCGCATGCATTTCCCAGCGCCTTCAATATCTGTCATTCATCCCGCGGTGGCTTTGTCGATGGCGGAGAAATTTCTTGCCTCGTCATTGCGAAACAGAATAGAAAATCCGAGATGAAAATATTCCGGAGACGTCGGAAATTTTTTTATTATTTCCCAGTGGATCTGGGCTACTTCCCCCGGAGAAAATCTTGGATATTGAGTCGCTGGGAACGCAAGTTTTCCTAGGATGCAGAGCAAGCAGCGGGAGGCATAAAGGAAACCAGACCGGATTGAAAAACTGCGTCGGAGCAGTGTGTCTTACCGGCGCCCCAAAGTCTCGGGCACGCCTTGAAAGTGCTACGAAACGAAAAGAAACTGAACCTGCTTTTATTTTTTTCTCGTGTTAATTTATATGGAAATTGAAATGTATTTGGAATGATTTGTGAATGAATAGGATCTTAGTGTACTCTGAAATTTTCACGAGAAAAAAAATTCGACAATGTGTTATTACAGAAAAGGAACTGCATTTATTCAAACTCAAGACCTTCTCGATCCGACCCTTCCATTATATGCACCAATTCAAGACTCGCTATACCGAACGTTTACAAGCTACTAGAAAGTTCGACGAGTACTCGAAGTCGAGCTTCAAAGCTTTTCACTCGTTTCATTTGCTTGTACCTTCAGAACCTTTGATTTTATGTTGTAGAATATTTTCCATGGAAACTGAAAGGTATACCAAAGTTGTTCGAGGGTAAAGAGAGTTTGAGTTTCACAAATTGAGCGATAACGGAAAATATCGAAGAGTCCAGTGGCTTGTAAAAAGCATGATATTTTGTAGCCTTCGCTATAAACTGTAATTTTGTTGGCATCTATTTTTTATTTGCACTTTTTGCTGTCCAACTACACAGTTATATTCGGCTATCATTGGAAACATTGAAACTAAATAAAAAATGTATTTATGTCAGCCAGCTCTGGTCGAACATTCCTAAGCTCTGGAAAATTCTCCACGGTTTTGACAATGGTATCGTAATTTTCGATAGCAAAGCACCCAAAGCGCAAATTATTCCCAGTGCGCTTGGTCGAGCGACCAAGCGAAGAGCAAATGAGATTACGCGATGTTTACCGCTACTAACTTAATAGTCACTCAGTCTAAACAGCGAAAGCTGCTCGAAATTATATCCCCAGTAGTCGCGCGCACTCAAACGGGCAAACGTACACAACCGCAGACTGTACATCGGAAACATTTTAGCCGGAAACAAATGATCTCAAGCGCAAACGAATTAATCCAAGTCAAGGGTGATCAGGAACTTTTTCACTTTGTGCGTAAACAAATTGACACTGCGATGTTAGGGATTACGGGAGAAAAAAAAATTTCACGTATTGCGTTGTGCAATACATAGGAATTTTTTTACTTCATCCTACCGAAAAATTGTAGATGCTCAAAATTACTGAAAATAAACACGCGAAAAAACTCTAATTTTTGAATATCCAGTTTCACTGATTCTTAAAAAATTTGAAATACATACGAAAATTGTCATTTTATGAAATTTAAAATTTGATTGAAGTTTTTTGAATCACTTGTCGACCATCCCTGTGAGATATAACATTTTTTGATTTTCCAAAACTGGAGAAATAGTATGAGGTTTTAACGATTTTATGAAATTTTCCAAATTTTGAAAAAGTTCATTAATACTTTTTGAAATTTCAAAGATGAATGAAGTTTTTCTGGAATATTGATCATTAAAAAAATTTTTCTAGAATTCAGCGTAATTTTTGGAATTCGAAACGTGATTTGAATTAATTTGAGCTCACAATTTATGACAAAATTAATTCAATTCGTTTAGATGTTTTGAGATTTTTTTAATGATTTGATGTATTAAATTTTAATTGAAATTTAAAAAAAATTCATATTTCAAAGATACAAGATAATTATCAAAATTAACTCATATCGTAAATATCAATAAATTTCTTAGAATTTTAAGCTATTTTCGAAATTTTCCTAATTTTTTTTTTCTTAACTCATAAAATCAGGTATGAAAAAAATGCAATTTAGCACTTTTTACATTTTACTAAAATTTGTTAAGCTCTTGATGTCCGTATATTTTTATTTTTTTTTAAATTAAAAAAAAATTTTTTAATTTCATTTATTTTTTAATTCGTATATTTTGAATTATATATTTTATATTTCAATCTTTAATTTATGAAAAAATTTATCAATTTTTTTTTATTATTCTTTTTATTATTTTTTTTAATATGATTCAAACAAATTTTCGAAAATATGGAAATATTTACATAATTTCAATTTTAATTTTAAATTGAAAAGAATAAAAAAAAATTAAAAAAAAAAAGAATAATATAAAAAAATCAAAATCATTATCATGCACGTACAGAAAATAAATCGTAAAAAACACGATATTCAGAATCTATAGAAATTTTCTAATATTTCTCAGGAATTTTTGATGTTGTGGACGATGCAAAAAATTTTTTTCCCCTTGATAGGTACAGAAAATCTGAAACATCAATCACACTATTAACAAATTTTCGGAATAAAAGTAAAATTTCCTAGTTAAACGTATTTTTCTGTGGTATTGAATACTTTGCAAGTCTTACACACTTTTCTGTAATTTTACAAATTTTTTTGAATTATTTAGAATGCTTTACAATCTTTGAATGTCTTTACGTAATTCATACAAAATTTTCGAAATTCTGCTAGTAGTTTAAATGATCAGAACCTATACATCATTTAGAGAAATATGTGCACCTCGTTAGGATTTTTTGAAATTTTCTAATATGATTCGACTTTTTTAGATTTTTATAGAAAAATTTGGAAAACTCGTCGAAGAATAAAATCTAAATAAATTGATAAAAATTTTGTTGAATTATTTGTCGACCATTTTTAAGAGGTATAACATTTTTTGATTTTTAAAAATTGGGAAAATAATAGAACGTTTGAAAGATGTAACGAAATTTTCCAAATTTTAAACGTTTTTTTAAACGTTCTGCAAAAGTGATGAAGACTTTTAAATTTCAGAAACGTATAAAGTATTCCTGAAATATTGACAGTACACAAAATTTTTTTTGAATTCTTCATAATTTTCGGAATTTGGAATGTGATTTCAATTAATTTGAGCTCACAATTTATGATGAAATTGATTCAATTTGTTTAGATCTTTTAAGATTTTTTTTAATGTTTTCATGTATTAGATTTTGGTTGGAAAAAAACTGCATATTTTAAAGATACAAGATTAATAAGGGAACTAGCTCATATCGTTGTTATTAATAAATTTATCGGAATTTTAAGCTATTTTTGGAATTTTTCTAATTTTTATTTTTTATTTTCTAACTCATAAAATCACGTTTGTAATAAATGTCATTTGGAACTTTTCACATTTTACTAAAATTCGTTCAGCTCTTGATGTCCGTAGTTTTTTAGATTAATTGAGGGTCCGGATGCAATAAGGGGATACGCGCTCGGGTCAAGATTTGGTCGTCAAAAAGGTTGGTTATACCACGCGACGAAACGAACGTATCGCTCAAGATATTGATTCGAGGCAACATTTTTAACTCGCTGTATCTTCGTCAATATTGATCGGATCGAGCTCATTAAAACGTGAAAATGTTCGGGAGTTTTCAGCGCTTCTTATGGATCGAGTCGTTTGAAGATTTTTAAAAAACATCAATTCATGGAAAGTTAGCAAAGTTTTTACAGCTTGAATTTGTAATCTATTGTAAATTTAAAAACGAACGGGTAGAAAAAGTTCAATCAAGTACAATGCGTCATTCGTGACAACGCACTTTTTTTCTCACTCACAATTTCGTT
The DNA here is from genome assembly GCA_028476575.1 of Platygaster robiniae. NCBI lineage: Eukaryota > Metazoa > Arthropoda > Insecta > Hymenoptera > Platygastridae > Platygaster > Platygaster robiniae. The sequence goes on from CM052027.1 coordinate 1,752,114, forward strand.
TCCTGTACACAGTTTTTGCAGAAAAATGATAAAAAACTCTACTTCCAGCTTGCTATAGAAACGATATCTTCCCAACCATCTTTAAATTAGTCAATTATGGGAACAAAGCTTTGATATTTGATTAGTTATAGGATGGCACGTTCAAAATAGCAACGCTATGATAAAATCATTACACAACATTTTTCTAAACACGATATAAAAAATTTTCAACGACGCGCATTACTGCCTAAGTACTTGCTACTCTCAAGACATGTGAGTATGAAATTAATATTGAATTTGCACAACTTCTAAGCACCAAGATTGTTTGTTTTTCACTTCGGAACTTTTCACAAAAATTCATAACATCTTCCTGAAAGACGAGGTTCTGCAATGCAGTGGGATACAGCGCGTTCCGGCATGAAATTTCGACCTGCACCATCGTGTTTTACTGGAATACGCGGAAAATTTTTTTTTTCTTTGTCAACTTCACACTTATAGAAGATTTACGCAGTTAGTTGTTTGAAACGAAAAGTGACGTTGCCTGGGGGAAATGAAGCCATCCAAAAATTAATTCCTGTAGTGCTTACTTTTTACCCCAAAGTTCGCTAGGCTTTCAATATCTATTGAATTGTTCTAAGATAATAAAAAATGGCCAATACAGGCTCAGTTAATCAAGGTCGAAAACGAAAATCCGACCCGAAATCTTGGACCAGGAACGTACGAAAAGGAGCGAAAAATAAGGTATTGCAAATTCATAAACTTAGAGTAAAATTTGAATCCTGTCAAAGTGATATATACTCGAAAAATAATTTAAGCATAACACAAAATACACGTGATTTATTTTTATTGAATTTTCGTTTCGTTTCGGCTGAAATTTTGTGGAATTCACACAACATTGAATTTACAGTGATTTCTGGCCGTGTTGAATATATTAGTGGAAATTTAGAAGATTTCATAATTTTATTACACAAACTTTGTAATGAGTAATTTTTTATATTCTGATCTACAAAAATTCGATTGATTCAGATTTTTAATTAATAAAGATGAATTAATCATTTTGCAAATTAATTGAAACACCGAAAAATTTTCAAAAGTCGATTGGGAATTAATCTTTAGGGCCATGAATATGTCTCCACATCGGGGAAATACGTATGCAAAAAAGATTTTTCCCTATGGCAGTTTGTTGTTAACGAGAGTGTTTTAATCTGATTGGAAAAACTGAGCGAAAAAAATCTTTTGAAGAATTCTGGGACTTGGCAGATTACAAATGTCAAAACGTTTTGATCAAAAGCATGTTGAGGAAGACAGAAGTGCAAAACACATCCTCCGGCGGAGTCAAAAAAAGATCGACTAATTGGACATACCTTTTTCCGAACAAAAACAATTATTCTCATGTATGCAAATCTTTTATTTGCATTGTTTTTTAATATTGGCAAACGACGAATTGAAACAATTTAACAAAAAATGTTGAAAGAAAAACCAATGGATGATTTACGTGGCACCTATGAAAATCGTGCTCGTGCTTTAACAGATGATATTACAGAATTGATACGTTTGCACTGTGAAAGTTTGCCTCATATATAATCGCATTATGCTTCGAAAATATCTGGATAAAACTACTTCAATGCTTCACATTTGACTTTGCACGAATTATACAATTTATTTTCAGACTTTTACAGCGCGATCACAAGGTCGATTGATATTCCGATAAGTGAAGCAACTTATTCGAAATATTTTAATTATAATGTTAATTTTACATTTGACCTCTCACGCACTGACGTTTGCAACTTATGTTACTTATACGAAATAAACAAAGAAAATGTTGTAGAGTATCAAAATCATAAGAAACTTGTTGAACAATACACAGAGTTGAAAGGTAAAATGTTGAAATACAAAGAAGCTTTACAACTTGAATTTGATTTCGGGCAAAATTTACCCCTGCCACGAATTCCGGTGAATTCCCAGTTTTATTGCAGATTATTATGGTTTCACATTTTTAATGTTCACGTGCATAATACTTCGCGAAGTTACATGTACCATTTTCTCGTAGGGAATTTAAAAAAAGGAGCCAACACAGTTTGCAATCTCTTGTTTCATACAATCAAAAAAGAAATGAAAATTGATATACACAATAAGATTTTTTTATCCTCGGACGCTGCTGGGGGGCAGAATCGAAACTACTTGACCGTTCTTTTTTTGTCACTTGTCTCGAAAACATTACAAATAGAGATTCAACACCTCTATCCGGTAAGAGGACATTCTTACTTCCAGTGCGATAGGAACTTTGGTTTATACGGAAAAAAAAATGGAATCAATTGAAGTTCCACATGAATACACAGAGCTGATAAAATCGTCAAAAAATCCACCCATCATAAAGTTCAATGTTTTAAATGATACTTAATTAAAAGATTTTGAACCTACTTTGAAAGTCGATAGTGAATTGAAAAAAATGAAAATTAGCAAAGCGGTGAAAATTGACTATTTTCCTAACGGACAATTAAACGTTTATCATAATTATAATGAAAGTATAACAATGCTCATCAATAATGAAACTTCAATAAATGACATAAAAAATGCTTATTTGTCATCTGATGTTGGAATTACCCCAGAGAAAAAAAAGGATTTGGAATCATTAATGCAATATTTAAGTGTAGATAGCAGACAATTTTATCAAGATTTTTTGAAAAAATCGTCTACCAAAACAACGAAAAAGAAGACGTAATGCAGGCGAAGTTTGAATTCAGACAAGATCGCAATCCAAAATTGGTTTTTGTTTTAAAAATTGATATCCAGACGTCTGTAAATGTGCTTTCCTGATACATGTATAATAATTTAAAAAAAAATTATTAGATATTGTCAGATATATTCAGGGAAAAGGTCACGTTGTGGTTTTTATTGAATAAACCTGAATATTACTATAAAAAACTCCATGGTAGACATGTAGAAATCCCTGACCATGTAAACGCAATGTACCATACACAGCTTAGTTGTCAGCGTTTACATAAAGTTAACACGCGCCTATATCTGATTTATGTAAAAAAAATGTTAACAGTTCGCGTAAACAGTTAACATAAATTATTTGTACACAATTTATATACATTGTCAGACTTACATATTTACAAAAAGTTCACGCAAAGTTTACTTTACACTTGTGCATAACAAACAACCTTCGTGCTTAGAAGTTGTGCAAATTCAATACTCTTTTCATACTCACATGTCTTGAAAGTAGCAAGTACTTGGGCAGTAATGCGCGTCGTTGAAAATTTTTTATATCGTGTTCAGAAAAATGCTGTGTAATGATTTTATCATAGCGTTGCTATTTTGAACGTGCCATCCTATAACTAATCAAATATCAAAGCTTTGTTTCCATAATTGACTGATTTAAAGATAGTTGGAAAGTTATTGTTTCTATAGAAAGCTGGAAATAGAGTTTTTTATTATTTTTCTGCAAAAACTGTGTACAGGAAACGAAATTGTGAGTGAGAAAAAAAGTGCGTTGTCACGAATGACGCATTGTACTTGATTGAACTTTTTCTACCCGATCGTTTTTAAATTTACAATAGATTACAAATTCAAGCTGTAAAAACTTTGCTAACTTTCCATGAATTAATGTTTTGTAAAAATCTTCAAACGACTCGATCCATAAGAAGCGCTGAAAACTCCCGAACATTTTCACGTTTTAATTAGCTCGATCCGATCAATATTGACGAAGATACAGCGAGTTAAAAATGTTGCCTCGAATCAATATCTTGAGCGATACGTTCGTTTCGTCGCGTGGTATACCCAACCTTTTTGACGACCAAATCTTGGCCCGAGCGCGTATCCCCTTATTGCATCCGGACCTTCAATTTAAAAAATTGAAACTCATCATCATGCACGTTCAGAAAATAAATGGTAAAAAACACGATATTCAGAATCAATAGAAATTTTTTAACATTTCTCTGGAATTTTCGGTGTTGTGGTCGATGTAAAAATTTTTTTTTCCTCGATAGGTACAGAAAATCTGAAACGTTACCAAACTATTAACAATTTTTTGGAAAAATTGCCTGATTAAACGTATTTTTTCGTAGTAGTGAAAACTTTGCAAATTTTACACACTTTTCTGTAATTTTACAATTTTTTTTGAATTATTCACAATGTTTGACAATGTTAAAAAATCTCAATGTTTATCATTTTTACAAAATTTTCGGAATTCTTCGAGTAGTCCAAATGATCAGAACCTATACATTATGAGAATAATATGTGCACCTCATTAGGATTTTTTTAAATTTTCTAATATGATTCGACTTTTTTAGATTTTTATAGAAAAATTTGATAAGCTCGTCGAAGGATACAATCTAAATAATTGGTAGATATTCTTTTAATCACACAGATTTTAATAATTTCTTGAAATTATTGTCAATTTTAATTATTTTCCATGTCTTTGAAATAATTTAAACTACATTGTGTTCATTTTATGTTCAAAATTTTTTATAATTATCTTTTCATCTTCACTACAACCTCAAGAGTTTTTTTTTTCAAAAGGTCAGGTCAAACATCGTAGACCGTAAAGAATAATTCATCTTAATTAATTAAATATTACTTAATTTTTGAAAACTACAATCTTACCCAAAAATAAGTCAAGACGCAACTATAAGCGCCAGAAGCAATCTCGGTCTACGTGCACAGATGCGAATGAGTTACTAAAGTCGTCGTGAATGAAGCTGATGGAAGAAGAAATAGAGTATTAACGGTGCCAGCCAATAATAATCCAATTTTCTCGTAGTTTCCTTGTTTTAATAGGAGCCACTTTGAGGTAGAAGATTGTATCGAACTATCATGAACAAACTTCGTTAAAGGCAATTTTCCAGCACAGATTGTAATACTCTTTGATAAAACACAGGTAGCATATTAAAAAATATTTTAAAAGAAAAAAATTCTATTTCTCAAATGGAATTTCAATGACTGACTTTTTGCATCAAATTTTTTTGATTCTCTTTACAGAATGTCAAATAATTTTATTGTAAGTTGAATTTACACATTCATTTAGCATGATACGTGACATTCCAATATCTTATTTCTTTCATAATTACTACGCTCTACTTGTTCACGCTAGAAAACTCTGCATAATTTCCAAGCAAAGCTAACATTTGCGTTCAAGAGCAATGACTTCATAACTTCTAAAGTAACGTGGATCCGAAAATCAAATCGCATTGGCATGCGCGGCTATATGAATAGCCGGTGAATACTCATACGTACGGAAGCACATTAACTGAAACGTTTTCAGAGTGCTGTGTCGGTGAAACTTGGAAAATGCCGCATGGAGTGAAAGCTTTTGATCAACGCCTTTGTTTGTCATACCGTGAATAGCAATTTCAATAGATGGATTACCGGGCATTCTACCGGGCAATCTTGCTTTTGTCGTCATCCAATAATAGGGTCAGATGTTGCCAATCTCTTCTTGTGCCCATATCGTTGCACCATGCGAAACAGAAAACAAAAATAAAGTTGGAAGAAAATTTTGCAACCTGTTATTCGCCTTCGAACAGAATTTAACTCATAATAAAAATACATTACGCAAATAATGTTTCCCTTCAAGTTCGAAAATTCGGACTTTGAAGAATCTTCCACTACTTCAGTGACCCAATGCATGTTTTTGATCCCTCTTCAACTTTTTTACATCCTTGCTAAAACTGGTAAAACAGACCATTTGAACCTCAAACCAATCCTTCGAACAATACCACTGTTTTTACACTAACGTTCAGTGGCTTGAAAAAGCCACCTTCGAGCCAAAAGCTCTTTCTGTCTAAAGCTGGAATCCTGATTTTCACGGCTCATTGGATCCACTTAGGCATTTGTAGCACGTGCCAAACAAATTCCGCAGAGCTCGTCCCTTCGACAATTCTATGAGATCGATTCGATTAAAGGGTCACGAGTCACGAAAGCTTTCGATACTGTTATTCTTCAGAGTCATATCATCGAGTGCTTTATACTCGAAGTCAGACGGAAAGAGAAAATTTCTTCGTGATCACGCGATCATTTCCGAATCCATGATCGCTCTATGCATGTCAATGAGGAATAGCACCGAGTTTATAAGCATAGTACAGGTTCTTTTGTTTCTGACGTATTCGTTGGATATTATCTTCGAAAGCACTAATTATATTTTCAAACAAATAACTCATTATTACACATGAAACCAATACAAAGCTTAAAACTGATATGAGAAACTCATAATTTTTAAATAGGTTAGGTATCGTTCATATATTACGCAATGCACTAGGGGAGTGGGGGGAGGGGGGGGGTTGACTTATGTGCAACACTTGAGAAAAAAAATGCGTTTTTACGATTTTTTTTTGGCAAAACAACACAATATTTTTTTAAAAATTTATTGCCTATTTATTTAATGATGTCTCTCGGTATTTCAGAAATTTTTTCAGAATGATATCTTTGTAATTCGGCGCAATGCAGCGATTGAGGGACCGGAAAGCATAACGAGATCTGCGCGCAAGACAATTAGAGAATGAAGGAATGAAGGACCGAGTGATCGGAGATTCTCGATCACTCGGTCCTTCATTCCTTCATTCTCTGTCCCGCGCGCAGATGTCGTTATGCTTTCCGGCCCCTCAATTGTACCAAAATCCGATGTTTTCTCGCGGTGAGCACAGTTTCTCGAAAATCATATATCTAAGCAGTCTGAATTTTCGAAAGCTTGTTTATAATTATAATAGCTCATGCGTGAACGAAGAATTTTGATTTTCAAGAAAAATTTTTTTCTAGCTGCAAAAATCGAAAGCCCTGACGTTAAAAATCGAACATTGCAGGGAAACGGTAACTTCTTTTGAAAAAAATGTTGAATTTGCAAAATTCTACGTTCACGCACAGCGTAAATTTTAAACTTAGAGGTACCTTTTTGTCTTTTGTTTTACAGGTGAACAGTCTCTTACTTATCATGCTCACAGCGCGAGGTGTCAGAAAAATTGTATTTTGGCACAATGGTCGCTACGACCTCAATTACAAACATTTTTTTCTGAAAAAATTCATGAATTACCTTGTGACATGGATGAATAAATAGGCTTTAAGTTTTTTAAAAACATTTTTTTTGCTCTTCTGAAAAAAAAATCTTCAAAATGCAATTATTTCACTAGCGCAAGTGAATATAACTTCTTGAGAAGGAAAAGGGCAGCTCATCAACTCCGTAATGTAACGTGGAATAAATACACAAATGCAGCAAATCATTCAAATTAACAAAAATTTGATATGTTCCCAGGAGGGTGGGGGTTAAAAAAAGGTCAAACATGGCGTAGCGTTAAAAGTGAACGACCGTTCTCATTTATTCTGTTGTAAAGGGTATCCCAGCAAAATTAAATATTAATGCAATGATAGAATATGAGAAACTACGCATTTGTCTATTTTTTCAGAAATTTCCGCAAATAATTCCGCCTTTTGGTCAATCGCCTCTTTTACATACATGAAATTATAAATAGCCTCGGGTTTGAGAACGATTTCACAATTGACTCAATCCGACAGTTAGGTTTTACGATAAAGTTACGTTCGAGGTAAAATAAGAGAAGCAGGCATAATGAATAATAAAGTGGGAACCGAATCTCGATCATTGCTAAGCCACTGAACGAAATGGGTAGCTGCTAATTGAGACGTCGTGCGATAGCAAGCTTTGTTCTTCAGCCAATTAAATGTGTCCAATTCAACTCGTTAACCAAACTCGTGAATCTTTAAAGCTGCTAGATTATTCTCGAGCTAACCGTTTCATAAATTGGATCTACCCGAACTATGCACATCCAGTAGTGGTTTTTGAATTTCTGCTCTTCATATTTTCTCTAATTAAGTTATTCAAAATTATTGATCCCTTATGCTTCATTCTTAATCTCGCTGTTATGAATGGTTTTTTACGTCTTTGATTGACAAACTTTCACTTTGATCCAATTTTCAGCACGTGATAAAGGGTGGCGAGGCAAGTCCCGATGGTGAAGCAGTGCACAAATCAAGCGCGAAAGTTTTGCGGGCATAAGAGCAGACATTATGCGACTCCAAGCTTAAGTTCGTGGCATAACACGTTTTGCGAAAACTACCCCAGTAAAATCTCGGCTCTCCGTCCACGGAGAATATTTTATGCCCACGAGGACGGGAAGTTTATGAAAGGAGAGATTTGCCCGTAAAACTCTTGCGCCAATACAACGAACCATCCACGCACACTTTATGCGTGACTTTCTAATGAAATCGGATCGTTACGAAAAAGCGTGATTTCCTGATCGTAACTTTGATATGGACTTAATTCTCACGTGGGGTCCTAGAATTGTATAGTTTGGGTATTTTAAGACTGCTACACACTGGCTAAATATGTATTATTTTATATGCTTCATGAATTTCATGAAGTGGAAAAAAAATTATGAAAGTATTGTGAAGGTTGTTGATGGTGTTTTATATGCAATATGTCACCATCGGAACAGGGCTGCAAATGCTCGATTTCGGCGTTTAAGAAGTGAAAATTCATTTATATGTCCCACTGGTTTAAACCGATAATTAATTGTCACTTTTTGGATTCGCAGTCAATTTTTCCTCTCTCATCGATTTCATATGTAAAGAAAAAATCAGTCAGTCAGAAGATGGGGGATTTGGACCCGGGACCCTCTCGATTACGCGTCGAGTGCTCTGCCAACTGAGCTACTTCTAGACGTTGTTATTTGAACATCGAATTCAAGTCAAGTCATTCTCCAAATTCCCTCAATAACTACATTATCATTACCCACCAAACGATTTGAAACATTATTTACAAATATATCCATATATCATATAAATTCATGTGGGCTCGATAGCTTAAACCTCTGTCAGAAACTCTTACATTAAATGCAAGGATGAATAGCTATCGTAACATTTTGAATTTTGCGTCAAGATAGAATAAAAGCGGAAAACCTTAAGCCTCCATGATATAGTGCACGAAGACCCAGGGTGATATGCATAATTTCAAGCAAAAAGGTATTAGGAGGTACGTCAACGACCCCAGGACGAAAGTGCTTCAAGAAAACAAGCCTGCCATTTAAGTATCCCTGATTTATGGTTCTATGAGAAAAAACGATGAGAGGAACGAAAAATCTTTAAGCCTGACAATTTTATAATTGCGCCGAAAGGGAAGTTGCCGGGTGGTTTGCATGATTAGATTACGTGTCGCGTACGTGGTGGCTGGCGAGCACGCGGTATCCGAGGAAGAAGTAATGAAAAGCAAAGGCAATTGAGAGAGACGAAACCAATTAGCGTGTGCTCGTGACGTTGAATTGCAATACGACGTGGATGCGTTTCATTCGGCTGGACAAAAACATCAATGTTTTGACCCATGTGGTATAATAAGAAAATTATATTAGGTAATACTTGGGAATTCCAGCTCCTGCTAGGCATGGCTGAAAAAAATTGGATGGTGTTGAATCAACACGCGTTAGAAGTAAAACTTCTTATGTTAATTTCTTTAAGGTTCCGATCTTTGGATTTTTAGATACCTCTAACCTTTTTTACTTGTAACCGATCCCTCAATTTTTCTGTGTAGCATTTTTTTTTGTTTTTTAACTGTAATAAGTTTTACTTCAGAAAGGTTCCTATTTATAGATTTTATTCATCTTAACTTTTTTAGTTCTAACAAGTCCCTCAATTTTCCGGTGAGAAACTAGATGGCCCACTCCTCCAACTCTACCTCTGCTGCACATTTGAAAATATGAAACATAAGACACATAAAACATAAAATGTTATATATCAGGAAAGGTCACAAAATCACTAAGTTATACAAATTAAACTGATATCAAAATGAGATATTTTTTGATTGTGACATTCTGCGATTTTGTGTTCATTTGTGATTTTGTCGCATTCTGTTATTTATGAAATTTTGTGATGTCACATTTTGTTATTTATGACATTTTGTAATTTTGTAACATTAAGTAATTTTGTTGATTTTGTGACGTATGATACAGTAACATTTTGTGTTTTTGGGACATTTTGTAATTTTCCAACATTTAGTAACTTTTTTTGATTTTTCGACGTGTGATGATGTGGCATTTTGTGATTTTCGACATTTCGGGTTTTGTTGGAGTATGTAATTTAGTAGAATTTGGTGATTTCGTGATTTTATGAGGTAATGTGACTTTTTGCGATTTGTGACATTTTGTGACCTTGTGGGAATTTAGTGATTTTATGACATTTTGTGTGTTACTGGCATTCCATGATTTTTGTGCTATTTGTGATTTTGAGGCATTTTGTGATTTTGTGACATTTTGTGAATAAGCGACATTTTGTGACATTCTGTAAAATTTCGCGTTTTCGTGACATTTGTGACTTGTGACATTTTGTGCTTTTGTGCCATTTTGTGATATTTTAGATTTTTCGTGATTTGGTGACATTTCGTGATTTTGTGATATTGTCACATTTTGTGATTATGTATCATTTTGTGCTTTTGTGACATTAGCTGGGTTTCTGATATTTTTTGATACAGTCTTACATTTTACAGTGTTACATGTTACAATGTAAAATCTCCAAGTTACTCCATACATAAATTTTGTTTTCTTGAATAAATTACACTCCTTAAAAGTGATAATGCCGCCTAAGAAGTTTAACTTCAATATTACACTTTTATATCTTAGAGTCTTACAGTTTACAGTGTTACATGTTACACTGTAAAATCTCGAAATTACTCCCTGCAATCGAAAATATTACACTCTTACATCTTACAGCCCCTCAGTTTACAGCGTTACACGTTACATGTTACAGTGTTACATTTTGCGAAATCCCCAAGTTACTCCCTGCATAAATTTTATTCAAGAATAAATTACATTCCTGAAAAGTGATAATGCCACCTAAGAAGTTTTTCTTCAAAATTTTATGAAGTAAAACTTCTTAGGCGGCATTATCACTTTTCGGGAGTGTTATTAATTCTAGAATAAAATTTATTTAGAGAGTAACTTGGGGATTTTGCAAAATGTAACACTGTAAACTGTAAGACTGTAAGATGTAAGTCCGAGTGTAGGGAGGAATTAGACAGAGAATCGAAATTAGTCAAGAAGACAGCCTTGTCAAAACAAATAGGATACGATAAAATGTCACAAAATCACAAAATGTTACAAAACCGTAAAACGTCACATAATCACAAAATGTCACAAAATCACAAAATGTCACATAATGCACAACATTGCGAAATGTTACAAAATCTCAAAATTCTTTCTTACCTTAAAGAAAGTAACATGAGAAGTTTTACTTCTAACGCGCGTTGATTCAATTCAACACAGTCAAATTTTTTTCTGAGTTGATTTTTTTTACGTATTATGTTCTAAAAATGGTAGGCAGTTAAATCAGAAACATTTTAGATTGTTGAGATCGAAAAAAACGGAAAAAATGACGTTTTTTTGCATTTTTCAATTTTGTCTCTATTATATATTAGACTAAAAAGTTTGTCTACTCTGGTTTCAAAACTTCTGATTTATCTTTCAAGAAGTATCAGAAGAAATGAGAATTACATAAAATTTAATGTACGAATTTAAGTTTTTTATGTAAAAATTTTCTAACAATTTGATGAAACAACTGATACTCCATTTCGTCAGTTTGGTTGGTATTGATGAATATAATCGATACACGACGCACGTAAAAAAAACCTAAATTCTTTTTCGACTTTATCTTTATATTACCTTGTATAAAAGAGACGTATTATAGTTTTGAGCGCCAGCTTTACTTAGCTTTGTAAAATTCTATTTCTTCAATCGATGTACCACAGATGGGTATAGTAACCTTGCCTAGGTTATCGTCAGTTTCATCGACCACAAGCATGATAAGCTTTTACCTTATTCAAAGTTGAACATAAAGGTAAGCTGAAGGTTTCTGTAACCTTCGAACGTTTTCGATAAATATGTCTTGTTTTAAACAGCGACTGATATTTTCGCATTTTGTCTGTTTTAGCTTGTCTTTGGCGTCGGTTCATTTTCCCTCTACGGGTCAATCACTCATAGTGATCTTGTATTTGTGTTTCTTTTCCAATAAATAAAAGTAGTTTTTCTGTTGTAATTATGATAAAAATTAATTGAAGGCTCATAAAATTGAGAAAGAAAAAAATGGATCAAGAGAAATGGAAAAATGACATGCATGAAAAATTGATCGTGAAATTTAAAACGCGAGGACAAGTTTTCACGATGGGCCAGGGGCGAAGTATACATTTCTGTAGGCGGGGGAGAGGGGGGTGTCAAAGACATGATTCCTTGAATAAAAAAAAATCATTTCATATTAAAAATTTGATACATCAGATACTAAAATGTGCCGCTCTTAAATCCGGCCCTGACCTTATAACGATAATATGGGGGGCAGGGGGGTGTCCTTAAAACCTTCTCTATATTGCACTACCGCAAAAATTTTTCTCTCTTCTGGACCTATCAATACAAAAATTTTATACTTCCATAGTACATTGCTGTATAGTATTGAAATACATTTTTTCAGGTACACGAGCAGGTTTTAAAAAGCGAGCGGGAGACCAGTTTTCCTGAAATCTTCGAAAAATTTTGATGATAGAAGCTCGTGAGCAAATGGGGAGAATCACTAAGAAGCAGAACACAAATGAAAAAAAAAAGGTACATCATAAATAAGAATTATAAAAATATGATAGATTTCTATTACAAGAAACCACAATAGCACATTTTATTAATAATACATATATGTATGAAATTTGGTCGTGAGAAGTGACAATTTATTTATTTTAATTGTTGTACACTCCTCCGGCAAAATTATGTACAAAATAATCTATACAGTATTGTTTGACAAGGTTCAAGAAATCAGTTTCGATGTATTCTTTCACACACTTTTTTGTTTGTTCCTTAAGCAAATACATTTTTTCGTTCGGTGTTATATCGATAATTTCTGCAAAAAAAGAGATAATTGACATGAAATTTTATTCTAACGATCAATAATCTGTAACAAGATATCAAATAACAGTACCTTCCCTTGTAACTGTGCCAGGAGAATGAAATTCTACTTCACCATCTGGGATTTCGCACTTGATGACACAATCAACATCATTGTATCTTAAACTCTTTCGTCTTGACATATTTTTTTGCTTTAGTTGGATGTGACATTTCACGTTTTCTGTCAAAAATTTTACAAAATTAATTACAGTTATGTTATGATATTCAGACAACGAGAAAAAAATTATCGGTTTTCTTACTGTAAAATATTTTTAATTTATATCCTTCACGGTCCTGCGTAAATGGCAATGCGTATTTTCCAGTAGCGAAAAGAAAAGGAACATCTATTTCAAGCAGAAATAAATTTTTTTTCTTAGATTTATCATGAATGTCTCGATTGAGCGTCATTTTTATGAGTCGAAAATCTCCAGCAGTGTTTAAATTAAGATCGTAAGCTTCAACTCCTCTATCAGTTAACTCAGATCCTATGCATTTTTGAATTTCACCGTATGGAATCGCATAACCACGTCTCACGATAGTGTTGAATTTCGGAAGGTCAAATAGTATAGTCACCATACGTTCAAAGTCTTTTTCTGATTTTTGCAAAATCATGAATAAACTTTCTGACCCACGTGTAGCATCTGAATGGAGAATTTATAAGCAATTTAGCATGACATTTTCAAAATTGTTGTGACTTTTTAACACTTTAAAATTGTCAATACGAACTTTTTAAATCAATCGCCTAATAGAGATCAAATTTTCCTATTATCAGTTAGACTTAATTTTTTTGGCAGCAATGTATAAAAATGTGCCAACAGTTTTATTTTGAAATTAACATATTGATGAAATTTATAGGATTTCAAAACGTCTAAATTTGAAAAGAGTACTGTCATGTAGTTTTCCCATTAATGAATTCGAACGTAAAAGAAAACAAAATAATTGCAGCAGGTTGAAAAATAGTTTGTTAAGTTTCGTTAAATAGATTTTCTCAAGCATTTCATTTTCGTTCCACAGTAATTCGGATAGACTGTTTGTAAAATAATAACATTTTTTCGTAAGTAGCTAATTTTTACCTTCACAATTGTCCGCTGACTCGGCAGATGCAACCAAGCAAATAAAAATCATGCCTAATAACTCAATTTTTCCAGGCCACATGTTTGATCTTCTGATAACGCTTTTGATTTTACGAAATTCCAATCGAATATTTGTTTGTCGAATAGATTTCGAAACAGGCAATGCTAGTTGACAATTTCGTGCGACGTGTTAAACTTGGAAAAAAAAACCCTGGCTACAAACAGAGAATATTTACAGGATAATTAAGAGTCTGAGGTCGATTTTTTATAGTCGATTCGAGTCAAGACGAAAATAATGCCAATGACAGATTCAACAGACTAAAAAGCAAAGTTTATTAAAAACGTGTGCCAACTTTTGTTGAACGTCATAATTTGCGCAATCTGTAAGTCATTAGACGATTGTTCGGAAAATTTAGCAATTCATTTTTAGAATAGATACTGAGCGAAAGTCGAGTTTAATGTCATTTTTGTAACTCTCGTGAAGGAAATGTGTTTCATATCATTATCAAAAGATAAGCAACGAGGAGATACTTCATAGATCATAATACGCTTTTGAGCAAAATTGGTTTATGATATTCTTTACATCTATGCGCACATTTACATTTGATGGTATTATGATTGTTTTCTTTCAATTTTTAACCAGAATCGAATAATGACTTCGGTACTGACGATGAAATGATTGAATTTGATGACTATCCTAAAGTCGAAAAATCCTTGACAAATGTCGATGAAGGAAAAAAGCAAGACACAGAAAAAAACTTGGTGCCCTAGCGAGAATATTGCTGAAACGGTGGATCAATATACCTTAAAACTGACTGCATTGGTAAAACTAAATTATTCAGAATGACAGCTAAAAAGTTCTCTAGCAAAGTATTGTGACAAGTTGATAGCTACTCTTATGTTAGATTTTTCAGAATCCGGATTTTCCATATGGCGAGTTTGACTTTTTTAAGTAACATATTAAAGTGAATTTTTCTAAATTCTTGATACATTCAGATTTTTCATCAGGTGAAGCGTCGTTGAACTTTTCAAATATAAATAGAAAACTGATTTTCAGGTGAAATTGAAAGTTTCGTTGAACTTTGCGTCCTCCCCTTGTATTCTATCACTATTTTGCAAAGGATTTGCTCGAACACAGCAGAAAATACAAGTAATAAATTGAAAAATTAATAAGTGTGTACAATATCATACCTCTTGACCTAGTGTGGGGTCTGAGGTTAAGGAAATGGCACTAATTTGGTGTCCAATTTTCCCTGTTTGCCTCCTCTTTGCCAAATTTCGAGGTGATAAAAGGCCTCGCAACTTCTAACTTTTCAGTTGATTTTCGTTTTCCAGTACAGTTCGTTGTCAAACTTCAGTACGAATCTTTCAACTCAGTTTTTTTACTTCGGTTACGAAAGAGGTTCTTTTTTTTAATTCAATACACTTCGGTTAACGGGTCGAATCCATTTTTTTCGGGTTCGGTAATGTTTTTTTTTTTTGTACAACCGTTTGGTTTTATTTTTGCTTTTTATCTTGAGTGAAAGTGTGGTAAGGTGTTTTATTATTTTTTTTTATTATTTTGTTAATTCTAAGTTTTATCCGCGGACGCGTTATAACCAAATTTTCAAAACGTGATTTATTACAAGGAACAATTTAAGTTTGTAATCTGAATTGCGAGTTCGGTTGTGAATTTAAATGACGTATTTAGTATGCAGCGTTTAAGTAGAGTGTACGAGTGGATAAGTTTTCTCTTTTCTTTTTTGTTTTGTTTTTATTTTTTCGTAATTCCTTTCAAAGGTTCTATTTGTCGATGGAAAACTCGAGCCTATTCTGATAGGTCAAGCTCGCTCGTCACAGAAGAAAATGGGTGCCGTGACCAGGATCGGATTTTTCTTTTTTCTTTTAAACATATAAAAATGTGTGACGAGCGGCATTTTTGCGCTCTTAACGTTTCGAAATCTTTCAGCGCTGATGAAGCTTTTCGCAACGACGCGCATCCTGAAGAATGCGAGTCGTTGACTGTGAAAGGCAAGCGTTTTTAATGCGTAATTGTTTCATTTCTTCAAAAATTATTTTTTTTATAGCGCATCCAAGATCCAAAGAGTTCAAGCTTATAGTGCATTTCAGTTAAAGCAGATATAATAACCGTAAATTTCAATGTAACTATTTGAAATTTTATGAATATTTATAAAATATCTTTCAACCGTTCAAAAGGTGTTAAGTGTTTTATTTTAGTGTAAAATCGCGCCAACCCATCAACGCCGATAACTCGACCAACGGAAATTAAACAAGTTCCAAACCACCAACCTAGAAAACAACGGACCTCGCCCATCGCTCGTGACAAATAAGTCAATTTATTATGTTTGTATGTGTCTGTGTGGCTAAATGACAATTGAATAATCGTTTAAAGCGAGTTGTGATCGTGATAGGGAATAAAGTATAGAAAACTAGCTAAAATTGTTATATTCCGCGAGATCACAAAATCGGTTTCTCACGATCGCCAAAAAGCTGAAAAGCACTCAGCAGAAAAGCGCTTGGATGGCAAAAGCGCGCTGATGCCCCGTGAAGAAACTCGCTCAAGGCTGAGTTCGCGCGCTTCCTCGTCTTGTGGGAGACTGCAAGCTTGCGCTTTTTGGCGTGAGAATCAAAAAGTTCAAGCGCAATTACCCCATCTATTTCCATGGGATTCCCCTTGTTTTGTTTGAGTATATAATATTGCGAAACTCGGAAAAATTTCCTATTCTTCCACCCTCGACGTACATCGTCAAATAGAAGAACTCTCAGACGCGCAGTCGCTAGCAATCTCTAACTCGTGAACTTGATCGTAGTTAATCAGAGTGGATTTGCTAAGTTAAATAAGCTATCCTCCACTAAATCGAAATTGAACAAAAACAAGGGCAACTACCACTGAGCCACTACGTTGGTCTGGACCAATCGTACACGAACGAGGAATCAGTGGGTAGTACGCGCTTGCTAACCGGTGTTAATGTTTAATCACAGCTCTTATGTGCACAGTTGCTAAGAAGAGTCCCTGTTACATGGCAAGAATCGCTAAATACTTGGAGGCCATGACAAGTATTGTCAAAAGCCTGGGATAAATTGTACTTAGTTACAAAATTGTCCCGTGATTGAATTACTCATTCCGGTTAGGAATAATTATAGTTTCACTTCGATTACTCAACATCAATATTCAACTAGAAATATTAGGATTTTATTAACTAAATATCTTATCTATATCGTAATTCATTTTAATATCTGAATTTACGATTTAACTTCTCCAATACTGAAAATTTATTTGACTATTTAAATCATTTGGACTTCTTTGAAAAGTGTTATTATTTGAAATTAGAATCATGGACTCGATTTATTTGATTATTAAACTTTTATACTTCAACCTGGATATTTCATTTGACTTTCATCCTCGATTATATTTATTTCAATTGATTATCCGTTTTGACCCAATATCTGAATCAATCCCTCTCAACAGCAGGAAATTCGAACTGAGCAAAGGAATGTGTATAAACCGCTAAAACCTTCGGCCTTAGAAAGAACTCGTTGGTCATACTATATCAGAAAAAGGGTTGCACCTGTGAACGGTCTATCTTTTCTCATAACCGTGTACACTCATTCCGTGTTGAGAATAAGAAGCGTGAAACAAGTAAGAAAATATTTCATTCAACATTTTATTGCATCGCTTTCGTGTATTGTTTCCGAGCGTGATCGAGTAACCTAGTTTATATGTGCTTCCTTTTGTCATTTAATACTTTAGCGTCGAATTATTTAAAAGGCGATTATCTCTTAGTATACATATTTCGTGATAAGGTTTATTTCACTTTTAATCTGTAATTTATTGATATTTAATTATAAAGAATTTATCTATTAAAGTGTTTAGTGTTATTCTGGAAAATCCTATCTTCTCTTCGGGTTCTCAGATATCATCGAAGGTTTTGAGGGTCTGGGAAAGGTAATTCTTTCCTAAGGTCCTCTCTGTACGAGTTCGCTCGTCACATGAGACTATTTTGTGTTACCAAAATATTATTATGTGATCAAGGTAGGATTTTCTTAAGCAAGATAATGAAACACTTGGCGAAAATTTTTAAAATAATACAAATCAAAACAACAGCCTTCCATCCACAAACTAACGGAAGCCTGGAACGTTACCATAGCTCATTTGTATGTAGATTACATAAAATCGTTCATTAAGGGTGATACCGAATGTGATGATTAGGTGGAGTTAGCGACACATTCATACAATACTAAGGTACATTCAGCAACACAGAAGACTCCATCTGAAGTTGTATACGGACACACGGCATTGATCCCTTCATCCTAATCCCTACCTGAATTCGAAGAATGACAAACTTACGACGATGATTTTATAAAATTACTCACAAGATTACGTGGCACCCAACATAAAGCTCAATTAAATTTGAATCAGGCAAAAACTCCAACCCTGGACCCTGATGCTGCGGTTGCTTGCTACACGAGCACCCTTTTTGGAGTTCCACTATTTGCAACTCCCCAAAAGCTTTCCAGAATACGTACCAGCTGTGATCGTTGTGGGAAAGCCTTGCTTTGCGAACCCGATTTGTTACCGTGAAGTTTTCCTCAAAATGCATTAACATTCTCAAAAGGACCTTTAACGACCACTCCCCAGAGACCGAAACTTTCAGTGGAACCTCTTGCTGTGGCCATACCCCCACCACTTCCTACAGCCTAAGAATTGTTCCTCCCAAAAGAGACTCAGCCCGAAATCCAGAAAAAGGAAATTGTTTCATCCAAGAATCTCACAAATAGGACATCATTAGTATCAGTTAAACCCCCACATAAGAAGCCCCGAATAATGGGAAACAAAATTACAAAACTAAGGATTAGACCCTACAAGGACCTCCAATTTATCACCCAAAACCCCTTCCCGGAATCGAGGCCCCAGTGATTGAATATACTCCCACTCCTTTGGAATTATTGATACCTTCGCTGCCTAAAGATCATAATTGGAAAAACGAACCCACCCAAAAGAATCCGCTTGGGTTGTAATTGTTAATTAGTATAAACATGTAGGATAGATTATATCACGACCTATTATAATACATTCATATCGGATACTCGAACTTTGTAAACATCATATAGATATACACAATGACGAATATTGAATAAACAAAAATGAAATTGAATTAATAGTGACTTTTTAATTTTATCTATAAACATTTGCTCATCGGAATCGGGGGACGGTCCGATCCGTCGCATCCTTACTGTTTGTTATGTTACTCTTCCGCCAGTTCATAACAAATATTTTAGGTATAACGTAAATGCTCACACTCGACTAAGTCACGGATGGTATCTCAAGAACAAAAAGAATGGATTACATAATCGGACATATCTCTCTCTCTAGGACTTCATCAGAAATCTTAACATGAGGTATCAATTAAAATCGAAGTACAACCTCATTCGGTCGAACTGTAAATATGAATTTAAATTTTGAAGTAATATTTCAAACACCAAATTTACTATTAACACATAAACGACAAAGTGAACGATCATGGACGACGCAACTCTCATCCGATTCTTTTCCGAACGATACACGAGCGTGGTTGAGGATATGAGCGTGAGGTTGGCTTCACCATCAACAGTGATTGTCTGGACGGACGAGGGCTGGTCGACTGTACGAATTCAGCGCGATTTATAAAACGGAATTTTTCACCATTCGACACGACCAAGTACTTCTCTGACAGCCCGATACCAATACTTGCTAGCTGCTGCATTTCACTTGACGACCTGAAGCGTCTAATACAACTCATTCCAACCGCGTTCGCTGATGCAACTTACGTGGAATATCTCAGATCCGTGCATGCGAACGGTCACTCCGATTGCCCTCCTTACGCAATCATGATACATCACAAAAATCTTCCGTTGCGATGGCACGATGGTCGCACAAGAGTCATTGTGCCGGACATACTTTCACGCAACACAGAATCAGAATTTCAACATTTTTGATCCATTATCAATATAAATACTTACTTCTTTCTTTTTTTCATCGAAAATTCCCATGGAAGTTGTGCAGCCTAAGGTTGTTTCGGTTATTCCCTTTTTAATTTTATTACCCATATTCTAGATTAAAAGCACAAAAAAACAAAAACTTTTTGAAAGCCTTAATTTTGGCAATAACTTAAATTGATCTTGTGAAAGATTGATTGCATCAACAACACATAATTGCGCTTCTTAATAATTAGAAACTTCATAATAATTAAAAGAATCAAATTTATATTTTTTCAAAATTCTTACTTTAACATACCTATTTTTGAATGACATAGCCGCAACAAAACATCTTCATCTCATCCTCAAAACAAGAAAAATCAATAAATTCCAAAACTTTACAAATTTCTTGATATTCATAATCATCATTTATATCTCGCGATAAATAATCCTTGACACACTGGGCGACAAAAATTTTTTCCCATGAAATATCCATCCTACCAGAAATTTTTCAGTCCATGGATGCAGAAACATACGCCTAAAGAACATGCTCCACAAAATTAGGATTTCCTTTGAGAAAGCGACGGCACCATCCTTTGCACTAATGATGAAGTTAGAAGCATCACCCCGTTCCCACAAAAGCTTTCTATTTGTCGTACAACCCTGGTCAATGACGGACAGTATTTTGGTTGTCGGGCAGTTGTTAAACTTCATCGACACCTCAATGTTCACATCGTCACCTATGACATGTTGGTGTCTCTCTTTAGATGGAACATATCTGCATATGAACAGTCTTCCAGCACCGGGAGTAGCCAACCAAAAATTTTCAAAAATGTTATCCCAGGAACCAATGCGGATATTGAAAGATGAAAGTATGGCCCGAGTAATTCTCTAATCACGATTACACTTAAGATAGATGTTGTACGTGTCACTCTCGTCGATCACTTTACACATTTCGAGAACTAAACCGCTCGCAAGAGTTGGACGGGCCTGGGAACTCCTTCAACAAACCGAAAATAATCTGACTTCCGAAACTCTTCCATTTTTAATTTAGCTCTAACTCGAACAAAGGCTGACAAAATTCTGAAGTTGCTAGTTTAAATTACCTCTAATAACTTTCCCATACTACAATCTTGATGATGTCCACATTTCGTAAACTCTAACTTCACGTTCTTATTTATTAAATACATATATGTACATACACATATCCCCTAAAGCCGACCCCTTAAAAATTTACCTCCTCAGCAACCCTCGAATATTGTGTTCAATACTTACATTATACTGCGCAGTGTGATCCCTTACGTTATACCAAAAATATTACATAATATGTAAGAGTACTGTTTTCTTTTTCTCGAAAATCATTTTTTTTGTATGAATGATTTTCTCGCATGGAGGGAAAATGCGACATGCCGGTTACCTAAACCTTCATATTTAAATTATTGAAACAAACAAATATTACAAATATTGCAAATCAATGACTCGAGCATTCTTTCATTCTTGGTCATTCTTGTTTATTTGGTTATTGATAGTTGGCTGTTATTTTGTCTCAGTCCAAGTTTGTTTAAGAAAATGTTGAAGAGTTAAAAGGTTCGTAAGAATTCAAGTTCGTTACGGTAAAGTATTCCCTTGCGAGTGAATCAGTGATTAGCGGAGAATGTAAACCTGCAAATTTTGGCTACTTGACGAAACCAATGGAAATAGAAATATCTTTATATATCTAATTGAAGTTGGGAAAAGGAGAGAGAAGGAACCAATCGTCGATGATAAAATCAGAAATGAGAAATGTAAGCAAGGTATTTACTCTTGTATTTTTCATAATCGAATTATTTCTCTGATCTAACTTCCGTATACGAGCGTGATCTAGTGACCGAGTAAGAGTCGTATTTCGAGGTAGTGCCGCGGTTCTCGAACTCAAGTTGAGGTAATAAGGTTTAATTTCTGCAATTAATCATAAATTTTTGGTTTGAATAATTCAAGTTTGTTTGAATTATTGAAAGGCGTGGGTTTGAGCGACTGTGCTTTATTCTTTTATGTTCTGTAATCGAATCGTGAAATTACACTGATTTTAACATTCATTCGTATTTCATTCTAAGACCAGCCTTGTTTCCGATCTCCACCCGTCCTTTGAAGGCTTCGAGGGCTCTTAAGAGGTAATTCCCTTTCGAGATCCTCTCTATCGGATTCCACTCGTGACAGTATCATAACTACCTATCTAGAGTAGTTGTCACAACCAACCAACAAAACAATTCCAAAAACTACACGAACGAGGTTATTACGCCATTGGACAAACCATACTTGAAACTACCAAAAGAAAACAAGTCACGGCACACAACGTAATTTTTGGACGGAGTGGCAGCTAAAACGAGAATCTGTACCGTTTGGCCCGATTCAATGGATTTTGGAAGGACGCTGAGGTACGAACAGAGCTCAAGAGAACCCTCAAAATTTTCAATGGACCTGAAGTAAACTTTTCGAGACATTCACAACTCTCGGAACATGGACCACCTGAATACCAGAATGATACCAGACAATCAAACTCAAAATTAGAGTGATAAGCCGAACCTTTCATCTGGTTGCATTTTGGATTAACTGCTTTCGAAGAGCTAGCTGATCGGCCCTTTTGAGAAACATACAACTCCACTGAATAAGAAACAAAACTCAGATCCCCTCTGATGATTCAAAAACCGAGCGATTTTTCGACAACCTACAGCTGACAACCAACATCTAACATCCCACTCACCTCTATGTTGGTATTTTCGTGAAAAAATATTAAATAATCTCGTCCATAAAACTTTTGTGTGCTCGCAAAATGTACTTTGAAGATACTGTCTAATCAGAAAAAATTTGTGTTCAAAGGTACTAAACTGAGGATTTTCTGGTTAGAATTTGTGATGACAATTCTAAACCACTATATAACTGTGATGATTTGCGAAATTGGCAAAATAAAAAGTAATTATGGCTTCAATCGGTGAACTACTCGTAGCGACCGCTTTTGAAACGCTACAATACAAAGACGTATTATTCGATTCCACGTATCTTAGGGTTAAACTTGGCAGTAATGCCCTACAAAAAATACGAAGATACCTGAAGTTTAACGGATTTTTTTTTTTCTTTGAAATCGTTTATAACTATTGTTTACTCTAATAGTCAATCTCCGATCCCTTGCAGAGCACTCTTGTCATTGACAGCAAAAAAACTGGGCGTATTTAATTTGTCAGATTTTATGTGTGTAGAATGATAGTTTGCTGAACACCGTTAAAAATTGAAAGGTAAAATATGGTTCACTAGTGTCATTATTATTCTTAAATCTGATCAATTTTATCCTTACGTATAGTTCAAAAATATCGAGTTTTACTATTCGTTTATTATTGTTGTTTCTTACAATTTTCAATATTTGATTTGATTATATTCAGAAAATTTTGGTTTATGCGTGTAAATGAACTTCAATTATTAGTTTTAAGAATCCGGTTTCCTATCTTTAATTCAGCAAGCAAATCTTTGCAGTAATGTTACAAACTGCACATACGTAAATCATCTGATGATTTTTAAAATTCTTCGCAGTTAAATACTGCGAATCAAACATCATTAAATCCAATCATTTAATGCCATATCAAACATTCCGATTGCTGTAGTTGATGCCAATGATCGAACAACTAATTTAAAAGTCAGTTCGATTTCAACGGTGTTTATAAAATTCCGTAGCCGTTCTATCGAAAATATACATAAGTACATGTTGAAATATTTTAGCAAAGTAGTAAAAAAATTTCAACTACAAAGTATTATGAGAAATAACGGGATATAAAGAAAAAATAGATGTTAGTAACATTACGCCGAATGTATGTTTTTTTCAAATATGTCGCATACCTAGTACGTGACCTACAAAATAATAAAGCAAATTTTACGTCCTACTAGGTCTTTTTACCAGTGCGATAACTTATAAATTAGATGTTAAAAAAATTGATTATTACGTAAAACTGAAAAAAAATTACAAGGTTTCTTAAGACATTACTTTTTTGCGGAGAGCTGTTATTGCTCACCAAGCAAGGTAAAAAGAAACCTTCTGATTTTTTAGAACGTTGCGTTTTTTTAAATCTTCTTCAATTCTTCTTAAGCTCACGCTGCTTTAAGAAATCCAAACAGTAATGGTTCTTAGCTTGTGTAGATCATTGAATTTTTGAACAGCTTTTGCGGTCTGTTAAACGAACGCGAAAAATTCATAGTTATCATTGTCTCAAAACAATTCAAAAATTCAATGATAATACATACTATGCATAATTGACATCCTTGAGTTACTTAGATTTACATGTCGAACATCTATTCATACTTCACTATCATATCAATATCGAAATAGATTTCGGGAAAATAGAAGTTTTTATGTACGTCAAAGGCGTTAAACACTGCCGTTAAAAGAACAAGTTATATAAATTTTTTATCAGATCACTAAAATATAAATCAAAATCTGTAATTTACTTAAATCAGGCAAGAAACAAATATGTATGCGGTGTTCTGACTTAAAGTAACAATGAAAAATCGTAATGTCAGTCATTCAAAATCTTCATTACTTTCATGAAAGCAATTGTTAAAATTTATCAAATATTTCAACTTTCCGCACCAAACACCAATTTGATATAAAAAAGCTTTTTTTTATTTACAGAATTGATGGGCTTTGCAAGTAGATTATGGAATTATTGATCACACAGTTATTCCCACGAAATAGCATTGCCTTGTTCTGGCATATATCTGATATATTCGTGAAGTCCTGTTTTTTCATGAATGATTGGTTTGAATTATGCCTGCATTGACAGTGGTCAAGTTTTTGGAAAGGCATTAAAAAGTATACCAAATCATTGCAAAAGATGATTCGTTGGACATACATGCGAATTCGTTTTGTGTTTTTGGGATCTCTGTTTGATATGAAAAATATCAGATGTTGTATCAAACCATGGAAATACTTTGCCTCGCTCAAAAATTGTTGCAAATCGATATTGTTGAATAATAATGGAATGGCTTATTTTTTGTTTGCATGACAAGCGACAAATTTATGTCATGTCGCATTCAAGTAATTTTTTTCTAGCAAAATACCAACGCAAATAAAGAATTTCGTTGCAATTTTTCATTGTTAATGCTAATGAGTTCAGCATTATGTCAGACTGTTTTTTTTTCTTTTCTGATTGTTTTTTACAAATTTATGTCCTGACAAGAATATCAATACATATCGTAATGGCAGTATTGTTACCCTATTTTTGAACAAGTAAAAAAGAACTAATAAATTGATTCTCAGAGATCTAACTTTTTTATTCAAAACATATTGTTGTTTTTGGCTTAAACAATAATGTAGTAACAATGATAAAATATTGACGCCAATAACCTTACCTAATTCGTTTGATACAAATATGCACAGGCTGATTATCTTAAACACTATTCTGTGTAATAGAGTATGTTTAAACATTCCATATGCTGTAAAAAAAATATGCAACCTCTTTTTAAGTATTCCAGAATGTATAAAAATACTGAGTTATTCCGAAAAATTTTTCTTAGCTCGATACATATGTCTTCGTACAGCATGTTTCACATATTCCTCATTCAGTGTAATTATTTTATGTTATCATTTGATGTTTCTCATGGTTTAATGACGTTTTGAGGTCATTGTTTCTTTGAACCTAAAAGAACTCATTTCCTCTCACGTTTCTGTCACTTA
Source organism: Platygaster robiniae (assembly GCA_028476575.1). NCBI lineage: Eukaryota > Metazoa > Arthropoda > Insecta > Hymenoptera > Platygastridae > Platygaster > Platygaster robiniae. The sequence continues at coordinate 1,777,733 of CM052027.1, forward strand.
AGATTATTAAAAAATTAAACTATATTTTGAAAAATTCGATTTCACGCGTTTTTGTACCAAAAATTTTATTTGCAGAGACAATTTATACTTGACATTTTTTCCAAAAGAACTGATTTTAAATCTTGATAAAACAGTTTGCGGAAATTGCAAAGAATCCATGCGAAAGCATGTAGATATATTTTACGTTTATTTTTATATTGAATACATCATTTACTTCATGTAAGAAGAATTACATATGTTATCTACATGAGTATTAGAAAAAACTGCTCAGATTCAATATTCAAATGCAAACTTATTATATCAAGAATGATGTTTAGCAACGATACGTAACACTATGTTTAAATGCAAATGACGTTTTAAAGTCAATATCAATGCATGTGCTAGCTGTATTGATGCTGTATTGATGCCTTAAGAAACGAAAAAACTTATCGGTGCGTATCCGTAATATTCTAGGTAATCGAACTGACTTTAAAATATGCGATCTCTAAAAAAAAAGATGGCTTTTTGACACGGCGTAATTAACCACTTTTCAATGTCAAAAACTTTTGACAATGTTCCTTCGATATCAACAAACTTCCTTATACAAATACACGCAAGCTAGAAAAGATAATTATGGTTTCTTGAACTTCGTTTTTATAGAAACCATATATTCAGCAAATTTTGAGATGAACACTCTTTGATAGAAATCACTGTTTTTATTTTTTTGGAGAAGACCTTTTTCATTTTTGGGTTCATGGGATTTTTCGTGGTCTTCTGCAGCAGGAAATACCAATCGAACTCAATTTAACAAATTCTCATAAACTACCGTGGCAAAAAAAACAACTAAAAAAATTAGGGGCTTGGAGAAAATAATCTATAACGGTACGAAAGAAGAAAACCATAACTGTGACGAGCGGCATTCTTTTGCTCTTGTGTTTTTTTTTCGCTGTCAAAATTCTAACGCGCTGATTAAGCTTTTCGCAACGACGCGCATACTGAAGAATGCAAGTCGTTCACCGTGACATGCAAGCGATTTTCATTATAATCGGGCTTATTTCTCCACCTTATGAAATTCGCGAATTCTTCTTTTTTTTTGGCAACATTATGCGCGACATCACAAAATGACTCGAATTCTAAAAGAATTCATTATTAAAAAATAGTGAACGTATCTTTGTATGTGTCTGAATCGTGACTCCAACAGTTGAACCTCCACAATCCTTAGTTATCTTCTGCAATCTTCAACAACAACGAACTACAACCTACGTGAGGATCTGGCAGTCCGAGAATCATCGACTACTTCCGTCGATCACAACCTCGCTCGTCACATATGTGAATGTGGAGATGAGTGATGAGCGCTCTTGTGGATTAACGCTATTACGCGAAGTGTTAGACGATTGGAACGTCACTGGACCCTGCGATGATTATCTCATGTATTCAGATGGGTTCGAAATGTTTACAGCCTAATGATAATATTAGGGACTTACAGATATAACGTAATCAACAAAGGAGCATTGAAACCAAACCAACTTTATGTGAATATGCGAGAACCACATTATGTGAATATGCGAGAGATAGAATGAGATTTGAGTGCACAGTGAAAGTCTGCTAGACAAAATACTCGACTGATACCAGATCACAAAAGGTGACAGCGATACAGTTGTGACGAGCTGCTAGCACGTCTTTGTTTCACTCTGGCTAAACCTGGCATTTCCATTTGAGAAATTTCGTTTTTCGGAAGAGTAACGTATTTGAGTCTTATTTTTCAAGTTAATATATAAATTTATTACACAGATATTGTTATATCCTTTGTTGTATCCTTTACGCCCCTTCTTAAGTCATATTGTAATGAAGCTACCCAATGTTATGAATACCTGCTGGAGCGTATTACCGCTATTCAACCTCCGAAGGCTCAGGCCATCTTAATTGGCATTAGCTCGTGATTTGCCGTTACTATTACTAATTACTAATTACTAAAAAATCTTCTCCTCGTTTTAATGTTCGTTTCAGTAAATTCAAGCTATTATTTTTTCTGTTTTCAAGTATATAGTTCAAGTTGTTCACAGTTATACTGTCTTGTTTTATTAAATTTGTGAATTCGTTTTTTTACGTTTGCTCTTTTGCTTTCAAGTAAACCGCGTTTTCCCATGTGGGGTTATTATATTTCGATGTCTCGTCCGAAGAGATCAATGGTAGAAGCGCCAGCTGCTCGGTTTTAACCACAACGATTTCAAAGTCTAAAATAAAATTCATTCAAACCTTCCCGCTTTCGCACCGTGCTGCCCTCTGCAACTCCCGGCAAACCAACCTCATTCGTGTTTGTTGTGCGGTTTTAACCACGTTCTCGCGAATTTTTCTTTGTGTTTTTTTCGAGTAATTGTGGTTTTTCCTTCAAAAAATCATTAGTCAAAAGGCGAAAAATCGCGAAGAGGATGCGGGAAACACGAGTGGTGACTCATTAGAAGAGGAAGTGCGCGTTTTGCATGAGCAATTGCAAGGCTTGCTCGAAAAACGCAATAGACCAAGGTCACGTGAAAAATCCCGATCCAAATCGCGTTTCGAGGGATCTCATCGTTCGGGCCGAAGGGACCGATCGAGAGAAAAAATTTCGTCGAGGAAACGGACAAGGTCCGTATCTGACGACCAGAAATATCGCGTACGGTATGATCGTGATGAAGGCGAAAAGTCAGGGCGAAGGTCCAGGTCCAGGTCAAAAAATTACTCCTCACGCAAACAGGCAAGGTCGGGTGGGGAGTCTCTGAAAGCGAAAAAACGAAACAACGGCTCGACTTTGCGAAACGAGAGTTCGACCCCTCCATCCCCTCCGCGAAGGCGGCCAAGGCGCGACCAAAGTTGCAGGTAGAAAAATTCAGACGAATTTGACGAGGAGATCAGCCAAGAGGACCGATCCTACAGCTCGTCGGTAATTTCAAGATCGTGCTCACCCTTTTCTACTGAGTCATTGCACGAAGTGCCAGTGATACCTGCAAACAAGGTAAAAGAAAAAATTATGGAAAATAAAAAAGACTTAGAGCCAGAACCCAAACTCGACCCCAAGGTCGCAGAATTACTTAAGGACGAGATGGATCAGGCAACCACGGGCCCAGACCTCAATGTGCACTTGGTGGAAATGTGGACAAAAATTCTGAAGACTGGGATTTCGAAGGCAAAAAAGGAGGAGGTTTTTAAAAAATATCCCCAACCCAAGAATTTCCCCTCTCTTGCCGCGCCAGACCTGAACCCAGAGGTAAAATCGATAATGAGCAGGGACTTGATTGAAGAGGGTTTTTACAGGAAGACGACGCAGGAGCAGTTGGCAGTGGTGCTCAACCGGTTAGGTTTGGGCCTCACGGAACTTTTGAAAATTTCCCCAGAAAAGTCTATTGGCCTAGAATTTATTTTCCAGACCTTTGGCCTGGCGGGCCGCCTCGTAGCTGACCTGTTTTTCAATCTGTCAAGGTCAAGAAAATTTTTGGTGACTCAGAGTCGCACCCTGACCCAGGCGGCTAAGGTGCTGACCGACGAGAGCACACCAGATTCCCTCCTCCTTGGTGAAGGATTCGGGGAAAAGATGAAAGTCGTCAAGGCGTCGGAAAAAGCGGGCAGGGACATGCTGAAGCAGAAGAGCCTGCTAAACAAATACTCTAAATACAAGGCACGAAAACAGACGGAGGTGGCCACAACCAGAAATTTAAACTGAAAAGCTCCAGCTCGCAGACAATCTCAGTCGACTCCCCGAAGACCTGGAGCCTCAACGAAACAGTGGAGCCGAAACAGCGAAAAGGCAAAGTCCACGTATCGGAACTATCAATAGAGATTAGAACAGCAGGTCGTTTAAGGTACTTTGTCGATGTCTGGGAGGGAATCACTGGTGACTCAAGATGCTGGGGGCCATTCGTGGCTACGAAATTCCTTTTTCCAGGAGCCTATCAGGGCGTGGAAAGATTGTGGAACCCCAATACTCCCAGGCGGAGATAAAGGATTTTCAGGGACAAATTAGTAAATTTTTAGCAAGGGGTGCGATATCCAAGGGCAAACCTCGGGACGACCAATTTCTATCCCCCTTTTTCCTGGTTGAGAAGCCTAATGGGGACAAGAGATTTATTTTGAATTTGAAGGAATTAAATAATCATATAAATACAGTGCATTTCAAAATGGAGGATTGGAAAACTGTTACGCAGGTCCTGACTCCAGGGTGCTATTTAGCCACTCTCGACCTGGAGGATGCCTACTTGATCGTACCAATTCATAAAAATTGCAGAAAGTTCTTACGTTTTCAGTTTTTGGGTTCCACTTTTGAATTTATTGCACTGCCGTTTGGACTGTGCATGGCGCCCTATATTTTTACTAAGATAATGAAACTGGTGACAACAGTCCTCAGAAATCGAGGGCTTGTATCAGTGAATTATTTGGACGATTTTTTGTTGTTAGGGGAACGAAAAGATGATTGTAAGAGGAATTTTGTCGAGACTTCAACCTTGTTGGAGTCACTCGATTTTAGAATTAATCTTCAGAAATCACAGCTTGCACCTACAAGGTGTTACAAATTTTTGGGGTTTGTTACTAATACCATTGAATTTCACATTGAGTTGCCGGAATATAAAAGACAAAAAATCACCTAAATCTCCAGGGTTTTTTCAGGGAAAAAATCACTAAAAACAAGGGAATTGGCTCAATTTATAGGACTTCTCGTGTCAGCATGCCCAGCAGTGAAGTATGGACCAGTATACATCAAGGGTTTGGAAAGACAAAAGTTCTTAGCCCTTAATAATAATGGCGATAATTTCGACGCTAAAACATGTTTGTCACAAGAGAGTTGAAGTGGTGGGGGAAAGCAGTGCTGGACCCAAGTACCCGAAATCCGATCAGAGGCGAGGAGTACGAATTATAAATTTTTTCAGATGTATCCTAGAAAGGTTGGGGAGTTTTTTGCAATGGAACTGGCACACACGGTTGGTGGGGAGAGGATCAGAAAGCTGAACACATTAATTTTTTAGAATTGCTCGCAGTATTCTATGCTTTGAGATGTTTTGCCTCAAAACATACCTCCTGCCAAATCCTTCTTAGAGTGGACAACACGACGGCCATCAGCTATATAAATAAAAAAGGTGGCGTGCGTTATCCAAAGCTGGCAAACTTGGCTCGAGATGTTTGGCGTTGGTGCGAGGAACAGGATCTGTGGATTTTTGCCTCATACATAAGCTCCTCTGAGAATGTGGAGGCAGATCGAGAATCTCGTCAAACTTTATCAGGGACAGAATGGAATCTTTCCCAGAGCGCATTTGAAGAAATTTCTGGGAAACTGGGCGACATGGAAGTTGATTTATTTGCCACTAATATAAATGCCAAGTGCCTACGTTTTTTTTCTTGGTTTCCAGACCTAGAGGCGGAAAAGGTTGAGGCGTTTACCGTACCATGAGGAAATCTGAATTTTTATGCTTTTTCACCTTTTTCGTTAGATTTAAAAACATTGAGAAAAATATTCTCAGAGAAGGCCGAGGGGGTAGTTGTCATGCCTTATTGGCCTTCACAAACATGGTTTCCTATTTTCAAAAAGTTGTTAATTTCGGAGCCTGTTGTATTAAAACCTGAAATATCGCTTCTTTCATCTCCTTTTGACAGCGAGCATCCGCTCTGGAGATCCCTTTCCCTGGTGGCCGGGAGAGTATCAGCCAGGCATTCCGACTGAAAGGTGTCCCAGTATCAGCCATCGACGTAATGCTCGCCTCAATATCCGGGTCTACACTAAAGCAGTACGAGAAACCTCTTAGGTTGTGGTGGGATTTCTGCAACCAGAATAAGGAGTCTCATTTTGACCCTAGTATTACGGCGGTACTGAGATTTCTTGACGAATGCTTCAAGGAGGTGAATTCGTATGGTACCTTGAATTCTTATAGATCGGCCATATCCTTGATTGTAAGGGAGAAAATAGGTAACGACCGATGGTTAGAAGATTTTGTAGAGGCGCGTCGATTGTGAAACCCCAGAGACCAAAATATGATTTCACTTGGGACCAGGAACTGGTGCTTACTCATGTGAGTTCTATTTATCCTCATAATTTAGTCTTTCTAGAGAGGTTGTCGGTCAAGCTTGTAACTTTACTGGCCCTCGCCACTGGACAGAGACAGCAAACGATAACATTGATTAGGTTAGAGAATATTGTTACGACTAATAAGGCTATAGTTAAGATAACTGACAGGGTAAAAACGTCGGGTGTAGGCAAGATGCAACCCCTTTTGTCACTTCCATTTTTTAGAGAGAGACCTGCGTTATGTGTAGCTACGACCTTGATTGATTGTATCGAGCAGACCAGGAACGCGAGGACAAAGGACTCGGGGCCGGTGATTATTTCCTTTAGAAAGCCTCATGGGCCTTGCACCACGCAGACTATAGGACGTTCGATCAGACGTGCCCTGGAGGAAGGCGGTATAGATACGAGTTTTTTCTCCCCACATTCTACCAGACACGCATCGACGTCAGCAGCTCTCAAAAATGAAGCCTCTCTCTGTGTGATTCAGAAGTCCGCTGGCTGGACTGCTACGTCAAATACGTTTGCAAAATTTTATAACCGACCAGTTCGAGGCGAAGTGAACTTTGCTGAAAAAGCTTTTGGTGTATGACATACGAATAAAAAGAAGGCTTGTTTTTTTTATAATTGAGGCTGTATTTGGATTGTAAAATCGCTCTACTCACATGTCCTTTGAACGACTACCATTGATCTTGAGGACGAGACATCGAAATATAATTGTACGATCAAACGAGCTTACCTTGAATGAGGTTCGATCGGGATTATATAAGATGCCTCATCCGAAGAGATCAATCCCACCCACCCTCTTGTGCCCTTAGTATTGATCTCCTTTTTTGGAGCGATTTACGGGGTATTGTTGAAATGAATGAGGTTGGGTTGCCAGGAGTTGCAGAGGGCAGCACGGTGCGAAAGCGGGAAGGTTTGAGTGCATTTTATTTTAGACTTTGAAATCGTTGTGGTTGAAACCGAGCACCTGGCGCTACTACCATTGATCTCTTCGGACGAGACATCTTATATACATAATCCCGATCGAACCTCACTTAAGGTAAGCACGTTTGATCGTATAGTTTCGATGGCTAACGTGAAACTCGCAAAATTGTTTCAATGTGTCTCAACCAAAATCCCTTAATAAATATTTTTAATTACAATGAACTTATATTCGAAAGTGTATTTCGTTCTTATTTATTCGCCCTCCAAAAATAACCCATGATAATCACTAACAAAGTCAACTACGTCAGGAGCTTAACTCAAATCAAGATAGGCAATAATTCTGCTCATTTTCAATTTTTTTTCTATGTCTACACCTGGCTACTCTTTCATTTCTTCCCCTACAAGTGATTCCTAGTTTACAGTTTAATTTATGAGTCAGGAGTAAAGAGATTTAGCCTTTTTTTTAATGACTACCTAATTTCTAGGTTTTTTTAATTCCCCATTAAAAATTTACACTTTTCGAATCTATTTCCTTAAATATCACCTGTCATAAATTTTACATATCTTTTCAATCGCTAGTCTCTTGTGAAGAGCGAGGTCGCTCCTCTTTATTTATCGAGTAAATGACGAAAAGTCTGATCCAGCGATTCGCGCAATATTCGTTTGCAAAATCATTATTCATTTCCATTTCATTGCATAAAATGTGGTCCAGCATTTCACGCATCTCTTGTGAAATAATAATAATTTGTCCATGATTTTAAGCATGGGTTTCCTTTCATTTGAATTCATTTCTAAACGTTGCAAAATTGAAATGAAGAAATGAAGAATCAAAGAATAAACTCTTCTCAAGGACCACTTTTCGTCATCTTCAAATTGTTTGATCATCCTTTCTCCCACTATGCTACAACCTACATTTTAAGCTCCATATAAAATCGTGATTCGCGTCAATAAGCGAAGTTCCTCGTTTGATCTTATCGGAAGTTCCCCCTTTTGATTTTAGTTTCGACTTTACTGTAGTAGTTTCTTCTTCGCGTTTGGAGTTTAGAGTTTAGTTTGAGTTAATTAAAAAGTTAAATTCATCAAAGTCGGGTTTTAAGAGTTCGTGTATTTGGACTGGAGCGCTAAAAAAGCGTTAAACAAGTAAGAAACTATCTAAGTAATTCATTGTATTGTTTTCTTGAATGTTAATATTCCCTTTTTAAACGCTCTTCATTAACGCGAACGTGATTGATGACCAAATGACAGAGTTCATATGTTTCGTCCCGCTTGTAATTTAATACTTTGGTGTGGTATTGTTTCATGAGCGTTTTATCTTTTAGAATTTTACGCGATACGCGTTCGTTCAACTTTAAATTGTACTTTAATTACTATTTAATTATAACCAATTTATCTATAAAGGTGTTTAAGTGTTTTATTCTGAAAAGCCTACCTTTTCTTCGAACTCAACAAATTCGACGAAGGTTTTGAGGGTCTAGCAGAGGTGATTCTTTCCTAAGGTCCTCTCTGTACGAGTTCGTTCGTCACATAAAAAAAGTGTTATATGATTTTGTCTACCTAGGAAGGTACTTCCAAGTAATCATACAGACAAAGTTTGTGTAATCTGCAGCTAATTTTTTTTAATTGACTGTTTTATTTGCATTGAGAAAATGAATTTCTTCATATTTTTCCTTTTGATTGCTCAGCCCCTTGCGGAGAAGCAGTCTCCAAAATCTCCATACCCAAAACCAAATGAGTACGTTGAAGTAAAGGACTGCCGCAGGTTTGAGAAGGTGGGAACGATCCTCCAACGTTCCAGAGGACAGTACAATGCAGGGAAAATCACTAACAACACCTTGTCCAGCTACTTGGATTACGTTCATGCGAAGCTTGGTGGTGCTACCAGGTACCACGGTGTCGGTGTCATGACTGGATCAGATCTCAGATTGGTTGCGGGATCTCAAACAAATCCGCAATTCGACACCAAGTACAAACTTCCTCTTCATCCGAGGAATGTCTATACACAGGGGTACATATTTGATCTGGGCTTTACTGAAAAGAGGCCCATACTCATGTATATCGTAAATGCCAAGGACTTCGATTTACCGACATTGCCAAAGTACCTGGCGAGCGGCAGCACCATTAGGGGAACTCCTGACTTGCCAAGAGTTTTCGAGGAGACTACCAAGACTAATTTCAGAGCGCAGACTAAAGCATCATGCTCAGATTGGTATGCTAACTGCAAGAAACGATCCGTGTTCGAAAGGATGGATGGAGTCGTCATTGTTATGAGCGGTGAGCATTGGTGTCCAGAGGCGGCCAAGGCAGCCTCCGACATAGTCATCGTTAAGGTTGACACAATTCAGAACGATCCGAGATTAGGGAAGGTGGTGGTTCCGGAGTGGGCTTACGCGAAGGACAGACAGTTTGGCGAGATTCCCGCTAAATACCAGGTTTTTCAGTAAGAAGAGACTCCAGGCAGGAAGGTTTAGAGGCCCCGAGCAAAGTAGGCTTGGAGGAGAGCAGCAAGCAACAGCCAAAGACTATAGCTGAGGTGATCCGAGTGGTCAATCAACCAGGAGGATTACCGATGCACGACGCAGTAGCGGTTTCTGAGCGGGGTGATGCTCCTGAGCAGGCAAGCCAGCCTGAGAGGGAGGACTACCTCCCTCCCGACGCGGATAGGACTGAAAACCCTTTTTATGACGGAAGGATGCTGGAGGTTCACAGAACTGTACTTACAGCAAGGAGCGAAGTATTTTCCGTCATGATGAACGGGCCTTACAAAGAAAATTCATCGAGCCAACGTCAACTTATAGATTGTGATTTTGAAACTCTTGAACATTTTGTGAGCTTTCTCTATTCTGGTCATGCGACTGTTAAATCAAAAGAAATTCTACAAAACTTGGTGAGAATTGGCGATAAATATTTATTAGGAAATTAGGTTCAACTGTGCCGAGCACACCTAACTCGTATGTAAGTCATTTCAAGCACCTTTTTGTGTATGTATATATTTGATAATTTTAAGAAAATCATTCCCACCCACGAATGATTTTATTTTGGTGAGGGAAAATGTAAAGAGCGTGGTCGCTCCTCTTTATTTATCCAATAGATGATGAAAAGTCTGATCCAGCGATTCACGTAATAATCGTTTGCGAAATCTTTATTCATTTTCATTTCATTGCATAAATAGATGATGAAAAATGTGGTACAGCGTTTCGCGCATCTCTTGTGAAATAATAATAACTTGTCCATGATTTTTAGCATGGGTTTCGTTTCATTTTAATTCGTTTCTAAACGTTGCGAAATTGAAATGAAGAAATAAAGAATCAAAGAATAAACTCTTCTCAATGACCACTTTTCGTCATCTTCAAATCATTTGATCATTCTCTCTCCCACTATGCCTTAACCTACATTCAAAGCTCTATATAAGATCGTGATTCGCGTCAATAAGCGAAGTTCCCCTTTTGATCTTATAGTATTTTCCCCCTTTTGATTTTAGTTTCGACTTTAATGTAGTAGTTTCTTCTTTGAGTTAAGAGTTTAGAGTTTAGTTTGAGTTTATTTAAGCAAGTTCTCTTTTGATTTTTATTGGCAGAACGAAATAGTGCTTTCATTTATACATTGTTATGAAAGAAGTTAAATTCTTCGAAGTTGGGGTTTAAGAATTCGTGTATTTAGACTGGAGCGCTTAAGAAGCGTTAAACGAGTAAGAAACTATTGTTATATTCCGCGAGACGCAAAATCGCGGATTTGCCGGCGAAGGTTTCTCACGGTCGCCAAAAAGCTGCGCTCGGCAGAAAAGCGCTCGCTCGGCGAAAAGCGCTGATGCACCGTGAGAAACCCGGTCAAGGTTAGACTCGCACGCCTTGCGCGCTTCCTCAATTTTCATGGGAGATAGCAAACTTGCGTTTTTTGCATGAGAACGAAAAATCGCAAAAGCATTTGCTTTTTTCCCCACTTCGCTCATTTTTTCGGGTATATAATGCGCTAAGTTTTGAAATGATTTTAGAATTGAGTTGGACGTCTAATCGTCACTACGATTTAATTTTGCATATACAAAAGGACGTATAATCGTCACTCGCGCATTTTCCTTGTGAAAGTGATAATAAGGACGTCAGTGTACAGACGTAGAATTGTCACGCGCGTTTTCCTGGTGGTATTATCAGGATAACGAACATTCTAAACGAATTAACACTACAAGGGACGCAGAGTCGTCACCACCTTGCAAGTGAGTAAATAAAAGTTTACAACTGTAATAAAATACACAGTTTGCAACCCTACTTGACGTGCATTCGTCACTAAGGGAACAAATTCAGACATATATATGCTGTCACTAAAATTTGTAGGCTCCAGACAAGTATTGTCACAGGAATGCCGAGACACGTTACGTGCAATCGTAAAAGGTCTCGCAATTGTATATTTTATTAATTAACTAAACTACAGCACACATTCTATTTTCACACTAGGGAAGAATGATTCTAGACAAAGAGACAAACCGAAACCTGATTGATTGTTCGTAAATTGTAAAGGAAACAAAGATTACATCTAGTGATAATAAATAATTTCAAAATCATTATTTGATTTGGATGAACAGATAACACTTGGTAATGAAGAAATAAATCCATTATCACGAGAATAAACTTGCAATCATCAAATATTTAACCATATGAATAACACTTAAAGCAACCATATTAAATAAACATATATATGTATATAAATATACATGAAACTATGGTATAGTATTATGTTTCATAAGAGTATAAGAGAAAACGCGAAGAACATAATATTAAAAACAATGGAATTATAATGTCATGGTCTTTTTTTTTCCGTGACATGCAAATTTATTAAAATAAATAATGTGATATAAAAAAAATGTTTTAATTAATAATGAATAAATTTTACAATATCTTGATGAAATAACTTTAAAATAACAGTAAGATAAGAATAAGGAAATGAGGAAAAACATAGAATAACAATATATATATATATATATACACGCGTAAAATAGCATATATAAAATAGAGTTGGGTTCTCTTTTGTCCAGTGGGAGATCCGAGTTAAGCTCGTGAAAGCATACGGGCAGCTGCCGCGTTTGGGCTAAGAAAGAATTCCACTCGGGTACTTTATCAAAAAAAGGGACTGCTGGGATTATGGGAAAAGATCCAATACGCAAATAACCAACTGATAGGATTCCCCTACCATGCCAACCTAGACGCTGATGCTGTGATAGCTCGGTACGCGAGTATAATTTTCGGACTACCGCTATTTGCGACACCACAGAAATCCCCTAAAATAAGGACAATTTGTAATCAATGTGGAAAAACCTTGCATTGTGAGGCCGATTTAATGCCATCAAGTTTTCCCCAAAACAGGCTAGTTTACTCAAAAACTGCTACTAGATCAGAACCCCCAAAAACTCTAAATTTGTCATTCCTCAACCACCCCCTCTTACCCCAGCGAAAGATTTTTTTCACCTGATAAAACCTCAATTATAGAAACCCGATCCGCACACCGATAAGAAATCCCTTCATCAGCTCTAGGGTAATGAGCAAAAATAAAAAGAACCTTCACCACGGATAAATGTATCTATAATTCCCTTTAATAAGTGAAAGCCCCGAATTTTGTGTAGCAAAATCATAAAACATAGAAGGGGACCCTATCGGGAACCATCACTTTACCATCCAAAAGCTGTCAATACCGTTGAAATCCCAGTATCCAATTATACTCCCACTCCTTTGGAATGGTTGATACCTTCGCTGCCTAAAAATCTTAATTGGGAAAACAAGCCCACCCAAAAGAATCCGCTTGGGTTGTAATTGTTAATTAGCATAAACATGTAGGATAGAATATCACACGACCTATTGTAATACATTTTATTGTATACTATATTATAATCGAACTTTGTAAACATCCTATAGTTATATGTTTATGTCCACACTTGATTAGATTACACCATGACGAATATTGAATAAACACATATTAAGTTTAATTAATGGTGACTTTTTAATTTTGTTATATACAAACCTTTGCTCATCGGAATCGCGGGACGGACCGATCCGTCGCGTCATAACTACTTGTTTTGAGCTGTTCTGTCAGTTCATAACACTATCTCAGTAATTCATTTTATTCTTTCCTCGAATGTTAATGTTTCCTTTATTGACGCGATTCGTAAATGCGAATGTGATTGATGACCGAATGACCGAGTTCATATGTTTCGTCCCGCTTGTAACTTAATACTTGGGTGTGGTATTGTTTCATAAGCGTTTTATCTTTTAGAATATTACACGATACGCGTTCGTTTACTTTTAAATTGTACTTTAATTACTATTTATTTTTAACCCATTTATCTATAAAGGTGTTTCAGTGTTTATTCTGAAAAGCCTACCTTTTCTTCGAGCTCTACAAAATTATCGAAGGCTTGAGGGTCTAGGAAAGGTAATTCTTTTCCAAGGTCCTCTACGTACGAGTCCGGTCGTCACACTCTAATAAAATCTATGGAAATTTTCTTTCATTAGAAAGTTTTCTGAATTTAAAAACATCAAACCGCTCTCTAAATATGTATCTGTCAATGTGAAGAGCGAGGTCGCTCTTCTATATTTGTTACGAAAACGATGAAACAATAGATGAGGAACAGTGTGGTTCAGTGTGTCACGCAGATGTTTAACTCTACGTTCCAGACAGCACATTCAGCAACATTCAGTAGAGATCATAACGTACGCACACATCGCCCTCGAGTATACGGCTTAGGTGAAGGAGGGGTATGACAGGCATCTGTCTACCAATGATTTAGACGAGAGCTTCCCTTTTGGACCCTATTTTCTATGTTTTACTGTGCGAGAGAATTCAGAGATTCCTAATCGGTAGGTGCCCCAAGCGTAGATGTGCATTTTATGGACTGGCAAGCGATTCAGCGTGAATGAATAGCGTTTGGGGAGGTATTTAATTTCTTTATGGACATAAAATTTGACGAAATTCCTGCATTTACATCAGAGTTCCGATATCTAAGAAACAACGTCTGGAGCATCCAAATTAATTCCATACTTGTCAGAGCTGTATGAAAAGGATACATTTACTACTTATCATATCTTAATTGATGACGTTTTAGCACAAACTGATAGTAGATCCCAAGCTACCAAGATTTCACTAAGAAAAATGGATACGTTAGAGAGTGACGTTCAGCCTGAACCAGGGAAAGATTACAACGAACCAATAAGACTGGGAGGAGCATATATGGACACTGCACTAACTGCCCTGGCACCGCTTTTTGTTCCAGAGGCATCCACAATCTTCTTGTATACGAAGAGATTGCTAATTACACGAGAACTTGTCGCATAATTAAATATCACACACAGTATAAATCCCTACGAGTGGGTCATTCGACGGACCCAATCCCCTCCTTGTTGCAACCTTAATTTACCTTAGGTCATCGAAACTCTGCAAGAAGACCCGTTCAGCAAGCAAACACAACAGTTGTATCAAATACTAATAACTCTTTCACTCAACATGAATAATCCAAGACCGAAAATGAGACGAATCACCCTCAGCAATAAAGAGATACTTTCTGGAGGAAGAAAAAGAATTGGAGGCCTGACTAGAGAAGAAAAAATAAAGTCTACCAAGTTCATATGGTTGTTATACGACTATCTGGGAGAGGCATTTATCATAGCAATTGATGAATCAACCGACTTAGCATTGGAAAACCTTTTTATGAGGCAGCTTTCGTCTCGGCACAATGCTCTGAGACTAAATCATTACAATGAGAAAGAAGGAGTCTACAAGAGATACAGAGCTAATCCGGAAATCTCTTTGATTTCCCATGGCGAAAGCTATACATCAAAAGCCGAAGCATTAGAGGCTGTCTATGGCAGGGTCATGGGAATCGTAAGATTCACTTTGGAAATCAAGTCAGGCTGGATGGGAGCAGTTTCTCAATTGATAGCATTGTGGTCTCTTTTTGATGACCGTCTGAACGGATGCAAAAATGTTCCAAGTGGTTTTATGAAAGAGAAGCAGTATATCACAAAGAACAATCAAGTCTCAGTTCATCATTTTCGAGCGCTAGTAATTGAGGCAGACATGAAACAACACTGTACCGAGGTAAATTATGAAAAATCAGTTCGTTCTTCGCTAGCTTAAAGTATCAGGCCCTCAACTCAAGATAGGCTCCTGTGCACCACAGTAGGAAAGTATTTTGACAAATGAAGAGTAGCATTTGAGCCGACTTACTCTTACATGCCAGGTGTGACACAAATTAGAACTTATCTGGCAGGAGCAACTACTGAAGACGCTGTTCGTTCAATCGTAAACAAATTGGGTCATGTAACTGCAGCAGTTGGTACTAGACGAAAAAAGAATATCCCTTCCACCCCTTGTATTCTTTTATTATTTTGCAAAGGATTTGCTCGAACACAGGAGAAAATACAAGTTATGAATTGAAAAATTAATGAGCATTTACGAAATGATACTTTGAAATAGACGGATCTTTTTATTAATCAGACTGGAATTATCCAGACAAAACTGAAACTTTATTCTGGGAAAGTAGAATTTCTCGAAAGCAAGAGTGGTTCACTTTAAGAAGAAATTGAAGCCGACAAAAAAGTTGCTGATGGATTTTATAGTAAAATCAGTAATACTTTATTGTAAACATTATTCGAAGTATAATCAAAAACTGCAGAAATGAAAAAGTACTGGCCAAAAAATATTAGAACAAGACAAACTCTTCCTATGGATCGTTTTTCGTCATCTTCAAATTGTTCGATCATCTTCTCTCCCACTATGATTTAACCTAGATTTTGAGGTCTATGCAAGATTACGATTATCAATCATTTTTGAAACAATTCTTTCGGTTACATTTTGTCGCTCTTACAGTTCTTCTTTTAGAGAAGTTCAAGTTTAGATTCACTTAAGTTGTAATTCAAGAGTTCAAGGGGTTTTGATAATTATAATATACAAGTATTTAGTTATTTTTGTGATCGTCGGAGAAGCATCAAACAAGTAAGGTAAGATCTTGTTCAACTTATTGTACTGTTTTATTTAGTTAAATGTTAAGATTTCCTTTGTTAAAGCGATTCCCTTCATAAATGCGAGCTTGTTCGAGTGACCAAATTCATTTATGTCGTCCCTTTTGTAACCAAATATTTTTATTTCGTACTGAGAATTCTTTAATGAGCGCATTATCTTTCATAATATTTTGCGATATGAGTTTATTTGCGCTGACAAATCACCCCTTTTTAGGGGTTGCTAGAAAACCTCGAATAAAAAAAGAAAATCTTGTAATCCAGAAAATCACGTTCGCGAAGTTTGCCAATTAGTTATACATTTTTCCTGGATAATTTGACAAAGTGAAATTTTGAATTCCGAAGTAGTTATTAATTTTTCCAGGACAATTTACAAAGTAAAATTTCCAACTGGCGACTAGTTATAAGTTTTTTTAAAAGGGGAAAGACTTTTTTTTCTTTTAGTGAAATTTTAAACTGCAACCACTTATAAATTTTTCTGAAATAAACTGTCAACGTGAAAGGAAAATTTACAGTGACTTTTATTTAAAAATAAAGATAGAGTGAAAGAGTGTGAAGGAAAAATCCAGAAAGTCTTCACTTATCCCACATCAGGCGCGTCTACGGGTTTCTTGGAAGACGTCTAAATCTACACCAAAGGTAAGATGGAAACCTTTCGAATTCCCTGTGTAAGTTCAATATTCGCGCGTTTATTGAATTTTGTTATAATTTATCAATCCCACAATCAACGACTCTCTCGAGTCCCGGGTAAAGTCTTTCCGACTGACCTAAAAATCGAGAACTCTTTCTTTTCTATTTTTGTAGACCAATTTAATTTGGTCGCAAACGCAATGGGACGGTTTTATTAAAATTTGTTATTTGCGCTTTCCGGCAAATTATTTGTCCGGAAGTGATAAAAACTGGTGGCAACGGTGGGATGGATGTAGATTTTGGTTTATTTTGTGTTCGAATTAATTTGTCGTGTTCAAATGGGACTTTGATTTCTTTTGTGTTGTAAAAGAGATAAGTGATTTACTTCTTACTTTTTGTATGTGTGTACGTGTGACATGCCAATTTACATGTCTTTGTTTTAAAAGAAAAAAATAAAATATGGCTTTGAATTTTTAACGCCAAGTATTTGGCTGACAATTTTTTTTTGGACTTTTATCTTCCTTTGTAGGAATTGTGCCCACCCCGAATGTGGAAATCAGTGAAGGGTGGGTCTCATTTCCCAACTTCAATCTCACGGACGAAAATTAACATTTCGTTACGTTATGTGATATGAATTTATGGCGCCTATGTTTGGGCATACATTCATGGAACGGGACAATTGTTTCCTGTTGCTCATTTTTTTTGAGCGTCGGATTTTGTTTATATCCCACAACCCATAGCCATGAGAGATCTCAACTCTCTGGATATTTGAGTTTCAAGCATCAGTTTCGAAAATTATGTGTCAGGTTAGATTAATACGGGCTATGTTCGAGTTACGGAGGGTCTCCGGTAACATTTCATTGAACTTTTTATTCCGACCATGTTTTCCTTTGGTTTCTTTGTTGAACGGTTGTCTGCAACCGTTTATTTATTTTTTTTTTAACTGAAAGTGTTGTGAAGAAATTTTCTTCCCACTATATTCTTTATTCTAAGTTATATTCGCGATCGCGTTATAATCCAAATTCTGGAACGCGATTTTTTATAAGAGATAATTTAAGTTTATAGTTTTTGGCTAATATACGATAGTATATTAGCGAAGTGGACACAGTGACTTTTTTCTTTTTCCAAAACATTTGGTGGACACTGTTTCTTCCCTCCTCCTCCTTTTTTCGCACCGGTCTACCTCAGGCTACTTAGTCAACGTTGGAAAACTTGAGCAAATCCCAGCGTTGGTTCGTTTTCCTTACAATTCTACTTGGGAGAGTTTATTTTGGATCCGGCAGATATTGGTAAGTTGAACATCTAATCATCGCCAATTTGCTTCTTTTTTTCCTTTTCCCGTTTCACAATAAGTTTCTTTTTTTTTCATTCAAATTGAGGTCATTCATCTATACAAAAAAAATCTCTTACTGTATGTGAAGAGCGAGGTTGCTCTTCCATAACAGTCACATAAAATGATGAAATAATAGATGACAAAATGCGATTCAGCGTTTCACGCATCTCTTCCAAAAGAATAATAATCTTTTCATGATTCTTAACATTTATTGTTCCAACTCAATTTTTAAACGTTGCAAATTAAAAACAAAGAAACCAACAATAAAAGAATAAACTCTTTTCATAATTCGCCTTTCGTGATCTTCAAATTGTTTCATCATCCTCTCTCCCACTAACATAGTGACCTAAATTTTAAACAATTATGTAAGATCGCGATTCAAGCGGTTGAGCGTGGTAGTAGTCAATTAGTTAATTAGTCAGTAGTTAGTAGTTAGTATGTTAGTTACCAGTTAATTAGTTATAAAGTAGTAGATATTTTAATTATAAATATTGTATTCATAAACGTGTTTTAGTGTTTTATTCCTAGATTACCCTTTTCTTCGAGCTCAAAAAATTCAACGAAGGTTTCAAGGGTCTGGGAAAAGTGATTCTTTCCTAAGGTCCTCTCTGTACGAGTTCGCTCGTCACACTGTGAATTCATTATTATGATATATAGTGTATCTATTAATTAATATAGTGGTTTATTTAATTTCTTATCTTTCTCCAAAGTATCTAAGAGATGAATTTGAAATTCAAAGAACCAAATCTCGAACTATCTACGACGGATTCTGCGCTAAAAGAAGGCTCGTTTTTCTGAATGAGTATAATCGGGAAATACAACTTTAAATCAAGAGAAAGACCAAAAAGCAAGATAACTGCACACACGAGTCCCGGTAAAGCCCTTAGAGCTGTCAAAATCGCGTGAATAAAATTTGAAACTAACATTTGTCAAATAAACAAAGTCAAATTAAAATTTGACTTTGTTCCTTTTTACGTTTTCAAGTGATTTTTGTTTCATTCAAATTTTGACTTCTATCTTTTTCTTGTATTTGGAAGTGATTAGTGATTTCCTCGTTTTCTTTTAGTTTTTTAGTCTGTGAGTATTTCGTCATTTTGTGAATATTTTGTTAATTACAGAGTTTTCCATTTTTTTTTACAGGGACTATCTTGTTTAGAAAATTTCGGTGCTTGGTGTAAACATTAATGTTTATGTATAGTTGAACAATAATTTCTTTTTTTTGTGTTGCAATTTTTCGTGCTTTTAAATTTGCAAATTTTCAAATTCTTCATTTTCGCGACCAAAATAAATGGTCTAATGAAGAATCAGGCAACTGAGTTCCAAAAGACGGATTCTTTTAAAAAATTTGATCCTCAGAATAAGAAATTCCGAGAGGGTTTTTTGACAACTCATCAGGAAAACCGTACGAATCAACGTGATTTTCAGAAGCCTTCTTCGAAGAGACCACAGTTTTCAGAAAAAATTTCTCGTTCAAGTGAGGTTGAATATCGACCTCGGCCTGATGTAAATTTCAATCGAAAGGATTCTGTATCTATTTTACTCCAAAAGCTGGAGCATGATAATCAAGGTTATGTTTCTTCACCTGATCAATTTTCTCGTTCGTATGAAAATTTTTCATCTCGAAACCAGGACGGCCCACGTACCGTCGAAGAAGCTATGTGGGAATTTTCACTCTTCGATGAGTCACTTTCTTCACTCTCTGAATCCCTGGATGCTGTTAAGAATGCCAAATCCGATAGTTCACCTGAATGTGAAATACGTTTCATAACCGCCTTGAAGAATCAGCTTGATTCGAAGGCAAAAAGCATCATGCGCTGAAGGACCATAAATTCTGTCAGAAATTCATTGATTGTTTGAAAGATACTCATCGAACTCCACAATCGATATCACGACTACGTGAACTTGGATCACGCAAAATCCTTATGAATCTACGAGAGATTTTCATGATAGAGTGCATCCTTCGCGTTCTGATATCATGCAGCAATATGAGTTGCAGTATGAGTGTGAGTGTTCACCCCGAGAAAGTGAAACACTTAATCAAGATGCAGCGAAAGCCTTTGTGAAAGAGTAAAGAAATCCTTTACCACAACTGCTTGATGAGGAAATGGATCTTGATTATGTTTTCCACACGGCCACGACTTTGGAAAATCGCGGAATTAATTACCGTGAACCTCGCCGAGAAAGGGTTAGATTTGCTCGAGAATATCGGACCAATTCTTACGATCCTGATTACGGTCGATACGAGGTGGATGACCGTTACTTGGGGGAATCTCGCCTAATCT
Organism: Platygaster robiniae; assembly: GCA_028476575.1. Classification (NCBI taxonomy): domain Eukaryota; kingdom Metazoa; phylum Arthropoda; class Insecta; order Hymenoptera; family Platygastridae; genus Platygaster; species Platygaster robiniae. The sequence continues at coordinate 1,797,908 of CM052027.1, forward strand.
CTTTCCGGCTGCGCAACAGTGTTTCTTATGACGCAACGAGCTGTATCAAGTACACCAGACTTTTGGAAAATAGAGTGAAGCTGACTTGTCAATTGTGTGAGCGACAGGGCCATGAGGCGAAGACTTGTTACAAATTGGGGGGTGGAAACATGCGGAATGGTTCCGGTGGAAAGGAAGACCGCGTCGTCAACCCGCGGCCCACAAATAATGTCTTTCGATTTTCGTAGTCGTCCAGGGCACACGATTGATACGTGCTTCAAAAAATCAAATGACGAGCGAGCAGAAGACACAGGGTTGGAAGATTCAAAACTTCTCCCCCGACAAGATGGCGAACGAGAGGAGAAGAAGAAAACGGACCGTCAAGGGATGTTGACTTCATAGATCCAGGGTCTCCGATTCCTCAATATTTTTAAATTAGAGTGAATTTGAATAAATGTTAACGGAAAAATCCTATTATTTTACTTGAAACCAATTCGGATGGATTTTCAAATTTATTGGCAACTGGTTCAGGGGTAAATCTCATTAAAAAATACGCAGTTGATTCCGATGTCATCATTTATAAAGACAAAGTCTCAGTGGCGGATCCACGGGAGGGGGGAGGGGTTCGGATCCGGACCCTCCCCCTTAGGATCACCCGAGTTGAAATTTAGAACGTTTTTTGAACGAATTAAGCAAAAGAATATTCACTCTAACGTCGTTTTGTAAACGACTAAACAAAGCGGAGTTGAGGCGGTAAACCTAGTTTATTTTATCAAATATTCCGTTTCGTCACCTGAAAAACCCCTTAAAATTTTATACGAGGTTCATGAGAACTTTTAAGTAAGTTTGAAAACCAAGTATAAAAATTTTTTTCATAAATTCTGGTGTTTCATCGATTTAATTTCAAATAATGTTGTCAAATTAGGAAACGTAAGTTAGAACTTCACACCGAATATTGAAAGCAGCTGAATTTCGCACATCAGAGTAAGTCTCGAACCTCGGTCGTTCGACCTATTGGCTGCATTCTGCTGCTGGCTTACAATGAGCCATGGGACACATTGTCCAAATTAATATCCGATGAAAGTATCGTGCAGCACAATCTCTTGTGGGACTTGAACATACAATTTTTGAAAAGCCGCATTCAGGTATGATCACTCATGATCATTTATAAAACTGTATACATATGTACATTTTAAATTTGATCTCGAACGAAAAATTTTTTTTTAATAAGTACGTCAATTCTTTTATTTAGTTAAAGACGACAATTCCCTAACCTGTATTGTATTTTACTAATGGTACACGAATGGCTAAAAATAAAACCTGGAAGGGTAAAAGTGTACGTAAGGCGGCTCTAAATCTCTTTCAACGTAAAACTCGCCTATCTACTCTTTGAAGTAAAAATCAGGTAAACTTATTAATGTGTAATTTACGATATAGTATGTCAATAATGTCCTTTTTAGTTTGTTTATGAATATGTCATGTATATCATAAATAATGGTCAAATGGTTTTATTTTATATTATATTTATTTACGTAAACACAGCTGCTTTTTACTTCGAAGCGTGGATAGCTGACGTTCGCGTTGAAATATTTTAGAGCCGTCTTAGTTACAGGGTTTCATCCTTCCAAATTTTGTTTCCAACCTTGCACATTACAATGAAAAAGATATAAGTGTTGCATAATTATTCATAAGAAAGTTGAATAAAATGTAACAACTGATGTAATATTTTTAATCGTACCGTAGTTGTAAAAACATACATTAAGATTTGAGATTTAACATTAGTAACTAAATAAAAGAACTGACGTTGTTGATAAAGCGAATGGGTTTGTTTGAAATCCAGAATTACATAAAAATATAAACGGTTTGTTTGACATGCACGCTCTGGTGTTGATATGGACATTGTGTGCAATAAAAATTAATATTTTAATGTAATTTAGAGTTTCAGCAGTTCTCTTTCATTCAATCATCTTTTACTGTAACATAAGTATAACGTCCCAAATAACTCAAACAATTTATTGAGAACGTTACATTATATTTCAGTCAGTTCGTTCGCGAACGCAAGTTTAACTCGGGCGGAAACGCATAAAAAAAAATCACTGAGTTAGCGCAAACGAAACAGCGAGGCGAATGCTCGAGCGTTATTCGAAAAGTCGATAACATCAAACATTAAAAGTATCAGCAAATTCAAAAGAAAGAGCAATTAAGCAGTTCAGCAATTTCAGTCACTTCCCTCACTTCTTCCTATATTTCATTGTTTAAATTTACTATAAAAACGCCTCCTTGCTGTTTGGGCGCGTCTTTCCTTCCGAAACCTTTACCAGGAGCCACCGAAGGCTCTGCTGATCAAGGTCGAGGAAAGATCCGGGAAACAGCTTATTGTGAAGTCGTGCTGAGCAAATTGTCAATTATAATTGAATACAGTCTACAAGTAAGTATTATCTCCTTGATATATTTACTTGAGGTTTTCTCGAAATTCTATCTCGAGTATTCTTGTGTATATGCGGTTAGCCTTACCAGCAATAAACACCGACACCGAGCTCAACTCCGCAGAGGGCGCGACCGTAACCAGGTCGTCCACCAAGACTTGGACTCAACATAAAATATCGTGGCGCTTTGGAGTTCCGACTCCGGACGTCACCTATTTTTGGTGGCAGCGGTTCTGTCAGTCACCACGAAAAGCAAGAATAGCCGAGTGGATGAAATTAAAAAAAAAAAAAAAAAAAAATACATCTAGAAAAAGCTTCCGCGTCGGAAAAGTGCGTGAAAACCCTTCCTTTCTCCCAACCACCTTGTCTTGTTGTCAATGTTGAATTGGTGCGGGCCACCGCACATATCCATTGACATCGAGTTAGAGAACTCTTTTCTACCAGTTGACCGGTGAAAGAAAATTCAAGTGCTGTTCTAAAATAATAACTTCTGATTTTCATAATCCGATCATGTCGCCCACTAGGCTTTCCATTATCTCCTTGCTATGCCTGGCAATGTTAATGCTCGCTGTGGATATGAAAGTGATTCACTACCAATCCATCGGCACAGTCTCACGCACGGTTGATCAAGTATTCTTTGCGTGATATATCTGGACCCACATCTTTGAAGCCCAACTTTACTGCATGCCTGTTTTTTAACGACACTTAGTTCGTTGATATAATAGACCATCAAGATCATGAATTGCATGCAGCAAAAGCCATTATCGATCATCATCTTGTAAATATGATTTCTGCCAATAAATCAGGGATGGCCAGGCAATCGAGGATGGCTAAAGCAGTGATTGAACAAACAATCACTCTCATCCAGTATGCTGGCGCAAAATAGAATGAGTATGTGATGAAAGATCAATATTTGCACGGAAGATTTAATCATTGGTTGCAAGAATTAGCTAATGATGAAATGGTGTCCTCTATCAACAAGGAAATTGATGCTGTGTCCAATAAAACGTGGTGCGCATGGACAGCTAATCGGCTCACTTTTATTACTATCTCGAGGGGGCCAAACAACGTTGGTGCTAGGGTTACACTTATTGGCAGACCTGAAAAGCCAATCAATCATATTGGCCACAAGCATAAGGTCCCAAATCCCACACTTTCACTTAGTGGCTGGGGACATAAGTGACCGGGTTGTCACAAAGATTCTTAAAAAGCTTGCCCCCTCTGACAAAATTACCCGAAACTGTATCTTCATCTGCCTTTTCATCCATGATACCTGCAATGCCCAAGATTGTTGACAAGAGAATTAGATTCATCCTCAATAAACCACTGGTAGACCAAGCAGACACTTATGATAAATGGCAACACACAAGGGTGCCCTTATTCACTGAAGCCGGATGGATCCAGTTATCCGTCACTCACCCTTATACGGTATGGTTCCCTGCCAGGGGAAAATGTATGCATTTAACTGAGTCTGAATATCATGAGTGTATTGGTAATTTTCTAAAAATTTGTTCTGTGCATCCGTTATGGAGACATGGGCATCCTAGGCGTGCGAGGGGTCATTGATTTGAGACCAAGATGCTCAGGGTCGTTTATGTAGGTTGTCCAGTCTGGATTCTGATTACACTCATGGACCCTTCGCATTGGCATTCGGTGATACAGAGTGGGTCTTTTCCTTAAACACCTCACCATTTTAGGTAACAAAAACATGCTACTCACCAGCTGATGGATCATCGCAAATGAGCAGTCTTTTTTTACCTCAGTATGGGAAAATAGTACTGCGAAAGCTTTATGATTTGGTGGGTGATGATCCTTTTCGATAAAGGAGGCACTTCCATAGAGAAGATTTTGAAGTCCCATACAGACGCATCAGAAATGTTTGTATCCGAGTATGAAGCAGCTGATAAAGTGTACAAGAGTCTGAGAGCGAACGTAACTAAGATGTTGAATAATACTGATTGGCTGGACTTAAGTTCATGGCCCAGTCTTACATCGAGGAATTTCATAAGCAGCTCATTCGTCAATATATGTTCAATTGTGGCGACTGTAGGTAGATACCTCTACCTGAATATCAGGGCTATGCAAGCCCATGTCAGGCTCATGCGTAAAATGTTTATCCCGTTAGCTGCAATTCCTCATGGGGTAAATGGGAGAGGATTTTGGACTTGGCGCCCAGTCGTTACTAGTCAAATCCCACATCCAAGACGCTGAGTCGTCACGAGTCGTCAGGAGTTAAATCGTGAAAGTGACGCAAGTTCGTCCCCTGGACAAAATCACGTATCTAGGACGCAAATTCGTCACAGTGAGAATTTAGGGAACTCCCCTTTCTACTGCCTGGTGATCAGTTTGGATTACTGCGGACTAGACGCCAGTCGTCATCGTTGAATCCAAAGTGAGTGAAAAACCACCAGAGTATATTTGTTCGAATGAAATTTTTTTTATGGGCATAGCGTTGATTGTTAATTTCTTTGATTTTGAGGTAGAAATGGAAACTACGGAAATGAGCTTTTCACAGACCTTCCTTTCGACTCGCCCAGAGTCAACGCTGTGTTTCCCGACTTTCTCCAAGAGAAAGGGTGGTTTGCGAACCCGAATTTTCCTGAGAAAACAGGGGAAGGGTTGGCAGATTAATATAATCTGTCACTCCTCCATGGAGTTTGACTTATTTTGGCGGTATCAGGTGGAAAGGGAGGATTACATTCATGGCTAGGACAACCCTCACGGAATTTCTCAGATCGTGGGTTCAGGGGGCTCGCGGATCATTTTTGACAACGTAGAGAGTGCCTCGGAGAAGTGTCTCGACTTGTTTGTGGACTGCTATTTGAAATTTCGAGACATTTATTTTGAGCCGGTCGTGAGTCTAGGGCCTGAGCCCGATGATTCCTTTACGGATTTCCCGATCCGCACCAGCAGTTCCGAGTATCGGGTGCACCGGAGTGTTTTGTTTGCCTGGACTGGGACGCTCCGTGAGCTGCTGAGGCTAGGAATTGAGGAGTTCCGTGACCCCGCTTATCCGTCGGAGGTCATCGAGATGTTCATACGGTTCATTTATACGAACCGTGTAGACTTCAGGAGAAAATTAAAACCGATTCTCCTCTTGTTGTCCTTCTGCGATAAGTGGGGAGTCCCGGATCGCAATTTTCACAAGTGAGAGACAGCGGGAAGCAAGTTTCATTTACATTTGCAAACGAAATTTTGTCTGGCAATAATTTTGACGCGTACCAAGCATACTTGATCATTTTTTGTTTTTTTTTCTAAGAAAATAAGGAATGGTGCTGATAACAGGTAAGTAATGCGTCGCATTTCAAAGATTCCAAAAAGATAAGTGGAATATAATGATGCTTCCGGGAAGAATGAGTGTCGTATTTTTTTTAAATCTAGTTTTAGGTATATTATCGAAATTCCTTAAGGAGAGGGGAAATTTTTGGTACCTACTTTCGTTATCGTGTCTCGTCGTGTTGATTTTCGTTTTTCTGCAGCTGCAGTGAAAAGTGCGTCTCTTTACAAAAATGGAACGTAACCATCCCATGAGTGCAAGTGAAAACAAGCAGCATTTTCCTTGATGATAATTTCTTACCCACTGACTTTACTAATTCAATAAAAGTCGCCTGGTCCTTATTGGCAGAGGAGAAGTTTATTATTCCCGAGCCTCTTTACGGGATTGACCATTCTGCACAGGTTGTTGGCAAGGCTGTTAAGAATTTGATTATAAATTTTTTCAAAGAAAACGTCCTCTCAACAGAAGAGGATCGCATTCTTTCGGCAGAGTAACCAGACTCAGCTGCATATGTAATGGTGAGTAAAGTTTGGTTATTAAATTGCATTCAAAGTTTTCGTGAGACTCGGTACGCTAATGAAGCTAATTTTTAGCGTTTCGTTTTGTTCAAAGTGTACGGAAGAAGGGGATGATGATTGTTTCAATGACATTTTTGATCCTCCGGAAAATGTTGAGTATGTTTCACTGGAATACAAACGAAGAGCTGTGGCATATGCTAGAAAACACCCCAATTATAGTTTCAAAACTTTGAATTGAGCATTCGCGAAATTAAAAAAAAAGGATTATCTTGCCAGATGAAAAAAAGATGTTGAAAATGGTGGCACTTTTCATGATAAAGTGGAGCAGATCAATGTGGAGACATTCGCACGATTCAAAGAGGCTCGAGAAAATCATGAACAGGTAAAATTACGTAGAAAAAAATAATCGATATGTACCAGTAAAAGATTTAACGAAGAAATGAATTTGCAAGTTATTTATAACATGAGCAAACTGAAAAATTGAAAAAAAAAATGAAAATTTTCTATAAAAGACTATGATTTACTTTACCACGCTCGAAAAAAAATATATTTATATAATAAGACATGAATTTTTGTAGGTCACTACAAGAATCCTCCAGCAATGGGCAATGTCTGTGGCATTTCCTCTTTTACAATCAGATGATGGGTTTCATTTCATCGCCAGTAATTCGTGGGCTAAAAAATTCAAAAGGAAGTACCGCATAAGACAACGTAAAGTGACAAAATTCATAAGCAAAAATGACGTTGCGTCCCTTGAAGAAACAGTTACAATCGCCGAAAAATTCCAACGGCAAACGCAAGAGCTAATCAAGAAATACCCTCTAGAAAACGTGATGAATACAGATCAGTCCGGCTGTCAATACGAAATGGTTCTAGATCGCTCCCTTGATTTCCAAGGCTCCAGACTGTCCTCGTTCAAAAGCAGAATTTGAATAAAACCGCGCTTTCTTACACTGTCCAATACAGTTAAACCGCGAATGGAAAACTTTTGCCTCATGTTTTCATATGCACGCAAGAGACAGGGAATAAATTTGGACCTAGAGTTGGACAAACAGTTGAACGGTTGACTGAAGAATACGGAAATGTCATCGTAACATGCTCGAAATCTGGAACATTAACAAAAGAGCTTTTCATTGAATACTTGGAAAAAGTCCTGAAACCGTATGTCGGTGACAACAAATTTCTATTAATTCTCGATTCTTAGGGCGGACAAGCAGATTCGCTCATTCATACATTCAATTATCCACCACCAGTTGAGTGCCCCAGTTTTTCATGAAATGATCAAGTATGCTTGGTACGCGTCAAAATTATTGCCAGACAAAATTTCGTTTGCGAATGTAAATGAAACTTGCTTCCCACTGTCTCTCACTTGTGAAAATTGCAGCTGTAATGGTGTTGCGTTTATAAAATGCGCTCGTTGTAAAAAAACATTACATTTCAAGTGTTTCTACGACGAATATCATCCGCGAATTGGTGAATAATATTGAACACTATAATCACATAATAAAGTTATTTAAAAAAAATTCACGTTTTTTTTTTCTTTTAATAATCCGAATCTTGTAAAAATTTCAGTTACCACGAAAGCTTCATTGAATGATTATTTTTAGTTATTATTAGTAGAATAACAAACAAAAAAATTAAAAAAATTACCATCGTCAACATTGGAACTCGAGCTATCGGAAGTATAGTCAGGTGTTCTACCGACGAGCCACCGATACTTCGAACAGATGTAGTCAACAATGCGGTACTAGCTGGTTCGCTGCCACGACCATAAATTTCAAAAATTTATCATAATAAAACTAGGGCCCACCTACAAAAACGCCGGGATACGTGTGGGATAATTTTTTATATTTCATCGAATGATCATAGAGTAATTTCAATTTTCATATCCCAGTGCGGGCCCTCCCCTTGTTAGTTTATTCTATTTTTTTGGTAGTTACGAAGTTTTTGTACGGGATTTAATACCTTTTGTTCGGGCAACATCTCAAATTTAACCTAAACGGATACCGCGTTACCCTGAGGCCTGTTTTTCCGACACGTAATAATCGAGAAACCCAAATTTAAACGCAGAGAAAATCACAACGGAAAAATCCTCTACACTCGCGAGTCCCGGTAAAGCCCGTAGGGTTGACCAAAAATCGCGAAAAATAAAATAAAATTATCATTTTTTCCATCCTGTGCGTTTATAACTGCAGGATGTGACAACTCGTAAAAATTGAAGGTGTATTTTTGTGAAATTTCGCAAATTTTTGAAACAATTTCTTTAAACTATGAAAAAATTGTTTCAGAAAATGACACTATCGTCATCTCTATCGATTTCGCCCAAAACGTCAACTACCCCAGCAACCCCTTACAAGTGAGGACTTCGTACTTTAAGGCGGCATGAAAATGTGCCATCTTTGGAGTCAACAATGAAGTCACACGAATCCAGACAAATTATCTGATTGATGAAGCTCATGACATCGGTAAAGGTCCAAATTGCGTAGTGAGTTTGCTCCATCACTATTTAGAAAACGCTTCTCCGAAAAAAAATGTGATCATCTTTGCTGATAACTGTGTCGGACAGAACAAAAACAACACTGTTTCAGATTATTTTTTGTGGCAAGTTCGCGAAGAAAAAAACAAAAAAATACTTTTCAATTTCCTTTTGACGGGCCATACAAAATTTTTCCAAGATCGCATGTTTGGTCTCATTAAACTCAAATATACAAAAAGTGCGATCGATTCGTTTGGGGATTTCGTAACATGCGTTGAGAGTTCTTCGAGTAATGGTTTTAATATGGCAGTTCTAACAATCGAGAATGTCACGTGGTACGAGTGGGACACTTTTTTCAAAGAAAACTCCAAAACCTTCCCTGGAATCACAAAGTACCACCATTTTATCATTGGCAAGGATGGAGTCCATTGCAAATCATTTGCAGGAAGTGATTCAAGTGAAATTCATAACTTGGTGAAAAGTGAGTTTCATGCAACCGCGATGCCAACCCAAATCACCCCTTCTGGAATGTCAATTCAAAAACAGTGGTACTTGTACAATCAGATAAGAAGTTTCTGCAGCGATTCATCAAAAGCCGATAAATTTGTTGCTAAACCAGCTCAAGAAGAAGAAGCCAAGTCAAGCTCAAGTCGTGAAAAGGGCAAAAAGCGTTTGAAGATTAAGGATTGATATCCACTTTTAGGAATATTTACTTAGTTAGGGAAAATTTTTTGGTACATCTTTTTTCAAATCTTTCATTGCTTTATAGTAATTTTTGACATTTTTTCAAGCAAGTTGAAATTGATGAAGGTCTCGAACGATTCAGCGATTTAAAAAATTTTTAAATTTTCCTCTATTTTTCGTGAAATGTTTATGCTTTAATTTAAAAAAAACTTCAATAAATATACACTTCGATGAATTGGAAATAAGAGAAATTTAGTGTATTATAAACGACTAGAAATAAAACATGTTTTGAATGTAGCGAAATATTTTACAACGTCGAAAAAAATGAAATACAAAATGAAATGTGACCAACATAAATTTTATGAGTTTTGATAAAAAAAACTCTTAATAGATATGAAATCTCTATACCTCATTTTTTTTAAGGTCGAAGCATTGACTGGATAGATAATAAAAAAATTATTATATTTTTCTTGTTTAATTATCAATAATTAAGCTTATTTCAAAATGAACCACCAAACCACTGTTTACGATTCACGAAAATGTAAATGATTGATGATTATTCATTTAAAATATTTCTTATATTAACGCTGTCGCATTATCACACTGTACAGTGACTTCACAAAACCCAGCCAATAGAAACTTGTCACGAGAGTCGGGTGATCCACGACTATCGTTTCTACTACGTGTAAACCGCTGACGTGGAGCCGTCGCGTCGTCAAACAGTTCAGTTCACTGCCGAAACGCCGAACTCTACGCACACCTTGCCAGCCGCTTTAACTTATTGTCGGGAAAGTATTGTCAAAATTCGAAATAAAGTAGAATATATTCAAAAATATATTGGAATTGTGTTTAACTCGTGCGAGGGCACGACAACGCCAAAAATCATTGTCAGCCTATTTACGAATAGCATGAAAATGGGCGAAATTTTGACGCGGGCCAGTGAGCCGAAACGACCCAAACAGGAAATTTTCACAGGCTGCAGGCAGGGCTCGCTTTATCGCTGAGTGAATAGTGTGGGAACCACCGCTCTCCTCCACGCTTGCTCAATCAAAGAAGACTTGAGCTTTAAACTCATTTTTCTCGAGATTCTACTTTTGGTCCTTGAGTCCCTTTTGTCGTTCCACGCCACATATATCTCATTCGTTGAATCGTCTTTGCGATTTAAAAAATGCGTCGTGTACATGGAGTTTTTTTGCATTTAGCACCGGTTACGGAGGACCGAATCATTGTTCTTTGGCCGCGTACATCAAAGCGTTCGAGCCCGCGTCCGAAAAGCAGCAACAACAGCAACAACGACAACAACAGCGATTGTGCAGTGCTTCCATTCTGTGGATTTTTTTTACCCTCTTTCTACCTACCTTTGAAGAGCCTCGAGGCCCCTAGCACTTTGATCACCACCAACCACGTGACCACCCCTTTCACATTTCCTAATGCTTATCATCCGACGCCGACGTCACAGAGTTGTCCTCTCGCTCACTTTTTAGCCTTGGCGCCCTTGGCCCATCGACGAGCTTTACGGGACCCGTAATAGTGATACGGGCAAAAATTTCAATGGGACAAATTAAGCGGAAAATTGGGCTAGGTTTTTTAACCAGTTTTCTAAGATAATTTTTTTAGGTATAGATTATACATCAAAATAGAGACAAAAAAAAACGAAGTCATTGATGAGAAATATGTGCATGTAGTGTAAAAAAAACAGCCGAAATTTTAAAATTAAAGATATTCGATAATATCGGAACATTCACGAATTTTTCCCAAAATAACGATATTCACGTGTAAAAATTTAAGTTTTTTTATTACACAACTTTCGCGGTGGTAGGTGCATTTTACATTGATTCGTTTCATGAACAATGTGCTCTTTTTTCAATTGAGTATACAATAAATTTGCGATCGTTCTTTTTTTTCTCTAATCGTAAATAGGAATTCTGAAATTTTCATGCTTTTTACCGAACTAGACAACTTTACGACTCTTTCTCGTCACTTTGTCTACGTCATTTAAAATGTGATGTAATTTATGAAGTGCAATGATTTGAGAATTTAATTTTTTCATTTCAAATACCTCATCATGAGGGTCCCGATCGATTTTTTTGTGGTTCGTAGTAGTATGAGAATTTTAAAATTAGTAAATTCGTCGATATTTTTGTTTAATTGTAAATGTATTTGTAATATTTTTTATCTTACTTATTCTTACATAGCATGCCAAGGCTACAACGTTGAAAATTTTTATTTTTTCTCGACTTTTTTTTTATTTTAGCATTTTTAGTTGGAAATTGATAAAAAACAGGACCGAACCCAAGTGTCAACTCCGAGTTTATACCTTCATAAATGATAAAAGCGGAGGTAACAAGGTAACGGAACATTTTTGTAAAGAATAGGATAAAAAATCCCTAGCCGCTTTCCTGAAATTTAATTCAAAAAACTGTCGGATTGCTATAGTTAATCTTTTTCAAAATGATAGTTTAAGAGCACGTTATCCGAAACAAAAAAAAACATACAAAAATTTTAGCTTACAGTCTGAAAAAGTGTATGAAATACGCCGAGACAAAGATAAGTTAAATAAAATGATTTTAAAGATAATTTTTTTGGAAATATATTTTATATATATATATATATATATATATATATATATATATATATAAATCAATGCCACTTTCTTTGTGATTCCATAACTCTTGAACCGCTCAACCAAATTCTATGAAACTTGCATAACATATTTGCCTCAGTTCAAGGATAGTTTATAGCTATACATGGTCCTGTTCGCGCTCCACCCACGCACGCACCTATGCATTAAGTGAATCTATCGAACCGTTCGACCAATCTTCCCCAAATCTTCCATATTGAACTCTACAAATGTTCAGAACCTGGTTTCTATTGGCTGTTATCCTTCAAAACCTGGTTTCATTTCAATCGGCTGTGATCATACCCCTACATCTACCCACGCATTTACCGTATCTTTTGAATCGTTCGAGCAATATCCGCCTAATCTTCCATATCAAATTTTATCACGATTGGGAATGTAGGGAACCTGGTTTCTATTGACTGTGATCCTACTCCCGCATCCACCCACGCATTAACCGTATCTTTTGAACCGTTTGACTAATCTGACATTTGAATGTCACCATAAGAGCTGGAAATGACACATTCCCGAGACAATTCTGAACAACTATTTTCTTTTTCTTTTTGCGAAATTAGCAAATATGAAGGAGATATCGAATTTTCAAAGTCAACTTCTATCTCCGTCAGACTAATGCGTCGTCCATTGCCTCTTATCTTCTCTTCAAAAAGACGGAGATAGAGAATGGTATCTCTTTCTAAACAAAGATATGGATCATTGACGATGCGTAAAAATTGTTGTATGAATAAATCTCAAAATATTGTATGAATAAAAAAAAACAATTATTTGAATTTTTTATTCATGTAATAATTTGTAGGGCGTCAACTACGAAACAGACAAAAATTTCAGGCGATGGAGAAAAACGTTAAATGTAAAGATATTTGCGGCATTGAAACACGAACTTTCTGCAAATTTTGTGACAGGCAATAAATTGAGAGGCAGGAAGATTAAAAAATTACAAATCCAACGATAAAAAAAGAAAAAATTTCGGACCCGAAATTAAAGAAAAATTAGTTGCGTCACCGTACGCAGAAGACTCGAGAGTTCAAGTCCCTTACGAAAGAAAATACAATGCTTCGTACAGTAATGCTCACCGTAGTGCAAGACTTGTAGTCTCCACCTTGCACTACGATGGACAACAATTTGGCAGCGAGTCACGCCTCAAACCAGGAGCGTATTCATATACGTAGTTTTATATGCATAGCTATTACGTTTAAATGTTACTAGTTGTATTCTTGTACTTGCAAAATACTTTGTAAATAATTACATTCATTGTATAATTAGTAATTATACGTAATTATTAATTACGTATATTGCACCCATTTTCAACGATCAAAAGGGACATTGGGAATAATCACAGAAGATTGAATAACGATATTTTTTCTTCAAGTTGTTAAAACTATACTTGTCTTCCAATATGTGTCATAAGTAAATCATGAAAATAATGATGAATAAATATTGTTATGCATCACTTTAAAACAACAAAATTTTTTAGAGGAAATATGAAAAATAATTGATTTATAACGGTCTCTGAAATTTTTCGAAAGCATTCCTAGTAACTTCTAAACAGTTCTATATCTATTAAGAAATATATGTCTGTAATTAATGTATTATTTTATAATAGAGAAAACATACATCATAGTTTATCGCATTATTGTCTCAACTATACTTATGAAATAATGATATTATTTTTTTATATTCATCATTATTATAACTAATATGATCTATTAGTTGTTATGAAGTCACTTTATGAAAATATAATGCAGATTTTTATAAAGTAACTACATAAAACTAATGAAAACTTTATAAAACGTTGCTCTTTTTATAACGTCACTCTATAAAAATGGCGAAATTTTATTTTCAAAAACTGGAATTTTATAAGGGGTTTTATTAAAAGTTAAATATAAAAACCTAAGTGGCTAGGGGCTTTTATTGATGTACATAATTCTGAGCTAAGAATTATATATGTAATAACCTTTTTATATAATTTGTTACATTTTTCTTTCTTTTCTTATTATTATTTATTTTTATATTCTTCAATCTATATTTAGCCATACAAATCATCAAAATTTTTTAAATTTGATAAGTTTGATTGCAATAGGTTAAATTGCTTCATTTGTATTCTTTGCTTTTTTTCTGTTCTAAATATTATTCTTTTTATCAGTTATCATTCAATTGATATTTTCGCAATATATGACAATAACTTGACCTTTTTTATAGTTTTGAAGTGAAATAATGATAAATTTTACAAACTATTTAATTAATTACTAATTAGGTTTAAGTTATAATTTACCACATAACTAACTCAAAAATTTCAATTCTCAGTGTACACAAAATCATAGTTTTCATTGTCCCTTTTTCATTTTTCATTTATTTTTTCATATTTTTTGTCATTTTGTATTTTACACTTAATTCGAAATTATTTATTATGAATGCTACTGATTATTTATTCGAATTTTATTTCAATATACATATTCCATGCACAAAATTGAATTTTCATCAAGTTTTGATTATAGAGTTAAAATTTCTTTGATATAAATATTTGAATGTATCCATTTTCCACTATTTTTAAAGCGATTTGAAATTTTCATATTGAATATAGACTTATAATTACTTTTATACATAACATAAAATGTGACATGATTAAAGTCCAACAATACATTATTCGTATTATATTTCGTCCTTTATAAACCATATGTGCTATAGTTTTATTAATAGTACCAATATTCAAAATTATAAGTTATGATTATTGTTTATAGCTAATCGATAGGATCCACTGTAAATTTTTAGATTCTTTATAATTTTCAATGACCAATTATCACCACCAATGCAGAGAAATGTTAAATCAAAATATTTAAAAAAAAACTCCTGAAAATAAATCACAAAAAGATAGCAAATAAATGTGAACAAGAAGAATTTTTTTTCACTGCAATAATCATTCACATTCTTAAAAAGTGAAGACTAATAGTACTAAGTATCTGTAAAATATTGAGACGTTACGAACTTCGCAAATATTGCAAACAAATCGTTTTTCTATACTTGTCGATGAAACGAGCGACATAACAAACGAAAAATTGTTTTGCTTTCTTGTGCGTTTCGTGAACCCAGTTAAACTGTCGGTAAATACTCATTGCTTCAGTCAATTAATTTGAACGCGACAGATTTTTCCTCGGGAGAATTGTTTTCATCATTCAGAAAGACGTATTTTTTTAAAATCGCGATAACCAACATCATCAGTATGGCTTGTGACAATACTAATGTTATGGTTGGTTTGAAAAATTAATTTCAAAGTAGGTTTTTAGAAAGCAATCCCTCTCTCGTTTTAATTCATTGTGTATGCCACTTGTCTGCACTAATTGCAAGCGCAGCGTTCAAAAATATCACAAGCGTGATTGAAGAACATCTTCGACAAATACCGACGTATTTGTACTCCAGTCCAAAAAGAACTGCGATTATCAGGGAAATGAGTTCTTTGATGCTCGAGGAAAAATTGAATGGAAAAAAATATGCATCTACGGGATGGCTATCACATCACCGTGCATGCAAGTAACTGTAAAAAAAATATTGAATCCTCGAAATAATTTTTCAAGGAACAAGCTCAAAAACAATCCAAAGGCAGTAGAGATTTCGAAAATTTTAGAGAGTCCGACAACAGTAGCTTACTTGAATTTTTGCGTTTTTATCTTTGACGAATTGAATGTTTTCAATGCAACATTTCAAGGACGTAAAACATTGGTCCAAGAACTGCAACCAAAATCTTTGTAATTATTAATTTCAATGCTTTCCAAATTCGTCAAACCTCTTCTTCTTCCTACTGAAGAAAAATTTGCGTCCTCATTGGTTTCACTAGATCTACATTGCCCTGAAAATCGTTTGGAAACTGTGTATTTCAGACATGCGTGCAATTCGCTCCTGACGGAAAAGGCGAAATCTGAAGAAGTCAAGAGTGAGATAAAATTGAATTGCACAAAATTTTATGTCACAGTCTGCGAAAAAATTTTGAAAGATCTCCCATGGAATGACCCGATTTTTCGCGGTTAGTCGATGCTTCGTCCGAAAGTTGCTCTGAATGATATTGATCGTCATTACAGCTTTTCTTATTTGTCGCAGTTTTTGCGGCATTTAAAAATCACTGATAAAGAATGGATCAATAGAGTTTGGATCGATTGGATAAAGATTTACAAACTGCCTGGAATTACTAAAACAAAATTTACTCACACAAGGATTTGATGAAATGTGGACAAACGTCTCGCAAATCAGCGTGCCGAATTCATCAGATCAATCAGAAAAGTTTCCGTTTCCATTTTTGCGACAAGTGGCAACTTTCGCTCGTGCATTGCCACATTCTAATGCAGATGCAGAGGGGGCGTTTTCTATTATACCTGATGTAAAAAATGCGAAAAAAAATTCAATTGGGAATGGAGCAGTAAATTCTGTTGCTGTTTTGCGTTTCAATATGCGGGCGAGGAAAGAAAATGCTCTCAATTTTTATATCACTGACGAGCATTCGAAATTGTTGCGTGATTCGTACAATGAAAGTTCGAAAAAAGTAACGCAAGATTTGTTGCAATTATAGGTCAATGAGGGTTGCGATGCAGACAAGATAGTTTAAATTTCAAAACTTAGTTTGCGATAGATAATCGAATACTCTGAAATCGAAAACGCAATATTTCTTTTTTTTTTTGAAAACAGATTTCTTTACATAAATGAGTGAAAGCAAGCCTAATTGTACCACCGCGTGTTAAATTAAAATTGTGTGTCCTTTTTGTAAACTTAAGTTTTTACATTCGAGATTTAGGAACTGTAAAAAAAGTGATTGCGCTATTGATGAGGTAAACGCTAGAACCAGATCAGTTTAGTAAAGTATGGATGCAAAATTTCATGAAATTTGTTTTAACTTTCAAGAAGTAAACTTAGAGTATCTATTCCGAATAAGAATAGATGGAAATGATTTTTCGTTGCGTAATACAATGGATGTGAATGGCGAATGACGATTTTGTGGATATTCAACATTTCAAAATTCTCTCTGCTAAAAATTTGCACATAACGAACTTTTGCTAACGACACACAATATGATTATAAAAAAATGTACAATTTAAATAAAGATTAATCTACGAGAAAACATTTAAACAAGATATCGTGTCGGCTTCAAGTGCATAGCGAATTTTGATATGCGAAAACCATTTTAATATTGTCAATAACATAAGTTTACAATTAGATTAAGAATATCGACGAATTTTCTAATTTTAAAATTCTCATATTATTACGAACCACAAAAAAATCTATCGGGACCCCCATGATAAGGTATTTTAATGAAAAAAATTAAATTCTCAAATCATTGGACTCAATACATTACATCACATTTTAAATGACGTAAACAAAGTGACGAGAAAGAGTCGTAAAGTTCTCTGGTTCGATAAAAGGCATGAAAATTTCAGAATTCTTATTTACGATTAGAGAAAAAAAAACGATCGCAAATTTATTATATACTCAATTTAAAAAAAAAATCACATTGTTCATGAAACGAAACGATGTAAAATGCACCTACCACCGCAAAAGTTGTGTAATAAAAAACTTAAATTTTTACACGCGAATATCTTTATTTTGGAAAAAATTTTTGAATGTTCCTATTGTTATATACCATGAAAAATTATTGAGTGTCGGATTCTTTCAAGCTCATTTACTTTTAGCCTTGAATTTCGGATATTTGCATGGTCGCGAAATACTGAGTTCATGCCCCGTGAAAAGGTCTGACTTCGGATGCACGCGCGATTGCTGAGGTGAATGAATGCAGAAAGTGCATTTATTGCCATTGTACGAAAAGAATTGTAAAGATTAGCGCATTTCTCTTGAGGGGAAAAGGGAGCAACGGACGATTGCCGAAGTTACCAAAAATGCAATATCGACTCTTCCCTCTTTGTTTCGGAATCATCATTTCAAAGTCAAATCAGGAGGGGAAAACCATATAAATATCGAGGCCTTTTGCTTGCTTTTTTAGTCTTTGCCCTCGACACGAGTTGTCCTATTAAGCAAGACTCAAGCCGACGTTAATCGTCAAAAACCCCCTAAATTCGAAATTTGTATACGTAAATCGTGAGTTCCATCGCGCTTGTCGCATCTTCGTTTTATCGAAAGTCGGAATTTCGTCTCAACTGCGCTTGTCGCGATTTCTTCGTCGAAAAGTGAGTACTTTTCGGTACATATTATATTATACGTTTACCCGGTAAATTCTGGTTAATTTTGGGCTAAGTGTAGCCGAGGGTTGTGAAACCACCCACTTGACCAGGATTGTCAACAAGTGGTGAGTCTCTTGACAAGTATTGTCACGACTGTGGGGCCTTGACATGTAAATTGTCATTTCCTGCCTGTGACCTTAACGTGAACCTCGTTACTGTCATTCCCGTTTCATAACTTTGGATCGAATAGCCATTAACTCATCTCAAATTCAATTACGAGGGGGGACCCAAAAGTAACGGGAATTAGGTTGTGGGGGGACCGCGGAGGGGGGGATCGGGTTCTCCACTGGTTCTCTTCCAAGCTGCTACTCTCCCAAGTCAGTGTGCAAAGTTCATTTGCTGTGAGTGCATTCGTTCGTCCGTAAGAATTTTTCTAGTGAAACGACTTTTTCCGTTTCGACGAAAACGTGAAATGGCTGAGTGCGGAGAGCAACGCGCGGCTGTAAAATTTTGTTTTTTGTTAGGAAAAACACCCGCGGAAACCCTTGTGATGCTGAAAACAGCTTATGGGGATAATGCTTTGAGTAAAACGCGTGTGTACGACTGGTTTTCGCGTTTCAAGAATGGAGAGATGTCAATAGAAGACCAACCTCGTTCTGGGCGCCCTTCGACTTCAAGAACGGACGAAAACATTGAAAAAATCAACACTCTTGTTCATGAAGACGGTCGCCGAACCATCGATCAACTTTGTGAGATGTCTGGATTGTCATGGAGTTCAATTCAGAGGATTTTAACTGAAGATTTGAGCATGAGGAGGATTGCAGCCAAATTTGTTCCTCGCCTTCTCTCCGACGATCAAAAGGAGCGTCGACTTCAGGCCTGTCTTGAGCTGCAAAATAGGTTGGATGAAGACCCAGATTTTTTTCTCAAGGTTATAACTGGCGATGAATCATGGTGCTATGGCTACGACCCCGAAACAAAGCAGCAATCAAGCCAATGGAAGACACCTCTCTCGCCCCGTCCAAAAAAGGCACGCCAAGTGAAGTCCAACATCAAGACATTGCTCATTTGTTTCTTCGATTGCAGAGGTATTGTGCACGCAGAATTTGTTCCTCCAGGCCAAACGGTCAACCAACACTTCTACTTGGAGGTTTTGAAAAGGTTGAGGGAGAACATCCGGAAGAAAAGAGCGGATCTTTGGCGCACAGGAGATTGGTTCTTCCACCACGACAATGCACCTGCCCACACAGCGCTGTCCGTGAAGAAATTTTTGACCAAAAACGGCATGACACCGATTGTTCACCCCCCCTATTCACCGGACCTTGCCCCCTGTGACTTTTTTTTGTTCCCTAGACTCAAAAGGGACAT
This sequence comes from Platygaster robiniae, assembly GCA_028476575.1. NCBI lineage: Eukaryota > Metazoa > Arthropoda > Insecta > Hymenoptera > Platygastridae > Platygaster > Platygaster robiniae. The sequence continues at coordinate 1,817,426 of CM052027.1, forward strand.
GAAAGGAAAACGTTTTGGGACTGTAGAAGAGGAGAAACAAAAATCGCTGGAAGGTTTAAAAAACATTGAAAAAAATGAATTTCAGAACTGTTTTGAACACTGGAAAAAAAGATTGAACAAGTGTATTACAGTCAATGGGGGTTACTTTGAAGGTGATGAAAATTGTGTGTGAAAAAATTTGTCAATAAAAAAGTTGTAACACAATTCCCGTTACTTTTGGGTCCCCCCTCGTAAATAAGTCGAATACCGAATAAAGTGAATTTCGCATAAATAAATAAAGAATGTAGTCTTGAAATAATTAACTCGAACAAACTCTTTCAAAAACCTTCACGTAATAACTCTTACTAAATTGACCTTTGGAAAATTATTCTATTTAATAAATCTTTTAGTAGCATGTGACAAATAAACCTTTTCATTTTTATTCTCTAGTGGGCAATCCTGATCTTGCTAGGGAATGCATCCGTTTGGCTAGCGCACACGGTTTACGAAAGAATTCTTATAGACAGTTGTACTATCAGAAAGGATTGCTGGGATTGTGGGTGAAATTGAATTACGCTAATGACAATCTCCCGGGATTCCCATTCGACGCGCGACAGGACGTGGACCGTGTAGTTGCCCAATACGCTAGTACGGTTTTCGGCCTACCTCTACACGCCGAACCGACCAACCCTAAGAATATTAGGGTGACTTGCGACGGTTGCGGGAAAAAGTTAGAATGTACACCGGACTTAAAACCGCGTAGTTTTCCCCACCGCCATCTTTACCAAGCTAAGACTACCACCCGGAATCCAACCATTCACCCTCCAGTTCTACCTTTCATTGTTCCGTTGCCACCCCCACTCCCTACCCCTGAAGAACTAGGAATCAACATCACCTCAAAAGCGAAAGTCCTAAAACCTCCAAAAACTCGTAGTACTGACAAAGACTCGAGAACCAGAAACTCGAAAACCCACAAACCCCGAATTAAACCCTATTTGATGGTTTCTTCCTCTCCTTCCGTTTCGTCTTATGAACCCGAAGGAACGATAATTCCAAATGCTTATACTCCAACACCCATACATTCCACTCCGCCTCGTTCAAGTTCAATTTTCGATCCCATTCCCGGCGTAGATTACACGCTCCGTTTTTGATGCTATACGCACTAGGCTTAATTCAACGATATTTATGAACAACGTTTCTTTCTCATGTGCGTGACAAATAGACAATAGAAAAATAGACCAATAGAAGTATATAGACAAATAGAGTTTATATGAATATTAGAACAGGAACCACAAAAAGCTAGAACTGGGCCGAGAAATTGTCGGGATCACGATGTATTAAATTGAATAAATTTCGTAATGTTGTTATCATAAATTTCGTGTATTATTATCCTTGTAACCCAAGAAGCTTGCAGAGAAATCAAACACTCCGGTTACACGGAGCGAGCCGATCCGTCGCGCTTTAGCTTCGTTTGTCGTGAATACGTTCCGGCGATTCATCACACTATATTATCCTATATATTTGATTTTAAAATATTGGCTGTTTTTTTTACACTACATGTACACATTTTTCATCAATGACTTCGTTATTTTTTTCGTCTCTATTTTGATATATAACACAGCTCTACAAAATAAAAAAAGTACCTGGATCAGGGATCGCGACGTATGTTTTTCTATGTATTTTGACGCGTTGAATCTGAATCTGCTATGAGGATTGGCCCAATGGCTCTAGGTTCAGCCATAACCTCGAAAAATGACGGAAAATCACTCAAATTCGTAAAAAAATTATAGTTAGGGCTATACCTGAACCCGTTGGACTCACTCTCATAGCGTATTTCGATTTAACGTGTCAAAATACATAAGAATACATGTGTCATGTTCCCAGATCAAGATACTTTTTTTCTGCTCAAGTGGTGCATAGTCACTTACAAAAAAAATAAATTCTTGATCTGAGAATGGAACATATGGTTTTCTATGTACTTGGATGTGCTGAATCGGAACCCATTATCAGAATCGGCCCAGCAGGTCTAGGTTAGACCATTAACTTCAAATAACTAAAAAAAAAACACTGAAATTCGCTTCAAAAAATTCAGGTTAGGGCTGAACCTAGACCAATCGGGCCAATTCTGATACCAGATTCGGATATAGCGCGTCAAAATACATAGGAAAACATATGTCGCGATCCCAGATCCAGGTACTTTTTTTATTTTGTGGGGCTGTGTAATCTATACCTAAAAAAATTATCTTAAAAAACTGGTTAAAAAACCTAGCCCAATTTTCCGCTTAATTTGTCCCATTGAAATTTTTGCTCGTATCACTATTACGGGTCCCGTAAAGCTCGTCGATGGGCCAAGGGCGCCAAGGCTAAAAAGTGAGCGAGAGAACAACTCTGTGACGTCGGCGTCGGATGATAAGCATTAGGAAATGTGAAAGGGGTGGTCACGTGGTCGGTGGTGATCAAAGAGCAGGGGGCTTCGAGGCTCCTCGAAGGAAGGTAGAGAGGAGGTAAAAAAAATTCATGGAATGGAAGCACTGAGCTGAGGTCACGACCTGAGCTACTATCGGTAGCGGCGCGACCAGTGTGCCCAAGGCTAGGCGATTTCGTTCACCCACGGTAGTTTGCGGAGCCCTACAACCAGGCGGCGCTGTTGTTGTCTCGAAAGCTCGTGGGAGGGGTTTGTTGTTTTTTTGGTTTGGTTGACGTTTAACCATTTCGTTCTGTCAAATTAAGCTGAATCGCATCAAATTGTGCCAAATACACTCAGAAAAATCCCGTATTTCGATAAAATTTCACTGTTGAAATACGGGGAATGAATCAATAATGGGCCGTACGTGTTTATTGAGACATTACGGGTGCAAAACTCTGCGAAATGCACCATGTCACAGAGTTCCGCGTTCCGAAGAATGAAAATTACTATGGGCAACTGCAATTAGACGGCGAGACATTTTGGGTAATTATTCCATTATGCATACAGTCTGTCACGTAAGAGCGTAGCGGCGATTATCAAGAGTCGGTAAGTCATATCGATCTAGATTTTTTTTTCGTATGTAGGTGGGACCCTTGTCGTTTTCGCAATATAACATTAAGCAGCTGTTTTTTGGATTTAGTCTGATTAAGGCATCGCTAAGAAAATGAGTGCAATTTATGCTAAGCGCTACGAGGCGGTTTTCTTGTGTACGCACCCGCGTGGACCGAAAATGTCCCATACAGCTGCTTCGAAGTATATGAAAGTATCGCGGCAGTTCGTTACCAAGTGGGTGAATCGGTTTTTGAATGTCGGAAATGTCGATGACTATCCAGATCGTGGGCGTGCTTGCAAGGTGTCCCAGAAGGCCGAAAAAGCGATTTTGACTCTGTTCTCAAAAAATCCTACCTTAACTTTGCGCGAAGGAGTTGAAAAACTAGTGAAAAAAGGTGTAAAAATATCACACGAAACCATTCGTAGGCATCTGCGAAAAAACAACATCAAATATCGAAGCACATTGCTGAAGCCACTGCTGAATGAAAATCACGTCACAAAACGCCTCGAGTGGGCTCAAGAAAACAAAGATCGTGATTGGAGCGAAATAATCTTTTCCGACGAAGCATCATTTTGGGCTTTTCCGAGTATTAAACATGCTTGGGCAAATCCCACATGCAGATTGCTTCAACGAACCGTTAAACACCCTGTGAAGATCCATGTTTGGGGATGCTTTTCGGAAAAAGGTTTCGGGACTTTACACCTTTTCACTGACAACTTGAAGGCAGAAAAAATGAACAAAATTTATCAAAAAGCTTTGATAGCCTCCGCCAAACGCATGTATGGAGCAAAAAATGATGATTGGATCTTACAAGAGGACAATGATCCTAAACATCGGAGTCGAGCCTGCAAGTTGTGGAAAGAAGCGAATGGCGTCGTCACTTTGGATTGGCCGTCTCAGTCGCCTGATGCGAATCCAATCGAGAATGTTTGGGCAGTAATCAAGATGAAGCTTCGAAAAAGACGGCCTCACAATTTGCAACAGCTTTCTCGTCAAATTCGACAAATTTGGAGGTCCCTCCCAAAGGATTACGCCGAAAATCTTGTCGCAAGTATGCCTCGTAGGTGTCAGGCAATTATCGATGCTGGGGGAGACTGGACAACTTACTAGTAATATTGCGAAAAAGGTAAGGGTTCCACCTACATATTATAAAAAAAATCATATCGATATGACTTATCCATTTCGGATAATCGCCGCTACGCTCTTACGTGACAGACTGTAATGTAAATAAAAATTAATGACACTAATAAGTAAGCGAATAAATAAATACAATAAAAAATAAAAAATTGTTATTTTGGGTAGTATACTTTATTATCTTTTCTTAATCAAGTAAATAATAACGTGGATATTGTAAAGTTTCATGTAAAGTATATTTTTAAAAAATGTTAATTGCATTTTCAGACTGGGATTCATCAAAACTATGTAATTATGGCGTTTGCCATTCGCATTTTGAGCAAAGTCAGCTCAAAAGTTACGGAGCTCGTTCTTTCTTGGTTGAGGGAGCTATTTCAAGATTAAACTTGCCAACAGAAGCCTAAGAAAAGGAATACCAAACATCCTTAAATAGTAAGAAAAAAGTCTAGAATAAATTTCATCATTCAATGTCAAAATAGTAAAAAAAAGAATTTAAATGCAATGTTACAATTTCCTACATAAAAATGAAATGATTTACAGAAAACAATTTGCCTACCGCAGACGTGCAGCTTATTCCTGAAGCTTCAATTGAAACAATCGACGCTGATTTTGCGACAGGAACGAGCAAAAATGTCAAAAAAAAGGAAAGTACCGAAGCGTACTTCTGAGCTTTCAGAAGATGCTCTTTATTACAGAGCCAAATACAGGAAATGTTTGCATGCCTTGAGTGATCGAATCCGATACCAAAAACGGAAAGATAAGAAAAAGAAGGAGATGAAAAAATTGCAGGAAGCCCTACACAAAAAATACGAGACGCTGAGTGAAACTCAGAAATCTGTGATCGACATGCTAAATCGAAATTCTACTCGATCAAACTATGTAAGGGAAAAAAATTATGTCATTTTCATTTTTCTATTTATACAGTTCTATTTATACATTCTTTAATGATTAATTGTTTCTCCTTTTTTTTCCTTTTTCGAATTATCTCTTTCTTTCTGCATCTCGCTATGCGTTTAATACTTTTTTTTTTCTTTTTTTAAAGGTATACTCTTCTGATGTCGTCTGATTCGACTTTCAGATAATAACAACGAGCTGCAAATGACCACTCGAACAGCGAAATTGATTATTTAGACGCTATCGCATCTTATTTCGTTGTACACTAAAAATGATTGTACCATTTGTTCTTATACATTTTTCTTTTAACGTGTCAAAGAATTCATTCCTTTGTAAATAAATTATTTTTTGAAGAACTCAACTTTGTACAACGAGAAAATAATAAAGTTTTGTACGTTAACTCTAATGCCTTTTATCTCGCACCTTTTTTAGGGCTTCCGGTTCACGCTGAAAGAAAAAGTGAAGTGCCTCATTTTTTATAAATTAATGAGTACTTCAGCTTATGAGATCTTGCGGAAGCTTTTTTGTTGGCCCTCAATCCCTGTTCTAACCAAGTTGCTCAATCGACTTCCCTTGAGAGCAGGAGTCACAGAATTCACAAAAGAATACCTTGAGACTGCTGCGAAAAATACCTTCGATCCCAATAAGTCAGTCATTTTGCAATTCGATGAAATTGAGATTCAACCTCTCGATGAAATCGATGAAGTTACTGGTGACATCATTGGGTACGAAGACAGTGGGTTGCAAAGATCAAATAAATTGTGCAACAAGGCCCTTGTTTTTTTCCTGAGGTCGATTGTGCCTGACAAAAAAATCCCAGTGAGCTTTTCCTTTAGCAAAAATGCTACTAATTCGGATTGTTTAAAGGTTCTAATCAAAGAAAATGTAGCCACTGTGTGTCAAGCTGGATTTAATCTTCTTTGTAAATAATTATTTGAAATGAAATTTTCACCTCTTTATTAATGAAACCTGCCCATTTAAAAAAGTAACTCGAACGTTTTATTTACTACCAACTGTATGTGATCAAGGGAAGCCCAATGTGTCAGCTATAAATGAACTGATCGAGGAGTCTCGATTAACAAGAGAAACGATGGGCAAACCGAGAAGTATGATTTAAAATGGTACACCGTGCTTCAATCTGTAAGCTTCATTTTACATATACATTTTTTTACAGGATATGTGTTTCAATTCAAGGAAATTGAAATCATTCCACTCTACGATGTTCCTCACATGCTCAAGTGCTACAGGAACAACTTGCAAACAAATTTCCTGGAACTCAACTATCGGCCGAATTTGCCTGAAGGGCAAAGAATGTTCGCCAAATGGGACATAACAGAGATGGCTCAAAAAATCGATAAATATTCCGAGACGCCAATGTTGAGCAAAATTACTGATGACCACCTCAATTTGAGTGAGATGAGGAAAATGAAGGTGAAAACAGCGGCACACACGATAAGCAGCTCATTATCCCTCTTCCTTAAGGGGCTCATCGACAAAAGTGGTATGATAATGTCTTAAAACTCTTTCTATCTGTACTTATTTTTGTTTGAAATGAATATTTATAGATTACGTTTCAGGAAGTCCGATTGAAACACCGGTGGGAACTTTCACACTTGACAAGAACGATGTGTTGAACACTTCCCGAGCATTAAAATTCGGGAATGATCTCTTCGATTCTTGCAACGGGAAGCAAGACGACGAAAAAAATGAATTTAGAAGACCGGTAGTTGAGGAGTCAGACCACATTCGCTTTTGGAGGGACGCGATTGGTAAATTAAATCGCATGAGATTTGTTGATCCACAAACACTTCTCGAAAACAAAAATATTACATGCCTTAAGCATTGGGCGTTTACTTTGGGTAGTTTTATCAATTTATGGGAAAAAATGAAAAATTTAAATTACAAAAGTTTGGCTCCAAAAGATCTAAATCAAGATCCCTTGGAATGTTTCTTTGGATGTATCCGACAGCAAAACACTACAAATCCCAATCCAACTCCTCGACAGTTCATTTCAGCTTACAAAACAATTTTAATAAACAACCTTTCATTTTCAAATATAAAAGGACGAAATTGTGAGGACTCGACTCAAGACATGGCAACAGATTACGTTCAACTTTTTGAAAAATATTTAAGCGCTCCACTCGACACTTCCACACTGACTAACGACGGACTGAAAACATCTTTTGAACTTCCAGCTGAAATTGAAATTCCTGAATTAAAAGCTCCCGATCAAGTACTTGTCCTAATAAAATCAATTTCCGAAAAAAGTCTTCGTACAGTAGACAACTGTGACGATTGTAAAGAAAGTTGTACAGGGTCTTCATTTCGAAAGATGGTCATCAATGCTACAAATTCTTGCGTGAAATTTTTGAATGTCGGCTCGCATTTTTACAATGTTGATAAAGAATTGGAGAAAAGATTGGACAACCAAATTTTTTTCTCTTGGATTGTTTGCGAGTTGCATGAAATAAAATTTAAAAAGACCATCATCTCGTCAATCATAAAAAACGCGAAGAAGATATGGATCAAAAAAATGAAAGAGGAACGAAGAAAAAAAATCAAAGGCCGGTTGAAATGGATCGTGAAAATGTGAAAATATTTTTGGAGAATATTGAACGTAGAAAGAGAAAGGAAAAACCTTTAAAAATTTATTCAAGGACCATCCAACAAAATGCAAAAAAAAGAAAAGTTTTATTGACTGCAAAATTAGCAAATAGTTAGCAAATTAGCAAATTCTAGGTTTTTCACTATATAATTTACTCAACTTCGATCCAGTTTGAATTTTATCAAGATTTTTCTGCGATTTCTTCGGTTGTGCCATGAAAAATACTGTGAAATACTGTACTTATAATTATTTTTTTACTGTTTGTATATGCAATGTTTCGAATAAACAGTTTGTTCAATGTTAAAGGCATCCGTTTCTGTATTTGAATAACCCGCGCCATCCAGCCCCTCCCGCTACTTTCCTTTCGTACCCCCACCTTCCCCCACCACTCTTGGGCTACACGGCAAGAGAGTGAACGTTGGTTAAAGGGAGCCTTGGGCACACTGGGCGCGACGCTCGCCGATGCGATGGAGATGGCGACGATATCCGCGGTTAAGACGGCGCACGATTCGTCGTTGGTCGCGTCGATGGCGGCCGGCGCGTCGTCCGTCGTCGCTGCGAGCACGCCCACCGTCGATATCGAGAGTGCGACGGAACGCGAGCGGATTTGGGGTATCGCGCCGCCTCTCTTGGCCCACCCGCGGTAATAGTCGTTGACAATTCATTCAATGCGGCGCGACAAACGTTCTGTTCCGATAATCACGATTTCTCGTCTCGTCTCGTGCAAACGGAACGCACAGAAACGATCTTTCCGCGCGAGAATCACGGCGCGACGAGCAGTATTACTGAAATCGAGTCGTCTACGGTGTCCATATCGAGAGCCAATAACAATGATCGCGTCATCGAAATACCGCCCGTCATTTATGGCGCGGGGAGAAATCGAAAAAATATCGGAAATTGTGTTTCTTGTACATCGGACGATGAATCGTCGGTCGTTTACGATGATGACAGCGATGATGGCAATGGAAGGCGGCGTTGGCAGCGACGAGACGAGACGAACGAGTCGCGCAGTTTGCGGTACGCGAGAGCATATGGGAAAAGCCGTCGGAGCGACGGCTTTTCCCATATGTCCCGTGGTTGCTGTAAAAAAAAAACAAAAACATTCAAGAGCAAAGAGTATGTGGATACCGAGAGTAAAAGTAGTAGTAGTGGTAGTAATAGCAGTAGCAGTAGCGATAATCATAGCGACAGCGAGAGTAGCGACGGTGAGGATACTGATAATAGTAAAGACGCCGACGACGACGATCGTGGCAAGATCAAAAACGACAACGACGACAACGACGACGAGGATTTGATCGGTAACGGTAAAACTTCGTCGTTGTCGGACTTGGTTAGGTGGTGTGGTGTGTGACGGATGTTGTTGTGGGAAGTGCGAGGGAAAGTGTTTGTAAATCGTGTTTTTTGGGCGGACGAGGACGAGGTGGTTTGGTGAGCAGGTGTAAGGAAGATCGAGGAAGAGGTGAGAGTGTGAGATTTGGCGACGACGGTTCCAGGGAGAATTGCTGTTGCAGGAAAGCGGACGCGAGGATTTTGAGGTTAGGGTTTGTTTGGGTTTGTTGATGGCGGGAAGGACGGGTACGGTGGCGGCATCGGCTGCTAGGGGCGGAAGAGGAAGGGGAGCAACGGGCGCCAAACCGGTAGGTGGCACGGGCAGGCAAGTTACGCTCGGTTTTGGGGCAAGGGCAGGGACGGAGAAGGCTGGGGCGAATGGGGGGAAAAGAGAGGATCGAGAGGAATGGGAGAGGATTAGGCAGGAAGTGAGAGAGGAGATAGAAAGGATGAGAATAGAACGGGTAGAACTGGAGATTTTGAAGGAGGAGATATGTAGGAAACAGGAAATGATAGACACGAAGATCAATGAATTTCAGGAGAGGGTAGAGAAATTGGAAAGGGAAAAGGAAGAGGGATGGATGACGGTGGGAAAAAGGGGTGAGAGAAGGATGTTGAAGGAAGGGGCGGTAGAAGAGGGCGAGCATGAGGATGAGAGAGGGGGGAAAAGGGACATGCAGGCGGGTTTGAATGAGAGAGAGGTCGGGAAAGTGAAGAGGATGTTGGCAGAGAGGGAGAGGGAGGAGAGAAGGAATAATATTGTTATTAAAGGAGCTGGAAAAGGGACAGGGAAGGCGAGGGAATTTGTGGAGGATATTCTTAGGGACAAGCTGGAGGTGAGATGTACTGTAGAGGGGGTGAAGGTGGACGGGGCTGTTATCATTGTGAGATTGGCGAAGGAGCAGGAGAAATGGGATATTATGAGGAATAAGGCGAAACTGGCCGGGACTAGGATATACATTGAGCAGGATAAATCATGGGAGGAAAGAAGGGCTCAGAAGAGACTGGTTGCGTGGGTAAGGGCGAGGAGGAATCTTGGAGAGGACGTCGGAGTAGGATGGGGTAAAGTGAGGATTGGTAATAAGTGGAGGTTATGGCAGGATATACAGAGGGACATGGAGGAGAGGGGGAAAAAGGAAGGCAGAGAGGGAAGGGGGGAGAGAGGCATGGAAAGGGGTCATACGCCACAGGATTTCGAGTAGGACGGAACCGGGGAAAGAATAAAGAGGGGCGAAAGGGAAGGGGCAGGCGGAGAAGGATAGTGTTCTGGAATATCGCGGGATTGTGGGGTAAGGATGAGGAATTTTGGGAATATATGGAAGGATTTGACATGATATGTATGGAGGAGACGTGGATTGAGGAGAAGGACAAGGAAAGGGTTCTGAATTGGGTCAGTAAAGGATATCATTGGTTTTTCAAGGGGGCAAAGAGGGAGAATATGAAGGGAAGAGCAGGTGGGGGAATGTTGGTGGGGATCAGGAAGACATGGGAGGGGAGTCACAGGGCGGAGTGTGTAGTTAAGGAAGAGGGAGTGACGCACATAAGATTTAGGAATGAGATTAGAAAGGAATGGTACAACGTGGTAGCGATATACAGGAAAGAGAAGTGGGAAAGTTTTAAAGGGTATATAGAGGGAATAGGAGAGATGTATAGGCTGGAGAATTTGATAGTAGGAGGGGATTTTAATATTAGAGTAGGAAACTTAAGAACGTGCATCAAGGGCGGGAATTGTATGGCTGCGGAAAGGGAGTCAAAGGATGGAATAATAGGTAATGAAGGTAGGAATATGATGAATTGGGCCGAGGAGAATTGGTTACACATACTGAATGGTAGCAGCGAGGTACAGGGAGATGAAGAGGGGGAGTATACGTATGTGGGGCCTAGGGGGTGCTTAGTGATTGATTACGTGATGGTTAATGAGGTGGCTTTGGATAAGATAGGGAGGTTTGAAGCGGGTAATAGGATAGAGTCTGACCACGCTCCGTTGGAAGTCGTTCTGGAAGATGAAGGGGGGAACGAAGAGGGAAAGGGAGGAGGGAATGATGGAAGTAGCTATAGGGAAGTAACGAGGTGGGGAAAAGAGGAAATGGAGGGATATAGGGAAGGGACAGAAATAAGTGAAGGACCGGTATGGGAAGGGGATGTGGATACGAGGTGGGAAAGACTGAAAGGGAGAATAGAGGAAGCTATGCCAAGGAGGAGAATAAGGATAAGGGGGAATAGAAGGGGTCATAGGAGATGGTGGGATAGGAATCGCAGAAGAGAGAAGAGGAAAGTAGAGGGGCTATATAGAAAGTGGAGGAAAGGTGAGGTAGATAGGGAAAGGTACATTGGAGCAAGGAGGGAGATGAGAAGACGGTTTAGGATAAGGGAATGGGAACAGAGGATTATTATCTGCGGCGAAACAAGGAGCGCGGTCTAGAAAAATGTAATAACGGCGAAGCGGTATTTTTGCATGAGGGCAAAATCAAGTTGGTGGTTTACATTTATTGGCAATTGTCCACCAACGACTTGGCCAATTGGAACGATACGATCAAGCATACGAAGCAAAAAAAATTCTGGCCTTGTTGTTGAAGCGCTTATTTGACGAAGCCAATGTCGCGAAATGCGTCGAATCTGGCGAGATCGAGTCGTTTAATGATTTTAAAAGAAGAGTGCTCATATTGGCCAATTTTAAAGATCCAGACTATGCAATATGCATCATTCCCTCTGCCCGCATACGCTTCGAGAAATTTTAAAAAACATGAGCTAATGTGGGCAACAAGTTCGTCAAAAATTGATCGAAGCGTTGAACTACCGACAGCCCGAAACGGCGAAACAGCAGAGTTTCGCTTATGGTCTCGGCTCGTCGGCCACGCCCGGCAATAATTTTAATCAAAATACGCTTTAGCCAAAAACCGTCATTCACGGGCTATTCGCGAAATGGTGCACGCCGAAGCAAATCTCGAAGGAGTTGCTTGTCTTGGTCGATAATATTTTCTACTGGTTAACGCTAAAGTGCGTCAATCACATGATTTATCAAGGCATTTTCGACTTATTGCTGGAAAATAGCAAAAATCCGATTTTGGAGCAAAATATCGTCGGCCTCGTTAAATCAATGGAGCCGACTTTTATCGTGCACGCAAACCTTCAACTCGTGCCCACGCTCGAAGGATTCTGCTGGACGAGATCATCACAGAAAATAACAACAAATGGTAGGATTCACTTGGGAAATCGAGTCGGGCTGGATAAGATCAGTCTCTCGACTGATTGCACTGTGGTCTCATTTTTATGACCGTCTGAACGGATGCAGAAATGTTCCAAGATGAGATAATCAATTTTGGGAATTATCAAATAAATGCGTATATATACAAATCAGAATTACGGACGAAAAACAGCACGCAAGCAAGAGTAAAAGAACAAATGAAATCGAAAATGATGATAGTTCGCGAGTGAACTCAAGTGATAGCAATCTATTGAGACAATAGAGTGGCCTAAAACCCAAAGATTCAAATGAACTTGTTCCAATTTTTCCAAGACAAATATTCTTGTCCATGAATTTTGTGACAGTGTGTGATAAGTGCAACGATTGCTCCCACCTGGAAGTGACATAACACTCCTTGCACTTCTGTCATCAAGGCTCAAGGGAAGTGCGTATGACAAATTTAGCAGGAGAATATGCCACTGCGATAAAATGTCTACATTACTAAAAGATTCTAGCATAAGGTCCAAACTTGCAATTTGGATAAAAATACCATACATACAAAACACCAATGCAAATAAAGAATTCCGTCGCAATTTTTCATTGTTTATGCTAGTGAGTTTAGTTGTATGTCGGACTGTTTTTTTCTTTTCTGATTGTTTCGTTACCAATTTATGTCCTGACAAGAATATCAATACATATCTTGATAGCAGTGTTGTTACCTGATTTTTAAACTATTTAAAGAAATGTAAGAATTTGGTGTGAAAGATCCAACTTTTGAAATCAAAATATATTTTTTTTGGCTTAATCAATAATATAATGACAATGCTAAAATTTCGACGCCGATGGCTTTACCTACTTTGTTCGATACAAATAAGCGCAATCTCATTATCTTAAGCACTTTTCTACTGTGAAGTAGGGTATGTTTAAATATACCGTATGCTGTAAAAAAATATTCGAACCCTTTTGAAGTATTTCAGAGTGTTTGAAAATACTGAGTTATTCCGAAAAAATTTCTTCTAGCTCGATGCATATGTCTTTGTACAGCATGTTCCACACATTACTAATTCGGTGTAATTATTTCATGCAATCATTTATCGTTTTTTATGATCTTATGATCTTTAATGGGTCATTCTTTCTTTGAACGTGAAAGAACCAATTTTCTCTCACGTTTCTGACATTTCGATTATTGAAAAATTAAACTGTATATTTAAAAATTTAACTTTCGCGTTTTTATACCAAAAATTTCATTCGCAAAGACAATTCATACTTGAAATTCATTCCAAAAGAACTGATTGTCAATTCTGATAAAACAGTTTGCTAAAAATGCATAGAATTCATGCGAATGCGTTTAGATATATAGCATGTTCATTTCAATAGTTAATACATCATTTACTCTACGTTGAAAAAATTACAAATGTCTCCTACATGAGCATGAGAAAAATCTGCTCAGATGCAATTTTCGAACGTAAACTTATTGAATCAAGAATCATGTCCAGCAACGATACATTACACGATGTTTAAGTGCAAATAACGTTCAAGAGTTTACGTCAAGGCATTCACGTATAGATGGCACAATAGCACAGCTGGATGATCCACAAGTTGAGTTCTATAGAACATCCTACGACTCTGTGATGACTGACTTCTTGAGTCGTGTCCTCGCATACTTCACTCGATTACGCCTTTTGGAACCTAATACCAACTGATACTTACGAATTCTATAAATACAGTGTACTTTATGAAGGTGAAGGAGTAAAATTGCAATATTCCAGTGATGAAAAATTACATGTAGTTTACGCAGTTGTTGAAAATGGCATAACTTTCGCACTTACGGCAATTTCTGAATTAAAAGTCTCTGGATTTACTTTCATTACAACTGAATATCCCAAATTGTTTGTTTTGGAACAAGGCAAAAATCTTAATATATTTACATATGTTTTACTAAATTTATCTATGTTGATAAAAATTTGAAAAACTAAATGCGAAATTTATACAGGGATCTTTTAATGCAACAATGTGCATTGGAACGCCAGATTATGACAAATTCTCTAACAATAGCAGTTAACCTACCAGATGAATTCGCTAGAAACATTATGAAAGAACCGGGGTTCATGGCACTAGTTGCAGCCGAAGCTGTTCACTTTTTGAAATGTCAACCTGTGGAAGTACAGGCCACCAACCTGAAAGAATGTTACGAAGAAATGCCTGTCATGTGGAACAATAGAACTTATTCATACCCCTCAAACTAGAATTTTGATCAAAAAAGGGACTCAGGTAAATTGTAACTATCTTGTACCGAGAATGTATCAATTCAGCACGGAATGGTATAAGATTAACCCAACCCCTGAATTGACCAAAAGCCCAGAAGTTCTGCAACCTAATGCCCCTTTGACATGGAAATACAGAGATGCGGGAAACCTGGAAACTTCAGGAATCTATACCCAATCAGAGCTCAAACAATCGCAAAATTATATCATGTTTCCTGCAGAAAGATCAAGAATACTAAATACGCTTGCAAGAGGAATGAACGGGGATCAAACTGTAGATAATCCTAACATGGTCATAAACTTGTTTTCCGGAGATATTCTAGAAAAAATCGCAGATTCATCTTGGAATCGTGGGTGAGGAGGGTTTTTGAAGTTTGGGACAGCCAGCGCTGCAATAATAGGGATTGGAGTAATTTTCAGATTCATTAAATTGATTGTCCTGCTATATTCCGCTGGACGCGAAATCACAAGCTCGCCGGCGAACGCTTCTCACGGGTCGCCAAAAAGCTGCGCTCAGCGGAAAAGCGCTTTTACGGCGAGAAAACGCTGATGCCCCGTGAGAAGCGCGGTCAAGGTCGAGCCTTTTGCACATCTCATGCATCCTCCTTTTTCATGGGAGATGACGAGCTTGCATTTTTTGGCGTGTGAAAGAAAAACCTGTGGGAGCGTTTTTTCCCCCACGAAGCTCTTTTTTTAGTGTATATAGAGTCAAACCATGTCAACTGTGACAACTTTTTTCGATGAAAACCTGAATTATGGAACAAATTGTTTATTTGCGTAGTACTTGAGGATACAAAAAAACAATTTGAAGGATTTTGGAATATTCCGTTTTTTTGTTTATTGTTTCGTTCGATAAACATTTTGACCCTTTTTTTTTACAAAAATTATAACTTTATTTGTGTTCATGATAATTCAATGAAATTCATATCGATTATACATAAATATCCCGTCTACCAAATGATCTAGATAAAAAGCAATATTTTTTTAAAAACTCAATTTTTATTAACAAATTTATAAACAATTTGCGGTTTCAATGTGTTCTTCATACGCGATTGAGTTGAAATTTTGCACTCATGTAGAAAAAACCTTCATCTTTTAGCTCGTTAAGAAAAAAATTTGTATTTGACCTTGGAAGTGCGGAAAACGAATTTTTTTCTCGCGCCGCGACGGACCGGCGCGCTGGCTCGTCATTACTCGTTTGTTTAATCGGTGCTGAAGCTAAACATGTATTAATAATTGCATGCTACAAAGTTCGACATTCAATTCGCTTTCTAGTATTTGCTGTCATAAGTGGTGTTTTTCAAATACTTTTCGTGTATCAATTTTCCCATCAAAGTAGTTTTCGATAACAACCGAGTCTGAATATTTTTTGCGCGAATAGTTGTTATTAAAGAAAAAATGCGTTGGGCCAATGCATGCTGCAATCCATTGCAAAAAAAATCATAAGTGCGTGAAAAGTGATTTGTATTTAGTGACTGACAAGTGGGATACGAAATTCAAAAACTGCGTTGGCCTGTACGTGTGTAAATCTTGTCGCACTGCGTGCTATTTGAAAAAAAAAAAAAAAAAAAAAAACACATTTGTTCCCGGACGTGTACAAAAATCGGGATCAACTGAACTACATGAAGAAGAAAATGAAGAAGATCAGTTGCTCGACGAAATTGATCCCGACTCTGAAAAATCAGATCCAACGTTCAAGTGCAAGGAAGTGGATGATGCTTCAAAAATTCAAAAAGTAAATTCACTTTTACACGTCCTCGGAGTCCCTCCAATTGAAAAACAATGTCTGGCTTTATTATCAATGGGAAATGGGGAAAAAATAGATAAAAAGAATGAATCACATGATTCATCATTCATTATGAACGTGGAAGCTGCTCTCAAGGCCGCGAAAACTACGTCCGATCGAATCCAAATCCTGACTACTGTACCAAGTGACTGGACTATCGCGAGAATATGTCGAGACTTCCATGTTTCGCGTCGAATTGCGTCGGCTGCGAGGAAACAACGTGAAAATGTCGGTTATGCGTCTCGACCTGCCAAAAAAAATGGTAAAAAAATTCTCGAGGACACTATTCAGAACGTGCGGGAGTTTTATTTGTCAGATTTTGCGAGTAGAATGATGCCGGAAGTGAAAGACTGTGTAACTATCGTGGAGGACGGTGCAAAAATTAAAGCTCAAAAAAGACTACTTCTCTTTAATCTTGATGATCTATTCAAGCAATTCAAAAAAGAGTTCCCTGACTCAAAAATTGGTGTTTCGAAATTCCGAGACTTAAGACCTCACGAGTGCATCTTGGCCGGTCACAGTGGTACACACAACGTATGTGTATGTAAAATGCATCAAAACATGTATTTGAAAATTCACGGGATAAAGCAACAGTTCAAGAGCAAGGCAGTAGACTTCACCAACACCTCTCAAGATTTCATTCGAAATTCCGTCTGCGCGGCTTCGTCGGCGGATTGTTTCTTGTCTATCTGCAAACAATGTCCTGGAGTCGAAAAAGCTGTGACGAAATTGAGATTGCTGTTCCGAGAAAACGAGATCTCAGAAGTTACTTTCAGCCAATGGACGAGTACTGACAGGTTTTTTGTAATTTTTATTTCTCCCTTCTTATTTTGACTACCCCATTTTATCCATTTCCCATTTTTTGTGTTACTTTTTAGGAGCGATATGATTGAAATAACAGAAAAAGAAAAAGAGTTCTTGAAGAATTTTAAGACCGATCTTGCTCTTCTCCAGAAACACGACTTTCTTGCCAAAGCCCAAGCAGCTTATTTCGCCGAAAAAAAGAAAAGTGTCGAAGAAGGAGAATTCATTGTGACATTGGACTTTTCTGAAAATTATACGTTCCACATACAAAATGCTATCCAAGCTCATCATTGGACAAATAGTCAAGCCACCATCCATCCCTATGTTGTTTATTACAGTTTGAACGGAGAAAAAAGCACCTTAATAATGTCATTATTTCTGAAAATTTGAATCACGACACAAAATCGGTTCACTTGTTCAATGAAAAACTCGTCTCACATTTGAAACAAAAATTCAGTGCAAAATTTGTTCGAAAAATTTTATACTTCTCAGATGGATCAGGAGCGCAGTACAAAAATAAATTTAACTTTGCGAATCTGGTAAATCATGAAAAAGATTTCGGCATGGGAGCAGAATAGAATTTTTTTGCGACTTCTCATGGAAAAGGGGCGTGTGATGGGATCGGTGGGGCTGTCAAAAGAAATGCTTATAAAGCAAGTTTGCAACGCGTTGATGGAAACTACTTAAATTCTCCAATCCGTTTATTCGAATGGGCAAAAAACTTTTTCAAAAACATTGATTTCGATTACTGTTCTCATGCTGAACACATTTCTCATGGCGAAAAATTGCAAACTCGGTTCAGCGAAGCAATGACTGTAAAAAATACCCGTCGGTATCACCACTTTTCGGCAAAAAACACAAAAACTGTCGAGTGCAAGTTTTTTTCGAAAGACTCAAGATGTTTCGAACATGTGATGTTTAAAAAGAAGAAGTAGAAAAACTATATTTTTCATTTGATTGTGTTTGAAATGATTTGATTCAATACATAATTACATGATTTGATTCAATAAATCGTTCTTATTTTTCAATTTATTAGACTTTGAAGTTTTGTCGACATTGAATTTTGAGTAGACTTGTGAGGATAAATTACATTCTCAAAAAAGGACAATGTACACCCTTATTTCCTTCTACTTGTGTGATCCTGCACTTATACATATGCATTATTACTTTGGATTCCAACCAAATTACCGTGTTTGGCCCCAACGCCGCACCGAGCCAGCGCGCTGGTCCTTCACGGCGCGAGAAAAAAATTCGTTTTCCGCACTTCCAAGGTCAAATACAAATTTTTTTCTTAACGAGCTAAAAGATAAAGGTTTTTTCTACATGAGTGCAAAATTTCAACTCAATCGCGTATGGAGAACACATTGAAACCGCAAATTGTTTATGAATTTGTTAATCAAAATTGAGTTTTTAAAAAAATATTGCTTTTTTATCTAGATCATTTGGTGGACGGGATATTTATGTATAATCGATATGAATTTCATTGAATTATCATGAACACAAATAAAGTTATAATTTTTGTAAAAAAAAAGGGTCAAAATGTTTATCGAACGAAACAATAAACAAAAAAACGGAATATTCCAAAATCCTTCAAATTGTTTTTTTGTATCGTCAAGTACTACGCAAATGAGCAATTTACTCCATAATTTAGGTTTTCATCGAAAAAAGTTGTCTCAGTTGACATGGTTTGACTTGTTGTACGTCAAGGTAACACTTTGACGACAACATAATTTTATTTTTCTTGTTTCGAGTAAAGTTTTCAAAGAAAAATCCAACACACAATCTATTGGATTTTTCGAATTTTAAATATAGATTCAGTATCGGATGATAAGCGACGCTGAGGCTAGGATTGGTGCGCCGACCGCGGAAATTGATAATATCCCCATTATCTTAAAGCGCGCTGATTGGTGCGCTGATCGTTCTTCGAAGCGTACTTCTAGGATATTTTTCTACGACCAAGATCATTCTTTTGGTAGCTTCCATTAGCTCCAAAACTTCCAAACCCACCTTTGGTAGCCTGTATCGGCTCCAAACCTAATCCTACCCGTGGTAACCTTTATCGGCACCAGTCTTTCATTAACAACCCTTTCAATCCTTCCTTTCGGGAGCCGCCATCGGCTCTCGACTTTTCCTTCTGATTTTTTTTTCTGGGAGCCGCCACCGGCTCTCGACTTTTCCTTCTTATTTTTCTGGGAGCCGCCATCGGCTCTCGACTTTTCCTTCTGATTTTTCTGGGAGCCGCCACCGGCTCTCTACGATTTTTCCTTCTTATTTTTCCGGGAGCCGCCATCAGCTATTTACATCAGCTCCAGCCCATCCTGGTAGCCTTTCTCGGCTCCAGGTGTCCGTTTAATTTTCGGCTTTTCAAAACGGAGACGTCTCGATCTCGACTTCACAACGTGGCAGACCACAGCAATAAAATACCGAATTTTGTAAATTTAAGTTTATGTTAAACTAATTTCATTGAATAAAAGATTCCTCGCGAATCATCTAAGGAAAATCTCGGACTTATTATTTTTACCCTTATTGTTAACGTCCCCCCCTTTTTGACGTATAACAGACTCTATAATGAGCAGGGTTTTTAAAGGAGTTTAGAATTGGTTTGGACGCGAAGTCGTCATCAACAATCCAACTTTTTCTGATACGCTTGTCGTAAAATACTTTTGACGTATTATCGTCACAATAATCCCTCCATTAACAGTGAGCAAAAGGATTACAGTGAGAATTTTTAAATTGTGCGAAATTACTAACAAGGGACGCAATATCGTCACTACCTTGAAAGTAAGTAAGTAGAAAAGTGCGAACATACTACACTAAACACATTGGATAAATACCCTCATCACACCCTACATGACGTGCATTCGTCACTAAAGGGCACAAATAATGACATTTATTGTCACCAATTTGTAGGCACCGAACAATTATTGGCCCAAAGGTGCCGAGACTCATTACGTGCATTCGTAAAATTGTCTCGTAATGGGGTATTTTGCCAATTCAAAATTACATACACTTACACAACTTTTTACGTGAAAATCTCATTCAACCTTGAACATAACTGATCACTCGTAATAATAATAATAACAATATTAACAACAAAACAAAATTGGAAATTTAAGAACACGATCATTTAGATCAAAGAAATTGGCAATGTAACAATTGTGAACATGATTAATAATAAACTTTAAAACATTTCTGTTTTTACCCAATACATTATAATCCATTACACTGCTAAGAGCATTCTTAAAATAGACATTATAGAAGGTACAATTTTATGACACATTATAAATTTCAACCAACATAACCATGAATAATTTAGTATGAAATTATGTATTAAATTTGTTATCATTATATTTATCATTGCTCGGAATAACTATAACCACAACCTCAGTAAAAATAGTTATAAAATAAATAAATGAAAAACAAAAGTAATGGAACAACAAATAGTGTATATAGATACATTATGAATATACTGTATTAAATAAACCTCAAATAATAAACATAAAATGAATAATTAAATAAATAAAATAATTATTACTTTACATATATAAATTAATTTTAATACACAACAATAATAATGAAATTCAGATAAATTAACACTACACAATGTGGAATGAATCAGGAAATAAAAAATAGATTCTTTTATTAATCTCGTAGTGGGGAATCCGGATCTAGCGAGGGAGAGTATAGGGGCCGCTGCCGCGTTCGGTTTAAGGAAAAATTCCAGCCGTGTGCTGTACCAGAATAAAGGACTATTGAGTCTATGGGTCAAGATTCGATACGCGAATGATCAGCTTCCGGGTCATCCCTACATTCCGAACTTGGATCCTGAAGTTGTCATGGCCCGATACGCGAGCAAGCTTTTCGGGTTACCCTTGTTTGCAACGCCCCGAAAACCTCCTCGAATACAGACGAACTGCGATGGCTGCGGGAAAACACTTCATTGCGAGCCCGATCTGATACCATTGAGCCAGCCTCAAAATAGTTTGACGTACGCTAAGACGCCTTTGACCTCTATTCCAAAGAAACCCGGAGAGGCCTTTTATTGCTCCCGCACCCCCGACCCTTCCTACTGTACGCGAATTGTTCCTCCCAAAGGCCTCGCCAGAGGAGAAAACAGCTTCCTCCCCGGAACCGAAACAGGGAGGAAACATTGTGCCTGATAGCCAAAAACGCGAAAGAGGTTCAATCAAATTGGTGACTAAACCAAGACCCCGAATTACGGACGATAGGGTGGTGAAATTACGGATCAGGCCATATAAGAAACCTTCACCTTATCGCCCGGAATTCGTCCCTGGAGTTAAGGTGCCCACTATCCCGTACCACCCCACTCCTTTGGATTTATTAATTCCTACCCTTCCCAAAACCCTGGGTTGGAAATCCACACAGAAAAACCCGCTTGGTTTAGGTATGTTGTAGTTTGGAAGGATATACTCTATGTTTTAGTCTGCATAATTTTTAAGTAATATATTTTTGTAATGAATTAGTAACCAGTAGAAAAGGCCTTATTATAATATAGATTTAATGACGTTGTAATCTAAATAACTATATAACCATTGTAAAGTCGTAACACCATGTCTTTGTGACCAGCGTAATTTTATAATTATAATATTGAATAAATCAATCTATATTAATTTGGATGGGATTTTTTTATTTAGTTTGTATACCCTCAACCTTGCTCATTTGGGAAAAGCGGAACAAGCCGATCCGTCGCGCTTTACCCGCTTGTTATGCAACTGTTCTACCAGTTCATAACAGTCCATACCATCATTCACGGTTACGTACTTCATTTTTTTATTCATTTTTATTCACAAATTTTCTTATTCATGTGTATCGGGGACCTAACGTTACAAACTCAAATGATTGCAAACCCGTCCCTGAAAATCCACCAGTTTATGAACCTCCCTTGAACCCAATTCCTAATCCAGAAGCAAGTGCCCCACCTGCGCAAGAAAATACCATTTCCTTACCTTTGGAAGAGCGACCAAGGCCAACAAGTGCAAGGCACAAGTCGTGCACGTAAAGTAAAAGCATAAGGGTAAGAAGTGCGCTCAAACGCATGAATTTTTTTTTGATATGGTATGTCTAACAAAATGCCCAAAAAAAAAAAAACATTGAATCGGTCGCATGTGACGAGCTGATAGCACGTTTTTGTTTTGATTTCAGCGGAACATGGAATTTTCATTTGGAGAATTTCGTTTTTTGGAAGAGTAACGTATTCAAGTCCAAAGCTTCAGAAGTTTCGATAGAATTGAAGAATTTTATATAAGTATGTTTCGGAAAAGGGCTTCGGACTTTTCTCTAATTGGAACCCTGGATAATTTTTCAAAGTGAAATTGTGAATTCCGAATTGGGTACAAACTTTTCCGAGAAAATTTGCAAAGTGACACCTTGAACTGCGAATTTGTTATCCCTTTCTACTGGAGAGTTTTCAGAGGAGAATTTTGGATTCCGAATGAATTATCTTCTCTTGACGACAATTTGCAAGTGAAATTTTGAACTGCGAATTCGTTATTATTTTCTACTGACCACTTATAAATATTCTGAAATAAACTATCATCATAAAAGGAAAATTTACAGGGAAAGTTTACACAGGTTGTTTGCTCGCGCAGAATAGAATTACCCGATATTCGCCTGGGTATTCATCTGCGGAAACAATACCGCGCAAATCCGGGTTTACCCATTAAAAATCTTCTTGTTCCCTGTCTGTCTGCATTTTTTTTATTGGCATAGCGTTGATTGTAAATTTCTTTCATTTCGAGGTGAAATAGAAACTACTGAAATGAGCTTTTCACAGACCTTCCTTTCGACTCGCCCAGAGTCAACGTTGTGCTTCCCGACTTTCTCCATGAGAAAGAGTGGTTTGCGAACCCGAATTTTCCTGAGAAAACAGGAGAAGAGTTGGCAGATTAATATAATCTGCCAACCCTCCATGGAATTTGATTCATTCTGGCTGTATCAGGTGGAAGAGGAGGTTTACATTTATGGCTGGGACAACCCTCACGAATTTCTCAGATTGTGATTTTCGGTTCGCGACCACTCAAGTTTTTTCTGATTGCTGAGATGATTTTTGGTTCGCTTTGTACTACGGATTCTCCGGTTCTTGTTTTTACAACCGTTTCTTCTTTTCTTATACTGGAAGTGTTGTGAAGAAATTTCCTTTCCATTTTATTTTTTATTTTAAGTTTTATTCACGATCGCGTTATAATTCAAATTCTGGAACGCGATTTATAATAAGGGGTAATTTAAGTTTATAGTTTTTGGTTAATGTACGATAGTGTAAGTGGACGGGGCGACTTTTTTTCTTTTCCCAAAACATTTTGTCGACACGGTTTCTTCCTCCCCCTCCTTTTTTCGCACCGGTCTACCTCAGGCTACATGGTCAACGTTGGAAAACTTGAGAAATTCCTAGCGTTAGTGCGTGTTCCTGAAAATTTTACTTGGGAGAGTTTATTTTGGATACGGCAGATATTGGTAAGTTGAACATCTATCATCGCCATTTTTCTTCTTCTTTTTCTTTTTCTGTTTCATAGCACGTTTATTTATTTTTTTTTTTCAAATTGATGGTCTTCATCTATACAAAAAAAATCCCTAAACTGTGAATTTATTATTATGATAAATAGTGTATATATTAATTAATTTAGGGGTGTATTTAATTTCTTGTCTTTCTCCAATGTATCTGCGAAATAAATTTGAAATTCAAAGAGCCGAATTCCGGTGAATCCCTTAGGGTTGACTAAAATTTTGAATCAACATTCTTTTCATCTGGTTTTTTTATTACTACAGGATGTGACATATGCATGTTTTCGTGTTTCGGAGTGAATTTTTTTTTGTTAAAATTTGGCGTCGTTCTTTTCGTGTTTTCAAGTAATTTTTGTTCCGTTCAAATTTTGACTTCAAACCTTTTTTTGTGTTTTGAAGTGATTACTGATTTCCTCGTTTCTTTTTAGGTTTTTAGTTTGTTTTTATTTCGTGATGTTGTGAATATTTTGTGAATTACGGAGTTTTCCATTTTTTTCCTTACAGTGCTTATCTTGTGAAACGAGGTAATTTTTTTTTACCTCGTTTGAATTCGTCATCTATTTTGGCATCCGTGCGGTGCTCACGGGGGTTTTCCGACCGGGACGCACTTCTAACATAATGGACGGGGATTTTATATCGTTTTTCTTCTGGCAGTTCTAGGTTTGATATTTTGTGTCTTTTCTTGGTTTACTCGTCACCGAACACGCTGGGGAATCCCAAGGTGAGTTTGATTTTTCTTTATATCGCTGGGTGTCCGATTTCTTATCTGATACGCGTTTTCGAATTCTTTGTTTCGGGCCATCGTTTTTCTGGGAAACACGCGAACATGGAAAAATCCCAAAACACTTCTTTGTCTCGAGTTCTGATTTTAAACCGCGGGGAAATCCACGATCGCGTCGGGACCGAACGGAACGGGAATCCGAGAATCTCTGTCTGTTTCGTTATTAAAACTGAATTTAGGATTTTTCCATGAATGTTGAGAATTAGTCATTAAGGAATGGTTTTTTTTTGACGATATTTTTCTTTTCTCGAGAAAAGAGACGAATGACGTAGTATGTGGGAGGATTGTCGTATCGTCACTTGTGAACTTTGGTTTTTTTTTTTTCTCTTCATATCTAATGCGGTTGTGATCTATGAGCGCCTGGATTTTGCTACCATTATTTTCATCATTATTGATGACATTGATTATTCTTTATAATAAGTGACCACCACGGCACGTTATAGACCACTTCCGACTCACACCACTCTTCGGCGCCATCCATTTTCGGCTACGCCTCTCCATTCCCTAGCTCTGTGGAACTTCCGGTTCCTTTGATTTTTCGAGCGTCACCTCTGTTCTAGAAGGTTCTCGAGAGTTCTAGCGACCGAATTCTTCAACATGGCGGCGTTTCGACTTCCCAGAAGAAACTCTTATCGCCTTTTCCGAAGAGAGAAGTGGTCCCCCCTCTATGCCAACATTGGGAAATTTTGGTGGAAGGAATGGATTCTATATAAGGCGGCGCTCCAGGCACTCGGCCTGTTTTTCCGGCCGTTCGTTGGCGAGTACACCTGTTGGAATTAGTTAATTTTCATAAGTGACGCGTACGGAGTTCTGTGGGTCGCAATAGTGCATTTCGTGGGAATTTCGCGATTTCCATATTGTCGTCATTGTCGAGTGTCGTATCGAGGGGGAAGTGACTGGTTTTCGAAGTGCGCGCGAGGGACCTTGTTGACCTATCGGCGACGACGCCGTGCGGCAAGGTCGTTGGCGGATCGTCCACGTTCGACGTTATTTGATTAGTTGTCCGGATTCGTTCGAGGCCTAACGGGTAGCGCCCGGATAGTGAGACCGCGAATTCGTCGACATGGACGGGTTCGGGATTTGTTTTTATTTTTGGTGGTTCTTGGTTGACGAGGCGCGCTATATTAGGGCCCGTGAAAGGGGTTCCGAGCGACGGGATCCACGGTTGGGACTAAGACGTGGAGGCCTGTTGGGGATCGCCTTTTGTCGGGGTGTAGCGGAGAATTCGTTAACCAAGGTCAGATAATAATTAGAGTGACAACGTGTAGCGTGAGACGGTCTCGTATCGCACTCTTTATGGGGTCCCTGTGTAGGAATCACGGGTCGCGCCCGTGCTCTTCGGGACAGCCACGAGGAGTCAGACTTCGGGGACACCTCAGCTGACTGATTGCCGGTATTATCGCTCGACGGTGACGTCATCCGGGTCGGAGTATTTGGTGAGTGTTGGGCATGTTGGCATGGATGTATGGATTGACGCGTGAATTATTTTTGTTTGTTGTTCTGTATGGCGAGTGACACACCAGCATAGTTTCTTTATTTTTGTTTTCAAGGGATTTCACAGCGTAAGGGTCGGGAAAACAGCTCCCTGGAAAAGGAATTATCGTATTGCTCGACTGAAAGTTATTTAATTTTTAGTTCAGTTTATGGATGGTTTCGTGAAGGATGTTTGATTTATAGTTACTTATGATATTTCAATTGATGGGATCCCGGTTGAGATTGGAATTCATCACTATTTTTAGTCGAGCGAAAATAATTGTTTCGGGTCGATAGTGATTCCCGGGGGAAATTATTATTGATTTGTATGAGTTTATTATTCTTGATCAAGTGATGACACGGGCTCATAAATAGAATCGTGTAATTTGTATGAGTATTCTTTTTCTGTTGTGATTAAATATTATTGAATTGGAAGAAATATAGGAGTTGATTTTTTTTTTTTTGTATTTATTTGTCCGTTGGGGATTTATGTCGTAAATTAAGGGGGAACGAATGAAAAATTATTGTCTACCACTGGAGAATTTAAGCTGCAGACGGTCATTGCGTTGGACCCAAGGTTTCCGCTTCACACAACAATTTGTCGCTCAATTACTCTCGACTTTTTGGGTGTTTCGATGACGTATATCGGGGAGTTATTTGGAGTTATAAAATTGGCAGATCTGTTCTGCCTGGCGATCCTGACTATTTTTTTTTTAATCATTGATTGAGAATTACGAGTCGTTCTATTTTGATAGTGTTATAGTATAGATTTTCGGCCACTTTTCATAACCGGAAAATTCTACCTCGTTTCACTTGTTTAGAAAATTTCGGTGCTTGGTGGAAACATTATTGTTTATGGATGGTTAAATAATTATTTATTTTTCTAGTTTTGCGGTTTTTCGTGCTTTTTAGTTTGCGAATTTGCAAATTCTTCATTTTCGCTACGAAAATTAATTATGGAACTCATACCTAAGCGCTTTTCGATTTACTTCGCATTTGTGAACTTCAGCTTTTTTTTTGTGTTTTGCGTTAATAATTTACAAATAATAAAATTAAAGAAATTTCGAAATTCAAGCTTAGATTTCAAAAACAGAATATTTCCTATTTTTTGCTTGCTTTTAATCATTTCATTTCGTTTCAGGATTGGGTTATAATTCCGAAATAACTTCATTTAGATAGTGATTTTATCAATTTTTTCATGAACTACGAGATTGACACTTCAGTGATGGCAAATTTTTTTGATACAGAATATTCCTTTTTTTAAAATACGATTTTGCATTTTGTGATTTTGAATTTTTTTAAACTTTTATGTTCGTGTTTTGCTTTTCATTTTTCACAATTTTGCGAACAAAAATCTTGTTTCGTTCCCAAGTACAATATAATTCCTTTTTTTTTGTCATGAATACAGTTAAGACTAAATTGACAGTAATAATTGCTGAATTAGTTTGATACCATAAAGTGGCGCATTCTTATATTGTTCGTTTTTTTTTCTTATACTTTTCCGAGTGTTAATTCAGTCACTTTTTAAATTGTTAATTATTACAGATGTTCTTGTTGGAACTTCAATTCTAATATCTACATCACTGTTGTACGCGATAGCTGTAACGTTTATCGTCACGTCATTGTAATACTATTATGATAATCTTCGAACGTTATTATAACTTCTACGTGACTGTCGAACAATAACTTTTATCTAGTCACGTACAATGTCATTACTAATCTTCAATGTCATGTATTGGTCTCCGAAACTATATTCGTGTTCAAAATTACTACTGTCTGTAAAAAGCCTCCGTACAATACACAACTCGTTTTCGTAACTCGGCCTTATTATTTTATTTTCGTCAACTTCTGTGCCTCGTTTCAACAGGTTATGGGCCCAGGCACACAAGCGAAAATATAAAATAATAAGAATCGTCGCGAAATGTGAAAAGTGCAAAACACGAAACGCGAAGTGAACGAGATCGCAAAAATTGCCACGAGTCACGAGTGAACATATGGAATCACCGGACTCACTCGATCGTACGTTACACGAATCGCGCAGTATTGCACAAAAATCATCGCGAGTACGCAAAGAACAGTCTCAGTGCCGCGAAACAAATCTGTTGTGAAGTTTACGTCAAGGATTTTTGTTAAAAATCGAGTGGAAACGCGAACATATGGAACGAGTCATTTAATGACTGGTTCGCAAATTGAACAATATTGCGGTCGCGTAGTGAAAGACAATAAACATTTACAACAACGCGAAGACCAGAATTCATTCTACTACCACGAACGATTTATTTCACGCGAAATATAGTGAAAAAGTGAACTCGTGCAAATTTCTAATACGAAAATGTAAAGCACAATTACGACACCTGGAGACTTCAGGTAGCGGCACTCCTAGTAAAAAACGACGTATATGAGTACGTCATCGGCGGAAAACGCGGCCAGTTGTCGAAGGAGAAGGAGCCGCGTTAGCAACATCGCAACGCGAGCTCGAACAATGGAAAATCCAGGACCGCAAAGCCAGGGCCGAACTCATCCTCGCAATTTCGCCATCGGAGTTGAAGCAAATACGAAACTGCAAGACGGCCAACGAGATGTGGTTGAAACTAGAATCCATCTACGCTTCAAAAGGCCCGGCGCGCAAGGCGACGTTGCTCAAACAACTCACCCAGCAAAAGATGCCTGAAGGCGCTGACGTTCGGGACCATTTGGCAAAATTCTTCGACAACGTTGATAAGCTTGAAAATATGGAGGTAACAATTCATAAAGATCTCCTCACAATAATGCTCCTTTATAGTTTGCCAAGCAGTTTCGAAAACTTTCGATGCGCAATCGAGTCCCGAGACGAACTTCCAGATGTCGAATCGCTGAAAATCAAAATAACGGAGGAAAGTGACGCAAGAGCACAAAAGACAGGCGATAACGAGTCAAACGCGATGTTCGTGAAACATCACAGTGGAAGCGCGCATGCGCAAAGACGCGGGATCGACGAGCGACAGCGGAGGGACAAAACAACGTTGTCAACGACAGCTAAGTACAAGTGTGGCTACTGCAAAAAGGTTGGTCACAAATTTTCACAGTGTTGGTCAAGGCAAAAGAAAGAGGAGCGTAGTGAAAAATCAAGTTACGCGGCCGAATCATTCTTTTCGAGCTTCAGCAGCAGCGAAAACGCGAAACTTGCTGAAAGCGATAAATGGTGCCTGGACAGCGGCTGCACCTCGCATTTATGCAACGACAGCCAACAACTCCTTGACCCCCAAGAAGTCCAAGGAGGACTCAAATTGGCGAGCAGCGCAACCTCTCAAGTGAAAGCTCGAGGAAACGTCATGGTCACGACTTCAAATGGTAAAGAAAGCAAAATTATAAAACTTGAAAATACCCTTTTCGTTCCAGATTTGAGAACAAATTTCCTGTCCGTCGCTAAAATAGTTGACAGAAAACACGAGGTTCTATTTACTAAGGACCGCGCAATCGTGAAGGACAGCATGGGAAACATAAAAATGGTGGCTGACCGAAAAGTTGACCTATTTTACCTCCGTAAGGATACTCAACAAGCACGCGCCATGACCCTAGAAAAGGAAAAATCTGCCATGGACACTTGGCACGAGCGTCTAGGACACCTCAACCAAAAGGACCTTGTGCTAATGCCGAACAATGCAACGGGGCTGGTTTTAAAAAGGGGTAACAGTAACCTAAATTGTCGGGTCTGTACAGAAGGTAAATTGACAAACAAACCTTTTCCTATAAGGACAAACCAATCAAAAACAATTTTGGAAATCGTGCACTCGGACGTCTGCGGTCCAATGCGTACGGAATCCATCGGGGGAGCTCGATATTTTGTCACTTTCACAGATGATCACTCTCGGTGGTGTGAAATTTATTTTCTTCATACCAAAAATCAAGTGACTGAAAAATTTCAGGAGTACAAAAAGTACGTTGAGATGCAGAAAGAAAAGAAAATCAAGGCCCTTCAATCGGACAATGGCAAGGAGTACGACAACCAAGAGATGGACAGAATTCTCAAGGATGCGGGAATTCGCCGAAGATTCACAGTCCCGTATACACCCCAACAAAATGGAGTATCGGAACGCAGGAATCGCACCCTGGTCGAATCAGCCCGCTGCATGTTGCTCCAATCAGGGCTCCCACCGTCTTTTTGAGCCGAAGCTGTCGCAACTGCAAATTACATAAGAAATCGTTGCGTCACGAGAAGCTTAGACCAAGGTACTCCGTTCGAAAAATGGTACGGGACCAAACCAGACCTCAGACACCTCCAGACTTTCGGCAGCAAAGTCTACATTCTCGACAAAAGTCCAGGCAGAGGAAAATTCGAACCCAAGGCCATCGAAGGTATTTTCGTAGGGTATTCCGAAACGTCAAAAGCATATCGGGTTTGGATCCCAAAAGAGAGAAAAATCCGAGTAACGCGAGACGTGAAATTTTTCAATGAATTTGAAGGCGCAGGAAAGTACGAAGAATTTATTACCGTCGAGACACTGGACGGTGGAAACAAAGTCCAGGACGAAGAAAAACAGCTTTCTAAGAAGCATACTGTAAAAATCGATCATCAACAGGACAACGCCAATGGAGAGCCCGAGGATAACGTCGAGGAGGAGCCTGAAGGTGACCCCGAGGGACTACTCGAGGATAATGGTGGTGAACAGCCTGCGGGTGATGCCGATCAACACGGAAACGACGAGCGCCTCACCTTGAGACCACCAACGAAGCGTGGCCCTGGTAGACCCACTCTTGTAAGGACGGGCACTAGAGGACGACCTCGAAAACAGTACAACATAGTACAGATGGAAGATGAAGGTGATCCTGACGAACACGTCGACGAGATAGACTGGCACGATGCTCAACTTGTTACGCCAGAAACACCGGTTTCGCAAGCGATTTCAGGGCCAGATGGGGCTGAATGGAAGGACGCTATCTACTCCGAGGTAAAGTGTCTCATCAGCAACAACACCTGGGAGATAGTCGATCGCCCCAAAAACGTCAAGGTCATTGGATGTCGGACCGTGCTCAGGGACAAACTCCGCGCTGACGGGACCCTGGAACGAAGAAAAGCGCGCGTCGTTGCAAAAGGTTTCTCGCAAAGGCTAGGTATAGACTTTAATGAAACTTTTGCCACTGTTGCCAGGCTTAGTTCTCTGAGGACGCTCGTCGCCCTAGCAGCCGAGAATGATATGGAAATCTGGCAGCTAGACATTACTACGGCATACCTCAACGGTGATATCGATACCGAAATTTTCATGGAACCACCAGAACTTTTGGACGAGATGCTGGATCGAATCATCTACGAGGAAAAGGACCAAGTGCTCGTATCTAGAGCGAAGAAAATGCAGAGAGAACTACGCAAAGGAAGCGGTGTCTGTAAGCTAAAGAAATCACTGTACGGCCTGCGTCCATCGGGACGACAATGGCACTCCAAACTTGATGGAGTCCTTCAAGGCATCGGACCTACTCCGACCAACGCAGACCCGTGCGTGTACGTCGACAGGGAAAAGCACACTTTCGTAATGATTTACGTTGACGACATCCTAGTGGCCTCCAAAGATGCGAAAAGGGCAGACCGCATTAGAGGCGAACTGAAAAGAAAATTCACACTGAAGGACCTCGGAAATGCTAAGTACTGCCTCGGTATCGAGATTATTCGAACCAGGGAGGGTTACACTCTATCGCAAACAGGCTATACCCGCAGCGTTTTGGAAAGGTATAACATGAAAGATTGCAAAACTCATAAAACACCACTCGTTCCAGGTACCAAGCTCACCGCTGACACCCAGGAGGACGAAAAACCGGAGTCAACTCCTCCGTTTCGAGAGCTGGTCGGCTCTTTGATGTATTTAGCTGTTGGCACCCGACCTGACATAGCTCACGCTGTCAGCGCCCTGAGCCAATTTTGCGTTAACCCTACGACGACGCACTGGAAAGTAGGAAAACGTATCCCAAGGTACCTGGCCGGCACCATCACCCACGGGCTGGTCTACAGAAAGACTGGGCAGAAGCTCGTTACGTGGACGCTGATTGGGGAAATTGCCCCATGGACAGGAGGTCTTACACAGGTCTGACCTTTATCTTGGCTGGCGCTGCGATCTCCTGGGAGTCACGGAAGCAGCGGTCTGTTGCTCTATCTTCCACCGAGGCCGAATACATGGGCCTTACGGACGCCGCCAAAGAAGCCATACACTTGATTGGGTACTTGGAGGAATTGGGATTTGAAAACGCAGCCGAAGTCACGTTGTTCAACGACAATCTGGGGGCAGGAAAGCTGGCCTCTAATCCTATTTTTCATTCCAGGTCGAAACACATCGATATTAGACACCATTTTATTCGCCAGGCACTGAGAGATCAACCTATCAAGCGCCAGTACCTGCCTACAGACCTCATGGTGGCCGACATTCTGACGAAGGCCCTATCTGAGCCTAAACATACGAAATGTTTACAAGGACTCGGAATTTCCAGCATCAAGATCGTCAGGAGTTCGAATTGAGGGAGGGTGTTGGAACTTCAATTCTAACATCTACATCACTGTTGTACGCGATAGCTGTAACGTTTATCGTCACGTCATTGTAATACTATTATGATAATCTTCGAACGTTATTATAACTTCTACGTGACTGTCGAACAATAACTTTTATCTAGTCACGTACAATGTCATTACTAATCTTCAATGTCATGTATTGGTCTCCGAAACTATATTCGTGTTCAAAATTACTACTGTCTGTAAAAAGCCTCCGTACAATACACAACTCGTTTTCGTAACTCGGCCTTATTATTTTATTTTCGTCAACTTCTGTGCCTCGTTTCAACAGTTCTGAAAAAGTCATCCTATAGATACACTTTTTTAACTGTTTACATTCAATTTATTAATTTCATCCGTACTTTTCCTGTGACGTTGCACGTATATTTACATATGAATTTTAGAAAATAAATTATCTTTCTCTACAAAATTCTTGTTCATGATTCTTATTCTAAATTCTTATTCTTGAAAACAAATTTATTCTTAAAAACTATGTTTCTTGGCTATTTTTAGCGTTATCACGAGGCTATTTACTAGCGCACATTAGGGAACGATTTTCTAACGATCGCAATAATGTCGCTTGAATGAATAGTCATCACCGACAGAATTTTATGATTTTACATCCGTTCGGGCTGTGATTGGTTTTTTCGGAATCGGCTGTTCTTTTTTCTTTCGAATCAAATACTCGCAACGTCGTTAGATCTCCTTCCCCCTGAATTCCTTTAAGTGAATATAAACCGCGCATCTGGAAGCAGCGGCCTGCTAGTCTTCGTCATCGTTTTGTATTTGTTGACTGGTATTTTTTTTCGCCGTTGTATTTAATTTGCGACTTATAATAAATTTTCTTTGTCACCGATACTCTAAAGTTGAGAACTTAGAAACTTGAAAAATATCGAAAACAGCGAATAGAGCGCAATTTATAATCTGAAGTTTGGAATATTGAGAAGCTTGAAAAACATTAAAAGAGCGAATAGAAACGCAATTTATAATCGTTACGGATGAGAGGGTGAATTTTGTAAGTTCTGATTTTACATATTGTCGGGATATTTGATTTGAACTTGGAATTTCTGTGAACCATATGTTCCATAAAATATGAGATGTTCTCGAGATTCGATTTAGAATTTGAGTTGCACAGTGAATTTCGTAAATTGTGATTTTACATATTGTTGTGATATTTGATTTGAACTTGGAATTTCTGTGAACCATATGTTTTATAAATATGAGATGTTCTTGAGCAGTGCTGCCAGATGCGCGGTTTTCCCGCGAAATAGCGCGGGATTTGAACATGGTGAGCGGGGAGAAATCATCCTGCGCGGGAGCGGGATTTTTTGCGATTTTTTGACCTTTTGAGCGGTTTTGTGCGGTTTTTTAATCCAGCCGAAAAAGAGCTTGTCTAGGTCGACTTGATAACAAAAATTTCTTTGCTGATGGCAACATTTTTTCTCAGTTTGGAGATTTTCGACTTGTTATGTTGGAGTAATCTGGGGGGAGCATTATATCCCCTGAGTATGATGTTATATCACATATAAGCCCAGTATACACTATGTTTATAGACATAGTTTATATGTATATCATGTTTACATTCGTACTTCGAGCAGTCATAAGACTCATAAGAGTCTAATTTGTGAATTGTGATAGCACAATACAACGGAAACGAAAATTGCCAAAAATATACTGAATTAAAATGTCAAACTATGGTTATTCGGATTCCATTCCATGTAATTTTACACGAAGCTGAGTGGTAGGTACAAATAGTATTCTTCACTCTAATACATAATCAAAGAATATTTGTTAAATTATTTATTGGTAACATATATGATCGACGAAACAATTTTTGTTTGATTTAGTCCTACTGTCGTCATAAAATGAGCAAAGCTGAAAGAATTAAACCGTCTAAGGGACGAAAATATTGCAAAAAATAGGAGAGCGAGACTGACCTTAAAGATTGGATTCTACCAATTATTGGATGTGAATCCAAAGCTCGTTGCAGGTGAGTTTCTGAAGTAAATGTCATGAAATCTTGTAAATATTTTCCTAGCTGGGTTATTAGACAATTTCAATTTATTTTGTGTGCACGAATAATAAATGCATAATAAATAAATAAATATATGTATAATAAATAAATCAAATAAATACATAATACATTCACACATTAAGAAATTATTCAATGTATTGATTCATATTATTATTCAATGCATTAAAAATTGAAAGAATGTAAAATAATACCTGGGCCAAGTTGAATTAAACTAAAAAAAACATCGATCTCCTAGTCGAATTGAGTTTGCTAGGTTGAAAAAAAGCAAAAAATGATTTTCGAATGAAGATTTTCAAATCGTAACAAACAAAATGTAAATTATTTGGTCAATATACATTTTTGAAATCGCTTGAATCCAGAGAATACCATACATAATAAAATCTCAATTAAATAAACGAAATATAAAATAAATCCGGAAAATAATTATGTATTAAAAAAAAAAAAATTATTTTACAGATTTTGCAAATGTGATTTGGCGGCGAAACATATTGATCTCATCGACCATGCAAAAACCGCGAAGCACATGGCAGCTTCTAAACCTTTTTCATCGAGAAGGCAGAAAACCCTCACATTTCCTGTCAAAACCAACGAGTCTTTAATAGCTGAAGCAGCTCTTGCTACATTTGTTTGCTGCCATTCCGCTATATCTGTGGTTGATCATCTAAGTGACATGGCACACAACATTTTTTCGGATAGCAAAGCAGCTCAAAATATAAAAATGCATAGAACAAAATGCAGTGCTGTTATCAAAAGAGTTTTAGCCCCCCACTTCCAAGTCGATCTCATTGAAGATATGAATGACTCGTGTTTCAGCTTGCTGTTAGACGAATCAAACGATATTTCGGTGACAAAACTACTTGGTATTGCTATCATTTACTATAGCCAAAAAAGAGGAGAAATCGTTTCGACTTATTTAAGTTTAGTAAAGTTGGAGAAATGTAACGCTGACGCTATCGTTCAAGCTTTAGAAAATACACTTCTTTTGTTGAAACTAGACATGAAAAAATTAAAGGGTATTGGCACAGACAACGCAAGTGTAATGACGGGAATTAACAATGGGGTGTACGCCAAACTCAAGCAAAAAATTCCAGGCTTGATTTTAATTCGTTGCACATGCCATTCTTTGCAACTTGCTGTATCGCACGCTGTTGCAGAAGCATTACCTCGACATTTAGAGTTCTTCATTCGAGAAACATACAACTGGTTTTCCAAGTCAGCGTAACGTCAAACGAAGTACCAAGTAATTTACGCTACAATTAATCTTGGCAAAAAGCCATTGAAGATCTTACAAATGTCGGAAACCAGATGGATCTCGATAGAGCCAGCTTCAGGCCGAATTATTGATGAATGGTATGAGTTAAAAACTCATTTTTCTATTGCCAAGGACTCTGAAAAATGTTACGCTTCAACTGTTCTTCACGATATGTACCGAAACGAAATGAATCTAGCATATTTTCTATTCCTGAAGCCAATTTTGTCCGAAGTGCAGCGAACGAACAAATGCTTCGAATCGAACAACATGGATCCAACAAAACTTTTGCAGGTATATTCAAATTTGCTGATGTATTTTTTTCTCTAGGTATGTAAAATATTTTGGGGAAAAGCTAGGAAAATTTCTAAAACTATTGCTACAATATGTTAATGTACGAGCCTTGTCCAATAATATGAAAAATATTCTAAACTTTACAATGGTATGAAAGGTCAGACAAAATTCAAAAAGTATATTTCAAAATTATTCTCTAGCATGTTCTCAGATTATGTTTCCTACTATCGGTCTTTTAAAACAACGAGCGAACGAAAATATATTCTAAACATATCTTTAGGAATCCCTCAAATATTTTTTGTAATTCTCAGAAGCCTCTTATTTTTAAGTCTGACTTTTTTACAGGATCTTACGTTGTTAGTTCGCACCATCGCATCGAAGATTATTTTGCCCACCTGTAGAATCGATGTTTTGACGTCTTCAATTGATGATTACTTGGATCCGAGACCCTACCTTGGATTTGCGGCCGAAGAAAAGTTAAAAGAACTTCGAAAAAACCAGAGGACTACTGAAGCTGACAAAAACTTTTTTCGCTTAACATGTAGAGGTTTTTTACTTGCTCTGTTCAAGCAATTACAACAAAGATTACCAGTAAACATTGCAATTCTTGAAAAAATGTCTCTTTTATCAGTCGCAAACATCCTGTCAGCCTCAAAAGCAAATTTGCATAATTTATTGATGCATTTTCAAATTTCTTCGAGCTCAATTACTGACACTGAAAATCAGTATTTCAAAATACATTTGTTTAATTGGAATGAAACAAACAATACAGTAGCATTTTGGAAAGAAGTGTATGAATACAAAGATGCTTCTGGAATGAATCCTTTCAAAGAGCTCGTGGACTTCGCAATTGGCATGCTTTCGTTGCCACATTCTAATGCTGAAGTCGAAAGACTTTTCAGCCAAATGAATGTGGTGAAAACGAAGTTGAGAAATACACTAAAAAATGACATGATAAATGCAATCTTGATGATACGATACGGTCTTAGACGTCACAGAAAATGCTGTAAGGATTATGAATATCCTTTAAATGTGCTCAAATTGATTGGATCGTCCCAGAAGTATAAGCCAGAGAACGATGTTGGGAATGAAAGAATTTTTTCAAATGACGAAAATGAAACCGCAGCTATTGCAAAATTTGTTCTTGTTTTAAACAATGACGAAAGTGCAACCGACGTATAACGATTATAGGTTCACCTTTTCGAGGTGTTTTGATATGTCAACGAATAATTTGATATTGTTACCAATGTGATTGAGATCATTATGTGATTTACATAAAACGCCAAAAAAAGAAAAGAAATTTATATTTATATAAACACATGAAAAATCCACAAATTCCATATATGTAAATGTACATATGTATAGTGAAACGTACAATAAACGTGAAAAACTTGATGGCAACTCTGTTAATTTATTCTTTTCAAATTCGATAAAAAATACTACCATCTTTTCTTGTAAGTGAATTGCCGATTCCAAAGAAAAATCAGAACTACTATTAATTTTTAAAGAAACTAAAGAGTAAACTTAACGAAAAAAGAATTTTTCAAACTTTCGCGGGTTTTTCGCGGGAAACGAACGGTCTCTGGCGGAATACATTATAATGGACCTGGCAGCACTGTTCTCGAGATTCGATTTAGGATTTGAGTTGCATAGTGATTTTTGAAAGTTGTAGTATTGCGTACTTTCGCGAGATTTAATTCGAACTTTGAATTTCGCTGAACCATATGTTTCATAAATACGAGATGTTCATGAGATTTGGTTTAGAATTTGAGTTGCACAGTAACATGCTATCTTACGGATTACATTTTTGAGATTATGCATAGAAATTTTGAGTTACAGAGCAACATACAGAATGTATTTTTTTTCTTGAAATATTGATTAGAATTTGACGCGTGTTCACGAATACTTTGATTTTCGGTTTAAGTTTTGAAATATGCATCGCGTTTCTGGAAGCAACGTACATCTATTGGAAAATATAATTAAACGTGTTTCTGAATGTGACATTGTACATGTCGTTACATGGGTTTTGGGATTAGTCATTATTAAAGGTTGTAAACTAAGTGTTGAGTTGATTATCTAAACCCATTTTTACTATCTAGTCTCTTGCCCTCGCGGCTAAAACCAGGAAATTGTTTTTTTTGTTGCGTTACGTTTTTTGGAACGTGACAGTTCTATCGACATGGCAATTATTCATGTGTTTGACTTTACTTGCATTTGGTATTCGGGTTCAAATAATTTAATATATAATAATTTTAACGACTGAACTCCGTAATCAAGATTTATCAAGGCAAATTAAAAAACACAACGTAGGTTAAATAAGCCGAATAATTTAGAACACAATAATTTACCGATAATTATAAAATTTTCACTTTCGTTAAAAAAATGCAGCGAAACAGTAATCAGAATAATGAAAGAAACAAAAAATAAAATAATAAATCGAAAAAATTATACAGTTGTATTTTACCAAATGCAAACCACTGATGATACATGGATTTTCTCACTTCGGTTGGAGCCTTACAGTTTGTTTGATTTGCAATTCGTCTGATGATACTTGTTTTACGAATCTATCAATCCACCTCAGAGTTATTTCAAAAAGTAATTTAAGTTGAATCGTAAACTATCCCTTTTTACTACTTTTTCCAAATCAACTTGAATATTCAAACAATCGTTCAAATGTAATAAAAGTTATTTCACTAAACTATATTTTCAAGATCACTTTTTATTCTTCTTCGTAAACATGAATGCCGAGAACGAAAACACGAAGAAAACAAATTAATAAAAAGTGAACAAGTAAACGAAGGAAAAAATATTCACGCACATCACGGATTCAGAGAGATGTTCGAAACCGGAAAATTTACAATAAAATAAAATCTTCTTATACAATTTCGCGATCACGACTTTCGTTCCGCTTTCAACTGCTTTAAACCGAAACCGATATTTACTGACCGTTGCTCGTCTTCCGAGGTTTAACGTTGACTTGTTATCTGGATACGTAGCAAAAGAGGGGAGAGTAGTTTCAGATAAAAAAGAACTCAAGTTTCAAGGACATTGTGTCATTTGTTTAGTCTATAGCACTTCACGAAAAATCGTTGAAGGGGCCCTTTGTAAACATTACCCTAGTAAAGTGTCCAATTATGCGAGTCGTTCTGTTATCTGAGACCGTTGGGCTGAAGAAATAAGATCTCTCTTAAGATACATTTAAATTGTATACAAAAATGCAAAAGTTGAAAAAAAAATTAAGTCTACCCAATGAAATTTAAAACTGGGCCCTTGTAAGCAGGTTAGAAAGTCAAAATAATGAGTGATATAGAAATCACCAAAAAATTAGATATTTTTGATCCAGATTATTATAGTATTCAAATTTTAAGGTTTGTGAAATATAGCAAAGAGAAAAATGCAATTGCATGATAAAACTAAGGTTGTTAGTTATTTCAGGTCTCCCAAACAGCCTGTATATTTTCTACAGTGTGTCAATAAATATTTTTTCAGCGATCATACTATCTTCATATTCTTTGCCCAAGCTTAATATTTTACTTTTTGCAGTGTACCTTTTTCTAAATAACATGAAAATTATTATTTTCAACTTTTGTGAGTAATTTTTTAAAGTACATATATTCGCTACCTACAGGATTACTCTTATTCACAGGAATTTTTTAAATTAATTTTTAGAATATGATGTTCGGAGATTGCAAACTTACGAAGATTTTGAGTATTTCATTGATTTTTGAGAAAACAGTATCTGCATTTATTGGAGTTATATCAGTGAATGGCTTTTTTCTAAAGAATTTTATGAAAATACTTGGATTTTTGTATTCATCGCTGATAATCAGATAAGATAAAAATAGTCTCAAAAAATGAGTTTTAGGCGCCTAAAAAAGCTTCAAAAAGCGACAAAATAGGCTTCAGTTTAGGCTCGAAGAATAAATGAAATAAAATGCAGAATTCTGCTGGAAAAGCGCAGTTTATTGAATAAAAAAAATGTTCGAGTGTACAATCATTTTCAATATAATTTCCGTGTCTGTTTTATTTCGAACTAATATTTTTCTTTAAAAAAGTATTCTGTGTCAAAAATTCAACGATTACAATGTACAATCATGTGGTGCTTGAGATTCTCGAACAAAAATCTTCTTCGTTTTTCAGTAAAAACATTTTTATATTCAGAAAAAGATCGTTCAACGTCCGTTGATGTCATTGGTGCATACTTGAAAAGTACAAGTTCCTGTGGCGTTAGTTTTCTAGCATATTCCCTAGTTGGTTGCGTGTTTTCGTTCATGATGTTGTTGACATCGACAATATCTTTGAAACCGCGATTCCTTTCCAAAACTTTTTCCAATTTTTCCCCGAACCCCACCCTAGCTAAGCCCATTAGACTGCTTTGAACGGACGTAATGATATTGATACTTTCAGACAAAGGCAGGCCTTGTGTCTCAAATTTGACCGTTGCTGACACGAGGGACGAAAAATTACATTTAATGTACGACAGATCTGATTGAATTTTCGGATTGGAGAAAGCTCGTTTGGCTGCGACTATCGCTACTGCATCTTTGTGGTTAAGCGTATCTACCACAGATTTCACCGCGAAAAAGTTGTCACTGTAGTACATAGCAGCATTTAACAAGGTCGTCCATCTTGTAATCACAGGTTCAGGAGGCATTGGTAGAGTTAGGCACATTTCTTTAAACGTCTTCTGGTGCGACGATGCCTATATTCAATATTTAATTGATTTGAATTCAAAATCTCATAAAATTGAAGATTATTCAATAAATTCTTACCTTCACGAACACTGCTTTGGTTTTGGAAATCAATTCATTGACTCTTGGAAATTGGAATCGGATGAATTCGGCAACACACTGCAAGCCATGTGAAAAACAAGTCAAATGCAACATTTTCGGATATAGAACTTGCAATGAACCCATAGCCGAGATCATATAAGCCGCTGCTGCATCGGTTACGGTGAGCAGCACTTTGCTGTATTGAATCCCTGCTTGATAGCAAACACATACACAAGATTTAATAACACGCATGTGTATAATCTTGACTTGCCATTTGGCCACAACTGCGATAGGGAATCATTGAAAAATGCAGCCATGTTGCTAGCGTTGGCTGCGTCCACCTCTGCCATGTTCAATAAATAGCATTTTCCACGCTCAATACTCCCTTCAGCATCATCCAATATTCCAAAAATAAAATTCGTTACAAATCGTCCTCCAGAATCGGTTGTTTCGTCGATGGATGTCCAAATAAACTTTTCCTCTGCTTTTTCACGCAACTGTTCTAGCTTTTCGTTGAATAAAATTTGCACATATTTTTGACGAAGTGACGATTCACTTGGCATTGCTTTACTGGTGTACTGCACAAGAAATTTCACTACACTCGGGTGCCTGGCCTTCTTCAACGGAATATTCGCTTCGAGAAATGTTTTGCAAAGATCCATGTTGAATGCATTGATTTGTTGCGGGCGTTGATGATCGGCCAACAGTGTTTGTTTCGGACCATTCTTCAGCTTTTTTTTTCAGCAGCATTTTTGTGTTTCGCGGTGTGAAAGTGCTGCTTCACGTTAGATAGTTTATTGCCGGTAAGAGAACAATCACAATAAAAACAACGTAAAACTGAATGATCAATGCGCAACACCCCCGGATATGCTTTCACGATACGTGCATAAAACTCGTGAGTTGATTCTTTCGACATATTTTACTTAACCTTTTGATCAATGTGAAGAGCAGTACTGAACGCCACAAGAGTTAACACCAGAATGATAAAATAATTGATTCAAAATCAAAATCCATCAATCAACTTGTTTGTTTACTTGAAATCTACCGTTTACTTCAGCGCTTATCTTTACTTTGTTTTTGGATTTTATGCACTTATTTTCTTCGAATTTTAATGTTGACATAAAATCAAAATCGATCAATTTGTTTGTTTACTTGAAATTATTCATTCACTTCAGTGCTTATCTTTACTTTCTTCTTATTTGATTCAATTTACTTTGATTATTTGAGATTCTTCGTAAGCTTTCGAATAATACTATCGAAATCTAACATATATGATAAATATATAGGTAATAGATTTGCATAAATTAAAGAAATTATCACGGCACACTCTGAAAATGGATGACTTTTTCGGCAAAAATCGGACGTGAAAAGACCACTTTTCGCGAATATCGCAAAAAAAGCAATTTCAGGCTCGATGTTTCAAAATAGGCAAAAAAGCAAGCTTCCAGCAAAAGCCTATTTTTATCTTCTCTGCTGATAATGAAATTTTTGGCTTTATATAAATAAATAAATAAATAAATAAATATATATATATATATATATATATATATATATATATATATATATATATATATATATATATATATATATACAGGGTGTACCAAACTCCCCACGCCAAGAAGAAACCTAATATTCCTCATACAATTTTGAGTCAAAAAGTCCTTTACCACTTTTTATCAAACTCAAAATTTAAAAAGTTATTTAAGCTCAAAATTTAAACAATAAATGTGCTCTCGCGACAAGTGGTTGTAGATTTCACGATCTCAACTTTTCCCGAATTTTCTTCATAGTTTTTCGAGTCAAAAAGTCCCTTGCCACTTTTCACAAAACTCAAAATCAAAAAAGATTTTCTAGTATAAAATCTAAGAAATCTGATTTGAAACTTGTGACCTAAATATCTTTTCTGATTTTGAGTTTTGTGAAAAGCGGCAAAGGACTTTTCAACTCGGAAAAATATGGAGAAAATTTGGAGAAATTTGGTTGGTAAAATCTATGACCACTTGTTATGAGAGCATCCATTGTTTAAATTTTAAGCTTAAATAACTTTTTGGCGCGGGGAGTTTGGTACACCGTGTATATTGTTTAAATATTTCTCACACTTTTACCGATTACTTATGTGGGTTATAAAAATTTGCTACGTACGCATGCGGCATCTGACACTTTCTCATTACCGAAAATAATTATTTAGAACACAGTATTCTTCACAATAATTAGCACTTTATACATTAATAACTCTTTTATTATTTATTGAATGGTTTTGATATTATTGGAATTCGGATGATTTTTCCGCAATTAAAAGAATTTCGCTATTAATATCTAGAATAGTAAGCTTTAAAGTTAACATAGTCGTGCATATCGAGTAAATCATAATTAATTTGAGAGAATAATATGAATGTTAATTCACAGTTCTTTCTTACTTCCTATAATCTTTCGCATGACAAGTTTTTTTGCTTTTCTTTGAATATCGAAATTCAAAAGAATTTTTCTAATTATATATAAATATCTGGTTATTCGAAATGTTTGAATATAAATTCCCGAAATTCGGTGCATGACGAGCCAAAATAATAAAATTTTTTGAAATCAAGCAATGAATACAACATTCTTTAAATTTTGAAAATAGCTCTAATTTATACCATAATCATTATTAAAAAATTTTGCAATTTTGTAAATTTGTAACATGGAGGGTGACGTCACAAAACGAAATAAGAGCGATGTGCAATCGCAAATCACCTTTTGAAACATGCATTCAAAGGCACGTTCTAGATGTAAGAAAACCTTATCAAGTAAAAAAATTTCTGATTAAACATTTGTAAAAGCGTCAGTACTAGATCGAAATGACTTCAATGTATTGGATTACTGAAAATTAATTTTTCTAACGGCACAAACGATTTCGACTGTACTAGGACAAACCAACTGAAATGAAACTTTAATTCCCTCAACGTTCAAAAAAGTCGACCAAATGAAGTGGAACGGAAAAAGGTTTTCCAACTGTAAGAGATCCAACATTAAAAAAAAGTTAGCAAATTGAAATCAATTATTGATGCAAGACTGCTCACACTCAACTAAAAAAAAGATGATTGACGTACACTTAAACAGTAACACTCACGTAAGAAAAAAATCAATGATTCTTTATAATTCTATTGAAACATATGTATTCTGACTAAGTTTGGAATTCTTTGCATGGAAAAAAAATATGAGGTATTGAAAAAAGTTTGATTGAAGCACTTCAGGATTTCCGAGGTATATACGTAACCAAAAAATTTGTATAAAACCAGCAGTTCTTTCCGGGTTCAACAATGCGACTTTCGTTTAACTTCGAACCGAAACCGAAATTGACCATCACAGTTAAACGATGACGACGGAATCTGAACGAGTCGAAAAAGGGGAACTGTAATTTCTGATAATAAAGAACTCGAGTTTCAAATACTTAGAATATTTATGTATTAGTTGACAGCTCTTAACGAAAAATCGACAAAAGGGCCCCCCAAAGTTTATTGCCCAGTAAAAGTGTCCTATTACATACTTCACAACGTTCTGTTATCTGAGAACGTCTCGCTAATGAAATCGGACTCTTTTTTGGAATCAATTTATGTGATATTTATTCTTGGAAACTTAAAAAAAATCCACAGGGGTCGCAAGAAAATTAGGCATAAAGGTGAAAATGTCAGTAAAGGCATTACATTTTTAAAATGTTTAGTAATGAAAATGTCTCTTCCCGCTAATGAAAAAAAAAAAAAATTAGGTTTATTTTGTGAGAAAA
This sequence comes from Platygaster robiniae, assembly GCA_028476575.1. Lineage (NCBI taxonomy): Eukaryota > Metazoa > Arthropoda > Insecta > Hymenoptera > Platygastridae > Platygaster > Platygaster robiniae. Next base: position 1,861,819 of record CM052027.1, read on the forward strand.
AAAAATTCTTTCGCAATTTTAAAGAAAATCGACGTATTTTAGCATTTTTTTTTTGAGGAAATATCAGCCATTTTTAGGCAATATGACGTATAAACTCGCATACATCGAAAAAAGTACGTAAAAGACGAAAAAAAAAAGTACTGGATCAACTACAAATATGGAAGCTTTTTTCCCATAAAAAAAAAAGGATATGGTAAACGCAAACTGAACATAGCCACATATAATGCAAGTAGTACCAACCTACCGTCACTCTATACCCACAAAAACACACACAAATGACAATCAAAAACAAAAACATTGTAATTCAATTCGAGATTAGCTTTCTGTATAAAAAAAGATTGAAATGGACGCAAACAGTGTTGAAAATTTAATACAAAACAATGATACTATTGACGAAAAATCGAAACAAGTTATCGATTAATTACTCCCGGAAAAAAAATACCACTCTGTACACTGCACATTTGTAACGAGCGGCATTCTTCCGCCCTCAGAAATAATTTTTAAATCCAAATATATTTATGCCCGTTTCGCAACGACGAGCATTTCAAAGACTGCGAGTCGTTGACCACAAAACGAGAGGCAATCATTAGTTCAGCGAACTCAAATATTGGCGAATAATGGATTTTTAAATACAAATATGCGAAGCAATCATTATTTTAGCAAAATCAAACAATCACAAATAATGAAAAAGGAATGTGCCAACGTGCTTGATTAACAAATCTAGCATGGGTCATTAACATTTCCCTTTCCTGGGGTTTCAAGCGGTCTTATAAATATTCGCGTTTTACGTGCGAAACTGAACTGAGAGAGAGAGTTTGTTCCGGGTTTTGTTTGGTTTAATTTGGTGTGCGAAATTAACAAAGAGGCTTTGGTAGCCCGTGCTACCAAGGAAAACTCGGTCACATAAAATTGTAATTTTATTAAATCATATAATTATATTCGTTTAAATCAGTGTTTTACTTATTTACGAACAAATACAAATAAATTATATTATTGAAAAATTCCATATCTCTCCTAAATTGAAAAAAACGATACCGAGCAACAAGTATTGAAGCCACAAGTACTCCGCCACATTCAATAACGAACACCGACCAGAAAACCACAACACATAGCCAAATCAATTGATAACAAGTAAGAACCGTAGAAAGGTCCAAGAGAGGTCATTCTCTCTTGAGGTCCTCTCTGTTGACGAGTCTCAAGCCGCTCGTCACAGAAAAAAAATTAGTGCCGTGACCAGGATAGGCTTGATAAATTTTTGTTGATATTAAATTAATGACTTATAGTATTTCTGAATGAAGTGAAGTTATTGATAATAGTTAATATAGTCTGTCAGCCCAGTGTACCTTTCAACAGCGTGGTGTACTTGTTGTTATTTTTGCCTTGTTGCCTTGAGCAATCTTATGCCAAATTGAACACTTGTCCCTTGAGACCTATCGCTCAGGATTGCCACCCGGCATTTGTTGCCGTTGCTATCAATACTTCTGGATGACCGAGTTGACAGACAGGTAGAAAAAAAGGAATGAGTAAGAAATTTCGAAAAAAAAAAAAAACAACAATCCAGAAATAGTGAATATAATAATTTATTTGGTCCAATCGTTATATAAATTGTATATAAAATTCCGATATATAAAAACCCCATATTATATCAACCCATACATAAAATCGTCATAATAATTTAAAAATTAACCTCGAAACTTCTGAGGAGCCTCGAAAGAATCTCCCACGCCTGGCCTCTCCTCCGGATTCGGGGCATCCTGAGAGGCGGTTCCTCCGGAGTAACGATCCGTGGAGGGACTTGTATTCCAGCAGCTTCCGCGGCCGCTATTTCCGCGTCCCAGTCCTCAGGCTCCCCGTTTTCCTGCACTGGAAGGCTCAGGGATTCCTCCGGCCCAGGGCGTTTATTTATTGCAGTTAGTTTTGGTTAGCGTATTTTGTTTGGTACTTTCCTTTTTTTTTATTTGTAGAGGAAATCGGTTTTGTTTTGATTTATTTTTGATCTGAATTTTTTTTCACAGTTTTCTTTAGGGATTTTAGGGATTAGGCCAAGCTAGCTTCTTACCGGAAATTTGATTTGTATTATTTTGTATTATTATTGAGGTATTGATTAAAATTGTATTTTTATTTATGAATTTTGTTTCGGTGATTATTTCTTGTTGATTTTTTATTCAATTTTCGAGGAAGGTTTCGTTGTTGTTTTTTTGGAAAAATTGTCTCAGCAGTGGTGTTTTTTGTTCTTTTCCGCTTCAGATTTCGCTTGGATTGCCAAGGAAGGTTGGCGAAGGGACGTGAAGGTGAATATTTGATTTTTTTTTTCTGATTATTGTGAGTGGGAAGCATCTTGAAAGTAGGAGCACGGTGATTTGAAAGAAAATATTCCGGGATCAAGGAGGCAACCTTGGCAATATAACTGATGATCAACATCCTTGTCGGAAAATTGTGCAGCCGGGTTCCGTTGCCGGAACCCGGAGGTGCACTGCACGGATTGTAAAGAGGAAGAAAAAAAATTAAAAAAAAGGGAATTGATCTTAAGGATATTTAACAAAAGGATAGATGTTGAGGATATATAACCAAAGGATAGAATAGAAATAGATGTTGAAGATATTCAACGAAATGATAAGATATAAATAGATGTTGAGGATTTTTGACCAAAGGATACGATAGAAATAGATGTAAGGGGGATTTACAGAAAAAAAAAATAAACAAACAAACAACTGAGTGTTTAGAATAAGAGATGAAAGATTTTGAGAATAGGAAATGATAAGTGTTTAAAATAGGAGAAGAAAGATTTTTAAAATGGGTAAAGATAGATAGGAGAAGAAAAGTGTTTAGAATAGGAAAAGATCAGTGAACCGAACTAGATGGATTTAATTTGCGGGTGTAAACAATACAAGCCAAATTGTAATTAATAAAAATTCAAAAACTATAAAAGTTCAAAATGATAAGGAATAGAAACCAAGTTATAGTTGTAAAAAATCGAATCGTATCCAACAAGAATTAAAATCGTAGTCAGGTTAAAATCCAAAACTAGAAATTCAGAAAATCGAACGACATTAGATAAAAACGAATAATGGTACTCAAACGGAACTTGGACTATGAGTACTGAATTACAACTTGAATTATCCCCCAAAGGCTTGCAATCTAACAATACATATGTGATTAAACAAGCATTTCATTCATAGTGATACTAACGAAAACTCTAACAAAAAGGGAGGGGAGAAAAAGGCAAAATGCACAAACAGGCAATTTTAGGACACATCAGAGGGGAGCGATTCGACATCAGAAAGATTGAGAACCCGGCAGGAATTCTTCAGGAACAAATCGGAGATGTTTGACTCACCACCTCGATATGGAAGCTGATAAATTATGTAGGGGTCGACGACTTCCTCGAACAGCGCATAAATTTAGTGAATTCAGTGAGATTCTGAATCATGGTATGGGATAGTATTTGGAACATAACCGCTTGCAAAAGAACAGAGACCATTTATAGATTAGGCACGGTAATGTCCAAAACATTATGTCCAAAGCATGATGTCCAAGTTATAATGTCGAAACTATAATTGTCCAATAGTACGTTATGTCCAATAAACTATAATATCCAATAGTATGTTATGTCCGATAAATTGCATGATGCCTAAAAAATATTGTAAGACCGAATTCATATCAATTTCAGACCAATTAAATTTACTTACTGTTGATTTTACATAGTCACGTAATTGTCAAGAGTCCGAAGGTATTTGAGGACAGAATTGTCCTCAATTCTTATAAGACTCCGTATAAGAATTGGATATCTTGTAAGGCTGCCTTAGAAGATTTTTTTTATGGCTGCCTCATAAGAAATCAGATTCTTATAAGGAGTCTTATAAGAATAGTATAAGCCCGCCTTATAAGAATCCGATTTCTTATATGGCAGCCTTATAAGATATTGAATTCTTATAAGGAGCCTTATAAGAATCTTTATTAGTAGGGGAACAGGATGAGATCCGGTAAGTAACGGTGCAAATGAATTTGGCCTTATAAATAACGCAAGAATATCCGTCAAAAAACGCTCAGGACTCTATCTCGTGTATTTTTATGATTGAATGCGATTGAAGGGGGGATTATCATATACCAGGTGTACTCCTAATTAATTTCCGGTTTTTTTTCAAATAAAACACACAATTCCAAAAAAACCGTAACCTTTATTTTATTCAAAGTATTTTCCATCGCTTTCTACACATTTTTCCCACCTTTCTGGTAAATTGTGGATACCACGCCAGGAAAATCATTGCCTTTGGAGGTGAACTACTCGGTGAGCCATTTTCGTACATTTTCGTACGAGTCGAAGCGCTGCTCAGAAAGGGCATGGCCCAACGAGGCAAAGAGGTGGTAGTCGGATGGCGCCAGGTCTGGTGAGTAAGCCGCATGATCAAGCACTTCCCACTTGAGCCTTTCCAGCGTGTCACGAACGACTTTCGACTTATGCGACGGCGCATTGTCGTGGAGCAAAATCACCTTCTTCTGTCGATGTTGATATTCTGGTCGGTTTTCCACAATGGCTTGGCTCAAATCTTTCATTTGCTGTTTGTAGCGAACGGCATTCACAGTTTCACCAGGTTTCAGCAGTTCAAAGTATATAACACCGGACTGGTCCCACCACACACACAGCATGACCTTCCGACCGTAACGATTCGGCCGTGCCGTCGATGTCGATGCTTCACCTGGACTCACCCACGATTTGTTGCGCTTAGGGTTCTCCAGGAAAATCCACTTTTCATCACCAGTAACAATACGATGCAGGAAAGACTTTCTTTTGTATCGTTGAAGCAGCATTTCACAGGTCACTTTTCGATTCTCCATTTGTCTCTCGGTCAGTTCATGGGGCACCCACTTTCCACACTTCTGAATTTTTCCCATGGCTCGCAGACGTTTGGAAATTGCTTGCTGTGGAACTCCCAACGCATCTGCAAGCTGTCGTTGCGTTTGCGTGTTGTCTTCATCTAATAATGCTTGCAATTCGGCGTCATCGAACGATTTTCGCTTGCCGGAGCGTGCGGCGTCGTTCAGGTCGAAATCTCCATTTTTGAACTGTCGAAACCACATTTCACATGTTCGAAGTGTTAATGCACGATCACCATAAACTTCCACAAGCGCACAGTGGCTCTCGGACACTTTTTTCCCCTGATTGAACATGAAAAGCAATGCATAGCGCATATGCTCAAAGTTCGGTACAAAATGCGACATTTTTGAAGCGCAATAAAAACTTACTGGAAGATTTTTTCGAGAAAATGTCAACGCAGTTCAAGCACTCGATATGACTGAACAAAATGACATATGGTATGTGTTACTAACAGCGGTACAAAAGAGAACGCCATCCATTGAAAAAACCGGAAATTACTTAGGAATACACCTGGTAGATGGTCCAAAAAATCGTTTTTTTTTATTACATAAATCGATTCCATGTACTATCACAAGTATGTTTGTGAAATTTGAAGGCGATACTCCATTAATTGAACCTTAGGCTAATTTTTTTCTACACTATGTCTCGGCGCGTGATTATGCGTTTTGCGCCAGAGCCGTCGAGGCGGGTGATCGAGCCCGACGCATCGATCGATCATGTCCTACGATAAAAAATTATCTTTTTCTGGAAAGAGTTAGCATTTTTTTTATATTATCAGCTTGCTATTTGCACTAGCGCCGTCATGGCGGGTGATCAAACAGCGTCGTCTCCAAATTCTGGCGCTTGTTACATAACTATGTAGCGACTTCGTTATCGAACTTCTAAAACATTGGGTTTTTTTCAATCATTAGAAGGTAAGTGAACATTGGGTTTTTCCCAATCGTTAGAAGATAAGTGTAAATGATCACGAGGAAGTCGTGTCGCCTGTCACGTACGTACAATTATCGCGCACTCTTGGCAAGTGAATTTCAATCACCAATGTGATTGCGTTGTAATCAACGTTTTAAGCTTCCAGAAAATTCTAGAACCAATATTTGGGAATCAATCATTTTTTATATTCATGTATATTTCTTATGTATATTTTCTACTTTAATTTCATCATCAATTTCCACAGCTATCATATACTAACAGGAAACAACTTTCCTAGCTCAGAACTTGCAATTTCGCATTCTAAATAAAATATGCTAATCGCTACGGAATAAATTTAGAAATGCATTTTTATTATCCATCAGAAATTGTAATTAAATGTAAGACAACGGAAAATATGTAATTCGCAGAAATTTATGATCACACTTCGCTAATATTAACAAGTTTAGAAAATGCGATTATCTCAAGCCCGAGTTCTAGAACGTTCCACGTCTGAGCGTATATAAACGCGCGATCAAGTCCAGTTCAGGGAGTCACTCGTGAGTTGTCAAACGAATACCATCGGTCGCGATCGAATCAATTGTAACTGTGCTAATTGTCATCAATAAAACCCATCTTGTAATTGTGTAGTGATAAAACCAGTGTCATTATTTTTCCTTGGGCTCAACCTAGTTCAATCTCCACAACTATAATGGAGCCCGGGAATTTTTCCTTTCGGCGAAAGGACTTGCAACGTCAATGACTGGCGATTCATTAAAATTTCTTTCACTGTGTCACCGGAAAACAGCTGATAAACTGGACTGCTTCGTCATTATTTGTTCAAGTTTCCCAATCAGCCCAATAGCTCGACGTCCGAATGTCTTTAGTTTTTCTTCAGAAGCTGTCAGAAGCGTACGCATACGAAAAATATATCCGACGCCAGGAACATTGAGTTCTTTACGTGCCTCGAAACCGCGAAAAAAACGACTCCGTGGAAATCAATACTCGAATTGTGAAAATGATACATCTAGCGCGAGCGCTAGCGCGAAATAGTTGCGGACCTCGAGTAGTGCGGACATCGCATTGACATTGTCGAACTGTTACCGAATTATACAATTCGTCACGGTTTTCAGCGCGATTTCAGAAAAAGTGATTTGTCGAGATTGTAAAAAAAATGTGAATTGTTCTTAAGCAGATCAACGTGGACTCGGTTTTAAAATAGTGCTACAGTGTAAGTGTGGCAGAAATGAGATTCCATCTGCACCATTTATCAACAACGGATTTGAAGTGAACCGAAAAATCGTGTTAGTGATTAGACTTTTGGGCATCGCAAGAGAAGGCCTGAACTTATTTTGCGGTTTAAGGGACATAGGTCAGGGACTGAGCATCAACGCTTACCAAAAAATCGTGGAACACATTTACGACGCAACAAGAATTGTTTTCATGTCAATTACTAAGTAAGCTGGGACTGAAGAGAAAGAGGAGAATAAGACACGAGGGCATCCTGAAGATGAGTTGACTGTCTCCGGAGACGGTACTTGGAAAAAACGAGGTTTTAGTTCCTTATACGGCGTTTCAACCCTGATTGGCAACTACACCGGAATAGTTTTAGATTGCATCGTGAAAAGTAGTTATTGCCATGCTTGCAGTATAAAGCGTTCAATAAGTGATCAATCCGAGTTTGATGAGTGGTACCGAAGCCATGAAAATGAATGAACTGCAAATCACAAAGGCTCAGCGGGAAAAATGGAGGTGGACAGTATTGTTGAGATGTTTCGCGAATCCCATGAGAAATTTGGAGTCCGGTACCGAAATTATGTTGGTGACGGCGATTCCAAAACATACAGATCTATTGTTGATGCAGAACCTTATGGGCAAGATTTTGTTGTAAACAAGAAAGAGGATATTGGCCACGTTGCAAAACGGATGGGAACTCGGCTCCGCAACGCCAAAAAAACTCACAAGTTAGGTGGGAAAGGAAAATTAACAGACGCCCTTATTAAAAAGCTAACAACATACTACGGCCTTGCCATTCGGAGAAATAGTGACTGTTGAAAACATGAAAAACGCAGTGTTCGCTACATATTACCACATGTGTTCCACTGACAAAAAACCCGACATGAATACTGCCCTGTAGAACCCGACAGTTGGTGCCAGTGGCGAATCGCTGAAGCTGCAGGTAAGGCGAAAAAATTCAAACATCCTTCTCCTCTTCATTCCGATCTGCAAAAACATCTATTGCCAATCTTCGAGAGTTTGTCTGATAATGATTTATTGGAGCGATGCTTAGGCAGTTTTTCTCAAAACGCAAACAGAAGTCTCTACGCTCTCATTTGGCGATTAGCGCCAAAACATTTACACTGCGGCATGAAAATCGTTCAAATAGCCACTTTTATCGCTGCATCAGTCTTCAATGAAGGATTTTCCGCAATTTTGAGAATCTTAAAAGTGTTAGAAATCAGTATTGGTCCAACTTGTAGGTCGACCGCCGACCAACATGATGAACAGCGGCTGCACCGCCAAGGGCACACCACAGCCAATGAAACAAAAGAAGCTTGAATCATCGCAAGAAAGAAAAAAATCAAAGAAAATCAATCGTACGAAGAGACAGAAGTGTTGCTCGATGGACCAAGAATAGTCGAATAACTTTTTGAAAACACGTAAGTCGCAGCTAAAATGAATTTTTCACATTGAACTTAGTTTTTTGCGTTTTCCAAAAACCATGATTTTTTCATTTGGCGTGCCGGATTGCAAAAGAACAGCTTGATAGATTTTCATGAAATTGATATCAAATTAAAGGAAATTTCAAGCTCTTCAATGTATACCTAAAAAATTGTTAAAAGAAAATTTTTGGCTAAAAAACAATAATAAAAAACGTCAGATTTTACATAGATTGTTTCAGTTTTCTAAAAAATAGTTTTAATTTTTTTATTTTGGCACACATTAAAGAGGACACATTACTAAAGAAAAATTAGGTTTGATGTTTTTTCTAGAGCAACTACAAGCGATGAAATCAGGGACGCCATTAATTTTTTCATGGAGCGCATGGTCGACTTTGCGCGTTAATATCTCACAAATGAACTAATATATTTTCACACAATTAAAAAATTTAACATGTTTATAATAAACTCTTCAAAATAAAAGAGAGTTTAAGCCTTTACCATGAAAACTTTTTCTTTGAACCACGCGTAAAGATTCAGTATGATTTTGAGCATCTGTATGATAATCCCCTCTTAAATATGAACACAATGAATTCTGGTAAATAAGGGACGGTGCGAATGAATTTTGCCTTATAAATAAATAATACAGTGAAATCCGACAAAAAACGATTAGAACTTGATCGTGTTTTTACGGTTGAACCCGATTAAATTATGAACACGACGAATTCCGGTCAAGACCGGTTCACTTTCAATTTTTCTTAAAAATAACACGACAGAACGCGGCAAGAAACGATTGAAACTCGATCGTGTTTTCACGACCTAAGACGGTTCAGCTCTAAAGACGGTAAATTCCGTCGTAAAAGGATCAGTTTTTAAGATGTACACGACAAAAAACGATCGAGTTTCGACCGGTTTTTCCCAGCAGGGACGTTAAAATATTTTTCTACATTTGTCAAAATGTAAGAAATAATATAAATATCCAAAATTTCTTATATTCACAATCTAATGAAAATTTTATGAAAAATGTGTAATCCTGAAATTTAATGAGTACTTTTTTTTTTATCACAATGAGGTTTCACTTTTTTATGTATTCATGGAAAATTGAAAAAATTATTCAAAATACATAAGCCTCAAAATTCCATCTATTATTTTATCATCCTAAATTTATATTGTATATTTATTGTATTTTATAATTTTATCAATTTTAAATATAATACTATACAAATAAAAAATAATGAACAGTTCATGGCCCCGCGCGAGTAAACATCGCTCCGTATACGACACGCGTTTTTTTTAAATCTCGTTCGAGTAAATCGTTCGCGAAAATAGTGGAAAGCAGGGAAATCAATTGCGCGAATGTGATCGGGAACTGGGAAGTGAAGGAAAGTTTGGGAAAGAGGGAAATAGTGTGGAAATAGTGAAAACGGGAGTAGGCACAATTTGAGGTTAGGGGGCCACGCAAGTCGGTGACCGGGGGGGGGGGGGGAAGAACAGACCGGGAGTCGAATGGACGACGCGGAGGGGAATCAGTGAGGTAAACACAGGGGCGGATAGACTCCAGGGCACCCCAAAGAAAAGGAGACGGGAAAAAGAGATAGTATGGAAACGATGGAGAATAAAACAAGGGAAAATGAGGAAAAGAGAGAAGAAAGAGACAGGAGAATTCGAAATGAGACAGATAAAGAGAGAGAAAAAACAATAGAAAATAACGATAGAATTAACTTGAGCATTTCTGACACAAAGGTAAATGAAATCCCATAAGACACACTAAGAAGGAAAAGCTATGAAAACCCACAGAGAATCCGGACCGAGAGAGGAATCAGCCTCAAGGGAAGGAAACGAACAGAAAGGAAAATGGGACGAAGAGATAGAAACAGACGAAGTAGAGAGGGCACTGAAGAAACTGAAGAGTGGGAAAGCAGTGGGCCAGGATGGAATAACAGGCGAATTCTAACGAGGGCTACCAGGAAAATGGAAGAATGAACTAATAGAAATAATTCAAGGAATATGGAACGAGGAAAGAATACCAGAAGGATGGGAGACGGCGAGGATTATATCTATAAATAAAGGTGGGGATGAGGATGTAGAAAGGAACTACAGGGGGATCTCACCACAGGACGCGGGATACAAGGTGCTGGCCTAGATAATGAACGAGAGGATAAAACAATGGAAAAATAAGAGAAAGCCAAGCGGGCTTTAGGGGAAAGAGAGGGACCAGAGATCATATATTTGTATGATTATTTAAAATTTTGGGGTGGGGGTAAAATTTTTTTTTCGCCAGTCGATAGTATCGTCAATGTCAAGAAACAATTGTAGCTCGAAATTTCGAAATTCCAATAACTTTTCGAGATATGAATTTTTCAAAGTTATAATCAGTAAAGTACCCCTAGTTTTGATACCACTCCCATATAAGACCAATCTCAATAGAGAATGTCACGAAAAGCGAAGATGTGTAATAAAAAAAATGCCCCAATTTCCAGAAAAAAACAACAATAAACAAATAAAACAAGCTCTTCTGGAGAAATAATTAAGATTGTCGCAACAACGTTTAAAATCAGATTTCCCCTATGTTTTCAAGATCGAAGAAAGGTAGAGTAGGGTGGGGGAAAATGGAAAATTGATGCTTAGGGTAGAGTGAGATGGAAAGGGTAGGAAAGGGTAGGGTTGCTTTTACAGGGGAGGGTATTTGGAGGGGAAAGGTTAGGTCAAGGTTAGGAAAATAAATGGTTAGGGTAAGGTGAGGGGGAAGGGGTAGGAAAGGGTAGGATTTCTTTCAGAGGGGAGGGGATAGGGCAGAGGAGGGGAGGGGGAGGAAAAATGTTAGGTCAAGGTTAGGTTAGGTAAAGAAATATATTTAAATGGACATGTTTATTTCAATAATAATTATACAAAATGGGAATATATATTCCTATAAAACAATTATTCCTCGTAAAAAAAATTGTTCAGTAGAATATATTAAGCGCTCACGCCACTGAATGTACGTAGAAAAATCAGTAATAAATTAATAAAGTGAACTAGGCTGGTCAACAAGCCTCCCGCACGAAGGATGAAAGGCACAAACACGACCTATCGCACGAACACTCAAGAACAATCAAGAAAATTAAGAGTCTTAATTTTGCCGCACTTCCTTTGAAAGAGTTTTCTAATTTCTTTTGCTGTGGGCATATTATTCGATAATTCAATTATTCCCATTGTTTTACCATCACCTTAATTGGTATTTCATGCGATAAGAAGTTACCAGCGATCGAGGATTTTTTCTCTTGAATTTTCTGAATAATGTCACGAATTCTTCGAAATTTGAATGCATACGAAATTCCTTAGGCATTTTTTCATACTTCACGTTTATTTTTCAAAACTGACTCAAGAGTGAAGGAAAAAAGAGGGAAGTTATATGTGGCATTCATAGATTTCAAGGCAGCATTCGATATGGTAGACAGAGGCTTGCTACTTAGGAAGTTACTTAGGAAAATAGGAATAGGGGGAAAAATGCTGAGAATGATAGTGAAGATGTATGAAAGGACAGATAATGATGTCATAACAAGAGAAGGGACAACAGAGAAGTTTAGATCGTACAAAGAGGTGAGACAGGGCTGCCCTCTGAGCCCAATTCTTTTCAACCTATTCACGGAGGACATGGAGAACGAATGGGTCAGAAAGAAGGAGGGGGGAACAGTAGTGGGTGGAACAAAGATACATGCTCTTAAATTTGCGGACGACGTGGCAATAGTTGCGGAAGAAGCAGAAAGACTGAAAGAAATTCTCGCGAGCCTGAATAAATATGAGAAGGAAAATAAAATGGAGATCAACGTGACAAAGACAAAGATGATGGTATTTAGGAAGGGAGGCAGAGTAAAGAAAGGAGAAACGTGGAAGTATAGAGGGAAGAAAATTGAAACGGTTGAGGAGTTCAGATATCTTGGTTACCTTTTCACAACAGGAAATACGGACGAACGACACACGAAGGCTATGGAAGGAAAGGCAAGAAAGGCACAAAACATGGCATGGGGACTCATGAAAAGGGCAGGGATAAATAACTTATCTAAGAGACTATACATTATGCAGACGCTTGCAAAAGCAGGGGGCTTGTACGGAGTTGAGATATGGGGATGGAAAAGAAGAAGGAACATAGAGAGAATGCAAGGCAGATATGTGAAAATGGCTATGGGACTGAATGCAAATACACCAGGTTACATATGGAGGGCAGAAGCAGGGAAAAAGGAAATGATAATAGAGACCAGGAAAAGGGCAGGAAAATATCTGAGAGAGATAGCAGGACAGAAAGAAGAAAGATGGACAAAAACCTGTCTGAAAGAAGAGATTACAGGGATAGCAAAAGGGAAAACGAGAAAAACGGCCTGGAGAAAGCACTGGAGAGAAGCGCTGCAGAAGATGGAAGACCAAGAGACAATACAATAGATGGTAGACGACGAGAAAAGAGAAACACTGAGGGAGAAATAGGAAAAGGCGCGCGGAACAAACGAGAGAACAAAATGGAAGCAAGACGAGGAATCGACAGGAAAATCAAATTACAATAAGATATACAAGACTATTAGACCAGAGGAAGAAGGTGCAGTATACTGGGAAAAAGGGGAAATAAGGGCATGGGACAAAGAACAATGGGCAAGAATAGGAAGTGGGAACATATGGAGAAGAGGGAACAAGGGCTTTGAAGATAAAGGATGCAGAGGGTGTAGTGGGGAGTAGAAAAGAACCTGATACATATCCTGGACTGTGAGGGAGTCAGGGACAGATTAAAAAGCAAATGGAAAGATGGAATAGTAGAAAGATAGGACAAAATAGACAAGACGGAGAGGGAAAAAGGACTAATAGAACTGCTCAAAGGGCTGGTGTCAGTGGAGGGCGTAGAAAGGGAGAAGAAGATTGATCAATAATTCGGATGTGTTTTGAGTGCCTTGAGCTAATGTACTCGACGAGAATGGTTGGAGTGACATTTTCTGTAGACGCGGGTAGACTTGTAAGGAAAATTTAGATCAAAGGCCGACCAAAGGGCGTGAAAATAGATATACTACTACTACAAATCAGAAATACATTTAATCATCATTTTACAACCGAATTAAATTTCAATATAATCATTTTAACTTGAATTTCTTATTGACCTTTTACAATACAAATTACAATACCCACATTGAAATAATATTATTGAAAATAAACTATTCTTGAAACAATTCTTAAGAAGGAAAACCCTACATTATTTAAACAATTATTAGTTAAATTTTAAAATTTCACCGATTATTTTTAGGCTTGACTTTGTATTTATTCTATATTGTATATTTACATTATTTTTATAAATTTGTAAATTTTCAATTTTAATCATAATAAAATGAAATTTTATCATAATATAGTTAAAATTTTTAATTCGCTTCTACAGTACAACTTAGAATACTTACATTGAATCAATATACGCTGTGCGTTATTTATAAAAAGCGTCGCATTCGCATGCTGCTCTTTTCAATAAAAAACAATACAAAATATTTAAGCACATCACAAAATTCATTTAAATTCAAAAACACATGACGTTTACGTTCCAAATGAATACGCCACATTGGATATGGCTAAAGGTGTGTTTCGCATGTGGCACTGCTGCCTATACTTGGCAGCAGTGCCACATGTAAAACGCCTTTCTCCTTCGACAATCAGCTGAAGCGAAAGAATCATCATAGTTCTTATGGACGTCCAGAAAATTTTCTTTTTTCCATACATACACAGCAATGTCCACCTTATCGACGCGATTCGCAGGAACAACGCCCTCTCTCTCGGATACCCGTGATATAATTTCTCAGCGGGAGCGATCTAGGTGATTGCTCCCGCTGGAAAATTCATCGCGGATACCCGAAAAAGAGGACACTGTTCCTGGAAATCGCGTCGAAGAATTGGCCATTTATGTATATGTTTAGAAAAAATATTGTATTAAACATGGGAGGAAGTGATTTCGACAAGTGTGTGTTTGAGTTCGAGCGGAGCGAGGTAAACAAAACACACTCGTAGAAATCATTCTCTTCCTCCCTTGGTGAATAAATTTAATAAATATCTATTAAGTCAGATTTCTGAAACCGGGAGGAACACAACAGGTGGGAGAGAGGTAGTCCCGCTAAGTGATGCAAGTGGAAAAGAGACACGTGATAATTTTACTTTATACTCCTCTGGCCGATTTTTGTTGTGCGTCTGACAAAATCACGATTTCTCTTTTAAGCGACGGACAAAATCCGGCCGAATTTCGTAATAGGCGTACAAAACAAGTATGAAGAGTATATACATCTTACGATCAACTTCTTTGTCTTACATAATTATTATAATAAAATTATTTCTAAATTCTTATACCAGATTAATGATCGGTGACCTAGAAAACCATATGGAAAGCATATGAATTTGGAGAAAAATTCGAATTTTTCAAGGATTTTTATTAGAAAAAGTTTCGAAGAAATTCATTTGTCAAATTTGATGCCACATTCGAAATTAATAGTTAGAATAACGTTGTAACGTTCCGCATGTAATAGAACAATTTTTTATATTACTTTGTTTACAAAGATGGTTATAACAAATTGATTCTCAAAATAAAAGTAATAATTTCCTAGAGTTTTTTTACCAAACGTTACATTACACTGTGCGACCAAAAAAAAATTTTTTTTTGCTATAGATCTAAATGCATAAAATCGGTTCCTAATGACCCCATGAACAAGCCTGCAAGAGATTTTCGCAAAGTTAGCGTAAGTTTCCGAAAAATGATTTCTGCAAAATTTCGAAAATATAACTTTGTAATTCTTACAATTATGGCTCGTTTTTTACCGTATAAAAGCGCAGGTCTACGTATTTGAGGTCGAAAATTCTATTTTTCATCATAAAAAACGTTTAAAAACTGCATTTTTCACATAGTTGAAACTTTGAAGAAAATCACTTAATGCAAATGACTAACGGCTGTGGTTGGGGGTCTCGCTCGCATTCGATCTACTTGAATAGGTAGACATTCATGACGATCGAGCGCTAGCGGGACCCTCAACTGCAACCGTTAGTCATTTGCATTCTTTCTTTTCAAGTGATTTTCTTCAAAGTTTCAACTATGCGAAAAATGTAGTTTTTCAACGTTTTTATGATGAAAAATAGAATTTTCGACCTCAAATACGTAGACCTGCGCTTTTATACGGTAAAAAACGAGCCATAATTGTAAGAATTACGAAGTTATATTTTCGAAATTTTGCAGAAATCATTTTTCGGAAACTTGCGCTAACTTCGCGAAAATCTCTTGCAGGCTTGTTCATGGGGTCATTAGGAATCGATTTTATGCATTCAGATCTATAGCAAAAAAAAATTTTTTTTTGTCGCACAGTGCTATCTGTTGAAGCTTTCTTAAGTGACACTTTCCAATAATTATCTGCTTCAATCATTGTGGTCCACTTTCTTTTTGCTGATTTCTTTGATCTTTCCCACAAATTCTCTTAAAAAAACAAATCTATCGTATGAGTTATGATTGAGTACAAATGCACGGAGAAACATACGAAATGAAAATTTACTGCAAAAATAGTAAACCTCATGCATCCGCTAAAAAAGAAAATCGTTGACTGAAATAAAGTGTGTTGTATTTACCGCTAATGATGCTATAGAAGGGTTTTTTGTCATCAACACGGGCAGCATATTATTGCTATGTTATGCGGACGGAAACGCTTTGAGCACCGTAACCGTTACGCATAGTAGGCTCTTGGCGGTGCCTAGAGGAAAAGGTTTTGTGGGGTATTATGAGTCATGAACTTTTCTAAATATTATTGTCGAATTCACTATTTGTACTTTTATTAAAATTGAAAAAAAGCGACTCAGTAGTGTTGAAAACCCATGTTCAGTACACTAGTCCCCCATAACAATTCACACCGGAACAATTCAGTCGTCCCGCCGCCTGAAGCATCGCGAAGAGAAAATTAGCATCTCCAAAAGTTATCCTATTGCTCGACCATTGTGAGTCTGGCAACGAAATGTGTCACGCCGATATTATCAAGACTTTTCAATACCATATGAAAAGGATGAGTCAAAAAAAAACTTCCCTCGCTGGTTTTTGGAAATCCCGAGGCACTGAATTGTTTGAGGGGATGGGTGTACTTTAGTTCACAGAATTCGGTTGATACAATAATTTGCTTTGAATATTCGAGTAAACCGTTACTTATTTACGTGACTTAAAAACATACAACTTCTTACATTTGATACGACTCGGGGTTGCATTATTTTTATAAGTACATGCCAGAATTCAATCTCAAGAAAGTAGTCTTTACGTTGACGTACAATGTTGAAAAGTTTTAAAGAATAAATTCCGAAAATTATATTGTAAGAGAAAATGGAAAATTAGTATAACTGTTACACGGTTATTGTATTACGAACATTTGCTGTACTATACGACACGAAATGTGTAAATCGCCTCTGGTTCTGTCAGCACCAAAATACACGATTAGTGCAGTTTCAGAATTCTGTGTATCTTGTATATTGTGAATATATTGTAAAATACAAAAAATCTTCGTACCCATTTATACGAACATTGTGATGTTTATTAAGCTTGTCTATGTATAGCTTCACCCACAAACCTCACGTTTGACAGACTTAGCCCCGAATTTTCGTTATCCAGGTGCACGTGTATGGAGGCAGGTTACAAATTCAATACTCGAAGCCACAAGGTCCGTTTACTGGGAAAATAAATGGGATGAAAAAGGACACATAGCGGCAATATATTTAGAGGCGACTGTAAAATAAAACACCGTTTTCCCAATAAACGGACCTTGTGGCTTAGGGTACACTGAATTTGTAACCTGCCTCTATACACGCGCACCTAGATAACGAAAATTCGGGACTAACTCTGTCAAACGTGAGGTTTGTCAGTGGGGGGCTATACATCGACAAGCATAATAAACATCACAATGTTTGTATAAATGGGTACGAAGATTTTTTGTATTTTACAATATATTCACAATATACAAGATACACAGAATTCCGAAACTGCACTAATCGTGTATTTTGGTGCTGACAGAACCAGAGGCGATTCACACATTCCGTGTCGTATAGTACACCAAATGTTTGTAGTACAATAACCGTGTAACAGGTATACCAATTTTCCATTTTCTCTTCTTACGGGTACACGGATTTCATAGTTATCGAATTCGCTGTTTTCCAATATTGTAAAGCAAATCATACCCCGGTGAGGGCGACCGTCCGAAAAGTAGACAAATTTTCCATATTCTTTTCTTATGTGTACACGGATTTCGTAGATTATTATATCGCTGTTTTTCATGATTGTAAAGCAAATCATACCCCGGTGCAGGCGACCGCCGAAAAAGTAGATCGAAAGGATCCCAGGACACCGATTTCGTATATTGCGAAATCCGTGTCTTTTGCCCGGAAAAACTACCCCCCGCGCCTCGGTCGGCGGGACATATTTCATATCTAATGTGTGTTTCAAAATAAAAAAACATTTTCAATCACAACAGTTCATTAAAATATTTATTAATTTGATATAAACGTTATTGAATTAAAATTAAGCGCCAAATCACAATACGTATATCACAATATCCCAAATAATCACAATTGCTGATGTATACCGCGCGGGTTAAGTTATGTTCATTGTTTACCAACATGGCTTGTAAGAAGTAAGTGTCCTTGTTTTATTTTTTAAAAATATGAGATATTTTTAAGTTTCTGACTTTTTTTTTCTGTTTTAGTCCAACGTTTGGCAAGGCGAATACCAACCAGTGGCCTGGGTTGCCGGCGTTCGCCGTCGCAGTGTCCAGGTTATTAAAGAACGTCTTCGAACATCAAGAGTCGATTCCTGAGTACCACCTGAGGAAAAATGCAGATGTGGAAATGGTGAGGATGGCTTTGACTCCATCCAAATGTTTCGACAACATCAGTGGTATCTTCGTTGAGCCACGTCCTGCATTGCTTCGGTGCATCGCTGGCACCTTTCACGGTGTCAACCCTAATTGTGTCGGACCTTGGTTGATATGCCCTACATGGTCGATACTTTGATTTTTCTACAAGTAGTGAGTTTTTTATGTTTGAAATATTTTAATTGTTAAGTTTTTAAATTTTATTTCTTGTTATGTTTGTTGATAAATTTTGAGATTGTTTACTTTTGAATATAAGTATTTGTTAGAGTAATATTTTTTGGTACAATTTTAATTTTCGAGATAATTCTTGATAACTGGCAATATTGTTTGTGGTTTCAATGTTTTGCAATTTATTTTGTGCGTGTTCGCAATCCAATTTTAAATAGTGTTCTTTTTTTGCATCATGATACAGTATTATTATTCACTTGCTTTGCGAATACGACCATTAATAAAGCATATTCTGTAATTAATACTAATTTCTGTCGAATTACTTATTATAACGTTTTGAATTATATCTGCGTTCGAATTAATATTCGTTGAATTTTTGTTTTGTATATTGAGATAATTAAATTTGTAAGTAAGTTGTTATATTTGTTTATGTTATATTAATTGAACATTGCTATTTCACTGTTTTCTCCTCATTTTGTTTTTTACATTGCGTGTTGTATATTTGTTTGTTTATAAGTTTAATTGTTTGACAAAATTTGAGTTTAACATGTTATTTCTTGTGAAGTTTTACATTTGTTGAAGGTTATGCTTTTTAGAATATGCATTCGGTAGTGTAATGTTTGCTCAAGATGTTTTATTGTATTTTTCATACAGGTTATTATTGACGATATTGTTATTGGTCGTGTTCTTTATGTTATTTAGTGCCTGTTTGCCATCCAGTAATAATTTATGTTCCTTTTGAGTCGAGATACAGTTTTTATTTTTCGTAATTACCGATGTGTCCCTAATAGAAAAGTACTATACATGAAATAAAAATTTATTTTTTAATTAAAGTTTTAAATAATTTGTGCAATTGAATACAATTAGTTAATTTTTATTCTAAATGTGAAAAACAATTATGTTTATGGGTTGTTATACATGTTTTTGTTACAGTCATTTTTATTTATTTTCTTATCGTTATTGTTATGTACATACATTATATGGAAATTTTATACACGTTGTATATTTATCTTCATACATACCATATGACTTATCTTATTCTCAATTATCTTGGATATTTTATGAATTACATTCGACTGATTTAATTACAATGAATTAATTTGTATCAATTAATATTAAGGTTTTACAATTAATTAATCCCGAAATTAGTGATTGTCGTCCAATTTAATTTGAAACATAAATGATTTTAAAATGTACTCATGTACATCAAAACAGTGATTCTATTAGACGACAAATGTTACTTGACAATCATTTGTTCTTATTCATTTATAGAATCGGAAAATATTTAGTCCTGCACATTATAATCTGCAAAGAAACACAAAATATTAGGTTCATAACTTGAATAAAACATGCGTGACTTACAACCAGTGTATAACTTCCTTGAATTTTAAGTTCTTGGGAACCTGCGATAAATCCATACTTCAGGCGTTTAGAAAGCGGACTGGAAATGACGAAGCCCACGTGGTGAGAGGTCGAAAACTGGCTCAAGCGGAATGCGTCTGAAGTACCCCTGAACGAGGATACGAGGACGATATACGGCAATATATAGGACAATATACGAGTACGAGGACGAGGCCCCCTTCAACAGATACTTCAAGCCTCGAGATTCTGCAACTAAATCTAGAGCCAACAAGGAAGTGGCGTGGGTTATGAAGAATGCTACTACGGCACTAACAACGCCTGGCCTGTCCCCTGACGATGCAGAAATCGTCATCAGAGAACACACAAGAATTTTATTGTAAGTATTAATTTGTACTTTCAAGCAACTAGCACGTAAGTTTTATATACTCAATGATCTTTACGTCTAATGCTAATGTTTTTTTATTTCTCCTTGCAGGTGTCGTGGCTACCGTTTCAAGCTAGGGGAGATTTTGCCGCGTTCATTCCTCCTCTACCGAATTCCACCTATTCTAGTACATCCGGAGGGAACTGACTACATTCCAGGAGAAAAAGCCGACACTTTTGGATTCCGAGAAATGGTGACAGATA
The DNA here is from genome assembly GCA_028476575.1 of Platygaster robiniae. Lineage (NCBI taxonomy): Eukaryota > Metazoa > Arthropoda > Insecta > Hymenoptera > Platygastridae > Platygaster > Platygaster robiniae. The sequence continues at coordinate 1,882,293 of CM052027.1, forward strand.
TGGGGTGGAGCCGAGTTGCAATACGATCCAACACTGTGGCAAGCAGGGCGTTCCTAACTCAGAGATTCGTCGGCGAACGAACGACTTCCTCAAATTGTTCGCTTTGTTGGGATTACATCACCAACCCGTACCTGGACAACTGGTGGGCGGGCAGAAAAACCATGGGGATTTCGCGTGAAGGAATTAGGAGGGCTCATCCAAATTTAGCCGTAATTATCTCGATTTCGGGTAGTACAACCGAATGCAGGTCTCTAATTGGAGGTTCCTATGTATATGGTAAACCCACACAGTATTATATAATTCAATATAAATCTCCCTATATAATAAAAAGAAGTTGATCGCCGCCCCAACGCCTCCGCCGCGTCAGCAACTATTGATTTGGTTCTCCTTTTTTTTTTTCTTCTATTATAATAACTTTTTACATTACTTCATTAGTCATTGATAGTCCATTGGGTTTGACGTATACATATCGTTATTAATGCTCTAACAGTAGGGAGAAAAAATATAAAAAAAGATAATTTGAAAAGAAAGATTGACTCATCCATGGCATTGAAGATGTGGATTTTTGAAAGTATAAGAAGGGATCTAGACATACAGATATTCCTGATGAGGACCAAGAAATATGGTCGAGAGCTAGAACAAATAAAGGAGCTTTTTATGAAATAGATTCCCGTGGGTTGTATATATAAATTTCACTCCGAGAGAGCTTTCTGGAAATTAATAACTTCTATTCATCCTTTTTCTGTTTCTTGTTCTTTATTTGTTTATTTATTCTTAATTCTCCATTTCTATTTTTATATGTAGCATTTACTACATACTTGCATACTAACAGTATTAGACTCGTTCTCCAGCACTTTGCTCGACTGCAAAGCTTCACTTCACGTCATTTGACAGTTTTCTTCAAATTAAAATGTCAGATTGTTCAAAAATGTTCAAAATGTTCAAGTGTTTGAAATTTTCAACTTCGTAGTGCGAAGGTGCTTGTTGTGGGTTCTTCCAATGGAGTTTTCAGTTCGACCCGTAGTAGCGAGACTTGAGAGTATGTGTCAGTTTTTCTCGGGCGTGGTCTTGGTTCTTCAGGGATTGGGGGTGGATTTTCTGCGTCTGCGTGCAGAGTTCCATTTTTATCGAAATTTTTGGTTCGAGTGTGAAAAATGAGACTGTCCCAAATTGCAGCTATAAGATAGAAGCTCGAACCAAATACTGAGTGAAGTGCGATTAAATGAAAAAACGTGTCAAACGTGGCTTTAATGAGATTCAGGAGGAAATATATTCCAAAGAATCCAGCGCTGTATGTGCCGAAAGTTGAAAATCGGCTCCACATGTCATTCCAGAGTTTGTTGGCAAGATTTTTCAAACTTTTAGTATCCAATAGATTTTCAAATGAAATGTTATCTTATATGACAGTGTCTTGCTTCAATAATCTTCTGGCAATGGTGTTGAGTACTCCACATTTATCGATGGGGAATAAAACTTCTTCTTGGAATGTTTTTAAATCCTTTTCGGTATAGATACCGGTGTTGGCTAGACCCTCAATGTCTTGATACTCCCATGTTGGTGTGGCTTCTGGTGTTAATTTTTGTGGTGGTACAGTGGCTACAGGATTTGGTGAGAATTCGTACCATTGGCCTTCAATTTCAAAAATCGTAGGTGTGATAGGGTTGCATGAAATCTGGGTCCCTTGATGCTTGAGAATGCGAGTTTTCGGTGTCAAATATGCTGTTTTGTTACCGTATTCTACCATTATTTCTTGATAACATTGCTTCGTAGGTTTTAATTTTATAACAACAGGAATGCACTTGAAAATGTGGATGACTTCTCTCGTGAGTGTTGCAAAGTATCCGGGTCCATTCATGAAGTTGTACGCAACACCATTGAAAATACATTTCAAATTAAGGAAGATACAACTATTGTAATATGAAAATTACTGGTGAAATAAAAGAAAATTTATTTCATTAATAATTCGGTAAATTAATAAAACAATATTGAAATTGTCTATTTAATCGCTATCCGTTATTACAGTAGGTATTAGTCTATCTGTGTAGACTATTTTATTCCTTTTTCCGGTACGAATCTTTGTTCGCTTATCGTCTATTACTTTAATTATTTTATACGGGCCGTCATTGTATCACTGAATTTGTTCGATCTGAGCCCTTTTCGTAAAAATACGTTGTCATTTGCTGAAAGAGAAACTTCGTTAGTATTTCTGTCATAATATGTTTTATATTTATGTTTAGCTGTTCTTACTCGATCCCTGGTTTCATTTCGTAACGTGCCTAGTCGGGCCATCAAACGTATCAAATAGTCATCGTAAATGTCCAGTTTTTCATGGTTCGGGATTGGGTGGCCTGTCGGGAGAGTACTTATTTTTCCAAATATGAATTTATATGGAGTTCTCTTTGTTGACTCGTGTACGCTTGTATTGAATGCAAACATAGCGAGTTCAGCCCACTGATCCCACTCCTGATAATCATTTACGAATTGCCGTAAATAATGGACAAGAGTAATGTGAGTCCTTTCTAGACTACCATTACTTGATGGGTGGAAGGCTGCAGTTCTATATCGTTTTATGTTAAATCTTTTCGTGACCTGTTTTATCAAGTCTGATACAAAGTTTGTTCCTTGATCTGTCAAGACTGCTTTTGGAGTTCCAAAGGTGCAGATAAGGCGTTTGATAAATGCGTCAGCTGTCGTTGCTGCTTTAGCGTTGGGTAATGGTACTCCCATCCAAAATTTAAATAGTAAGTCTTGCAATGTTAGTATGTATCTATTTCCATTTTTGGTATGAGGAAAAGGTCCTACAAGGTCTAGTGCAACTTTTTCAAATGCAGTGCCGGGTGTGTCCGTTATTGTCATGGGTTGTTTTATTTTTTTACGAGTTGATTTCTTGAGTTTACACTGAATACAATTTTGTACGAAATGTCTTACATCTTCTCTCATATTTTCCCAATAAAAATGTGAACGTAATCTAAGGTATGTTTTGTTTGAACCTTGATGGCCACCAATAATTGAATGGTGCATGTCTTTGATTAGTTAGTAATGTTGGGAAATTGAGGGTATAGTGACATGTCCCGTGCGAATAATGATTTTTATGTTCGGGAAGCACGTTTTCTGCGTGATTCTCGGAGGGGGCGTGTCCACAGTGAAATCTTAGAATTGTGGTTTTCCAGTCCATGGACCAAAAAACCCCGTTTCCTTGTCAGTTATGGCGTCGACCAAGTCGCGATTGGTCAGAATCTGGCAGTCAATGTTTTTAGTTTTTGCAGTAGTTTAATTAGCGAAAGCAGTTTGTCTGTCCTTGTCTCTCTTATTGTCTTCTGTCTTTTTTTTTCTCAACCGCGCAAATGGCAGCGGTTGACAATATACTTTTGTCCTTTTCACTCTCTCTCACTTTCTCTCTCTCTATGCTTCAACAAACGAGTCGCGACCTGCAGACTGCTGCACAGCGTGTTCGTGTGTTGACAGCGGTTAACAGTGGAAAAAAAAACAATGGATGAGAAAAGCAATCTGCAAGAGTTGGCAAACTCTGCCACAATTGATTTGCTACCAAAGAAATCACGAAAAAAATACGAGGAAACATACGAAAACTACGCGAAATTCAAAAGCCTGCACAATGTCACAAAAACAGACCAAACCACAGTGCTCGCATATATGAAACAACTGAGTGCGAGATCTGCCCCGAGCACTCTGTGGAGTATTTTTTCAATGTTGAAAGCGGTTGTGAAATTGAAGGAAAAGATCGACATTGGTGAATTTCCAATGGTGATTGATTGGATTTCCCAAAAATAAAAACGTCGGTTTCCAGCCAAAACAATCAGAAGTGCTGACAGCTGATCAAGTGCACGACTTCCTGGCAAACGCTTGTGATGATGAGCATCTTGCATCAAAGGTAGATAGAATATTCTAAAATAAATTGAAGTAAATATTTTATATCCATAATAATTTCTAAAAATATGTGACATAACCTCCAAGTACACACTATTAGAAATCTAAAATCATATTTTCCATGTTTGACAATTATGAGGATAAGATGCAAAATTGTTATAGGAGCTCGAATATATAAATACATTGTTAATTAAAAAAAAACAAAATGAAACAAAAAAAAAATTACGATAAATAAAATGTGAAATTATTGTTAATTATAAATAAAAAAATGAAACTGAAACAACGAGACGATTATTTTGCTTACAATTAAAAATTTTGTTGTGATTAAAATTAATTTTCATAATTTGTTTAGATTTTTAGGCGATCCTTATAATCGGCCTGATGGGTGCATGCCGTTCGCAAGAGTTGCGAAACATGAAAACAACCGACATCGAAACCAAAGATGGAATGCTGATAATTAATTTACCGGACACAAAGACAAACATCCCTCGCCAATTTGTCATCAATGGAGTCCTGATGCAGCTGGTCGAAAAATATGCAGCACTGCACTCAAAAAAAACTGACCACGAATTCTTTTTTGTGAGTTATCGAAATAAAATGTGTACAACTCAAATTATTGGAAAAGTACCGCAGATAATCGCAAATTTTTTGAAATTGAAAAATGCCAAGCAATATACGGGCCACTGTTTTCGCCGCACAGCAGCAACCATTTTTTCTGATCAGGGTGGAAATTTCATCAATTTGAAAGAACTGGGTGGCTGGAAGTCAGATTCAGTCACCCGGCGTTATATTCAGAAATCAGTGAAACAAAAACAAGAAAATTGCGATGTTCTTGCGACAGCTATAAATTTTGCTTCCGCCAGTAATACAGCAAACAATGAAAATGTCGAAATAAGCGCTGTAAACAGAAATGTTGTTTTTAATAACAAGTCAGGAACGGTACACGTTCATAACTATTATGTTCCCAAATGAACGCATTTATTCTGCTATTTCTTCAACTATTTGTTTAACTACTGATTCAATATAATCATTTTGCAATATATCATTTATATAAAAAAAATGCAATATAACACGTCAAAGCCAAAAATGTTAAAATGAATACGTCGAAATTCTTTAATATATATATAGACGTTGTCAAATATTGTGATAAATGTAATAAACGATTACATAATGAAATGTTGGTTTTTTACTGTTATCATTATTGTAATTTTATGTTATTTGTAATTCAATATTATTTTAAAGTTCGTGCAATATTTTTTTATATTATTTGTTAAAATTGATTTTATTATTTATTATTTGAATTAATTACTAATAATTGTAATCATTACATTAATTATTGGCAGTTATTAATTTATAAATTTATAATCAACACTTATTATGATAATAAATTTTTATAATAATTATTATTTATTTCATTATAACTCAAATTGTTGCCTTAATCGGGGGGCGGAGCCCCCCGAACCCCCCGCGAAGGGCCCCCCCCTCGAAACCCCACCTAGGGCTTCGCCCCTGGACCCCATCCCCTGAACCCCCCTGTCGTCCGCAAACACCCTCGTCCAGGTAAGCATTGTTCCATTAGTTCCATATTTTTTTCTAAACTACAAATGCAAGATATCAACAATTGATGGTTCTGTAGTATATTGGATTTTAAAAATTAAAATTTCCCGCGCACCACATTATGTCGACCAATCACGATGAAGTTGAATTCGTTAAGTCGGTCTGAGAGCACAGCAGCACCACACACAGATTCTCTCTCACTCACACGCACACACTCTCTCTCTCTCTCTCTCTCTACTAACAAAAACAAATCGCGGACTTTATATTCGTGGTTGACAAGTGCAAGTAACGAGATGTGCTTTGTGATTATTAAATATTTCAAGGATTGCGCTAAAAAACGTGTTTCCCGAACATAAAGTATCGTTTGTATCTCGGAACCGTGCCGTTCGCGGACGAGGACGATGTTTTCGGGACGAGTTGTAGCCAAACGAGTCCCGATCTCGGAGCCGTGCCGTTCCCGGACTCGGACGATTTTTTTCGGGACTCGTTCGCGAACGGCAAAACACGGCTCCTCGATACAAAATGTACTATTATGTCTTTGTTCGCAGAAAGTTGATATGTATATTTCATTTACAATGGATTGCCATGGAATACCGACAATAAACTGGACTCTTGGGAAGCAAATCTGATTTACTTTTGTTTCAATTACTAACTTTTTAACGTCTTAAGAGAATGTTTAAAAATTTTCCAATTTTCTTGATTATCAAAGTTTTCATCAAAATCTTTCACGCATAATGCAAAGTAATATTTTGATCTAAAGTTTTCAGAGTCTTAGAACTTCCAAGTTCTAAGTTTTTAAATTTTTTTACTGCAAATTTTTTCATAAAATGTATAGAAAACTCATTAACAGGTTCATTTCGTTTATTGAGGAAAAGGACATAATTACCTTTTGCATAAATAATTGATCTTTGCTCATATATATATTTCTTGAATGAATTAACCTTTCAATTATTTCCATTTCCTTTTCTTCGTTATCTTCTTCTTCTTCCTTTTCTTCTTTTGTTTTGTAGTCTTTTCTTTTTGCATATTCTTCCGAACTCGCTTCTGAAGTTTCCTTCTGTCTCAAATCATTTATTCTTGATCTCGGTACGTCGTGTGTGACATCTGAGCCGTCAGATAAATTATCCAGAGAGTCCCATTTCAATGTCAAGGTTTCTTTCAGCTTGCTGCGTTTCGATTTCTCTTTCTCGTATTTTTTGTTTGCATTGTCTTTTATGGATTTTTCTATATCGTTATGATTTAATGATGTAGGTTTCTGAGGGGTGTTATCGGGGTACTCAAATCTTTTGTTTTCTTATGTTTTCCCTACATTGTGCTCCTTCTTGTGAAGGTTCAGGATTTCTTTTTGATCTTCGGGGTTTAATTGGGGACATTAGATGAATTGCTTCAGAGAAAATTTCTTCTACATCGGGTACGGGGTTTCGTGATAAAGCGCCTGCATTAATGCTGGAAGCACCTGCTTTATAGAATACATCGAAATCATAATCTTCCAAACGTAACCTCCATCGCGACAACCTACTGGTTAGATCCTTTGCTGATCTCATCCAACATAAAGGACGATGATCTTTGATGATTGTAAATTTGCGTCCATATAAATAAGGGCGGAAATTCGATACGCAATATAATATGGCCAAGGCTTCGTTTTCATATGTGCTGTAGTTTTGTTCGGTTTTAGTCAATTGCCGAGAAACGTAGGCACATGGTCTGTCCTGTCCAATTTTTCCTTGACTAAGTATACCCCTGATTGCAAATTTACTTGCGCCTGTAGTGACAAGAAACAGTTCGTCAAATTTTGGGTATTGTAGTATAAATGCTTCACATAGTTTTTTCTTTAAAATCGAAAAAGCTTCTTCTTGATCTTTATTCCAGCTAAAATGAACATCCTTTTCGAGTAGTTCTGTTAATGGTTTTGAAATTGTTACGAATTTATCGATGAATTCACGGTAATATTGACCTAAACTCAAAAATTGGCGTACATTATTGACTTTGGTTGGTAGTGGAAAATTTTCTACAGCGTCTATTTTTTTTGATCAGGTTTTAATCCATTTTCTGTTATTTTATGCCCTAAAAATGTTAATTCTCTTCTAAGAAATTCACACTTGTCTGGTTGTAATTTTAAATTTACTTCTTTTAATCTTTCAATCAATAGGTAATATTTTCGTCTAAGTTCAGTTAATGTTTTTGCATAGATTACGATATCGTCCATGTAAAGGAAAAGTTCAGTTCCCTGTAACCCAGATAAAACTACATCCATTATTCTTTGAAATGTAGCTGGGGCGTTTTTCAGGCCAAATGGCATTCTCACAAATTCCTAATGTCCGTGAGGTGTTGGAAATGTGGTTTTTTGTGAACCTTCATCTTGATTTGGTGGAAGCCTGATGCTAAATCGAAGGTGGAAAATTTTTTGCTCCTCCAAGTTAGTCAAGAATTTCTGTAATATTAGGCAAGGGGTATGAATCACCGATGGTTTTTTTTGTTGAGGCTACGAAAGTCTCGAACCAACCTCCAACGTGGCTTTCCATGACTGTCCTTTTTTCGTAACTATTCAAATTAGGGCATTATAAGGGGAATTTGAAGGCCTAATACTTTTTTCATCCATCAATTCTTTTACCTGTTTATTCAATTCCTCTTTTAATACAGGTGGAAAACGATATTGTCTAGTATTTATTGGTTTATTATCTTCTGTGTCAATAGAGTGTTCATGCAAGTTTGTGTGGGATAGTGTTTCGCCAGGTAAGTGAAAACAATCAATACCATTTTGTACTAATTCAAGAATTCCTTCTTTTTCAGAAGGAGTTAAATGTTCAAATCTGAGTGTTTCTTTTACCTTTTTAAAGCGTGATTGAGTATATATTTTGTAACATTTCAAGATTCTGGTTAGCTTACTGGGGTTTTTAACTTAATCAAATATTTCTTCATCACGTTCGTACCTTTTCATGTGTGATATTTCAAATAACTGTTGAGAAGGAATGTCTATTTCAATTTCATTTTCTGTTGTGTTTACGAAAGGTATGAAAATTCGATTGTTTTCGTTGGTAACTAGAGCATTTCCAGCATACAATCCATATTGTAAACGAATGTTTTCTATTAATCCACTTTTAAAGATTGTGGGTCGTAAATTGACAGGTGAAACTTTACTTGTTCTGGCTGCTATTACAAATGTCTCTGTTTCGGGTTTATTTAAAAGAGGGATTATTCTGTCTTTAACTTCGAGACATAGATCGGCCCAATTAATTTTTGCTTTGTTTTTTGAAAAGAATGGTGTACCAAGTATGGCCTCATATGGGTCAATAGGGAAATTATCTGGGACTATGAAAAATTTTGTGGGTATTCCGAAAATATTAATTATGACTGCTACCAAGGTTAGAATGCTTCCAGGTGTAATGCCTGTGAGATTCATTTTTTCATTTTCATTTATAAGGAAATTCTTTTTTACAAATTTTTCTTTTATGGTGCACACGCCAGCTCCTGGATCGAACATTGCTTTCATTTCATTTTTCATAATATGAATTTTAATACATGGCGGGTCTTTATCTTTAATGTAGGTCATTTTGGTTGTTTGAGTTTGTTTTATCAATTTCTTCAGTTTCTCGGGATATTCACCTCCCCATTCGGGAGGCGGCGGGAGTTTCCCGACCTCTGATATGTATTCCTATCAGGTTGGAAATTTCGGCCTGTTTCATTTTGATTTACTTTTTCACGGCGAAGGGGAAATCCATTTTGCGGGATATGAGGAGCACTATTTTCATAACGCTAAGGAATTTCTCGTTTCGGTTGTTGAAATCTATTTTCATTGTTGTTATAATAATTTTCCGACCTTCCATTTTCACAATGCTGTGAAAATTTTCTATCTGATTGCTGAAATCTATTTCTATTATTATAGAAATGTGATGACCTTTCATTGGGGTATCTGAATGTTATACAATTTCGATATTGCTGCGTTAGGAAAGTATTGTTTGAATATTGGAAATTGTTATAATTTTGTCGTTCATAACGCGGTGTAAAATTTGGTTGATTTTGTGTATTGTTGTTCAAAATTGGTTCTTCTGTATGAGTTTGAAGATTGGTTTTGAGGAAAATTTTGTTTCATAATTCTGACTGGTTTGTAATTACACTCTTCACTTGTATGGCCATTTTTCTTACAAATTGAGCAATTAACCTGCAAAAGCCGCGAAGGACAAGTCAATGTTGAATGCTGTGGTTATTCACAAATCTGACATACCGTGCTACTATGATTTTCTCTTAGACTTTTACTTTTCGCATTTTCCTTTTCCAATCTTATGGCCTCGGGACCAGCGATTTCGAGGTCATCTTTGATTGGCATAAGGACCTTTATTTCGGGTTTTAGCCCATTCAGGAAATTTCTGCAAGTTTCTTTATTGATTTCTCTTATTTTGTCATTCAAATTATTCTCATTGGGATTTGATTTTATTATCTCGATTATTCTTTTTCCCAAATCTTGAATTCGGTAAAAGTAAGTTGCAACATTCTTATTTTGCAGTTGATATTGTCGTGCCATTTCACCACACAATTCAAAACTACTTCCGATTGGGGCAAAAGTTTTTCTAAGGGTTGCCAATTATTCATCAAGGGAGTTAAATGTTCCCCCCTGAGTTGCATGAGCAGCACATCCTGATAAACACGTTTTAAATAAATGCACCAGGTTTGCTTCTGCTGTTAGAGGTAACATTGTTTTAGCAGTCTATGATGGCAATGAGCCATCTCAGTATTTTCTTGTATTGATATTTCAATATCATGGAAATCAGGAATTTGTATAATGTCGGTATTGGTGCCTGCGGAAGTCGTAGGAATTCGCGATAAACTGTAATTTAAATATTCTTCTCTACCTTCATCTGAGAAATTTCCAATTCTTTGCCTTGTTATAATATCATATTTATCTGGGGTTTTTCCGGATTCAGATTCAAAAGGCATAGCTTAAGAGGAAATCTGATAATGATGGAATATTATCTGTTTTACATGAAATAAAGAAAGATGCAAAGAATTCATTTTAATATTTTCATTTTATTTCATTACACCTTTTTTTAATTGTAATTAATTAAAATTCATTGTATCAGAATTTAATATATGAAGGAAAATTATGTTCCGGAATTCTGCTTACTCATGAAAATAATTTAATTCATGCTTGTAATCGCAGCTAGCAAGATTACGCGAGCAGGCGCAACCTGAGACCTTTTTTCTCATACAGGGCTTCTGTTTTTCATACTAGGAATTGGGAAATTTTGAGGTGTTAACAATCTGAAATGACTTGGAAGTCAGTACGTATTCTACTCAAGAAAGGTGTGTTTGCAATTTGTTAATTTTTGTAGAGTTTTATAATTTGTGACTTATTGTTTTTGTTGGTTTTTGGTGCTTAATTTAAACGTTGGTGGTTTTATTTTTTTTGCCTGTAACTGTTTATGCCAGAAATGCGTCAACAAAAGACCCTAAATTTGAAATAGCTCACCGAGGGGACCTTGCCTACCCTTCCAGGAAACGGGGAACCTGAAAATTAGGAAGCAGAAATAGCGGCCGCGGAGGCTGCTGGGTTAGGCGTCCCGGCATGAGTCGCCATTCCAGAACCGCTTCTCAGGATGCCCCGAATCCGGAGGAGAGGTCAGAGATGGGAAATTGTAGCAGGGCGCCTCAGAGGTTTTGACTTCAATTTTTAAATTATCATGAAAATGTTATATATGGTTATATTTTATATATAATTTTATATATGGATTTTGTATATTGTGGGTTTTGTATATCGAAATTCATAAACAATTATTAAACGATTTTTCGTTCACTATTTCTGGGTTTTTATTTTTAGTTCTAGTGAATTTTCAAAAACATTTTTTTTTTTCAAAAATTCCCCCTTTTTTTGTGCCTGTCAACTTGATTACCCAGCAACCTAGTCAGTGTTGACTGCAACGGGCAAACAAGTGCCGGGTGACAATCCTGAGCAATAGGCTTCAAAGGGCAAAAAATATTTATAGTTTGTTGCAGCCACAGTTATACAGCACCGACACCTCCCTCACTGACAAAAAGAGACATTACTACACCTCACAGAAATACTTTTGGCTTAACCAGGATCATCAATAGGAATCGAGTCCATTCGTTCATCACCAACACACTATTACTAGCTAACCTCAACACGGAAGGAATCAGCCACAAAAATACGCGGGGAAGCAAGAGAGATTGGAAGAGAGTTTAGGCATGTAGGATCTTAGTATAAGCTATTGTATTGTATATATTAAGATAAGGATTTAGATTTTAATTTTGTTAAGTAAATGATAGAAAATTGGTAATACAATATAACTCCATGTAGTTTTTTTGGATTTTTTTCTACGTAGGATTATAAAATATAATTTAAAACATGTATGTATAAGAAAAAATATTGTAAGAAATAAAGGGATAGTGTTTGTCCCACAACTCTTAAAGGAAAATCACTTAAAATTGTACGAGTGCTGGTTCTTCCAGCCGCTACTGTAAGACTTTGTATTATAACGTCAGTTGGTTTATTTTCTGTAAGAAATAATTATGTAAAAATTTAAGACTAAATAAACAACTTTGAAATTGAAATTAAAAAAGGCTTCAAAGGGCAAGGCTCAAGACAATAAGGCAAAATGACACTAAATACACCAGGCTGCTTAAGGGTACTGTGACGAGCGAAGTAAAATTCGCTCATTCATATTTTATTTCGAGCCATATCTTTCCTCATTATTTTCGTTAGTCATACAAAGAATAATTTACTTCATAAAATACAATAGGAAACAACCCAGACGAAAAACGATTTCTGAATACTACTATCAAATTACAGGCCATTTCATACCGGACGTGAACGTACGAAATTCGGCACATTCGCAATTTATTGATTAATTAATGATCGCAATTTAGCAAAATTGACTATGCGACATTATAAACAAATTTCGAGATGTAAAAATAGCATCGTCACTTCGGTGATTTAGTAGAAAGGCAATCTTTATGTCTTTAACTTTTCAAAAACAGGAAATATGACTTAACATTTCATGATTCCTTTTTTTTTATACGTGGCTGTCCCCTCCCTGTTTTCATCATTCATTTTCGGGTATATAAACCCTCGACATTCTCGAAGAAAGCGGAGTCAATCCAAAGCTTCTAAGGTCCTAAATGTCCTAAAGGTCCTAAAACAAGTCAAGGAACGAATCCCACCAGGGTCCACGGCCTGACATAACGACGGCCTATAGCCCGCTTTTTCGCTGATTGCCAGCTCTCAACCGGACCAATATACCGGAGTTGTACTCCAGGGAATATCCGTTGAAAGCTTGGATAGTTTATATTCACAAGTAAAAATATACTGTTATAGAATAGAATTTCGTTTGATTCAACTATTTCTTAATTTCAAATTTGTTTGAGTATCACCCGCTGAGGTAGCGTTCCAAACATGGCTGAAATGATAACTTCGACAATTTGGATCTAGAAAAAGGCTTGCGATTGGTTGCTCGAAAGCTATGGTAGTTTCCAAACATAGCTTGAGAGTCCTTTCACAAAAACTCCTAAGAATCCGTAGAATTTAGAGAAGTTATTGCTAATAATTCCAAAAGGGAGATCTATTTCAAATGGACTATCAGGGATAAATGATTGTCAAACGAGCTAGACTATAAGTTTTTCCTTATTATGATGCCTGCCGCGAGAGACCTCCTCTGGGCTTTGAAAAGCCAAGCAAGGAAGCATAGAATAAAACCCAGTGCGAAAAAGGCAAAGTTCCAGGAGAAAAGACTATTAGGAGTTTACCACCAAATAAAGATATTGGGAGAATTCCCACCTTTGCAAGAAACATCAATAGAAGAAGTAGAAAGAGAACTGGCACGAAAGGCCTCAAAAGAATATTGTGACGAGCGGGGTTTAACCACTCGTCTGATTTGTATTAAGACATAAAATAATATATATATGGGACGATTTTGGGTTTTTCATTTTTGAAAATATTATAAAATTTATTTAGAAATTTAATATTCCAATATAGAAACTATTTTTTTTTTTATTATTTCGAACAATAGGATAACGCGCTGGTGCTATCATAATCTCAGCAGTTTCGTCGTGTGATAACATATTCGAAAATAGAATTTCTATCTAGCTACTTCGAGCAAAATATAGAGATATTAGATGTTTCGAAATAATCACCGGATGAGGACGAACGAAGAGGAAGCCGTGATTAGAACTTCGATATCTAATGATTTGAGTAATCAACAGCTGAAACGGAACTCGTTTTTATCTTTTCCTTTTTAGAATGAAAAATATAATATCGAATGATTTTGAGTAATCAACAGCTGAAACGGAACTCGTTTTTATCTTTTCCTTTTTAGAATGAAAAATATAATATCGAATGATTTTGAGTAATCAACAGCTGAAACGGAACTCGTTTTTGCCCCCTCTCTTTAAATTTTACAATTTCTCCTCTTTCGAACTTTGTATATAAACCCGCGATTTTGCTCAGAACATCGAAGAAATTCAGAGTTAGCAATCCTCTAACAGCTCTTCACAGAGTCCAAAAGGAAAGCCCTAAAACAAGAATTCTCTTCCCCGAGCCCTAGTAAAGGTCCGACCTGAAGACGACCTTTCCGCTCCATCAATAGCCAAGTGGAAATTGATAATGACCAGAGTTGTACTCTAGGTCCCAGAAATCGATCTACACGAGGATAAATTTTGAGAATAAAAAGTAAGCAGATTTTATATTGTGAGATATTGATTGGCTGAGATTCGGGCGGAAGGGATTCATCCCTTCTGAGCTACAGTTCCGAAGCAACTCGTCTCAAAGCTATTTATATTGTTCTCGTGAAATTCTCTTTTATTTTGATGTGTAGACAGTAATGTTGGATAAGCATAAAGCGATTAAAAGAAGGTACAATGAATCAAATGATAGAAATAAAATAAGCGTTAAAGATATAAAACTAATAAAGAATAAAATAAATTGGAATTACAGAATAATATTAAAATTAGCATTAAAGTTTGAAGGCTAATATTTGAATACATCGGGATAAGTTGAAGGAATAGAAATATTAAATCCGTACACCCTTTTCGCAGTGCCCTTGGTAGAGGAGTTGATTTGGGCGATTAAGAGTTTGATTAGGAGAAAGAGAGTCAAACCTAGTGAAAAGAAATATGTGTTTAAACAAAAAGGGATCTTGAAACTATATCACCGCCTTAGGATATTGAAAAGATTGGATCCCAAAACTAAGTTTTCTTGGGAAAAGGTGGATCAAGAAATAGCAAAGGAGGCTTCGCAACATTTAGGAATTTTGTTGATAACTCCAGAGAAACAGATAACGACGACTTGTAGACATTGTGGCAACAGACAAGTTAATGATCTACACATAGACCAGGTAGACAGGGAGTTAACCGGGTTGACGGAATTGGAAGAACCTCCCATATCTCAAGATCCAATCGTGGAATCTGTCAAAATGGATCCTTCGGAAAGCTTGAAATTAGAATTAGCTGAGATGGGTGAAATATGGTTTTAAAGGCGCGTTGTCAGGACTTATAATAATTCAGAATATAATTACTAGAAATTAGGATTGAAAGCGATTGTAAAAGCAAGTTTGGAAGAATGAAAAGAGAATAACGAATCAAGCGATAGTTAAAGTTCTACAATCGCGAATAAATATGAATGTGTATATTAAGAATCCAGATAAATACAACTGCGAATAACGAGGAGAATCGAAACAATAATTTGATGTTCTACAAAGCGAATGAATATTATTTGGATGAATAGTTACAAATCCGGATATGATATTGGAATAGAGGGTGATAGAACGAAATTAGATTGCAACGGGATTGATGAATGCTGAATGAGAATTTTTAATATTGTAGAACGGAATTGTGTAAAGCAATATTTAAATTAATAAACATTAAATTACGAGGTCAAATTGGTTTTTATATTGTCTTCAAAACGTTCCTTAGAATCCTAGATATCCTTTAAGGGTCCTTTTGGGCAGAGTCTCCACTAGGGTCCTTCTCTGGACAGGTGAGTCGAAGTCTAACCAGCGATAAGGAAAGGATCGGAAATAAAGCAACGTTGGAATCGACCAATTCTCCATAATTACGTTATCGTCGTTGGTTTGATGGAAGCTCGCTCGTTACAGGTGAAAAAAATGGCGCAGTCGGCAGGACTTCAAAAGGGTTTCATGGGACATTTTTGAGGACAACAGAGTGTTTTAGGAATAACTTACTTTTTATGAGATAATTTACGCTGAAAGATTGATGACTTTTGACTAAATGTGATTTTTGCATGGGATAATAGATTGTCGACATGAAAGACTAGATATGGGGCGCACTGAACTAGATATAGAATTCTTCACGGAAGTTTTACTCGGTATTCTGAATGAAAACGAACTCTCAGACGATGGAATAAGAAGTCTACTTAGACGACTCTCGGATTATTGTAATGGGAAATATCATTCAGTTGAAGCATTCTACATTTATTCTATGGTCATCATGAACCTTAAAAGGACTCATGAGAATATCTCCTGGTAAATGATCTAGTGTTCTAAGATATGATTACGGATTAATGATAAGGACTTCCTTGATTGGATACCTGAGTAGAGAGAATTTTGCAGATTCCGAATGGAGATTTAACTCCGACACGCTTTTCAAATTTTTACACATATTCGAGTAATTTGACAGGATAATTATAGAGTGGGAACCTTAATGTATATTGAGAATATGAGACACCTTCTCAATGCCGAGACCCAATTTCAATCCAGTATATGATGATACTCCTTTAACAAGGAAAAGCCGAGAGAATTTATCCCATGAAGAACAGGAAAATTATTTGAATCGCCAAATACCTCTTTCAAAAACCCGGAGCTTGGAAGATTTAAAAGCCTTAGAGTCTGGGGACCCTGTAGAAGATAGAAAATTTGAAAAGAAAGACCCCGAATTCAAAAAACCAATCATAATGGCTCAACAAGGAGGAGCATATACAATTCGTCTTAAAGACGCAGTGATGATGATTCCGAAATTTTCTGGAGATCCTACAACCGGAGCTACATTTAGAGAATTCTCGATCGGATGCGAGGATGCTAAAGACATGCTGCCCGCTGCAGCTGAAGAGAGTCTATTGAAAATGATGAAGACCCGATTACAGGCTGGAGCACTGGAAGCCGTACGTGGAGAAAATTTTGCTGATGTAAATGCCTTGCTCAAACATTTGAAGAGTGTATACGCACCGCGAGAATCCACCACGCGATTAAGAGGGGAACTTGGTCAAGTATTTCAAGGATACGACGAGAATGTTGCGAAATACTTTAACCGAGTAAGAGATTTGGGACAGAGAATCATAGATGCATATAAAGCAGACCACGAAAATGCTATTTCAGAAGAGCAAAGAACTGAAATAGAAAAAGAAACAGTCCAAGCGTTTACATTGGGCCTACGTAAAGAAATATCCATACAGATGCCAGACAATATAGCAATAGGAGTAGCAGGAAAGAGAGCTATTGAGATTGAAGACAAACTGCGCACTCAAGATAAATTACGGGCACTTATACCCGACATGAAAAATCTGGGCATTACTGAACATAAAAACAAACAGAATTCATGCCAAATTTGCGGAAATTTGGGACACGAGGCGTTATCATGCCCAAAATTTAAACCTGTTGGTTGCACTATATGCAAAAGGACTACTCATGCAACTGAAGATTGCCAATACCGTCCTGTACGGACTATTCAGACAAACCAACGATCCCCATTCCCAGAGAATCGCAACTATCAACAAAGTGCACGTCAGGACTTTCGCAGAAATAACCAATATCCTCGCTATCCGAATAATTTTTCTTATCAGAATCAGAATTCGTATGCTCAGAATAGAAATACTCAATTTCAGGATCGAAATTTCCAGTTCCGACCACAGAATAATAATTTCAGAAATCAAAACTCGCGTTTTGAAAATCAAAATCAACGTTCCATGAATCAAGATTTACGATTCACAAACAACAACTCTCAACATTACAGAAATCAGAATAGTCCTCAAGGCCGAAACAATTTTGGAGGCAATTGGCGAAATTCAAATCACGACTTTCAGAATTCTTATAGAAACAATGAACGATCTTTCGACATTCAAAATCCACGAGAAAATGCACCTCCAAAAAACGAGGGCAGCCTCCTGCATGGGGGAGGCGCGACTCCGAGAAACCAGTAAACTCAGTTAAAATCCAGAATATTTCGATTAATTTCCTCAAAGAAAAAGAACCACCATGCATTCGACTGAAAATTCAAAATGAAATCGTTATATTCATGTTAGATTCTGGAGCTAGCGTCTGTCTGATAAAGCAAGGAAAAATTGGAAATACATGTATAAACAGAAACGAAGAAATCCAGTTGATTGGAATAACCTCTGGACACGTCAACACCTTGGGAACAGTGATTTTGGACATATTGGGTATACCTACAAAATTTCATGTGGTTCCAGATTCTTTTCCTATAGATCCACACGATGCTATAATGGGGAACTCTTTCTTTGCCAAGAATAAGGCAAAAATCGATTGGGCAAGTGATTGTTTCGAAATAAAAGGGCATCAAATTCCCTTATTGAACGAAAATGAAAATAATATCGTGAACATTCCTGCGAGATCGAAAAAAATATTCCGCATAAAAATAAAACCTACAACACTAGAAACTGGATTGATAGAATCTATTGATGTCAAACAAGGATTGTATGCAGGCAACGCGATTGTAAAGAACAACAACGGTTTTATTTTTCTACCTTTTATTAATACGACAGAAGAGAACATCGAGATGAAAATCGGAGATCCAGAATTACAGGAGGTAGGAAGAATCAAAGAACAAGCTATAAAGCAGATACAAAAAGATAATAACATGAAAAAGAAAAACAAGAAAAAGCGAAAAAATATTATAGCAAGGAAATGCTTCAAAATCGAAACAAGGTCTCGTTTTGAGAAAATCAAAGAATTGCTTCGTTTGGACGATCTCGGTCCTACGGAAAAGGATGAAATTCACAATCTAATTAAAGACTCAGCTGATTGTTTTTACCTCCCCGATGAAAAATTAACAAGCACGCATTTACACCAGCATTCTATTCATACACAAGATGACAAGCCAATCAACGCGCGCCAATATCGTTTTCCCCCAGTATTGAAAGAAGAATTGAATAAACAAGTTGGGGAACTTTTGGAGAATGACATTATCAAACCTTCGTGCTCCCCTTACAACACGCCTGTTTGGATTGTCCCGAAAAAGGCTGACAGTCAAGGAAATGCACGTTGGAGAATGGTTCTCGATTTTCGAGCATTGAATGAAAAAACCGTGGGAGACTCTTACCCACTGCCCAACATCGTTGAGATATTGGACCAGTTGGGAGGAGCAAAATATTTTTCGATCTTCGACCTTGCATCAGGGTTCCATCAAATCGAAATGAAACCCGAAGATGCACAGAAGACTGCCTTTTCTTCCCCTCACGGACACTGGGAATTCGTTAGAATGCCATTTGGTCTTAAAAATGCACCCGCGACTTTCCAAAGATTAATGGATGTTGTATTATCTGGGTTACAAGGTACCGAGCTATTTGTATACATGGACGACATCGTGATATACGCAAGAGACTTGAGTGAACATCGTAGAAAATACAAATTATTGATCGAAAGACTGCGAGAGGCCAACCTAAAATTGCAACCTGACAAGTGTGAGTTTTTAAGGAGAGATGCTATCTTTTTGGGACATCAGATCACGGAAGACGGGCTTAGACCAGATCCCAAGAAAATTGAAGCCGTACAAAATTTTCCCAGACCTAGGAACATTAAGAATATACGACAATTTTTAGGTTTAGCATCGTACTATCGACGATTCATAGAAAACTTTGCAAAGATTTCGAAACCCTTGACGAGACTTTTAGAAAAAGACTCAGAATTCAGATGGAAAGAAGAACAAGAAGAAGCATTTTTGGCCCTCAAAGAGAAACTTTGCAGCGAACCTGTTCTACAATATCCAAGATTTGACGAACCATTCATTTTGACCACAGACGCGAGTCAATACGCAATAGGAGGAATATTAAGTCAAGGAAAGATTGGGCAAGATAGGCCTTGCGCCTATGTCTCACGTCAATTGAATAAAGCGGAAAAGAATTATAGTACTTACGAGAAGGAAGCTCTTGCGATAGTCTTTTGCGTTTCTCATTTTAGACCATACTTGTATGGTAGAAAATTTATTGTGGTAACAGATCATAAACCACTCTGTTGGATGAAAACCGCAAAAGACCCTACGAGTCGTCTCACCAGATGGAAATTGCGTTTAGAAGAATATGATTATGAAGTTCAACACAAATCTGGAGCTAAGAACATTAATGCAGATGCTTTATCACGAAATCCGGTGCTCCAAACAGAGGATATCTTTTCAGAAGCTATAAACATGATAACGACAACAGAACCAAGACGCTCGACGAGAGTGAAGGAATCTACAGAGAAAGGACGACAATATCAGCAAGAAATCGAGACCAAGAAAACAAAAGGAAAAGATCAAGCGAAAACAGAAGAATCAATTGAAGATAGAAAAGATAGAAAGAAAAAACCTAAGCGAGAAAGACCTCAACTTTCATCAACAGAATCTGATACGGATGAAGAAAGTTTGAACAGAGAAAAATACAGAAGAATCACAAGAAAAACAACCGAGAACAAACGAAAAGAAAAGATCGATGAGACCCAGAAATACGACACTATTCAAGACAAATTGGAAACAAGAAACAACAATGTCGCGAATGATGATAATCATATAAACAGTGATGAAACCTCCGAGGAAGAACCAGAAATGAATGACGAATTGGAAAAGATTATTCTTGGTGAAAATATTTTTGAAAACAGAGACCACCTTTTTATGAAACACGATAGCTGCGTTTTATTGATTGATACCGAGAACAAACCTGTTGACGAGGCCACAGAAAAGTTTTTCAGGAAAAGAGAAGTAAAGAAATTTGATAAATTAGATCTGGGGGAATTGACATATATTAAGAGTGGAAGGAATTACCAATTTTTGTTTTGTATCCAAGATAAATCGAAGGAAGAAAGTAAAGAGGATGTATGGGAGGCAATGAGAACTGGATTGAAAAAGTTGAAAGAATATCTTACAGAGAAAGAAATCAAAAGCATAAATATTCCAAAATTTGAAATAATCAGTGAGATTCCTTGGAGAAGGTTCGAAAACGAAATACACGAAGTTTTCAAAAGAGATAAGATAAAAATTATTATTTGCACTGGACAGATTCAAATCCCGGCTATCTCACAGAGATATTCACTGGTCGAAGAATTTCACTGTTCTGCTGTTGGAGGACATCAGGGCCACAACAAGACCTACCTCAGATTGCGATCAGAATATTACTGGGAGAACATGAGAGACGATGTAAGGAATTTTATCTCGAAATGCCTCTCTTGCAAATTGAAAAGGTTGACACGGAAAAAAATCAAACAGCCCATGGTTATCACCGATACCCCGGGCACTGCATTCGAGAAAGTCGCGTTAGATTTAGTAGGACCCTTTCAGACTACTGAAAACGGGAATAAATACATTTTGACGATACAGGATTTGTTGACAAAGTTTTGCATTGGAGTTCCTATACCAGACGCAAGCGCTGTATCTACAGCAGACGCCTTGATAAAGAGATTGATTTGTGTATTCGGTCCACCCAAGGCTATACTCACAGATCAAGGCACGAATTTTCTCTCAGGTCTTATAAAGATTGTTGCTAAAAGATTCAATATTAAACAATTCAAAACTACAGCCTTCAAACCTTCTAGTAATGGTAGCTTGGAAAGGACTCATATAATTTTGGTTCACTATTTAAGAACGTTTCAGAATGAAGACCTCGAATGGGATCAGTGGGTGGAGATGGCTATGTTTGCGTACAATACTAGTGTGCACGAATCCACTGGTCGTACACCATACGAGCTTGTATTCGGGAAGACTAGTCTCTTACCTTCAAGCCACGCTCCTCCCGGTCACGAAAAATTGGAAACTTATGATGAATACCTGATAAAACTCATGGCTAGGCTAGATACGATCAGGGAAGAATCTAGACAGAATTTGATTAAAGCGAAAGAAAAATATAAGAAATATTATGATCGATATGTGAATCCAACATTGCTTTCTGCCAACAAATACGCGTTTTTAAGAAAAGGCCTGAAGATGGGCAAATTTGATGATTATGCAGATGGTCCTTTTAAAATAATTGAGGTACTTGATGACAATAGGACCAAGATTAGAATTAATGGCGGAGAAAGGATTGTTTCCACAAATAGGTTGATCCCTACAAGAATAGATAGTGATCAAAGCGATTAATTACGCGTACACAATTTTATGTAAGTTGTATAATTTTTTTTTGTTATTATTGTATTTGATAGGAAGAAACATGCTGTGGATATTCGTAATAGTCGTCACCTTCGGCACTTCCGATGGGCTCATGGGATATGATTGCGGGATGCTACACGGCAACGTTACGAAGATAAATTTACGAGATCTGGGGGAATGTAATATACCCCGTCCCAAAATTGATGAGAAAAAGCTGACACTGCAACTCTTACAAGTCAATGATTTTGGCACCCTGTACGTGCAAGTATGCAAAATCAAGATACAGCGTCTAGTTACTCGATGCGGGTTTTTCGCTGACCATTCAGTTTCCAATGGCCTTACCGAGTACTTCTTTGAAGCAACAAGAGAGCAATGCAAGCATCTCCATGAAAGAGGAAGGATCCAGATAGGACAAGTCAGCCTCAACGACTTCAAGAGCAACACTTCCGAAACCCGCTCCGTCACTCTAGCAGGAACTCTGAATAATGACGGTAGCTGCACCGGTGAAACTTACAGCGACGCTTTCGGTACCTGGCAGAAGGTTACAGTACAAGGAGTTATCACGATAACGCTACAAGATTATGAGGCACCAATTTCCTTAAAGGAAAATAAAATCTTCCTGAGAACCGGCTCCGCATGCACCACCAAAAAACAGCACTGCGCTTTAAGTGACGGAAGTTATGCTTACTGGGACCTATTACCCAGAAGTTTCTGCGACGACCAGAAGTACACGATCTTATTCAAAGGACTGGGGACGAAGCTAGAAGACAAATCACCGCAACAATACAGAATCGTGTATACAGTTGAGTCAAAAGATACCACTTTTGCCCTCACAAAAGGAAGGACCTTTCAAGTATGTGGATATGACATACACGCCACAGAACACCCAAAACTTTTTATCTTGGAAGGAGGAGAAGGTAAACCCTTTTCGAAAGCCGATCAACTAGATGCAAAGAACCTTGACTTGTTCACGTACATGAATTCCAAGTTCATCTACATCGAAAAGCATATGAAGAGACAGTTCGAAAACCTTTTCTTTGACGTAATGCAGAAACGTTGTAAACTCGAACGAAAGATACTTGGAAACGCCCTAGCCATTGCTACAATAAAACCAGACGAGTTCGCATACCTTTTCATGCGTGGACCTGGGTACATGGCCATCACCGCTGGAGAAGTAACCCACATCGTTAAATGCGTTCCAATAGTCGTCAAGTTGAAGAATACAGAAAAATGCTATCAAGAAATTTTGGTCGGAGGAAATAATCAAACCTATTTCTTGACCCCGAAAACAAGGATATTAAAGAAACGAGGCACGCAAATATTCTGCAATTCACTCGCTCCAACTATGTTCGAGATCGAAGAAAAATGGTATAAATTCATACCAAATCCAGTGGAAACAGCAGCACCTCGACGCCTAGAACCATTATCCACGCCTACCTGGGAGTACCACAACCTGGAAAACCTAGCAAACACTGGAATCTACTCTGAAAAGGACCTAGAAAATTTTAGAGAAAACGCACTTTTTCCAATGGACCGACAAGGCGTCCTTGATACAATTGCAAGGAGATCACTCGGAGACCCCGTTGATCTAGAAGGAATATCTCTGGAACATTTGCTGGACGTTAAGAAATTAGCACAAGGACTTTGGCAAGATATGTGGACAAAATTTTCGATTTTCGGGACGTACACTGCTGGATTTTTAGGAATATACCTCGTTTACAAACTCATTAGAGGATTGTTGGACACAGCACTCAATTTACTCGCACTACACTCTATTTACGGTTGGTCCATCTACTTATTAACCGCATTCTGGGACAATCTTGCTAGCCTTATCCTACATGTACGAGTCCCTCCCAAAAAGAACGATGACCGAAAACCCCTGGAGTCCAAAGAAGGAGAAGAAGGAACCCCTTTGAAAACGATTTCCATTATATCCCCTAGATCTCCAGAAGAAGATGACACGACTCCCATTTATCCCAACAACGACTTGAAACAACTGCAGCATGAACAAGCGGCCTTTGCTCTTCGTGGCTAAGAAGAATTTATTACTATTGTAAAATATAAGAAACCTTGCGGCAATATTTTGCGATTATGTTACAAATATATGTACCCAATTGTAATCAAAAAAAAAAACAAATACAAAAAGAACATATATGTATTGATCAGAATAAGGTGTGTGTGTGTGTATGTAATCTTAAGTCAATCATCGTGTATAATGATTGTAAAACCTTTTGAATAAAACTTGTGTTGAAAAAAAAAAGGGGGGAAAGAAAAAGGAAATGTGAGGTTGGAGGTTGAATTTCCTCTTTCTTTCTTCTTAAAAAAAAAAAAAAAGGAAAGAGAAAAGGGGACTATATATATATTGCGAACGCAAATACACTAGTTTAAGTTGCGGTGTGGAAACAAACTTTCTCTTGCCTTACTCGACATGCGTAATATTATTTAAGAAGTAGAATAGCACTATTGTTATGGTTCTGACAACGTTCTGGAAACATTTAGTCGAATGATGATGAAATTTTGGCAGCGGACGGTTGATACAGAATAGAGAAATATTGGACGTAAAAACATGGATATATGATTATTGTAAATGACAGAGGAAAGAAATGGCGAGAATTGATAATGAAAGAAATAGGTATAAACGGGAGTTAGAATATGGGCTATAGAGCAATAGAATATATATAAATACACGATAGAAGAATTACAAGAATAAATAGGAATCGGGAAACATGAAAGTAAATAGTAGAATGATGTATACAAGGAACCAAGGAAATAGGAAGTCAATGGATGAAATACGAGATATATTAAAAGGGATTAAAAAGTAATTATGAAATGGGAATTTAAAAATGAAAGAAAATACGCGAGGGATAATGATGATTATAAAAAGAAAGAAGGTTAAGGGGGAAATTATATAATTGGATATGATTATGTTCCATTTAAAATTTTTTTTTTATATATATACGACGGTTACGGGTAAATCAGAAACCCACGAAAATAGGTTACGGGTGAACCAAAAACCCAGGGAATTGAAGATGTTAAAAAGGAAAAAAGGGGGGGGTATAAACAGAATATTTATGATTTGATTTTTAATTTTGAGGATAGTTCGATAGAATTTATGGCCCCGCTCAAGTAACAGATTACTAAAGATTAGATTTTTCCAGTGTAGCTAGCTGTATGAGTCAAGAGATTTTTAGTATGAAATGTAAAATGTCCTAATTTTGAGACGTCAGAATAGGTTTTTGGGTTACGGGAGTTTTCAAGAAGGGTATAATTATGTTCTTTTCGAATCAAGCCTTTAATAGCATGCATGCATATTAATAAAAAAAAAAAAAAAAAAAAAAAAAAAAAGAAATTTTAGAGAAATAAACGAATAAAAAAAAAAAAAAAAAAAAAAAAGGGGGTGAAGATAACTGGGAACGAAAGAGTCCCATAAGCTTCATAAGTGTCATAAGAACTTCGTAAATGAGAGTAATGAAATATAGGAGTTAAAATAAGGTCAAATAGTAAACGAGTAAAAAGGTTTAATAAGGAAAAAAGGGGGGTAATAAAATAAAAATGTAATAGTCGAGTTAAAATGAATAAAATAAAAAAAAAAAAAAAAAAGAGGGAGGATACTTATATTGAGGTTTTCGTGACAAGAGTGGAAAATAAAATATGAAGTTACAGTCAAAAACCGACAATGACTAAGACAAAAGGTTTACAATCGAAGCGACAAAATTATACAGGAATGACCAAGAATGACCAATATGAACAGGAAAATTTTATTAGGAATATGATGAAAGAAATGATTGTCAAAAGAGAACGAAGAGATACAATGAAATGACTTGAATATATCAGACGGGATATCGAAATAAAAGACTGTAATCAAAAAGATATCACAAAGCCGAGAATTGAACAAGATAACAATGACACTGGGTTACGAAACAGAAATCGAAACCTCATTTTCAGATCGCTTAACAACGGTAAATTAAACGGAATCCGAAGATATCTTAATGAGAATATGAGTAAAGTAAAATCAATAAAGAGGAATTCTTGCTTAGTTTTTTCAAAGAACACGTGTAGTAAAGATCGACAAAATGGATGTTACCCCGGGTGCAATAGTGAACGCCGAGCTTGAGATCAAGAAATGCAATCCGGAACAAAGAGAGAGACTGAAAAGATTATACAAGGCGAAGTTTAAGTTGATGAGATTTGAAAACCATCAACGCATCAACCAAGAGTTCTGCAAACTGCCACCCAAACTGTTGCGGAAAACGTTACACAATTGTAAAAGGACGATTTCGAGAATCAAGGAATTGGATAAAAAAATTCGAGACATGAAAATCGAAAGAACTGCACCAGAATCACCGAATCCGAAAAAGAGGATGAACCTCTATGAAGACAACCAGTGTTCTGCGGAGACTCCAAAATGTGTAATATTGAAAGATGAAATTCTACTTGTACCTTTTAAATATGAATTGTTGAAATTGAAATAAAAACTCAGGGTTAAAGACAGAACGGATCTCTTTTATTTTGTACTCTCATTTTACACGGTGAAGCAAGTCAAGAACGGCGATAAGGAAATAAGGTCGGGTCATCATAAAATCCTTCGTCCTCCCATTCTAGATATCGCAACCGCAGAAATTCGAAATCGATGAACTCTCGAAACTCCTGCTTGAACTACGCGCAGCTACGTTTATCTTCACATTTAAGAAATTACCACCGTTTAAGGCGGTAAGTTTCTTCTAGGAGAGGGGAGATGTGACGAGCGGGGTTTAACCACTCGTCTGATTTGTATTAAGACATAAAATAATATATATATGGGACGATTTTGGGTTTTTCATTTTTGAAAATATTATAAAATTTATTTAGAAATTTAATATTCCAATATAGAAACTATTTTTTTTTTTATTATTTCGAACAATAGGATAACGCGCTGGTGCTATCATAATCTCAGCAGTTTCGTCGTGTGATAACATATTCGAAAATAGAATTTCTATCTAGCTACTTCGAGCAAAATATAGAGATATTAGATGTTTCGAAATAATCACCGGATGAGGACGAACGAAGAGGAAGCCGTGATTAGAACTTCGATATCTAATGATTTGAGTAATCAACAGCTGAAACGGAACTCGTTTTTATCTTTTCCTTTTTAGAATGAAAAATATAATATCGAATGATTTTGAGTAATCAACAGCTGAAACGGAACTCGTTTTTATCTTTTCCTTTTTAGAATGAAAAATATAATATCGAATGATTTTGAGTAATCAACAGCTGAAACGGAACTCGTTTTTGCCCCCTCTCTTTAAATTTTACAATTTCTCCTCTTTCGAACTTTGTATATAAACCCGCGATTTTGCTCAGAACATCGAAGAAATTCAGAGTTAGCAATCCTCTAACAGCTCTTCACAGAGTCCAAAAGGAAAGCCCTAAAACAAGAATTCTCTTCCCCGAGCCCTAGTAAAGGTCCGACCTGAAGACGACCTTTCCGCTCCATCAATAGCCAAGTGGAAATTGATAATGACCAGAGTTGTACTCTAGGTCCCAGAAATCGATCTACACGAGGATAAATTTTGAGAATAAAAAGTAAGCAGATTTTATATTGTGAGATATTGATTGGCTGAGATTCGGGCGGAAGGGATTCATCCCTTCTGAGCTACAGTTCCGAAGCAACTCGTCTCAAAGCTATTTATATTGTTCTCGTGAAATTCTCTTTTATTTTGATGTGTAGACAGTAATGTTGGATAAGCATAAAGCGATTAAAAGAAGGTACAATGAATCAAATGATAGAAATAAAATAAGCGTTAAAGATATAAAACTAATAAAGAATAAAATAAATTGGAATTACAGAATAATATTAAAATTAGCATTAAAGTTTGAAGGCTAATATTTGAATACATCGGGATAAGTTGAAGGAATAGAAATATTAAATCCGTACACCCTTTTCGCAGTGCCCTTGGTAGAGGAGTTGATTTGGGCGATTAAGAGTTTGATTAGGAGAAAGAGAGTCAAACCTAGTGAAAAGAAATATGTGTTTAAACAAAAAGGGATCTTGAAACTATATCACCGCCTTAGGATATTGAAAAGATTGGATCCCAAAACTAAGTTTTCTTGGGAAAAGGTGGATCAAGAAATAGCAAAGGAGGCTTCGCAACATTTAGGAATTTTGTTGATAACTCCAGAGAAACAGATAACGACGACTTGTAGACATTGTGGCAACAGACAAGTTAATGATCTACACATAGACCAGGTAGACAGGGAGTTAACCGGGTTGACGGAATTGGAAGAACCTCCCATATCTCAAGATCCAATCGTGGAATCTGTCAAAATGGATCCTTCGGAAAGCTTGAAATTAGAATTAGCTGAGATGGGTGAAATATGGTTTTAAAGGCGCGTTGTCAGGACTTATAATAATTCAGAATATAATTACTAGAAATTAGGATTGAAAGCGATTGTAAAAGCAAGTTTGGAAGAATGAAAAGAGAATAACGAATCAAGCGATAGTTAAAGTTCTACAATCGCGAATAAATATGAATGTGTATATTAAGAATCCAGATAAATACAACTGCGAATAACGAGGAGAATCGAAACAATAATTTGATGTTCTACAAAGCGAATGAATATTATTTGGATGAATAGTTACAAATCCGGATATGATATTGGAATAGAGGGTGATAGAACGAAATTAGATTGCAACGGGATTGATGAATGCTGAATGAGAATTTTTAATATTGTAGAACGGAATTGTGTAAAGCAATATTTAAATTAATAAACATTAAATTACGAGGTCAAATTGGTTTTTATATTGTCTTCAAAACGTTCCTTAGAATCCTAGATATCCTTTAAGGGTCCTTTTGGGCAGAGTCTCCACTAGGGTCCTTCTCTGGACAGGTGAGTCGAAGTCTAACCAGCGATAAGGAAAGGATCGGAAATAAAGCAACGTTGGAATCGACCAATTCTCCATAATTACGTTATCGTCGTTGGTTTGATGGAAGCTCGCTCGTTACAATATAGGGTTATTTTGGTTTTACCGGATAAAGGAATAGATTTTCAATGCAGGAATATTAAAGAAATTCAAAGATTTTGATTAAATAAAGTACCTCCCAAAAAATAGTCAGATATACCTCTCAAGGACCCCAGTATTACTGAGGATCCTTATAATTGAAGATTTGTATGTTAGAGCCGGAATCCTGCCAGAGTCAAATCTAATGATAGTAAAATAATTGTCAAACGATTGTATAAGTTACAAGAATTATGTATAACAGAAATGATGTTTAATAATAAATCTTTCAGAAGACGATTTGCATTTTAATCCTAACTTTTTCTTTTATCCTTAAAACAATTCCCGACTCCCTTAAAAAGTCGAACAAAGGGTCACCATAGGCCGTTGTCTATAGAGGGTCCTTTTCTGTTTCGTCGAAATCAAGGAAATATTTTCCTAGGCGTTTAGCCTAACATTTCCATTTCCAAAAAAATAAGAAATTTTTGTTATTTCCTTGCTTCGCTCGTGACAGGTACACATAGTTGGCATATTAAAATTCAATTCAATCAATCAAAAACCCATCAATCAATCAAAATCTATCAATCAATCAAAATCAACCAATCAATCAATCAAAATCAATCAATCAATCAAAGAAAATCCTGGTCACGGCACCAATATTTTTTTTTGTGACGAGCGGCCTTGAGGCTCGTCAACAGAGAGGACTTCAAGAGAGAATAACCTCTCTTTAGCCCTCCTACAGGTTCACTTACTTGTGTTAGCTTTGAATTCGACGTCGTGTTGTTGTTTCCTGGCTGTTGTTTGTTGGCTGTTCATCGTTGATCATCTCTCGCTTATTTCTTAGCACTGATGATTATGATTTGAGAGATATAATTTTTATGATGTTTCGAATTCTTGTTTGATTTGTAAGAAGGAAAAATACTAAATTCAATTTATAAATAGAATTTAATTAGATAATATGTTAAGTTTACAATTTTATGTAACATACTTTTACTTGATAATACAAACTAAAAACTTGCAATTTTTAGACGTCGGATTAAAGAACGCGCCGAAAACTAAACTAAACAAAACCCGGAATCGGCAATAGAACCCGCGATACTCGAGCCGCGACCCGCGATACTCGAGCCGCGACCCGCGATTTTCGATCCGCGATCCGAAAATCACTCTCTGACG
The DNA here is from genome assembly GCA_028476575.1 of Platygaster robiniae. Lineage (NCBI taxonomy): Eukaryota > Metazoa > Arthropoda > Insecta > Hymenoptera > Platygastridae > Platygaster > Platygaster robiniae. The sequence goes on from CM052027.1 coordinate 1,912,192, forward strand.
CTTCACACGAAGGGCGGGGTTATTTATAATCGTTTTTAAAACCTAGGAAAGGGAAATGATAACGACCCGTGCTTGATTTATCAATTAAGCACGTCGGCACATTCTTCATTTTATTTTTCGCGAGTGTTTAATTTCGCTAAAATATTGATTGCTATGCGTTTTGTAGTCAACGACTCGCGTTCTTTGAAATGCTTGTCATTACGAAACGGGCATAAAAGTATTTGGATTTAGAAATCCATTATTCGAGAATATTTGACTTCGTTAAAATAATGATTGCCTCGCATTTCGTGATCGACGACTCGCGTTCTCTGAAATGCTTATCGTTGCGAAACGGACATGAAGGTACTTGACTTTTAAGTTTGAATTAAATTGAATTCAAAAATTATTTCTGAGAGCGGAAGAATGCAGCTCGTCACATTGGATACGAGCAGCCGTGGCAAAATTTCTGGGCACCTATCTCATGTCAAAATAGTGGTCCGTTGCGCGAGTCGTTACTGCGCAACAGGTTGTCCTTCTCTCAAGAGAGAGGGTAGAAAGTGTTGTTGTTTACCTCAAAATGTCAAAAAAGTCCGAATCGTTAACGTTATAAGTATTTATGCTCCGGAACGCTTTTTGTTCCCTTGAAAATTTCGGAAATTTCACTATTAACGCCGATTTTTTCAGAAAGTATGAGTTTTGATGTATAAAATTTTCTCAGCGTGATATTCTATTGTGACGAGCGGGGTTATACCGCTCGTCTGATTTTATTAAATCATATAATAAAAAGAACTATTTCCGTTTTCTTTATAAATAATACTTTTAGAAAATATTAGAAATTTATTTTAGAATCCAATTTTTCAGAAGTTAAAACTATTTTTGCGAATAACAAGATAACGCGCAGCGTTATCATAATCGCAGCAATTTTGCCGTCGATTTACAACTGCTTCGCAATAGATTATTTTACGTCTCGTAATTCTCTTTTTCGAACAACAAAATTATGATATCTAACGACTCGAATAATGAACGGATGCAAACGGGGGAAAAATCGTCCGTGATAACGATTACATTTTTTTTGAACAAAATAGAAATTATCAGACTTCTAAAATTAGCGGATGTAAACGACCAAAACGGAACCCGAAACGAACGAAAAAATACTCCGAAGGAGTGATTATCAAATGAAAATAATCGAACATCATTTATAACATTTCTGATGAATACAATTAAGTGTAATTTGCGACAGGAAGAAAACGGACGAAATATAAAATCGAATTCTTTATCTCTTGATCTGAGAGTTGAATATAAACCCCCGGCTTTCGCCAAAAGATCGGCACTCGTACTCATATTTTCCAAGTAAAATACCCGGCACTCGTACTCATATTTTTCAAGTAAAATACCCGGCAATCGCGTTTCCTCAAATTGAATTCCCACATTCCTTTTACAAAATTAATAAAAATTCTGAAGTTAAACTTTTATCAGAAAATTAGAAACTTGGATAAATTGACCATAATCAGAATAGACTTTCGAAAGATTATATTTCTTTTTACTTAAAATGTTTTCTCGCGGATCGAGTGTATCAGAATAAGTTACGGTTTAATTTGCTTAGTTGGGCATTGAATTGAAGTTGGTGAAAAGACGAAAATACCTAGTTAAAAGTGTTGTTTTTAAGAAATTGAAAAGGGGTAAGCAAGACATTATTTTTTTGGAATAAGAATTGACTGATTTAGTATTCATTTGAAGATTCATTTCTGTCATGAGAAACATTGGTAGCATTTGTCAGAGCCATAACTTAGGAGAAACATTTATTTTGTGAATTCAGTTGATAAGAAATTGTGATCTATGCTGTGCATTGGAATGTTTCGAATTTAAGGATATTTGGAAAGAAAATTATTGTGACGAATTTTCTTGAATAGAAAGAGAAGAAATGTAAACAGGAAATCGTGAATTTTGAAAGACCTTCTTATTTTAATTAAACTTAACAAGAGTTGACATTTCAAACATTTTATTTTGAGTTTTATTTATAAACCCTCAAAGCATTTAACCCAAAGTCCGTAAAAATAACGGGGAACCTGGGGTCGTGTAGGGCAGAGTCTCCTACAACGGTCCTAATCTGGACGAGTTGGCCTACTTTCGGGATTTAAAAATCAACGTTGGTTTTCTCGAATTTGAGTCCGCTCGTCACACTATCCGGCAAGGAATGAGTACTTCCTTTCAAGCGTTTTCGTCTTAATTGAATTTTTTTTAACAAATAAATATGCTTAAATAGTTAAATAAAATAATGTATCACATTTTTTTATTGTATTCTTGTAATCGCCTCAGCTTTCTTAGAAAAAAAGAATCAGCAAAAAAATGCATCGCCCTGATTGTCAGAAAATAAAAACTTTTTTTTCTCAGACTAAGCTTAAGTAAGTAGAAAATGAGTAAATAAAAAAAAGTTTTTGAGTAGATTATTCTTCAACTTTTTTATTCAATCTTTTTAATACTAAAGAGTTTCACAACTTGATTTTCACATTTTTTTGTTATTGCACATGTAATACTCTCACGCGTGATAATACTGTATGTACGTTTACATTAAAATATTTGTGGTGAAACATAAAGAATACTGGAAAATTTAAAAAAAATGTAAAATTCTTAACATTATGAAGATATAATTTTTGATATCATATATAAATCATCGTAAAACTCTCATGTGTAACACTGTTACACACGGTTTTTCGACACATTTAAAAATTTTTTTTTTTTTTAATCTCTCATGGCCACTGCAGCAGGATCCGGTAACGACTCTTCAACACTTGCTGCATTTTTTGATGTACAACTCAACTTGTTGCTCCTTTTTTCGGAATTCGTTGTACACCCGATTGTGAGTTTTACACAGAATTTTTGTGCGTGCAACTATTTAGTAACTTACGATACTTTTTGTCAGTTCAATTTTGTGGCTTAGACATCCGACGAAAGTCAAATTTTCTTCTGTCACATTTTGCACGATGTGTTGGAATGTAAAAATTTTATTTTTTCGTGCCCAATAGTTTAAACTATTGCGTTTTCCAAAGCAACCAAACGTTTTACAAGGCTTTCTGAAGGGTACTTCAGATACCCTTTATTGAGCAAATTTATCATTTAATCACTAGGGGAATCTCCAGCTGGTTTCGTTGTTGATTTGACGCAAGCTTCGCAATTCGCCCACTGACCAATTTTTTTTGCAACAAATCCTGAAAAATATGTTTGTACGAACTGATTTATATCCAACATTGTAGTCATGTTCGCGTCGAACTCCATATTTTTTTTTGATTTTCTTCTTGATTTTCTGTAATTGAGTCCATATAAACTTGTAGATCCTGGAGATTTTCATGTTTTTGTGGCCCTGTTTTTGACAGCAATGTTTCAAACACTTCGGTCCGTTCAACATTCGAGCCTTTTGGAGGCTTCACTAAAGAGTAGAAACAATGGAGCCTGTCAACTTGGATGAACCATAATGCGTCCGGCTTATCATGCTAGCCACAACGAGAACGAATCATTCCAAAAAAGCCCTAAAATAGATATTTTTATAATTATTTAAAAATAATTTACTATTCCATGAGTTCACAGGTGCCAATATTTTGCTTCCAGTGCATACTGTTTCAATCGTGTTGTCATCAAAAAAGAAAAACCACATTTTTCAGAAAGAAAGTCCATGACTCTAAGTGTTGTCCTTAAAGTAACCTTGAAACCCAAAGCAGTATTTGAGGACATGGATGGATGATGATTTTCTTTAGCCATAGTTTCCCACTGCTTGATGTAACTGATGAAATCGTTTATCTCCTGAGTGCAGGCAGAAAACAATAGTTGTAAGTAGTGAAATGGAAACTTTTTTTTGTACTTTGAGTCATCCATTTGTGGTGCTAATATTATTTTCAAAATTTTTGTTTAGTTTTTATAGTTTTTGGTATTTAGGTCTAATTTAAAATTTCCATAAAGTTCCATAACAAGTAAATTCTTTGTTATCTTTTTGCATTCCAAAAATTTTTTCAAGTTTGTAATATATGATTTACATTTTTCTGTTCATGTACTAATTTGTAACTTAGTTTCTTTGTGATTTCTCATATTAAAAGAAATCACAAACATATTAATTTATTTGAGGTAAATTAATGTTCTATACGGCAAATTAATCGCAAATCTCTACATTTTTATAAAAAAATTGTGGATGACTTGACAAAAAATTTTTCGTTCCATTTATTAATAATTGTTATAAACAAAAGCGAAATTAAACATGTTCTCCGCCTCACTCTTCACTAAAAACGAACAATGTCGATGCGCAAAACTATAATGAATGATATAAAAAAAGAAAAAATTAGTAACCTGCTGTATTTCAAGAGACAAAATTTTTTTTATTAATTATGGTTGGCCGTTGACGCGCGGCAACAGCGCTTATGGACTCGCACGCGCTTGATGCTAGCTTGATTTTCCGGAAAATACGGCAACGCTGCTAGATAAACAAAAGAGGACCGGAAAAAAAGCCTGAAAACGTGTTTTCTCAGTCAACGCACATTGAAAGGCAGCTTCGGTGAAACTTTTTTCTACGCATTACTCGGTATTTTTTCTATGTCTCAGTAAAAACAATAATGCCGCGTGCAAAGTATTGCTGCAATCCACTCGGTTTCGTTAGACATTGTAAAAAACGTGGTGATTTTCAAGTGACAAAGAAGTGGAATCCTAAATTTCATGTTCTCGAAGGTCGTTTTGTGTGCAAGTCATGTAAAACGTTGATATATCGGAAAAAAGATGAAATCACGATTAAGAGACCGGCCTCGAAACTACACTCTCGAAAAGTCGATGATGATATAGAAAATCTTTCGAATAATGTGGTGAACGACAGTGAGAAGGAAGATCCATCTTATCAGTTACCTGAATTGAAAAAAAAAGGGGAAATTCACACAGTTGAATTCTCGAGAAAATGATGCGGAAGAAGCGAAAAAAAGACGCTTTGATGAACCAGAACAATCTTGGGTAAACGACTTGAAACACGCAATTTTGAAGCAAGAAAATGCTAAGCAGAAAATGTTTCTCTTGACAACAATGCCAGATATTCACATCTGGAGCATTAGAAAAACGGCTCGAACCTTTGGAGTTTCTCGCAGGATGGCGAAACAAGCTCGGAACCTGAAAGAAGTCCATGGATATGGATCTTATCCGGATACAGAAATTGGTCAAAAGATTTCGAATGAAACATTGGAAACAGTGAAAAAATTTTACCTAACAGATAACGTGAGCCGAGTAATGCCAGGCATGAAAGATTTAAAATCTTTTCGTGAAAATGGTGGTGAACGTCAAAAAGAGTCGGTGAGAGTACAGATCTAGCTTTTTTTGCTTAGTTGTTGGGATTTAACATTTGGCACAGTGAAACTTTGTGTCAGTTTTTTTTAATAATCTCAGGGGTCGATTATTAAAGATAGAATTTTTTAATACAATATTTTAGTGCACTGCACGGCAGTGATATAAGATAACGTGACGTAAGCCGATAGTGCCCTATGTTAGAACCTAATAAGGGGGTTTATTTTACACAGATGAGGTGAGGGATTTAACGGTTAAATTTCACAATTTTCCAGAAACGTCTACTTTTGGGAAATTTAAATGAATTACACAAAGAATTTTGTAAAAATTATCCTGAATTACATATTTCGCTTGCCAAATTTCAACAACTTCGACCTCCGTATTGTATTCTGGCTAGAAAAAAAGACAGTCACAACGTTTGTGTATGTAAATTCCATCAAAATTTACGACTGAAGTACTCGGGAATGAAACAAACTTTACTGAAAAATGGCATTCATTTCGACAAATCATATCGCAATACTTTCAAGGAAATGGTGTGTGAAGAACCTCAACCGGATTGCTTTTTGACAAATTGCCAAAACTGTCCTAGAGTAGAAAGTTGTAACAAAAAAATCGCATCATTGTTTAAGAATGCCGGAATTGCTGAAGTCTCTTGCACACAGTGGTTAACAGTTGATAGGTAAAAAAAGTCTTGCCTCAGTTACATTCACAAATTGATTACTCTTGAAAAATACTCTTCAAATTTATCGGAATCGGTGATTTTCAATTATGCTATTTCACTGTTTATCAGTATAATTGTACTGAAACTTTTATGAAAATATAGTGTATTTTCAAGTCAATTTGCGCGTTCCAGATGTTCTCTCGAAACAGTCACGGAAAAAGTAGAAGAGTTTTTGGAAAGTCTCAAAAAGGAGTTACCAGTGGTACTTAAACACGATTTTATCGCAACCGCTCAATCTTCATTTCTCAAAACTCTTAAGGAATCGTTAAACGAAGGAGAATTGATTGTAACTCTTGATTTTTCAGAAAATTACTCTTTTTGTGTTCAGGACGCAATTCAATCCTATCATTGGGACAATTCTCAAGCAACTTTGCATGTTTACGTTTCATATTATAAAAAAAATAATGTTTTGAAAACCGATAGTTTCGTTGTTATATCAGAGTATCTAAAACATTCAGCGGCGACAGTTGATTTGTACAATAAGAAATTGATTGAACATCTTAAAGATAAACTAGACGAGTTTGCTGTTGAGAAAATTTTTTATTTTTCCGACGGTGCAGGATCCCAATATAAGAACAAATACAATTTTGTTTCGTTACTTTCGCACCAATCTCGGTATAATATTAATGGCATTTTTTTGCGACATCCCATGGAAAAGGCGCGTGTGATGGGATAGGTGGATCTGTAAAAAATGCAGCAAGAACTGCGAGTCTCCAGCGAAACAGTCAAAATCAAATCACAACCCCGAAACACTTATTCGATTGGGCGGTTTTGCATTTCAAAAAAATAACCTTCGATTTTTGTACCAATGGAGAATGTCAAGACCACGAAAAATGGTATCAATCGGAGTACAAGGATTGCAAAACGATTCCTAAGACTCGGCAATTCCATGCATTCATACCGATAGAAAAAAACCGATTGATATGCAAAATATTTTCGAATTCTACGAAATCATTAACATTTAATGTTTGATTTCAATGAACTGACCGTCAATTTTTAATATATTGTGGAATAGGATAGATATTTTTAGAATATATTTTATTCTTAAAATAAGAAGTAACATTCTCGAAAGTTTGAGTAGTATCGTCGAGCGCGCAAGTCCACAAGCGCTGTTGCCGCGCGTCAACGGCCAACCGTAATTAATAAAAAAAATTTTGTCTCTTGAAATACAGCAGGTTACTAATTTTTTCTTTTTTTATATCATTCATTATAGTTTTGCGCATCGACATTGTTCGTTTTTAGTGAAGAGTGAGACGGAGAACATGTTTAATTTCGCTTTTGTTTATAACAATTATTAATAAATGAAACGAAAAATTTTTTGTCAAGTCATCCACAATTTTTTTATAAAAATATAGAGATTTGCGATTAATTTGCCGTATAGAACATTAATTTACCTCAAATAGTTAGTGAGTTATTGTGAAATATGTAATTTTATGCTTTAATCTTTAGTGAACAATTATTTGCAAAATAAATTGAATTTTGAATGAAACTTTTTTGGAGGTGATTGAGTACCATAACCTTGATCAAAAAATGTTCTCATCTGAAAAATTGAAACTTAAAAGTCCTCAGGTGGCCCGTTTCACTTATTTTGACCCAGATAGAAATCAAATCAGATACAATCAGAACGTTTTTACCGAGACTTTCTCAAAATCAGTAATCAGTCGCGTCGCGAAAACACTTGTCGCGAATCGTGGACGTGTATAAACAATGACTGTGAATTTCTTCAGTAAATAAACTTTGTGGTGGATTTTTGGGCACATTTGGTGTTTTCAATCCAAACCGGAATCCAACATGAAAATTTTAGCGCCGAGGATGGGATGTCCCCTGGCTGCTACGGCTTCAATTTCCATTGTCTAATCCCAGTAAACCTGGAACATCGCAAATATTATGTATTGCGACGTCACAGGTAAGTGAAAAATATGTAATAAAAAAACGCATGCATACGTTTTTTTACCACTGCATACGGGACACGCTTTTACGTCTATGCGAGGTTTCATGAAGTATCGCAGATGCATATTTTTTTCATCGCATTCAGGTCGCATAGACGTTTCACGCGACCTCCCGGCGACGAAACTATCGTGCTTAAAGTATATCACAATACCCAATCATTTATATCGCATTTAGGTCGCATAGATGTTTCAGGCAACGTCGCATGGACTTTTCATTGCCCTATTGGTGATTTTGCCTGCGACGTCGCTGTATACATAAGAATTATCAATCAAAATTTGTCGCGCGGACGTTTCTCGCGACGTCGCATGGACTTTTCATTGCCTTATTAGTGATTTCGCCTGCGACGTCGCTGTTATACAAAAAATGATCAATTAATATGTCGCGCGGACGTTTCCCGCGATGTCGCATGGACTTGTTTTTTGCGCCAAAGCGAATTTTCTGGCGACATTAACTACATACTTTTTATTAAGTGTTATCACTACTCACCTTGCGATTTCGCCGAGTTTCACGTACGATGCGATGGGCTCAAAATTTGGTGTTATCCCAGGTAAGTTATGTACGACTTTTTTTTATCAAAAGCAATCAACGCGGAAAAGTGTAAGAAACTTATGGAAAATATCGGATAATTTAAATTTAAATATATATTCAAAATGAAGTTAACTATCATTTGAAATTTCGAACGAATCATTTTGTAACCATACAGTAGGCTGAATTCTTAACAAAAACATTTATACATTGTGGCTGTACGCAACACTAGCAAAAACAAGCAATCAACCTCTTCAACTTTTACTTTTGAAATAATTCCACGCCCGAATGTAATATTTCAAGAAGGGAACGCTAGACTCATCCATTTGTTTTACGTTGAATATTTTATTACAATTAACACGCATTATTGTACTACAGCGATCGGAAGTCTTACTTCTAAAATCTTCAGTTTCACAATGTCAATAATTCGGAGAGTATAAACACTGACAATGTCAACATTTTAATGCAGCATCTACTTGAACTCTAAACACAACTTACAGAATAGTTTTCTCGGACGTTTCCATAAAACTTAAATCTTTTAAATAATATCAAATTTATGTGTGACAACTCTATACACTAATACGAGCTATCACAGCCAAAAAATGTTTCGGAGGAAAATAGCACATATTTCTTCCACGACAGCCATTTACTTTTTCCGTACAACTCAAGGAAAACAATTTATATTTTACTATATAAAAAAATATTTGTACGTGACAACTCTCTGTGAGGAACTATAGTAGTTGATACTCTAAACAAAAAATTATATTTGACATGATAATTCTATGTAAAATGTAAACATTCAAAATTATCAAAAATTAAAAACTTTATTTACAGTGATGAGAGTTTCTGGGATCGCTGCCATTTCTCGCTGCTCTTCATCTTTTGCTCGAAGGTTGCTGAAACAAAAATTGTGTCATTTTGACAGAAGAAATCAAAAAAATATTGAAAGAGGATGAGTTGATGACTTTTAGAGTACGTGAGAATTTATTAAATTTTTAAAAAGGAATTACATTCATTCAAATTTGGTGTTTCTATTTTATAAGTATATCATACTTGAAAAATCAAGTATGAGTGTAATATTTCAATATTTAAAATCGCTACTTCAAAACTGGAAGTAAACACTTAAAACTACATTCAGTCGAATTCACAAATGTCACACATCTTCACATTTTTGTCTAAACAAAAGTGGATGAATTAATATTGCTTAAAGTTCGTTGAAATTCATGAAGTCTATTCTTACAAAAGCCACAATTTTGGAAATTCTACATTATTTTTGTGCAATAAAAGCAACATATTTCAGCCTCATCGGAAGTTTCACTAATAATATATACTGAGTACATCGGTTGAGTCGAATAAAAATATAAATGTTTTCGTGCAAGAATTTCGCAAGAGTATTTTTTGGACCCAATCTTGGTTGGCTTTTGTTAGACTCACCTCTAACTTTTTTAAAACCTGTTTCTTTACTGTAATTTTTGATGGACACAAAAAAAAAAATAATGTTTACAACATAAAAAAGAAAATTTATCTGCAGATAGTGATTTTTTTTTATTTTATTTTATTTTTTTATGAAGAAACTCGTTCTAATAAAAATTTGATTTTATAGTTTTTTATATCGAGCAATCGGATTTTGCACATTTTAGAAAAGCTAATTTTGCAATGAAGAGAATTTAAAATTTTTTTGGAGCAATTGAACAAAACATGAATGTTTGAGTACGCTGCGAAAGCCGAAAAATCGTTCCGAAGTTGCGATTTTGATATTAGCGTGGCAAAAATAAAAAAAAAATTTGTAAACAAAAGCTTGCCCTGCTGAAAAAAACTGACGAGATTTCGATCATTTTTCATCATTTTTCATAAGATTGCTCAAATTGCCCTAGCAAAGGCGCGGATCGAAATTCGATCCGTTTTCGATGAATTTTCAATCCATTGTCGAAATCCGTCTCGGATTGCGTCAAAATGCATTTTTTATCGTCTTCCTAGAGAGTTTTGCTATTCAAATATCAAGAGCTGGGTGTATAAGCCGGTAACTTTGAAAAAGTACTGTTTTAGAGTCGATTCTAAAATACTTTTCAAAAAAACATAAATTACAGCGTTATTCGGCATCTTCCCAAAGAGTTATCAAAAATCGAGACATGGGTGTATAAAGTGGCAACTTTGAAAAAGTACTGCTCAAGAGTCGATTCTCAAATTCTTTTCAAAAATACATAAATAACAGCATTTTTCGTCCTCTCTCCAAAGACTTCTCAAATATCGAGAACTGGGTGTATAAACTGGTAACTTCGAAGAAGTACTGTTTTAAAGTCTATTCTCAAATACTTTTCAAAAATACATAAATAACAGCATTTTTCATCGTCTTCCCAAAGAGTTATCAAATATCGAGAGCTGGGTGTATAAATCGATAACTTCGAAAAAAAACTGTGTAAAATTAAATTCTCAAATACTTTTCAAAAATACATAAATTACAGCATTTTTCGTCCTCTTTCCAAAGAGTTCTCAAATATGGAGAGCCGAGTGTTTAAACTGGTAACTTCGAAAACGTACTATTTGAAAATCGATTCTCAAATACTTTTCAAAAAAACATAAATTGCAGCATTTTGACCTAATCCGAGACGGATTTCGTAAATGGATTGAAAAGTCATCGAAAACGGATTGAAAAAAGATCGAGTTCGATCCATTTTCAATCCTTTTTCGATCCGTGCCTTTGCTAGGATGTCTATCAGTTTCCATCATTTTTCATCAGGTTCAGTTTAATGGCAAATAAACTAAGTTTATTTGCATCAGTTTTCATCATTTTTCATAAGGTTGATAGAAATACTAAGTTATTCTACATCATTTTACATTATTTTTCATGATTTTCAGTTTAATTGCAAAAAAACTAAGTTTTTCTGTATCAGTTTTCATCATTTTTCATCATATTTCATCACAAAAATATGATAAATTAAGATGATGTAAACTAATGAAAATTGATCAAGTCCAAAATCTTAATCAGTTTCCATCAGTTTCTTTCAGCTTTCATCAATTTTCATCATATTTCATCACAAAAATATTATTCAAAGTCCATCATTTTTCATCATAAAAACACGAGACAAAAACGTGATGTAAATTGATGAAAACTGATCGAGTTTGAAATCTACATCAAATCTCATCAGTTTTTTTCAGCAGGGTGCTTATGCTTACTTGAATACTCACTGTTAATTTAGGGTCCGTGCACATAATACGTCACCCGTTTAATGGAGATTTTAGACACCCTCCCTCCCCCCTCGTCGCGCATTTTTCCATTGACCCTCCTCCCGAAGAGCGTGACGTATCATGTGCACGACCCCTTATTAAAAAAAATATATAGGGAAATAAAAATATTTATAAATAAATTAACTAAATACAACAAAATCAACTTACCAGGCGTCACTCTGTCGTCACTTTTGGCCATTTCGCACAGAGGATCAAGAACAATGGAGAAAAGAATAGGCGTCCTGTTGGGTGCCAGAAAGATGCGGCCTGTGACGAGCGGGGTTTAACCACTCGTCTGATTTGTATTAAGACATAAAATAATATATATATGGGACGATTTTGGGTTTTTCATTTTTGAAAATATTATAAAATTTATTTAGAAATTTAATATTCCAATATAGAAACTATTTTTTTTTTATTATTTCGAACAATAGGATAACGCGCTGGTGCTATCATAATCTCAGCAGTTTCGTCGTGTGATAACATATTCGAAAATAGAATTTCTATCTAGCTACTTCGAGCAAAATATAGAGATATTAGATGTTTCGAAATAATCACCGGATGAGGACGAACGAAGAGGAAGCCGTGATTAGAACTTCGATATCTAATGATTTGAGTAATCAACAGCTGAAACGGAACTCGTTTTTATCTTTTCCTTTTTAGAATGAAAAATATAATATCGAATGATTTTGAGTAATCAACAGCTGAAACGGAACTCGTTTTTATCTTTTCCTTTTTAGAATGAAAAATATAATATCGAATGATTTTGAGTAATCAACAGCTGAAACGGAACTCGTTTTTGCCCCCTCTCTTTAAATTTTACAATTTCTCCTCTTTCGAACTTTGTATATAAACCCGCGATTTTGCTCAGAACATCGAAGAAATTCAGAGTTAGCAATCCTCTAACAGCTCTTCACAGAGTCCAAAAGGAAAGCCCTAAAACAAGAATTCTCTTCCCCGAGCCCTAGTAAAGGTCCGACCTGAAGACGACCTTTCCGCTCCATCAATAGCCAAGTGGAAATTGATAATGACCAGAGTTGTACTCTAGGTCCCAGAAATCGATCTACACGAGGATAAATTTTGAGAATAAAAAGTAAGCAGATTTTATATTGTGAGATATTGATTGGCTGAGATTCGGGCGGAAGGGATTCATCCCTTCTGAGCTACAGTTCCGAAGCAACTCGTCTCAAAGCTATTTATATTGTTCTCGTGAAATTCTCTTTTATTTTGATGTGTAGACAGTAATGTTGGATAAGCATAAAGCGATTAAAAGAAGGTACAATGAATCAAATGATAGAAATAAAATAAGCGTTAAAGATATAAAACTAATAAAGAATAAAATAAATTGGAATTACAGAATAATATTAAAATTAGCATTAAAGTTTGAAGGCTAATATTTGAATACATCGGGATAAGTTGAAGGAATAGAAATATTAAATCCGTACACCCTTTTCGCAGTGCCCTTGGTAGAGGAGTTGATTTGGGCGATTAAGAGTTTGATTAGGAGAAAGAGAGTCAAACCTAGTGAAAAGAAATATGTGTTTAAACAAAAAGGGATCTTGAAACTATATCACCGCCTTAGGATATTGAAAAGATTGGATCCCAAAACTAAGTTTTCTTGGGAAAAGGTGGATCAAGAAATAGCAAAGGAGGCTTCGCAACATTTAGGAATTTTGTTGATAACTCCAGAGAAACAGATAACGACGACTTGTAGACATTGTGGCAACAGACAAGTTAATGATCTACACATAGACCAGGTAGACAGGGAGTTAACCGGGTTGACGGAATTGGAAGAACCTCCCATATCTCAAGATCCAATCGTGGAATCTGTCAAAATGGATCCTTCGGAAAGCTTGAAATTAGAATTAGCTGAGATGGGTGAAATATGGTTTTAAAGGCGCGTTGTCAGGACTTATAATAATTCAGAATATAATTACTAGAAATTAGGATTGAAAGCGATTGTAAAAGCAAGTTTGGAAGAATGAAAAGAGAATAACGAATCAAGCGATAGTTAAAGTTCTACAATCGCGAATAAATATGAATGTGTATATTAAGAATCCAGATAAATACAACTGCGAATAACGAGGAGAATCGAAACAATAATTTGATGTTCTACAAAGCGAATGAATATTATTTGGATGAATAGTTACAAATCCGGATATGATATTGGAATAGAGGGTGATAGAACGAAATTAGATTGCAACGGGATTGATGAATGCTGAATGAGAATTTTTAATATTGTAGAACGGAATTGTGTAAAGCAATATTTAAATTAATAAACATTAAATTACGAGGTCAAATTGGTTTTTATATTGTCTTCAAAACGTTCCTTAGAATCCTAGATATCCTTTAAGGGTCCTTTTGGGCAGAGTCTCCACTAGGGTCCTTCTCTGGACAGGTGAGTCGAAGTCTAACCAGCGATAAGGAAAGGATCGGAAATAAAGCAACGTTGGAATCGACCAATTCTCCATAATTACGTTATCGTCGTTGGTTTGATGGAAGCTCGCTCGTTACAGGTGAAAAAAATGGCGCAGTCGGCAGGACTTCAAAAGGGTTTCATGGGACATTTTTGAGGACAACAGAGTGTTTTAGGAATAACTTACTTTTTATGAGATAATTTACGCTGAAAGATTGATGACTTTTGACTAAATGTGATTTTTGCATGGGATAATAGATTGTCGACATGAAAGACTAGATATGGGGCGCACTGAACTAGATATAGAATTCTTCACGGAAGTTTTACTCGGTATTCTGAATGAAAACGAACTCTCAGACGATGGAATAAGAAGTCTACTTAGACGACTCTCGGATTATTGTAATGGGAAATATCATTCAGTTGAAGCATTCTACATTTATTCTATGGTCATCATGAACCTTAAAAGGACTCATGAGAATATCTCCTGGTAAATGATCTAGTGTTCTAAGATATGATTACGGATTAATGATAAGGACTTCCTTGATTGGATACCTGAGTAGAGAGAATTTTGCAGATTCCGAATGGAGATTTAACTCCGACACGCTTTTCAAATTTTTACACATATTCGAGTAATTTGACAGGATAATTATAGAGTGGGAACCTTAATGTATATTGAGAATATGAGACACCTTCTCAATGCCGAGACCCAATTTCAATCCAGTATATGATGATACTCCTTTAACAAGGAAAAGCCGAGAGAATTTATCCCATGAAGAACAGGAAAATTATTTGAATCGCCAAATACCTCTTTCAAAAACCCGGAGCTTGGAAGATTTAAAAGCCTTAGAGTCTGGGGACCCTGTAGAAGATAGAAAATTTGAAAAGAAAGACCCCGAATTCAAAAAACCAATCATAATGGCTCAACAAGGAGGAGCATATACAATTCGTCTTAAAGACGCAGTGATGATGATTCCGAAATTTTCTGGAGATCCTACAACCGGAGCTACATTTAGAGAATTCTCGATCGGATGCGAGGATGCTAAAGACATGCTGCCCGCTGCAGCTGAAGAGAGTCTATTGAAAATGATGAAGACCCGATTACAGGCTGGAGCACTGGAAGCCGTACGTGGAGAAAATTTTGCTGATGTAAATGCCTTGCTCAAACATTTGAAGAGTGTATACGCACCGCGAGAATCCACCACGCGATTAAGAGGGGAACTTGGTCAAGTATTTCAAGGATACGACGAGAATGTTGCGAAATACTTTAACCGAGTAAGAGATTTGGGACAGAGAATCATAGATGCATATAAAGCAGACCACGAAAATGCTATTTCAGAAGAGCAAAGAACTGAAATAGAAAAAGAAACAGTCCAAGCGTTTACATTGGGCCTACGTAAAGAAATATCCATACAGATGCCAGACAATATAGCAATAGGAGTAGCAGGAAAGAGAGCTATTGAGATTGAAGACAAACTGCGCACTCAAGATAAATTACGGGCACTTATACCCGACATGAAAAATCTGGGCATTACTGAACATAAAAACAAACAGAATTCATGCCAAATTTGCGGAAATTTGGGACACGAGGCGTTATCATGCCCAAAATTTAAACCTGTTGGTTGCACTATATGCAAAAGGACTACTCATGCAACTGAAGATTGCCAATACCGTCCTGTACGGACTATTCAGACAAACCAACGATCCCCATTCCCAGAGAATCGCAACTATCAACAAAGTGCACGTCAGGACTTTCGCAGAAATAACCAATATCCTCGCTATCCGAATAATTTTTCTTATCAGAATCAGAATTCGTATGCTCAGAATAGAAATACTCAATTTCAGGATCGAAATTTCCAGTTCCGACCACAGAATAATAATTTCAGAAATCAAAACTCGCGTTTTGAAAATCAAAATCAACGTTCCATGAATCAAGATTTACGATTCACAAACAACAACTCTCAACATTACAGAAATCAGAATAGTCCTCAAGGCCGAAACAATTTTGGAGGCAATTGGCGAAATTCAAATCACGACTTTCAGAATTCTTATAGAAACAATGAACGATCTTTCGACATTCAAAATCCACGAGAAAATGCACCTCCAAAAAACGAGGGCAGCCTCCTGCATGGGGGAGGCGCGACTCCGAGAAACCAGTAAACTCAGTTAAAATCCAGAATATTTCGATTAATTTCCTCAAAGAAAAAGAACCACCATGCATTCGACTGAAAATTCAAAATGAAATCGTTATATTCATGTTAGATTCTGGAGCTAGCGTCTGTCTGATAAAGCAAGGAAAAATTGGAAATACATGTATAAACAGAAACGAAGAAATTCAGTTGATTGGAATAACCTCTGGACACGTCAACACCTTGGGAACAGTGATTTTGGACATATTGGGTATACCTACAAAATTTCATGTGGTTCCAGATTCTTTTCCTATAGATCCACACGATGCTATAATGGGGAACTCTTTCTTTGCCAAGAATAAGGCAAAAATCGATTGGGCAAGTGATTGTTTCGAAATAAAAGGGCATCAAATTCCCTTATTGAACGAAAATGAAAATAATATCGTGAACATTCCTGCGAGATCGAAAAAAATATTCCGCATAAAAATAAAACCTACAACACTAGAAACTGGATTGATAGAATCTATTGATGTCAAACAAGGATTGTATGCAGGCAACGCGATTGTAAAGAACAACAACGGTTTTATTTTTCTACCTTTTATTAATACGACAGAAGAGAACATCGAGATGAAAATCGGAGATCCAGAATTACAGGAGGTAGGAAGAATCAAAGAACGAGCTATAAAGCAGATACAAAAAGATAATAACATGAAAAAGAAAAACAAGAAAAAGCGAAAAAATATTATAGCAAGGAAATGCTTCAAAATCGAAACAAGGTCTCGTTTTGAGAAAATCAAAGAATTGCTTCGTTTGGACGATCTCGGTCCTACGGAAAAGGATGAAATTCACAATCTAATTAAAGACTCAGCTGATTGTTTTTACCTCCCCGATGAAAAATTAACAAGCACGCATTTACACCAGCATTCTATTCATACACAAGATGACAAGCCAATCAACGCGCGCCAATATCGTTTTCCCCCAGTATTGAAAGAAGAATTGAATAAACAAGTTGGGGAACTTTTGGAGAATGACATTATCAAACCTTCGTGCTCCCCTTACAACACGCCTGTTTGGATTGTCCCGAAAAAGGCTGACAGTCAAGGAAATGCACGTTGGAGAATGGTTCTCGATTTTCGAGCATTGAATGAAAAAACCGTGGGAGACTCTTACCCACTGCCCAACATCGTTGAGATATTGGACCAGTTGGGAGGAGCAAAATATTTTTCGATCTTCGACCTTGCATCAGGGTTCCATCAAATCGAAATGAAACCCGAAGATGCACAGAAGACTGCCTTTTCTTCCCCTCACGGACACTGGGAATTCGTTAGAATGCCATTTGGTCTTAAAAATGCACCCGCGACTTTCCAAAGATTAATGGATGTTGTATTATCTGGGTTACAAGGTACCGAGCTATTTGTATACATGGACGACATCGTGATATACGCAAGAGACTTGAGTGAACATCGTAGAAAATACAAATTATTGATCGAAAGACTGCGAGAGGCCAACCTAAAATTGCAACCTGACAAGTGTGAGTTTTTAAGGAGAGATGCTATCTTTTTGGGACATCAGATCACGGAAGACGGGCTTAGACCAGATCCCAAGAAAATTGAAGCCGTACAAAATTTTCCCAGACCTAGGAACATTAAGAATATACGACAATTTTTAGGTTTAGCATCGTACTATCGACGATTCATAGAAAACTTTGCAAAGATTTCGAAACCCTTGACGAGACTTTTAGAAAAAGACTCAGAATTCAGATGGAAAGAAGAACAAGAAGAAGCATTTTTGGCCCTCAAAGAGAAACTTTGCAGCGAACCTGTTCTACAATATCCAAGATTTGACGAACCATTCATTTTGACCACAGACGCGAGTCAATACGCAATAGGAGGAATATTAAGTCAAGGAAAGATTGGGCAAGATAGGCCTTGCGCCTATGTCTCACGTCAATTGAATAAAGCGGAAAAGAATTATAGTACTTACGAGAAGGAAGCTCTTGCGATAGTCTTTTGCGTTTCTCATTTTAGACCATACTTGTATGGTAGAAAATTTATTGTGGTAACAGATCATAAACCACTCTGTTGGATGAAAACCGCAAAAGACCCTACGAGTCGTCTCACCAGATGGAAATTGCGTTTAGAAGAATATGATTATGAAGTTCAACACAAATCTGGAGCTAAGAACATTAATGCAGATGCTTTATCACGAAATCCGGTGCTCCAAACAGAGGATATCTTTTCAGAAGCTATAAACATGATAACGACAACAGAACCAAGACGCTCGACGAGAGTGAAGGAATCTACAGAGAAAGGACGACAATATCAGCAAGAAATCGAGACCAAGAAAACAAAAGGAAAAGATCAAGCGAAAACAGAAGAATCAATTGAAGATAGAAAAGATAGAAAGAAAAAACCTAAGCGAGAAAGACCTCAACTTTCATCAACAGAATCTGATACGGATGAAGAAAGTTTGAACAGAGAAAAATACAGAAGAATCACAAGAAAAACAACCGAGAACAAACGAAAAGAAAAGATCGATGAGACCCAGAAATACGACACTATTCAAGACAAATTGGAAACAAGTGAACAACAATCTAGTGAGAACGAAGAGACAAGAAACAACAATGTCGCGAATGATGATAATCATATAAACAGTGATGAAACCTCCGAGGAAGAACCAGAAATGAATGACGAATTGGAAAAGATTATTCTTGGTGAAAATATTTTTGAAAACAGAGACCACCTTTTTATGAAACACGATAGCTGCGTTTTATTGATTGATACCGAGAACAAACCTGTTGACGAGGCCACAGAAAAGTTTTTCAGGAAAAGAGAAGTAAAGAAATTTGATAAATTAGATCTGGGGGAATTGACATATATTAAGAGTGGAAGGAATTACCAATTTTTGTTTTGTATCCAAGATAAATCGAAGGAAGAAAGTAAAGAGGATGTATGGGAGGCAATGAGAACTGGATTGAAAAAGTTGAAAGAATATCTTACAGAGAAAGAAATCAAAAGCATAAATATTCCAAAATTTGAAATAATCAGTGAGATTCCTTGGAGAAGGTTCGAAAACGAA
This sequence comes from Platygaster robiniae, assembly GCA_028476575.1. Lineage (NCBI taxonomy): Eukaryota > Metazoa > Arthropoda > Insecta > Hymenoptera > Platygastridae > Platygaster > Platygaster robiniae. Next base: position 1,931,516 of record CM052027.1, read on the forward strand.
ATACACGAAGTTTTCAAAAGAGATAAGATAAAAATTATTATTTGCACTGGACAGATTCAAATCCCGGCTATCTCACAGAGATATTCACTGGTCGAAGAATTTCACTGTTCTGCTGTTGGAGGACATCAGGGCCACAACAAGACCTACCTCAGATTGCGATCAGAATATTACTGGGAGAACATGAGAGACGATGTAAGGAATTTTATCTCGAAATGCCTCTCTTGCAAATTGAAAAAGTTGACACGGAAAAAAATCAAACAGCCCATGGTTATCACCGATACCCCGGGCACTGCATTCGAGAAAGTCGCGTTAGATTTAGTAGGACCCTTTCAGACTACTGAAAACGGGAATAAATACATTTTGACGATACAGGATTTGTTGACAAAGTTTTGCATTGGAGTTCCTATACCAGACGCAAGCGCTGTATCTACAGCAGACGCCTTGATAAAGAGATTGATTTGTGTATTCGGTCCACCCAAGGCTATACTCACAGATCAAGGCACGAATTTTCTCTCAGGTCTTATAAAGATTGTTGCTAAAAGATTCAATATTAAACAATTCAAAACTACAGCCTTCAAACCTTCTAGTAATGGTAGCTTGGAAAGGACTCATATAATTTTGGTTCACTATTTAAGAACGTTTCAGAATGAAGACCTCGAATGGGATCAGTGGGTGGAGATGGCTATGTTTGCGTACAATACTAGTGTGCACGAATCCACTGGTCGTACACCATACGAGCTTGTATTCGGGAAGACTAGTCTCTTACCTTCAAGCCACGCTCCTCCCGGTCACGAAAAATTGGAAACTTATGATGAATACCTGATAAAACTCATGGCTAGGCTAGATACGATCAGGGAAGAATCTAGACAGAATTTGATTAAAGCGAAAGAAAAATATAAGAAATATTATGATCGATATGTGAATCCAACATTGCTTTCTGCCAACAAATACGCGTTTTTAAGAAAAGGCCTGAAGATGGGCAAATTTGATGATTATGCAGATGGTCCTTTTAAAATAATTGAGGTACTTGATGACAATAGGACCAAGATTAGAATTAATGGCGGAGAAAGGATTGTTTCCACAAATAGGTTGATCCCTACAAGAATAGATAGTGATCAAAGCGATTAATTACGCGTACACAATTTTATGTAAGTTGTATAATTTTTCTTTGTTATTATTGTATTTGATAGGAAGAAACATGCTGTGGATATTCGTAATAGTCGTCACCTTCGGCACTTCCGATGGGCTCATGGGATATGATTGCGGGATGCTACACGGCAACGTTACGAAGATAAATTTACGAGATCTGGGGGAATGTAATATACCCCGTCCCAAAATTGATGAGAAAAAGCTGACACTGCAACTCTTACAAGTCAATGATTTTGGCACCCTGTACGTGCAAGTATGCAAAATCAAGATACAGCGTCTAGTTACTCGATGCGGGTTTTTCGCTGACCATTCAGTTTCCAATGGCCTTACCGAGTACTTCTTTGAAGCAACAAGAGAGCAATGCAAGCATCTCCATGAAAGAGGAAGGATCCAGATAGGACAAGTCAGCCTCAACGACTTCAAGAGCAACACTTCCGAAACCCGCTCCGTCACTCTAGCAGGAACTCTGAATAATGACGGTAGCTGCACCGGTGAAACTTACAGCGACGCTTTCGGTACCTGGCAGAAGGTTACAGTACAAGGAGTTATCACGATAACGCTACAAGATTATGAGGCACCAATTTCCTTAAAGGAAAATAAAATCTTCCTGAGAACCGGCTCCGCATGCACCACCAAAAAACAGCACTGCGCTTTAAGTGACGGAAGTTATGCTTACTGGGACCTATTACCCAGAAGTTTCTGCGACGACCAGAAGTACACGATCTTATTCAAAGGACTGGGGACGAAGCTAGAAGACAAATCACCGCAACAATACAGAATCGTGTATACAGTTGAGTCAAAAGATACCACTTTTGCCCTCACAAAAGGAAGGACCTTTCAAGTATGTGGATATGACATACACGCCACAGAACACCCAAAACTTTTTATCTTGGAAGGAGGAGAAGGTAAACCCTTTTCGAAAGCCGATCAACTAGATGCAAAGAACCTTGACTTGTTCACGTACATGAATTCCAAGTTCATCTACATCGAAAAGCATATGAAGAGACAGTTCGAAAACCTTTTCTTTGACGTAATGCAGAAACGTTGTAAACTCGAACGAAAGATACTTGGAAACGCCCTAGCCATTGCTACAATAAAACCAGACGAGTTCGCATACCTTTTCATGCGTGGACCTGGGTACATGGCCATCACCGCTGGAGAAGTAACCCACATCGTTAAATGCGTTCCAATAGTCGTCAAGTTGAAGAATACAGAAAAATGCTATCAAGAAATTTTGGTCGGAGGAAATAATCAAACCTATTTCTTGACCCCGAAAACAAGGATATTAAAGAAACGAGGCACGCAAATATTCTGCAATTCACTCGCTCCAACTATGTTCGAGATCGAAGAAAAATGGTATAAATTCATACCAAATCCAGTGGAAACAGCAGCACCTCGACGCCTAGAACCATTATCCACGCCTACCTGGGAGTACCACAACCTGGAAAACCTAGCAAACACTGGAATCTACTCTGAAAAGGACCTAGAAAATTTTAGAGAAAACGCACTTTTTCCAATGGACCGACAAGGCGTCCTTGATACAATTGCAAGGAGATCACTCGGAGACCCCGTTGATCTAGAAGGAATATCTCTGGAACATTTGCTGGACGTTAAGAAATTAGCACAAGGACTTTGGCAAGATATGTGGACAAAATTTTCGATTTTCGGGACGTACACTGCTGGATTTTTAGGAATATACCTCGTTTACAAACTCATTAGAGGATTGTTGGACACAGCACTCAATTTACTCGCACTACACTCTATTTACGGTTGGTCCATCTACTTATTAACCGCATTCTGGGACAATCTTGCTAGCCTTATCCTACATGTACGAGTCCCTCCCAAAAAGAACGATGACCGAAAACCCCTGGAGTCCAAAGAAGGAGAAGAAGGAACCCCTTTGAAAACGATTTCCATTATATCCCCTAGATCTCCAGAAGAAGATGACACGACTCCCATTTATCCCAACAACGACTTGAAACAACTGCAGCATGAACAAGCGGCCTTTGCTCTTCGTGGCTAAGAAGAATTTATTACTATTGTAAAATATAAGAAACCTTGCGGCAATATTTTGCGATTATGTTACAAATATATGTACCCAATTGTAATCAAAAAAAAAAACAAATACAAAAAGAACATATATGTATTGATCAGAATAAGGTGTGTGTGTGTGTATGTAATCTTAAGTCAATCATCGTGTATAATGATTGTAAAACCTTTTGAATAAAACTTGTGTTGAAAAAAAAAAGGGGGGAAAGAAAAAGGAAATGTGAGGTTGGAGGTTGAATTTCCTCTTTCTTTCTTCTTAAAAAAAAAAAAAAAGGAAAGAGAAAAGGGGACTATATATATATTGCGAACGCAAATACACTAGTTTAAGTTGCGGTGTGGAAACAAACTTTCTCTTGCCTTACTCGACATGCGTAATATTATTTAAGAAGTAGAATAGCACTATTGTTATGGTTCTGACAACGTTCTGGAAACATTTAGTCGAATGATGATGAAATTTTGGCAGCGGACGGTTGATACAGAATAGAGAAATATTGGACGTAAAAACATGGATATATGATTATTGTAAATGACAGAGGAAAGAAATGGCGAGAATTGATAATGAAAGAAATAGGTATAAACGGGAGTTAGAATATGGGCTATAGAGCAATAGAATATATATAAATACACGATAGAAGAATTACAAGAATAAATAGGAATCGGGAAACATGAAAGTAAATAGTAGAATGATGTATACAAGGAACCAAGGAAATAGGAAGTCAATGGATGAAATACGAGATATATTAAAAGGGATTAAAAAGTAATTATGAAATGGGAATTTAAAAATGAAAGAAAATACGCGAGGGATAATGATGATTATAAAAAGAAAGAAGGTTAAGGGGGAAATTATATAATTGGATATGATTATGTTCCATTTAAAATTTTTTTTTTATATATATACGACGGTTACGGGTAAATCAGAAACCCACGAAAATAGGTTACGGGTGAACCAAAAACCCAGGGAATTGAAGATGTTAAAAAGGAAAAAAGGGGGGGGTATAAACAGAATATTTATGATTTGATTTTTAATTTTGAGGATAGTTCGATAGAATTTATGGCCCCGCTCAAGTAACAGATTACTAAAGATTAGATTTTTCCAGTGTAGCTAGCTGTATGAGTCAAGAGATTTTTAGTATGAAATGTAAAATGTCCTAATTTTGAGACGTCAGAATAGGTTTTTGGGTTACGGGAGTTTTCAAGAAGGGTATAATTATGTTCTTTTCGAATCAAGCCTTTAATAGCATGCATGCATATTAATAAAAAAAAAAAAAAAAAAAAAAAAAAAAAGAAATTTTAGAGAAATAAACGAATAAAAAAAAAAAAAAAAAAAAAAAAGGGGGTGAAGATAACTGGGAACGAAAGAGTCCCATAAGCTTCATAAGTGTCATAAGAACTTCGTAAATGAGAGTAATGAAATATAGGAGTTAAAATAAGGTCAAATAGTAAACGAGTAAAAAGGTTTAATAAGGAAAAAAGGGGGGTAATAAAATAAAAATGTAATAGTCGAGTTAAAATGAATAAAATAAAAAAAAAAAAAAAAAAGAGGGAGGATACTTATATTGAGGTTTTCGTGACAAGAGTGGAAAATAAAATATGAAGTTACAGTCAAAAACCGACAATGACTAAGACAAAAGGTTTACAATCGAAGCGACAAAATTATACAGGAATGACCAAGAATGACCAATATGAACAGGAAAATTTTATTAGGAATATGATGAAAGAAATGATTGTCAAAAGAGAACGAAGAGATACAATGAAATGACTTGAATATATCAGACGGGATATCGAAATAAAAGACTGTAATCAAAAAGATATCACAAAGCCGAGAATTGAACAAGATAACAATGACACTGGGTTACGAAACAGAAATCGAAACCTCATTTTCAGATCGCTTAACAACGGTAAATTAAACGGAATCCGAAGATATCTTAATGAGAATATGAGTAAAGTAAAATCAATAAAGAGGAATTCTTGCTTAGTTTTTTCAAAGAACACGTGTAGTAAAGATCGACAAAATGGATGTTACCCCGGGTGCAATAGTGAACGCCGAGCTTGAGATCAAGAAATGCAATCCGGAACAAAGAGAGAGACTGAAAAGATTATACAAGGCGAAGTTTAAGTTGATGAGATTTGAAAACCATCAACGCATCAACCAAGAGTTCTGCAAACTGCCACCCAAACTGTTGCGGAAAACGTTACACAATTGTAAAAGGACGATTTCGAGAATCAAGGAATTGGATAAAAAAATTCGAGACATGAAAATCGAAAGAACTGCACCAGAATCACCGAATCCGAAAAAGAGGATGAACCTCTATGAAGACAACCAGTGTTCTGCGGAGACTCCAAAATGTGTAATATTGAAAGATGAAATTCTACTTGTACCTTTTAAATATGAATTGTTGAAATTGAAATAAAAACTCAGGGTTAAAGACAGAACGGATCTCTTTTATTTTGTACTCTCATTTTACACGGTGAAGCAAGTCAAGAACGGCGATAAGGAAATAAGGTCGGGTCATCATAAAATCCTTCGTCCTCCCATTCTAGATATCGCAACCGCAGAAATTCGAAATCGATGAACTCTCGAAACTCCTGCTTGAACTACGCGCAGCTACGTTTATCTTCACATTTAAGAAATTACCACCGTTTAAGGCGGTAAGTTTCTTCTAGGAGAGGGGAGATGTGACGAGCGGGGTTTAACCACTCGTCTGATTTGTATTAAGACATAAAATAATATATATATGGGACGATTTTGGGTTTTTCATTTTTGAAAATATTATAAAATTTATTTAGAAATTTAATATTCCAATATAGAAACTATTTTTTTTTTATTATTTCGAACAATAGGATAACGCGCTGGTGCTATCATAATCTCAGCAGTTTCGTCGTGTGATAACATATTCGAAAATAGAATTTCTATCTAGCTACTTCGAGCAAAATATAGAGATATTAGATGTTTCGAAATAATCACCGGATGAGGACGAACGAAGAGGAAGCCGTGATTAGAACTTCGATATCTAATGATTTGAGTAATCAACAGCTGAAACGGAACTCGTTTTTATCTTTTCCTTTTTAGAATGAAAAATATAATATCGAATGATTTTGAGTAATCAACAGCTGAAACGGAACTCGTTTTTATCTTTTCCTTTTTAGAATGAAAAATATAATATCGAATGATTTTGAGTAATCAACAGCTGAAACGGAACTCGTTTTTGCCCCCTCTCTTTAAATTTTACAATTTCTCCTCTTTCGAACTTTGTATATAAACCCGCGATTTTGCTCAGAACATCGAAGAAATTCAGAGTTAGCAATCCTCTAACAGCTCTTCACAGAGTCCAAAAGGAAAGCCCTAAAACAAGAATTCTCTTCCCCGAGCCCTAGTAAAGGTCCGACCTGAAGACGACCTTTCCGCTCCATCAATAGCCAAGTGGAAATTGATAATGACCAGAGTTGTACTCTAGGTCCCAGAAATCGATCTACACGAGGATAAATTTTGAGAATAAAAAGTAAGCAGATTTTATATTGTGAGATATTGATTGGCTGAGATTCGGGCGGAAGGGATTCATCCCTTCTGAGCTACAGTTCCGAAGCAACTCGTCTCAAAGCTATTTATATTGTTCTCGTGAAATTCTCTTTTATTTTGATGTGTAGACAGTAATGTTGGATAAGCATAAAGCGATTAAAAGAAGGTACAATGAATCAAATGATAGAAATAAAATAAGCGTTAAAGATATAAAACTAATAAAGAATAAAATAAATTGGAATTACAGAATAATATTAAAATTAGCATTAAAGTTTGAAGGCTAATATTTGAATACATCGGGATAAGTTGAAGGAATAGAAATATTAAATCCGTACACCCTTTTCGCAGTGCCCTTGGTAGAGGAGTTGATTTGGGCGATTAAGAGTTTGATTAGGAGAAAGAGAGTCAAACCTAGTGAAAAGAAATATGTGTTTAAACAAAAAGGGATCTTGAAACTATATCACCGCCTTAGGATATTGAAAAGATTGGATCCCAAAACTAAGTTTTCTTGGGAAAAGGTGGATCAAGAAATAGCAAAGGAGGCTTCGCAACATTTAGGAATTTTGTTGATAACTCCAGAGAAACAGATAACGACGACTTGTAGACATTGTGGCAACAGACAAGTTAATGATCTACACATAGACCAGGTAGACAGGGAGTTAACCGGGTTGACGGAATTGGAAGAACCTCCCATATCTCAAGATCCAATCGTGGAATCTGTCAAAATGGATCCTTCGGAAAGCTTGAAATTAGAATTAGCTGAGATGGGTGAAATATGGTTTTAAAGGCGCGTTGTCAGGACTTATAATAATTCAGAATATAATTACTAGAAATTAGGATTGAAAGCGATTGTAAAAGCAAGTTTGGAAGAATGAAAAGAGAATAACGAATCAAGCGATAGTTAAAGTTCTACAATCGCGAATAAATATGAATGTGTATATTAAGAATCCAGATAAATACAACTGCGAATAACGAGGAGAATCGAAACAATAATTTGATGTTCTACAAAGCGAATGAATATTATTTGGATGAATAGTTACAAATCCGGATATGATATTGGAATAGAGGGTGATAGAACGAAATTAGATTGCAACGGGATTGATGAATGCTGAATGAGAATTTTTAATATTGTAGAACGGAATTGTGTAAAGCAATATTTAAATTAATAAACATTAAATTACGAGGTCAAATTGGTTTTTATATTGTCTTCAAAACGTTCCTTAGAATCCTAGATATCCTTTAAGGGTCCTTTTGGGCAGAGTCTCCACTAGGGTCCTTCTCTGGACAGGTGAGTCGAAGTCTAACCAGCGATAAGGAAAGGATCGGAAATAAAGCAACGTTGGAATCGACCAATTCTCCATAATTACGTTATCGTCGTTGGTTTGATGGAAGCTCGCTCGTTACAGGCCGGTCCATCGGCTCTGTCGCAATTCGCGCACGAACACGCGGCTTCCCACGTACTTACGGAAACAATGATTACTGATGAGCACCGAGGTGCATTTTCCGCCCGAAAAGGAGAATGAAAATTCTCGCCGCGTGTCACCGCGATAAAAATTGAGCCGGAGACAGTGGGAGACAGCCGGACTGAGCCGGACACACACTGAGCTGGAGGCAGCTCAGGGGGGGCTGCGCCGGTTGCTGCCGGTGAGTTGCGGGAGCAGAATATCTTAAGATTTTAACCGAGAAGTCACATGATGTACCTCCCATTCTGTCCATTCCATACCCTGGCAATGCTGGAAGTACATCTATACAGGGTGTATTTGAAACTACGGATGATAATTTGCCTGATTTCTTTTCAGATTTTTCGAAGTCTAAAAGTCCTTTGCCACTTTTTTCAAAACTCAAAATTAAAAACGATATTTGAGTTTGAAATTAGATCAAGAAACGCGCTCCTCCGACGAGTGTGCATAAAAGCCACAGACCAAAATTTACTAAAATTTTCTTCATATTTTTCTGCGTCAAAAAGACCTTTTCCACTTTCCTTAAAACTCGAAGTCAAAAAAGATAATTAAGTTAGAAGTTTCAACCAATCAGATTTCTTTGATGTAAAACTCGAATAACTTTTTTGATTTTTCATTTTTTGAAAAGTAGTAAAGGACTTTTTGACTCAAAAAAATATGAAGATAATTGTAACGAGCGGAGTCATTGCCCACTCGTTTAGATTCCCAAAAGAGAATCATTAGAACAGACAGTTATAATGGGTGTTCAATTCCCGCGTATCAAATGACTCTCGATTAAGCCTTTTGAAATAGGATAATCTTAACTATTATTTCGCAAGAACATTTTACGAATTCACTTGGAAAATGATTTTCTAACTATTATCTTTGCAAAACAGCAATTTACAGAACATTTAGCGAATCCGCTTGCGAAATGTTTCTATTACAACACGGGATAGTATTAACAGATATTTCGCAAAACGATGAATAGCAAGATGTTTTTTTCACTGCACGAAATAATCTAAAAGACTATTTCGCAAGGACGACTATTGCGAATCATTTTGAGTTTGATAAAGCAAAGACTAGGTGGGAGTTTTTGGGTATATAAGCCCGTGCATTTTCGATGGAAAGGAGAGTCACTTTTGCCTTCAACGGAAAAGCTTCTTGTCTCTAGTTGGCCTAAAGCTGCTCGCAGCTCTTGCATCTAGAGTACCTCTAGCCGAAACCGTCCCTTGCAATAAAGACTTGCCCTTCCGGAGCCTAGCCTGACCTGACGACGGCCATTTGCTCCCCCATCTGTTCTATATCGCTAAGCCGAAGTAGTACTTCTGGTCCAAGTATAGATCGAGATCGGATAAGAAAAGTAAACCATATTTTTACTATTATTGTCATTTGTTTGCCTAAATCGGGTTCATTCTCTCTATAAACCTGTGCTGGATGATAGGAGAAATACCTATCCAGCTTCAGATCCATGGCAATCTTGCACAGGCCAATTATGGAACAGAGTAAAAACGACCAAGGTACAAGGGCTTAATACTTTAGATTATTCAAACGAATAAATTAATCAAATTGAAAATACAATGCATTTCATGATTTAAGTACATAACAATATAATCCGTGATAATCGTTATTTTAATAAAAGGTCTTTACGCAGTGTATCGCGTGAAAGAATTAATCCAAGAAACCAGGGAGAGTGCTCGAAGAAATGGTCTTAAGCCTTCAGCTCAGGAAAACGCATTCAAGAAAAAGGGCCAATTAGCACTTTGGATCAAATTGAGGATCCTGAAGGGTTTTTCCCTCGATCATCAATTAAACAAAGTTGAATTAGACGCCCAAGTAGCTAGGTACGTTAGTAAGTTGTGCGGAGTACCTTTACAAGTACCCGACCAAATTATCGACATTACCTGCATTAAATGCGGGGAAAAATCGAGCTATACTAAGAACCCTTCTCAGTCAAGGAAAAGGAAGAATCCCAACAATCAAGAGCCACAGTTCGATGCCAAGAATTGGGAGAAAAGATTAAATAGAGATTTTGATGAAGCTTTCAACTTTTGTGAGAAGAGTTTCGATATTATAATAGAAAAGGAAATGCTTGAGAAATTGAAACCACCTCCTTCAGCATTACCAGCTTTAATATAGACTTGCCAGAGTCACAAGCGAGCGTTTTCATTGAATATTGTATGAAGCTGTATTTTTCTGATGTTTATTATGAATAAAAGCCCAAAGGGCAATTAAAGTTATTTTCTAGATCTTTTCTTTTAATAACCTCATAATCTTTTGGACTCCACAAACTTCAAGGGTCACGCAGGGCGGTTGTCCCGCATTGGTCCTTTTCTCTGTACGAGTAAGGAATCATTACATCGTTGGATGCTCAATAATGAGTTCGCTCGTTACATAATTTCAGTAAACTTTGGTCTGTGATTTCTATCCCCACTCTTCGAAGGAGTGCTTTTTTGATTAAATTTCAAACTCGAAAATCTTTTTTGATTTCGAGTTTTGTAAAAAGTGGCAGAGGATTTTTAGTCTTAGAAAAATCTGAAAAAAAATCAGGCAAATTATCCTCCGTAGTTTCAAATACACTCTGTAAATTGCATCCATAGGGTTGTAATGTGCGGCTTGTCGTTAAAATCTGAGGACCCTCTATATACGGGTTTAAACTTTTAAACTATAGTAGCTCTATAGTCCACTCAAAGCAACTGAAAGCGTTGGCACGAGTCATTGTTATAATATTCATCGGCGTGTGCGGGCGTTCAACTTGCTTTCATAAAGAACACAGTAATATAATAGCAATTTTGAGTTAAACGGAACGAGTGAAAAAGAAACAAGTGTAGACCCATTTGTTTATTACAATTTATTACGCGTTAGAATACCAGATAACGAAGCTACACGAAATAGAATTAATTATAGAAAAAAATCGTTTTCAGTCAACTTGAAAGTTGGAAACCGCTCATTCCCCTACATCATTAAACAAAAAACCTAAAATTTGTTTTGAAAATCTGCACTCCTGCTTTTTCGTTCTTCGATCATTTCAATACCATTTCTGCAGATAGTCATAATTTTGAACATAGATCCCGCAGAGTTTTGTTTTTTTGTCAAATCGTAAAAAAACTTAACTTGCCGTAATTTCAGTTAATTTTCCTTGAGGTGATACAAATGGGACAAATTGTTGTACCATTCCTTACTTCTAAATTCCATATAATATAATATTACACGAAACAAGTGCAGGCGTGACGAGTGACCTTCAACGCTAAAGTGAACCGAACCGTGAACAAAGGATCAGCGGCGATGGAAAACAATGCAGGTTCCTTTCGTAGTAAAAATATCGGTCAGCTGCTGCATTATACAAGGTACGTGGTACGTGGTACAGAAAGTTTGGGCGAAAATTAACCAAATATGACATCAACGTTTTTTTGCATCAAATTGAGCACATAAAAAATGAAACTGAGTTATTACAGTGATCGTTTTCAAATCATATGGTATAAATATATAAAATAAACTATTTTTTTTCATACATTTAACTTTCAATTTTTTAATAATTAGTAAACTGATCGAAAAACCGGGTGAAATGCGTGACCCTTCGCAGCCAGTAGAAAGAACGGTTGGAGAAACGGCATGAAAGCACGAGGATTAGATCCGGATCAATACGCGGGTCGAATTTTTCGTCTTGCTCAACAAGCTGTTTCTTTGCTTATTATCATCCGATTTACTTAATATTTACATCAAAATACTCAATACTTCAGTGATTCCGTGAAGTTCAATTGCGTTTCGAGATGTTTATCAATTATAATCTTCAACGGAACTGAGTGCTGGGTGGTTTTATAAAAAGTGTTTGAAGAAAATAAAAAATTTATATGACATCTTTCGATCCTTTTCGCCAAAAAAATAAAGAAAAAAATTGTTGTTACTCTAACGTACATTATACGTACAAGATATAAATAATGATAAAATTTATTATCGCCACTTCAACACACATTTTTTTGTATTACAATTGTGATTCTTTTTATTGTTTTTATTTTTTTACACAAAATATTTGATTGGAATGTGTGGAATTCGTTGTACAGACGATTCACTCTACAAACCCATTTTGAAAAATGTAATCCAATATTTATACCAAACAAACAATTCATTCTGAATAATTTTTACCAATAAAGCATACATTCAAAGACAAAGCTAACGTTTGTCGTCGAACTCGGGCTTGTCTCAGATATCCACTCGGATGCTTGAAATTCTCTCAACGATAATTTTATTTTTTGAGGAAGGTCAGTGAGGTATCGGGCTGGGCGCGGGGGAAGTTTTATTGCTTTCCGGCTTTCGGATATTTTCTTCAAATCTTCGATTAGGAGCTTCGGCAAAATCTTCTAAATGACGAGAATTTTATGTTTGTACAGGAAATACAGACAACATATTTTCGAATAATGATTTTTTCTAAATATTCAACAATATTTAAAGGTTTTTTAATTCCTATTTATTATTGTTAAGAGATCGAAAAGTATAAAAAAAATTTCAGAATCCTATCGTTCTTTACATATTGACGATCCGAGAAATCCATTTTTGCAGAAACTTCCCGAGCATTTTCTGTTCGATAAACTGTGCTATAAACTCTACTACTCGTTGGTTAGTGAGTTCGAATTTTAAATACTTGTGAATTTTACGTTTCTTTAATATGCTCTCGAAAAATTGTAACTTTTGACGTGAACCTTGCAAAAAAATTAGAAACAGGGTGGTTTTGCGAATTTCCGCACGAGGCTAAAGGAAAATTGTCGACACTGAGCAACTAGAATTTTTCCTTAGGCGCTCTTATATGGCACTATATGGCTAGCGAGCGATTAAGGATCGCTTGAGAAAATATTTTCGGTTGCATGCTGTCGACAATGAATTCGCCTAAATACTTGATGCTTTATTGTTTCTATCATACTCATATTGAGCAACACCAGCAGATGAACCTCTTTTTGTAATAATTTTATTTCCTTTTTCGAATTGATACGAAACAGAATAATGTCTTTTTTTTCATAAAGCTCCTACATTTTTGCAGTCTCTTCAATTTGATATGACCTTCAATTACGAAGTTTCCTTGCCAACATTATTATTTTTTATTTATATAAATTGCACAATTTAAATATAATTCTTGAACTGTAAGACGGTCCTTTTCCACTTTATTCAATGAAAACGATGAAAAAAATATGTAATTGAGATTTCAACCTCTAACCTGCGAGTAGCAGGACAAGCAACGAAAAAGTTTCAAGCGAATACGGGAAACCAGAAAAAAGTGAAGCTGGAAACGAAAAATTCAAAGTTTTCAGAGATCGAACAACAGGAGACCCTCTTGTATTCTCGCACTCGCTTTTACGACCCTTCCTAGTATTCCTGTGTAAACTGACTATACAAGGGTCAGACAGAAGCGAGAAGACTAATATGGGCCTTTATCTTTACCAATTCAACCTCATTTCTTGATTCCAAGTCATATACTTTTAAATTTTAATTATTTTCTTGTTATTCTCCAATACTACGTTGCAACATTCTTCAATGTTACATTCATAAACATTTTTTTCAACTCTTCTGTAAATCTCTTCGAGCGAAAATCCTGCAAATATGTAGAACTCTCGCGTTAAAATTTCAATTACACTCGTTTTCAAGTGTGATTTAACTCGAAAAAAATTAGTGAAAAAACTACTCATTTTGCTTTAGTGGAGTATCACTCGAATCGAGTGAAATTTCACTCAATTCTACTGAAATTTCCACTCTAATTTGATTTGCAGGATATTAACTCGAAGAAATTTGAAGCGTTATAATTTCAAGGGATAATTCGAAGAACAGATAAATAATATTATTAAATTTTCGCAGTAAATTTGAAATCATGAACGACAGAACGAGTTTAGATCTAACGCTAAGCCTCAAAATACGAGTGTGTACGATGGTTCAAATTCACGTGTCATCTTTTTCTTCTGTTTTTTTTTTTTTTTTTTTTTTTTTTTTTTTTTGATACATTAATATACGAGTATCAGTGACAACGAAAATCCAATATTATTTCGTATCAGTACATGTAATGAAACCTTTTTAAATAATTAGAGTTGAAAAAAATTCTATAAATGTACATTGAAAAATGTTGCAACATAACATTGCAAACTAACAAGAAAAATTCAAAAATATGCTGTTTATATTTCCTGTACAAACATGAAATTTTCGCCATTTAGAAGTATGTGCCGAAGCTAGCTCCTAATTGAAGATTTGAAGAAAATATTCAAAAGCTGGAAAGCAATAAAAGTTCCCCTTGAAAAAAAAAAATCTCCTTGAGAAAATTTCTAGCATCTGAGTCGATCCGAGACAAGCCCGAGTTTGACGACAAACGCTAGCTTTGTCTTCGAATGTAGGTTTTATTGGTAAAAATTATTCAGAATGAATTTTTTGTTTAGTATAAATATTGGATTACATTTTTCAGAATGGATATATAGAGTAAATCGTAAATGAAAACGTTAATTGCTCAATGACATTCATACGGAATTCAAATTTTTTTCGAATTTAACCTAATTACTGATATACAGTAATTGATGGTTTCATACGTGTAACGTCAGAAATTTTTAATTTTCTTCCATTTTATTGTCTTTTTTCATAAAATGTACATGAAACGGATTTCAGAAAATAAATAAAAAGAGTTTTGAACTTATAATTATTGATAATAATAATAAATGATGGATAAAAAGCAATGATAACTAAAAAAATGTATATATTAATATTAAATCGTAAATAATAATTATGAATAAATAAAAATTCATAATAATACATTGTTGATGATAGTAAATCATGAATAATAATAAACGTATCAAATAACCAATTGTAAATGGAATTTTAAAAAATTAATCACGCAAGTTAAAGATAATATTCATAATTATTTATATTAGAATAAATAACCATCCAATATATAAAAAAATATGTAATATTATTATTATTATTATTATTATTTATAATTTTTTATATTGAGAGCTCACTGTGAGATCTCTGGTTCACTGGGTATAATTATACATATCTACAAAACCTCAATAAATCACATGCATCTCCAGAGCATTGAAATGTTTTGGAATTATATTCAAACAAGTGAATTTCGCAACTTTGACTTTTTAATTCGCAATCAGCAACCGCGAAAACCATGGTCAGCTTTTCCATCTTGCGAAAATTCGATTATGTACGTATTTGTTTAAACAAATTCCTACTGGCTGCTTGTTATGAACAGCAAATGCATGATTTATTTAATAGTATATTGTGTAGCTAGGTACAAAAACGGCCGATTTAGAACGAGGTACACACGATACTTTTTGCCTCGAAAACACTAAAAATAAGTATATTTTAATCTGTTTTGACGTGACAGATGAAGAATTGAAGGTCGATACGAGCGCGAGAACAAAAGACGCTTGCATGGTCAAAAGGTCTCGTTTTTTTGGCAACGGGATTCGGAAAATAGAGAGCTTTTAACCATGCGAGTGTCTTTTTGTTCCAGCGCTCGTATCGGCCTGAAATGCTTCATTTGTGACCGTCAAAACAGGTTCAAAAATGCTTATTTTTAGTGTTTGAGAGGCAAAAAACAATTGAATGTCGCGCGCGCATGCGTCGCGTTAGCCCAGGCTTGAATGTCCGCAAGAGAAAAATCGAGCCAGATTCTGGCCCGTACACGGGCTTCGGCGAGTCTCACAAGGCCGCGTCGCTGTATTAAGACGACTCGCAAGACCTTCTCTTTTCGTCCTTCTTTCTTTCAATTGAATCCCGTTCTAGGCGTCTTTCTCGCACTACAGTAGGTTGCGAGTCGTCCTAATTTTGGTCCGCTTTTTTCTCCGTGTAGAAGTTTTAAAATTAAGACGTTTCGAATACTTCAAATTTTCGAAAAAATGTCTTAAAAAATATTGTTACATAATAGTTTTTACTAGGAATCGAAAAAAATTTCACTCGATTTAAATCTAAAATTGGAGTTGAACTCTGATATGGAATGACCCATATCTTGTATAATACAGGGAGTTTCCCATTCACCGTGGCAAAAAAAACTCATAATTCCTTATTGAATTTTGAGTCGAAAAGTCTTTCACCACTTTTCATGAAATTCAAAATTCAGAAAGTTATTCAAGTCAAAAATTTAAACGATATATGCGCTTTCTCGACAAGTGGGAGTCAAATTCACGGACTAAACTTTCCACAAATTTCCTACATATTTTTATGAGTCAAAAAGTCTTGTGCGACTTTCAACAAGCACACGTAGCCAGGGAGGGGGCTGAGGGGGCTAAAGCCCCCCCCGAAATTTTCGAAATTTTAAAAAATCTAACACATCGCAAAAAAGTATATTTTTTGAAGATAATAACAAAGTAATACAGCTTATTTCAAGTGTCCAAGTTTTCGAGGAAATCAATAATTTCATAAATTTTCAAAATTTTGAGATTTTAAACGATTTCGGGAATTCTTGAGGTTTGGAAGATTTTGATGATTTACCGTGTTTTTAGAGACTCGGACAAATTATCAAAACTCCAATAACTTTGGAAAAGGTGGAGTTTCGAAAAAATTAACAATATTATAATTCTCATAATTACGAGAATTTCACAAATTTTTAACATTTTTGAACAATGTTAAACCTTTTCAAAGTTAAAAGAAAGTACTCTGAAAATTTTGCAAGTTGTTGTAATTTTGAAAATTTCAGAGATTTGTATAATTCTTAAAAATTCTGAAAAGTTATATTTATTTATGGTTATTGGAATTTCGAAAATTGTACAAATTTCTTAAACTTTCGAAGAGTTAATAATTTCGAACATTGTAAGATTTTCAAAACAATTTTCTAAATTTTGTAAAAGTTTCAACAATTTCCAAACATTTTCCAAGTCTAGAAAATTTAAAAAATTTGTTGAATTTCGAAAATTTACAAATTTGGGGGTACATTTTACAGATTTTAAAAGTCTTAAAATTTCTGAAAATTTATAATATTCACGATGCTTGGAATGTCGAAAATTTTATAAATTTTTTGAACTTTGAGAAGGTTGATGATTTCGAACATTGCAAGATTTTGAACATTTTTGCAAATTTGAAAAGCTTGGAGTATCTTAAAAATTTCGTAAGTCTAGTAAATTTTGACAATTTTTAGAAAGTCGAAATTTTTCAAATCATCATGAATTTCAGAGATTCTTAAAAGTTTCGAAAACTCTCCAAAATTTATACCTAATATTTATGATTATTGACACTTTGAAAGTTCCAAATGGTAGTAAAAGTCTGTACTACATTAAACATTTTCAAGGTCTCGAAAATTAAAAAAAATTTTTAAATTTCAAAAATGCACAAATTTTCGTACATTTCAGAGATCCTAAAAATTCAGAAGTCCTAAAAATTCTGAAAATTAATAATAATATTCATGATATTTTACGAATTACTCAAACGAATTACTCAAACATAAATTCGCAATATATAACCTATACTGTATAATGCAGCAGAGTATTGTTTATTAATACTCCATAGAATTAATGTAGACCAACCAGTCAGTTCGCGAGGCTGTCAAAACCGCCTTTGACAACTTATTTGTATTATAATGTTACAATTTGTACTCAATTAGAAAATTTTTTTTATTGATTCAACTATTGTGTCTTTCCATCTTGTTTTTCTTAGAAACGATATCTAGCGTGTCGGGAGATATTTACGCAGTAATCACGACAGAGACGAACGACGGTTGCGACATTTCGTCAATATGTAAATCATGGCTCGATAAAACTGAGGATGGAAAAACCGCAGTCTGGTGGCCAAAGTTTTACAGTCAGGCTTTGACCAAACATAGTCCACCAAACAAAAAAACATGGTCATTGTTGACATGTACCATCATCGGAGAGTATAGTAAATATTTACAAGCATTTAATTTCTGCAGAAACGTTAATCTAACATTGATTATGTGCAAAAATCGTATACGATGATACAGCAAGTCTATCGCAATTTGAACATTCATTATGTGAAAAATTATGGCTGTTGGGGTTCATACATTTGACATAATTATAGACACGTAAGTTACTTAAACTGGGAGAATGAAAAAAAATTGTTCATTTTTATGTTGCAGTCTGACAGTTTTCACTTCTTAATAATAATTAATGATCAGATCGAAATGTCGATTATTTTGTAAAAAAGCAAACAACAAAAAGTAATTAAATTCGAAAAACTTTGACCATTTCAGTAAACTTACTTCACGAACTAAGAAAACAAAATTAATCATTTGTAAGAGTTTTGTAAATTGACAGTTTCAGGATTCATTATAATCATTTTGTCCTACATCATTCTAATAGAACTCATGTATAATAATAATAAATTCATTTTCAAAAATGGGTAATTTAATCACTCATAATCAAAGAATTGGGTTTTATAATGGCATGGAATCAAAAAAGCGATGGGAAGGGAGAGGTCCAAAAAATGTCTGCAGAATGCTACAAATAATCTGAAACCAAAAACGTATACATTGGAGAAAGGTTTTAATTCATATCGTCGGACGTGGAATAAACAAA
Organism: Platygaster robiniae; assembly: GCA_028476575.1. Lineage (NCBI taxonomy): Eukaryota > Metazoa > Arthropoda > Insecta > Hymenoptera > Platygastridae > Platygaster > Platygaster robiniae. The sequence continues at coordinate 1,950,169 of CM052027.1, forward strand.
CAATTAAATTGCATAATCTTCGAATTTGAAGAAGAAAACATTAACAATCGTTATTTATTTATTTAACTTGTTATCAGCATAGTCGACGGGTACAGTAAAATGACTATTAGAAAAGGGAACAAATAAATTTGGGTTTTTTTTTGTTAAGCTTGGCATAATGATTGCCTGAATGTTTTTGCATATCTTTAATTATTTGTGACATGTTTATCAGTAGAGAAACATGTCGCAGATGTTTTTGCTAGAATTTTTTATAACTGCGCCTTTCTAATAACGTGAAATTTGTTCTACATTAAACACGATTTTAATGCAATCAGAACATGATCGTGGTGACCATGTCGAGACCATCCGGGTTACTGATGTTCTATACATTTTTCTGTTATTTTCAAATTCAATGAAACTTTTCAACTCTAACAAGATACTAAATATACCTTATTGACAGTGCTTTGAGGTTTTAGTAAACTTATAAATGTTATTTTTTTTGGTTGGCTTATAATAAAACGATTTCTATTTAGCTACAATCAGTGCAGCCAATGCTGCAGCAGAGGCCATGTCGGAAGGACAATCAGAAAATACGGAGGAAGAAGAAAATTTAGGAAGAGGTCAGCGAGAAAAATTTAAAAATCAGAAGTTCGTTGAAACCGACGAAGACTGTAACGTGAAAGAGAAAGCATCGAAGCAACAGAGCATTGAAAAACGTGCAGGTAACTTGTTAAATAGTACTTTTACATCGACGATTTTGTGATCATGAACGACCACCACGAACGTTGTATATTTTTGTAAGCGAATTCTTTTTACAAACTGAGTAAAAAGTTGTTTAATTGTTCAAAAAATAGACGAAATGATTTCTGACACTCAAAACTAAAATGACACTTGAAGACGAGTATAAAAATTATGGATAATGAAACTTTGATATCAGTGAGATTCCGGAACACTCCTTAAAAACCGCCCCAAACAGAGTAAAGTTCAGCTACATTTTCATAAAAATCGATTCATTGGTCATTGACACTACTGATTTGAATAACATATAAAAATTACCCTATCATAATTATGAAAAATACAACTCATACTACACCTAGGTCTCGGAACAACCCCAAAACTACTCCTCAGTGAGTTTAATTTCTATTAATTTTTAGAATAATCGAAAAAATAATTTTTGAGCCTCCAGATTACAATGATACCTGAATATTAATATGATAATCATGAACAATAACACCTTTAGTTCAGTGATATAACGAAACACCCATAACTTACTCAGTAGAATTTTGTTTGTTTGCAGAGATATATAGAAATTCATTTTTGACACTTAAGTTTTGATGAACATTCGGAAATTGTTATGAAAATCAGGCAAAATAAAATTTTTCCCTCAGGGAACTCGTGAAACTACTTTGAAACCAGCCCTTACTAAATAAAAAATCGCTAAGTTTAAAGAAACTGATTGAATCGTTTTTGAAACCGTAAATTTTAATCATATGTAAATTTTATATACTGAATAACGACAACTATAACTGTCACCTGCAAACATTTAGATAAACTTTCAGAAACATCAATTGAATTATATGTTTCACTCCAAATGTTATTGACACGAAGATACTATCATAAGAAACATAAAAAATAAAACGTTCACCTCAGCAATATCCCGGAGTATCAACAAAACACTCCGTAACTGCTTCAAATTTTGTTGAATATTCAGAAAAATTTAAAAAAAGTTGTTAGAGTTGTTTTTTAAACTGTTAGTAATGTGCGAAGATTACACTTTCAATCACTAAACATCTAACGTTCATTGGAGGAAGTTCATGGAATACCCATAAAACTGCCCCTAGCTGTGTAAAATGTCGATTAATTTTCAGAAGAAATGACAAAATCGTTTTTGACACTCCAAATTTCAATAGCATGTGAAGATTATCATAAAAATCACGAGAAACGTCGTACATTATGCAGTTAGGCGCACAAACAGCCGATTTCGAATAAATGTGAGGTTTGCCGCCTGAGCGAAGCGAAGGCGGCAATCATACATAGTATTCTAATCTTCGTGCCACACACAATACTTTTTGCCTCGAAAACATATAAAATGAGCCTTTTTTAGCCCTTTTTTGAGGGGCACGAATGGCGTATTTTGGCCCAGTACTAAATACGCCATTTGTGTCTCATGAAACACGGCTAAAAATGCTCTATTTTCGATGTTTGCGAGGCAAAAAAACTTATACTTTAACGAGATCCTGAAACACACTAAAAGCCATTCCTAACTGAGTAAAATATCTACTAAGTTCCATCAAAATTGACAATAACTTTTTTGACAGTGGCGATTATATAAAACTTGAAGTTCATTACATAAATTATGAAAAATAAAACTTCGACCCTAGCAAGATCCGGAAGCTATCTTTAAAAACTACCACTTACAGCGATTTCGTTTCATTTTGAAAAATACCCTAATCAGTTTTCGAATATGTGAATTTTAATGACATGTAAAGATTATCATTGGCATCACAAAATATATCTTCCGCCCAAGCGATATCCCGGAACCAAAACTATCACGAACTGAGTAAAATTTCCATGTATTTTCCAAAAAATCGACAAAATTAATTTTGACACTCAAAATTCTAATGACGTTTGAATGTTAGTAGATAATTGGAGACTTCATGTAAATATACAAATTATATGTATACTGTTACTCTTCAAAAATTATGTTTTTATAGGTGTACTGAGGAAGGAGGACGCAACTGACGATGTGAACGACAGGAATGAATCCAATCAAAATTCGCCAGAACCTGTTACAAACCAAAATTCACCGTCTGATGAAGAATCCAATGAGACAAAAGACTTGGTCCAGGAACCAGTAAAGATTGGTAAATATTCTTTAAGTATTCTACTTTGTTAAATGTTGTAACTGAGAAAAAACGGTTTGTTTCAGTTGGGAGAGAGAAAAACCAATATTTCAGACACTATATTTACTATTATAGCAATCATTATACACATGTTGTTAGATTTTTAAAAATATGTCTTCAAAAAGTGAATAGACCGAATTGGGAAAGGCTAATTCAAGAATTTTTTGATGTTAGTGATTGAATTTATTTTATAATAATGCGCTATCCGCTCTATTCGCATGGCCTTTATATATCCTCAAAATTATCTATTCAATCATTTTTACAATTACTTCGATTACAATTCGGCAAAAGTGATTTTACAAATGGTGCGATAGGCAAAAATATAGTGATTTAACAAATATATCGTTACAATAGTCGTACGTTTTACAGATAGATTGAACAGATAAATCGTAGCATACGAACTATCATTAAAAAGGATGATTTAGTAAAGTGACATGATAAGTTCGAATGTTTCTAATCGTAGCCAGACGGAAAATGAGCTGATGTAGTAAATTACTTAGAGATAAAATATGAAAGTGTAAAATTTAACATGAGGAAAATGAAATCCTATTTCTAAATCCAGAGAATTTACAATAATAAATTTTTTCGTAACACCTCCCGGCGAAGATTGATGCCATGGTTCAAATAACCTTGGCTTCACTCAACATCTGGTTTGATGAGGATATCCATTGGGACGGACGTCGATCTCCTACGAGCAGGATATTTCAATATCGGTTTTTCTTGCGTAAGAGTACCAGGATGAGACTGATAAGGGATTTCTTCCTCGATTTCGTCAATAGCATCGGGTGGAGAGAAATGTCGGCTTAAATTCTTGCTTCTTCGATTGGAGTGGCATTGGTTGTATATTGCAACCATACAACCTGTTGCATTTTTACTATGGTCTTCTGTTTCCTTTCTATAACATAGCAATTTCATTAAATTGAAAAAACCAAAGTAACTCAGGAGTCTGTAGACCACACAGAGTCCGAAGGAACTTACAATAATGCTTATGGCGATGGAATACCACTTTGAGTGAGCAATCAAATATGGTTGGTTCATTTGCCTATCAATTCTCTCGTTGAGATCGTCTAAACGATGTGAAGCAACTCGTAGTTCGTCATCTTTTATGTTCGTAAATTGAACAGGGTCGAGTTGGATTTTTCCAATTATATTTTCGATCTTCCTTTCGTTACAGCAGTCGTCCTCGAGGATTGGGAAGGATGGTACGATATCGTGGTATTCTGTCTTGATTGCTCCAGTAGAAATAAGTTGGACGTCTCCTGCGAAAGCCTGACAACCTTGTTGAAGGGACACAATTCCTGTGCCTACAATTTTCCAGTCTTCAGGAGGGTGGTTAGGGCATGTACAAGTTAGAATTTCAGGCTCTTCAAGTAGAAAAATCCAATTGTTTCCAACAAGTCTATGCCAAATATGGCCTGAACCTTTTACTATTTTCGTAGTACAAATGTTAGGTATTGAATTCTTGGTTGAGGTGATTAGCAGCGTCTCGCAAATCTTGTTATTAAAAGTGGAGTATATAATTTGATTTTTACATAGGTACTCGTCGAATGTTATTTCTTTACAGTGACCAAAATTTTGTAATAGAGCATAATTGACTTTGTTATCGGACATGGCAAGATATTTTGTAGTTGGTTCTATATATACGTATGTCTGTAAATTCCTATGGGCAACTGGTAGTGGTAAAATATTATAATGGTTGAATGTATCATGACGAGTAATAGGGATATTTATGACGAAAATGACTCTATTATTTTTTCCGTATACTACATATTAGCTCGGAAATGTCGATTAATAAAGGGGCATTCTCGTCAGTTAACTTGAAAGGAAAATTCTTTCCGTTTGATAGCAATTGCACATTTTCTCTAATAGCTTTCATGAGTTTAGTAGGTGTTATGACTGACGGATGAATGATGTTCTGTTTAGCGAATAACACTGTGTCTATTAAAGTCTCATATGTTCTTTCGAGTTGATTTGCTAGATACGTCATCTGAGTTAAATGAATTTCTGAATCGGTCATAGTTTTTAACGTTTGTATTTCATCGGCGACTGAATTTGCGAAATGGTTAAATTTTTCTATATTTCCATTAAAAATTTGTTCGTTCAATTTGAGTTTGGAAATCGAATCATTAAAGTTACTTATGGTACTTTTGACAACTTGAACCTGATCTTTCATTAACAATTGAATGTCGTGATGTTCTTGATCTGATTCGCTAATGACCCTGTCGTAATATTCGGCGTCATCAGCATCTAAAGACCCAGTTATCCATTTCCACACAGTTCCTAGTCCATTGAAAATTCCACGTTTGATGCGATTATTAGCAACTAACATTTTCAACGAAGATTGTTGTGAATGAATCCGTATAATTTGTTGATTGAGGAAATTCAAGATATTATTACACGATTTAGTCACACCAGATCTTTCAAAATCTGATAACTGACACATATGTTTAGATCTCTCGTAGTTTCTCGATAAAAATTCCAGTTCCATGTCCGGTATTGATAAGTTAATGTGCGTTAGAACTGTCCATGGATCAGAATAGAATTTAACGCGTCCTAAATGTTCAAAGTAGATTCCGCTGGCATTTCTTATTGGCGTGACCTCAAACCCTCGCGTTTCGGGGGTGCAGGCGAATCTGCAACAAAGTGGGCAAGTTTCAGACGATTGAAATGAACCCGTGTCCTTCGTTTCTTACTCATTTCGATAGTGGCGTTTGAGTTATCATGAATGTCAAGAATCTTATAAGGCCCAAGCCAGTCGGCCTGTAACTTCTTTGAAAGCCCCTTTTTTTGGCCTTCATTTTTCAAATATACTTTGTCATTTATTGAAAATTTTTTTGGAACCGTTTTCTCGTCGTACCTTTCCTTGGATTTCAATTTTGATTCAATCAGGTTTTCGCGACCTAGTTGGTGTGCCCTATTGAATTTGTATTTCAATTGATCAAAATAGTCCTCGTAAGTATATTTGAATTCTGGATCTTGTTTCAATTTGTTTGGCAAAATCGGTTTATAACCAAACAACAATTCGTAAGGAATCATTTTTGTGGCGCTATGTATCGAAGTATTGTGGACGTTCATTGCAAATCTTAGTAGTTCGTCCCAATCAGTCTGCTTGTCATTAACGTAATGTCTTAGGTAATCCTTCAGGGTCGAATGACTTCTTTCAAGAGCACCGTTAGTCTCAGGGTGATAAGCAGTAGTAATTAAATGCTTAACATCGAACAGTTTCGTAAGTCGTTTGATCAATTGAGAATTGAACTCCGTACCCTGATCCGTCAGAATACTCTTGGGGACCCCAAACATAGTAATAACGTCATTGAGCTTATTAGCCACGGTTTCGGACTCATGATTTTGAATAGGGAAGGCGAAATAATATTTAGTCAATTCGTCCTGCATGGTGAGAATAAATCTAAACCCATTCTCGGTGATCGGCAAAGGCCCTACAACATCTAGGCATAATTTTTCGAATGGCTGGGAAGCCGTTGATGTTAATTCCATTGGTACCTTTTGCGATTTTCGCGAAGTTTTGTTCCTCTGGCAGTCATCACAAACCCTTATGTAATTTTTTATGTTCGTTGACATATTAGTCCATCTGTACTTCGTTTTGATTATGTTGTACATCCTATGAAATCCAGCGTGTCCCGAAATCTTTGAATCGTGGAAATCATGTAGGATTCGTTTGATTTCGTCATTGTTCGGTTCAATAGGTGAACTTGTAATTAAATTGAGTTCAATTTCAACATTCCGGAATACATAATTTATTATTTTGCGTATTTTCCCGGAAGAAAATTTGGAGAATTCATCTTCTGGCGGATACATGAAGATTTTTTTTTCATTGTTCTTTTCTAACTGAATTCTCAGATTTTGCAAGGTATAGAAGAAGTCGGAATAAGAAGCTTTATCGTGATGTCTCTGCTTTATAAAGCAGTGATAGGAACGTTTATTTTTTCTTTCGTGCTTGAAAACTGAGTGAATTTCGGGTGAATCCATTCCAGAAAAAATATGATCACTTGTGTCATACTCGTCAACTTCCATCGAGATGAAGTTTGCAGTGGTCGAGTTTGATTTTACCTCGGATTCAGAAGTTTCATTCAAATTGATATTTTTTGGCTTTTCGCCTGAACGATGAAATTCGTGGAAGTCTTCATACGTATTAATTTCTTTGAGCAAAAGGACTTTATCCAAAGCTTTTTCTGGATTTAAGCGTGACAAACAATCAGCATTTGAATTTAATCGCCCAGGTTTGAAAAGTATATCATAATCGAACTCTTGCAACTTCAAACGCCATCTTATGAGGCGTGATCCTGGATCTTTGACGGAAAAAAGCCATGTGAGAGGCCTATGGTCAGTAACGATCTTGAATTTTCGCCCGAATAAATATGGACGATAATGTTTTACTGCCCAAACAATAGCGAGTAATTCTCGTTCAATTGTTGAGTAGTTGGTTTCAGCTTGGTTCAAAGTTCGCGAAGCGTATGCTATCGGGAGGTCCTTGCCTATTTCTCCTTGGGATAGGACGGCACCGATTGCGAATTTTGAAGCATCGGTCGTCAAAACGAATTCTTTCGAGAAATCTGGATACTGGAGAATTGGATCAGAAATCAATTTTGTCCTTAAATTCTCGAAGGCTTCTTGTTGATTGTAGTTCCAGATGAAAGGAACATCCTTTTTCAAAAGGCAAGTCAGCGGTTTTGTTATTTTAGCGAAATTTGGAATGAACCTTCTGTAGTAGCCCACGAGACCCAGAAAAGATTTTATTTCCTTCGGGGATGAAGGTGCCGCAAAATTTTCAATGACCCGAACCTTTTCAGGATTCGGCTTCACACCGTCGTTAGTTATGATGTGACCAAGATAAGCCACTTCTTTTCGCATGAATTCGCACTTGCTAGGTTGCAATTTCAAGTTATTAGAGCGCAACCTCTCAAAAACGGCGCGTAGTTTTGCATCGTGGTCATTGATGGAATTGGCATAGATGACGATATCATCTAAATATACGAAACATTGAAGTCCTTGTAAACCGGTCAAAACGTTATTCATAAGTCTTTGAAACGTCGCCGGGGCGTTTTTAAGCCCAAATGGCATTCTATTGAATTCATAATGACCAAGAGGTGTGCTAAATGCGGTTTTACTGCGATCCTCTGGTTTGTTCAAAATCTGATGAAACCCGCTAGCTAAGTCGAGGGTGGTAAAATATTGTGAATGACTCAACTGATCAAGTATATCGGATATATTTGGAAGAGGATAGGCATCACCGATTGTGACATTATTGAGCTTGCGATAATCGACTACTATCCTCCATTTTGCTTCACCTGTAGCATCCGGTTTCTTAGGCACAATCCACAAAGGAGAAGACCAAGGTGAAACTGAAGGCCTAATGATTCCTTGAGCAAGCATTTTAGACATTTGTCTATTTACTTTTTCCTTATGAATCTGAGGGAACCTATAATTTTTTGTAGCAATTGGAACCTCAGTTGATGTGGCTATTTCATGAACAACGGAATCAGTGTGCGACAGGGTGTCTCCTTCCAAATGAAAAATGTCATCAAATTCGAGACAGGTTTCTAACAAACGTTCTTTTTCCTCGGGATTCAAATGTTCGAGGCGGAGATGATCAAACAATCTAGTTTTCCTATCCTGGACTACAGGCTTATCTGTTTCTTTTCTCAAATGAAGTAAAAAGGCGTTTTTTGGAATCGGTTCTAATTGAAGTTTCATCTCTTTGATTTTCATTACCTTATTGGTAGTATTCAAGATTGTCACGAAAACTTTCGAATCTTTTTGGACTTTAACCATTGCTTTGGATAAGTAGACTCCTGTATGTAAATTTAACTCGGGTATGATACCCTCCTTGATTTCAGGATTCAAAACTTCTGCTTTTATAACAGTTTCGCTACGTGGAGTAAGACGAATGACCTCTTCAGTGGTACTTAAATTAAAAATTGGAACTTGAATCATTTTATTGCTCAGTGTTTTCTTTTCAAAATCTATTATCGTCCCTGTTGATTTGAAATAATCAGTACCTATGATTCCATCGTAAGGAATATTAGTCTCTGCGGCAATAACGTGAAATTTGTGGTTGAAATTTTCAAGGTTTATGTTCGTTGAACCGATTGTCTTATCTGTCCCTTGTTTGTTCACGCTCTGGATACTAATGATACCGCTTTTATCGAGAGTGAAATTTTTCAGTTTTTCAATTTTGATAATGGAAACATCTGCTCCCGTGTCAATTAGCAGTTTGAAAAATCCATTTTTGGAATTTGAGCTTGAAAATTTAACGCAGTTATCACTACCTTTCAAAGCTGAAACTGATTTGTCGTCTTCGTCGGACGATATTGAAGTCTTACTGCTATCTGCCCTGGCTACAGGGAATATTTTGGAATTGGAACCCTTTGAACTAGCGCGATGGTTCGTATTTTCTTCCCGTTTTTTCTTGTTATGCTGAAGTTTATAACATTCTTCGATAACGTGACCCTTAGTCTTACAGTAACGACAAAATTTCTCGGGAAGTTCATTTGATCCAGAAGCTTGAGGTTTTCCGCTAGAATACGCGTGAACATTTTTAGTACTTCTATTCTTGTAGCATGATTCGGTATCATGTCCATTTTTTTTGCAATTTTTACAGTATCGGTCATTGTTGCGTTTGTAAGGATTGGAGCGATACATTTGTTGGATTTTTTCCTCCGCCAAAGCTGAATTAATACCCTCATTCAAAGTCTTTATGTCGCGACCTCGCAATTGGGCGGAAATTTCGGGAATGGAATAATAGACGATTCTATACATTGCTATTTGTTGTAGCATACGTAATTTTCCGTTCAAGTCCGATGGATCATCATTATTTTGATGTGTGGCGTTTACCGCTCGTTTCAAGCATGTTTCGAGACGAACCGCGTAGTGTTGTACTGTCTCGTGTTGAAGTTGTTGCATAGCAGTTAATTCATTGATAATTTGAGCGTAATGTTTCTTGTCTTGAAACATGCTTTTGAGAAATTCGCGTAACTCGGCCCAAGATGAGAATTCTCGATTTGCGCAAGCAGCCTTGGCTCTACCACGTAATTGAGTATGGATAAAATCAAGCAAAAATTCTGCTTGCTGTGCCGTAGCTAGCTTAAATGCGCGATTACAATCACTGACGAAAGAGCTAAGTTCCTCGCGGGAACCATCAAAAATAGGTATGAATTTGATGAGAACATTTATTGGAATGTTATTAATAGAACCATTTTCGTCTCCTACGGGGGAACTCTCCGAATTTGTTCCTCCAGAGTCGGGGTTTTGGGGAGTAGTATTGCTAGTTGCCATTTTCTTTTCACAATGGAAGTCCGATAACAAAATATGCTCGATTACTTACAAAAATAACCAGAATATGGTACTCCACATTTTGAAGATTGACGGGATCGTTCTCGTTTTTAGCGATTAGAATCGGCCCTCGAACTGTCCTGTTCCTTGGATGTAATTCCTCGTTGACAGGCTCTTCTGCGAGGTTGGTTGAGGAAATCCCACTTCTGACACCAATGTTAGATTTTTAAAAATACGTCTTCAAAAAGTGAATAGACCGAATTGGGAAAGGCTAATTCAAGAATTTTTTGATGTTAGTGATTGAATTTATTTTATAATAATGCGCTATCCGCTCTATTCGCATGGCCTTTATATATCCTCAAAATTATCTCTTCAATCATTTTTACAATTACTTCGATCACAATTCGGCAAAAGTGATTTTACAAATGGTGCGATAGGCAAAAATATAGTGATTTAACAAATATATCGTTACAATAGTCGTACGTTTTACAGATTGATTGAACAGATAAATCGTAGCATACGAACCATCATTAAAAAGGATGATTTAGTAAAGTGACGTGATAAGTTCGAATGTTTCTAATCGTAGCCAGACGGAAAATGAGCTGATGTAGTAAATTACTTAGAGATAAAATATGAAAGTGTAAAATTTAACATGAGGAAAATGAAATCCTATTTCTAAATCCAGAGAATTTACAATAATAAATTTTTTCGTAACAATGTCATAGCTGAACAGAATCCGAGGTTGTTATGTTTGAAAAGCTATTACTTACATTATGATAATGATTATCAAAAAATCTAAAAAAATTCATTGTACTAAAAGTGTAATAAGTTTCAGAATATTCTATTGATTTTGAAAAAAGTTACATATGTTTAAGTGAAGCATGCGAAAAAATACATATATTTTCCATTTAAAACTTTACCAGCTCTGTGACACGTGCTAATAATTTCCCATTCCCGTCAAACTTCAACTGAAAATTTTTTCATTATTTTGATCAACTTACAGCTTTGATATTATAAAAAATTCCAAAATTATTGAAATAACTGGCACCCTACTATATACACAAAAGTCGGTTTTGGTAGATATGAAGCTAACCAAATTGTTTAACCAACAAATATGGTCAGCGTTATTAAATTTTTTTGTACCTTAAATGAATATTTGTTACTAAATAATATAATCTTTTTCTGTTTGACGAATATTTCGGTTGGCTTAATATCTACCGAACGACCTTTCAGTGTAGTATCCAGGATATTCAACCTATGGCGTAAGAGTCTCTCGAATTTGAAGTTTGTTCATATTCTATTGTCTCCGATCAAAACATGTTTATGAGAATCAAGGCTTCGGAAAAGATAGTAACCGATTCAGGTCACTGCGAGACTCATTTGCCGTGCATGAAACTTGGGGGAATATTGGGATACTCGAATCTTTTGTTTTGTGAAATACTGAAATTAGAAATTTATTTGTATTTCCTTTGTCGAAAGCATGCCTGGATGTGTCATCTGCTCATTTTTGTGGCACTAAGAATTTCCATAGTTAATTTGATTTGAAGTAACTATTTCTTATAACACGTTTATCGAAAACTAAAAGGAAGTTATTAGCCTGTGTGAATTACACTGATTTTCGCTTGCCTGACAAATTTACATTTGCCTCCCACCTTTTGATTTGCAGGAAGCAAGAGAATGCGCATAGGTGACAGATCTCCGGAAAAAAAAAACGAGGTCCCGAACAATAATGAAACTTGTCAAAACGAGGTCCCGAACAATACTGAAACTTGTCATACACGCGATTTGGCATCCATACAAGTGAAAAAGGCTCGAATTTTGTCGAAGCCCACAATAACGCACGACGTGATTATAAGCAATACAGGTATGACGCACAAGAGAAGGTTGACTTTGCATATGCACATTTATGTACGTCTTAACCACTTCAAAATTAAGTTTGACTATTATTGTTATGATAGATTGCAACTGCTGTGCAAGTGATACGGTTCTAAGAAATTTAAGTGTAGAAAAAGTAGGTACGTAAATGTCCGTTACAACGGACATATCATTCGGAGTGTAAGGTTTTAGTGTCGCCTCTCGAAACAGCTGAAAATCATTATTTGAGTGATTTCTGTTATCTTGAACCTTAAGGCTAAAATATTATCTATTATATTATAATAAATATTAATTATTAAACTATATTTACAAACCAAATTTTAAGTTTTTACTGCACAGTGCAATTATCGTAACCATCAATGACTATTTTAACATATATCATTCACGTTCCAGCTGAAACAAAAGCAGCTCTACGCCAAAGTGTAGAGAATAAAATGAGAATACAAGAACTGGAAAACACGATGAAAAAGGCGACAGGAGTCAGTTCTTGGAATTATTATAAGGATGAAGTTCTAGAGCTACTTCTGCCGGTCAAGGACAAAGCTAGCAGCAAAAAATTGAATAAGACTTTAAGGGATCCGAATAACGAGTTCACAAAAAGATTCGTATGTCCATTAACATTCATGAAGTTTTTTATTATTAACGCTAGAATATCAAGTCTGCTTATCGTGACATTAGGAGGTACTTTTGAAATGAAAACTTGATTTTCGGTAAAAAGCATCCTTGGTAGCAAAATTTTGAAAAAGTTGTTGAATTTCCAGATGAGTTACTTGCAGAGTTACAAAAGGATGCGGTTATTCATAAAAATATTTCAACTTATTTTCTATAGTAGTGATTTGAATAAGTTATGAAAAACTATAAGTTTAGTTAGTAATTTTCTCGAGCGTATTGCTTGAAAGTGCTTGGTCGGAATGCAAGCTCAGTTATTCATATCTGAATAACAAACTGATATCTTAATCAATTGAATTGAAAACGACAATAAAAATCAAACTACAATGTATAGGGTATAATTAAAATTAGTGATGTTTTAAATAATAAACAGTAAAACTTTCAATTGTGGTTTTTACTTTCATGAGAAAAACTGTAAATAAAGTTAATGGTATCAGTACCAAATCACGCCCTATTCGCCTTTGGTTTACTTTCACTCACTTTCCGAAAGTAAATGAAAGTTAATCGAAGTTGACGATAGTCAGTCAAGTTTCTTATCGATTCCTAGTCAAAACATGCAATGTTAAATGTTGTTATTGGTCGTGTGGAGTTGTGATCTATAGTACAAATATGCGTTACATATCGACAAATGATATTTCAAGAATTAAAAAAATTGGGTGCGTGCTTGGTGGACCGCGCGGTAGAAGACAATATTTTTGCGTCGACAAAAGAAATTGAAACATTTAGTTTTTTTACAAAGAAAAAATGAAGCAGTCAAATATACCAAATTTGAGAGTTTTCATACATTACTTATACAATATTCTCTCTTATTATTTATGATAAGGTTAGCCTTTACGGGTTAGATTAGCTGAGGTACCAACATTTAATGCCCAATAAATTCTTAAATAGAAATTGCAATACAAATTGTTTAATGAAAAATGGCCATTTTCTGCATTTTAATTACAATGTTTTTGAAAAACAATAAAAGTAATTCTGAAAACCATTATCGTTATGTTAAAAACATGTATGTTAAAAAATATAAAATAAAATGTTAATTTTTTTCAAATTATGATATAACTGACATGATATAAAAAACTGATCAAAATTATTGTCATTTTAAAGCGGTTCTAGAGAAGAAATATTAATAAAATTACATTATTTACCTCAGATGTGACGTTCGACATTGTCCGAAAATCTGACGGTCTACCTGACTTCAGAAAAAAAAGTGATATTTTCCGTCATAAGAAGAGCTAATTCTATTTTCAGTAGGATATAAGTTAAAACTAAATTTACAAATTCTCTGTTCACAGCAAGAGAAAATTGAAAAAGTCGGTGGTAATGACGGAAGCCAGTATACGAAAAACATGCTCGACTACATTTTGGACCTGAAATTCGCTGTGAAATGCAGTTGGGAAGGAAGGGGCAATAACTTGGCCGTAAAAGATTGGGAGGTGATGCGGCAAATCCAAAGTAAGTTGTAGTGTATTCCCAGTAAACCACGTAGGTAACATTAACATGGTCGCTATGTAACTAAATACGCAAGGTCACTAGAAATAAAACTCACGTTTGCGTCATTGTTTTTAATGATGTAAAAGTAGTTTGCATGTTAGCATTACTTATTTATTGACATGTTTGGTTGTAAAGATATTGCTATATGTGTGTTCCAGGCTATGTCGTAGATACCTTCAAACCAAGGTTTACGGAATATGATTTCCGAATTTCCGTTAGCCAGTATTTCGGGCTGGCAAATACGAAGTTAAAACGAAGAATGCAAGCTGATGAAAAGAGAAGGGCGCAAATGTCGTCATCGGATGAACAAGACGATTAAGCATGATTTCATGCTTAATCGTGTTCTTCATCAATAGAAGTAACACTCTTTGCTCACACTCATATTTAAGGGACATTATTCTCACAATGTTCCCTTTATTGCAGCAAATAAACTGCTAGATTTTTTTTTTATTTAAACTAATGTTTGTTTGTAATATATTACCTGGTTCGTACGTTATTTTCTTTTATGAGAGCATGGAATTCATCTACTTGTAAAAGTTCAAATCGTGCTTAATCCTTGATTGTAAAAATTCATGTGTTCCCAAAATTACCTGGTGTGAGGAAGGAGGTTTGGCTACTATAATTTTTTACATAGAATTATCATGTCAAATATAATTTTTTGTTTAGAGTATCAACTACTATAGTTCCTCACAGAGAGTTGTCACGTACAAATATTTTTTTATATAGTAAAATATAAATTGTTTTCCTTGAGTTGTACGGAAAAAGTAAATGGCTGTCGTGGAAGAAATATGTGCTATTTTCCTCCGAAACATTTTTTGGCTGTGATAGCTCGTATTAGTGTATAGAGTTGTCACACATAAATTTGATATTATTTAAAAGATTTAAGTTTTATGGAAACGTCCGAGAAAACTATTCTGTAAGTTGTGTTTAGAGTTCAAGTAGATGCTGCATTAAAATGTTGACATTGTCAGTGTTTATACTCTCCGAATTATTGACATTGTGAAACTGAAGATTTTAGAAGTAAGACTTCCGATCGCTGTAGTACAATAATGCGTGTTAATTGTAATAAAATATTCAACGTAAAACAAATGGATGAGTCTAGCGTTCCCTTCTTGAAATATTACATTCGGGCGTGGAATTATTTCAAAAGTAAAAGTTGAAGAGGTTGATTGCTTGTTTTTGCTAGTGTTGCGTACAGCCACAATGTATAAATGTTTTTGTTAAGAATTCAGCCTACTGTATGGTTACAAAATGATTCGTTCGAAATTTCAAATGATAGTTAACTTCATTTTGAATATATATTTAAATTTAAATTATCCGATATTTTCCATAAGTTTCTTACACTTTTCCGCGTTGATTGCTTTTGATAAAAAAAAGTCGTACATAACTTACCTGGGATAACACCAAATTATGAGCCCATCGCATCGTACGTGAAACTCGGCGAAATCGCAAGGTGAGTAGTGATAACACTTAATAAAAAGTATGTAGTTAATGTCGCCAGAAAATTCGCTTTGGCGCAAAAAACAAGTCCATGCGACATCGCGGGAAACGTCCGCGCGACATATTAATTGATCATTTTTTGTATAACAGCGACGTCGCAGGCGAAATCACTAATAAGGCAATGAAAAGTCCATGCGACGTCGCGAGAAACGTCCGCGCGACAAATTTTGATGGATAATTCTTATGTATACAGCGACGTCGCAGGCAAAATCACCAATAGGGCAATGAAAAGTCCATGCGACGTTGCCTGAAACATCTATGCGACCTAAATGCGATATAAATGATTGGGTATTGTGATATACTTTAAGCACGATAGTTTCGTCGCCGGGAGGTCGCGTGAAACGTCTATGCGACCTAAATGCGATGAAAAAAATATGCATCTGCGATACTTCATGAAACCTCGCATAGACGTAAAAGCGTGTCCCGTATCCAGTGGTAAAAAAACGTATGCATGCGTTTTTTTATTACATATTTTTCACTTACCTGTGACGTCGCAATACATAATATTTGCGATGTTCCAGGTTTACTGGGATGGGATATCACTGGCTACTGCAGCTTCGATTTTCATCGTTCAAGGGGATTCTACAGGACTGTCCGGGGCATGAACTTGCCTTGTAACCGAGTTACTTTCGAGGACAACTGTACTTTATGGAGAAAAGGGCAACCACGAATTTCAAGAAGAAGACGACCACGGAGTTAAGCACCTCTGATCTTTTTCCTGGCCTTTCGAACGTGGGTACTCTGCTCATCACTCTTATCAACGCGTCATCAACACCAAGGTAACCGGGCTCACCGCACACACAACTCAAATTTGGGCACTGCAGGCATTAATATGCTGACCCAACTTCGAGATAACAATGTGGACGAGTCAAGATACTTGTGACTGCATTTTCTGCTTTTGTCAGGTCTCGCAAAATCCATTCCATTTTCCTTTTTCCTTTGTAACTGATTGAAAATCAAAATAAATCGAAAGTTCAAAATGCAAAAATAAATCAGGAATTCAAAAATTTTAAAATCAAAAAGTGAGTTCAAATTTTTTGAATCAAAATAAAAATTGAACAATTTTTAAAATCAAAGAGAAGAAAGGGAAGAAAGAAAATTTTTGTTAAATTCGTGATTCAACTCAAAAAGTGTTAGATTGAACAATTCTTTCCAAATAAAAAAAAAAATAAATAAAATTAAAAATGTTTCACAGTGAAAGTGGAGAAGATGCAAATTCAACTCCAAGTTAAAATATAAATTGGAATTTTTAATTAAATTAGTTTCACATTCTTTGATAGTAATCGATTAAAAAGTCGAAGTTATGGGAAACAAGTGGATGCAGTTTTCGAACTTGCCACTGAATTACAGAAACCAGCGCTTTTGCTTTACATAAAAAGTAAAATTACTGGAAAAGCGCGTGAAAAAATCGATGTTCATTGCAATCTTACAACTTGAGATGATATTTCAAAATTGTTATTGGAACTTTATCAAGACAAAAAATCTTTTGATCGACTTCTTGAAGAATTACATTCAATTAAACAAGGACAAAATGAAACGATTTCGAGTTATTATCAGAGACTTGAAGAATTAACGTCACGAATTCTTGGAACTATCTATTGCTCTGATGCTTCAGAATCAGAACTTCCAGGTCGAGTTTCTCTCGTGACTCAAATGGCTCTTAACAGATTTGTGTATATATATAATATATAATAATATAATAGTTTTGTGTATCACTCACTTCCTGCTATTTCACAAATGTTGCGTTATCAACATCTCAAAACAATCAATGAGGCTTTTTCTGCTGCAACCTGTAATGACCCTGGAAAAACATGAGTTGTTTTTTCGGGTAATGGAGAGAAACCACGGCAAATCAAAATTTTTAATCTCGAGATTCGCTCGAGATTACTCAATTTCTATTTTTTCTATGTTTTTTTACATCTAGGTCACTCACGCCACCGAATATTATTGCGCACTGTAACGCAGCGCGCCGAAGGTCTCTCTCCTCCTCCCATCATCACGCCGCCTGATAAGTGCCGTACGCACTAGATGGGCACTGGTGCATGATGATTGAAATTAAGCACGAGCTCGCATTTATTATTTTTGGATTTTTATTTATAGATTACCGTAGATAAAAGGATTTGTGGGGAAATAGATTCTAGGAAGTATTAATCTATTCCACCCAAAAAAATCATATAAAAACCGCGCCGAAGAATGGCAAGTCGTCAGAAGCTCTCCGGACTTCATGATCACTTCAGCTCTTTCGAGCCTTTTGAAAATCGTTAAGCTCTCAAAAGCCATAAACATCTAATACGAGGGGGGGACCCAAAAGTAACGGGAATTAGGTGGTGGGGGGACCGCGGAGGGGGGGATCGGGTTCTCCACTGGTTCTCTTCCAAGCTGCTACTCTCACAAGTCAGTGTACAAAGTTCATTTGCTGTGAGTGCATTCGTTCGTCCGTAAGAATTTTTCTAGTGAAACGACTTTTTCCGTTTCGACGAAAACGTGAAATGGCTGAGTGCGGAGAGCAACGCGCGGCTGTAAAATTTTGTTTTTTGTTAGGAAAAACACCCGCGGAAACCCTTGTGATGCTGAAAACAACTTATGGGGATAATGCTTTGAGTAAAACGCGTGTGTACGACTGGTTTTCGCGTTTCAAGAATGGAGAGATGTCAATAGAAGACCAACCCCGTTCTGGGCGCCCCTCGACTTCAAGAACGGACGAAAACATTGAAAAAATCAACACTCTTGTTCATGAAGACGGTCGCCGAACCATCGATCAACTTTGTGAGATGTCTGGATTGTCATGGAGTTCAATTCGGAGGATTTTAACTGAAGATTTGAGCATGAGGAGGATTGCAGCCAAATTTGTTCCTCGCCTTCTCTCCGACGACCAAAAGGAGCGTCGACTTCAGGCCTGTCTTGAGCTGCAAAATAGGTTGGATGAAGACCCAGATTTTTTTCTCAAGGTTATAACTGGCGATGAATCATGGTGCTATGGCTACGACCCCGAAACAAAGCAGCAATCAAGCCAATGGAAGACACCTCTCTCGCCTCGTCCAAAAAAGGCACGCCAAGTGAAGTCCAACATCAAGACATTGCTCATTTGTTTCTTCGATTGCAGAGGTATTGTGCACGCAGAATTTGTTCCTCCAGGCCAAACGGTCAACCAACACTTCTACTTGGAGGTTTTGAAAAGGTTGAGGGAGAACATCCGAAAGGAAAGAGCGGATCTTTGGCGCACAGGAGATTGGTTCTTCCACCACGACAATGCACCTGCCCACACAGCGCTGTCCGTGAAGAAATTTTTGACCAAAAACGGCATGACACCGATTGTTCACCGCCCCTATTCACCGGACCTTGCCCCCTGTGACTTTTTTTTTGTTCCCTAGACTCAAAAGGGACATGACAGGAAAACTTTTTGGGACTGTAGAAGAGGTGAAACAAAAATCGCTGGAAGGTTTAAAATCATTGAAAAAAATGAATTTCAGAACTGTTTTGAACACTGGAAAAAAAGATTGAACAAGTGTATTACAGTCAATGGGGGTTACTTTGAAGGTGATAAAAATTGTGTGTGAAAAAATTTGTCAATAAAAAAGTTGTAACACAATTCCCGTTACTTTTGGGTCCCCCCTCGTATATTCATACTAAATTAATAAACGATATAAAAACATTTGTAAATTAATACCAGAATACAATTTATATGTTCGGATAAAGATAAAAATAAAGATATTTATGATTTAAATTTGTTTAGGCAAAGGTGCATTGGACGTTCACTTGAACTCTGAAAAACACAAATCGGCTATCCACGCTGCTTCTACTTCACATTCAATGGACCAACATATTGTGAAGAAAACTTCTCCACTTGCAACAAAGATTGCGATCGCCGAGGGGACTCTCGCATTCCACACAGTCACACATCACATGTCCTATCGGCAGATGGATTGTACGGCACCTCTCTTGAAAACAATTTTTGCAGACTCAGAAGTTGCATCAAAAATATCATGTTCGCGAACAAAAACCGAAGCATTATAAATTGCGTCTTGTCTCCGAATTCGATTGAATTGATAAAACAAGAAGTGACTGATGTACCATTCATAGGGGTTGGTGCAGATGGAAGTAATCACAAAAATTTGAAAATTTTTCCCATCACAATTCAATACCTTCATAAAAATGAAGGACTGAAAGTTCGATTGTTACATGCTAATAACCTTCCAAATGAAAAGGCTGAAACAGTTGTGTCGTATATTGAGGAGACTCTTGACAATTCTGCGTTGACTGAGAAGTTCAGCGCATTTGTCGCTGATAATACTAATACAAATTTCGGAGGTGTAAACCGCGGAGGGAAGAAAAACATCTTCTACACTTTGAAAGAAAAACTAGACAAGCCTCATTTAATAGGGATAGGTTGCTCTTCACATATTGTTCATAACGCAATTCACCACGGACTAGACCGCTTTGGCTTATTTGACATCGATTGTATTGTATTAAAAATTTTCGAATATTTCTCAATTTATACTGTCAGAACTGAAGAATTGAAATCATTTTGTGAATTCGTTGAATGTACATATCACGAGTTGTTAAGTCACTGCCGAACGCGATGGTTAAGTCTTTTTCCAGCAATCGAGCGAATTTTCAAAATGTTCAAACCACTCAAGTCATATTTCTTATCACAGAAAAAACCCCCAGTCATGATAGAAAATTTTTTTCGGCACGATCTTAGCGAATGTTTCTTACTTTTCGTTTATTCTCTCATGTCTCTTTTCCAACCTAAAATGATGTTGCTCTAATGAAAAAATAACAGCATTATAGAAATGGATTCAATATTCGAAGATCTTTTTGAAAAATTGTACCAAAGGAAACAGTCCAATTTTGTCCCTCTAATGGTTCAATCGATTTTGGTATAACTAAGAAATGATGGAGAAGATCAAATGTGCGATGATTTTTTGGCAAGAATTGGAATTGTATACCATGAAACTTTAGAATACTTCAAAATGTGGACGAAGAGTTTCTCTGAATTCAAAATATTCAAATGGTTAGACTTTAAACGAGGCGAAACTTTGCAGTACAAAGATGTTGAAGAAAGTGTCAAATACTTGCTGGAAAAAGACATTAATATCGACGATTCGAAGCTGTTCGATCAAGTTACAAATTTAAAGAACTTTCGGGCAAAGAAAAGCGACGATGATAATTTTTACGATGAAAAATGTGCGAGCTCTCGAATTTGCGAATTTTTTACAGCTAATGTCAACATTGAGAGTTATTCTGAATTGCTAAAGATCGCTCAGTTTTTTTATGCAATCCCAGCACATAACTCTAATTGCGAAAGAGTTTTCTCTCTTGTAACACGCCCCTGTCGTGTTTGATATTTTTTTTCGTTTTACATTTCATATATTCTTTTTTTTTCCTGGAAACATTTTTTCTTATTAAGTCTTCAAAATTCCGAACCAAAGGTAACAATTAAGCTTATCTAATGACAGCCTAACGATCGGGTAATAAACATCATTAGTGTCGAATACTTCTTAATCACTTACTTCACGTCGAACATTGGACAAATATGATTCAGAATTTCATAATTTCCTCTATACTGCTATTTACAGTAATATAATGACAATGAATGAACAATTTAAGAAATGAATTTTCTATTCTCTTCATGAATCATTTTTTTTCCCCTCTCTAAAAATGAGTCAATTTTTCGGGTATAAAAGACCCCGATTTTTGACGAATATTCGCATTTTCGCCTAACCGCGCCACTTCGGCAAGAACTGCACCTTCACGGTAAAACCTGCGGCATTTCGCCTAACTGCGCCATTTTCGATAACCTTGCGTCTGAACGACAAATCTGCGCCTTCCGGCAACATTGCACCATAACATCGCTCCTACTGCTCTGCTACAGATTAACGTCACCATTCTTCCAGCAAAAGTAATTGATTTTTATCGTACGAATCATTGAATTTTATTATAATTGTATGATTTCCTTTCTTTAGTGTACAAACAGATTTCGAGATTTGAGGCCTATCAGCGCGGTTGTGCCGCAAGGGATAGGAATACCAGGCGTTTACAAAACCCTCCGTGTAAAAATAATCCCAACTTCAATAAGTTTCACGATAATTTTAAAAGAGATGAGCTTATAGCTAGAGACGGGACACGGGCTTTCCAACATTTTAAGATCGATCTAGGTCCTCAGGAAAGATTTTGGACCCCAGAGAGGATCGCTAGTAGGAGAGCCTTGTCGCTTACTAGCGATACTAACACAGTCTTGCCAACAAGCAAGACGGGAGACAAGAGATCTTTAGACAGTAAAAAAGGTTTTGAAGAAGTAAAAAGGACTAGGATAGATGAG
Source organism: Platygaster robiniae (assembly GCA_028476575.1). NCBI lineage: Eukaryota > Metazoa > Arthropoda > Insecta > Hymenoptera > Platygastridae > Platygaster > Platygaster robiniae. The sequence continues at coordinate 1,972,195 of CM052027.1, forward strand.
ATTGAAGAAGAGAAAGAATACCAAAAAATAATAAGAATATTGGGAACCCCCCCCCCCCCAAACCCTTATTGCCTGTATACCCCTCCCTGCCAGAGCTTGAATAAATATATGTTAAGGAATCGATGTACGCGAATGGATGAAATGATGAATGTTGTCAGTAACTTGTAAGTTTATTTCTTTTTCAATAATAACGCTGACTGTCAGCATTTTCTAGCACAAAATAAACCTTTTGTTCTTATTTACACCCTCAAAACAATTCAACGCAACCCAAGGGTCAGGTAGAGCCGTCGTTCTACATTGGTCCTTTTTGTACACCGCGGGACAACGTTGGTTTCTCCCTATTCCGGGGTCTCGCGTGTCACACTCTTATGAACGCACAATGGACAAAAGAGAGAAATAAATGTTCTGTTGAAAGCATGCGACACATTTTGAGAGTTAAGTTTAATTTTTCAGAATATAACTGTACTCAATTCAAGCAACTCCTGATGCAACCTAATAATGCACACAGTGTTAATAAAATAAGCAGCACTGAAAAATACATGTTTAAGAAAAAGAGTGACTGAATATGCTTGTGAAGCTGCTACTTTAGTATTGACGAGAATAAAAAAATTGTTGCAAAATTAACACTTAGTTTATTTTTTCATACATCCATATGCGATTACATTTTGTTTGCGCTAAAAAAAAAAAAAATTTGGTAAAAATTAAAAAAAAAAAAAAAAATTTGATAAAAATTAAAAAAAAAAAAAAATTTTTTTTTCATCGATAATATTGGGGGGGGGGGGGGGGCGAGATTCAAGGTGTCCTTTATTTGCTCTCAGGCTAGTTGGTCACCCTACATGCACTAGTTTTTTTTTTTATGAGGGTAAATAAAAAAAGTGTTCTCGGGGGAAAAACGGGCGAGGCATAACGGAACACAATCTTTTGCAGCAAGCAAACTAAAGATGTGATTGACGATGAAGGCTGTTATTTCTGTACTTGTTTTGAAATTTCTAAGGCTGTCACATATTGTTTACAAAAAAGTCAAGTTACCAGGGCCGTAGCGAGGGTCTTGAAGGCCCTAATGCAAGATTTTTTAGAGGGCTTTTCAAAGTCGGTTTCTAAAACAAAAGGAAGATTTCTCAGTTGTCTCTTTAGAGTCAAAAAAGAAAAAAACAAAAAGGAAACAAATGAAATAAAAGAGGGGGAGATTTTCTAGGAAGCTGTGTGAAATTGATTTCTAAAGTTTAATTTTTAAAAGTTAATTTCTAGAAGTTTATAGAAAAAATATATTATATTTTTACAACAAATATATAAAATGATGGAAAAAATGACGATTTCGAAATAGAACCTTTTTTTTTTAATTTATTCTTCAAAAAAATTATACTTTTATTTAATTACAAATTCATACAGGTTGATAAATAATAGTAATTATAAGAGATTAATAATAAACTTCATGATTGCTTGATCACTTGACAAAAAAGTTAATTAATAATTTGATTGTTCTTGTATAAATGACACAGTGAATTGGAATATTTCCTAAGTAACAGCATTTTAAAAAAACTTTCTTTTTTCAGAATGGTGCGTAACTACTGTTATATATCGCGAACGCCATGCGTTTTCTCGATGTATATATTTTAGGAATTCGGCCTCGATTGGCTTTTAACCGGGCCTAGTTGCGCCACAGTATTAGAAGATTTTGGGGCCAGACTTCATGTCGCCCGAGCACTTTTGTTTTTCGTGAATCTCTTCGCTTTCCATTCCTTTTCGGGATGCCGACGGATGTTTCATGTATTGTGGTTAATGGAATTGTATTTTTTTTCAAACAGAATACACGTATAGAAATGAATTTTGTTTTTTTAATTAGCCTGAAAGCATTCTTAGATTAGAGGTATCCATTAGAAAATTTGGAAATTAGCGAAATCGACCTTGTTTTTTTTTAGTATTGCCTAACGAAAATGGGAAAGTAGAAGTTTCTAAATTTTTTTTGCCATAAACTAAGTGGGAATTATTTAGATATAAAAGTTGGAGATCTGTCAGCTAGAGGCAGTCTGAATCTGAGTCCGAATTTGATATATCGTGTACGGTCGTTACAAATTAGTTCCAGTTTGGGAAATCGGGAAAGATACCCAGTAAAAGTTATCCTCCTCAAGTACTACTTATTTTTCTCTCGGTACTCGCCGGCATTAATTGGTTTCTGAAATCATCGAGATCCCGAAAAATTCGAAGTATAAAAGGGTCAAAATAAGTGAAGCGGGCCACCTGAGGACTTTTAAGTTTCAATTTTTCAGATGAGAACATTTTTTGATCAAGGTTATGGTACTCAATCACCTCCAAAAAAGTTTCATTCAAAATTCAATTTATTTTGCAAATAATTGTTAACTAAAGATTAAAGCATAAAATTACATATTTCACAATAACTCACGAACTATTTGAGGTAAATTAATGTTCTATACGGCAAATTAATCGCAAATCTCTATATTTTTATAAAAAAATTGTGGATGACTTGATAAAAAATTTTTCGTTTCATTTATTAATAATTGTTATAAACAAAAGCGAAATTAAACATGTTCTCCGCCTCACTCTTCACTAAAAACGAACAATGTCGATGCGCAAAACTATAATGAATGATATAAAAAAAGAAAAAATTAGTAACCTGCTGTATTTCAAGAGACAAAATTTTTTTTATTAATTATGGTTGGCCGTTGACGCGCGGCAACAGCGCTTATGGACTCGCACGCGCTTGATGCTAGCTTGATTTTCCGGAAAATACGGCAACGCTGCTAGATAAACAAAAGAGGACCGGAAAAAAAGCCTGAAAACGTGTTTTCTCAGTCAACGCACATTGAAAGGCAGCTTCGGTGAAACTTTTTTCTACGCATTACTCGGTATTTTTTCTATGTCTCAGTAAAAACAATAATGCCGCGTGCAAAGTATTGCTGCAATCCACTCGGTTTCGTTAGACATTGTAAAAAACGTGGTGATTTTCAAGTGACAAAGAAGTGGAATCCTAAATTTCATGTTCTCGAAGGTCGTTTTGTGTGCAAGTCATGTAAAACGTTGATATATCGGAAAAAAGATGAAATCACGATTAAGAGACCGGCCTCGAAACTACACTCTCGAAAAGTCGATGATGATATAGAAAATCTTTCGAATAATGTGGTGAACGACAGTGAGAAGGAAGATCCATCTTATCAGTTACCTGAATTGAAAAAAAAAGGGGAAATTCACACAGTTGAATTCTCGAGAAAATGATGCGGAAGAAGCGAAAAAAAGACGCTTTGATGAACCAGAACAATCTTGGGTAAACGACTTGAAACACGCAATTTTGAAGCAAGAAAATGCTAAGCAGAAAATGTTTCTCTTGACAACAATGCCAGATATTCACATCTGGAGCATTAGAAAAACGGCTCGAACCTTTGGAGTTTCTCGCAGGATGGCGAAACAAGCTCGGAACCTGAAAGAAGTCCATGGATATGGATCTTATCCGGATACAGAAATTGGTCAAAAGATTTCGAATGAAACATTGGAAACAGTGAAAAAATTTTACCTAACAGATAACGTGAGCCGAGTAATGCCAGGCATGAAAGATTTAAAATCTTTTCGTGAAAATGGTGGTGAACGTCAAAAAGAGTCGGTGAGAGTACAGATCTAGCTTTTTTTGCTTAGTTGTTGGGATTTAACATTTGGCACAGTGAAACTTTGTGTCAGTTTTTTTTAATAATCTCAGGGGTCGATTATTAAAGATAGAATTTTTTAATACAATATTTTAGTGCACTGCACGGCAGTGATATAAGATAACGTGACGTAAGCCGATAGTGCCCTATGTTAGAACCTAATAAGGGGGTTTATTTTACACAGATGAGGTGAGGGATTTAACGGTTAAATTTCACAATTTTCCAGAAACGTCTACTTTTGGGAAATTTAAATGAATTACACAAAGAATTTTGTAAAAATTATCCTGAATTACATATTTCGCTTGCCAAATTTCAACAACTTCGACCTCCGTATTGTATTCTGGCTGGAAAAAAAGACAGTCACAACGTTTGTGTATGTAAATTCCATCAAAATTTACGACTGAAGTACTCGGGAATGAAACAAACTTTACTAAAAAATGGCATTCATTTCGACAAATCATATCGCAATACTTTTGTTATATAATGCAAATTTATTGGAATATATATATTGTTATATATTGGAAAAACGCATAAATATTGTTTTTCTCAATATATATTTTCTTTTTTCGAATATCCTTTTTTTTTTTACAAATTCAGTCAATAACTTAGGCAACAGTAGGGGAAATGATAGTGTAAGTCGATAAATAATGGACAGTCGATTTGGAGTCTTGAAAAATAGAATCATTATCATTTAGGCAATAGCAGCATGATTGCGCGCTTCGCGAGATATCTTTCGATTTAAAACTAAGTTTCTAATTTACTTGCGAAATTCAAGGAAACACTAATGGATATGTAATTTCGAAACGAAATCTTCAGACGTTGGCCATAAGTTAGTTCATTTTATTATCAAACGGAAATTCAAAATATAAAGATTCTAATTCATTTCATATTATCAAACGGAAATTCAAAAGATAAAAAGCTAGTGCTAATTCTTTTTTTTCCGAATTGCGAAATTCATTACAGGAAAATGGATACATATTCACCCCAAAATTTCGGATAGAGGGGAGTGTTCAGTTAGATTCCGACATTTCAGCTCGGTAACTAGTACTTTAACCAGTCAATCTCTCAGTCAAAATTCAGTCAGTCAGTTTTTCTTTTCCGCAAGTTCGCACCAGTTCCAACTTCTTCTGTAGAAGAGTAAGTCAATAAAAATAAAATCCGTTTACTTGGTTGTTAAACCGAGTAAACTCTGTTTTTGTAAAAATTCTGTTTCAAAATAAAATCCGTTTACTTGGTTGTTAAACCGAGTAAACTCTGTTTTTGTAAAAATTCTGTTTCAAACTAAAATCCGTTTACTTGGTTGTTAAACCGAGTAAACTCTGCTTTTGTAAAAATTCTGTTTCAAAATAAAATCCGTTTACTTGGTTGTTAAACCGGGTAAACTCTGTTTTTATGAAAATTCTGTTTCAAAATAAAATCCGTTTACTTGGTTGGTAAACCGGGTAAACTCTGTTTTTGTAAAAATTCTGTTTCAAAATAAAATCCGTTTACTTGGTTGTTAAACCGGGTAAACTCTGTTTTTATGAAAATTCTGTTTCAAAATAAAATCCGTTTACTTGGTTGGTAAACCGGGTAAACTCTGTTTTTGTAAAAATTCTGTTTCAAAATAAAATCCGTTTACTTGGTTGTTAAACCGGGTAAACTCTGTTTTTGTAAAAATTCTGTTCGAAAGTAAAATCTGTTTACTTGGTTGTTAAACCGGCTAAATTCTGTTTTTATAAAGATTCTGTTCGAAAGTAAAATCTGTTTACTTGGTTGTTAAACCGGCTAAACTCTGTTTTTATAAAGATTCTGTTTGAAAATAAAATCCGTTTACTTGGTTGTTAAACCGGGTAAACTCTGTTTTTATAAAAATTCTGTTCAACAAATAAAATCCGTTTACTTGGTTGTTAAACCGGGTAAACTCAGTTTTCTTATTAAAATTTTGCTCGAAAATTGAAATCCTTACATGGTTGTTAAACCGGGTGGAAAGGGTATTTCGATTATGTTTAATTAGCTAATCCCTCTATTATGGGTCCCAACAATCGGAAATTCCCCGCTCAAGCTTCCGGTTGTTAAACCTGGTTGTCGTAATTCCCCTCGCCATTACTCTAGTGTCCACACGAATCTACGGAACAATAGAAGAGGCCCGCAAGGAGGCCCGGCGCCACGGGTTGCGTCCACGGGACGGCTACGGGAAATTCGCCTCAAAAGGGCTACCAGAACTGTGGGCCAGCCTACAGATCTTTCACGGACGGGCCCAGGGGCTCAAGAAGGAACTCGGTAACTCCGAGACTGCCGTCAAGGAAGTGTTGAGGCGTCAGGCAGCTCTAACCCGTCCCTCGAAAACACCCACGAAAGAGTCCCCGTCCCCCGACAAAGCGGCATCTGGCAGCAAATTGGAGGCTCATCCAGGTTTTTTTTATCCTGAAGCAGCTCGTGGAAGAAACCCACGCGGCTCTCGCCCGCGAGACTCTCCCGAACCCTCCCGGAAGGCCGGTAGAGAGGGTTAAACCCAGAGCGCGAAAATCGAACTTAGAGAGAAATTCCGGAGAAACCCCTAGGAGGAACACACAATCATCATCAAGGCGTGCGGCCATTGGCGGTGAAATACCACGCCAACCCTCAGCTATTGTAACAATCGATCTCACCACAGATGAATCTATATTGACCACCGGCGAGTCGCGGGTTTCGAGGACGCTTCCGCGCCGTTTCCGGGACGCTCTGGAACACCATCGACGCTCGAACGTCCCTGGAGGAGTATCTAGGGAACACGCTTCTACAACACCATCGCCTCCTATCTCACCCGGAACGGAAGCCCGTTTGTTGGACGAGACACCTTCCGTGACCCCTCTTTTACAATGATATATCAATAAACGCAGAATACTATAGAAGAACTGTTCTTATTGACAACACCCTCTCCGTGACCAGAGAGTCCCCAATTTATTACCGGGGATGCCTGTTTGTGTCAATACATAACAATATATTATATTTATATGAAACAAATCATTATTAAAAAAGGGGTACTTTAAAACTTTTATCTTGTAAAACAGTAAATCATACTGTTTTCCTTTTATCAAAGTCATTGGAATTCCCAACTTTTTCTTCAAAAACAAAATTTTAAAACTATTCAATGTTCGATAATTTCCAGTCATTTTCGCTGAATAATAATTATTAACGATTTTGGAATCTTCATTTTTTCTTCAAAAACAAAATTTTAAAACTATTCAATGTTCGATAATTTCCAGTCATTTTCGCTGAATAATAATTATTAACGATTTTGGAATCTTCATTCTTTCTTCAAAAACAAATTTTAAAACTATTCAATGTTAGATAATTTCCAGTCATTTTCGCTGGATAATAATTATTAACGATTTTGGAATCTTCATTCTTTCTCCAAAAACAAATTTTAAAACTATTCAATGTTCGATAATTTCCAGTCATTTTCGCTGAATAATAATTATTAACGATTTTGGAATCTTTATTCTTTCTTCAAAAACAAATTTTAAAACCTATTCAATGTTCAATAATGCTATACTTTTCCATTCAGGCCTCTATCTAAATTTCTATTGTAGTTGAACTCTGGATTCTCTTGATTTTTCCCCAACGACTTACGCGTGGCCTCCCACTCGTAGGTTTTGGGTATATAAACCACGGAGTTTTTGAGATTCGGGTCTTTTTTTTTTTTTTTTTGTTCTGGATTCTAACACAAGTAAGTTGGTTTGGATATTCTTAAACTGGTCTGGAATTTTATTCTGAATCTTGGTTGTTAAACCGAGTTTAGAAAAGTTTTGTAATTTTAATTGTTTCTGGAATTTTATTCTGAATCTTGGTTGTTAAACCGAGTTTAGAAAAGTTTTGTAATTTTAATTGTTTCTGGAATTTTATTCTGAATCTTGGTTGTTAAACCGAGTTTAGGAAAGTTTTGTAATTTTAATTGATTCTGGAATTTTATTCTGAATCTTGGTTGTTAAACCGAGTTTAGGAAAGTTTTGTGATTTCAATTGTTTTTGGAATTTTATTCTGAATCTTGGTTGTTAAACCGAGTTCAGTAAAGCTTTGTATTTCATATTGGTTTGGAACTCTATTTTGAATGTTGGTTGTTAAACCGAGTTCAGAAGAGTCTTTTTTTTTTATTATTATTTTTTCCATTTTCTTATAACGTTTTGGTTGTTAAACTGAGTCAAATTTCATTTTTCTTTCGACCCAAGGTGTATTAGCATTAATATTATTAGGAACCACCATCCCTACTTATCTCTATACAGTGTCACAACAAACATATGCAACTTTGGAGGAAGCCCGGAGACAGGCGCGACTAGTAGGGTTGCATCCGCGTGATGGGTTTGGAAAATTCGAACGAAGGGGATATCCGGAGCTTTGGGCCGCTTTACAAATATTCCATGGACGTGCACCAGGCGCACAGACATCCTCTGGGGCCTCCCCGTCAGCTATAAGCTTATTGGTGGAAAAGGAAAGGGAAGTCCATTCCCAGCGACAAACGCGGGACAATCTGAACATTAGCTCCCCCGTCTCCATACAAGAAATTCCATTACCTGACGGCCTTAGTCCAGAAATCTCGCCGAACGAATTCATCAGAACCATCCGAAAACCAGGGATCGTCCGACCAGTGGGAATCGTTAAGCCAATCCCTCGGAAGTCGGTCGAGACTCCTCGGCGACCTTACGGAAGAAACCCTTCCCGGAGGAATCAAGTGGAAAGAAGACCCGGGGCCTCACTAACCGCCCCAATCGTGATAGACATTAGTGACGACGATACTCCGGTGCCGACAACGTCCTGGACGGAATCACGAACGTTCCCCCCTGAGTTCAAGCGAGCCCTCGATCGCATTATAGTTGCTAACCGACAACTAGAAACGACGGGACCTTCGCCACCACCGTCCCCAGGGACCGAGGAGGAACTTCTCCGGGAACCCGAGGAACAAACACCTCCCACCGCTCCGGGCGGACCCCAGATACATGAAAATGTCCGAACCTAGACCATACACTCTGTGAATGAACGTATAATAAAGATTGGAATACGATATACTCTTAAGTGGAAAGTCTCATTCACAACCACCCTCTCCCTGCGAGAGTCTTCACCATAGAAGACATCTGTTATGTTTCAATATATATAACACTTTCAAGGAAATGGTGTGTGAAGAACCTCAACCGGATTGCTTTTTGACAAATTGCCAAAACTGTCCTAGAGTAGAAAGTTGTAACAAAAAAATCGCATCATTGTTTAAGAATGCCGGAATTGCTGAAGTCTCTTGCACACAGTGGTTAACAGTTGATAGGTAAAAAAAGTCTTGCCTCAGTTACATTCACAAATTGATTACTCTTGAAAAATACTCTTCAAATTTATCGGAATCGGTGATTTTCAATTATGCTATTTCACTGTTTATCAGTATAATTGTACTGAAACTTTTATGAAAATATAGTGTATTTTCAAGTCAATTTGCGCGTTCCAGATGTTCTCTCGAAACAGTCACGGAAAAAGTAGAAGAGTTTTTGGAAAGTCTCAAAAAGGAGTTACCAGTGGTACTTAAACACGATTTTATCGCAACCGCTCAATCTTCATTTCTCAAAACTCTTAAGGAATCGTTAAACGAAGGAGAATTGATTGTAACTCTTGATTTTTCAGAAAATTACTCTTTTTGTGTTCAGGACGCAATTCAATCCTATCATTGGGACAATTCTCAAGCAACTTTGCATGTTTACGTTTCATATTATAAAAAAAATAATGTTTTGAAAACCGATAGTTTCGTTGTTATATCAGAGTATCTAAAACATTCAGCGGCGACAGTTGATTTGTACAATAAGAAATTGATTGAACATCTTAAAGATAAACTAGACGAGTTTGCTGTTGAGAAAATTTTTTATTTTTCCGACGGTGCAGGATCCCAATATAAGAACAAATACAATTTTGTTTCGTTACTTTCGCACCAATCTCGGTATAATATTAATGGCATTTTTTTGCGACATCCCATGGAAAAGGCGCGTGTGATGGGATAGGTGGATCTGTGAAAAATGCAGCAAGAACTGCGAGTCTCCAGCGAAACAGTCAAAATCAAATCACAACCCCGAAACACTTATTCGATTGGGCGGTTTTGCATTTCAAAAAAATAACCTTCGATTTTTGTACCAATGGAGAATGTCAAGACCACGAAAAATGGTATCAATCGGAGTACAAGGATTGCAAAACGATTCCTAAGACTCGGCAATTCCATGCATTCATACCGATAGAAAAAAACCGATTGATATGCAAAATATTTTCGAATTCTACGAAATCATTAACATTTAATGTTTGATTTCAATGAACTGACCGTCAATTTTTAATATATTGTGGAATAGGATAGATATTTTTAGAATATATTTTATTCTTAAAATAAGAAGTAACATTCTCGAAAGTTTGAGTAGTATCGTCGAGCGCGCAAGTCCACAAGCGCTGTTGCCGCGCGTCAACGGCCAACCGTAATTAATAAAAAAAATTTTGTCTCTTGAAATACAGCAGGTTACTAATTTTTTCTTTTTTTATATCATTCATTATAGTTTTGCGCATCGACATTGTTCGTTTTTAGTGAGAGTGAGGCGGAGAACATGTTTAATTTCGCTTTTGTTTATAACAATTATTAATAAATGAAACGAAAAATTTTTTGTCAAGTCATCTACAATTTTTTCATAAAAATGTAGAGATTTGCGATTAATTTGCCGTATAGAACATTAATTTACCTCAAATAGTTCGTGAGTTATTGTGAAATATGTAATTTTATGCTTTAATCTTTAGTGAACAGTTATTTGCAAAATAAATTGAATTTTGAATGAAACTTTTTTGGAGGTGATTGAGTACCATAACCTTGATCAAAAAATGTTCTCATCTGAAAAATTGAAACTTAAAAGTCCTCAGGTGGCCCGTTTCACTTATTTTGACCCAAAAGTAAGTTAAAATATTCTCCAAACCTTTCTTGCTTCCGTAGCCACCCGTAAAATTCTCGATATTATTTTTGACCTTTTCGTAAGAAATTTGCTTTCGTAGCAACTCGTAAAACTTTGATTTCCTTGTAATAGTAACTTGCAATATTTTTGATTTTTTCATTATAAATACGTTGCTTTCGCAGCAACTCACAATATATTTTGGTCTCTTTATAACGACGTTTCTTTCATAGCAACTCGTAAAACTTTGATTTCCTTGTAATAGTAACTTGCAATATTTTTTGATTTTTTCATTATAAATACGTTGCTTTTCCAGCAACTTACAATATATTTTGGTATCTTTATAACGACGTTGCTTTCGTAGCAACTCGTAAAACTTGATATCCTTGTAATGGCAACTTGCAATATTTTAGATTTCTTTATTATAAGTACGTTGCTTTCGCAGCAACTCGCAATATATTTTGATTTCTGTATAACGACGATGCTTTCGTAGTAACTCGTAAAACTTTGATTTCTTTGTAATATTAACTCGCAATATTTTTGATTTCTTCATTATAACTACATTGCTTCCGTAGCTACGCCTGATATTTTTGGATACTATTTAAATCTTAAAACGGTCCCTGACGTTATAGATTGTGGAATTTTCGATCCTCACGAAATAACGCTTAAGTTAGTAGGCTTACGTAGCCTCTATTGAAATTATTTCCCTTCTACAAGTGACGACCCTTTTGGGGAACCTTTACGAAGCTAGAGCCAAAGCAAGGAGCCTGGGCCTGTGTGTTCGGGCTGCGTACCAGGATTTCGAACGCAAGGGCCACCCTGGAGTGTGGGTGGAATTGAAATATCACAGCGGGCGGATTCCCGGGTTCAATACCTATCCATCTGACCTTCGGGACGCGATCCCATACGTACTAAGAGAAATAAAGGGGAATAAGAGACCAGCAGGGGAGACCTTGAACCAACCTTCGCTAAGCGCGTCTTCAGAAAACCCCATTCTTCCCCCAGGAACCGTGAGGGCTTGTTCCGGAACCATCGTCCAGCAGAAACGTCTACTCACCTTGGATGAACGTATCGCTCTTTGGCGGTTAGATACGGGGGCCTCCTCCCCAGCATTCCCAAACATCGCCGGCCCCGCCATCGATCTTCCTCGACCCCAGCCCAGGATCATCAACGATACCTGCAGCCCTGAACTCCCAACCACCCTGTTGGAGTTCTTCCGGGGTATACGTCGCAGCAGGCGAGCAATAGCCCGCCGAAAGAGGAACAGCCACCAGGGGGTCGCAAATCCAGTGATAATCGACCTGACTCAGGACTCCCCTCCTCCGGAGCCGCCCGCACGAACAGGCGAAAGGCGTGAGACTATCTCCCCCGGACCTCCCTCGTCATACCCATCTCCCACGACCGAGGCCCATCTGCTGGAGGAAGACGAAGTCCTCGCTGTTCCCCAATTGCTCCTGCCTGGGGCCATTTCTGGTCCTCCACCGTCCTACGAGGAATTGTTCGGCACAGAAGCCACCACGAAAATTTAAAAGAATTTCATTGATTGATATGTTCTCAAACACCGGAAGATAAATGACGTATACAGAATGACAATTGTAAGCAATAAATAACGACTCGATTTTACTGAATAACGTAGTCTCATTGGCAATCCCCTCTCTGAACGTAAGAGAGTTTCCAAAGATTGGAAACACCTGTAGATGTTCCAATACATAACACTACAAAAGAAAAACTGATCGGCAGTCGTGGCCTGAACAGGAAATGCAAAATGCAATAAATGCAGTCATTAACGAAGAAATGTCTTTTTTTGACGCAGCAAATAATTTTAATGTTCCTAAGACAACGCTGGTGCGTTGACTGGGTCCAAAATTTCATGAAACGACATCCGAATTTGAGTTTGAGAAAACCTGAAGCCACATCAGCTGCCAGAGCCATGGGGTTCAATCAAGTAGCGGTCGATAAATTCTTCGAATTGCTTGATAAAACTGTCACAGAGTTCGGGATAACAGCAGACAGGATCTTCAACGTCGAACAAACAGGCATTACCTGCAATCCGAAAGGACATTCGAAAATCGTAGCAGAAAAGGGACGTCGACAAGTTGGGACCGTGACTTCAGCTGAGAGAGGCGAGACTGTAACAGCTGAAATTTTTTTCTCTGCCTCCGAAACTTATATTCCTCCGATGCTTATTTTTCCGAGAAAAAAACATTAACAAGTCTTCGACCTTGACCTCCCACCAGCGGCTTTTTCTGTCTGCAATGAAAAGGGATGGATTACGAAAGACCTCTTCTTGGATTGGTTCAAACACTTTGTCACCTTCACTTCAGCTTCAAAAGAAAGAAAGGTTTTACTGCTGTTAGATGGTCATGCAAGCCTTACAAAAAATCTTGAATTCATCGAGTTGGCCTGTGAAAGCGGCGTAGTATTACTTTGTTTTACTACACCACACTGCACACACAGACTGCAACCCCTTGATGTTGGCTTCATGAAACCACTGAGCAAATTTTATGAGGACAAAGTACGCAAGTACTTGCGCAAAAATCCAGGAAAAGTCGTTACTTTAGCTCAAATTTCTTCACTGTTCGGCGCAGCTTTCATACGAGCGGCAACCATGACTACTGCTGTAAATGCATTCCAAGCAACGGCCACTTTTCCGGTCAACAGGGACGTTTTTACGGAGGCTGATTTCTTACAAGCAGCAACTACAGACATTGAGCTACCTGGAAATGTCGCCGATGTTTCAGCTTCAGAAACAGTAACGACGTCAGCTAGAAGTGGAACTTCAGTTTCAACTACGGCTCCACCAGTTTCAAGAACTACGACGCAACCCTTCGAAGTAATGCCGGAAATTATCCTGCCAATACCAAAAACTGCGCAGATAACGAAAAGAATTTCAAGGAAAAGAGGAAAAACCTGTATTTTGACATCACCTGATTACAAAAACAGCTGCTAGATGAAGAAACTGCGAAACAAACGCGAGAGAGGGAGACGAATGAAAAACAACAATTGAAACTCCAGGAAAAAGAAGAAACAATAAAAAACTTGCAGAAGAAATTTGAAAAACAAAAAGCGAAAATATGTGACCAGCAAAAAAAAGTGCAAAAAAAAAGTCGAAAAAAGTCCAAAAAAGCTTTAAAAAATTTTTATCATTTTGTCACTATTTTACATTGTGCACTAATAAAAAACCTTTTACAGCAACTGACTGTGTTACTTATTAATAATAAAAATATCTCATGCAAATATTCACAATTTAAATGAATTTTATGGCAAAGAAAGCATTCCGTTCTGCCCCGTACTCGGGGCATAACGGAATGAAAAACTTTTTATTCGAAATCGTCAAAAAACATAATTCAATCGTACGATTTTTCATCTTCTACAGTTGGTTTCATTACAGGATAGGTTCAGAAAAAATCCTGAAAAAAGAAATGGCCAGTAATGACATATTTTGTATGTGAAAAAAATTGGTTACTCAAAATTGGACCGTTATGCCCCATGCTCCCCTACGAGTTGAAATCAACAATCCTGACAAAGTTACTGAAGGTATTATTAATGCTCAAAATTTGAATAAAAATGAACTTTTAAAAGTACCGCAGGCAATTGTGAAAGTATTATTAGGTGATGAAGCTTTGATAACAATAGCAAATCTTTCTCAAGATAAAAAAATTATCCACACTCCTGAATTAAATATTGATCCTCTTTCGAAACAGGCTTATGTTTTCCATGATTCAATTTTGAATAAAAAATTTCCAAAATTTCAATTTTCGGATCAAAGAAAAATGAAATTCAAGATTTACTAAGATTAGAATATTTACATTCGAATGAAATAAAAGAATCAATTCTCAAAATTTACGAAGAATATAATGACATTTTCTATCTTCAAAATGATTCACTTTCAACGACTACTGTTGGAACTGCAAAAATAAAATTGATTGATGAAAAACCAATTCATACAAAATCTTATCATTTTCCTGAAATTCATAAGAAAGAAGTGGCAAAACAAATGAAGGACATGCTCAAACAGAATATCATTAGTCCATCTACAAGTCCGTTATACATTACATTATATCCTTCACCAAACATTGCTTAAATTTTAGATCAATTAAGTCATGCTGAATTTTTCACAACTCTTGATTTAGCTAATGGTTTTCACCAAATACCAATGAGTCCGGAAGATGCTGACAAAACTGCATTTACAACTCCTGAAGGAGATTTTCAATTAAAATGAATGATGTTTATCATTGGGTCTAAATTTATGAAAAATATCACTTTTTTCGATTGATGAAATGACTTTTATAAGGAAATACAAGGAGAATACGTTGAATAGACAGAAAGAGTTAAAAGATTGGAACGAGATTTACGATACTCTAATAAAGTATGTGTGAAACTGGAATAGTGGGTTCATGCTTATTGGTTACTGTTTTTATATACTTTGTTCTTCGATTGGATCGACTTAGATTTGTTGTACGTTGGTCGTAAAACCGAGAAAACCGTCAACATAGATTAGTTTTTCGGAACGGGAGATTCGAGCGTTTTCGAGAATATTCTAGAACACTCGAAATTTCCCCGCCGCCTTATCTAGAGATAAGAGCGGCGAGTGGGGAAAATTATCAAAGTTTCCTGATTGGCGCGCGGATCGCGGTCAAGAAGGGACTTCAAGCATCGCGCGCTACAGAAGCAGCAGAATCCATCGAGCCGCTCTCGGCTCTGGAACTCCTCCTAACCTACCTAGCTCCTTTCTCGTGCAGCCTCTCTCGGCTCCGGGTTTCCTTGGATATTCCTCACCCCGTGTAGCCTCTCTCGGCTCCGGGTTTCCTTGGATATTCCTCACCCCGTGTAGCCTTTCTCGGCTCCTGTTTCCTTGGAGATTCCTCACCCCGTGTAGCCTTTCTCGGCTCCGGGTTTCCTCCTGACTTGATTTCCTTCAGCGGCCACCTGGCCCCGGTACTCGGCGAAGTACCGCCGTCCCAGAAACCGACGAGAGAGAATTTCGTACGGCAAGGAGCGGGCAGCACCCAGAGTCAACCATGAAATAATAACCGTTTAATTATTATCAGTTGTTACGATTCCTTGTAAATATTATGTTTTCTTTGCGTTTTTCTGAATACATGACTCATTTTGAGTCATTGAAAGAATAGAAAACGACTTATTATTTACTCCCAGCCTCATTGTTGACGTCCCTCTATTTGACATACAACAGATTTGATTTGACCCCCTCTACCATAAAGATAATGTCAATGCGATTTGTTCTTGCGTTTAGTTTCGAACTGTTCTAGACGTGGACATGTGGTCCTAACAGTTTCTTTGCTTTTCTGACAAGTAACTTGACTTTGTACTTTTTCATTTGTCATTGACATATTGTGTGTCATTATAATAGTTACTACGATGTTCGAAACAACTGAAGATTGAGGATTCCTGAATATTGTAAGTCTTACATAAAAAGATCGAAGAAACTAAGTTACTATGTATATTGTGACGAGCGGGGTTTTTTCCACTCGTCTACAATAAGAAATTATAATATAGAAAAGAAAAGGAGACAATTATCAATATCAAATAATGACTGAATATTATCGCGCATAAATCTGCATTCTAATCGCAATCACAATAGGTAATAGAGGAAATATAGATAACCCCGAGTAAGTAATAATTACAAAAGATTTCGCAAGACTGCGAATTAACGGATAATCTAAATTTTTAGCGGATACAAACGAACGAAAAACGTTCCGAAAATCGACTTCAATTCACCCCTCCACTATTATTTTTTTCAAGTTTCGGTAGTATATGAGCTCGGGTTTCTTGCCATAACTTCGGAGAAATTATACCGTCATACGTCAAAAGCTCTCTAATAGCCCAAAAGACGTCCTTTTAGACACGAGAATTATCCCCGACGGGCCCTTAAAAGAAGTCTGACCTGACGACGACTTCTGCGACCCCATCATTGTTGTTGGAAATTTAGAAGAAGACTGGAACTGTGTTCCTAGCCCAGGTTCTATTTCCATACAACTTAACATACAAGTAAATTATTTTATTACATATATGTATATAACCATATCTTATTGTAGAAATTGAGCAATTCCTGGTTATCAGAATCGCCACTCTAGGGTAGAGATTTATCTCTACCTAGGTCGATTCCATACTAACCTAGAGTGGTAACTATCGAGATTGGGATTTGCTTGATATCTATCTTTATGATTCAACTGAACGTTATCATAACGATGGACTACT
This sequence comes from Platygaster robiniae, assembly GCA_028476575.1. Taxonomy (NCBI): domain Eukaryota; kingdom Metazoa; phylum Arthropoda; class Insecta; order Hymenoptera; family Platygastridae; genus Platygaster; species Platygaster robiniae. The sequence goes on from CM052027.1 coordinate 1,988,978, forward strand.
CTGAGAATGAGCAACTAGTTATAAACAAGATTTGATGTTCAATTCTAGAAATAAAAGACTTTTAAATACAACTGTTTAGATTACCATTCGAGTATTTCAATATTTTAAAAGGGTTTATAATGCTTCATATATTATTCAGATAATGATGTTGGATCGGTTAAACGTTTTATAGTGAATTCAGTAGAAGAGTTATTGTGGATGGCCAAGAGTGTCGCCAGAAACAAGGGAATAAAACCAAGTGCTCGTAGAGTAATTTTCAAGAAGCGAGATGCTCCGGATCTTTACAATCGTATTCGCATATTAAAGGATTTGGACCCGAAGGTACAAACTTCCTGGGAAAAAATAGACAACAAGATCGCTAAAGAAGCTTCCAGACTTTTCGGTATAACTTTAACTACTCTAAAGAAGCAAATAACCTTGACGTGCAAATACTGTAAAAGAGGGCAGGAGTTCAAATTAGATCAGGGAGACAAAGATAGGGAGTTGCGAGATCTCCCAAAGATAGACGATAAGAGTTCGGTGAATTGTGAAATCGAGATAGAAAATCATTCTGCCTTAATGAATAATTTAGCTGAAATGGGAGAGCTACGGTTCTGAGGCGCTTTAGAATTACAAGTTGACTTTTCGTTGTTATTAATTGGAATATAATAATTATTTTTATTGAGCGGATCTATGTAAGATTTTCATCTAGATTGTAGGATTAAAATGTACAACTAATAAGAAATATTGATAATAATAACTTCAGCCTTGCTGAATTTGGAACATAAACTAATTTCGTTATCATTTCTTGATTTTTCTAAAACAACCTGAAGGGCCCACTTTAAGCTAAGTTTTTATTGGGGTCCTTTCTGTACGAGAGAGCGGAGAGCAACATATCTGAGGAATCACATCGATCATCGTTGGTTCGTTCGAAGTTCGCTCGTCACAATATATATATTGTTTTTATTAACTATTTTCATTTTTTATTTAGGCCTTGAAAAGGACCCAAAAATGGGTCGAAACGTTGGCCATTAATTAAGAATAAATTGTGAAACGGTGAGAATTTTCACCGTTTGGAACGTGTTCAGTTTTTTTTTATTTTTTTTAGCCTCCTTGAAATTTTTTAATTCCGAGGTATGGCAATAATTATTTTGACTATGTTTATTGATTTTTTTTTCATGGGAAATGTGTGGAATAACCACATGGGATTTTTGGTAGTTTTGATATGATTTGAAACTCTCCGCCGATGGTTCTCGACGACGAGGTAAGTTGTATATTTTTCTTTATCATTATTCGATTAACGGGGATTATCAATTAACTGGCTTCCGGTATATTTTTTTTCTCGAGGAACCGCCAAGGAATAGATTGCGGGTGGATATTGGAAGTTGGATGTGTTTTGATACGGTTTTTTTTTCTTATCGTGATCATATTTGTATGTGTGTAATATAAGTATGTGTGTAATACTGATATGTGTGTAATATTGATACGGGGAATTATCATTTTGTTCAGTGGAAATTTATTAATTGACGAGTTGCGTTTTGATTATTGGTATTATTATGTGGCATTGATTATTATGCGAATATTCCGGTATGGGCGTATTCTGAGTTAGGAAGGTATTTTGGATAATTAGGGAATTTTTTAACTGTACTTGGGATCGTCGGAAGGGGTGGTTTTGGCAAGGATTTCATCCCAGGGCGTATTCACTGGACACAGATTTTTATTTGGGACCTGGTTTTCCCGTTGGTTGTCGACTCGACTTCGACTTCGGATTCTCCAAGGCATGGCCATTCGTCACGGACCAATACCGCTGTTCTGTACATACCGGAGCTCTCCTTGTCTCCAATACCTTGGCGAGGACGCATAAGCCTTCCGGATTAGAGCGGGGTCTACGTTGCCGGCCTGCCAGATTTCGAAATGTGGTTTTTGCCAATTGGCTGGAAAATCCCCAACGAGCCCCAGGGGTTACGAGTGGGAGAAGGAAATTCCGGGTTCGTGGAAATGGAGGAGTTCCGACTTCCTCCTTCTCGGAAAGCCGACGGTGCGAAGCGGACGTGTTGCTGGAGGAGAAAAGAGACGCCGTGAAGCCAAGCCGGGAAAAACCGACGCCTCGACGCCGATTCCGGGTGCAGAGAGTTTCTGAGGTTTTTGTGATTGATTTTTGATTTTGGGGAATGGGATATGGATTTTGCCATACCGGGATGAGAGATTTTGTGGGGAAAAATTGATTTTTCGGGAATAATGATGTGTGAGAATGGACGCGTGAAATGAGCGAGTGAGAGAATTCCTTGGCGAGTCACGGGCGAGCGTGGGAAAATGGGTTAGTTTTGATTTAATGATATTCGCGAGAATTTCGAGTTATTAGGGATGTGGTTTTTTTTTTGTTTTCTTCTTCGTGAAGGGAGTCGGATTTACTTTAATTATGATTTTGATTTGAGTGCGGGAAAAGTCAGGGAATAGTCTCCGTTCGCGATGGAATGCGTGGTTCGACGTTTTCGTTCTTGCTCGTATAGCATTCGGTTCGGTAATTTTATTCGACTGCTCGGATAGCACTCAATTCGTAACTTCGTCATATATGCTCGGATAGCATTCGGTTCGTGGATTTTATTCGGTTGGGCTCCGATAGTCTTTGGGATGCGCGTGGATTATGATTGAGATGTTGGTTTGTGGAAATTTTCCTGGTAAAGTGGGAAAATGGGGCAAATTCAGGCGTGGACTCGGGGATTTGCCTGGTCGGGTTAATTGCGTCGTAGATAGTAGTTGGCGGATTTTCTTGGACACGTTATGGATTTTGGTGAATTATCGATCGATTCCGGGGGTCTAAATTATCGGGTTAGGATCGGGGGCCCGTGGCTATATTCTACACTCTAGGCGGAAGCCGTAGAATCGCCATTTTGATCGGGTTTATTAATCGCGGGGTGTACCGCGAATCGATTTTCCGATTTTTGATTCCGATTTTCTATATCAGACGCTACATACCGACACGTAGCAAATTACGGAATTGATCGAAGATTTCCAAAATCGGTTTTCTTTGTTGTAGTGTGGAGATTTATTTTCCTGACCGTGAATAGGAATTCCCGGGATTTTTGGTTATCTGGATTTTTTTTGTGCGGATTTTTCTTTGTGATGATTTATTCAGTAGAAAAAGGATAAAAGGAGGAAAATTGTTATTATGATTATGAATATGGATATTCTCCTGAAGTATGGAGATTTATATTACGGACTATTTGTTGTAAGGATTTGAGGGGATAGATGTGAGATTAAATAATAAATAAGGACCATAATTTTGTAGAAATGCGAGTAATTATTTCCATACGCAATCCACTTATCTGGAATCGATTTTTCTATTTTTCATAATAGTTTTGCATTTCCATTGCGCGGATTTTGGTTTGGAATTTTTCCGTTTCAATCGTTCCGGTTATAATATTATTTATTTTTCATTTTGATTTTCTTATTTTTGTCAGATAGTTTTTTTTTCTTCTCTTTTATTATTTTTTTTTTTTCTTAAGGTTCCTTCTACCTTATAAATAAAAAGAAGGTGGCGATCCTGTAGTGTAAGTATATTTTGGGACATGGTGGAGGAAATTTATTTGGAAATTTTTGGTTATTTATTTACAGTTGATTTTTCTTTCTTTTATTTTCCGGAACGATGGCGAAGGTTTCGTGGGATTTCGCTAAATTAATTTGGGATAATTAATTTAGTAACTTGGCGAAATTGGTCACGTTACAATTGACTGGGACAATCGAAAAGAGTGATATTTTTCATTTTCAATTTAATCGTATGCCTTTTAGTTTAAAAAACGCTCCTGCAATTTTTCAAAAAATAATGAACTGTGTTTTATCTGGATTAAATTCAAAACAGTGTCTTGTTTATTTAGATGATATCGTTGTTTACGGTTCAAGTCTTTCTGATCATTATGAAAAATTACGAAAAGTTTTTGATAGACTTCGAGAGTATAATTTGAAACTTCAACCAGAAAAATGTGAATTTCTCAGAGACTCTTGTAATTATCTTGGACATGTGATTACTCGAGAAGGTGTTAAACCAAATCTCGTGAAATCACGAGCCATTCAACATTTTCCAAGACCTAAAAATGTTAAAGAAATCAAAATGTCTCTTGGAATGACAGGTTATTAGAGAAAATTTATCAAAGATTATTTAACTATTGCAAAACCTCTAACAATTCTTTTAGAAAAGGATGTAAAATTTTATTGGAATGAAAATCAAGAACGAACATTTCAATTATTGAAAGAAAAATTGATAATTGAACCATTACTTCAATATCCAGATTTTAATTGTCGTTTTACTTTGACTACTGATGCTTCAAATGTAGGAATAGGTGGTGTTTTATCTCAAATAAAAAATGGCAAAGATCTTCCTGTTGCATTTTATTCAAGAACTTTTAATTCTGCTGATCAAAATTATTCAACTACAGAAAAAGAACTTTTGGCTATCGTGAATTCAATGAACAATTTCAAACCATATTTATATGGCCGTGAATTCGACATTTTTACTGATCACAGGCCTTTACAATGGCTTTTCAATTGCAAAAATCCTTCTTTAAGACTAATCCGTTGTAGACTAAGACTTAGTGAATAACCAGTACACGATCAAATATAAACCTGGTAGAGTAAATTCAAATGCAGATGGATTATCTCGACTTTTTCCAGATGAAGAAACAATGAAAAATGTTCATTACATAAATTCTGAATTGTCCTCAACTTATCAAGATTTCATTTAATTTCACTATACGTATCAAGAAGTCAAACAATTTGAAATTGAAAATAAAATTTTTGCGAAAATTAAAGGCAACATTGTCTTGCTTTGGTCGGAAGATCTCAATGAAAGTAATTCATACTCTAGATATATTCGAAGAAATTTTGATATCACGAATTTAAATGCTTCTCTCAATGAAGTGCATCGTTTGAAAAATAAGAAACAAAGAATTTATCTTCTCTTTGCGAAAAATTTGCATCATGATAAAATGCAATATAAAGACATTTATGAAACACTCGTGACTTTGAAAAACTTGATAAAAAGTCAAAGTTTTGTACCTCCTGAAAATGATCGTAATATAAAAAGAGAGTACTTAAACGAAATGATACAATTTTTATTTTCGAAGAATGAAGTTCGAATCTTAAATGATCAAAGAATTACTACCTAAAAATAAGGATGAAATTCAAACTATTTTAGAAGAATGCCATTCAAGTAAACTTTCGGGACACAGTGGGTTTAACAGAACTTACTCAAGAATCAGGGAACGTTATGTTTGGCATGACATGAAAAAAGATGTCAAGAATTTCATTAAGACTTGTCACTCATATCAAATTAATAAGACTGATTTTAGACCAACAGAACAACCTATGGAAGTTACGACTACTTCCGAGGCTCCCTTTGAGCGTCTAGCACTAGACGTTGTTGAGCCATTGACTGGCACGGAAAATGATAATCGTTTTAGTATTACTGCACAAGATGACCTTACGAAATTCTCTTTCGCGATTCCTGTCCCAAATCATGAAGCTACAACCGTGGCTAGAGTTTTAAGAAAGATTTTCACAACTTTCGGCATTCCAAAAAGTTTCTTGACAGATCAAGGAACAGATTTTATGTCAAATCTAATCAAAGAATTGAGCAAATTATTTAGAACAAATCATATTACTACGAGTCCGTATAGACCACAAACAAACGGAGCTTTCGAACGATCACATTTGACTTTGAAAGATTATTTGAAACATTATATAAAACCCAACCAAACTGATTGTGATGAATATATTGAACTAGCTATATTTTGTTATAATACTTTTAAGCACAAAGCTACAGGTTTTACACCTTATGAATTAATTTTTGGCAAAAAGGCTTATTTGCCATCTTCAATTACTCAAGATCCAAAGATTCAGTACAATTATGATGATTATTTGAAATCACTTCAATTCAAACTCAATGCTTCTTTTAAAATTGCTGGTGAAAATATATTAGCTGCAAAATTGAAAAGTAAAGAATACTATGATAAAAAAGTGAATCCTACAAAATTGAAAATCGATGATTTAGTGTTCATTCAAAAGAAAGAAACAATTATTGGAAAATAAAAAAAATTATTACCCAAAAGCAAAGGACCATACAAAATCGCAAAGGTTTGCAACAATCGTACCGATTTTGGAAATTGGCTGCCGCTAAGAAATTTACGGCCCGTGAAATCAGTCGTACCACAGACATCTTTGCACTTCCACTTTGCCGACGATGAAACGCTTAAAACATTTGACTCAGCATAAAATATCGTGTGTTACTCGACAGCAACCCTTTGCCGTCCTCGCCCGATGTTTTCAGGCCTCGGCCGCCAAAGGCTTCGTTGCTGTCTCGTAACACAATATACTATTACGGTTTACAAAAGTGCGGCATTAAACTTTCTAAATTTTTCCATATATTTTAAAATCTCCAACAGCAAAAGTTTCTCGTAATTTTTAAACATTTATATACATCGAGCAAATTTAGAATAAAAATCAAGTATGAGCCCATCTATTGTTAAGAAACATAAAAAATTTAGAAAATTGATGTACTTATTAGCGATATATAATTATTCAACTCGAAAAATGAAATTATTCATAACTCTCCCTCTTCTAAATGATAATTCTAAAATAGTAACCTATCTCAATAAAAACATATACCTTCTGATTTTTAAAATAACTGTTCCGTATATTCGTGAAATGAAAAAGTTTTTTACTTTGACGAATGATGGCACGGTTTCCGATATTTTTTCAAGCTGACTTTTGAAAATTTTGATTGTAACACGCTAGCGTTACGTACTAAAAATTTTTATATTTTGCACGAATTCAATATCGTTCCTTTGTTGCTTTTAACTTCCAACATTGCTGATAAAAGCGTTTTTAGAGCTATTAACGAATGATGAGTATTTCAATAAAAGATTAAGACAAGCTTGCCTTAATCACTTACTTTACGTCGAACAATGAATTATAGAAATCACCTCTTTTAATACTACCATTTTCTGTATAATGCCGTAATGAATTTAAAACAATTTAGAATTCTTTAACTACGATGATTCACAATTTAATTTACTATTCTTTCTCACAAATCATTTCCTTTCCCCTCCAAGAAGAATTAGTCATTCTTAGAATATAAAAGGCCCCGGTTTTGACGAACAAGTCGCATTTTGCCAAACTGCGCCTTCACGGCAACATTTGCAGCATTACGCTAACCTGCGCCATTTCGGCAACACTTGCGCCATTACGGCAACCTGCGTCATTTCGACCAAACAGCACCTAAAGGCAAACAGCACCAAAATCGGTCTTTCTGCCCTGTCAAAGGAATAATATCATCTATTTTTAGCAAAAGTAATTATCATTTTTCATCTCAGGTTTTTTTTTTTAGATAATATGTAAAAATATTCATTGCAGTGTACAAAAAAATTACCAAGTTTGAAAGCTATCAGCGTGGTTGTGCCGCTGGGGAACGAAACAAACAGCGTTCGCGGGACCCTCCTAGTAGCAACAACCTGAACTTTAACAAATTTTATGAAAACTTTAAGAGAGACGAGCTAATAGTAAGGGATGGAATAAGGGCCTTCCAACAATTCAAACTAGAAATTAATCCTCCAGAAAGATTTTGGACCCCGGAGCGAATCGCTAGTAGGACGGCATTGTCTCTTGTTAGAGATTCTCAAGGAGTTTTAGAATCGAGCAAATTGAACAATAAAAGACCAGTAGAAGGCTCCCTAGTTGATAAGGAAAATTCAGAAGAAATAAAAAGAGCCAAGGTAGACGAAGACGAAGCCAGGGAAGACGAGGAGTTACAGGAGATAATAAGAATACTAGGCCCACCCCCTAGAGCCTTGTTGCCTATTTTTTAGGGGATACGATTGCCAGAGGTCTAATTTAATACCTGTATATTATTGAACGATTGTTAAACAGTGACCTGTAAAAGTTAAAATAAAAACGCTGATTGTCAGCATTTTCCTAGCATAAATAAAATCTCTTGTTCTTATTTAAAATCCTCAGAACAATTCAATCCTCCTTTGAGAGCCAAGTAGAGCCGTTGTTCTATATTGGTCCTTTCTGTACACTACGGGACAACGTTGGTTTCTCCCCAATCCGGGGTCTCGCGTGTCAATTTGATATTTTGTAATTAATAAATTTTATTTGAATAATAATAATAGATTTTTTTTCTCTTTTTTTGGAGTATAAAGTATAGCACGCATTGAAATTTTTCAAAAATTTCATTTAACTACATCGAAGATCAAACTGGATTCAATATACGGATATACTATAGAAATAAATTTATTTTTATAGCTCTATCAACTGCAAGAAGTTTTTTTGAGCTTTATCGAGGAAATTTCATGTATAATACATCAAAATAAATTGCTTAGAAAACCCATAAAATAATGAAATTACTACAGATAAATGTGACGAAAAACAATCATTCACGAATTCTTTGTAAACAGTTTTTTTAAAATTCATCGTAGACAGTTCATTAATTGCATTTCCAAAATAAAAATTTAACGTTGCTAAAAAATTTACAGTTCACTATAGTTGCTTCAAGTTATAGTAAATTACGGTAGTAATTTAAGAGTAAAAATGAAAAAATTAACGTTGACTTAATATATTTTCTTTAAAAACTTTTTTGGAAATATATTGTGGATGTTTCATCGACTACATACCCAAAGGTGCATGTAATGAACTGTCCACAATTTATTTTCAAAAATTTGTTTGCAGAAAATTTATTACAGACAAATGCATGAAGATAAGGTATGATAATTTTTTGAAAAAATGTTTTCGAAAATTTTATCAGTACCAAGTCAAATTAATTATTTGAATGAAAGTTTCAATTTTCAATTTATTGTAAATATTTTTTCAAGTGTACTACAATTTTTCATGTTGACTCTTTTATAACGCCAATTATTCAATACAACTTGAAGCATTAAAGTAAAATGTGAACTTCCACATCAAGTTGATCATACTTTTTGATGTTATCGTGTACGTAATGTTAATGATAACAGACATAAAAACATAATATTTTTATCGATTTTTTAAATAAAAGTACAGTTTTTGATTTTTCCTCGGTGACTGGTGGTAATTGTCATACTATTCACTAAATAAATTTTATTTTTATCATGAGAGTAGCATTGATTATTGGAGTTGAGAACCGAACATGCATTGAAAAATTATTTCAGATTTAATTTTACTTCTCATTATAAACATTAAATCATTTTATTTTACATAAACAACAAAGAAATAAATTTGTGTTTGCTATTCTTGTTTAACAAGGAAATTTATGAAAAATTCACCAATCCGATTTATACTACACTGATTTATTTTTTATAACAAGAGCGCCGTACTCAAGTGTTTTGGAAGTGATTGTTTAGGTGTATGACATTTTTTACAAGATAAATTGAATAATGAACTTTTATTCTATTTTCTGAGTTTAATATACAACGTGCATTAAACCATTTTTGAATATTCAATGTACTTTCCTATCGAAAAAAAAAAATATGGATCTCACAGATATTTTACACAAGGACATTTTTTATTTGCAATTCGTGTTCTACAATAAAATTTTCAAAGAATCCACCACTCTCATTGGTAATACACAGATTGATTTCACTTAACGAGAGCACCCCGGTGAAACAAACGTGGAGTCCACGTTTACCCAAATTTCACCCCACGTTTTATGTTGGGCAATAATTGGGGAAAAAAAAAGTACATATTGAGAGTTTGCTCAGGTAGAAATTCGCGAGTGACCAATAAATCCAAGTTTTTTGTTCAATGCTTTCTCAATTCGAATTGGGCAAATTTTTGGGTGTTTCTACGGTCCTAGAACAACATAATTTTTACCCAACTGTGTGGACCCCGAGAAGCAGGTAAACGTTGACAAATGTTGAGATAAAATTGGGCATTTGTGGGGAGATAGACTTTTTGTTGATTTAGGTAAATATTGCCCCATCGTGGGTATTCACCGTAAAATCAGCCAGAATCATTTGAGTAGAAATTGCCCGGTCGTGGCGTTAAAAATTACGATCTCCAGGTCAGTGACCCATGAGTCACTGACCTGGAGAGACGAGTTTAGAATCCGAATCCCCCCGTTCCGATCGTTTTCGACCAATCAGTGACTACGTGTTTCATGCGTGAAAGTGTAAGTGTGTGCATCTTGGTGCATTCTGTACGATTGCTGGTGATCTCGTCCAGTTCTATGCCGTTCAATCGTTCATATTGGTTCATATTGATCTCGATCCTGTGCAATCCTGTGTGATCTCTGGCGATCTCGTGCTCTGCCCTCAACATTTTTAAAAAAAAAAATTCATCAGGAGAGTTCAAGTTTTCAGATTTTCTGAATCTAAATTTTGCCACAAAAGTGGTTTTCGACCCGAGCTCTGGAAGACTTACACTTAACCACTGCACGTGCTTTTATTTACCCGGTTAAGACGACTCGGAAGACTTTCTCTCAACTGCTTCCCGTTATAGAAGTCTCTCTCGCACTATAGTAGGTTTCGAGTCGTCTTAAACTCTTGTAGTAAAATTTGCTTGTTCAACAAATGAATTAATATACATATGTAAATGCGAAATTATGAAATTCTGTGAGTTCTATGTACATTCTCGGTTAGTATTTTATTGAAAAATTTTCGCTTTACTGTTGAAGTTTTTTATATGAATTTTAATATTTAAAATTATTGCCTACTTTTTAAAATGAGATCTTTCAGAAATATTATGCTAATTTCATTAGTTACCTTGTTCTGATACAAATGTTTATTGTCTTTCCCACTTCTTTCCCACAAGTAATATTAAACTATTATCATTGTGCTGTGAAAAATTTAGCTTTGCTGAGATAATTATTTTTGATAGGTTCAAATTCTGAAAATGATTTAGTAATCTATATTTCATTCCAAATTACTAGAAACATGTGACACAAAATTAATTATAAAATATAATTTTATTTTATTAATTTTCATATTGTACATGATTTTCAATGATACCTACATATATTGCTAAAATGTTTTTAGGAATTTATTATAAAATCCAACACAGAAAAATTTCAATGAGAATTTTTTAACGCAAAGTATGATTTCATTTCTATATCATTATCACTTTTTTGCAAAGTCATAATTGTATCTGAATTTCTAGAAAACTTTTCTAAAACAACAATAGTTATTTAACATTTTCGAGTATTGTGTACGAAATTTATTGATGAACGGCAAAAGTATTAATTATTTTCATTTGATAATATTTGTGATTCTTGTCATTTTCATACTGTAGTACCATTAAAAGTTTTCTAATATGATAGTATAATTCATTTTCGTGTTTTTTTTTTTTCAAATGATAAAAATGATAAAAATAAATTTGACAACTATATTAGCTAATTAAATTAAATAATAAGGTCGTTTCCATACTGACCTGGAAGGGTAAATCGAGGGTCTGAGAATTGCACAGCAAACTAGCGTTGTTACCAACTTTACGTTTTCACAACGATAGATTACTTTGAGAGTGGAGTAAAATACCAATTATCAAACAATATTCATGTAATAACTGATTAGTAAAATGTGGCAGTTTATCTTTTAAATATAAAATTCTGGCACTCCATAACTCTGAGGATCAAGTATAAGTCAGTTTAAAACTATGAATTCGCATATCATTTGATGTTGAGTTTACGTATCGTTTACAGTGGTCATTGTAGAAGAATTATTATGGGCTATTAAGAGTGCGATAAGAAGAAAAGGGATTAAGCCAAGTGCCAACAGAGTCCATTTTAAGAGGAAAGGTGCTCTACATTTGTATAGTAGACTCAAGGTCTTGAAGGGATTGGATCCAAAGGTGGAAAGTTCCTGGGATCACGTGGATGGGCTAATCGCCAAAGATGCTTCACGACTGTATGGTATTTCTTTAATCTCTCCAGCAAGGAGTTTTCATACAGTGTGTAGAAATTGTAAGACGGGACAAGAATTTCGATTGAACCAAGATGCGGGAGAAAGGGAATTATCAGGTTTATTAGAGAAAGAGTTGTTAAAAGAACCAGAGAAAGAAGGTTGTGATTTGCAGAATAGCTTACAAGGGAATACAGATCCTGACAGTAGTTCATTACTAATTAAAGAATTGAGTGAGATGGGAGAATATTGGTTCTGAGATGCTGGATGTTTTGTTGTAAATAAGTTGTTGTGAGACAAGATTGGAAAGGATGATGATTATAAATTGGTGTGAGAAGTTTTGAAGGACGTTCAACCGACATTGTAAAGTAATGATCTAAGAATAATAATTCCGGATATCCTGGATTTAATGTCGTGACTTCTTGTTATCATTTCCCACATATAACCCTGTATTTTTACTTGGGGATAATCAAAGGGTTCTCTCGGGCAGAGTCTCCGTTGGGGTCCTCTCTGAACGAGTGAGTCGAAGTTAGCCAGCGATAAGAAGACGAGAAATGAGAACAACGTTGAATTCGATCTATTTTCCAGGAATTATAATTGGCATCGTTGGTTGATAGAAGCTCGCTCGTCACACTTTACTTCTTGTTTAATAAAAAGTCTGGGTAAAGACTGGGTAGTGCACAGAGTCACTAAAAAGCCAGATAAACCAAATTTTTTTTGCATGAAATAATAGATATGTAACTATACTTTTCGCGGATAAAATATCGTATGCGGCTCGTTGTGATCACTATGTCAGTCACCGCGGAACACAATGTTTTCAGTATTTCGTCTCTGAAAACATCGTGTTCCACGGTTACAGACATAATCATCACAACTCGCGGCATCGTATACTATTACATTACATTACATGATATTATATTACATTACATTATATTATATTACATTATATTATATTACATTACATTATATTATATTACATTATATTACATCACATTACATTATTTTACAAAATAATTTTTTTTTATTTTATAAAAAAAAAAAATACTGAACCACAAGTTACAATCCCGTATATAAGACACATATAAAACATAGATAATCGACGAGGACGCCGATATTTAAGGGCGCAGGGGTGCCTTAAGCACGCCCTCAAAAAATTTCATTATTAATAATATACATCAATAAAACCTTAACTAACCTAATAAAAAAAAACCTAAATGTAGACAATGTTTTTTTTTTTAAATAACGAAATTTTTTGGGGATATTCAGGTATAGCCAGGCATTCGATATGTAACCACAGTTGGACAGTAACGCCCCTAAAATGAAAAAAATATTCGAAATTTCACCCATTGAGCGAGGACACCCAATCCTAAGGGTATAGGCATGTGACGTCCTGAATATTTGAGTTCCAAATATTCGCGTTCACATTTGTTCCCACACATTTTATTTCCATGATTTTTACTTGCGTATGCTGATCAACGGCGAGCGGAATTAGAGATGCCTGGGTACGAAAAAGCCCTGATTCGAGCCAACACTTCAAATCAGCGCTTTTGATGGGAATCGTCAGCTAAGACGTATCCACGGTCTGGAAAAAGATAACAGTTAAATAAAACTAATGCGCGCGGCGCGAATCCGCGAGTCCGGTAGCGATTTTGGTAAAGCAAAGAAGTTCAAGTCCGGCTCCAATTTTATCTTGTCTTGTTCGAACGTCTTCACGCAGGACCCCGATGGTCCTGTCCGAGTGAAGCCTAAGCGATTGGAATTTGTAGTTTTCGTATTCGGTTTAATAAAAGGCCTCTTTCCCGTTGTGGAGTGTTTTAAGTATCCTTTAATTTAATTAGTGCTCACCGTCATCCACGTTGGCAGCCCGGTGCGGGCAACAACAACAGTAGATGATCCTCGTCTCCGCGGAGGGCGCGACCAGGAAGGCCGTCATTCATCGAACAATCAACAATTATTTATACGTTATTATTTATATTGTAACGTTTCGGGATTCAAACCCCGGACGTTACAACGATGAAATAGTAAAGCGTTAAAATAAAACCAAATTCGCTAAAATGAATCCATACTTACTCTTCTTCGAAAGAAACGAACAGTCAAAATTCATTGATAATGGAATAAAAAATTAAAAACTCAAGAATACAACGAACGAATTATACAAAACCTAAAGAACGCATGAGGGAATAAATTATACTGGAGAAACATACAACAATGTAAGCGCAATGGATATGGACATCAAAACTGCTAACGAAGGGAAACCAACATCTCTAATCCAAGGGACACACGTTGACCTAAGCACAACAGACTTTGAAATCGCCAGCAAAAGAGAACATCTACCCCCACTTCCAGAGGAAAGCGACAAAACGAGCGACGGGGAACAAAGTCCAGGAGCGGACGAACAAATTGCGACTCGAGAGAAGAAATTTTTAGAAAGTAACATTTTACCAACAATGCGCAATGACAAAAAAACTAAAGCCGAATTTTTAACATCAAGAAAATATAGGATCGAAGAAGAATCAAACATCGTGTATTCTTTCACGAAAAACGAAACTGCCGAATTCGACTCACTCAATCTGCTGCTCGAAAGAAAATATTCAAATGCGAAAAAGCTGGAGTCAGCACTCGAAAAAGAAGAAAAAGCTGTTGTGATCAAAATGGGAGATTTTTTTCTGATCAGATTAGTGATTACAGAAAATCAACTTATTTTTTTTTAATAAACGGCCTCTATTAAAGTAAAGTAAAGTGTTTCAGAATTTTCCCCTAACTTAGAGTAAGTGTTGTGTTTCACGGTCATCCCCGTTGGTGGCCCAGTGCGGGCAGGAAATACAGTAGAGGAACCACGTCTCCGCGGAGTGTGCGACTAGGAAGGTCGTCTCAACGTCCTCATCAGCAAACCCTTATCTTATCATTATTTATATTGTAACGTTTCGGGATTCAATCCCCGGACGTTACAATTATTATGATTGCATTCATTGCCTTTTTGACGACGACAAACAAACGAAGACGTTATTTACAAGTTCAAGTTATAATAAGCTCTATTAAGAACTCAATATGTCAATAAATTCATTTAAAAATCAAGAAGTTATTCGTTATCAAAGCGTTAAGCAGATGACCATTTTTATGGAAGACAATAACAAGCAGCTTACGTAATTGGAACAGCAGAGTATAAATAACCAAAAAATCACAATACTTTCAAGCTTGAGAAACGAGATTTCAATGAAACATGAAGAATATGTAGACGCTTTAACTTTAGGACAAATGGGTATAGTTTCTCCGAACGTCATAACTCCGGAAGCCATAAAGGGGGGAAGTCTATGTAAACAGGTCCAAAAAATCGAAAAAAAATTTTTTGCTGAATATGATAGATAAAAGGCCTATGATGAGATAAAATTAAGAATTTCGCCTCAAAACCTTTTTTTTCATTGACTAATGGTTTAAGAGGCGACGCGCTTAGGACCGTCTCGTGGCATGCGAGACGGTAGGTAGCGCGGTATCTCAGGTAGCTGCATTCTTTGCATTCTGTGATGTCATTTATTGTCGTTCTTCGTGGTATCACATATTTATATTTCTGGAAATGGCTCCGTGAACAATTTTTCACGAAAGATAAGTTGGGTGCGTAGCTACTACTTCCTTTTTAAGTATCTCGATTTTCAGTTCTTCTCAAACACTCGAGTTGTACCATACGTTTTCAGAACAATATTGAAAGTGAAAAAATGCCCGGAAAATGGAAAGGATCGCGAAATTCTTCTTTTAGACGGTCGAAACCTAAAAAAAGAGGCTTCGCAAAGCGGAAATCGAGTGATAATGATAGTGCAAGTAAAAGAAAACTGTTGGGTTCGCGAAACAGTGATATTCCGGTGAATTCTTCGCACGGTTATCGTTCCATCGAGTTCTTCACTGTTTTCTCTGCTTTATCGCAATTATTGATATGTCGAGTGTGTCAAAAAAACGTGGAATTCATGGAAACAGGGCAACGTGGTCTCGGATTCAAGCTGATCGTTTCGTGTGTTTGCGGTCAAAGAATTATACACTCAGGTCCACTAATCAAGAATGGCTACGAAATCAATCGAAGGATAGTATTCGCTATGCGTCTTCTAGGAGTTGGCCGTGATGGGATCAATTTATTTTGTAACTTGATGGATGTATGCGCAGGATTATCTCAATGTGCGTACAATAATATCGTGGGACGACTTCATGAGGCTGCCAAGACTGTGTTCGATTTGTGTTGCCAAAAAGCTGTACGAGAAGAGATCAAAGAAAATATTCAACACGACCGGGGGTTTTTAAACTTGAAAGTATCTGGTGATGGCTCTTGTAAAAAGCGTGGTTTCAAATCATTATACGGCGTGACGACACTAATTGCTTATTACAGTGGTAAAGTGATTGATCTAGTAGTGAAAAGTAGTTATTGTCATGGATGTGCTCGATGGAAAAACCAGGAAGAAACCGAGGAATATCGCGTATGGTACGAAGAACACGAAGAAGAATGTACGAAGAATCATGAAGGATCCGCGGGAGCAATGGAAGTTAATTCGGTCAAGGAGATGTTTGGAAATTCGGAAAAAAAACATGGAGTATTTTACGGGAACTATATAGGGGATGGCGATTCAAAAACTTTAAAGCGATCCTCGATTTGAATCCTTATGGGAATCGATGACAAGTCGTAAAAAGTGAGTGCGTCAATCATGTTGAAAAAAGAATGGGATCTCGTCTTCGAAATGCAAAAAAAATTCACAAACTCGGTGGAAGAGGCAAGTTGACAGAAGGCCTAATAAAAAAATTAACTACATATTACGGCTTAGCTATTCGAAGAAATATTGACAACACTGAAGATATGAAAAGAGAAATAATGGCCACGTATCATCATTACATTTCAACGGATGATGAACCACAACATCAATTTTGTCCCCCGGGAGAGAGAGCAGTTGGTGCAAGTGGCGAAAAGATGAAGCCTCTGGAGAAAGTCAAAATCGCCGAAATCACCCCCCACCACTTCACCCTGACGTACAAAATTTTATACGACCAATTTTCGAGGACCTATCACAAGAAAGTTTATTACAAAGATGCTTAGGTGGTCACACACAAAATTCAAATGAGAGTTTCAACTCAACCATTTGGCGTTTGGCACCTAAGAGTCAACACGCAGGACTCAAGATCGTCGAAATCGCATCTTTCCTGGCTGCCAGCATTTTCAATGAGGGATTTCATTCTGTTCTCCAAGCAATGATGCACATGGACTTGATTATCGGAACGACAGTGATGAAATATGCGACCGCCGTCGACGAGCATCGAATACAGCGGCAGGGGCGGCGCAGTTTTTCACAAACTAAAGAGGCCCGGAAAGCACGAAGCAAGGAAATCGCTGACCAACATGAGTTTTTCGAGGAAGCCGAAGGACTACTGTATGGCCCGGGCATCGCAGATTGATTGGTAAATAACTCAAAACCTCAATTATTTATAGGGATACAAACAAACGCGTTTTTCTCGAAATCTTTTTTTAAGCCAAATTGAAAATCGGTGGGCGGGATTGCTTAAAAACTAATCGATGAATTTTCATGAAATTTTCTGAGTTAGTTTAAAACCCTTTTTATCGCGCCCTGAATGAAATGAACAGTTAAAATTGTTGCAAAAATCAACTTTTTTTTATACAAAACTAGGAAAAAAAATCAGCTGAAATCGAAAATTTTCATTTTTAGCCTGGAATTTTTGGAAAAAATTGTAAATGGGTAAAATGAACCCATTCAGGGCGCAATTACATTCATTAAATAACGTTTGGCAAAATATTATGTGTTTCAGATGAACGAAACCAACTTTATCACGCCCACCGTTTCGAAAGTCACTTCAGACCACTGATGAGTCACGGTGTAGTAACTCCGCCATTTTTCAATTTTTTTTTATGAAAAAATTACCAAATATATTTGAGGAATAGTCAATAAACATCATTAAATTTTATGAACATCAGCCATCTTCTTCTTATTGAAAAAAAAATACAAATATCGGCAGTTTTTCGGCCGTTTACATAGACTTCCCCCCTAAAATGGCTTACGAAATTATCGAGGAGAGTTGATTTGTTAGTACGATCTGACACAGTGAACACGAACTTGCTTTATATGATTTCGTATATTCATCTCCTTTATTTCGATGGAATTGTAATTTTTGCATTGGGTTTTCCACGAATTTGGAAAATGACCCATGACTTGTATCAAATAATACCTTTGCCTATTCAATATGAGAAAAAGCAGTATTTTTCATATATACGGCCTGTATCTCCCTTTCTTCCCATGTCAAACACCAAGATTCAATTTTTTTAAACTACAGAACTTGCAAAATTGTAATGAATATGAGAATGGCTAATTCGTGTGTATCCGCATTTATACGATACGGGGCACTGCTAATGCGAAATGCGATGTAACTCTACTGCCTAATTAACGACGAAGAATACCAGAAGCTTGTCAAATATCTACTATTCAGGCGAGCATAGAGACATGGTTCCATTTGAAAAATAATCATTAGATATATGTATCACTAACAATATTCTCCAAAAGACGAAATAAATTTTCAAAGAATATATCTTTAACCGGGAGTGGAATATTGTCTCTTGACATGACTTGTAAAGCGTATAGTTTGACACTCACATTAGAACTAGAGGATTACAAAAGCCAGAATATCTCTTACTTTATTCCATCGATTAATATTCTGGATCGCGAAAGCTGTATAGAAATAAGTAAAAATGAACCACCATCATACGATAAATTGAGGCCCGTTTTCTTGTCAGGTGTAGATCTAAATGAATTAAATTTTGCATGAAAAACATTAAAACATTTCGACTATGTACTCACAAAACGAATAAACACTTCTTTTATTGCACACCACACGCGGTGGTATACTATTGTTTTAGGAATAGTTGCTTCAGTTGTGAGTTTGTACATGACTTTTAGATGCTGCAAATATTTTATTATTCTCTAACGATTATACAGATTTTTGTTTATACGTAAAAACCCTCAGACAGAAGAGTTGATGCGACCGGCTATCTGCAACTATGTACACTGTAAATTAGATTCTAACCATGTTATCCTAACTGATAGGGTTATGATTAAACGAGAAGATCGAAATCCGTCAGAATATTAGAAACAGTATCAGAGAATCATGACGCTGTATCCGAAAATCCAGAGACTATATCTTGGCGGAAAAGGCTTAGTAACATTTCATTATATTAGCGATAGACTACGCCACTCAATATCGTAATTGCATTATAATCTTTCGTCTCGGAGGGGGAGGTGTTGTATACCTATATTTTGAACCATGAAAACACACGAATGATTCTTATATATTTGAATTTTCTTTCTTGAGTAAATCTATTGAAGGCCAGCTGATAAGTTCAATCATGTTATTGATAAAATAAATCTATCGAAGGTTAGTTAATAAGTTCTATTATGTTACTGATACATCTAAATGTCAAGATAATCTTTATATCAAAGACCATATGCATCGATTTGGAAATTAGTTGATAAGTTTTATTATTTTACTCGGTATAAATCATTGTTCGCTTTGATTGGCCAGTTTGCGTCTCGCGATCCTTTACCACGCCTTCGATCAACTTATAAAAACCAACGTCGCGGAAACAATGCGGGTTCATATTTTATTTGTTTCTCGCTCGTACTTTTTGACGAAACCCTGTAAAAGTTGAATGTACGGTCTTTCGAAAAGTACCTTTATCTTTTTATTGGTGGACACCCAACAAAGGGGAAATTAGGAAGTAAAAAAAAAATTGGAAAGAGGAGAGTTAGAGTAGACGAAATTTCAAGAAGACGAATCACAAAATTACAGAATTACGACTCCTCATCAAGACGCAATGTGACACCTGCACACAAACGTTTATTTCTCGGCGCGTCGCAAGTCTCAATGGTGGTAATAAAACGTTATCTCCCCATTGCGGCATACAGGCATTGCATGAAACGAAGCGATGATAAACAAAACACATGTCGCATGAGGCGTGAGATTCATCTGAAATATCGAATGAAAAGGAACGAGGGAACGCTTAGAGAGTGCAAGGCGGAATGATATTACGAGGTCACCCGGAGGGGTCAACTTCAAGCAGGGATCACTCAAATGACCCAGATAAAATCCAGACGCGTTAATTCCTCAAGTGGAGGAGGAGGAAACAAAGTAATTAAAAAAAAAGAACGAATTTTATGAGTTCTTTACAATACACTGAAGAGAAAGGAGAATAAATAATTCTAATAAGTTTTGGCAAAACTTCAATAGTATTGTACTGGTTGTTGATATTGAAAAGAGAAATACAAATGTGTAATTATAACAAATAATAACAATAACTACGATGTTTATCTGTATTATCATCTTAAATGAAAATAATACGCTAACTGTTATAGCGAAAAAATATATTAGAAGTGTAATACATATTCGATAACAAATTAATGATTTTATTTGTTTAGCATTTATGAATGTTGATTATTAACAGAAATCCTTCCCAAAGAACAGAAAACTCGTGTCGTTTTTTGTTCTGCATGCAAATGAGACAATATAGTGAGCCCAGGAAACTCAAATCCTCGTGAATGCCGGAATAGAGGGATTCTATGACTGCAAGACAGAAAATAAATCATATTGCTTGTTTAAATATAAAATATATGATTTTCTGTGAATTCATTATGAAATTCGAAATACTGATTTTAACTGCGTACATCATTAGTGATAATTAAATCAGTATTAATAACATTGACTATGAAATTATTGAACAATGAAGTACCATGAGTAACTAAGTTACATGAATGATACTTTACATTATACAATTTAAAAGTTATTGATTATCAAATATCTGGAACCAATGGAGGAGTTACAAATTTCTTGAACTGATATTATCAATGTAATGCAACATAGAAAAACATAAATAATGACGCAATTCAATAACGTAATAGTAATAATATTGATTCAGCGCTACAGTAAGTATTACTTGTAATATCGTTGACATTTTGAACACTGTTTATAATAACTCTTTGGAGAATAGTATTCAAGGATAAAAACGGTCAATGATCACACGGAGCCAAATTCTTTCATGTATCAAAAGTTTAATAATCGGATCAATATTTCGACCTTACATCAGGTCCTCTTCAGGATCCTTATAAATCCTTTTCCTTCGTGACTTTATTTGATGGCTAGTCGTCATTAGTACGTGTTGCTGTACACATATTGAGCACACAATTTCTTGATTTATTTGAAATTTCATTAAGATGACGACGATTTTTTACTGATTAATTGTGATTGTTTTCGTGAATTTAACGATGGTCGACTTGAACCGGAAACCTTTAACATCAATCACAGATTTATGACGTGAACATTATATATAATTGTAAGTAGATTGGATGATAATTATGTTAAAATGTAATTTCAAATGATTGTTTGTTAAAGATTTGGTTTTATTTAATTTTATAAGGATCCTGAAGAGGACCTGATGTAAGGTCGAAATATTGATCCGATTATTAAACTTTTGATACATGAAAGAATTTGGCTCCGTGTGATCATTGACCGTTTTTATCCTTGAATACTGTTCTGGATGGAGCGCTTGGTCAATTAAAATTTATTCTTTTGAGAATACTTTTGTGATTATGATGAGATGGTTTTTGCAATAACATTACCCTTAAGAAAAAGAAATACTTATTCATATAAGAAAAAACAGCTATAAGATGAAAATAGTATTCTTTACTAATTGAAATATTTATATGTTTAATATATTTCTCTGTTATATTGTAAATAGAATGTGGCAATAAAATATAGAAGTTTTTTTGTATACAACGAAGTATTATTCGTTCAACACAGTGTTGCCAGATTGGGGATTTGATCCCTAGATTTAGGGATTTTCAAGCGTCTCAGGGATGGATTTAGGGATGTAAAATATTTAGGGATTCATTTAGGGATTTTCAAGAATCTTTGGGATGGATCTAGAGATGTGAAATACTTAGGGAAAAATGTAGGAATTTCTAGCAAAAGTAAAGCACGTGCCAATCGATTTTCACTAGTAAACTCGAGCAAAAAAGGGATAAAGGAAATAGTAATCGGGTTCCATTCCACGCCTGTAGGTGCGCTTTTTCCATGCTAAGCTGTATCTTCTGTTTCATTTTCGCACTTTCTCCCACCGTGGAATTGAATAGGATTCCTCTTCTTACTGCGAGTATCGGCAGTCACTGATTTTCACAAACATGCCTCCTGAGCCGAATAAAAAGCAGTACACTCAGCATTATATCAAATCGTGGGAAAATGAACAGGATTTTAAGGGTTAGTTTTCTATGAAAGTTTTTTCTCTTTTCCCATATTCAGCGTAACTGAATTTTTGGAAAACTTTTTTCAATAGTAAATTTTTTGGTGTTTCAGAAGTTCAATTTTTTTATTTTCTAAAAAATTAATGAACTTTCGAATCTTTTACTTGCATTTCCATGGTTATGGAAAGCATTACTTTTGTAAAAAAAATTCTATCATAAAACAAAATTTTTTTTCAAATTTTGAATCAACTATTTGCGGTTATGTTTTTGGTAGGTTGGCTGCGCCCTTGCCCTGGAAAACCCACGAGAGCAATTTGCGTTGTGTGTAACAATAAAGAACTCGGTGCACACAAAAAAAGGTCTTCTTACTCATTCAAAATCGTCAGACCATTTAAAAAAAGCCAAAGAGCATGGCCTTGTAAACAGTCTGCCTAAAATGACAATTTATGTCAAATCCACAATTGATGAGAAGCGCGAAATTGCGGAAATGAAAATTGCAATGTTTATCGCCGAACATTGCAGTGTTAATGCAGTAGACCATTTAGGGGAACTTATTTCCAAGCTCGATCCTGCCTCATCCACTATGTCCCAAGTTAAGATTCATCGTACAAAGTGCACAGGTATACTGCAGAAATTGCCAATTTTTATTTAAAACCATCCCTAGTAGATATATTACAACTGCGGTTCAGGTTGCAGTACTCCTTAAACCATATAACACCATATATAGAGCACAATAGAGCATGGACTGCTAATAGCAGCTAATAGCCTTATCATCATTGACATTTCATTCTCATGCTGAATCTCATGGTGATATGGTAGAATTAGGTATGTTCTTGCACTTCTGCACATCTTCTTACTTTCTCACACTGGTTCATCTCACTCGCTCTGCCCCCCAGCCGCCGCCATATTTGTTGTTTATTTACATTCAATCTGTAATATAGCGCGCGAGTGTCATAAACATCGTAGAAAAATCGTTCGAAATTTCACTAGTAATTTTTCGGGCAGTCATTAATTTTTCATAGAGTGGTTTAAAAAAAGTAGGTATTATGTTCGAATATTTATAAAATTTATTTCATTTACTTTTTTTTAAATAAAAAAATTTATAAAATAACTTAATCATCGTATCAACAAACTGAGTGACCCGTTGCGTGGTCCACTCTCATATCTCGCTCACAAATGCGCGTGCAATTAACCGCTGTAACTTGCTGTAACTGAACCGCAGTTGCAAAATATCACAGGGTTGCCAACATTGTTTTGCGTGAGAATTTGGTGATTTCAAACCTGTTTTCTTTTTTTAATAGGGCTGATAATGAATATTATATCGCCATGCCTTCTTGAGGAATTGATAGAAGACATTGGTGATTCGTATTTTTCTATCATCATGGATGGCAGTACGACGGTGGATACAAAGAAAGTAATGTGTTTCATGATAAGGTATTTCAGCCAAAAGAGGCGCAGAGTTCACACTACTTTTTATCGGTTGGTGGAACTTGAGTCTGGAACTGCTGCAAGCACAACAACGGCGTTGATAAATCAGTTGAAAAAGGATAAACTGAAGTTGGAAAATTTACTTGGAATTGGCATAGATGGGGAGAATAAGATGGCAGGAGCTCACAATTCCGTATCTTCTGAGCTCACGAAGAAAATTCCTCATCTCATAACTGTAAAATGTCTTCCTCACTCACTGCATTTATGTGCTGAAAAAGCGTGTGACGTTTTGCCCCGCCATCTAGATTTTTTGATCAAAGAGACACACTCGTGGTTTTCAAACAGTACTGGTCGAAAGTCCGTTTTTCCCAATTGTATGAAACGATAGTAGGGAAAAAACCCAAAAAAATTCCGAAGCTATCGGGGACTCGTTGGTTGGTACGTCTTATCTCGATTGACGTCGTACTCGAAGAGTGGGACGAACTTCGCTTACACTTTGACGTGTATCGTAATAAATTACGTGGGGAAGCAGGTTTTAAGGCGCAGCAATTGTATGAAATGTTCAGTTCTGAGGAAAATAAATTGTACCTCACTTTTTCGAAACACGCGTTAAAAAATGTTGTAGGGTTGAACGAGCTGTTTCAATCAGACAGTGTTGAGCCCCTAAAGCTGCTTAATGACCTCAATGACTTGTTTTTTTTCGACTTTGCAGAAAATCGTTGTTCCACAACTTGAACGGGTTGCGAAAAAAGATTTGTGTGAATTTCCTTTCAAAAATTTTCTGATGCCTGTTGAATGTGTTCAGTTCGGATATTATTTCAATACGCTGAGCAGCAAATGCGATACATATCAAATTGGCGGAAGAGTTACAAAAGCGCGCCAAACAATGTTACAATTTTACAAAAAATCTCCTTTTTTACTCCAGAAAACGCGTCTCGGCAATTCAAAGATGAAATTACGGATATTGCCAGTTTTTTTTCAAAGGTCTGTGTGGATGTTGAGGAAACCAATAATCAATGGATGTTATTACACCGTCTTGAGATTACAGAAAACTCGTCGAATGAGTATTGGTCACAAGTCATGGAAAAAACTAATGCTGCTGGAGTAGGAAAATTTCAGAACATTGCGAAGTTAGCTGTTTCTTTATTAAGTTTGCCATTTTCGAATGCTTCGGTAAAGAGGGCGTTTTCTACTGTAAATATTTTAAAGGACAAACTTCGAAATAGACTTAACATAGAAAGTGTCGATGCTTTTATGAGGATCAGGTTTTTAATAAAACCAAGCACTTGCGCTGAGTTTGAGCCAAGTAGGAAAATGATTCAAAAATTCACGAGCGAAAATGTTTATCAAAGCAATTTTGCGTCTGAAATACTAGATGCGTTTAATGATGTGTAAAAAATCATTGTTTGTTTAAAATTTTCGTTAAATTGTAATTTATTCGAATCAATGATCTCTGCAGCTGTGAAATCCTAAAAGATAAATAGGTATATTGTAAGTTCCGTGATGTTAGTGTGTAATATTAATATTTGTAGACACTTCCATTTTTGACATGATGTTTTTGAAGTAGAAAATATATATGAAATTAAGTATATATTGGCATTTGGTGTTTTTTATAGCAATTTAAAAATGTATTTTATATCCTAATACAATTATCTACCTTTTTTCTTTTATTTATACAATATGCATATGCATTATAGCGATCATCGCAGTTTCCTTTTTTTTTTAGTTCGCAGATGTAGGGATCTCAGTCGGTATCTGGGGATAAATAAAGTTCGAGTTGGGGATAAACCGTTCCGCCTATCTGGCAACACTGGTTCAACATGCCATTTTTGTATACAAAATATACTAAACTGTCACGTGTAATATTTATGAAATATATAACAATAAATTATATAACTTATACAAAGTTCTAAATGTTGAATGTTTATTTGTTTAGAATTGATTGATAAATATGTATTAATTGTTATTGCATTAATATTCCCAATAGTGTATTACTTAACATGAAAGCAAACCCTCGATTGACGGCCGAGGCCGGGGTTCTCAGTCTCGAGGCCGCCTTAATAATAGATTTAAACAAGACCACGGAATTGGAAATTTTTTGGAAAATTCCCATTTCCAAAATTCTTGTCATTCTTTATTGCAGACGAAACAAAGCAATGTCCGCGTTGAAAATTGTCAGACATTTCAAATGCAATTTGCAGATTTCCATGACGATCCAATGTCTCTGCAACATTGTAGCAAAATCTTCCATTTTGCAAAAAGATAACGACAACAGAATTCGGGTGAATCCAAAGTATAACAGTACGGTGCAACTGTTGTGCGATTTAAACAACCGGGAAATTGTAGAATTTGTCTTAGGTAGATATTACATGGGCGTGCCTAACTTTTTTCTCCGCCTATCCCCCCCACCGAAACCAAATTATGATGAACTCCTTCTGTTTTGGACGAAGCTTGTTCCGATTCAACATTTCAAAGTCATGAGCGATCGCGTACTGAAGTCGAAAGCAAAACATTTTGGTGCTGAAAAGGTCAAAGCCTTTTTCAGTGACATCAAAACCGAGTACATAAAATACGTGACGAAGGGAACTTTTGCTGCGTCCAAGGCAGAGGTGCAATATTATTTGTCTGTAAATCGATTACTGGATTAAGATTAAGATCGATTAAGATACCCTTCTGGTATACAAGTTTCGTACACGTTTTATGCGTTTTTATTATATTAATTAGAATTATATTAATTTAAATTATATTAAACGAATTTTGTACAATTGAGGCTGTTCTGCATTGTGATACAAAGGATCTGCGTTTTAATTATATTAAGAGAATACAAATAAAAGCACTTGTCCTGCGAATAGTAAGATTTATTTATTTATGGTATATTATAATGTATTAATAGTTCAACTTTCACAACTTCAGAACCAATTTTGACCAAAACATCTGCAAATTCTTGAGGATCAAAAATTTTTAAGATATCCAATGAAGGTTGTTGTGGTTTTTCAAGTGTTACTTGCACGTGTACATTAATGGCGTTCAAGTCTTTCGATATGTAAATATCTGGATGGCATTCACATTTTTTTCACTTTCACTTTCACTGCCTGGAAAGTCACACGCGTATGTCTTTCGAGGCATTCTGTTCAAATCATTGGCGCCGGACGCCATCTTGCGCGACTCACAATAAGTTGTGAATCAAAATGGCAGGGCGTGAGTAACGTGAGCCGCGCAAGATGGCGTCCGGCGCCAATGATTCAAATAGCTTGCCTCGAAAGACATACGCGTGTGACTTTCGAGGCATGGTGGACTTTTCGCGCTTTTCCGATCGATCGCGACAGCCGATTTTCCTCTAGAGTGGCTTCAAGTGATCCTCGCAACGCGTCTTCATCGCAGGTGAAAAAAGTTTGTAGGTATTTTTTTGTAAGGTCACTGAACTGCAGAGAGGCCGAGACATAATGATGTATAAAGTAGTCCTGGAAAAGTAGTCAGTTCAGTGACCTTACAAAAAAATACCTCTAAACTTTTTTCACCTACGATGAAGGCGCGTTGCGAGGATCACTTGAAGCCACTCTAGAGGAAAATCGGCTGTCGCAATCGATCGGAAAGCCGATTTTTTTTCTTTTGAATGCTTCATAAAATTCAAGTTATCACATTGAGTTAAAAAAAAATAAATTCTTTCTTCTGTGAGAAAAAATTAAACAGAGCTCAAGTTCTTATGAAAGTCAATATTGCAAGAATTACAATTTCAAGTCCGATTACACTGTGCGACAAAATTTAACTTTGGATCCCGGAATCGATTGAAAATCACAACATGTATAGAGTTTGACCCCCTGATCACTTTGGCCAAAGGGTTTTTCAAAGTTAGCTCCGATTTGCAACTAATAATTGTTTATTGTTTTTGAATTTATCTCCCGTGATTTTTGGCTGAATTTCATGAAACAAAAAAGTAAATATATCTAAAAAATCTCAAAAATCTACCTACATTAATAATTTTACAAGAAAAATATGTATTCTCAAAGTCAAAAGTTTGGTGATAAACCATTAGCATTTGATCTTAAGATTTTAAATCCTGTTGAGTTACATCCCGCTGAGGCCCAGAAAGATCGTCGCCCATTACAATAAGTACAGTCAGATATATACCTTTTGGATTGGACTGCACTTATTGTAAAGAGCGAGAGTGCTTTGGGCCTTAATGGGATGTGACTCAGCAGGCATTCGGAATACCGAGAAAATATGCTAATGGTTTTTCATCGAACTTTTGACTTGGCGAACGCATTTTGTTTTTTTAAATTAGTAGTGTCAATGGATTTTTGAGATTTTGTAGATACATTTACTTTTTTGTTGCATGAAAATCGGCCGAAAATTACAGAAAAGAAATTAAAAAACAATGAACAATTATTTGTGGAAAACCGGAGCTAATATTGAAAAACGCCTTGGCAGAAGTGATAAAGGGGTCAAACTCTACACATGTTGTGATTTTCAATCGATTCCAGGATCCAAAGTTAAATTTTGTCGCACATTGTTATTTATGTCATATTACTTCAACAGCCGAACTCATATGGAAAAACAAAAATAGGAAGAAACCTAGAATTATTCATTTGCTGATACTGTAGTAACAAAATCAACATGACCCTTTAAATTGTCTTATGATATTGTTCTTTTTACTGCAATACAGAAAATTTTTTTTAATGTTGATAGATTGCTTTTTATTAAGAATTTGTATTTTAGATAATTTTCAGTTATTTTATCGCTCTTGGACGAATTTTGACCTTGTACTGAGCAGCAGGTAAAGATAATTTTTTTCTAGATTCTTCAATTATTGAATCAATTGAATCAGCGAAAACAAGGTTCAAACTTGTCCGTCCTTTATTAGTGATAGTAAAAAGTGGCATCGTGAACTCTGTAATGTAACAAACACAAAATTTACTGAATTACCAAGTCCAGTAATTAATTACGAAATTGACAAAGAGTAAAAACATTGATTGATTAACGCTAGGCAAAACGTAGGAAGTGACGTTGAAAGATTTGAGTACATCGACAATGTCAACATGTATGTCCCGGCAGCTAAAGATCTTAATTTTTTCGTCACAAACGAGATACTTACGTAACATTAGGTTGCCTCGCAGAATTTTCAATGATATGTACATTCTGTTCTGAGCGTAGAACTTTTTGCCTTGACTCACATCTAAATAGAATTTACTAGACCATGTTTCAAGCGCACTATTCTGGTAGTGTTTATTGTATAAGTATGTAAGGGTTCGAATGATAAAAATTCTTCTACACATACACAATCAAAACAGATAAAATCTTTGAGTTCGTAAGTTCGAAATTGTGGATTGAAAATTGTTTCATGTAATTCCAGAAGAAATCGGACTCTTTCCTCACAGTCGTGTAGTATAAGACATATCTTCCCCATTACAACGTTAGTTTGATAAGCATCTTGCTCAACAACAAAAATTTCCCCTTTTTTGTAAGGTGTACCTTTTATAATAACTTTACCACATTCTGTGACATAGAAACGGAAGTCTATTTTTTCATTTAGAACTTGTTGAATATCTTGGGAAAGAGAAGCAATTTCAAAAGGTTTTTCATCAAAAATTTTTTTAACCATGCGCAAATCAGTCCCTTGTCTCAAAAAACTTTGATACATTTCATGCTTCTCTGCTAATGAAGATGTGACATTTTTGAAATTGCGAAGAACACGCATAAATCTTTTGAAGAATGTGTGCTTGCTTTCGAAGCGCAGCGTCCAAACCCTTAAAAGGGGACCGAATTCCAAAATAAGCTTTGGATAATGGATCATAAAATGATGTTTCGGCAACAATTTGAAATCCGGAAACAAGGTAGCTCTATTAGCCAAATACTCATCGTGGATAAAGCCTTACGAACATCCAGATTTGCCAGGCTCCACCTGGAATTTTAACAAATTTGTCAGGTATGCTAGCTGGTCAGTCTCTTTTGTCACTCGTGGAATATTTGAATTTCTCAATCCTACAATTTAGATCTGAAAGAGTGAACCATCCTTGAGAGATAAAATATTTTGTGAACAATGCAACATCTGATGCAGCGACGCCTTCTAAAAGATCGTGCCCGGAACAAGGGCACAAACAAGGGGAGCAAACATGGAAACAATTGAGCCTGTTGAAAATTGAATCGAATTTTATACCCTGATAATTTTTTCCCTGAACGATGTGATTCAAAGCCTTGTTATATGAATCGACATTTCTTTTCGGGTGACCTTTGTTCAAAAAGGTGGTGCAAACGTTATCATTATTTCCATCACTTTGACTTGAAGACTCATCGCTATCACATGAATCAGATGATGACATATCATCAGTATCAGGGTCAATGTCGGATTTTGCTTCGTTCTCTTCCTCACTTATTTCACTGCTATCAGAGGTAATATCATTTTTCGAAATATTCCCTCTATCAATTGCATTTTTTGAACAATCTTGAGAATCCTTTACAGCGAGGAAATCATTTCTTTGAATCAAACAATATCTACAGAAGAAAATCGACCTACTAAAATTTTCTACGAAGCCACCCAATGATGATTTCCTAGGTTATCTCCAGAAACGAATATGATGGTTCCTTTCACCAATTTGTTTGGTGAAATTTCAACCCCTTCGGTTTCAATACTTACAATTTCGTTTGCGATCGCGCCGTAAACTTTTTCTTGGTTGAAATATTTTTCTCTACACAAGGAAACAAGCTGGATTGTGTTGATGTGTGACCTCATGTAATCAGGAAGATTCCCTAAGCTCATATAAACAGCTAGTAATTTATACTTGCCACGGGCTGGTCCTATAGGGTTCACCACTTCGAAAGAATCTTGGTACATTACGAGGGGGGACCCAAAAGTAACGGGAATTAGGTGGTGGGGGGACCGCGGAGGGGGGGATCGGGTTCACCACTGGTTCTCTTCCAAGCTGCTACTCTCCCAAGTCAGTGTGCAAAGTTCATTTGCTGTGAGTGCATTCGTTTGTCCGTAAGAATTTTTCTAGTGAAACGACTTTTTCCGTTTCGGCGAAAACGTGAAATGGCTGAGTGCGGAGAGCAACGCGCGGCTGTAAAATTTTGTTTTTTGTTAGGAAAAACACCGGCGGAAACCCTTGTGATGCTGAAAACAGCTTATGGGGATAATGCTTTGAGTAAAACGCGTGTGTACGACTGGTTTTCGCGTTTCAAGAATGGAGAGATGTCAATAGAAGACCAACCTCGTTCTGGGCGCCCCTCGACTTCAAGAACGGACGAAAACATTGAAAAAATCAACACTCTTGTTCATGAAGACCGTCGCCGAACCATCGATCAACTTTGTAAGATGTCTGGATTGTCATGGAGTTCAATTCAGAGGATTTTAACTGAAGATTTGAGCATGAGGAGGATTGCAGCCAAATTTGTTCCTCGCCTTCTCTCCGACGATCAAAAGGAGCGTCGACTTCAGGCCTGTCTTGAGCTGCAAAATCAGTTGGATGAAGACCCAGATTTTTTTCTCAAGGTTATAACTGGCGATGAATCATGGTGCTATGGCTACGATCCCGAAACAAAGCAGCAATCAAGCCAATGGAAGACACCTCTCTCGCCTCGTCCAAAAAAGGCACGCCAAGTGAAGTCCAACATCAAGACATTGCTCATTTGTTTCTTCGATTGCAGAGGTATTGTGCACGCAGAATTTGTTCCTCCAGGCCAAACGGTCAACCAACACTTCTACTTGGAGGTTTTGAAAAGGTTGAGGGAGAACATCCGGAAGAAAAAAGCGGATCTTTGGCGCACAGGAGATTGGTTCTTCCACCACGACAATGCACCTGCCCACACAGCGCTGTCCGTGAAGAAATTTTTGACCAAAAACGGCATGACATCGATTGTTCATCCCCCCTATTCACCGGACCTTGCTCCCTGTGACTTTTTTTTGTTCCCTAGACTCAAAAGGGACATGAAAGGAAAACGTTTTGGGACTGTAGAAGAGGTGAAACAAAAATCGCTGGAAGGTTTAAAAAACATTGAAAAAAATGAATTTAAGAACTGTTTTGAACACTGGAAAAAAAGATTGAACAAGTGTATTACAGTCAATGGGGGTTACTTTGAAGGTGATAAAAATTGTGTGTGAAAAAATTTATCAATAAAAAGTTGTAACACAATTCCCGTTACTTTTGGGTCCCCCTTCCTATAATCTTCAATGTCTCTTTTTCATTTTTGAATAGAGTATTGGATTGATAAACAGTGCCATCAGTGAAATCTCTCAATAGTACATCGTCACTAGAGACGCGTGGAAACAACGAGATGGGGGCGAGCGATTTGTCTTGAAACATGGCTTTTATTGTTTCTGAGACTGGAACGTTATGACAATACTTATTTTTACCATTTTCTGAAGTTAGAAATATTCTATCAGGCTGTACGTACATGTAGTATTCTTTGTAATACTTTTTTCGTTTGTGATTCGACATCAAGATCTTGTAAGCATTCATGAAACCATTTTGATCAGAAATGTGTGACGAGCGGGGTTTTTCCCCTCGTCTGAAACTTTACCTTGAAAAAAATATCCGTTTCATGAAATTCTGAAAGAGAGTTATTTTTTCAAGCATTAATGATAATGCGCGGCGCTATCTAAATCGTTACGATTTCGCCAGCGCTGAAAAGAGATATTCATTAATAGCAATGAAGAACTAATGTTACAAGTTACAATGGATTTCTATTTTCAGAATACTATCTACATTATTCTTTTATCACTCAATTTTAACATTATTCGATTCTCTAAGTCACTCAACTTCTAACTAAGAAAAAAGAACGATTTAACAAAAGACGATGACCTTTCATTTTTACATTTTTCGCAAATGATTAGCAATAATCAGAGGCGATTTTTCGGGACGGATGTAAACGGACAAAAAGGGGTCCGAATGCTTCCTTTTAGAATCGTATATAAACCCGCGTATTTTTCAGCAAAAGCGAAGTCATTCTCGAGCTTCTGAACTGCCTCGTTTTCTTCGGAGAGCCCAAAAGGCCCAAAGGTTCCCAAAAGCGAAAGAAAACTTTTGAGGTCCAGGGCTCGACCTTACGACAGCCTAATAGCCTCACTTTTGCCGAGTATCGATTTGACCAAAAACCCAAGCTGTGCTTGAGGTGCCAATCTATCGATATAAGGATAAGAATTTGATATTTTTTTTGAAAAGTAAGAATTCGAATAAAATCTCTTATCATTATATTTGATAAGAACTATTTTGCACTATTTGCCATTATCATTCGAGTGGAAAGACTTGTCTTACCGGCGCATGTTCCTAGCGCAGCTTGACTTAATGATGGTGAGAGACAAAAGGATTTCAAATTATTAATTTTTATCCAGAATAATTGGAGAAGAATTACACACTCCATACTGTGATTGTCGAATTTGCCACTTAGAATATTCATTGTTTTTGCGGATTATATATATGTGTGTGTATATCTCTCTTTAAACTCTGCGATGGCTTCTCTCTTTAGTGCCTACTGCCGAAAACTTAATTTGGAGCATTAAAAGTATAGTGCGGCATCACAGGGTCAAGCCCAGCGCTAAAAGATCCGTGTTTAAAAAGAAAGGGATAAATATTCTTTTAGCACGTATTCCGGGTCTCGCTCGTTACAAATGTTACAAACAACTTTTGAAATGATTAATGGGGGAACATTGCCATTTACCAAACTTTGAGAGAAATCCTCGTGAAGAAAAAGGTAAAAACTATTTGTTTCCAGAAACACATGGATGGATTGGACCACATTAATTGGAAAAAAATACTTACGATGCTCCGTTACGTGTTTAAAAACACCGAAATCACCATGAAAATCTTCTCAAGTACGATCATAGAACCAGATGAAAACATGATTCCAACTATACTGAAGGAATCTCACGACTCTCCGATTTCAGGACATTCGGGGTTCCACCACCTATGCACGTATCAAGAGTAAATATAGATGAAAAAGAATGAAACAGGACATTGCCAAGTATGTGAAAACTTGCCCTTTCTGCCAAGAAAATAAACTTGTTAGGAAAAGGAATAAGCACCCGATCCAAGTTACCACTACTTCCACTAAACCTTTCGAGAAAATATTTTTGGATATAGTAGGGCCGTTGCCGATTACAGAAAATGGGAACAAGTATGCGTTAACCCTACAAGACGACCTGACAAAGTACTCGCAGGTATATGCCATTCCCGACCATCGTGCAGAAACTATTGCTGATATACTGACAAGAAATTTCATATGCAAATTCGGTATACCGGAGTCTATATTGACTGATCAAGGTACAGATTTCACCTCCAACTTGATATCGAACATCGCCAAACTTTTACGAATTAAGAAAATACAAACCGCTCCTTACAGACCGTCGACAAACGGTGCCCTGGAACGAAGTCACCGAACCTTAGCCGATTACCTAAAATATTTCATTAACCCACAACAAAATGATTGGGACGATTGGATCGACTTCGCGACTTACAGTTACAATACCACAGTACACTCAAGTACAAAATTTTCTCCGTATCAACTCATTTTCGGTTATAAACCAACTTTACCTTCCTCAATATAAAAAGAACCCGAATTCAAGTACACATACGATGATTATATCGATGATCTGACCCTGAAGTTACAGAGGTCACAAAAAGTTGCTAGAGATAACTTATTAGTATCGAAAGAAAAAAGTAAAAAATATTATGATAGAGGAGCTAAGGAGTCGTATAATGTAGGAGACTACGTTTACTTTAAATCTCCTTTGGGCTCGAAATTGAAAGCGGACTGGGAGAGACCATTCCAAATACTAAAAATAAAATCTCCAGTAAATGTTGTCATACAAAAACGCCGAAAACAAACGCTAGTCAATATTGATTCCATTAAACCCGCTCATCTTCGTCGATCGTCTAGAACTAATTTTGATCAAAAGGTACAAAAAACCGCGAAGATCTCACAAAACGACTCGTTTTAGGTCTTTTCTCCCGGGCTACATAACCGCGATTCCATACAAAATTCACTAACTCGCTTATACGCCTAGAATCTTCAACGACAAACTCGGAGAAATGAGAATATACGCAAAAACCTAGAAACTCGTCACTTATCTTGACCTTGCGCAAGTGGATGAAAGAGTTCAACTCATCGAAGGTACCTATACAACTATATTGGGGTTATGCGACAGCTCCTCTCCTCTTTTCAAATTCTGTAGAAATTACATAAGCACTCTTCAGAGACTTCTTCCCGACATGAAAAATACGGAATCCGCGTTAAAAACTATTCTGGGAAGATTCCCCTCGGAAAGAAAGAAAAGAGGACTAGTAAATATACTAGGATCAGCAATTAAAATCTTCACAGGTAATCTGGACCATGAAGACGCCGAGTATTACGATCAGGCTATCGAAAATTTGAATAAAGAAGAGAGTACTCTAGCCCATATTATCAAAGACCAAATTCAAGTAGTAAAATCCACCATCATAAATTTTAACGAGTCAGTTACGAATGTGAATAAAGCTCAGAGAACTTTGAATGAAAACATTAAGATATTAAAGAATTTGACCTTTAGTTACGAAAACAATATATCCAACCTTGAAATTAGACTCAACATCGAAGATCATCTTTTTTTGGATTTTTGTGCGAAAGAGTTACGGGCGAACTTAGCGAAATCATCAACGCTATTGGTTTCGCAAAAGTCAATTTCCTGCACCCTCGAATAATTACCCCTTCACAATATGTAACAGAATTGCAGAAAACATTACAATACTTACATTCTGGATAAAGTTACCCAGAAGACCCTTCTATGGCAAAATCCTATGGATTATTAAATCTTGCGACCGTTTAAGCCTATTATTCAAAAGACCGTCTCGTATTTGTCATCTCCACACCTTTAGTCTCAGATACTGCTTTTCATTTTTACCAACTTATTCCTTTACCCGTTAATCAGAAAATGAAGACTTATGCATTCGTTCAGCCATCTCACAAATATATCGCCCTTTCAACTGCTAAGAATAGTTATACTATGTTTGACAATCGTGACGATTGTAAATCTGTCTCTATTGGGAAATACTTATGTAAAATCCAGCATGAACTAAATACCGTTCTTCCAACAAACCCTTGCGAGGTCGATCTATTGGTGAAACACGAAAACAAAATCCCGAAAAATTGCGACGTAAGGATAGCTGTCATTAATAAAGAATTGTGGTATAAGTTGATTGAAAAGAATGTTTGGATATTCGTTATTGATAGGCCAATACCTATCACTATTTCTTGCATGTCTCATGACCCTATTGACAGAATCTTAAATGGAGTAGGAATTATATAGCTTTACACTCATTGCAATGTTTATTCGCCGGAAACCACCTTGACAACCCACGGTTCATTTTTTTCGAATATAACCGTGAATTTACCGACTTTCAATATCACTATCGGTGAAGAAATTTTAAAGTCTTCAAATCTTCCAAGCTTGAATAGACTTAAGAAAATTCCGAATGTAGGAATGAATTTTGATAAATTACGTATTGCCAGTCATAGACTAAGTCAGCTCGAACAGGAAGTCGATAACGCCTTGAAGTATCAAAATCTAGAAAGGGATTTGTTATTTTGGAAATACAGCACTATTGCATTGTCACTTGTTATTGTAATCGTAACTATCGGACTGTATTCGTTTTCTAAAAGAAAAAATGTTGTAAAGAAAAGCCTTCTTAAGGGTGAGGCTGTCATGCGATATCGAGTTCCTTCCGAAATGCGTTGGCCGCTCTGTTGTCGTCGAAGTACATCTCTTTCTTCTGATGTATCGTGTGAAAGAGAACCTACGGTTCCCACCGCTTCAAATGCGATAGAACTTCAAGAACGCGAGCGTGAAAGAGTCCCTATATATCCGTCTTTATCTATAATGCGCTCAGAAAGTACTATACGAGATCGAATTTAGTTGAATAAGACACCTTCAACTTATCTCCTATTTATGCGCAAAATCATTGTCCTAACTGTAATAAAGTTAAGGAAAAAATCCATAGCTTCATTCTAAAGAAGGGAGGTGTAATGTAACTGAATTATATTCTATTGCTTCGTTTTGTTAAAGTATTTAAAAGGTCAACGTAATTGTTCAAAACGTATCTTTTCTTTCCTCTTGAATTTGAATAACATATTTAGTTTCCATTATCATTATAGATTGCAATATTCTTTTCGTTAATCGCACGAGTTCATTGTACTTCAATTTCATGATGTACAAAATTACCCTGATATCTACTTATAGGATATAATTATCGTACAATTGTCTTCTGCAAATCTTAGAGAGTTCATTATACTTCATTTCATGATATGCGAAATCACTCTGGTATCTACTTACAATATATAATTATTGTACTACCTTCTTTTGCTTATCGAAACGAGTTCATTGTACTCCAATTTCATGATATACAAAATGACCCTGATATCTACTTATAGGATATAATTATCGTACAATTGTCTCCTGCAAATCTTAGCGAGTTCATCGTACTTCTGTATCGGAATATGCAAAATCACCTCTATATCTACTCGCACGATGCGATTCGACCAATCGAACGTTTCTGTAATTGATTCCGATAGGAAAAACTTTAATCTATCATCGTCGGCGAAATTACCTTTTCAACGATTAAGATTTGTATAAAATCCCGCTGAATTCTGTACTCGGGCGCCAATTTGCCATCGACTCGACTTCTTGTAAAAAAATCAACCACCAAGCTATTTGAGTATTTTCCGTTTTCTAATAAATAAACTTGAATAAAAGTATAATTTCTAAAGAGTGCCAGTAAGGTTCGTTTGACAAAAACCCTCGATCGGTATGCCCAGCCGGGAATAGTGCGTCTCAGAGAAGATAAACGACAGTTGGGTGCTACGGGTTCTAACAAGTGTTAGCGGCGGCGCGGGAGAATTCGAGTGCCGGAGGAGATTATGATCGAGGACGGTAAGGGCGTAATTTGTTCTCACGCAGCGTAATCATAGAATGGTTTTGGGGGAATAGATTCTGCGAATTAGACGCTAATCTATTCCCTCAAAATCGTATATAAACCCAGCTAGAATAAGCGAAATTTGTCAATCGACCATTCAGCTCTTTGTGAGCCTTCTAAAACAAATCAGCTCCCTTGGAGTTTAGTCAAAAATTTCAGTCACTTTGCGGGCCTTACATTATACCTAATTTCAGCTAAGAGTGAGCCTTAGGCACAATAAAAGCTTTGTACGAGCCAACATTTTTCTACTTAAGCTCTGTGTGGGCCTTCCAAAATTCTTTGATCAGTACCAGTAAGTACGTTAATGAAATGACTCCTGGTGCCGGTCCCAGGTGAACCGGGTAACATAATATTGGTTTAAATATGTTTTCTTTTTCCCTCAAGTGACTCCTGAAGCCCGAGCGTTGGAGACTGCTATCGCCGGGATAGCACGATCTCACGGGCTCCGAGTTAACGCCCTCGCAACCCATTATCAGACCAGGGGACTGGGTGCCCTGTGGGTGAAGCTGCAGTGGGCCCGAGGAAAATTTGCGAATTGGCCGTTCAGCCCCTACGACGATCCTGAGGACGTAGTCTACTGGTACCTAAGTAGTTGTGTTACTGTTCGGACAGATTATAACAGCGCCATTGCAAAATATAAAGCGGCGTCGAGTCGAGTGAGCGTTGGAAAATCCTGGATAGGAAAGGTGGTTAATACCAGAATCCACACAACCATGCAAAATCATTTTGCACAGCATGCAACGTCAGCTTAAAGGCTCAGTATAATAACATAAGGCAACACAACAACACTGCGAGGCATCAACGAAACATGCAGGAAGTTGCGAGGTGCGATGAAGAAAGAGACAACGAAGAAATGTAGCTGAACGTGCGCCAGGAAACGAAAAAACTGGAACTTAGAATCGCGGCTATGTACGCTGAAAATGGCTATTCTTTCTGATTTGTCTGAAAATTGTCGCACGTATTTCACACCATTCTAGATAGCTCAATCCCCGGCAAATTACGGTTATTGCCGTACAATGTCAAATGCATAATCGGAAACGTGATTTATCTTGCGGTCCATATATGCAAACGCAAAAAAACTGCGATCCCAAAAATTAAGAATCCTCATCGATGAATCCACGGACTACTCAATGGACGCGGTTGTCAATATACGCTAGCCTCAGCCTTCGTCTATAATAACGCGTGCTGGATATCTGATTAAAATCTTAAACAATTAACCTTGGTGTCTACGTAACTATTCTATCCTTTTTGACCTTCCTATTTCCCCCGCCTTTTACTATTTTTCGGGTATAAAAAATCCGCGATTTCACTTCGAAATCTGGCATTCGTTTTATGATTCACATGCGTTTTACAACAATTGCGTTAATCGACACCTTGCGTCAAACGACACCTGCGTCTATCGACACCCTGCGTCTATCGACACCCTGCGTCAATCAACGACCTGCGAAACGTGCTGCATTTTCTTCTGCCATACGACAGGCTACAATCAACCCTTTTTTCCAGCAAGTTAGTGTAAACCGTAAAATATTTCCAAATTAGTTTTTTCTTCTTGAGATACTTAAGGTCTTCTAGTTCATGTATTTATGCAACAATGGGAGCAAGAGTAGTCTTGCGCTGTTATATCCAAACGCAACCCGCTGAAGCATGAATAATTTAAAAAAGGGAAATTACTGTAGAGTGGAATGATTTTGACAAGCTACAAGTAGATAAAGATCAGGCATTGATAAAAATGATACAAGATTAAAATTAACGGATGATGGAATTTAACTGTTTGTCAGAAAAAACTTAACAACCCCAACAGTGAGAAATATCTTAAAAACATTTATAGGGACAATATTATCGACTTGGATGGCCGCAGGACGTTCAAACGTCTGAAATTAGACCTGCCTGCCATCGTACCGTTTTGGTCCGCTGCTCAGATTTCGGAGAGGATCAATAGGGACATTGTTGTGAAAGATATACCCTTACCATAGTAAGAGGCCCCGTGATCACCCTTAGAGGACAAGATACAATTTGATCTGGACAAAATTTTCTATCAGGCTCATCAGACAGGAATAGGTTTAGTGCAGGCAATGAGAAGTCCTGGGGTTGTGGAGAAAGGGGGTAATACCAAACATTGCCAGGACTGATTTTGATATGTAATATGTAAGAAGTAAGGAAAATGTGGAACGAAATCTTGTAAAAAGTAAGATTAATATAAGTCAACACTGTTGACATTTAAAGAATTTGAATCTTTTCATTTAACTTTTCCCAGCAAGACGATATCCCGAGTCCTTTATAAATTACGGGTTCGAGGGTTCTTTTGGGCGGATGTCCATCTAAGGTCCTCTCTGTTGAAGCTGAGTGAAAAGGAACTTCAACGCA
Source organism: Platygaster robiniae (assembly GCA_028476575.1). Lineage (NCBI taxonomy): Eukaryota > Metazoa > Arthropoda > Insecta > Hymenoptera > Platygastridae > Platygaster > Platygaster robiniae. Next base: position 2,028,815 of record CM052027.1, read on the forward strand.
GGGTTACATTTGAGAAACAACGTCGAACTTCCGCTTCGTTTCCTATAGCTCGCTCACCACAACTACGACATGTTTTGCCAAGAAACGATTCATAGTATGTGTAGCGTCCAGAGTTGAAGGGCTGGGTAGCGTATCCCTCGAAAACGTTGATTTGTTTGACCTTCGTTGTCCCTCGTGAACGTGGAATTCGCTGGTTTTTTGATGAAAGCACTCACTTGTTTCAGTAGGAGAGTAAAATGACAAGTTAAAATATATATAGTTAGGTCACTACTTTATTAAAACCGATGATTAAGATTTCAGTATTTAATTATTGCTACGAAAACGGCGATATCCGCGACGCGAGCGAAACCAGGTACTGATTGACTGACACCGCGTCTTAAAATCGACGTCGTTTTATAAAATTGCCCAAAACCGCGCCTAGCAACAGCGGTCCAGCTAGATCACGCGATCCCTAATCTATTGTATTTTTCCATCATTGATAACCTATTTACGCATGCTCGCACCTGTTCATTCGGGCCGGTCATGCGATATTTTGAAAGGTCGCAATAGATAATTCTATTGCGACATGTCACGTACTCGGGACGTGACAGTATGTATCGACGTTATCGAAAAGGGAGGAACACGATATGAAAAACTCGACTTTTCGCTGCTTTGGGGGCAGACCGGCAGAGGCATTCTAGAGTTATACAATGCAGAGTGTTATATATTGGGAATATATATATATATATATGTTCGGCATAAAATATTTTTTTTCTCAATTTATTAAATTCGGGCCCTCAAAATAAATTTTTCAGTATCATAAATTTAGTTATTTAACATTCTTTTTTTTTTCCTTGAGAAATAGCCACACTGATTATATCTAACATTTTCAAGGTTCGGATTGTCGTTTAGTTTCACTCCAATAATTTTCGACAGATAGAAAAACTTCCAACTCAGTGAACTTAGGAAATATCAAGATTGAAATAATCGTCACGTCGATCGAACATAGAACGATCAAAATGAACGATCTGCAAAACTTTTATATCATTATAAAATCTTGGACATTGTATATTTCTCGAGTACCATATCTTTTCAAATGAGTAAAAACTCGGTGAAATTAGAACACAATAGCATTAATCCACGCGACGATCAGATTATATAACTCAAAAAAAACAAATTCGATGAAAAGATTTCGTAATTGCAAATAAAAACTAGGAAAATATGTGAAACAAAAGAATAACGAAGAACAAGTAAGTTACTTCCAGTGAGTGCCTTTGATCGACAATGATTTTCGTTCACAAATACAACATAGGAACAAGCAAAATAAATTCGTAGGAGAAGATAATAGATACCAATCAATTTTTTATTCAAAGTAAAGAAAGAATCATTTTTACGTAATTTTGGTCAAGGGTACCTCATGCTGGGTTTTATCGGGCCTTTTGGGCACACGAAATTTCAAATTGAAAGTCAGTATAAAAACCGCCGCGTCATAGATCGTAGGAGGAGTTCAGTTCGAATTTTGGACAGTTCAGTTGAAATTTTGGAAAGTTCAGATTTTGGAGTCGGGTCAGAAATCCGGTAACGCCCTTCAAGGGAATTTTGATACAATCTGCGCGTTTTCGAAAACCACCTTTCACCAGAACGAGAACTTGTGTTTTTTGGAATAACACCAGGGTACGAAAAGTAAGTACAATAGCCAATCTAGAATTTGATCTTTGTGTAAATTTGTATTTTGGTCAACTTTGATTCTGGTTTACAATTTTTATTTTTATTTTAGTTGCTTTCGTAGAAACTTTGATTTTGATTTACAGTTCTTATTTTAGTATAGTTGCTTTCGTAGCAACTTTGTTTCTGTTTCGTTTTCTATTTTTCGCTTTCGCAGCGTGAAATTTCAGTTGAATAATTTAGCTTATTTTTCGCTTCCGCAACGAAATATTTCGGTTTAAATAATTAATTTTATTTCTAAGTCGCTAAAAGCGTGATTAAAATATTTCTCCTGATTTTAAAACTTGTCTCAAGACATGATAATTGGCTTTGAACTTTTATTTCTAACTCGCTAAAAGCGTGATTAAAATATTTCTCCGGATTTTAAAACTTGTCTCAAGACATGATAATTGGCTTTGAACTTTTTTTTCTAACTCGCTAAAAGCGTGATTAAAATATTTCTCCTGATTTTAAAACTTGTCGCAAGACATGATAATTGGCTTTGAACTTTTATTTCTAACTCGCTAAAAGCGTGATTTAAATATTTCTCCGGATTTTAAAACTTGTCGCAAGACATGAAAATTGATTTTTAATTTGATTTCTAACTCGTTGGAGTCGTGAGTGCACAAAAATGTTTCCGAATTGTAAAACTTGTCACAAGACCTGATAAAGAACCATGTTCATTCTGAAAAGTGTCGACCATCTATCCCCAAAATTTTCAAAGAGGAGGAATCAGTCGTATCTGGGACATTGGTTCCGGCTGGGTTAGCATCCAATGTGGGCACTGTGGGATCGCATTCAACTTTTCAAAGACATCTGGAAGGGAAACGGACCAGGGAACGCGCCGTTATCGCACTCGCTGTAAAAATAGCCACTGGAAGATCCACGGATTTCTGAGGAGCGCCAAGAGTACACCGAAAGAACCAGGACCGGAACGCGAGAAATCTCCAGAAATCACGGTGGTGAAAACCATCGTTACGGTTCCCCCTCAGCCTCTCAAGAGCCAACCCAACCGACCCCAAGCTCCCACTAGAAGGCCCGGAAGGAGGACCCATAACAACGAGCGACCTACACCGACCTCACACCCCCTCGTCATAGACCTCACTCAAGAGGGTCCCCGAATCCTGGAAGACCGGGTTTCCGATACGCTGCCCACGGGAGTCCAACAACACCTGGCACGTATCCTTGCGGGAGTTCGCCAATCCTCCCGGCCCACCCCAGCGGGCCCTTGTTCTGTGGAGCACCCTCAATCTCTGGATGAGCGTATCTCCCTGTTTCTCAACGGGATACAACATCCGGATGGGCCATCACAGCCAACATCACCGTCCGAGCCAGAGTCGCCATCTCAACCCGAGGTCCAGGTCCGAACAGTCCTAAGAGACCCGCCGGTCACCTTCCAGACAAACTACCGTCCCCCAACCTTGCCTAAAGACCTACATCAGCGTCGGGGGCTGGATCGAATACGGGCCGCGGCCGCACGTCATGCCAGGAGGAAACAACTACTCGCCGCGTCGATAGCTTCGTCTCCTCCACCTTCGCCCCGGACCGAGGCCAGATTATTGGAGGAACCTGAGAATTCTGCACTGCCCTTCTTACCAGCACCTCTGAGGACCGGCTACGCTTTGCTACCACTCCCGGAGCCCTCGAAACTGTTCGGGTGAAAATCCCCCCCCCCCCTGTGTAACAAGAAACAAGACAAAACGATTGTATCAATAAACAGGAACTTGTTTATAAATTCGCCTGTTTTCATTTGCCACTCCCTCTCACATCGAGAGTCTCCGCCCCCCTGGAGACACCTGAATACATAACAAGAGACTCTGTTAACCGTTTGTCGTAAAAAAATTTTCAAAGTTTCATTGTGCGCAGTTTTTATTTTCAAAGTTTTAAAATAAAGAACTTTTATAACTTTTGTTGTGTCGTGAGTATTGTACAATAATAGATTGTGAAATCAAAAATGTTAGTTTGGCGACCCCAGAAATTCATCTCGGTTGGAATTTCATTTCTTTCCAAAGAAGTTATGAACTGCATTTTTTCCACCTTGCGACAAAGCAAGAGCGTTCGCAAAATCGCGCCTGCTGAGTCTGCTGAGTTGGGATTTCGAATTCAGCGAGTTCCTTCGAAGCTCGATGAACTCGCTGAATTGCAGGTGGAATTTGCAGGTTATATACCCGCGCCCGAAAGGCCTCCAGGCAGTTTTTTAGTTCAGTTTAGGTTCAGAATCGGAAGGTTTGTTGTCGGAAGAAGTTTAACTCACAATAAGTAAGTCTTGATAATACCAGTTCGGTAGTATAAGTCAGATAAATAAAGTATAATAAAGTGAATCAGCACAAATTGGGAATTAACCTCTCAGTCTGAAGAGTAAAATCGGGAGTTAAATAATAAATTGAAATTTCAGTCACCCAGATAAAATTCAGACCTAATCTAACCTAAGGATGAGGATAAGGCAACAGACTTTGGCTACAGACGAAGATAAAGGAATAAGAATAACAACATAATAAGGACGTTGATACCGTGTGAGCAATATAAAATAATCTGGAATCTGTAAAATTTGATAGATAGATAGGTAGACCATATAATATAATCTAAATAGAATAGAAATTTTTGGGAATAGAAATATTATTAGAATAAGCATGTTAGACAATAGGAACATATTTTTCGCACTTAGGTAAGAATGAAGCAGTAGATATCAAACAATGATCAATTATGAAAAATAACTTATTTACGTAACGTTTTATGAAGGCTACCTCACACGAGGTTTTCTCAACCTTTGCACAGGAAACTTCAATTTTACGATGGTATGAAAACCCCGCACCGTATTTCAAAAGAAGTCAGTTTTTGGGTCCTTTTCGAATAGCGCAAGTGTACGTTTCTCGGAAAATTGAGTTCAGAAATATCTTGTAACGTCTGCTTGAACAGTTCACGATTCGGGAACCGCAACTTTAGTAGGACAAGTAAGTAATTTTGGATATATCTAACTGCTACTGATTTGATTTTGTTTCCTGGACCAAACATTTTCTTTAATCGAATTTTTACTTGATCTTCGAATTGTTATTTCTGTTGGTTCGTTTATTATTTCATGATTACTGATTTTCTCGAACCGGGTTATATTTTTTTCTGCTGCCTTCTTGGCTTATTCAAATTTCAACTTTTGGTATGTGTTTGGTTGTTTGCGAAACAACATTTCTTTTTCTCAATTTTAATACTTGGTTGTTTTCGAAATAACATAGGTTTCTATTTGCAATTTATTCTTTTGGTTTTTTTTCTCCTTCTTTTAACCTTAAACCGATACCGGGAGTGTTTTCTCTTTTTTTTTTTTTGTTGCTGATTTCGAACGAATCAGGGTTGTAGAAAAGTGCAACCTCTCTTTCCTTTTCTTAACCGACTATTCATTCTCCCTTACATAAGTGGCGAATAACTACTTCAAGAACAGAGGACTTTCCGACATTTAGGTGGAAATAAAATTCGACAGCGGCCACATTCCGGGGGCGAAAGCTATCCTTCCAACCTCATCGCGCGGAATCAAAAAAAAAAGGTAAGTGTTTAGAAGATAATTATTTTTGCAAAACGTAGGTTCATCGACCCGAGCATTATGTATACTCTCTCGCGATGATGGATGCAGGTTCTAGGAATTAGCCGATTTTCGCTCGATGCGTATCCGGTGTCATCGCTCCTACAATTAATTATTATAACACAGCGCGAGATTACGATATTTTCACAGTTGAAGTTACAATTTTTTCAAAGGATTTGAAACTTCCTCCTCGCATAATCAAACTTACAACTATTCCAGAATGTGAGAGGTAGAAAAAGAAGAGACGCTTGAACAATTTTTGAAAAATACGCCTAAGACATAACAAGCCACCAACACAATCCAATAATTTTAGTGTTGGAAACCGGGAGTGTGCTTCGAACATTATTACCGATACTTATCATTTAGTGCGAAATCAACTACTAAGCGAACGTGATGTGTACGCGCTGTTACGTCCCTGTAACATGAAAAATATTGAATATTGTAAAATTACACTAATTTCAACGTTAAATGTAAAAAAAGCGATAAGCGTGAAAAATAGTTTTATCAGAGGAAGCGAGGAAAATTCAGAAATTGCGAAGTCACGATATTCGTTTCAAACATCGCTTTATCATAAAATGTTCATTTCAGAAAAAATCTTATCGCAGGATATTCATTGAATTACAAATAAAAAGTCGTAAATTATTGAAAATTATCACTGGACGTTCATCAACTATCAAAGATAGTTATCACGAAATTATGAATGTTCTCTTGAATTTGGAATTATCTGTTAGATACGGCGTAAAAAGTCTTTATGACTTTTTTAGATACTAGTTTTGCGCAGTTCTGTCAGTATAAATAGTTGAGCATTTCGAGCTCCGCGCCTGTTAGTTTTGTCAAATTTGCTATTGTCGTTTCGTCTTGTCGTGCTATCGCGTATTCAGTTAGCTATTGTACGCTGTTGTTTCGTTTTGCGGTTTCGCGCTCGCCGTGTGCTCGCGTCGCTTCTTCACGGTTTTTCGCGGTGTGATTGTTCGCGTGCCTGTTTTCGGAGGGCAAGAACCTTTTTTTTTGCGCGGTCGCGTTTTGGACTGTTTTTGCCTCGTCGCGGTAAAAACTGTAATAAAAAGAGGAAAATAAACGGTGTTCCTTCGTATCATTGTGAGTGTTGTGTTATTCTGCTAGAACCCGGACGAACTCACGGATCTCCTGTTCTACCCCATCACATCAACACCATCAAATAAATCCTTTACACGCGCTTCGAGCAAATTTGTTTGGCGAGTTTTCGATACTGGCAAGGATAAGTTTCACCTTATGACCTTGCCGGAGCTGGTTTCTACTATATCGGAATTAACGACACGGTACAATGCTTCACGTGTCAACTTCAGGTGCACGATTGGACTTCCGACGATGACGTGATGTTTGAGCATGAAAGATTTTCACCGCGATGTCGCTTCGTCAGGCGAATTCCGTGTGGAAATATACCCATCGGTGCCAATCCTCTTCTGCTCACGGTCATCGAACGAGATCCACCTTTGTGTACGGACATTATTGAGTGTGTTGGGAGAGTTGATTATGGACATCAGTAAATGCAGGAGTGTGTATTTTAATTAAACACGAATAATTTGTTAATATCATGAATATTTATTTTATTCCGGATCTATCGTATATTTCATCATCTCTAATGAAGAATCTCCACACATATTTTCTGGTACTCTACTTTCGTATGTCAATAACCCCAGTAATCTGAACCGACGATAGCATTTTAATCCCCAGTGGAAAAAGCATTCAAGTTGATTTGAATAATTGTTCGATGTAATTTGTTAAGAACAAATAGTTAAAGAAATTTTGTGATTCTGGAATCATTACTTTTTAGCCTCAATTTTATATATCAACCTCATCGAAAAAAAATTTTTTTTTAGATAAATGGAACAGAATTTTAGCAGATTTTGAGATTTGTTCGATAAGTAAATAGTTGTTAACAAGTTTGAAGCTCTGTTCAAAACCTTAATCAATAACTAATATTTTCATGATAATCAATAATATTCTAGGTGGAAAAAATATCAGTTGTTTTTTATAAAACTCAATCATAAAGTTAACTTTTAGGATTAAACGTTATAATTTTTTTTATTGTTTGTCTTGTATTATTTTTTGATTAACTAATTAATTTATTGATTATTAAATTGGCATTGTTTGTTTTGTTAAACATTACCAAAGAAGCAACTATGTCGCAATTTTCAACATTAAGAAAGATGAAGCGCAGGAATATCGAATGGAGGAATTGGAGAGGAAATATAAGTATTATCTTGGATTGAAAACAAATAGGTACTGTCACGTCCAGAGTACATGACATTATATAAATTTAAATAATTCAAAAATTGAAAATGTTATTCAAGAAATAAAATTGTTATATATTGCAAATTATATCGCAATATATAGTAAAAAGTTTCAAAAAAAAATGTAGAAAAAAAAAATAATTTTTAATAAAACCTGAAAAAAAAAAACACATATTATCAAATAACGCTAGAACATGCTAAAATTTTTCTTATCCTGGAAATAGAACCAAAAATAGAAACTTATCGGCACACTCATTTGGTAAAGTAACAGATATCAACTTTAGAAACTTCGCAATACTGGTTATATCTTTTCCTAAACGAGGAACATATAGGAACAAGACGAGAGCTCATTTCGATTACGAAGCTAAACGAGATAAATCGTTCCGATTCGTTTTAACAATTGATAAAGTCGAGACATCGCACTTTGGGCAAAATTTTATTGTCGTTAGAGATTTCCGCCTTTTACAATAACAAATTCTGAAATCACTCAATACAATTTAACAGTGATTATTAACTTGCTTAGATATCCAAGTAAAAGTTTCTTGTTGAAGTTTCTTGTTTTTCACGAATAATCTTTTCATAAATTAGTTACTTCATGCCTCCCACCTAAAAATTTTGGGTATAAAAAGCCCGACGTTTCAGTCTCAAAAAAAGAAAACTCAGTTTGGTTCTGTTCAGATTCACATCCGCTGAAGTCAGTTCAAGTTTAGTTGTACAGTGCAGTTCAGTGTGTTTTCCCCTGGAAACAATATCAGTTAGTATTCTTTATTATCCTTGATTTTATTTGATTTTTCTGTGCTTGATTTTACTTTTTTTTTGTGTTCCACGAGAACATTTTGAATACTTTTCTTTGCGTTCTACGAGAACGGTTTTGATTTTTCTGTGCTTGATTTTACTTTTTTTGTGTTCTACGAGAACATTTTGAATACTTTCCTTTGTGTTCTACGAGAACGGTTTTGATTTTCCTGTGCTTGATTTTACCTTTTTTGTGTTCTACGAGAGCATTTTGAATCCATTTCTTTGTGTTCTACGAGAACGGTTTTGATTTTTCTCTGCTTGATTTTTCTTTTCTTTAAGAGTTCTACTAAAATCCAGATGCTCAGGTGTTCAAGTTTTCCAATTATTATTTATCTTTCAAAATCTCTAGGATTCAGTTGCAAATAATTCGCTTCCAAACTATACAGGTTAATCCAAAATTTTCGTTCTCATTAACAAATTGTTGAACGACACAATTTTCCGAGTTTCCAGGTTTTCCACGGTTTCAAAGTTCATTTTTCTATGTTTGATTTTACCTTTCTTTGAGTTCTACGAGAACGATTATGATTTTTCTGTGCTTTAATTTCATTTCTTTGAGTTCTACGAGAACATTTTGAATTCATTTCTTTGTGTTCTACGAGAACGGTTTTGATTTTTCTGTGCTTTAACTTGATTTCTTTGAGTTCTACGAGAACATTTTGAATTCGTTTCTTGTGTTCTACGAGAACGGTTTTGATTTTTCTGTGCTTTAACTTGATTTCTTTGAGTTCTACGAGAACATTTTGAATTCATTTCTTTGTGTTCTACGAGAACCGTTCTGATTTTTCTGTGCTTTAATTTTATTTCTTCAAGTTCTACGAGAACATTTTGATTTTATCTCTTGTGTGTTCTACGAGAACATTTTTTTTTGACGAAATTTGCTTTAGTGTATAACATAGGGGGAATAGAAGATTTAGAGACCGCGCGACACGCAGCCCGGATTCATGGGATACCCCCAGGCGCCGGATTTAGAACATTCGACCTAAAAGGCTACCCCGAAATCTGGGTAGTCATTAAGTTCTACTCCGGGAGGATACCGGGAGTCGATATTCTACCTTCAAATCTACGGGATGCCCTACCAGGGATAATAGCCGTTCAGAGAGAAAGGAGCCGATCCTCTTATCGGTTAGGCGCTAGGAGGCCCCGCGATAACATCCCCAGTCGAGTGAGATTCACAACGGGAGGACGAGCGGTGGAGATTTGTTGTCGGCATTGCCACACCAGGACATGTGTACGACCTACTGAGGGAAGGAAAATTGTACGCCTGGAATGTGATTGTCGGCGTATCATTTTCGGATACACCCAGGCGCGAACATCCTTACGTCCGGAAACCAGGACCATCCCGCAACAACAGGGATTAACCACCTCGGAGGATTCAACTTCGACACCCAGAAATCCTGACGTCGAGTTACCTCTACCCACCGACCCAGGTTTACGCTGTGCGGCTCCCTCTTCTCCTTCACCAGCCCCGAGAGCGAGCACCTCACGGGCAGAGTCTGAGGGTGATTCTAACCCCGGCTCGTCAACTTCAAGATCTTCCACTAGGAGGACTGGTAGAAGTAGAGGACCCGATACCCACACCCCTTGGCGTCGTAGTCTGGAAAGTGGGTTGACGTTTCGACGCCGGCGACCCACGCTTATCGTCGACCTCACCGACGACGCACCCCAAGAAACTTGGCTACCCCCACCTTATTCACCCCCTGTTTCCCCACGAACGGAGGCCAGGCTTTTGGAGGAACCGATGCAAATCGACCAAGGTTCTGCCCCAGAAGGACTACGAGTTCGCTGCCCTCGCACTCCACCCCCGCCGTACGAAAGTCCAGAAAATCAACATATGTGAAAAATTTAAGTTGTGACTTGAATAAACCTTTGTTAATTATCGCCAGTTCACTCTCATTGATAACGCCCTCGCATTCTATGTGAGTCTTGAACTATTCAAGACATATGTCATGTGCATATAATACATAACAAAATGAAGCTCAATAGAGGAAAATTACGTTTGATAAAAATAGATTTTAATCCACATGAATCGCGGTATTTTTCATGTTTGATATCAATCATGTCTGATTGAGCCAGGTCTTGTTTTTTTATCGTCCGGTAATTTCCAATTTTGTTATCTAGACGCGCAAATTTTCTAGCGCGTCCACCTGATCTATTATGCGTCTAATCGACTTTGTAAAACTGATTGTTTTTCGGCGCTTGGGGCTCTCCTTTCGTTGGGGAGTCGTGTGAGTCGGAAGAATTCGCGGAGTAGTTCGGGAGTCGGTAAAGTTTTGGGCCACGATCGTGCGAAATCGGACGCGTTATGATATAAGAAAATGTATTAAGTTAAAAAGAATCGAATAAAATCAATTTTAAACCAAAAAGTGAATTTTTTATTTGGATTTGGCCACGCTACCACGGCCCAAAGTTTTTGGGAAGCATTTTGGATTGATCAGATTAATCAACAATCAACCTTGGATAACTTAAATCATCATTATCCCAACATAATGCATCACAGGTACATTAGAAATATGACTGAAGAACCCGAGGAACCAGAATTTGATCTTGATGACGAAGAAGATGAAGTGTGGGATGATGAGGTCGATATGTGGAACCAAGGATCGGACGGTGATTCTGGCATCGAAGAAGGTGATTATTCAGAATCCGAGGAAAATTGGGATTAAACTTTGGTAAGTGAGATAAATTACGATAATTATTTATTATGTGTTTTCGAAGAAGAGATTGAATTTCCATACTTCAAACTTTAATTTGTGCTTCATATTTTATTTTATACGCAAGATTTGATTATATTTACAAACATATAACCCTAAAATAATTATAATAAAATTTTTACGATACTTCCAAAATGTTTTACATTGTAGAGTGGTGTTTAATTGCGATAATCCCCAATTTTCGAATACGAATTCTATTCTTATTACCTTAATTCATTCCGTTTTTGAATTCGAATTCATACATTCTTTTTTTTTTGTTGTCCTTAATATTTTCCTGTCTCATCATACTTTTTCTGAAATCAGACTTCATATCTATTGTTTTTTCATCTTATATATATCTTATGTATATATATCACAACTACGTCTACGCATAAGGATTTTTTTTTAATTGCATACATTATCTCTTTCTTTATTATTACTATTTTTTTTTATTACCCCCTTGTCAACCCAACACCATTATAATATACTTATATTTATACTTTCTCATTGATTACATTCTGCTCATATAAGCTTTATATCCATTCACATTTTATTTATTAATTCATAGATATCTCACATTCCAATAATTAATAATTGTCCTTGTGCATGACAAAATTCTATTCATGTTTTTTTTTTTAATTAAAGGAAAGGAATTCCACTTTCTCTTTTTACTTTTGCAAAAAAATAAAACCTAAAAGAGCCATTAAATGTTTCGTTATATCGCGACTCGCGATGGCTACGAGAAAAACAAATCTCCTTCTTTATCTCTTTCCAAGAGCAAAACTCCTCATTCCCAGTAATGCATATCACTGTGCTCGGATGTTTTTATTTTAGAAGTTGTGTATGATCAGGGTCGACCGATTGCTTCGGGGACAGGAACGGCCTTTGTCAGTTAGATAATGTATTAGCGCCCAAACATCTATAGCGACCTTACATTTATCGATTTCAAGCTTCTCCTTTTGAGCATTTCAGAAATAAATAGTACCAAATGTTATCCATCACAGGAAAGTATTTGATTGTGATAATAATCACTTTGCCATACACCCGAATTCCAGTTTTCCTTTTTATCTCCTTGAAGTACTCTTTTTGAATTTTGATTCAAGTTTATGATATTGATATATTGTCTGATCAGATTTTTTCTGAAATTGAACTTAAAATTTACTATTTTTGTCATCTTATACATAATTCATAACTATGCTTACACACGAAAATTTTTTTTTTTTATTTATTCTCATGATTTTATCCAACACCTTTATACTAAACTTTCTATTTATTTTTTTTCTACTGTAAATTGATTACATTTTTTTTAAATTCATCATTAAAATCATGGTAATTGTTTACACAACAAAAGATCATTTTGTTTTTGATTATTATTGTTATTATTTTTATTTATTATATTCATATTGTATTTTTTTTTTTTTTTTTTTTTTTTTGGATTTCAGTTGTTCGCATTTCATTCGAAACTGGAACTTTTTCTTCTAAAATCGCACTTAAAATTTACCTTTTCCACTACCAGATTATTACAACTATTGCTTATATATATTTAAATATGAATATCTCTGTAATGTCCCAGTTACAATATTTCCCAATATTTATATTTTATCAATCAAAGACCCACTTTGTATATCATACAATCAATAATAGATTATCTTATCCATAGGGTTTCATCATATTTTTTACATAAAACTAGGCTATGGGTACATTAAGATAATAAAACAGTACTATAAAGAGAAGTGCGGGCGATAAGGCAGGAGAATAAAAATAACCATGTAATAGACAAGAACTCTTCCCAATAAAATATCAATTAACCTGTATTTAAAGACTTATTTTCCCTGTACCCAACGTCTAACAACCTGAGGAACCATCAGTGAACAGCAACCCATATTAAATTCGTCATCACCCCGACGAATGAACATTACAAAATTGGTGGAGGAGCTGGGATTTCGCTGTTCATAACTCTGTTGGAAAAGAATCGGGGACAATTCAAGTGGCGCGGGTTGCAGTGGACACCCACAACATCCGGGAACATCTTGTATTCTGTATTCTACACCTGTATTCTTCATCTTGTATTCTACACCGTATTCTTCACCGTATTCTACACCTGTATTCTGCATCGTATATTTTGGAACTACCTGTATTCTGCGGCCTAAAGCTGATTTACATCATCCTGGCGAATTTTTTATAATTAGATTCTGCAATTTTCTCGTCTTCTAACGGAATCCACCACTTTTCTATTGAGGCCAATTAAGCAGTCGTCACGGTGTCTACTGATATCCACAATCGCCGGCAAGTTCAACAAACACCGGAGCTTCAGACACCCAGAAAAATCAACACTAGAACTATTTGCGTGTACTATCTTGGCTTGATCTCTTCAACCCATGCATCGATGATGGCGAACTTCTTATTTTTGTGAGTTTACGAAATTGAATCTATTTTTTTTTGACTCGTTATTTTATGTGCTTTATTTTTATTGTGGGAATTTACGGAATTGAAAATGGCTGGTGTTACTATTTCTATTGCGGAGAAAATGTTATCTAAATTTGATGGGAACCGTTTGAGATTATACGAGTTCATTGATAACGCGGATAAGGCTCTTTCAGTTGTAAAAGAGGAGGAAAAGGATTTTATTTTCAAAATAATTCAGACGAAAATTACTGATAATGCTAGGGCTTTGTTGAGAACTCGAGATTTCGAAAATTGGACTGGCCTACGCAGTCATTTAATAAGTACGTATTCAGAGAGAAGGTCAACTGGGCAATGGCAACTAGAATTATCTTCGTGTAAACAAGGTGGAAAGGAAGGCGTTTTATCGTACTCGACGAGAATTGAAAACTTGTTACTCAAATTGACGAACAATTTAGATGAGGAATTATCTAAGGCAGAGCGTGCTGCTTGTGTCAAATTATTACAGAAACAGGCTTTAGATGTCTTTATAGTAGGGATCCGGGATCAATTGAGAATTCTTGTCAAAACTCAGAACCCGGCTTCCTTAGAAGACGCGGTTCAGCTCGCTCTGGCCGAGGAGATCGAATCGAATTCACGTTTTGAGATTTCGAAATTCCAAGACCTAAATATTCGGACTAGACATTGTGAGATTTGCAATCGAACGAATCATTCTACTAGGCAATGTTATCATCGTGATTTTTCAGGAAATTTGGAAAGGGAGGGAAATTATTTAAAACCTCGAATTAAAAATGAACCAAACGTGAGACCTTCAGGTTCTCAATTGAACCGCGGGCGCGAAATCGTGAATTGCGCTTACTGTAAAAATGTAGGTCATCACATTTCAGAGTGTAGGAAACGGGAATATATTGAGAAATTGAAACGCGAGGGGACATTTCGTCCTCAAAACTCTCGATCGGAGAATTTAAACTGCTTGACGTCCCCGGGAAATCGAGCCAACCCGAGGACAAGCGTGTCGATTTTGAAAGCTCACTCTCTGTGAATGCTGGCTCAACAACCTATGTTCTTTTAGACGCATTTCAAACGAATCATAGACAATTACCCTTTTTACTTGACACTGGTGCTGACGTTTCATTAATAAAATTGAACTTCTTGAAAGATTCCACGGGGGTTTTCGATGATTATAAACTTTCACTGACAGGACTTGCGAGTGAACCAATGGAAACTTTGGGATATTGTTATTTCGATATTTTGATTGATAATCACAAGTACACGTCTATTTTTCATATTGTTCGTGACGATTTTCCTCTAATGTTTGCTGGAATTCTGGGGAACGAGACTTTACGTAGACATAAAATGAGATGTAATTACAGGATGGATACTTTGGAAATTTCAAATCATTCAATTCAGTTGTATCATATTTCTAAGCCATTTATACCTCGAAACGAGATAGAAAGAAAATTACTTTCGAACGAATTTTGTCCTAAACGTGAATTGAAAGCAGGGGGTAAACTAAAAATTCCTGCTCGCTGTGAAATAATCGTACCAGTTAAGATTGTAAATTCAGATATTAACGAGGGAATTATTCCAAGAACTGAAATCACTGATGGGATTTATTTATCTGCTAGTTTTGTCAAAGTAAACGCGAATTCTCAAGCATTGACATCTATCTTGAATACTCGGGAGACAGAAGTAGAAATAGATATGCCGATTTTGGAACTTGAAGATATTGAAAAACCACCGGAATCTAGTTCGATCCTTAAAGTTGAAACGACGTTCGATCCAAAAAGAAATGAAAAACTTGAGGATTGTTTAAGACTTCACCATCTTAACAATGAGGAAACAAAATCAATTAAAGATTTATGTTTTGAATTCAATGACATTTTCTATCTTGATGGCGACACACTTACATGCACGAATACACTCCAACATGAAATATACACAAAAACAGAAACTCCTATCGCTGTGAGAACTTATCGTTATCCGGAGATATTGAAGGAAGAAGTGAAAAGACAAATTGACAAAATGCTTGAAGATAAAATAATCGAGCCATCTGAATCGCCATGGAATGCCCCTATATGGGTCGTGAAAAAGAAAAGAGATGCTTCAAACGAAGTGAAATGGCGAATTGTTGTTGATTATCGTCGTTTAAACGACGTGACAGTTGGGAGTTTCCAGCCCTTGCCGAATATTGAAACCGTGCTGGAAAGTTTGGGGAATGCAAAATATTATACCACACTTGATTTGACCTCTGCTTTTCATTAGGTGAAAATTCATCCTCGAGATGCACCGAAAACTGCATTTTCAGCCTTAGGGCGACATTTTCAGTTCAATAGAATGCCTATGGGTTTGAAAAATTCTCCCGCAACTCAGACTAGATTGATGTCTGCTGTTTTATCTGGGATTGAGGGAATTCGATGCCAGATTTATCTCGATGATATAATTGTTCATGCGGATACTTTGGAGAATCATTCATTACGATTAAGGGAGGTTTTTGAACGATTGAGACAGCATAATTTAAAACTTCAACCATGCAAATGTGAATTTTTGAAAGAAGAAGTTATGTATCTGGGTCACCTCATAACTCCAGGAGGTGTGAAACCTGATCCAGAGAAAGTGAAAGCTGTTTTGAATTTTCCAGTCCCTAAAACTCAAAAGGAAATAAAATCTTTTCTTGGTTTCACAGGATATTATAGACGGTTCA
Source organism: Platygaster robiniae (assembly GCA_028476575.1). Lineage (NCBI taxonomy): Eukaryota > Metazoa > Arthropoda > Insecta > Hymenoptera > Platygastridae > Platygaster > Platygaster robiniae. Next base: position 2,044,934 of record CM052027.1, read on the forward strand.
TTAAAGATTTTAGTGATATTTAGAAGCCTTTGACTCTCTTATTAAAGAAAGATACCCCTTTTAACTGGACATCAGAACAACAAAGATCTTTTGAAAATTTGAGAAGTAAACTGATAGATGAACCTATTCTTCAATATCCCGATTTTAGTAAACCATTCACGATCACTACAGACGCGAGTCAGGTTGCCTTGGGTGCCGTTCTTTCTCAGGAGTTTAATAGAAAAGATTTACCAATAGCTTACGCCAGCAAGACTTTAAACCGTCATGAGAGAAATTACCCTTCGATTGATCGGGAATTATATGCCGTTGTATACGGTGTCAAACATTTTAAACCATATGTTTATGGACGGGAATTTAAGATCGTGACAGATCACAAACCTTTGCAGTGGTTAAATAAAATGAAGGAACCATCTTCACGAATATTCAACTGGAGAGAAGAGTTGCAAGATTTTTCATTCACTATTGAATATAAACCTGGAAAGACGAATGTACAGGCAGACGCTTTGAGCAGAATCGTTTTTGACCCTGGAATAGAATCGAAGGAATCAACTGTCTTGTCATTGGACTCTAACTCTCTTATCGGGAATTATTCTGACTTTTTGAAAAAATTACAATCTTGTGAAGAGCGGGTTTTCCCCACTCATCCCTTTTTTTATTTTATTTATATTTTTTTTTTTTTCTAGTTTTCATTTTTCTAAAATTCAAATACTATTCTTAATTTTACATTCAATTGAATTTTATTATATCAAATTACAACCCGCTATCAGTCGATTATTTCGAAATATTAATTGCTAGGAATCCCGAAATTCTATCACCGGATGCAAACGGACTAGATGTTCAACAAATTTCGACTATTAATTATTGCCGAAAATTAAGCATTATCACCGGATGCAAACAGACTAGATGTTCAACGAATTTCGACTATTAATTATTGCCGAAAATTAAACATTATCACCGGATGAAAACGGACTAGCTGTTTAATGAACTTTTGGGTATATAAGGCCGGGTTTCTCGCAGAAATTTCGGCAGTAGTCCAAAAAGATTTGACGGTCCAATAGCTCTCCTAAAGAGCCCATAAGCCTCAAGTTCAAAAAGACGAAGGCAATAGTCCAAAAAGACTTGACGGTCCAATAGCTCTCCTAAAGAGCCCATAAGCCTCAAGTTCAAAAAGACTAAAACCATTATTTGAAGGGTCCGCTGGTCTGACATCAAGACGACTGCAAGCCTATTTGTTTCCCTCAGAGTTGATAGGCCAGATCACCCGGACTGTGTCTGAGGGCCCGAGGCTATAAATTCTGAGTTAAGATCTACTGAATTACAAGTAAATATATATTTTATTTTTTTCTGTTGAGTTGCTTTTATATCATTTTGTTGGTGTTGTTTTTGGTTGGGTAATTGGGGACGAGGGTAATCTCTCGTCGCAGTTAGTACCAGACGCAACCCTTTTGCCATAACCAATATTATAACTCACAAGATGCAAATTAACAGAATAGTATAATCTATCTGTTAAAATATTTAACAACTCAACATCACTAAATAATATACAGTATATGCCAATAAATTCCGTTTGCCGAGATATCTGATTTCATTCAAGTTAAAGAAATCAAGGTTGATAAAGTTTATTTCTATGGAATTTAATAAATTTTAAGGTCGAACAAACTATTTCTAAAAATGTCGAGTTTAGAGCGAAGTTAATTTAGTTATTAAAGTATTTCCGAACGTCGAGTTAAAGTAACCACCGATCTAAAGCTAAAGTTAATGAAATGTGGTTCTAAATAGTGTTTCCATTAAAGCTAAATGAATTTTAAAGCCGAACAAAGTTATTATGACAGAAGTTAAATTTAAAGTTGACAAGTTTATTTCTGAATGAAGGAGGAATTCAATAAATCTAAACGTCGGATAAAATGTTTCGCTATTAATCACGAAGCCAGATTTGAAAGAATATAAAATAAAGTTAAAGTGGAATTTAAGATTTGGATTAATGAAGTCGAAGAAATTATGATTTAAGATACGTTGAAGTTGGAACTTGCGCTGTACGTTTAAATTATGAATTATATAAAGGCGTGACATCCCCTTTATTTAGAATTATTATATTGAAAGAATATGAAGGTTGCGACATCCCCTTCGAAATTATTATTTGCAAGATTACGAATTATATAAACGCGTGACATCCCCTTTATTTAGGATTATTATATTGAAAGAATATGAAGGTTGCGACATCCCCTTCGAAATTATTATTTGAAAGATTACGAATTATATAAAGGCGTGACATCCCCTTTAGACGAAATTGATATTTGGAAATTATAAAAGCGCGACAGATTCCTTTTTAGCTTCAACGTTCCTAAATCAATGCAGATGAGACCTTTTAGGTATTTATTTTATTTTTGATCTAGTGCCGACGGTCAGTCAATTAATTTGGAGTTTAAATAGTTTGGCTAAGAGGAAGAGGCTAAAACCCAGTGGGAAAGAATGGGTTTTTAGACGTAGTAAAGCCGCCGGTATCTATCTCCGTCTAAAGATTTTGAGAGGGCTAGACCCAGAACTACAAATCACTACAGATGAATTAAATCGGAAGGTTGCGAAGAGTTTATCCGCAGAATACGATATAGATTTGGCTTTGCCTATTCAGAAGATCACCATCAAATGCCCGAAGTGTAAAACTAATCAAGAATTCAGCCATGAAGCTAGGCCTTTAGACTCGGAAATCGCGTCGAATTTTGATATAGATTCCATCATTCTACAACCCTTATCTCCTCTTAAGGAGGAAGAATTCAACGAGGTGTTCAAAGATGTGGAACATTGCCAGGGTTAAAATAAAATTGTATTATTTTGCGTCGCATGATGAAATATTGCTTTATAATCTAACGTTGCATGTATTTTTCTAAATATTTAACCATAACAATTTGAAATTGTTATTATTTGCGTTGCATGAAGAAATATCGATTTATAATGTCGCTTTGCATGTATTAAGTTTTCTTCTTGAATATTTAACCATTTATATCGATTTTGATTTAGAATATAATTTGATTTGTTATTAGAATTGTGGGTCTTGTGTTTTATTACTTCCCTCAAAATAAGACCCCAGGTCCTTTATAAATAAAGGGGTCGAGGGTCCCTTTGGGCTGTTGCCCACTGAGGGTCCTCTCTGGACGGGGCGACTAACGGATCAACGTCGTTATTCAAATCTCTGAAATCTCGAAATTGGTTCAACATCGAAATTCAGTTGGGAGATCTCGAAGTATTCATCAACGTCGTTACTTCCGCTTTGGAAATCGCCACTCGCTCGTCACAATCTACTGTGCTTTCTTACGATAAATTGGAGGAATTAGAGGAGTCGATTTTTTCAAGTAGTGATGATTACGCAGTTTGTATTTCCGCTGATCTGGAATTTGAAGGAAGCATAAATTCTGAAATAAAAGGGATGTTTAACCATATTGAGAAATTGAAAGAGCAAGAACCAAAAATGCATGAGGTTGTTTGCATCAATGAGCTGGAACGCGCTGTATTTTATCTTATCGTCAAAGAAAATTATTAGGACTCATGTGAATACAAATCTATTTTTGACACCTTTTGCACCTTGAGGAATTTACTTTTGGAAAAGGATATCAAGTCTATTAGTTTACCAAAATTTGGAAGTGGCTTCGATCAACTCAGATGGGATAAGATAAGATCAATATTACGATATATATTTCGAGGTACTGACATTAAAGTTCGAATTTTTTCTGACGTTATCGTCAAACCAGAAAAAGAAATGATTCCAGAGATTTTGAAAGAATTTCATTCAACTCCATTTTCTGGACATTCGGGTTTCCACAGGACTTATCAAAGAATTAAAGGTTATTATAAATGGAGAAATATGAAACAAGATATTCAGCAGTTTATAAAACATTGCACATCATGTCAAGAAAATAAAATTGTTCGGAAGAAAAATAAGAATCCTATGCAAATAACGACAACTTCATCGAAGGCTTTTGAAAGAATTGCTCTTGATGTAGTAGGACCACTTACGTTGACTGAAAATGGAAATAAATTTATAATTACAATGCAAGATGATCTGACGAAGTTTTCACAAGCTTATGCTGTTCCGAACCACGAGGCGATAACAGTTGCGGAAGTATTGACAAGGAATTTTATTTGTAAATTCGGAATTCCATCTTCTATTTTAACAGATCAGGGGAGCGATTTTATGTCCAAATTATTGAAGGAAATAGCGAAACTTTTTAGGATAAAACAACTGAGAACAACCGCTTATCATCCTCAAACTAACGGAGCGCTAGAAAGGAGTCACGCTACGCTTGCTGATTATCTTCGACATTTTGTCAATTTAGATCAAAATGATTGGGATTCCTGGTTAGATTTTGCTATGTTTACTTACAATTCTACACCTCACACATCTACCAAATTCACACCACATCAATTAGTTTTTGGAAATAAACCTGAGCTCCCATCGTCAATTCTTACAAACTCCGAATTCAAATACACTTATGATGATTATATAGATAATTTGCAGTTGAAACTTCAGAAATCTCGTGAAATAGCTCGTGACAATTTACTCGATTCAAAGGAGAAGAATAAGACGTACTATGATAGGAAAACGAAGAACGTTGTTTACAAAGCCGGGGATAAAGTCTATTTACAAAATGAACAGCCTTCTAGATCGAAGAAATTACGAAAGCCATACATTGGTCCTTTTTTAATCACGGAGATCAATTCGCCATCGAATATTACATTGAAAATGGGGAGAAAGGAACTTGTAGTACATAAAGATAGGATTAAACTAGCATACACTTCATAAGAAGTGATATTTTGCTTAAGAGGGGGGAGAGATAAATATTCACTTACTTTCATTAATTACAGGGTCTTTCAACTGGCGATAATATCTGCTCATGAAATTCGTTACTTAAACTTCACACCAGGGATATATTATGATCACTTAGGTGATTTGAAGCTCTACTCAGAAACGTTTCGATTGGTCACATATCTTGATTTGTCATACGTTGAAGAAAAAGTGAATCTTGTAGAAAATGGATATGAAATGGCAACGAAATATTGCAGCGAGAAACCCTCGTTTCCTTGCCAATATTCGCTAGAAATTTTAAAGGGACTTGTACCCGAATTTAAACGTAAGGAGGCATTATTAAAGACTTTATTGGGGGAGAACACTAGAGTTAAGAGGGGACTTATTAATGTTGTTGGGGCAGTAATTAAGAAATTGACAGGAAATCTCGATAACGACGATGCTGAATATTATGATTCTGAAATTACAAGGCTAGAGAAGGAGGAAATTGAGATGGCAAATTTATTGAAAAACCAAATCAAAATCGTACGGACTACTATCACAAATTTCAATGAAACAATTTCCAATGTAAATATTGCTCAAAAAACTCTGGATGAAAATGTTCAAAAAATAAACCAATTAACAGAGAATTACAACAAAAACGAATACAAAACTGAATTGAGAATACGTCTTTTGTCTCATTTTTCGTTTTTAACACTTCTTTCAAACCAAGTAAACGATGAGATTTCTGCATTAACCAACGCTATACTTTTTGCTAAAACTAATATTTTACATCCTAGTGTACTTAGTCAAGATCAATATTTAAAAGAATTACAACATACTGCAGGAATTTTACCAGATGGTCTGAATTTTCCACTTGTACCTAATTCAATTAATGGGAACATTTTAATGCATTTGATAAAAATTCAATCATATTATTCTTCGGGTCGTTTAGTATTTATCATTGTCATGCCTTTAACTACGATTACGAAATACCAGTTTCTCCAATTGATACCCTTACCTGTTGTCCAACATACAGATAGTTATCTATTTATACAACCTAGAGCCAAGTATTTAGCGTTATCACACACGAAAACTGTTTATAGCTTATTCGACGATATGTCACTTTGTGCGGAAACTACTACAAATAACTACATATGTAAAGTGGAACAAACCCTTTCGAATGTTAGAGACAATCCACCTTGCGAAGTTGATTTAATAATAAATGCGAAATCGGTCATCCCGACCTCTTGCGATACGCGTATTGTTCGTATGAGGGACGAAATTTGGCATAAGTTATATCGAAAGAATTTGTGGCTATTTGTTTCTCCGAGAATGCAGGATATAACGGTCTCTTGTATAAAATCTGACCCAAGGGATTTACGAATACAGGGTACAGGTTTTTTAACTTTGAATGATCATTGCATTGCGTACACGCCGAATAATATACTGAGGACTGAGGGAAGGTTTGGTTACGAATACGAAATAAAAACGATTCCACTTAATATTGTACTTGACGATTGTTGTAAAATTGAGAAAACTAACTTGAGCGTCCTTCCACATTTAAATGAATTACCAAAAATGAAGCTGGATTTGTCAAATTTGGGCATAGCCAGTCATAAACTTGATGTTATATCTCACGCTATTGATGAAACCTTATCCTCTCATGAATTAAGAAAACAAATTTCGTGGATATATATTGTTCTTTATATTCTATCTGCGATAAGTTGTATTATATTACTGTATAAATGTACTTTAGGAATCCGTCGAATTATTTATTTGCGTCAGCGCACAGATGATGATCCAGGTTCAGGAGGTTGTTTGACTGTTGCTAAACAATGTTTGTGTATGAATCGGGAATCTCGATCCTCATCGAGACGCCCAGAAGAAGATACTGTTCTCGAAAGACGTTTACGGTTATCGGAGATAATTGAAAACGAAGATATAGATGACGCATGAACAGAGCATTTTTCTCGAGTTCGGAGACGTTCCGAAAGTGTTATTAAAGATAAAATTTAGAAATAAAGTTAAGTATAACTTTATACTTAAGGAGGGGGGTGTAATGTCCCAGTTACAATATTTCCCAATATTTATATTTTATCAATCAAAGACCCACTTTGTATATCATACAATCAATAATAGATTATCTTATCCATAGGGTTTCATCATATTTTTTACATAAAACTAGGCTATGGGTACATTAAGATAATAAAACAGTACTATAAAGAGAAGTGCGGGCGATAAGGCAGGAGAATAAAAATAACCATGTAATAGACAAGAACTCTTCCCAATAAAATATCAATTAACCTGTATTTAAAGACTTATTTTCCCTGTACCCAACGTCTAACAACCTGAGGAACCATCAGTGAACAGCAAACCATATTAAATTCGTCATCACCCCGACGAATGAACATTACATCTCTTTTTTTGTTTGTTTGTTTTTTTTGTAATTGTAACCATCCACTTTTTATTTTATTATTGCTGTTGCTGTTCTCCCTCTATATATGTATAATAATTGTGTCTCCAACCTTTGTTAAAAATTCAGCCATTTTCATTGTATGACGAGCGAGCTCGTACAGAGAGGATCTTAGGAAAGATTCGTATTTCCCAGACCCTCGAAACTTTCGTTGTTTTAATAGATGAAACAAAAACGGAATATCAACCAAACAACAAAACTCTTCATTCAATAAATAAATTATTGTAACGAGCGAGTTTCCATCGACCAACGATGATTATAATAATTTCGGAAAACTTGATCAAATCCAACGTCGGTTATACTTCTCGTCTTCTTATCGCTGGTAGATTTCGACTCCCTTGTCCAGAGAAAGGACCCTAAATGGAAACTCTGCCCAAGTGGACCCTTAGACCGTTCTTAAGGATAAAAAGGGTGTTGTTTGTGGATAAAAAACAAATCGTAGTTCAATTTAAAATGTCATCTATGATGACTTTTATTTTTAAGAAAAAACATGTGATATAATACATTACAAGATATCTTTCAAGTGAAATATAAAATTTAGCTGAATGTCATTTACTCGCGTTTCGCATAGTGCCAGTACTCGAATTCCCCAATACTAGAATTTTTATATTTGTTGGCGCTCCTTTTAGAACACGTAGTAGTTTCATTCATTCACGTCCGCATTCTTATCCGTTCGTTCTAATTCCTATTTAACATTTGCAATATTCGCTTTTGACGTAAAGTTATTTCGTTTCCGGATCTAATTTTAACATCCGCCTTTGTCGCAATTTCATTCGTTTTTCATATTCGCATTCGACATTTTACATTAATGTTCATTTTTTTCAAATGTTACAATCATTTTTCAATTGGTATTTTCCTTTGTAATTCTCTTCCAATAGTCATTCCTATTTACCATATTCGGGTTTATAATCATTTTCACAAATTCATATCAAATTCTCTTATTCGCGTTTATAATTCTGCATTCGTGGTTAATGGTTCTGACAAGGTTTCTAAAACCACAATTCACCCATGTTGGCTAAATCTTGCATCAGGGCTGAATGTAAAGAATCTATTTCGTCTTTCGCATGGGGGCTTAGGTTCTGAGGTTCTGGAGGAATTTCCGCTCTTACCAAGTTATGGAGTTCCCGATCAGTAGGATTTAGGTCTAATTCCTGTGTCCGTTGAACCCCACAGTGATTGCACTTCAGCTTAACCCTTTTTGCTGGAGAGACTAAACTAACCCCGAAATATCTGGACGCCTCTTTCGCTATCTCGTTGTCTAGATCTTCCCAGGAGAACGGTTTCTCCAGAGGAAGTCTTTTCAAAATTCGCAATTTAGTATATAAATCCAGAATTCCCCTATTTTTATATTCTATTCTATTTGCACTGGGTTTGATTTTCTTTCTTCTAATTATACTCTTAATCGCCCATATTAAATCCTCCACCGAAGGCACTGCAATAACAACGCGTTTTCATGTCAAAAATAAAATAATAATAGTAATAATAAAAAAAAAGGAAAACTGTGTTTTATCTGACCGTCAAATGTAACGTTCGTTAAATGATCCCGACAATACGCGTCTCCGACATCACTATTAAAATAATAAAGAAGAAAAAGGTCCGTTCAAGAGTAATTAAGATTTGATGTAAGGTTCAGAATAATCATACTTGCCTTGGAACGAGTTGCCTTGGAACTGCAGCTCAGAAAGGACAAGTCCTTTCCGCTCGATCTTTGGCTTTCTGATATACTATTAAATAATGAATTTTCTTTTTTATGCTCACTTTTCTAGTTGTATTTATTCTTCGTGTAAGCGGGTATCTGGACCTGAAGTATAACTTCGGTTTTTCACCGCACTACTCTCAGAGGTTATTGATGGGGTTGGAAGGGTCGTCTTCAGGTCGGACCCTTATTGGACCCGTCGGGGATAATTCTCGTGTTCAGGACGTTTTTGGACTCGTAAGAGTTACTGGACGTTTAACTTGAGGAACTATCCGAAGAACTAACAAAATTCGCCGGCTTATATACCGTTTTTGATTGAGGGGAAATAAAAAAAAAGAGGAATAGAGAGGGTAAAATTTGGCTTCTTTTTAGCCGTTTGCATCCGCTGAAAAAAAAGTTGAATAGAAATTATATTTCCTTCCTTGAAAGATAAGTTGTTATCACTGAACGTTCATTTATTCGTATACGTTTGAGTGAGTCTAATCGTCTGTTAATGGTCGATGTCGTTAAGAATAGCTGTTGCGATTTAGATATCGCCGCGCGTTAATTGTTTATGAAGAATAGTCCTATCTATTATTTTCGAAATTCTGTCTAGAATATTTTTATAAAGTGATATTCCTTCTACGGGAAAATGATGGTAAGATGAGCGAGCAAAACCCGCTCGTCACATTATAATTCGTATAAGTTATTGTTACAAACTAAAATATGAAGAGTTTTTTGACTTGAAATTCTTCGTTGAATACAGTTGCCGCAAGATAAGCACCTCAAAAGATTATAAGTGATCTCACTGAATAACTGAATAACTACTAATCTTAAACATAAAAATGAACAACTTATAAATTATGAATACAACATTATAACTAATTAACTGGTAACTCACTACTAACTAACTACTCTCAACCGCTCGAATCACGATCTTATATAATTGTTTAACATTTAGGTCACTATTTTAGTGGCAGAGAGGATGATGAAACAATTTGAAGAAAAGCGAAGTATGGAAAGAGTTTATTCTTTTATTGTTGGTTTCTTTGTTTTAAATTCGCAACGTTTAAAAATTGAGTTCGAACGATGAATGTTAAGAATCATGAAAAGATTATTATTCTTTCGAAAGAGATGCGCGAAACGCTGAATCGCATTTATCATCTATTATTTCATTATTTTATGTGACTGTTACGGAAGAGCAAACTCGCTCTTCACATTTTCGTACATCTTCATTTTCATGATAATTTTATTTTTTGAAGCAGAAATTGATTTATTGATACAAAATAAAAACAATAGTTGAATATTCAATTATTTACATTATTTCATTTTATTTGTGACCTTTATTTCATAATCTCAGTGGAGGTCTTATTAACTTAGTATTTTTTTTTATTCAGTTTTTTATATATTAATTTATGATTTATTTATTTATTTATTCATTCATTTAATAATTCTTTTCGTTGAAATTATTTATCGACTTTGAGTGATAAGTTTAAAGTGAAAGTGTAATTTATATGAATGATCAAAAATTCCTAAATGCTGAGAAAAACTCAATCAGGAAGGAAAAAAAAGGTACTAGCTTCAATCGAAATAGGTAGTGATAAGATAATATACTTTCGTAATAAAGGATAATTTTCCTTTTTTTTTTTTTATTTATTTTTTTCTTTTTATTCTTTGATTTTGACGCAGGTATAAAAAAGAAAAAAAATTTCAAGACTATTACTATTTTAATAATGTCCATCTCACTCGGCAAATTTTAGTTTAAAAAATCTTTCAGGTATCTTTCAGTAATGTAACAGAAGTGTTTCAAAGATATTCCACAGTTCTCTGAAACATATAAAAAAGCTACCTTCTATTACAACAATAGAAATGTGAATTAGTTTCGGAACAGATGTAAAACTTCTGTAATGGTTTTTGTTACATCAATCGAAAACATTTCTAATGAAACTCTGACGAAATCTGATAACACAGTATTTGAGTAACATTTTTGAAATCTTTGAAAGAAATCTTACATCTGAAATATTCCAGAATACCATGTTATATATTGAAAAATATAGTAATAAATTTTATTTTTCCAATACATAAATCAATTATTTTTCAAGCCTTGTTACATCATTTTTCTCGATTCGTATATTAGCGAACCCGGTTAATTCTAGTCCAGCGCTTTAGATAGATCCCGGCAATGATAATAGAGCATACGAAAAACAAGTACATTCATTCCACTGAACGCCTTTAATCAGATAAAGATTTTATTCGTAATAGCAAATAGAAACGAGAGAAAAATACGCACGTAGGAAAAGATAAAGCAACCGAGCAATGATCTATTAGAGGAAAACCCAATTCACGCGATTTCGATCAAAAGATAGATTTCTTCGAGTACAGTTTTGACGTATGGACAAATACAGATAACCCGCGCACTGATGAAATAGCCAAATAGACGACAAAACAATGATATATTTGACGTGGTTTGTAATCTAGGCCATTTCTTGCGGCGTTTTATCAACTGTATCCTCATCATGGGATGATTTCCTCTTTTGGGTATATATTAACCTGGATTTGCGGGTAATCAGTCAATCTGGTTATAATAACGGGAAAAATTAATCGCGGTCTGGTATTCGAACAAAGTTGGTCTTCCGTCGCGATCCCAGTAATAGAGTCCCCTTTCGTATCACCGGAAAATTTTCAGCACTACAAAAAAACACAGGGCAGTTCAATTTTTGACCTTTCAGTTTCATAATCAGCATCAAATATCTCGCTCAACATAGAAAAAAATCAAAGAAGTGAGTTCAATATCTTTTACTTTCTTCTCCATAACCTTCCTCATTGAAAAACTCATTGAAATAATTCAGATTGTTTGTTGAGATTTGGTGGTCAAACCGAATCCGATTTCATTGTTTTATATTAATTTGGTGCAATTCATTTGTCAAACTGTGTTGCATTTTTTTGAAATAATTCAGATTGTTTTGTGAAGAGCCGAGTTGCTCGTACAGACAGGACCAAGAAAAGCGACTGCTTTAATTGACCCTGAAAATCCGCGTGGTTTTATCTGGGACCAGAGGAAAATGTTTCGAAAGAAAATGAAATCAAACGCTGAACACACACAATAACGTTCATGCTGGTTCATTATAATAATTAAAAATTATATTCGTACAGATACAATGTTATTTTATTTCGGGTTCATACCTGCATTCCATGCATCATACCTCGCGATTTCGGCGCGGAAAAGGCAATTATTTGCATATGTATTTATGAAATTGAATTTGAAAGTTTAATAGAAATATTAGAAAACTCCCTACTTTGGCTCTGACAATCCTACCTGATTACTGTGACTCATCATTTCGAATTCTATAAACCCTGACGTGTTTTCTTGTCTACAAAGAAACTTTCAGGAAATTTTGTTGTATTTAAAAATTGTTCTTCAAAATCATCAAAAGAAATCTCACGATTTCTTAAAATAACGTCTGAGACAATCGTAGGCTTTTCGCGATGCGAGTTAGCGCTGCCGACGGATGAGCGAGAATTGAGAATCAAGTTTTACTTGCGTTTACAAAATAAACAGGTCTACTCAATAATTTTCTTCGGGGTAATTAAAACGATCCTATTTTCTTCCGAGATGATTCTAGCTACTCTTCTGTCTAGTTGTTCCAATGTCATTGGAGTGTCCGTGTCGAGATCTCTCAATAATTGTAGTCGTAAAAAGAGTCTCACCGTTGACAATGCGAATCAACATATTGCCCTTTTACTATTTATCCTATTCCCAAATTATAATAGTTGATTTCCACATCTTAATTCCCATTTTCGATTGATAAACTTCAACCTTCTACTATTTATTTCCTAATATTTCCCGTGAATGCCTAATTTAAAATAAAAAGATATTGCACAAAACCAATTTAAATTTCTATTTTAAAACTATAAATTTTTCCTTGTATTTACTTGTTGAACCTCCGGTGTCAGGCGGCCGGGCTTGGACACAGTCCTCGCAGGCTAAGCGCTGTCACTTTTGACAGGAGTTGAGCAAGGAGCAGGCTGAGGCCGTCGTCAGGTCGGGCCGCCGGGCTCGGGCACGGTACAGCAAAAAAAAAGGTGAGCGGTCTGACCGGGGCACCAGCAGACAGGGCTCAGGTGAGTGGTCGGGCTGATACACTAGCAGGTTAACTCAATGGAGTTTCCATTCAATTCGAGAGTCAAATCGAAAATCAACTACGTGCTAAAATGCACCTTCTTTTATAGGCAGAGTTTGGGAGGAGAAAACGAGGGTTTGGTGGGCGGGGATTACGATGATAGAAAAACGCATCTACGGATGTTGCTCCTCCGTTGGGGACTTCTTAGAATATCATAAGTCATATCCTTCTGCAACGCAAACTGATCTGAGCGACTTCCGTTCGGTCAGTCTTTTCATATAAATCCTCTCTTATATTTTATTTCATTTTGCCGGCGAACGATATCGTTATGTTCCAAGAATAACACGCGGTCAACGCCCTTGCATCATGCTAATGTTACTCGCTCAAATATTTTTAAATGTGTCTTGCATGAAAATTTAGAAATATTGCAGCTGTCAATTTTCCCGATGCGTGCGTGTAAAGGCTAGGGGTGGTAAGAGCCTCGCTCTTCACATCTCTCTCCTCAAGGGAAAATCGTTGCCATGGATGGGGACGATTTTCTAAAATTTTATAATTGTTGACCAGAAATATATTGAATTCATTGTTACGACCTTTATTCTGATAAAATTTAAAGCACGGGATAATTTAAATATAGGACAACTTACTAATTCGAAGTATATAAAAAAAAAACAAAATCTAAATATTTCACCTTAAATATTAAGGATTAAATTTTGAAGTAGAGATAAGTGTTTTATAACAATAAGATTATAATCGAACTCTCAGTTTCAATGATGTGAATGGTGCAAGGAAATTTTAGGAATTTCGGTATTTATGGATCATCCTAATACTGGAAAAAAAACAATATTTATAACAAAAAATTTAACGTATTTTGTCTAGTTAAATAGAGTATCTCGGTTTCAGAAAAAATCAGGTGATCATTTCCGTAGGTGCTCATGTGTGTGATAATTTATTTATCACGCACATGATTATTATGCTTGATCATATTATTACACTTTTGAAATAATTATCGTAATGCTCTCGAAAGAGGATGTGAAAAAACTGAGAAGGCGTGTTGCTCCAGCGGCCATCATAGTGCGGAAGTGATAAGATTTCATGAGCAACCAATATGCAAGGTTTGGTCCTCCACGAAATTCAGTGCCAATTCGATCATCTAACGTTAACGTGAGTAAAAACTCGTATGTGAAAAATGAAAGTGCGTGCATGTGCGGGGTAGGGTGGTAGGAAGAGCCTCACATCTTCTTTCCCAGGGAAGATGATGGTGACGATTTTCAAACAAAAAAAAAAAAAAAATTATAATAATTTTTTTTTCTCAAAGGTCCAAGAAAATGTCGCCTGTTTCCTACAACACTGTTCTGCTGTGCATCGATGGTGTTGTGAAATGCAGCCATGAAAGCAGCAAAGGGCCAATTACCTGGGCCCTTGTTTTAGGGATGAGGCTCTCCAAGACAGAAAATTGTGGTAAGAAAAAAAAACTCCTACTTTCCCTTCGAAGTCGAGGCATTCTTTTCTTATTCCTTTCCCCCCTTTTTTTTCAGAGATCCATCAAATATCTGTCTGGCCACTGGGGCCGGAAAATTCTCGGGCGAAGGTCTTCAATGCGTTAGAGACATTCGAAATTACCTTCGCCGAATAAAAAAGGTTATGAAAAATTTAAATCTCTGTCGTTTTCCCTTCTACCACCCCCCCCCCCTTTTTTTCGATGGGTTTCGCCCTCCTTTTTTTTCGTCTTTCATCGCTGGATTCTTGTTTTTTTTCTTGATTGGTCGGATTTTCCTTTTTTCCTTTTACTTCGACTCTTTGTATTTCAACGGTTTAGCTGTTCGAGGTAAGTACCTACTGATTAGTTTTCAATATATATTTATTTATTTATTTTTCTTTATATCGGACTTAATCGGTAAATATTTCAAAATTTCTTTCCCCCTTTTTTAATTCATTCATTTCTTTCATTTTCATTTATTTATTTATTTGTATCTTTTCATTTATGACGATTATAGGGCTCATTTTGGTCCCCAGTTATCTCTATTTCATTCCGGACCATATGTTTTTTATTCATTTTTTTCTATATGTATTTCTTTTGTAAATTCCTTTTCACTGTGTATTCATTTCATTAAATGATGGCCATCATAAAAATGAATAAAGAGTGCCAGAAACATAATTCCATTTACTTGAAAAACCCGTGACCCGATAACCTAGTTTAGGATGTCACTAAATAAGGAAATTTTAAACCTCATATGAAAATTTTTCCCGGACAGTTAGCTAGGATGTACCTAAGATAAACTATAATCTTTCACGTGGGCGAACCATATATTCCTAAGTTTCCCTTATCCCTGGGTAAAAAAATTCATATTTATGTATTTCACATGTTTCATTCCTAAAACCTCTGTCATCTTATCATTATTTCGCTTCATAGGCAAAATATGTCTACTTTCTTATACCTATTAAAATATGGCACACCTTACTTTTTTTCTTTTTTTTTTCTGTTCTGGAAGATAAAAGAACTATCCTAAAAGAGAATATAAAAAAAGAGTCGCGATATCCTCATAGATAAGTGTTTCATAATGTTTTTAGTTATCTTCCTAAAAAAATATTCGTTGTCGGATACCCTAATGTGATTCAGAGATAAAGTTATTTTACTAGATTATCATTGGTGTGCTTCTATAAAAAGCTCCTATAAGCGCTACCCTGCATTTCGACGGTAGCACTTCGGGAGCGAAAACTAGAAGTGCTCCTAGAAGCGCTCCCGAATCGTACTTTGGTAGTGCGTAGGTAGCGTAAAGGGAGCGGGCATGGGAGCACTCGGTCCCAAAAAACGCCTAATGCTACCTTGCCGCTACCCTCTCGCTCCTAGAAGCGCAAAGGTAGCATTTCGATGTTTCAAGGGAGCGATTTGTTGGCTGGGCGAGTGCAGTCGAGTGTGTGCGCGTATGTGCTTGTGTCGTTTGACAGCTGCGTTAGTTGCGACAATTTTAAGACTCTTCCAGAAGAATTTTCTCGTGTTTCCCCAACTTTTTCGCGGCCGACAGCGTGCTGGATGTTTTCCTTGGTAAAAAATGTAACTTTGACAATTTTTTGGAATTTCCCTAAACTCCGGCGAGTGTATGCGAAAGCAAAAACCACGGCCCAGAGTCGTACTGTACCATGTTTTTGACCATTCGAACTCGGAATCAACAATCAAAGGGAGTTAAGGGAAAATCGAAAAAATTCACACAAGCGTAGAATCGTATAAGAAATCGAATAAGAAAATTTATTTTGATTTTCACTCCGCGGAAAATAGTGTTTCAATCGTTTGAAGTAGGGCAAGAAATCGCGTATTGCAATGGCCGACTTTATGAATTTTTTTTCCCCACTTGCGAATATTCCATGCGAAAAAGTTTATCCCTCCCCCCCCCCACACGCGCAGAAAACTATTGAAAAAAATGAAAGCATTTTTTCCTATCATGTACTAGACCAGAATTTGTTTAATTAATTTATTAACATTGCTCTCTGCGTTAGTTCCGAATCTGCCGATAGGGGCGTTCGCATCTATTTCTTTTTTTTTTCGTAACGTGACGTACTTCAGCCACATCGTGAAGTCGTGAAATGAAAGTCTGCACCACCTGCATCGCCAGCGGATCAGTGCTGCCAGATCCGCTGAACCATATACCGCAAGTGACCGCAAAGGAGCGCTCATTTCCCGCTAAAAACCCGCACAATTTAGAAATTTCAGTTTTCTATTACTATTTTCGTTAATTTCGATGATTTTTTGTGAAAACATTTTTTATTTTGAATTTTTGATGAAATTTGTTAAATATTATTAGAATTTATGTAATTCCATCATTGTTATTCAAACCAATTGTATAAAATATTGAAAAAAAAAATTTAGAAAAATTTACTTGTCACCAAAGGATCTTCACTCTTTAAAAAAAAACCAGTGGAATTTCACTGATTGTCAGTGGTAGATGACCGATTGAAATCATCGGATTTTAGCCACTGACGATCAGTGAGAAATGACTTTTCCATTCAGTGATGAAAAATCACTGATCGAAATAGTTAACTTTCACTGATTATCAGTGATAAATGACTGTCACAATAATCGGATCTAAGCCACTGTCTATCAGTGAAAAACAACTGTTTCAATAAGTGATAGTGGAAACAAAATAAACAGTCACAAATCCTCGGGAAAGACAGGAATTGAAAAAAAAAATTTTAATCACTAAGAGAATTCATTTCTCGTCATTAGAATTGCGAGAATTGATTTAGTCGCCAAATCGTGAAACTGACAAAAAACGTTGCACAAACATCCTTAGTTTCGAGTAAAATTGCATCATTAATAAAAAAAATGTAGAAAAAATATATTTATTACGAAAAATAATAAGAAATGAAAATAATGGGTTTTCAGTTTTATGCCCATGATTATTCCAATATCGAACGGTTTCTGTAGAAATCTAACAGCATTCATGAGGGGTTTGTTTACAAAAACATAACCTCATATTTCTGTAAACTTGATACTCATTCGTACATTAATGGTATACGTACTATGACTAAAAATCTCAAATTAAGCTGCACAAAATACGTTATCAAACAATTAATATATAAATCGCACATCCTCATGAAACAATTCGTATAAAATATTGCATGTACCCAAGACGATTTTAGCTGTAATGTCACTGTCTAGCGCGCACAGTGAAAAAAGTGATTCACTTCTGCTCGGGGGCCCCGAAACTGCGCACGCAACTGATTTTCCAGTGATCGAGTCGATCGATCCACTGAGCGAATTACGTAAATTTCCATAAATCGACTGATTGTATCAGTCAAGCCATTACTAATTGATTTAGTGAGATATTTTATAATCACTGGTTTATCAGTGATTCACGTGCAAACTGATTGAATCAGTGAAATTCTGACAAATTTTATTTAAGAGAGCAAGTTGGAAATTATTTTGATTATCAGTGAAACTGGTTGTTACTGGTGAAAAACATTCATATATCAGTCCTGTCTATAATGCACTGAGCTACTAAAAAAATATAATTTTATTGGAAAATGCATATTTTTGAAACAAAAAATTTTCACCGAGGAAACTTCAAGATAGACAAAATTTTCTTACTTAGTAAAACTAGTTGTAATTGGCGGGAAAAATTCAAAAACCAGTCCTTCTGTAACGAGCGAGCCTCTATCAACCAACGATGGTATAGGAGAATTGGTAGATTCCAACGTTGCTTTATTTCCCGTCCTCTATTTGTCGCCGGTTAGACCTAGGCCCACCTGTCCAGAGAAGGACCCTAGTGGAGACTCTGCCCAAAAGGACCCTTAAAGGATATCCCGGATTCCAAGAATGTTTTGAAGGCAATAAATGGCAATATAAAAGGTCCAGTTTAAAGTAGTAATACGATATTTATCAATTCTAATATTGTTCCCTACAATCCCGTTCTACAATATTTGAGAATTCGTGTATTCGCTTATTTATTTACTCATTAATTCCTCTTGACATCTCATTCGCATTCATAACTATTCACTCAGTTGATGTTTAATATGTCAATTCATTCGCTTTGTTCAACATTTGTAGTCATTCGATTCTTCAATATTCGCACTTGTAATATTCAATTCTTTTCAGATGTCCGCGTTTATATTTTATATTCTCTCTTTAACATTTGCATTTATATTTATTCGCATTATTTCAATTGTACTCGATTCCAAAGTTCACATTCGTATTTGTCCACTTACATCCATTCACTTTATTATGATTGCTTCTGACAACGCTTCTTCAAAACCAAAGTTTCTACATATCCTCCAAATCTGACATTAATGTGCCCGCAGTGTTCGTCTCACCGACTCCTGTTCCTATTTCACTGACGATAGTTTCACCCAGAGTTTCCAATTGGTCCTTCTGTTCCGTCAACTCATTCAACTCCCTGTCGATCGGATTCAAGTTTATTTTATTAACCTGACTATGCCCGCACTGTTCCGTCAACTCATTCAACTCCCTGTCGATCGGATTCAAGTTTATTTTATTAACCTGACTATGCCCGTAGTATTCACAAATCGTCGTAATCCGTTTTGCCGGGGTCACCACGGTAATTCCTAATATACGCGATGCCTCTTTAGCTAACTTGTCGTCGATTTCCTCCCATGAAGTTGTGGCCCTTGGATTCAGGCCCTTTAGTATTCTCAAACGACTGTAGAGATTCAATATTCCCTTCTGTTTGAAAACGTATTTCTTTTCACTGGGTTTTATTTTCTTCTTTTTGATCAAACCTTCAATCTTCCAAATAAGCTCTTCTACCAAAGGCACTGTAAATGAAAAGGATCTATTTCATATTTAAAACTCAATATCGTCATCCTTTCGTTTTCTATACGAAAAAGTCTATAATTTTGCACAGTTTTCTATACCATTAATCAGGAATGCATTCTATTAATTATCTATGTCTTTAATTTTAATGCCATGCTTTAAATCCTCATTCTGTCTATGCAATCGAATTTTCTCTCTTAGTCAAACGTTCTACTATTTCAAACTCTATTTAATGTTCATTATCTATTAGTTGTTATATTCATTATGGTTCTATTCAATATTTATTCTATTGTTTCATTCAATTTTTTCCTCTAGTTAATCCAACATCACTATCGTTCTTCTAAACAAGGATAATTCATAAGCAAAGTTACAAAAGTAATTGACTTGCCTTGAGACGAGTTGCCCAGGATACTAAAGCTCGAAAGGAGTAAATCTCTTTCGCTCGAATCTCAACTAGTCAGTATTTTGTAATGAAAAGAAAAGCTAACCAATATTCTTGAATCTCAATTAGTCATTTCCTTACTTGGAACTGTGTAAATTCGTCCCCGCGTAATCGACGTACGGACCTAGAGCACGCCCTGGTTTTTTTCTCGTCTTTATGCACTTGGCAATCGATGGAGCTGTCTAAAATCGTCGTGATGTCGGATTCTAGTATGGGCTCGGTGGAATAATTCTTCTAGTTCAGGGCTTCTTTTTGGGCTCTATAGGGAGCTATTGGAGGAGACTACTTCAAATTTCTTCGGCGTACTGACAAAATGCGCGGGTTAATATACTCTTTTCGGCTAAGGGGAAATAATGAAAATTGAAAAGAGGAGGCAAAAACGGGTTCCGCTTTGGTATCTATGATTGAAAAAAATTTCGATATCATATTTTTTGAAATAAAATCGAGTTCCGTTTCGGCCGGTGATTTATTGAAATCATCCGATATCATATTCGAAAAAGGAAAATTCAAAGATAGTAGAAAGAATGTAAAATTTACCGTGAAGCAATTGTAAATTGCCGTGATTATGATAACGCTGCGCGTTATTGTTCGAGAAATAATAGTTTTTCTTTTTTTTTTTATTTCGGAATTTATAGTTTAAATGAAATTCTTAATATTTCAAAAATAACTTTTACTAAAGTAAAAAAAAAATAAAATAAAAATATTTCTTTTGATTAGAAGAAAGTCAGACGAGTGGTTAAACTCCGCTCGTCACATCTCCCCTCTCCTAGAAGAAACTTACCGCCTTAATTGGTGGTAATTTCTTAAATGAAAGTACGATTGATTTATTTGAGTTGACTTGAGTTCCGAGTTGACTTGATTTAGTTCTGGCCTGTTACTCTGTATTGTTGCGTCAATCTTTCCCCCTTTTTTTTTTGTTTCTATTTTTCGTGTCAACAATGGAACCGAAAAATACCTCCTTATTGGTGCGGGGAACGGAGATTTCCTCTTGGGATATCAGTGGACCTGCGGCCATCCTGATTTTCGCGGTTGTCTTGTGTGAGAAGATAATAGAGGCTAATCTGGGTAAAAAACTTTTTTTTTCATCGATTTATGCTTTGCCCTCGTATTGGTTCCATCATTTTCCTTGAATATCCAGATCCGGTCGAGATAACTATTCGCGTGAGCGATGCTAGTGGGCTTTGGCATCGGAATTTCGAAGTTGTAGACGTCCTAGGGGTTGGTCTGAGATTCGAGGAGTTCATGGGACTCTTCGCGGAAGGGAATATGGAGGATAATACACCTTCAGGTGCCTGGATTGATCATGTTGGTTCGTGGAGAAAAAAAAAGTTTATTGTATTTGAAATAAAAGAAAACTTACTCTGTTATAATTCCGTGTTTTATTCTTAGTTGTTGGTTTCTGACAGATTGTATTTAAATGGCACAATTAGAATCTCATCCTTTAATATCCTGCACTTCGGAGGTTCTGAATGAAGGTTCATTCTGCCTCGCTGATTCAAAGGCTGCTGCGGGGGTGTCTTACGTTTGATATTCTGGATCTTGTCGTCCAAATCCTTAATTTTTGAGATGGCTTTCTTGCCTTTGAAGGTCATCTTCCTCCTCACCTTGCGTGGCAGTTTCGTAGACTCTTGTATGATGCGCCGATAATTTTCGAATCTCATGGTCTTAAATTTCACTTTGTGCAGTTTCTTCAGCGCTTCTCTCTGATCGGAATTAAATCCACTGATCTCAACTCCCGCCCGAACTATCGCACCAGGGGTAACCCCCATTTCGTGGAATTCAACTATATATGTTTTCTGAAAACTTGAAGAGAAGAAAAAAAAAATGCTATTCTATTTCAAAATTCACATTCCACTTGTTTACTCGTTTAACTGTTTTCGTGTTCTTTCTAATCTATCGTTGTTAAACGACCCAGAAATGAGATTTCAATTCATTTCTGGAATCCAGTGCCTTTGGAGAGTCATTATTATTCCGTTAATTCGTAGCTTAGTAATATCTTTCCAATTACAATTTTCACTTTTCAGCTCTATTTCTTGTAACGAGCGAGGTTGACTCACTCGATTTCCTTTTATTCTTCTTATTTTCATTTTCATTTCAAAAAAAGCAAATTAAGTACAAAATCCATTTTTCTTTTCGTAATCACGTAACGAGACATCTAATCGCTAAAATACTCCACGCGACGTAGTAGTTATCGCACAATGCTACTTATCTCAACAACTCTGGAATGCTATTAGAAAATTTTATCTAAAAACGACAATGACCTCTTCAAAAATATAAATGCTATTAGAAAATTTTATCTAAAAACGACAATGACCTCTTCAAAAATATAAATGCTATTAGAAAATTTTATCTAAAAACGACAATGACCTCTTCAAAAATATAAATGCTATTAGAAAATTTTATCTGAAAGCGACAACGACCTCTTCGAAAATATAAATGCTATTAGAAAATTTTATCTAAAAACGACAATGACCTTTTCAAAATCCTTCGTATTTCACAATCTTGTTTTCAATCTTTCAAAATTCAACTTCTTTTTATTTTGATAAGCGAATATTTCGCAATCTTGTGGGTATATAAACCCTGGATTTTTGATCGGAATCCACAATGTCTCCAAACGATTCAAACCTGCTCTCTAAAAGCAAAAACACAGCTCTAACAAAGCTAAAACTCTGCTTCAAAGCAAACTAAATTTTCAAAGTAAGCGCTAAATTAAACCTTCGTATTTTTTTAGGCGTCTATTCTGTAATATATTTTGTAGCCTTGATTTGGTGATGAGGGCTCACGATCTCATCCTCCTAGAGCATCCAAATGACTCCAAATCAAGGTGAAACGAAGTTTTAATATGGAAAGCCGTCACTAGCAAATACTTAGTATAACAAAATGCATATCAAATAAAATAGAATGAAAAGAATATAATGAATACAAATCACCAATATTTGAAATAATAAGATACAACATAAATATTCAGTAACACAAAATAATGACTTTAGTATACGAAAGAATGAGAGCTAAATTTACACCTATATTAAAATAATAAAGTACAACTATTCGATAACGACCTTATTAGATGAGAAAGAGTAAGAGTCAAATTCACTACAATAAATTGATACAACATAACAACATTAAATATTCCAGGGGAAGTATTTAGGCATTAAGGTTATTTTCCGTTTGTTACTAGTGAGTTCAGAAGATTTCCAATCATACAAGCGAGGGTGCGAAGCTAGTAAGAGGATAAGGAAACGAGAGTCCACTCGAATACAGCCCTCTCACCCGTGTTATTCAAAATTCCAAAGAAACTTAGACCTAGATTATAAATATCAAAATTTAGGAAAAGAAGCCTTCCAAAGGTTTAGAATACGCCACTTAAGAAGACCCCGTCCCTTCTGGACGAGACAAAAGATTCAAGAAGCAAGAGAATCCTTTTTGGAGAACAATCAATCAATAGAGAGACCTGAAAAATTCCAAATTGCCGATGTGGAATTTTACAGAACAATGATAGAAGATTTAGAAATAAGGGCGGACGCGTTAGAAGAGTATTTTCAGGGCCAGAGCAACGGGAAAATGTTGTATCGAATATAGAATCAACAATCATGATAACTGTTAACACACAGTAATTACTTTTATTTCTACTTATGTATACTAAGGATTCAATTAATAAACATTGTTATTTAACCTGAACTCTTTTGGTTCGTTATTAACCCTTCAAACAATTCCTCGACCCCCACCAAAAGTCGAACCCAGGCTCACCATACGCCGTTGTCTATGGAGGGTCCTGTTCTGTGTACGACGACAGTAAGGAATATGTTTCCTAGGCATTTAGCCTGACTAATTCCAAAAAAAAAAAAAAAATATTAAAAGAGATATTATTTAAAACTTAGGACGTATTCCCGATCTCGCTCGTCACAGGTAAATGCATACAAAATATATAATAATATCGAATCTCAAATATTTTATGTCAACGATTGTGTAAAAATTTTCAACGAAATAATTTGTTCACATATTTTAAGAGTACATGGATCTCACCTTTATTGCAACACACGTCCTGCGAACTACAAGAAAATTCTGAACATGATCAAGATTCGGAAATTAGATTCAAAGCATCCCTAGTAGAATATCTGAAAAATTACAATCTCCGAGAATTCGATAAATCCGGCCGAGCGTGGGATCGAATTTTATCATGGATAATCAAAAAACGAAGCTGACGAAATTTATTTTTCCTTTAACATATTTAACAAATTATCATCTCGTATCTTTTATTTTTTTGCGACAATCATGATTGACGTCAAAGTTAGCCTTTAATCATGCAGTATAAAAGACAACCGATTTTAGTAGGCGAGCGCTCAGTCAGATCTTGGATTCAGCCCTGGGAAGTCTAACGACTTCTAGCGAATCCAAGATAGCCTAGTTGTGAACCGCCCTTCTCAGGGGCCGCTCTTCAGCCTCACCCCCTGTTACGACTTTGTCGTCCTTCAGGGTGACGGCCCTTTTATGACCCATGACTAGTCGTTCACAAGCTCTGAAGCTTTTATTTAAGATGTTAGATATCACGTTGATCATTTGAAGTGAAGACCTTTTTTTGTATAATAAATTCTCAGATAAGAGGATAAGATTTAAAATAAAATGAGAAGTCAATAGTGTGTGTGTATGCGTGTGTGTGTTTGTGTTGGGTCGGGAGTGAGAAGAGGCTCACATCTCCCTCCTGAAGGGAAAATCGTTGCCGTAAATGGTGACGATTTTAAGAAATCTTCCATCATTCCAGAAAAGGAAAAAAAAAAAAAAAATGCTTTTTTTGGAATACGAAGAGGTTCTCAGATATCGCGGCCACTCCCGCCAGTGTAAATTTCGTGAATAATAATCCGATGAGCTCGGAATAAGCTGGAAAACGGAACCGGGTTTTCGGTCATTCAATTTTGCGGCCCGGCTTGAGCACAGCCGCTACGACTGTGCAGCGCGTGGATTTTTCTAGAAATTCGCATTTCCAGCAAAATTGATTTGAGGGAGATCCGGCTATGACTGCTCGACAGGCACCGGGGATTTTAGACATGCGACAGGATGAAACCGTTGCGGGAGATTTACTCATTAGGGTCGGTACCACGGGGGATGCTGATTTTCAGGGATCTCAAGGGATTCCTCCGGGGAACCAAGGAACACACAAAAAAATTGAGACCAAAAAAAAAAGATAGAACGAACTTTTGAAGCCCGCACGCCCGTGAACTCTAGCTTCCTCTCCAGCATGAATAGAACAAAGTTTTTTTAATTTACAGATAAATATCTTTCTTTTTTAAAATTAAGAACTTGCCTCGGAGAACACACATGGATGGCACGAATTCTCGCCGACCGCGTGTGTGACAAGCCAACAGAAGAGATTTTTTGTAGGCAGCATAATAAGCTCTATAATCTGGAATGCACATATTATCACTTCAAAAAAGAAACAAACGAGTTACTGACGTAGATTTCAGAGTTGGTTCATTTGGGCGGGGCCACGAAAAAATACTCTGCATACTTAAATACAGATGTAATAGTTTTCTCGCACTAGATCTTGTGACGAGCGGGCGAAACCCTCTCGTCTTTTCACATTATTTATTTTATTTCTTTCATACATCTTAAAATTTTACTTAAAATTCTAAACTCTTGCTATTTTTAATTTCTTATCACTCGCTATTTAAGTTAACGACGCTCCGAAATTCAATTCATTAATAGTCATTGCTTGTGATTTATGAACTCGTTTTCAGGTAAATTAAAACTTCTTTTATAACTCTATTTTTAGAAAGACGTCAAGATAGCAGAAATCAATGAAACATTATTAATAAGACTTCTTTTCAAATAATTATCCTTAGGAAAAACCCGGAATATTTCGCAATATCCGAAACATTGTTGGAATTTCTAACTATCTTCCCAGAACATTAAACATATTTCGTAATATCCGAAGTCATTATTGAAGCATTATTGAGACTTCTTCTTTAAAACTATCTTTGGGAATACCGAAATGTTTCGCAATAACTAATATCACTATTTCTTTTAGATGACTGATTATTTCGCAATAGTTGATATCCTTATCGAGACTTTTTCAATTTCGCATTATGTTTCATTATCACATTCGCTCTTTCGGGTATATAACCCAGGTAGAAATCATAGCAAGCAACAGTCTCTACAGACAGTTCACCCAACGCTGAATAAAGCACCCAACGCTGAATAAAACACCCAACGCTGAATAAAGCACCCAACGCTGAATAAAGCTCCCAACGCTGAATGAAGCATAGAACGATATTTTAAAGTTTTCCAAGTTATTAAAGTTGAAATACATAGCAAAAGTAAATACTGTTTTCGAAAGTTGGGCGGTAGAATAATATTCTACCCAGCTATCATGCATCCAAAGCTACCCTTCTAAAACTTCGAGGGGATCAATCACAGACAGGTTTGCTACAGGCTCAATTACACCTTCTGGAGCAATATATTGACCCTTCTTGAATATTTTTATGTCAGTAGGATTAAAGGAGTTCGAGCTATATAGAAAAGGAAGTGCCGCCAGCGAGCGGATTGCTAAGAGGGAACGCGAGCAGATTTTGCCGACCCACCCCTGCTATTTGAAATTTCAACTTGACCTTGACCGGGATTATGCGAAACAGGCATCAGGGAAATGGGCTTTTAAAAGATTTAGGATCGAAGGACTGGAGAAACCGGCTCCTTTCTGGACACGCGAAAGAATAGCCTCCTTTTCGAAACCTGGACCTCGAATTATTTGTAGTATACCCCTTTCTTTGGAGATACCGTGGGAGAAGGTTTTGGAGAGGGTATTAGCCCCGCCACCGAAGGCGTTAGGACCTTTCCTCAAGGGAGAGGAACACTTAGACTTGCCAGGGCCAAATTGATTACGCGTCAATATTGTATCATGCGAAAATGTATCAGATGTTATGAATAAACGGATTATAGAATAAGATCCTTTTGTTGTTACTTTCATAAGCCTCAAGACGATTTTCTGCACCATCCCGACCCCCTTCAAAAGTCGGATCGAGGGTCACCGTAGGCCGTTGTCTACGGAGGGTCCTCCTCCTATTCGACGAGATTAAGGAAGCAATTCCTAGGCACATGCGTCTGCCTAACACTCCCTTCTACGAATAATTCTTATCATTTGAGTTTCCGCTAGTCTCGCTCGTCACAATCTGAACACCAAAATCTGTCAGGTAGTTAGACCTCCCATCGATCTTTCAGAGCTTCTTCATGAAACTTCATATGTCGACGACAGCGAATTTTTTTGACATACTGAACGATGCGTTTGAGTTGTTTTGTTCGATTGACAATAGAATATTCAGATTTCTAAATCGCCTCGGCTAAGCATCTGATCTAAAACTTTTAACCTCATTTTTTCTGTGTAAAAATTTCGCGCATAAACGTGAGGAGAAATTCATCAATTCGCTGATGGTACAGCCACACAGGGGGGCGTAAAAAATCAGATGACTAACTTCACGACCTTTGATTCCGACTGTGACTAAGATAAAAAGATCCTCCATGATAAAACATTTGAAAAAATAATATTATTTGTATCCATTTTTGGGAATACAATATTTTCACAGATAATCTGTTTTTTTGAGATCTCTTTTGTTTCTAGACTTCTTATACATTTTATCAAAAATGAAATTTCACGGAATTTTCCCGTTTTTTCTTGACTTTTTCTATTTTTATGTGTGACTCTGTAAGTTTCGAGGATTTGTTGCTGAATGAATCAAAGTTAAAGAGACTCGTACCTTCGAACATAATTTTTTTAAATTTCATACTGTACTCTGCAAAGTTTTTAAGAACATTCTATGAAATATTGATATCACACATTACTTGATTTCGATTTTTAGAGCCGCATCAAAAATGAAATTTCCACTTTTAAGGTGACTCGGAAGACGTTCTCTTTTCGTCCTCCTTCCTCTTGAACAGTTCTCATTCTATTTGTCTTCCTCGCACTACAGTAGGTTCCGAGTCACCTTAATAGTAAAAGTTAATCAATAAATTTTAGAGCTAGTTTGATTTGAAAGGTAAATACCAAATCTCGAACCCTTCTTATCGATAATGTACATGTTAAAATATGAAATCAATATCAAAAAATTAACCACTACTTAAATCTATGACGAAAAACTAAAGGTTATTACAAATTTGTTGAGACAAATACTGTGCTAAAAACGCAGAATATTTGTATCACGACATTCGTCATTTCCCGAATATGTGTAATGACGAAATAAAAGATAAAATGTTACGCCTTGTTTAGGCTTATCTGCGCCAAAAAACATTTAATTAGGCGTAATAAGTTATCTGTTACTTGAAAAAATTGAATAAATTCACAAGGCTTGTATTAATATTACTTTTTGTGAATTAAGGTTTTATTTTTAACTAAGCTGTGTAAAAAAACCGATTTTTAGTGCGTGACCTGTTTATAATTCTTCGTCGATCCTTTGAACGCTCGCGCTGCTTTGGGAAAACGCGATGGAAATATATTTGATTGTCTTAAAATGTATGTTTCCCATTGAAAAAAATTTTCAGTTTTCATCGACCCAACTGCATTTTTGTTAAAGTAGAAACCATTTAAATTCTTACTTGTGCTGATTGAATTTGTACTCGTACTAATCGAATTTTCAGTTGCTTTTTCTGACAAAACAAGTTGGCACTGTTGTATCAATAATCTTACTTCTGCTGTTTTTCAGATTGTAATTATAACAACCGATATGTACAGTTCCCAGAATTAAATTTTAAATGATAACCGTAAAGTAACTAGAAATATCATTCACACGATCTCCAACTTGTTTTTCAGGGACAGTCAATAAATTTGTCAGTGTCATCAATGTCGCTGGCAGAGTTTTTCGGTTGGAGCAATTAAACATTTCAGTTACATGAATTTCTTCGTTCCCTGAATTAAAAAATTCAGTAAAGGCTACTGAATCGATTATTCTCTGTGTTTTATTGCGCAGTCTGTGAGACAAACGGAAAAATTCGTAGTAACATTGATTTTACAGAATTGAAAAATTCGATGATCATCGGTGTTTCGAATGATTGAAATCATTGGTTTTGTAGATCCATCAGTCGCAATTCTCCACATGACTCACTGTCATATCAGTTACTAAAGTAATTGTACAGAAATTGTAATATACATATAGTCGAGTCAAAAGAACTCAACACTGCCATTATTAGAACTTGTTATGTAGATGGGTCATCGGACCAGTACAATAAGAAAGCAGTGACTATTTAGTAGGACAAGGCCAAAAATCAATGTATATGTCTTTTACGACGCAAATTAACAATGAAAAATCGTAACGTGATTCAATACTTTAAGCATCATACTGTATGCAGATATTAGAATTTTTTCAAATAATTCAACACTATCAGCGTATCATCAAAACATTTAGGTATTAGTTAAATTTACAGAATTGATGAGCTAAGCAAAGTAGATTTAAGAAAATGTATGCCAGTGAAAAATGAACACCACTGATATAGTTTTTGCCTTGTCTTGGCATATATCTATTTTATTTGCACAGTCCAGTTGTTTTGTATGAATGATTGGTTAAGGGTATACCTGTATTGACACTGGTCAAATTGTTGACAAGGCATTGAATGGAATACCAAATCATTTATTAAGGTGATATAGTGGACTTTCTTGCAAATTTCCTTCGTGGTGGTAGTAAGGGCATTTGACATACAACAGCATATTCTGTATACTATCACTTTAATACTTTGTATAGCTCAAAAGTTGCTGTAAATATCGATCGTTTCAGAATTTTGGTATTATTGTAATTTTGGTTAAATAACCGGCAATAGTTTTGATGATGACGTAGTCATTTGATTACTTGACATTCAAAAATGATGCAAAACATGAATTCTGTTACTATTTTCCTTTTCTCTATCGTGGGACCAGCTACATGTTGCGATTTATTTTCGTTTTATCACGAATTGACGACCTGACAATAATATCTACTTTGTAATGGCAGTGTTGTTACCTGATTATTGAATAATATGATAATAATTATAACAATGACAAATTTTGACGACGTTACTAAATCTGATTTTTTATGTTACAACTTGCACAAACATATCATCTTAAAAACTCATAAAAAATCAATAAAAGTATGTAAAAACAAATTTTGTGATGTACAAAAAAAGTATGCTACTTTTCGCAAAATGTTCCAAAATGTTTTAATAGATTGATTTTTTAAATAAAATGTTCAATGCTGGAGGCATGTTTTTTATTGTACATCAGTTTGTAAATGCAACAAATCATTTTTCTATCGTATGTTTTTTTCTATCATACTCTTACAAATCTTTATATGACCATGTTGCTTTTAACGTAAAAAATCAAAATTTCTTCACAATTCCTAAATTTAAATTATCAAAAATGAAAATGTATTCCAAAAAATTATTCTAGACATGCTTTTTTACAGAAACATTGAGTCCCACTAACTATTCCGATTAGATACAATTTGAAAAAAAACTGATTGTCAACCTTGATATAACAGTTGGCCTAAAATTGGGGAAAAATTATGTCAACCCATTTATATACAATCCATGTTACTCTCACAATAAATGGTTGTGAAAAATAAGTGCTCATTTTAGTACAGCAATAATCAGAAATTTGCTTCCAATTTTAATTACATGTCTACAAACTTTGGAATGCAAATTTGTTATATCAGGGATGACGTCACAAAGCGATACATAGAAGAATATTCAAATGCTAATCTCGCTTTGAAAAATGTATGTAAAGGCATATTCTAGCTGTAAAAATGCCTTATAGAACAAAAAAACTTACAATTAAACATTCATTAAAGCGCAGGTACATAACCGAACTGACTTAAAATCATCATATCCTACAAAAATTATTTTCGATACGGCGCAAATGAACGAGAATGTTCTTAAAAAACAAACAGCAGAAGACCTTTAGTTACCTCAGTTTAAAGAAACGAAAAATTTTGTTTCAAAGTGGTAAAACAATCAATATTAGAAATGAAAGAGCAATAATTCAGCATACTCATATCATTACAAAATGTATCACTATGTATACGAATTATATTTCGTTTCATAGGCAAAATGTGTCTACTTTCTAATACCTCTTTTTTTGAGGATTAAACTGCGTCAAATTAAAAGACCAGAAGTCGGTATTCGAGGACATGGAAGGACGAATAAGGGAGTGAAGTCATGTGGTGAAGAAGCACTCAGTAACCCATGACTTCTCTTTCGGAGTGATACTAGGTTAGGCACACGAGAGTTGATAAGAATGAATGATATGATTAAGGATTGGTGGAGTAGTTCAGTACCTGCTCTCCACCTATTACGGAGTGATTGCAATAGTCAAACAAACAATACGAATGAATGCAAACCATAATAATAAATACAAACAGACATTGTAAATAAAGTCTAACTATTAGCAATTGGAATGTATTAATCTATTCACAATTAGCATGGAAGGATGTGAGGAAGTAGAGTAGTTATAAGGTCAGATTAGATTTTAAGCGGTTTATATTATCAAGTAAATAGAAAATCTAAGAAATAAAAATGGCAAAGGGTTTTTGTTAATCTTTTTTTCCAGAGCCAAGAAGAGAAAGAAAAACAAGTATTAAATAAAACTAATAAATTGTCAAATAAACAAGTTAATGATTTATGTAAAATTATTATTATCATAAATATATATAAAAAACAAATACAAATCGTGGACGAGTGGATAAATGTCCCGCGGCTCTAATTTTATCCAATACAAACCCGAATTGTTTATTCTTCGCAGGTACTGCGTCACCAAATTGTATCATAGAAATAATTTTTACTGAATAAACAATGTTGAATTTGAATTTGAATTTCTAATACCTCTTTCAGTATGGCACACTTTACTTTTTTTCTTCTTTTTTCCGTTCTAAGAACTATCCTAAAAGACAATATAAAAAAAAGAGTCGCGATGTCCTCATAGACAAGTTTTTCGTCATGTTTTAGTTACCTTCCTAAAAAAAATATTCGTAGACAAATACCCTAATTTGATTCAGAGATAAAGTAATTATACTAGATTATCGTTGGCGTGGCTTCACCTTGACATAAATAACATAGAACGACTTTTTATACTGTGACGAGCGAAGTTTTTCCCCTCGTCTGAAACTGTACCTTGGAAAAAATATCCGTTTCATGAAATTCTAAAAGAGAGTTATTTTTTCAAGCATTAATGATAATGCGCGGTGCTATCTCAATCGTTACGATTTCGCCGGGACTGAAAAGAGATATTCATTAATAGCAATGAAGAACTAATGTTACAAGTTACAATGGATTTCTATTTTCAGAATACTATCTACATTATTCTTTTATCACTCAATTTTAACATTATTCGATTCTCTAAGTCATTCAACTTCTAACTAAGAAAAAAGAACGATTTAACAAAAGACGATGACCTTTCATTTTTACATTTTTCGCAAATGATTAGCAATAATCAGAGGCGATTTTTCGGGACGGATGTAAACGGACAAAAAGGGGTCCGAATGCTTCCTTTTAGAATCGTATATAAACTCGCGTATTTTTCAGCAAAAACGAAGTTATTCTCGAGCTTCGGAACTGCCTCGTTCTCCTCGGAGAGCCCAAAAGGCCCAAAGGTTCCCAAAAGCAAAAGAAAACTTCCGAGGTCCAGGGCTCGACCTTACGACAGCCTAATAGCCTCACTTTTGCCAAATATTGATTAGACCAAAAACCCAGGTTGTGCCTGAGGTGGTAAATCTATCAGTACGAGGATAAAAAAAAAGAGAATATTTTAAAAGTAAGAATGTATATAAAAAGATTTCCCATTGTTTTCCTTGATTGAACCCATTTTTTTGAGTCGTTGTCATTATTATCCAAGTGTCGAGACTTTGTCTGGCGGGGCGAGTTTCCGGGCCCAGCTTGCAATAATGATGGCAAGGAGCAGAAGGGATTTTCAAGTACCCCTTCCCTGAACAAATTAAACAACTAGTTGTCCTTTTAATAAGAAGTCGTAGTTGCCAATTAAAGCATTTAAGATAATTAGAACATGAACTCACCGATTGTATATCTCTCTCTCTCTCTGACCCTGCTATGGTTTTCTTTTCTTTTAGTGCCTACTGTAGAGAACTTAACATGGAGTATTAAGAGCTTAGTTAGGCATCACAGACTCAAGCCCAGTGCTAAAAAACATTTTTTCAAAAGAAAAGGGATAACCAAATTGTTCTATCGGTTACAAGTTCTGAAAACATTACCTCTTTGGAAAGACACTAGTTTAGAGGAAGTGGATTCACTGATCGCAAAACGGGTTTCTTTGGAATACGGGATTCCTCTAGTTATTCCTACCAAGAAATTAGAATTCACATGTGTTGGTTGTGGGATGCCCCAATCCCAATCGCTTAACAAGGGTTCTTTAGACAAGAAGATAGAAAGTATTCTCCCCGTTCAAGAACAGGTGGAGATAGCAGATCAAGAGTTCTACGACTCTCTAGGAAAACAATACTGTCATAATGCAGAGTTCGACGACTGTATGCCAGAGTCACACGAAAATTAAATTGTACCATTAGGTTTAATGAGTTTGTATCAAATCGAGACGAATAAATGAAGAATGAATTATTAAAGAGTAAATTTTAGTGTTGTGATTTCATCCTTAAAGCAATTCTCCCGACTCCCTTAAAAGGTCGGACAAAGGGTCACCATAGGCCGTTGTCTGTGGAGGGTCCTTTCCCGTTTTGACGAGAGTAAGGAATAATTATTCCTGGGAAAATAGCCTGACAAACAAAAAAATATATATATGAAAATAATTAATCTCGCTCGTTACAATACATCAACGATGCCAGAAAACGCCATCTCGATAAGAATAAATTTTTTCTAGAAATTGACGCATGACTTGAAAGATGTAGATAAACTGTTAAATGATAAAGTTCTCATGGAAATTTATTATTGACTAAAAACATTAGTTACAGAACTATATTATTTTTTTAAATATTTGAATAGCCTTTTTAGAAGTGAAAATTCACATGCTGCATTTTATGAATTTTTTAGACTATAGATTTTATGAATTATTTACTTTTGCCCATTTTAATTTTAAAATTTTTACATGTCTCACTCATGCCTATGAAATTTATCTACACGTTCAAAGATTTGTTCACTGTATTCTGTGTTACTTTATAATTTGTATTAAAGTTTTCCTGTTGCTTTTAATGTTAACAATTATTGACAATAAATGAAAACAATGAATTATGATATTTTTGAAAGAAGCATAT
The DNA here is from genome assembly GCA_028476575.1 of Platygaster robiniae. Taxonomy (NCBI): domain Eukaryota; kingdom Metazoa; phylum Arthropoda; class Insecta; order Hymenoptera; family Platygastridae; genus Platygaster; species Platygaster robiniae. The sequence continues at coordinate 2,078,909 of CM052027.1, forward strand.
GAGAATAAGAAGCATATGCGTATAAGAATATGCAGCAACAAAATTTTAAGGTGAAAATATCATATATTTTCAGACAGTAGAATGCTCTGCGGTTGATGTTGTTCGCGCAAGTTATGAAATATCCCAGAAAATCGTTTGTGGGCATCATTCTTTTACCAACGGTGATTTTGTGAAATCATGCATAATCACCGCTGTGCAGATTTTGTCACCAAATGATGTGCAAAAGTTCGAGTCCATAAGTTTATCAAAACGCGTGCAAGAGATGTCCGAGAGTATTCGACATCAGCTGCAAGAGCGCATCAAATTTTTTGTCTCTGCTTCTTTAGCTCTCGATGAAAGTCTTGATGTATGTGATATTGCCGAACTCGCAATTTTCATACGTGGTGTAGACAAAGATTTAAATGTTACTGAAGAACTGTTAGATATTATTCAAATGAAAGGAACGACAACAGGTGAAGATATTTTTGACCCGGTCGTTGATTGCACTGATTCCATAGGCTTTAAATGGGAAATTCTGGAATCGATTGCTACTGATAGTGCGAAATCAATGACAGGCTCGAAATTAGGCTTCATTGGACGATTGCGACAGTTTTTACGAGAAAAAAATGTTAAAAAAGACTTCATTGTGATCCACTGTCTCGTACATCAAGAAGCTTTGTGTGCCAAATCTATTTCTATGAAAAATGTTATGGACGTTGTAGTGAAAAATGTCAATTTCATCAGAGCTCACGGACTGAACCACCGACAATTCAAAGAATTTTTGAAATTGCTCAATAGTGAACATGCTGACATTCCTTACTACTGTGAAGTTCGGTGGTTGAGTCGTGGCGGAACTCTCAAAGGATATTTTGAATTGAGGGACGAAGTTGGTGGATTTTTGGAATTCGAAGGGAAACCATGCCCTGAATTGAAGGACCCTGAGTGGGTCGCAGATTTGGCGTTTTTGACAGACATCTCTGAGCATTTAAATGTTTCGAATATTGCTTTGCAGGGTGCGAATAACGTTATCTGGAATATGAATGATGAAATTAAGGCATTCAAAAGAAAATTAACTTTATGGTGCTCTCAAATTGAAAAAAAAAACTTTGTTCATTACTCTTGCTTGAAACATTAAGTGATTCAAGCTCCTTAGATGTGAAAAAGTATTCAGAAATAATTGATGATTTGCAAGATCAAATTCAATAAAAGATTTGCCGAACTCATGTCGTTAGAAAAAACGTTGGATTTGTTTGTTTCACCTTTCAATGCTGAAATTGAAGATGTTCCAGAAGATTTGCAATTGGAAATAATTGATTTGCAAAGTAAAACTCGTCTGAAACACGCGTTCAAAGACGAGTGTGATGTTATTGACTTTTACAGAAAACTGAGCGTTCTCAAGTTCCCTAATTTGCGAATATTTGCAGCTAGAATCATTTCGATTTTTGGTAGCACATACCGTCGTTGTTACGAGCGGGGAAAAGCCCGCTCATTTCTAATATCTCTAATATTTTGCAATACCAAGGATGATTTACTCATATCACCCAAACGACGATGAATTGCGGATATTTCATAATCACTATCACCTGAATGACGATGAATTGCGGATATTTCACAATCGCTATCACCTAAATGACAATAAATTGCGGAAGCTTCGTAATTCCTATCACTTGAATAACGGCGGGTATTTCCAAATCATTATTTCCGAAATTTCTGGGGATTCCCAACATAACTGATAGAGAATTGCAAGTTTACCATCTCCACTGGTTTTAGGATCGTATATAAACCCCCGCTTTTTGCAGTAGACTCAGAGTTGTCCTTTAGCTTTCGGAACAATAGCTTCTCCTCGGAGATAGCCCAAAGGTGCCAATAAGCAAAGAGGGTAACTCTGGAGGTCCATAAGGGTTCGACCTGACGACAACCTAATAGCCTCCCATCATTGACTTGAACCAATAGGATTCTTAGCCCGGGTTGTACCTGAGGTCCACTGACCGTTGGTTCAAGTATAGAATTATATTTTTCAAGAGTGAGTTCACAATTTTGTTTGACCTTTTCTCAACAGTTTTATTCAATTTGTCGACACCATTGTTCGGGAGTAGAGATTTTATCTCTACTGGGATTGACAGCCAGACCCAACCCAGCAATGTTGGAGATGAGCGAGTATAACCTTAAAGGAATTATTGAATAATTGTTGTTTAACAGTAACGGGGTTTTCTTTTAACCGGGATAGTTGTCGAATTTGCCGATCTTTGATGCCTTTTAGTTATTCTCGCGATTCCTTTTTTTTTTAGTGTCAACAGCGGGTTCTCTGACCAACCAATTGAAAAGTATAGCTAGACATCATAGAGTGAAACCGAGTGCTAAGAGAGGGGTTTTCAAGAAGAAGGGAATATTGGGGATTTACCATAGATTAGAAATTCTGAAGACTGTCTCTCCTGGAACGAAAATCAGTTTGGAAGAGGTGGATCATAGATTAGCAAAATTAGCCTCTTCAGAATATGGAATTGTGTTAATTACACCGGCCAAGAAGTTGGAGTTTAGTTGTAGGAATTGTAAAGAGATCCAAGAGTTATCTTTGGATGGTTCTACCCAAGATAAAGAAATTAAGGCGAGGCTTTCCATTTCCGAAACCCCAGATATAGCAGACGAGGGTTTTTATGAACAGATGATCAAGGGCTCATATATGAAAGATAGTATACCGGAATCCTTCTTGCCAGAGTCGGAAACATAGAATGCGCGCGTTAGATTATAAATAATTGTTCTCCTATGTAATAAATGGAATTGTTGAATAATAAGGTCGTTTGCGACAGTAAAATATATTCTCTTGTGTTAATAATAAATCCTTGAACAATTTCCCGACTCCCTATAAAAGTCGGATTAAGGGTTGTTGTAGGCCGTTGTCTACAAACGATCCTTTTCTCTGCCGACGAGATTAATGGAAATTTCCACTGGCTTTATAGTCAAGCCTGACATTGCCCCTTATTTCAATTACCTCATCTCTTTCCTTTGGATTTGAATTCTGTTAGTCTCGCTCGTCACATTGTGAACAATTTTTTTTCCAAATGAAACTTAGCAAATCGAAATCAAGAGCGAATCTTTCTGATGAAAATACGAAAGCACTTTTGCGTGTTCTAACAGCAAAAAGCATTTCTCCGGACATTGATGCCTCAGTTAATAACAAACGTTGTCAAATGTGATAAGTTTTTGTCGAAATGACAAAATCCTTAGGAAAATTACAAAGAGTAAATGTTATACTAGAAATAAATTTGTTAATTAAACTATTTTGGTGTTTACAATTATATTAACCCATTTAAAGAGCTGTACACTAGTTATGTAAATTTTTTATGGAGAAAATGATTAAAAATACTCATGTTTCAAGTAAATCGTAGCTGAAAAAAGAAAGTTGTAAAAATGTTTTGCAATTTAAAAAAAATTCAAGTTTCATTCCTATTTCACCTTTATTTAAATGAATGAAGAATTTCAATAGTAATTGAATTATTTGGAGATTTGTGATAGTTTTCTGATAAATTTGTAACGAGCAGTCACAACACTCTCGTTTTTCTTTTTTTTATTCAATATATTTTTGTAAATCTAAAATTTTACTTGAAACTCTTGCTATTTTTAGTTCCTTATCACCGCTATTAGATTATAACAACGCGCCAGAATTCGCTTCAATAATGATAATTGCTCGTGATTGTACTTCTATTTTCAGCTAATCTTAGAGCAATTTAGAATTATTTTCAAACAACTACCTTTGGAAAAACCCGAAATATGTCGCAATAGCAGATTGCATTGGAACATTATTAAAATCATTAATACTTCTTTATCTTTTAAAATACTGACATATGTCTCAATAGCAAAGTGCATTGGAACATTATTGAAATCATTAATACTTCTTTGTCGAAATATGTCGCAATAGCAAATCACATTGGAACATTATTGGAATCATTAATACTTCTTTATCGTTAGAAATACCGAAATATGTCGCAATAGCAAATTACATTGGAACATTATTGAAATCATTAATACTTCTTTATCGTTAGAAATACCGGACTATGTCGCAATGGCAGATATCATTATTACAACATTTTAATAATGAATTTCGCGATATATTTCACAATCATATCCGCTCTTTCGGGTATATAAGCCTGAGGGAAATTGTAACAAGTAATAGTCATTCTCACAACTACTCTCAGTGCTCATAAAGCGAACAGTGCTCATAAAGCGAATAGTGCTCATAAAGCGAACAGTGCTCATAAAGCGAACAGTGCTCATAAAGCGAACAGTGTTCATAAAGCGAACAATGCTCGTAAAGCATTTATAGGCTAGAAGTCTTAAGGATCCAGTGGAGTTGAAAAGTAGGAACCCTTTTAATTTTCTTCTCTTTTTCGGCAATGAATACCCTTGGGGCCTGTCTCCAAGAACTAAGGTCGGGTGGTAGGATGATATCCTACCCAGCTATATAGATCCAAAGCAACCCTTCCGGTATCGAGAGAGGGGTCACGGATAGGTCCGCGGGGGCGTATAGTTCCTAGACAATCTATTCCCATTCTTTTTGGTAGTGGAGTCAAGGTTATTTGATTTATATAAGAAAGGAGCCGCTGCGAGCGACCGAATAGCTAGGAGAGAAAGAGAACGAATTCTGCCCTCTCACCCTTGCTACTTGAAGTTTCAAACCAACCTAGACAGGGATTACGCGATACAAGCAGGTGGGAAATGGGCCTTTGAGAAATTCAGAATCAAGGGTTTAGAGAAACCGGCTCCCTACTGGACACATGAGAGGATAGCACTTTTGACGGAGCTCAGGGAAAGCAATACACAGGGAGAACTCTCGCCCATTGGTGAATCATTTCTCCCGTGGGAGGAATCTTGGGAAGAATTGGGGAAATTATTAGCCCCTCCGCCCTTGCCTCTAGAGCCCTTCCCAGATGGGGAGACGCATTTAGAATTGCCAGAGCCAAATAGATAAATGGTTGAAACTGTATTGGATATTTGTTAATTACAATTATTTATGAATAAACACACATGCAAATGAATTTCGTGTTAATTTTATGCACCTCAAAGCAATTTCCGCACCATCCCGACTCCCTTCAAAAGTCGGATTGAGGGTCACCGTAGGCCGTTGTCTACGGAGGGTCCTCCTTCTGTCCGACGAAATTAAGGAAGCAATTCCTAGGCAAACTTGACTGCCTAACACCCCCTTCTTCTACGAATTATTCCTATCATTTAGAGCTTCCATTGATCTCGCTCGTCACAAATTTATTCTGCATTCAATTGATTCAAGGTTTTTTACGAAATGCGACATAGTAGGAGGGCCCTGGGGAGTGGGGCAAAAATAAACATAGCTGATAAGCTCTTCACGCTCTTTATAGCAAGAAAGAAATGATTATCTCGGCTACAGACAGGTTTCTCGCTTACACCTGGCTTTCCTCCCATTTCTCGACTCGCGCATCCCCTCTCTACCAACAGAGCCCGCGCGGAGCCCATGGGCCCACTCGCGGGCTGCTGAGTTGTGCATCCCTGATTTAGAGCCTTAAAGTTTTAAATTTAGAATTTCCTCAATTACAGAACTTCAATATTAATGACTTAATTCCTTACTGATTCAGGCTAGAGCTTTACTCATTTAAAAACCATTTTTTTTTACTTCTAGACGAAAAATCTATTTAGAACCTTGAAATTCAGCTATGAGTAAAAGCAATCACGAAAAAAGTGGCAAAAATATCAGACAAAAACTTTTATTCCCGAAAATTTTCAACAGTCTACTATCAGCTACAATAAAAGCTTTCCAAGTTTTTTATTTGAAAAAACGTCAATCAGCCAATTGAGTCCAAGCGTGTCATTCCAGGATTCACTTCAAAGGTTGCAATTTCAGAATTTGCAACATTTAACACCAAATCAGATTTCTCATTTTCGTGACGAATTCTGGTTAAGTTTCAATTCACTAGATGAATTTTTTTTAATTTTTTTTCGTGGGTTTTGACCATATGAAACTGAAATTATTAGCTCTTCATGTTTTTTTTTCTATTTCTTTTTCTAAGACTTCAATTTTCCGTCGGATACGCAGATAATTGGAGTAGATATTTCTGAAGTCGTCAATTGAAAATCTATATCATTTGCATGTTTTTGTTATTTTTCTTTTGAAATCCTCTCTTCGTTTCTTTTCGTTGACTTCTTTTCATTGAACGTTCAAATCTATTCCTATAAAAGGACGTAATTCAATGATTTTCGTAGCATGCATTTGTGTTAATAAGACTCAAAATTTACAGTAAGGTTCTTAAGAATTTTCAGAATTTACTTTGAAAATTTTTAAATTCAGAATACTTTTTATATCGAAATGATGCCTTCATTTAATATTAAATAGTCAAAACATTGCAGCTGCTTTATTTTGCGATAAGATATTATTACAAATGAATAAGACAGAATCAAAAAACAATCCTTTGGAGAAAAAACAGGAGAACTAAAACTTACAGCATTCGCAATCTTTTACCCGAGTTGTAGTTGGTTTGGGCTCGATGTTTCTGATGTCGGAAATCTCACACGTCAGCGCGTCACATTTCAAAATCTAAATGAATCGCAGCGAATTCACCGAATGCACGGAACATGGAACTTGAAACTCGCGAAAATTGGTGAAAAATAGCGAGGGAGAAAAGATCATCGAACAATATTGAAAATTTGTATCACAGGTTTGGTAAATAAGGGCTACTGATGAGTGATTTAAGCAAATTTTGCGATCGCGACGTTCGTTCGCCATCGAACCAAAACCGAGACCAAGCAAGACCAAGAGGGTAAAACTCTCTTAAGCCCAATGGTCTCCGTAATTCAGAGCTGATTCGATCGCAGTGCCGCAAGTTTTGTCCCAGGGAACTACGTCACGCGGCGGGAATTTTGAAATCCGCCAATCTATGATTGCTCAAACAGCTGACTCACCCCGCTTGGCCCCGCTAGACCATCGCCGCCCGTCAGGTTAGGCTAGATTTACGGGGCCACTTTTTTTGAGAGTTTTACCCCCCTGACCGAGACTGCCCGCAGGGGGGTTCACTGCCATGTTAAACGGCTAAGAGGGTATTGACTCGATCCATAACGACTAGAGATCTAAGGTAATGTTACAGTGTAATGTTATGGTAAATTACCGTAATATTACGGTAAATTACGAAGACGTCGGTCACGTATTTTTTGGCGCTATTATATATATATGCACAATGACTTGAGCTGACTTGAACGTGTTCAGTAGTGATGGGCGATACTCGAAAAAAGTATCGAAATCCGAGTACTCGATACTTTCAAGTTACCGATACCGATCCTATACGATACCGATACTTAAAAGTATCGATACTAAAGTATCGAATAAAAGTATCGGTTATTGATTACAACAGGGAACTGAACATATTTTAAGTGGTCTTCTGTACCCAGTAAGCTAAGCGTGCACATCCAAATCAGCACAATGTCATGGCGTCAATATCATGCAGCTAGTTTGCCCCTATTATGCAGCTGAGAATATTAATATCCATTTTCATTCCTCAATCTTTGTGAAATGTTTGCAATAAAAATGGCCAGTGTCTTGCCGTTATTAACAAGCAATAATTGTAATGCAACTGCTGCAAATTTGGGTACAAACTGTTATAGCAAATGCGTAACTTCAAAATGACTAAAGTTTTTCGGAAATGTTTTTCGTATTAATATTTTTGTTTATCTGCTGCCAATTTGAGGGCAAACTGTTAGTGATAAACATTTGGTCACAAACTAACTGATGAACTAACTGAAATTTGTTGACAAAAATTTTCTTCAATCATAAATTTTTTTTCAATAGAAAAATTATTAATTGTGTTTATATGGATAAATAAATGTGATCGTTTTGCAAAATGTGTCAAATAATTTAATCAAATTATTATTTATCCATAACGAATTATTTATAACAAATTACAAACAATGAATTAATTAAAAATTGAAGGATTGTTTCATGATAATTGCTTACAAACGATTGTTTGAACAATTTTCTAGAAAGATGTGGGTAGGGGGAGGTATCCCCTACTTACGTAATAACTACAGTCAGCTGTGATTTTTGAGCAGTGACTGCACGGCAACGCTATTCGGAACACACAAAAATTACTAATAATATGCGTATATTTTTTGTGGTCGTTGCATTTATACATTTTTTTTTATTTTTGTCATTGTTTATAAGCAATTGTTGTGCAGCAACTAATGAATATTTTTACTTTTTACAAACCTAATACCTCATTTTTAAGCTAAATGTACAATACAACTTTGAAAAAAAAAACCGTATCAAAAACTATTGAATACTTTCTATACAGCAAAATTTTAAAAAACGCCTAAAAAAGAGCCGTTACTACAGAAGACCCTCTTAAGTATAGTATAACTCGTAGCAACTTATGATTAGAGAAGTATTTTGAAAAATTATTGAATTATTGAAAAAGTATTTTGAATTTCGAGAAGTTTTTGCCTTTTTGGAAAAATTGGTTATATTAATACCTAATTAGCAGCTTTCACTCAAAATTTTATTATTGTATGAACCGAAACTAATTATTCATATTTTAATGATACTATAACTACTTGAATCCGGAAAGAATATTTATTAAAAAAAGCGAATTAATCTTATATTATAACCGCAACCAAAACGTTCCTATCTACATTTGTTGTCGAGTACTTCCAGTCTCAATGATTTGTTTCTTTATTTGCCTGATTACCTAGATTTAACATGGGAAATCTAGGGAAATTAGGCAAATAAAAAATCGAATCATTGAGACTGGGTGTACTACCTTCAAAAAACTGAAGATACTCAACTAAATACTTTCCGATGAAATAGCTTGCACAAAATGTGTGAATCATCGATTATTATGTTAATGAATTTTATAATAAGAATGCTTTTATGATGCAAAGGGATAAAGAACCTTCTTTTTATTTTCATATGACGGCAGAAACAAACGACGTTGTTAACATTGCTTGAAACAAGGTGAAACAACGGAAAGGTTGAGTTACCATACAAAAGTTACTCGGTAACCAAAGGCTGCTATCTGCCCTAGTTACCTTCAAAATTTTAGTATCGATGCGTCGATACCAATAGTAAAAGTATCGGTACCCGATAGTATCGACTTTCAAAGTATCGGTATCAAGAATCGAAATATCGAGTACCAAGTTCTCGATACTCAAAGTATCGAGTAAGTATCGCCCATCACTAGTGTTCAGTGTTGTGTGTGCAAGTATAAGAATCAGTGATTTTCTTTTTTTAATGTGAACAAGTGCATTTTTTATTGATTTAGAGTGGAGTACGTGTTTTGTTTTGTCAATTCATGACAATTAACAACAACAATCAACTGGTCATTCCGGTGAGTTTCAATTATCAAATTTTTAATGTTTTGAAAATGAATTTTTCTAAAATATTATCTGTACCTACAGCAATCCCCAAATTAATAATGGGGAGAAAAACAGAAGATTGGTGGAGTCAATTTAAGCCAATTTCCGCACCTCCAAACTCAAAATCTCCTCATTACAAGTGCGTTCACTGCTATAAATAATATGCCAAAAACATAACTCGCATGAAGGGTTATCTGATACAATGCCGAAAGTGTCCAAAAACTGTTAAGGAATGCTTGAAAAAACAGATGGATTTGGTACCAAATGATATTCCTTCGCAGAATAAAAACAATGTTTCATTTTAGAAAGATTTGTTTAAGAAAATGTTTTCATCCGAAAAATTAATTTCGCGCAATTCTTCTATACCAAAATTTGAGAGTTGAGAATTTACCAAGAATTATTTTAAAAGAAAGTTGGAAAAATCAATCCGTAAGATTTATACGTATATTTTAATTGTTTTTTTAATGGGATTTCAACTTTTCCAGTATCATTTAATATGAACCGAACTATATTTTGCGATTTTTTCAATTTAAAACTTGACTGTAAAATGCACTAATTTTTTTCAACTTTAAATGCTGAATCTTTTATACTTCTCAGGTTTTTATGATTTTAAATATTTAATTTTTAGACAAAAGTGTTTATTTATTCATAATAGTACTTGAGGTTACTCATTTTCAAAACTCACTTCAAATTATTAAAATTATGTCAACAACATTAAACTTTTCAAATTTGAATGTACCTCGAATTTATTTTCCACATTTTAATTCTTTCCTATTTTTCATTATTATAAACTGTTATTTAAAAAATCTACGTTCTAAAAACCACAATATATCACTCGAATCCAAAAATATGGAATATTCACTATTTCTGATCCTGGAGTGTAATTTTTTAATTTTCTCCTTGTTTAGAAGTATTAAAATCCGAAATAAAATTTTACTTTTTAATTTGAAGTTAAAGCTGTTAGAACTCATAATTCGAGTATGTAATTGCAGTGAAGTTTATTATTTAATTGTTAAAATTCGGGAATAAAAAGTGTTTAATCTTTCTGATTCTACAATAAAAATTCGGCGTTTCAAATAAAAATGTCAATAGCGGGTTGTTTAAGACTTTGTATCTATTCAAACGATCGTAAATCAAATCAAATTTTGACTTATGGAATAAAACATTGGTATAGAGGTCAAGTTTCATTTTCGGCATATATTTTTTCAAATTTCAGTAGGAATTTCAACCCTCAAAACCCCCCTCTGCATTCGCCACTAAAATAGATAGTTGTAAAATTGAATTTATAAATCAATCAAAATTATTGGAAGATTATAAAATTTACAAAAAACTAATCCTAGTTGGTCGAATGTATATAAATAATGTAACAATTGTATCAATTTGAAATTAATAACAACAGTATTAGAAAAAGTCCAGTAAACAAGCGAAAAGAAATAAAATTAATAAAAATTTGATCATTTACAGACTGTGCAGAACAAGAATCACCGGGGTCTGCGATTTCACGAAGCACAAGTGAAATGTCAAATATTTCGAACTTCTTCGATAAAATGGCTGCTAACGAAAAAAATGATCTCCAACTGCATTTTGCCAAAGCGGTCTTCGCTTCGGGAACTCCATTGGCTACTTTAACAGAATGTGAACATTGGAAGAAATTCTTTGCTCTATTACGACCCTGTTTCACGGTACCATCAAGAAGCCAATTAGCCACGACTTTATTAGATCAAGTTTACAACCAAGTTGTATGTGACGTTAATGAGAAAATTAAAGAATGGAGAACTGTTGCTCTATCTTGTGACGGCTGGTCAAACATCAGGAACGAAGGAATTATGCATTTCATCATATTCACTCCAAAACCCGTTTTTTTCAAGACTCTTCAGTCAACAGCACAACGTCAAATCTCGATTGTCATTGCGGAAAAAATAAGCGATGTCATTGAGTCTGTGGGGTTAAAAAAATGCTTGGGAGTCTGCACAGATAATGAAAGAAAGATGACTAAGTCGTGGGTAATTTTGGAAAAGAAATGTGCTAAGGAAGTAATTTTTTTCTATGGATGTTTGGTACACATTCTTGACCTTTTACTTTCGGATATCTTGCGCCACGAAAGTACGAACAAAATTTTGAAAGCAGCAGCAGCCCTTGTGGTGGAAATCAAAAAAGAACATGTGATTGATGCTGTTTTTTCTTAAATTCAAAAAGAAAATGCCATGAAAAACAAAACTCACGATTTCTCTGAAACATCCAGTTAAAACTCGCTGGGGATCTTCGTTGGCATGCCTTGACAGTATTTTAAGCAATAAGCAGAATTTGCAAGCATTAGCAATTTCTCCGAAGGCAAATTTGAACAGTTTGACGAAAAGATTGCTCTTGGATGACAATTTCTGGACTAATGTGAGAAAATTGAAAAAAATCCGGAGGAAGAGGAAAGCACGGGAAACTTCTTTCTCTCTCTGTGTACGTGAGTTGAACTTAGCCGACTTTTAGAACACATTCCAGGAGAAACGGGGGGGAAAAAAACGATTGTAACCGGTTTAGGCGTTTTAAAAAGTTTTGGTTTCGGTTTTTTTCGCGGCTTGAATAACGATTTCGGTTACAGTTTCGGTTTCAAGCCTTAGAATGTACTAATTTCCGTTTTTTTTCTGATTGAATTAGTTTCTGCATATTATATATTATACTATGTAATATTTAATATTTTGTAAGATTGCCATATAGTACGTTACATAGAATAAAATATGTAAAGTAATTTTGTGTTGTACATTCCACGTTTTATTATTGTCATTTATGATGTGTTGCAATATTGTATTTTAATCCATAATGTGAAGTATTTGCTTTTTTGCTGAATTATAAAAGAATTTAGAGTAATTTTTTTTTTCAATTATACTGGCACAATCCGAAATTAACTATTTTTTAAAGTATTTTGTTCTTACATAAATCGATGTACTTTGAATGTGAACAATTATTGTAAATTATAAATAATCAAGCAAACGTGTTATCCAAAATTTCTTGTTACAAAATATTCATTTTTATTTTTTTTGTTGATTATAGTAATTCAAAAATGCTTTTTGATAACTCGTCAGCAAAAATATAATCCTAGACTTCGAAAAGCAAATAAAATTTTGGAATTTTCAAAAAATAATCAATATATCATAATCTGGCTTTATTGGAACATAAAACAGAAATTTCGTTAATTATTGTCTTGCTTATTCAAACTAAGAAAAATTTTGTCACACATTATTTCAGATAATAAATTTTCGAATTTCGCAATCAAATTCCCAAAGTGAATTTCGTGATGCGCCTGGTATGACGACTTTTTTGAAAAAAACTCGTAAGTTAGAAGAGTCGAATTAATTAGTGATAGTATCTCGTTCAACAATGCTGGCAAACCTCATGCCAAAGGTGTGCACCGTTCACCCGTTCACCCGTTCAACCGTGTTCACCTGCGTTCGCCGAAAATGCGAAAAAAAAAACCAGGGGGGGTTCACTGCCATGTTAAACGGCTGAGATCACTTTTAGTTCCTTCTTAAGTGTCTGGCGGCGCGCTCGGCGTTTTTTTTTTTGAACTCCAATACAACGGGTGATACATTTCGAAAAGCAATTGAAAGCATTAGTGTAAAAGATGATGATGTCGCGTTTTCCAACGTTCTCGGCGGTTTCGGCGAGCCACATAAGCATAAACCCAAACCCGGCGTGATCAAGCTTCAATGGAAAGCAGGCGCGTAGGCAGAAAGGGGTTCTGGCGATCAAACTTCATCCAAAATCCGAATAAAATTATCGTACTTATATGTCATGATATAATTTAAAAAGTTGTAGTAATAAATAATATAAATAATAAATATTATCATGATTATTATTGTTTTCTTTTATGTTATGACATTTTATATTATTATATGATATATGATATAGCAATACTCTTTCCAGAAAATACTTATTCGGCCCAATGTTTCGCAAATATTTCGAAAACATTTGAAATATTTCTGAAATGTTGTTAATACATTTCGAAATATTTCGCTCTGATCGGATATTATTTTGTATGAAATAAAGTAGATTGAAATAAAATTAATATAATATAATTAAAATATTAATATAATATAAATATTGAAATAAAATTAATGAGTGGTAATATCTCGTTCAACAATGCTGGCAAACCTCAGGTGTGCACCGTTCACCCGTTCACCTGCGTTCGCCGAAAACGCGAAAAAAAAAAACTTAAACAATAAGCTGCAATAAGCTTTTCCGAACTTTATGTATCACCCGTTGTATTGAAATGAAATGTCAAAACAAACACAATAAATGACAAACAGCGCCGCCAAACACTTAAGAGGGAACTAAAACGGCTGAAAACCGCGATCTCAAGTTGCCCTATCTCAGTGTATCCCCCCTGCTCGCACACTACGAAAAGTAGCGTCTATGAGAGCTCATAGCACTAATTTTCGAGCAAAAACGTTTTCAAACTACGTACCCTGGCCGTGTTAAAAGTGCGCAGCCTGGCAAGGAACGCGTTCGCAGTTGTCGATTTAAATTATGCCGCCACAATCTCGCGTTCTCATTGGTCGATATTATTTCAAATAATGCAAGGCACATGATTGGCTGAAATTTTTAGCATTGGTTTTAACTTTTAACACGGGAGTGTGCTACTCCTGTCTTGTCCCGCCTTTTTTGAGTTTGACAATATTGACGAAAACTCTTTCATTTGTTCTTTAAAATGCCACCAAATCTGACACCCGCAGAAGAAAAAAACAGGTGAATTATTGATAATATTTGCAGGAAAACGAATTTCAATATTATATATTTCTGGTTATATTCTATCGCTATCTCAGTCATTCCATATTTTTCGGCACGAGAATTATGACCGCATGCATTTTTAATTTTGGACACTGAACTAAAACTTTTGAGCTATTTCTGTTTAATTTTTGCGTTTTCAACAACGAATTTATTTTTATAGTCTTTTTTTATTAATTTCGTGCTCACGCGGTACATATTTCGCCTGTTGTTTTTATTGACAGTTGTTATAACCTCACTTTTTGTAGCAAAGTACAGTCATTCAAAAATTTTCAAATAATTTCATAAATTGCGCTGAAAAAGTTTGGACAATTTTAAAAATGTTCAAAGTGTATAAAACATCACACTTGATTACATTGAAGTCAAAATTTTAAAGACTTTTCCTTTCGTGTTACTATTTTGGTAAATATAGGATTTTTACATAAGTTTTATTGTTTGAATAATTCATACATTATAAATTTCTTGAATTTTTATGGTTTCCGATTTTTTATTATTTACTGTAGTGGTTGTAAACCACATAAAATTATGTAAATGAAATTTGATAAATGTAACATACTTCCAAGTATTCTTTTTTGATTAACATAAGTTTCTCTAAAATTTGCAATGATTTTATTTCTCCCGAGTTTATTTTTGCAATAACTATTAAAATTAACCAGAAATGTATCATTCTCATTCAACTTCGCAAGTTTGGTTTAATTTTATTGAAAATTATTTTTTAAACCACAAAAATATTGGTATGTATCATTCACATCTATGTATTTTGTTAAAAATAGGTGAAAAAAATAGAATCGCTACAATTTTGACAAATTTTCCATCGAATAAAAATAGTTTTTTTTATTGTAATGTACAGAGACTTCAGTATTAAGGATGATTAATAATAATTTATACAATATTCATCCTAATATAATAATATAATATTAAACAATGATATTATGATACATATAATAAAAGTAGTATGTAATATTATAATGCAATACAATATAATTTGTAATATTATGATTCGCAGTAAAATATGACAACATATATCTAATATTACAATATAATATCACTATTTTATATTCATTTCACAAAGATCATTACTGTTGGCCAACTGAATTCGAAATATAATTTTATAATGATATAATTGGACTTCCCTCAAATAATAATTTCAGGTGTTTATACTCTCTAAGTTAAAGTCAGAATGTTCACAAATTTCTAAATTTTTGTCACATAATGATAAATGTGTATGAAATTTCAATTATTTTCACCAAAATGAAAAAGGAAAAAAGACTTGTATTTGAGAAGAATCGATTCCTGATGCTATCATTGACTTTCTGGTATAAATAATAAACTTTATTTTCATCAACCAAATATTTTCACAATCCTGAATTTGTTGAGAAACTG
Source organism: Platygaster robiniae (assembly GCA_028476575.1). NCBI lineage: Eukaryota > Metazoa > Arthropoda > Insecta > Hymenoptera > Platygastridae > Platygaster > Platygaster robiniae. Next base: position 2,094,413 of record CM052027.1, read on the forward strand.
AAAATTAATTTAATTTTTTGTTTTTTTTTTTTTTTTTTCAATTTGAAACACTTGAAACTTCAGGTACATTATAATCAAGAAACAATATTCTTCTCTTCTCACTTGTACTAAAGATGAAAAACATCTAGTGGCATTGGACAGTATTTCTACAATATTATTATTTATTACTAAAATCCAAAAAGTAATAGAAAAACAATTTAAGAGTATCTTTAATTTCTTCCATCGATTTCTTTTAAATATTTTTTTACAATGCACCAAAAGTATAACTATTCTTTACTCAAAAATCAAGAATTTTTTCTCAAATCAAAAATAAGGAATATATAAATAACATAATGAAGAATATAATAAAATATAAGTACCATTCTAAGAGGTATAAAGTCATATTCAACTAATTTTTCAATCTGATTATTTTCGATTGAAATATTAAATAAGTACCCGAATATTAATGTATAATATTTGAAAAAGTTGAAAAATTTAACACAAACGTTTTTAGGTGAAAATTTATCATTTGGTATACAAAAAATTTTTCGTAACTTGAAAACGATTCACAATTCGTTATAACTGTAGAAATGTTAGAATTTTATAAATTATGAAAATCTTGTGTAACAATTTGAAAAGTTAGAAAATGGACATACAAATTTTGTTTTGTGTAATAACTTATCATTTAGTAATAAAAAAATTTTTGTGCCCCAAGAAAAATTTGCAATCCTTTGGAACTAAAAAAAAATTAATTTTTAATAAATTAAAATTTTTAATACCATTTGAAAAAGTTAACATATTCGACATGCCAACTTTTTTGTGTACAAACTTATCATATAGTAGAAGAAAAAATTTTCTAAATCTCGGGAGAAGTAAAAACTATCGAAAAAACTCAAAATTTGACTAAAGTATCAAAAATTAAATATTTGATTATTTTCATTAATTTTTAAGTTGTAACGTAACACAGGAACTTATAATTTTCAAAAATTTATTTATAAATCCAAAAAGCTCGTAATTTTTGACTTTCTGAATTCCAACATTTAGATACTAAAAATTATTCATGTTGCGTATTTATTTAGTCTTTTTGATTAGTATAAATTGCATAAAATAAATATAGTGGAAACCTCTCCTTGAATTTGTGTAACGATAGTATATTACGTACCGAGGGCTGGAAAACGAGCTTGAAGATTTTGAACTGGACGAGAAACGAGTTTTCTTTGCCAGAGGTACGTAATAATTATTATTACCTGTAAAAAAATAATAAGAACTGATTAATAATAAAAACACTAATACAAAGAAATGCATAAAAATAATTCAAATGACAAAAAAATGGGATGAATTATTGAAACTAGATAAGAATATGTAAGAATTTTCCAAAATGTACTTACTGAAATCGAAGGGACCCGATCAATGGGTTTTTTTTTGTTCCTGAAGTCAAATGAAACTTATAATTTTTAAGTATTCTATCTCGAAAATAACAATCATTGCCTTAAAAAATTTTCTTGTCAGCAAAATTGTCATTATGAATGTTTGGCTGAAATAAAAATGGAAATCATCGCTCTAAAAATTGTCCAAGCTAGTAATGCTTATTGTGGTCTATGAAAAATGTGAGAAAATTTTAAATATACTTTCACTGGTTGTTTTTTTTATAATGTACTCTATAATATTGTATAAAAGTTTGCATTGTTCTACTGAATTTATTTATTTAATCAGTAATGTCAATGTTAGTGTACTCTGAAGCATTGGGATCAAAAATAACAGAATAATAAGTTATGAAAAATCGTTTTCACTAATATATCGTAAGTATATACATTGTGTAAATATTTTCTGACAATTATAAATTAATAATACAAAATATTACTATACGATTTGCAATCAAACAATTATTCATAAAATATAATAGAATAATGATTTAACAAATAATATATACTATATTTGGTAATTATAAGAATTTCTTCCAGGACATACAATTTCTAAGATCTCAATTTTTTCTGAAATTGATATTTTGCAAAAGTTGAAACGAACTTTTTCAGATCAAAATTATTCGAGAACTGCAACTTTTTTGGGACCTGAAATTTGGTGTATAATGTAATTATTTTATTACCTGATTTTTTTTTTTTTTTTTTTGGAACTTATGATTTCTTTGAAACTCAGCATTTTTCTTGACTTCAAAATTTTTCCCAAAGTATAAAGTTATAATTTTTTTGGGATGTGAAATTTTTTTGAAAGGTAAAGTTTAGGCGAATTTAGGTTATGTACAGAATAGTAAAATTTCATATACAAAAAATAATTATACATAACATGAACTTACCAAACATAATTTTCAGTTTTGAAAAAATATCCAAGTCTTTGGAAAAATTTTAATTTCTAAATTTAAAAAAAAATTATAGGTCCAGAAACAATTTTAAGTTTCGACTATGGAATAAATTTTCAGTCCATAAAACATTGTGAGTTTTGGAAGAATTCTTGGTTTCAAATAAATTAGAAGTATCGAAATTTCGAGAAATTCTAATTTATGAAATAATTCAGGTCCCCATTGAACTCACAACTCCTAAAAAGTTATTAGTTACAATTTCTGAAAAAAAAATTGTGAGCTTGAGAACTATTTCAAGCTTCAAACAAAATTTCAAGTCCAGAAAAACTCAATGTTGTAAATGATGATCTACTAATGAGTACGAAAAAATGTATAATATTATTTATTTCTAATTTTTGGATAATCGATTATATAGTACTTATATTTCATAATTAACAGTGAATAACTGCCGTAAAATATACTAGATTTACACCATTACGCCCACAGCACGTCTATTTCCTCCGTTGTACCACGCTGCTGTAGCTATAGAAAATTATAGAGATATTCATAGGAAAACTAATAACTATTAAAATACTTTTATTTTATGTAATCTCAGTAATTTATGTCAATTTCCGACGAAATCAGACTGTAAAAATAAAAAAGTTCATAGGAACATGGTGAAACGCAGTAACCTTGAAACAATTATTAATAATTGCAAGAAAAGTGTCTTATTTTTAAAAGTTGAAAGTATTCAACTTCAAAAATTAACAAATGTTAAGATTTCAAAAAATTACAGATTTTAAGAAATTGCACTCAAAATTTCCTGGAAATTTCTACTGAAACTAGAATGACATACACTTTATGAGTAATGCTTAAATAGAAGAGATAAAAATATAACAAAAACATTCTTATTTTTCAGATAGCAGAAAACAGCAATCCTAGGTCCACAGGTGGAATAAGAAAAAAAAAAATGCATCATCAAGGAATGAAGCCATAGCTCAAAAAATACTCGTGTTCTCCTACTCCAATTCAGTAAGAAAAAAAAATTTTTTCGTTTCCAGTATATCTTGTTTGACTAATCAAACAGTAAAGAATAAAGTATCTATAATGTTTTTCATAATAAAACAATTACTTGTGTTACCTGAATAAAATTTTTAAATAAACATCCAATATATATGAAATAGTAAACAATGTTCGCACTAGAAACAAATTATTTTTAATATATGACATGCTTTCAACTGCTGATGACAATAACTTCTTTTGGACCAAACAGTAGAGATATAATACAGAATATTTCCTATTTTCCCAATAAATGAATTTTCTATTCCTCAAAAAAACATTCAACTTGTTTAAGGTTATTCGCTCATAATTTATAATTCAAGAAGCAAAAATATTTTAGAAATATTAAATCTTTTAAAAAGTATTGCCTAAAAAATTGATTATAGTTCAAAATTTTTTTGAAATTATACAATGCCAAGCACCAAACCTCCTAATTTGCAAACACTGTGAGTTTTGGTTCTCATGTTTTCTTGTTTGCAGTAATTTTTTTCTTATGTATTTCAATTTTCTTTTGATCACCAAATGAATCAATAACTTGTTTTGAAAATAAAATACTAGGGATTCATTTTGATATCAAAGACATTTCAAAATCAACAATTTTTAGAGTAAAGCTGGGAAATATTAAAAATTTTACTTTAAAATTTGAGTTATAAAAAAACATATTCATATATCATGACTGTTTTGTGTTCTCTAGGGTTGAGAACTTACAGAGTGTAATTCAAAAAATACTGCCAACAGAAACTAAAAATAAGTTTCCAACAAGAAAAATAAAAGATGCATCTACAAGATTGCAATATTAAAATCAGCAACTTAAAAAAACAATGCCTCAAATTTCGTTCAATTCTTCCAAACAAATGAAAGCCTTGAAACGAAGAGAGTTTAAGAGCTGATTTTGTTGTGATAGTTTTTTGATAACAATTTGAAAGTGGTAAGAATTATAGAAAAATCATAAGCTGGGCAAATTTGAATAAAAAATGAAAAGTTTTTAAAATCATAATGATACCAATGTTTGAGGACATTTGCTTGAATCAAAAATCATTCAAAAAACTAGATCAAATAATCGTCGAAATTCGGAAAACTGTTATTACTTGAACAAGAAATGAGATCAAAGCGAAGTTTGTTTTCTTCGCCACAAATTTTCAAATACCTACAATCAAAGTTCACATTTTTGTGTTTCTGAAAAGATTATCGAAATATTGAAAAAAACAATTCAAAAATCGAATTCTGGAACTAATACAATAACTTGCTAATAAATACTGAGGCGAATCACATCTTTAAGCAGTTATTCTACATCTTTCAAGAAATGCTCAAATTCATGGAAAATTTTTATCATTATTAAAGTAATGTTTTCTGAAGTTATTAATGTATCTAATGTGGTTCTATGTTTTTCTAGAAACAATTAATTTACACACTGATAATCTAGAAAAACAGCTTCATCTTTGAAATTGACATTACAGTATTTGACTAATAGTATTTTTTTAGGAAGATACTATGAAGCCTTGGAAACACTTATCTATGAGAAACTTGTGACCCCGTTTTGATGATATCTAATTAGAAAGTTTTGAAGAAAAAAAAAAAAGATGTGTCATACTGCAATTAATATTCGAAAATAGAAGCCTTTGAAACGAAATATCATTTCTATAGATAGCAAATTATTTTTCAGTTATAAAAGTATGTTGAATTCATGCGAACCTCTTTTGCACTTTTGATTGTCATACGAGTTAAATTCCTTAGCCATTCTAGGAAATTGGCTATTTTGTTGATCATTGGAAAATTGAAGTTCTTTCGCAAATGGTTTATTAAAAAAAATTCTTGTTCGTTTGTGCCGTATGAAAAATAAATTTTTCAGAATCATAATTTTAAGTCAGTTCGATTATGTACCCGTGCTTTTACCAATGTAAGTTTCTAAAATTATTTGTTCAAATAGGCATTTTTACAGCAAATCGAGCAATAATATGATTTTTCCAAATTCAGTTTTTCATCAAACATTGCTTTGATGCATCATTGCGTGACATCATCTTTGATAGAACATGTTTGCATTTAAATATATGTTAGAATGACTCACAAATTTGAATCTGATTTATTATCTGCCAAACTTGAATTGTCTATAGATGCATTTGCATCAGTTTTTTGTAATATATTGCAAACTGTTCTACCAGGGTTGACAATTAGTTTTTTTGATATAGTTTTAAGTCAGAGTAGGCTTCAGGACTCCATGTTTCTGTATGAATAAACGGTCAGATTAACTTTTTCATATTTATTTTTCTTGTCAACAATTCAAACGCCAGAATTATGAAAGAAAATTCAAAATTTTACATTCGGAGAAATATTGTCATATCAAGATTTTCGAAATGACGTGATAAAACATAAGATTCTTCAAAAAAATCAAAATAATAGTTGCATGTCAAGGCTGCTGTATAAAAAACATACCCTAAACTAAAAATAGTTTTAAAAAATGAATTAGTTCTTTACAATATTCTGGAACCCAGAAAAACATGTAGGATACTTTTTTGTACAGCATATCGTATACTTTCACATACGTTAATACATTTTTAGTAGGATAAGATGATTTGTTTGTTTTTGTTACTAGTTACAACAAACCAAATCACATTGATCCATCTGAGAAGAAATTTACCCTTTGTTGTACTATTCACAATTTTGTTAAAACAACACAATGTCTAAACTTTGTGTTTTTAGTTACTACTGAAACTAGTCCTGCATTCCTCCAATCCATTTAACAATCAGGTAACAACACTGCTATTACAATATAGATATTCTTTTTAGGTCATTTATTTGTGAAAAAACAATTAAAAAAGTGAAGAACAGTAATGTAAATAATGGTTTTCTTTTCCTTTATTAAAGAGAAGCAAATCACAGTGTCATCACTAAAATTCGTCATCTCTCATCAAAACATCAAAAGTAGCAACGTTCTCAAAAAATCTTGATTTACAACAGTTCATGAGCAAGACTAAGTATTTAAGTGATATTATACAGTGTAGTCTGTTGTATGTCGAACACACATCCCAAAACCACAAAACAAATTTGCAAGAAAGTCCACTGAATCATTTCATGAAATGAATTGGTATACCCTTAAATGCCTTTCCTACAACTTGACCACTGTCAACACAGGCATAACCCAAACCAATTATTCATACAAAAAAACAGGACTGTTCGTATATTGCAAATATACGCCAAAACTTGGCAAACACTTTTTCGTGGGTGTTAATATTCTACAGACATACATATTCTGAAATCCACTTTGCGAAGCTAATAAATTTTGTGAATTAAATAAATGTGTTTTCATTATACTCAAATAATGTTGAGATATGTAAGAAATTTCTAATTATTGAATTCATTACAATTGTTACAACTGTATATTACGTTACGGTTTTTCATTGTTATATTAAGTCGGGAACGGACGCACACACGAATATCTGGCCTGGTTCAACTAGATAGTTGATTTTTTAATTGAAGTTGTCCGACAACTGATCTACATTGCATGTACTTGAAATGGCAGTGTTGGGTTCCTTTAAATAAAGTACATATAACTGTTTTTAGGATATTGTCAATATGATAGTGAGGTAGGAGTAGAATTGCGACTTTAAGATTTAGAAAACGAACTGATTTCCATTCGAAATGTGTATGATCAACGAATTTTTTAATTGTAAAGAGTCAGTGTAACTACAACAGTAGTGTGGTCTGTTTGTCCAACAGACCGCATAATCAAACGAAGAGAAAAATCAGTTCAGTTACTTCAACTGATTTTTTTCAATTGGGAGACAAACATGTTTACGTCAAGGAAATTTTCCTTTGCTGTAACTGAAAAATTCTGTTATTTCCATAGCTGCTTCTGAAAAATTTATTTTATGCTACATAAAACAATGTTGAAAATGGTGCAAAAGATATATTCAGTTGTAAAAACTAAAAATTTGAAAAGTTTCTTCTGTGTATTTACGGCTAAGAATGAAAATTTCCAATATTTACGCTGATTTCAATTTCATGTTTTTAGGTTACAGGCTAAATCACATAAAAAACTTTCGAATTCATTTTCATATTTTTATTTTTTTCACAGAATCAGGATCACACAGAAATTATCGAACTTGAAACATTCAAACAGTTTTTTCAACAATTTTTCATAATTTTCGAAATATACGTGTAACGAGCGAGACTCGGAATATTCAGATTCAGATATCATTATTATTATTTTCTCTCATTTTTTTTTTATATTGTTAGGCTATGCGCCTAGGAATAATCATATTCCTTAATCTCGTCGAACAGAAAAAGGACCCTCTGTAGACAACGGCCTACAGTGACCCTTTATCCGACTTTTGAAGGGAGTCGGGAGAATGGTTTAAGGATGGAAAAACAAACGCGAGAATCATTCAAATGTCACCTGTGTGACGTTATTATTAACCTCTTACTGTGCATTTATCTCGTTCCTTATAATTCGTAATTCTTCTAAGGATGACTCTGGCAGATCATCATCGGACGCTGGAGAATAAGAGTATCCCTCACTTAAAGAGTCGTAAAAATCCCGATCTGCTATCCCGGTTTCGACCACTGGAGAAACAGTTGTCGCAATTTCTTTGTCTATCGGGGCGGTGTTCAATAAAAGGCTTTGAATAGCGTCACACGCAATACATTTGAATTTTAATTTCCCCTCGGGAGGGACTAAAGGGATCCCGTAGTCTAAAGAGGCCTTCTTAGCGATGAGAGCATCTATTTCCTTCAAGGCAAGGTTTTTATTCGAAGGCAGACCTTTCAATATTTGTAGACGGTGATACAATTGAATGAGTCCCTTTCTTCTAAACAATGATTGTTTCGCGCTAGGTTTAATTTTGTGACGCCTGGCTATACTCCTCAAACACCATGTCAAACTCTCTACGGTGGGCACTGAGGAAATATTATATTACAACTCTTTAGTTGGCAAATTCGACCCTTTATACTTCGGTGGAATACTTTTCATTACCCTTTTTCTCTTTATCATCATTAATTGAGTTGGGTTCGGAAACTTACCCTGCCTGAGACAAGTCTCGACACTCAAATGATGATAATAATGAACCCAAAAAGGTTCTCATAGAGAGTTTCCTCAAGAATACTTTAATATTTATTCAAGTTAATTTATTCAAAAATATATGTCATATTTGTAATCCCTTGTCCTTTTGCCATCATTAATTGAGTTGGGTTCGGAAACTTACCCTGCCTGAGACAAGTCTCGACACTCAAATGATGATTGGGAAAAGTGTCCAATATGGATTTTATCTAATATGAAGGAAAATAAAAGCTTACTATTGTTTTTCTATCCTTGAATTGGCTGATCATGGACCTCAAGCACAGCTTGGGCTTTTGCGTCAGATCAATTACTAGGCAAATGAGGCTATTGGGCTGTCGTCAGGTCGAGCCCTCTTGGACCTCAGAGAAAAATCGTCTTTCGCTTATGGAACCCTCTTGGACCGTCTCCAAAGAGAGGCTATCGGGTAGGAAGCTCGAGAACGACTTCTGCTCTACCAGAAAAACTGCGGGTTTATATACGGTTCCTAACGGAAACAATTAGACCGTTTTCGATCCATTTTCATCCGGTTGTCATTAGATAAAAAGGTGTGAGTCATCGTTGTTCAAAAAAATAACTTTATCTTTCATATTCTGAAAAGAAGCTAAATGACTGAACGTAATGACCAGGTTAATAAGTCTATTGTAAAACGGTGATTCGTCAAGGTCTAAATGATCGAGAAATTATCTTTCGAAAAATGACTTTATTTCTCGTATTTAAAAGCTAAATGGTAAGAAAGATAGTAATACTATTATTATGTGAAGAATAGCTTTATCAAAAGAAACTCGTTACCATTTGGCTATTAACGGTATATTATTTCCCAGCGCCAGCGATATCGTAATGATTCTGATATCACCGCGCATTATCGTTAACTCTGAAAAAATGTAACTTTAGAATTGTAAGTCGAAATAATATTTCGAATTTATATTTTATTTTCTATTCCTAGACGAGGGGAAAAAAAACCCCGCTCGTCACAATAGTTTTCTGATGCTAGTAGCATTGAATCGAATAAAGTTGAGTGATAAAAAAAAGGTGAACAGTAAACTAATGTGTCTTCTTTGAAAAAGCAAGGAATTCAGGTGATAACAATTGTAATGATCCAGACGTGTATTCATTGAAAGCTAATGTCATAATGATTCTGATATCTAACTTCGTATTATTACTGCTATTTTGAAAAGCTATTCTGTTCTTGTTAACTTATTTTATGAAGTGAAATTTCTTATCTTGAAAAACTTCGAAATAAAACTTTGAAAATAAAATTCGAAAATAAAACTCAAAAATGAATAAAACGAGCAAAAGTACCTCGCTCGTCACAACGGCCCTAATAATTCCCTAGACCAAGATCCTTAATCGAAAATTCTCCTAAGGTCTTTTTTAATCGAAAATCCTCCCAAGATTTTTCAACAATTTCCCTCACAGCTATGAACTTACTTTCTTCTCTTTCGCCCGATTCTGGGTGGTCACGTTGAATGGGGGTTGCGGATCCGAATGGTCACCCCGACGATGTGACTAGCGATCCGGGCCTTCTGTGGTGAGCTAGGCACCCTGAGCGGCCACCGGTGGAAAAAGTTCACCTGCCAAAGTGAGCTTCCTCAGCGTTTCCCTGGGGACGGGGCGGGAGGACCGCGAAGCTGGACCAAGGGTACCAAGGGTCTGAGGCAACGGGGCCCTAAATTTCGTGAGCCGCGACAATAAACCGGACCCCCTACTGAGACCCTCCGCGTACCTGCCGCGTCAGCGTGGTACAAGGTCTCAGAAGACGTACCGAATTTTTGACCGCCTCACGGCGCGTCGAAAATATAAAAAAGCCCGCAATGAGCCACGCGCTCATCCTTTTAAACACCCGGTTTGAACCCATTAGGAAGGAGAAACCCGGGAACTCGCGTGTGAAAAAACGCTCCCGCAAGCTCGCAAAAAAAAAGAGTCACACCGCTGTGACGAGCCAGCTTGGAAATACTTTCTAAAAATTCAATTTTATATTTCCTTTCTTTCCCCTTTTTTTCTTGTGGAATTTGTTAGGCCTAATGCCTAGGAGAAGTATTCCTTACTGTCGACGTACAGAACAGGACCCTCCGTAGACAACGGCCTACGGTGACCCTGGGTTCGACTTTTTAAAGGGAGTCAAGGAATTGTCTGAAGGGTTAATGATAAATCAAGAAGGTTCAGATTAAATACAAGGTTTATTTTCTAATTTATTTGCTTACACAGATGAGTAATAAAACTATTACAAAGGATCATTATTCGGTACAATATTTTCTTGTTGGCCTGGCCCCGACAAATACTCTTCTAACATTCCCGCTCTTACTTCTAAATCTTCAATCAGGGCCCTATAGAACTCTGCGTCCGCGATTTGCAGAGTGGACCCGGCCTTTTCCCATAATTGACTATTATCTAAGGAGGCCTGTCTTGCCTCGGAAATTCTTTGTCGAGTCCAGAAGGGACTAGGCTTCTTTGGCCCACGAATCTTAAACCTTCGAAAGGCCGCTTTTCCCAATACTTGGTATCTATAGTCCTTATCTAAGTTTTCTTGGAACTTCCGATAGCAAGGGTGCGATGGGAGTATTTGAGTACTCTCTCGTTTTGTTATCCTATCATTAGCCTGACATACCTGTTGATAAGCTTTAAAATCCTTGGAACTCACTAAAATGTATAACCCTTGCAGTATTAGATATTTAATTAGTGCCAAGGTTTAGATTATTTTGGTCCCTGCGGAGCTTTTAGAAGTCATCATTTTTGTAATATATTCCATTGATATTGGAATAAGTTATTCAAGGTTCTAAGTTGAAACTTATTACGTTCTAACTATTGATTTAATGCGCCTTCCTCCATTAATCTTGTTTTCCTTGATCTAGAGTACTTTGGATGCTATAGCGGGATGAGATCGTGAGATCTCATCACTAGATCAGGGTTGCAAGAATTAATGTGGCATGGATATATCACAATTATATGTATGGTGTTCTTACTTTTAGCAATTTCGTTCAAATGTGTATTTTTAGCTTGGAAGCTGGTTTTTGGCTTGGAAGCCGGTTTTTAGCTTGGAAGCTGGTTTGAGTCTTTTGAGAATGACTGATTTCTGGTTGAAAATGCAGGGTTTATATACCCTGGAGATTGCGAAATATCTATCTATCGAAATGGGGAGAAAATGTATTTTAGGAGATTGTAAGATGACTTGCGAAATTCAAGGATAGTAAAAATAGATTTATGAAATTTAAAAAGATAAAAAAAATAAAGTTGTGAAAATTGGTAAAAGTTCATTAGCATTATTTGTGTCCGATAAAAAGTTTCCAATAGCGTATAATGATATTGCGAGATAACTACTACGGCGCGCGGAGTATAAAGTGATTAGACGCTTCATCACGCGATAACCGTATTCATGAAGCAGCGGTCTTTGAACTTGGAAAAAAAACTCTTCTTAGATAAAGTCGGATGGATTAATTCGGCTCTTTACACCGCCGCGAAATTCGAAATCCCGCCTGCCTTCCCATGTCCACTCATCGAAAAGCAAGCAGAGTTGCAAAAATTGGATCCCGTGTGAAATGTGCTTTGATTCTTTTTGCACATTATATTTTAGTGTATTGCTACCCAAGAAAAAGAAAAACTCAAAAAAATGAAAATACGCCGCAGAACAAAAATGCAGGATATTACACTATTCTGATCTGTTGGCATCAAAAAAAAAAAAAAAAAAAAAAAGACAAATAATGCTCATTATAGCAAGGGACTAGTGTACTACATGTAAAGTTGAAAAGAAACATCATCAAATTTCAGAAAAGTGTTTCAAAGGCTTCAAATCTCGTAAACTATTAAGCCTATGGCATAAAATTCTTTGAATTAGCTTATGGAAATAATTCAAATGTATAAGAATGCGGAAAAAACCTTGAAAGTATGAAAAAGGCTAGAAATTCGAAGACATCTTCAAGATACAGATAATCTGTAAAGATATTGTACTTTTGAAAATATATACAAAAATTTATCTCCCAAACATTTTTTTATGCAGCATCTTAATCTCATAATTTCGGTGAGAATCTATCATAATACTAGAATATTTATTCAACCTAATGAAATTTAAAACAGAGAATATACGGTAATATAAATATACGTAGTAACGCTCCGCTTTTTCAAAACAAATACAAGTTATATAAGTCTTTAGGAGCCAAATAAACGACGTCTTATTTTGAAGTTTCTTTTATTAGGTACATACATTGAATTGGACGTGTTTTTAAATAATATAACAGGAACTTTACTCCTGATGAGTCCCTTGGACGAAGGTCGAAAGCTAGAGGAATACATTTGACGAACACACTCAGAAAAAAATCGAGTTGTCCCAACTCTTGACGAAGTTGACTCAACTCGGTCGTTCACCTTCTTCTTCTAGAAGAAGTCGCGCGCCGAGTTAGCTTGCTTAGAGTTGATTCATATCGGCCACTTGCTTGAGAGAACTCTGGCGAGGTGGCAGTGGTGGCAGGTGGTTTACTTGGGTTAGAGGAGAAGAGTATTGCCCGCTCTTAGGGCATTGCTGGTCAACATATAATGTATGATATTTAAAATGTAGCAAAGTTGCTGGTGTTTTTTTTATATTTTTAGAGTATTGGAATAACGTGTGGCAAACTTACTTTGGCAATTGTGTCTTCTTCTTCCATGCGCTGTTGTTCATCAACTGCGATCGTGATTGAAAATTCACAATTTCCGGAGCCCTCACAAACGCTAATTTCATTCCGATTCAGGGGTTGATCGGGTATTTCGGAAATTGAGGATGTTCCCTCACCGATTTGCTCGTCCTAAGGGGGAGACAAAAGTATAGTTTATCAAATATGAAATTCAAAAAAGGATGTAATTAACTGATTAATCATTGTCGGTAATAACCTAAAAGCTTTTCCTAACCCTTGGACGTACGCAAAAACTCCTCCCACTACTGCCACCCCGCCACTACGTCTTTTAAAACATGGTCGTAACAACTGCCACCACCGCCACACAGCCATGATCCAAAGATATCGACTTCTGTAATTGTTAAAGTTGACATTTACCCGCTCTCGGGGTATTGCTTATCAACAAAGAATTTCTAATATTTGGAATGTGGCGAGGTGGCACTGGTGGCAGGCGTTTTCCTTAGTTTTTTAGAATTTTGAAAAGAGTGTGGCGGGGTGGCAGTGGTGGTGGGCGTTTTCCATAGTTTTTTGTAATATTGGAAAAGGTGTGGCGAGGTGGCAGTGGTGGCAGGCGTTTTCCTTAGTTTTTTGGAATTTTGGAAAGAGTGTGGCGGGGTGGCAGTGGTCGCAAGCGTATTCCTGACTTTTTAGTTATATTGGGAAAATGTGGTGAAGCAGCAGTGGGGGCTGCCATTTTTGGCTGAGCAGCCTCCATCGCTGCCACAGTCTACAATTGGCGCCAAGAACAGCGCATCTTATTTGCCTAGGGTTGACTATTACCCCAACATAGGGTATCGTCACCCTCGGAATAACAATAAAAATATTAGTAATAATTATAACTTGCAACGAAGCAAGTATTGTAACCACCGACAAAGCGAAACACAGGAAACTCTCCCCCCCCCCCACCCCCCACCAAAAAAATGCAGGTGAAGAAAATCTAGGGGTAATACCAAAATTGTCGCAAGTAATTCTATGTATTCAATTATGTACCTAAGCGATTAAACAACCTTGAATAAAAATAGTAATAGTAAGGCACTTGACAATTTTTCAAAACTGGTTTCCTTTACCCACCAGGTGGGTACAATCAGAGTAAGCTTCGAGATGTCGAGATATTTCTCTCAGTTAGATAAAAATTGTAAGTTACCCACCTAGCAGGTATTCTTTGATTACATAATTAGAGTTTACTTGTTTTAAGTAAAAATGATGTTTCAAAAATATACAACAATATTTTCAGTACAAAAATTATTCAAAATTAACATTAACATCTTTTGTTTTTTTCTTCAAAGATTCCCCGCTTGTTCTCGCTGGTTGATCGATTTGAGCAATGGATTCTTCATTTTCGTTATCGTCATGACTTGAATCTATCGATACTTCCGTTTGCCTTTCTTTTGAAGTGTAACGAGCGAGATTAGGAATTATTTATCATATATTCCTTTTCTTTTGTTAGGCCATGAGCCTAGGAATAATTATTCCTTAATCTCGTTGAAACGGGAAAGGACCCTCCATAGAAAACGGCCTATGGTGACCCTTTGTTCGACTTTTTACAGGGAGTCGAGGAATTGTTCAAGGGTGTAAAACAAAGCACAAAAGTCTTCTAAATGTCACCTGTGTGACGTTATTATTTGCAATACTTATTACAAGCCTTTAAGCTATTCATTTATCTCATTCCTTATAATGCGTAACTCTTCGATGGATGACTCTGGCAAATCATTATCGGACTCTTGAGCACAAAAGTATCCCTTCTCCAAGGAATCGTAAAAAGCTTGATCTGCTATCCCGGTTTCGATTACTGGAGAACTAATTGCCGCCATTTCCTTGTCTATCGGCGCGGTATTCAACAGGAAGTCTTGAATCGCGTTACACGCAATACATTTAAATTCTAATTTCCTCTCGGGAGAGACTAAGGGGATCCCGTAGTCTAAAGAAGCTTTCTTAGCGATGAGAGCATCTATTTCCTCCAATGAAATGTTTCTATTCGAAGGCAGACTTTTTAATATCTGCAGACGGTGATACAAGTGGATGAGTCCCTTTCTTCTGAACAAGGATTGTTTCGCGCTAGGTTTGATCCTGTGACGCCTGGCTACGCTCTTTAAACACCATGTTAAACTCTGTACGGTGGGCACTGAGGAAATATTATTTCACGACTCTTTAGTTGGCAATTTCGACCTATTATACTTCAGTGGAATACCTTTTAGTACCCTTTGCCCGTTATCATCAGTAATTGAGTTGTGGTTCGGAAGCTCACCCTGCCTGAGACGTGTCTCGACTCTCAAATGATGATAATAACGAAACCAGAAAGGTTCTCATAGAGAGGTTCCTCGAAAATGCCTTAGTAGTTATGAAAAGTTAATTTATCCAAAATATATGTCATATTTGCAATCCTTTGTCCCTTTCCCATCATTAATTGAGCTGGGTTCGGAAGCTTACCCTGCCTGAGACGTGTCTCGACACTCAAATGATGATTGGAAAAATGTCCAACATGGATTTTATCAAATAGAAAGAAATAGAAGCTTACTATTGATTTTTCTATCCTTGAATTGGCTAACAGTGGACCTCAAGCACAGCTTGGGCTTTTGCGTCAGATCAATTACTAGGCAAGGGAGGCTATTGGGCTGTCGTCAGGACGAGCCCTCTTGGACCTCGGAAATCGTCTTTCGCTTATGGAACCCTTTTTGGACCGTCTCCTAAGAGAAGCTATCGGGTTGGAAGCTCGAGAACGACTTCTGCTCTACCAGAAAAACTGCAGGTTTATATACGGTTCCTAAAGGAAAGAAATAGACCGTTTTCGATCCATTTACGTCCGGTCATCATTAGATAAAAAAAAAAGTGGAGAGTCATCACTGCTCGAAAAAAATAACCTTATCTTTCGTATTTCGAAAGGAAACTAAATGACTGAGCTAATGAATAGATACCAGGTTGAAAAAATGAGTCTATTGTAAAAACGGTGATTTTGTCAAAGTCTAAATGATCGAGAAATTATCGTTCGAAAAAAACGTTTTATTCCTCGTATTGAAAAGTTAAATGTCAAGAAAATAGTAAAACTATTATTTTCTGCAAAATAGCCTTATCAAAAGAACTCGTTACAACCTGGCTATTGGCGATATATTATTTCTCAGCGCTAGCGAAATCGTAATGATTCTGATATCATCGCGCATTATCGCTAACTCTGAAAAATATAACTTTAGAATTGTAAAGTGAAATAGTACTTCGAAATAATATTTTATTTTCTATTTTTAGACGAGGGGAAAAAACCCCGCTCGTCACAGAAGCTTGTTTTTTTTTTTTTTTTTTTTTTTTTTTTTTATTGGCTACAGATTTTTTATATAATTTGCTATTTATATTTTGTTAAAAATGTTTCGTACGTCATTTATTCTATATCAAGAAATCAACAAAAACATGGAAAAAGTATTTTGAGATCCTTTCATGACTAGAAAATAAAGAATTTATATTTATTTATTTTTTCGGTGTTAGTTAAAATTTCTCATTTCAATCGTAGGAGCCGGTGTAAACGAATTTCGTTATTTTTTCATGTATATGTTTAGCGTTTGAAAAAAGAGACATAATAATTTAAAAAATTAAACAAGTCACAGTCCTTTGAATGATCCAGTTCCTTTTTCGTAGATTTTAAAGTTCAAAAATTACGCTTTTGTTATACAAAAGTGTTGTATATGATAGTGATAATACAAATTATTTTCATACAAAGATTCTTTAATCGTGAATCTGTTAATCCAAACGTTTATGAGAAATAATAATTTTGTGTCAAGTAAGTTTATATTATTAATTGAAATATTATCAAACTTTACTGCTTTTATGTTCCAATTAGATTTTGCAATCCGACGGATCACGTTTCATAAAGTTTATGATTTACAAAATTGTATTCGAAAATGCAATGATTCAATTTTTAGAAGCTCCAACTAATTTGTTTATTGGAAAACATGTGCTTATGTCCATTTCATTGACAATGTAAAGTCAGATTCGATTACTCTTTGAATCTGAATCAGTGAGATTTCCCTGGTTCTCCGTAAAAATCCAATCAATGGAAAATCAGCAATTAGCAAATTACCGAAAAAAAAATTTTTGCTTGTGACGAGCGAGTTCCAGCTAACCAACGATGTAATTAGTAATCCTGTGACGGGCGAGCTGCTCTCAACGAACGATGATAATGAGTTTTAGAAAATATACGTAGAGTGTCCCAACTGACACCAACGTTGAGTTTTCCTTGTCCTTCCACTTTCTGAATGGTTAGCCTCGATTCGCTTTTCCAGAGAGGACCCCAGTGAAAACACCGCTCAAAAGGACCCTTATGTTGTT
This sequence comes from Platygaster robiniae, assembly GCA_028476575.1. Taxonomy (NCBI): domain Eukaryota; kingdom Metazoa; phylum Arthropoda; class Insecta; order Hymenoptera; family Platygastridae; genus Platygaster; species Platygaster robiniae. The sequence goes on from CM052027.1 coordinate 2,111,748, forward strand.
TTAGACAGAGGGTAATTAACAACAAAGATCCATTAAGCTTAAATCCAGCAAAACTGAAATTATTATTAAATCAACCAGTTAACAATCCTCAAATCAAGTACATTACAATAATACAGTAAATAGTTATCATTACAAGAAAAGCCTTGTCTTATTAACATGTTGGCTAACTCAATTCAACAGCACCTCCAAACCAAATCTCTCCCATTTCAGCTAAATCTTTTATCAATGCAAGATGATTTGTGGTTTCAGTATTCTCCTGCCCACAACCCTGTGACTCGGGATTCTTAACTTCTACTTTCAGTTGGTCCTGCAATTCTCTATTCCTACTATCCTGATCTAGTCTGAAGTCTTGCCTCCTTTTACAATATTTACATGTGATATGTATATGCTTATCCAAAGGTACCAAAGTTATATCGAATACTTGTGAGGCCTGTTTGGCGATAATCTTGTCTATTTCTTCCCATGTAGTTTTCACCTTGGGATCCAATCCCCTTAATGTTCGGAGCCGATTATACAAGTGTAATGCTCCCTTTTTCTTAAATATTGATCGATGAGCACTGGGTTTTATCCCCTTTCTCCGAGCAGCACTTTTAACGATACACAATAAATCCTCAACTAATACCACTGTAAAATAATAGACCGATCCAACATCACATCAGAATTATTTAAATATATGTAACCCTTTAAAATAACGAAACACCCGTATTATAATTTATTTCAAGGAATTCTCTATTTTCTTTAGATATTGTAAATGAACATTGAATCTTTATTAGTAGAAATTTTGGTAATCTGTCCAATTTCCAGAGCAGTCTATCGTTATGATAACCTTCCAGTTAGTCATAATGATAGATACCAAGTAAATCCCAATTCTCGAGGTACCCTTCTAGGTTAGTATGGAAGCAAACTTAGTAGAGATAAATCTCTACTCCTAGATGGCGATTCGGGTAATTAGGAGATGCTTAATTTCTTCAAAGAAATATGGTAATATAATTTAAACAAATTACTTTTTATACCGCGTAGAAATAAAACCTGGACTTGAAACACAGTTTCAGTCTTTTCTCTTGATTTCCACTTGGTGATGATGGAGTCGGAGAAGTCGTCGTCAGGTCGGACTTCTATAAGGACTCGTCGGGGATAGTTCAATTGTCTGGGACGTCTTTTGGACTCTAGAGAGCTGTTTCGGACGTTTGACGGCAAAATTTCTCCGACTTTGTGCCAAAAAGCGCGAGCTTATATACCGTTTCAAACTTGGAAAACAACGATGGAGGGGAAAATATCAGTCTTCCTATTTTTTCGTTTCGGCACTTTTTCTGCCGTTTGTATCCGGTGTCGATTTAGATTATCCGTAAGTCTCTATGATTCGTTCGTCTATTTCCTATCGTCATTTGTCTTTAATTGCTGCTCGTTAGCGTTATTTAAGTTACGATTTCGATATCGGTGTTATAAACTTTTATACTTGAATTTTTATAAAGATTATAGACGAGTGGAAAAACCCGGCTCGTCACATCGGCGTATTTTTTTTTGTTCATTTGTATCTGGTATAAATTGCGCGCATTGTTAGATATTATTACATTGTTGAAAAGCTAAATCGTGGTTTCATTATCGAAAGGAAAATAGTTAATTTTATCATGGAGTGATTTTGGTTCGTTTGCTTCCCCTACGAGATTGATTGTAAATCGTTACTCGTTGGTGCCGATATTCTAAAGCGTTGGTGAAATCGTCGTGATTTAGATATTACTGTACGCTATCTTAACGTTTAGAAAAATAGCTTCTTTTTCAGGCTTTTTATAAAACAGTAAATTTCTTCTTTTAAAGAAAAAGAAAAATATTATTCTTCAAAAATAAAAATTTAGACGACTGGGCAAACCCCGCTCGTCACAAGCCGTTACGTTGCCAGTACGTCGTAGTGACGTAATAGGAAAAGAAATTTTCACCGAAATTTCTTATTTATTTTTGTTCAATTGTGATTAACAGTTCTGGGTGTAAAAGTTCAGATAATTACTGAATATTCGCGAATGTAATTGATATGAAATATAGAAATACGAAATTTATTATGAATTGTTCCTACATAAAAACTTAGTTGTCTGTTTTTTAATACACAGACTGTGAGATATACAATGTGACTGACTTTGGACTAACTACGTAAATGTTTTTGTTAAATGAAATTAAAATTCAATTTTTTTAAAAACATCAAAAATCACCAGGAATATGAAAAATATGCAAGGAAAAACACGGTCTAAAAGAAAATATAAGAAGATAAAGATTCTATATGTTGATCATAAAAACTCTGATAAGAGTTCTCGAAAACAATGACAGAAATTTCGGGAGTTTTTACTACGTTTTTAAATGCTGATATAAGTTATTCGAAATAAAAATAAAGTTTTATTTATATAATAATTTATGTCACTACCATAATTTCATTACCAATAGAGAATATTCCTGGAAACTTGTTACATTCAAGTTTAACATCTCTGGAAAATCACAAAAACTTCAAAATTTTTGAAAATGAGAAAAATCAAGAAAAATGAAGTAAATTCATTAAACTACTCATTACTTGTTGGTTTTTTACATTTGAGTTGTTTCTTAGACTTTGTATTTATTAACATCAACGATACAAGTTTTTCGTTTTGATATATCTATATACTCCGTAAGAGTAAATTTAGAAGATTCAAAAATGTTAACTTTGAAACCAACATTAATCATTTTTTTAACACTTACTTACATTGATCTAGGTAGATTTCAATGTGAGGTTCCATGATCTAATCGTAACACTAATTTCATTTTACTTGATTCACGACTTACTTGCCACTGATTACTTTTTATAGTTGGAGACCTACGTTTTCAAATTATTCCGTAATCTACAATAACGAATGTCAAAGTTTTCTACGTTTTAAAACAATTTTCATTTTCGAATCGTGAAATTGTACACAACGAAACCAAAGTTTCCAAATTCTTTGAATTTAAATTTGGTGATGGTCTGTCAAAAAAATTTTCTTCACTCTCGATTTCAAAGAACTTAGATCTTACATAGGTATCAAGTTTTTATATTTCTACGTAAAATGCTGTAATTACAAAATTCATCCTTTAAATAATTGATGAACTGATATACATACATATTTTTAAAAATCCTATCGACTGAATTCATTATATCGAAACTGAATTTTTAAATTCTGCAAATTTTAATTCTACAACTCTCATAACGAGATTTTCATTATCAAATTGATTTTAATGTTAGATTTTAATTTATTCAAAACAATTATTTTCTTTTTTTTTGTAAAACCTCTCGTTTATTTTATTTTTTGATATGATAAAAACATTTTGTCGTTGTATGTTATAATGTCATCCAATAGTTTGGTGCATATTTTTTTAACGAAGAATGATTTAATCAATAACACCGTGTGTTTCCAAGAAATTCAGAGTGAATTATTTTCAGCGCTGTAATTTTGCATTTGCGCAAATTTGCAACGTAGAATTGAGTTTCTCAAGGCGCATCTCACTTGGCACGAGTTCCTTGTCGCGTCGCGCTACATGTAGCTTCAGGGCTGCGAACTAGGCGACAAAACATGCCAAAAAAATCCTCATTCTACAATTTTCTTTTACTTTTTCCTATGAATCGAAAACCTACTTGTAACGCTCCGAATTGTGGGTTCGAACCGCTACTTATTTTTCAGGGACCGGTTAATGAATGATAAAATACTCAAATTTCACTGAGCACAAGTATATTTCTTAGTATTATAATTCTTCGCGATAATGAATTCGATGGCGCAACAATAGTAAGGTTATTGACTCTACCGTTACAAGTTTACTGAGAGGATTTCCCGAAAACGACTGCCTACGACTGACTAACGAGGTTTTTCGAGAAATGACCGAATGACGCTGGGTTTTACAAGGGTTCCGAATTTTCACCGACAGACCGGCTTGGAGCCGATTTGCCCCCTTTATATACTGAAATTCTTGCATCAGTCAAAAAAACTCCCACCTTCGAAATGTCATACGACATGACCATATTTGGTCATGTATACCTTTCGAAACTAAATATGTTCCTAATTACTGGATTCTATTATTTGGCAATTGGGAATCCCAATTTGCTCGCTTCCAAAAATGAAATGAAGTTTTAACGTATTGATAAGAGAAAAAAAAGTTCTTAATTACCTGATTCTATTATTTGGTAATTGGGAATCCCAATCCGCTCGCTTCGTGTAATTACAGCACAAAATGGAATGCTTAATGATTCTTTAACTTTTCTTACATTGATAGGCGTAAAAACTGTTCTTTTACGAAATATTCTAGAAGGTTCTTGGAAGTTTTCTATACGTAAATTAGTATGTCACCGGGACGTGACATTCCTCCCCCCTCTGGTATGCACGTCCCCGTGCATTTATAATGAAACGCGGTCGGAAAAATAATTTGGGAATAATCATGTTAAAAAAAAAAGTTAACCATTAAAAAAAATCGAAAATAAGAGGAAATATGCTATTCGCGGTTACGCCCTTACCCTTTTACTTTGCGCACGTCCTCGTGAGCTTACGAAATTCCGGAAAATTATTCGCTGAAGCGTTACAATAATAAGGCGATAAAATTATGCGTACGAGCACGTATGTTGCAAAATGTGTCGGAAAGTATTCGCTAAAACGTCACAATGCTAAAGTTAGGAATATCTCACATCTTAGTAGTAGGTACATTGTTAAGTAATTCATATATTCTAAATCATGAAATACGTGGGTTAATTCTTGCAATTCAAGGTTACTTCCGGACTACCGAATTGAATAGATCTTTCGCAGAAGGGAGCGGGGGCAGTGAGGTCCCTGGTCGCAAAAGAGGTGGAAGTTGCAGTTCGGCGGACGGGTGTTGGGAAGCCGTGGTCCTTTGGGTCGTGCGGGATGTCGACATTCTTATGGTCTTTCGGCCAGGCGTTCGAGAGGCTTGCGAGTCGTTTGTGGCCGTTTCAGAAGTCGTCATCTTCGAAGCTTTTATTTGCATTTTGTTTTTGGGCTGCTGTTCTGTTGCTGGACGTTCGAATCTTGGCTGTATGGTGGTTTACGGGGTTGGTTCGTCTACTTCCATTGGCTGTTGCTGTTGTTTGCGCAAGATGCTGTCGATTCTATCCTGGAAAGAGGGTCTTCTTATAGCTCCTGGTGCTGATGGTGTGTTCTTTGAAATTTTGACAGTGGGCTTTTGTGCTTGTGATCATTACTGGGGACAACTGGGGCTGTTTCTGGTAGTTCTGGCTCATCTGTCAAGTCGATCACCATTGGTTTTTGTTTCGTGATCATTACTCTCTTCCTTTAAGTTGTTGTAGTTGGAAGTTTTCGAGGTTTCGGTGGGTTTGCTTAGGTTCTCATATAACTGAAGACCGGCTTCTTGCATCCTGGGCAGGTGGTTGTGATCTTGACTTCACCCTTGCTATTTTTAACTCCTTGTTTGATGTGCACTCTCGTCGTGTTGTTGCATGAGTTGCATTGTATTACTGCTCTCTCATTGTCGCCAGGGATGGTCCTTATCTTCGCCAATTGTGCACGTTCTCTCTTCTGATTGCCTACGTTTGTTTTGGTCTTCTGGCGTCGTATAATTTCCTTGTAGGCGGTTGCGAAGTTAGGCGGCAATTCTCTATAACCAGGGATTTTCCCTTGGAGGTAGCAAATCAAGGCCCATAGCTCTGGGTGTCCTTTTTCGTTTAACTCGTTGAAACCTGCCCTTGGGTTGATCCCATATATCTTTGCGTATTGGCGTGCTTCTTGGAGGGTTGGCAGTGCTGAGTCGATGAAATTTGCAGGTTGCGGGTTGTTCTGCTTCCTAGAGGGTTTTAACAAAGCGGGAAGAAAAATAAATTATTATAATTATTACGTACATCCATCTTTAATCTAATTGGTTAACAATGCATAAAAGCGTATCCCTGAATTCCTTGTTAAATAGTTGATACTAGGATATTATACAATTTTAATGTTCCCGCCATTGCGACTACTTTCGTGTTGACGTATCTACTTCATGTAGCTTCGGTATCGATATAATTGGGTGTTTGTGAGTGTGTGCGTGGAGCGGAACACTAGCTCGATTTATGATCTATGCGTCACTCTACATGAGCGGTGTTGGTGTCCGTTAGTGTCAATTAGTTTTCATAGTGTATTGAAACGTAGTGGTTAGTTGTGTCGCATTACCCAAGATTCTACATTGGCTATCCCTGAGTTAATTGTTGGTATCTCGTATTAAAGAAAAGAAAAAAAGTAAGAGAGAAAAGAAAAATCCCGAGAATACGCCTCAGTAATACGCCAGAAAAGTACAGGGTGCGCCATTTCTTATGTCGGCATGTAAACATTGAATAACTTGAAAAAAAAACAACCGATTTCTGTAAATGAGGTATTTTTATTTAGTTTGGTCCTTTACAATTTATTTAGACTAGTTTTTGAACACAACATCAATCAAGTGGCCGCCCTTATTGTTCACAGCAAAATATGCCCTTTTTGCGGCGTTTTCCATTACCTTTTCGAGCATCTCGGGTGGTATAGCAATGATTTCGGCACGAATATTTTCCTTAAGCTCTTCAATGGTCTGCGGCTTGCTGGCGTACACTTTACTTTTCAAATAACCCCACAAAAAGAAGTCTGGAGGGGTCAAATCTGGAGATCTGGGTGGCCATTCAATGTCGCCTCTTTTTGACATCAGACGTCCAGGGAATTTTCGTTGCAGAAACTGGATTGTTTGATTCGCAGTGTGGCAGGTCGCACCATCTTGTTGAAACCAGTAATCTTCAAGACCTTTTTCACGCATTTGTGGGCAGACATAGTGAGCCAACATCCACCGATATCGGTTTCCATCGATCGTTTGGTTCTCTTTGAAAAAATAAGGACCAATGATGGTTTTGGCGCAAACGCCGGCCCAAACAGTAACTTTTTGGTCATGCAATGGCGTTTCATGGATCTCGTGTGGATTCTGCGTTCCCCAAATGCGGCAATTTTGCTTATTAACGCCTCCAGAAAGTTTGAAATGTGCCTCGTCGGTCATTAAAATTCGCTTCCAAAAATCAGGTTCAGTATCAACTATTCGAGCGATTGTTTGTCCATATTCCAAGCGACGTGGATGATCTGTAGGCAATATTCTTTGTGTTAATTGCATTTTGTACGGAAACAAATGCAAATCATCTTTCAAAATGCGCCGTAGAGTGGTTCCACTGATGCCGAGATGCTGAGCGCGGTGACGATATGAAACTTTTGGGTTTTGGGCAACGCTCTCTCTGACAGCTTCAATCAGTTCATTTGAACGTCTTGGTCGTTGATGAACGGGTTGTTCGCGATCTTTCACTGTCCCGTGGTCACAAAAATTCGACACCAAACGACGAATAGTGTTGTCAGATGGTGCCTGTTTGCCAAGATATTTTCGACGATATGCTCGTTGAGTTAACACAACTGAACGACTATTTTCAATGTACAAAGTAACTATTTCAGCGCGTTCTTTTGGTGTGAAGCGATACATGGTTGAAATTGTACTGAATTGACGTTTCCAAAACAAGTGAAGTCAAGTAAATCGGTTGTCAAATGTTTAAGTTATTCAATGTTACAATACCGACATAAGAAATGGCGCACCCTGTATATATAAAAAGGAACTTAGACGACCTTTCATTTTACGTGGAACATGAGGTAAGAAAATTCAGTTCTCGTTAATTTAGCTTTTTTTTTTTGTAACAAGGTGTTTAATTTAATTTATTTTTTTTTTTATTTTATCAAACTCAGATATGAGTCTCACAAGTTATACGATGTCACGAGCGAAAGTCGGAATACACAATATTTGTTATTTCTTTTTTTGGGGTTCGTTAAGCCAAATGCCTAGGAAAATATATTCCTTACTGTCGTCGTGCACAGAACAGGACCCTCCGTAGACAACGGCCTACGGTGACCCTGGATTCGACTTTTGTAGGGAGTCGGGAAATTATCTCAAGGAACCAGACCAAAAATTACAATGAAGATATATAATTTATTAGTAAATTGGTACAAAAATGTCTCAAGGCACTTAATTAATTAGCCCTGGCAATACTCTGCGAAGGTCCCCGCCCTAACGTACAAATCTTCCCACATAGCATTGTAAAATGACTCGTCCGCTATTTCCTGTGGGTCTATGCGTCCTTTTAGAGAAGTCCTGATTTCCTTTTCGGAACCCGTAGGGTTGAGTTGGACCTCTCGGTAATGATCACACTTCGTGCAATTAAAGGTAACCCTTTTGGTTAGAGTTATTAAAGTGACCCCAAACTCCTTAGATGCTTCCTTTGCAATACCTTCATCTACTTGCTCCAGAGTTATGTTGTCCTCATTGGGATAGTCTTTTAGATATTTGAGACGATAAAAGAGTGAAGCTAAACCCTTTTTCCTAAATATTTCCTTTTTCGCACTTGGTTTGATTTGGTGTTTCCTAGCTAAGCTCTTCAAACTCCATAAAAGAGTTTCCCGATTGGACACTGTTAAAACGTACTTGCTATTAAATCATACTTGTTGCGAAATCGTGTTTTAAATAATTATTTTATCGTTGATTAAATCCCCGGATTCTCTCTCTTTATAATTTGCTAATATTCTCAATATAGTTAGTGAAAAATCCAAAATGATCCTTAGCTATTGAAGTCATCAAGTCCGTTAAAATTCTTTATAAAAACGAGGAAGGGCTGCTCTGGAAACAGTAGCTGGATAAGGATAGAATCCTTATCACCCAACCGAAGTTTTTCCGAAATAACGTTCCCAAAGCCATCAAAAAGATAACTCCTTTTTTAACATATTTACTTTTGATTCCAAGCTAGTCTTCCTCCAACGGATATTGTCCTCAGGTACAATCTGGGCGGTTCGGTCCTATTGGAAAGGAAGCACAGGCTACCGGATCTGTCGAACCTTCGGACCCAGAGAACGTTTTCAGTCTTTAAGGCCTTGGACTACCTCGAGGAGGAGCTGTTAGCCAGAAAAGTCTAAGAACGATTCTGATTTTTGCTAGAAATTCACGAGCTTATATACCCGAAAGAACGGGTGAATCATCTCGTGTAATTTCCGTGGGAATCGTCTATTGGTGCAAATTAATCTCTAGTTGTAAGAATCTCATTGGCTTTTGAAATTGTATTGTGAAATATTAGCAAATTATATTCGATTGTAAATGACTCTACTATTTCATAAATGATTTCGTATCCTTTACTTTAGTGTTAAAAGATCGTTAATTTGAAAAATGCTTTACTCGTGTTCTCAGTGTTATCGCTTAATGACTCTTTGAAATAAAATGCTTCATTCTTAGTGTTATCGCTTAATGACTCTTTGAAATAAAATTCTTCATTCTTGTTATCGCGTCGAAAAAAAATTCTTCGTTAAAAATAAAAAATACAATGTAAAAGAAAAACGAGCGAATGTAACCTGCTCGTTACAACGAAGTCGATTTTATTTATGAATTTGTCTATTTATACTTTTATATTCGTGGCCAAATTCCATGATTGTGTTTCCATCTTTTAACCTTGGATGTTTCTTTTATTGGTTTGACTTTTCTCTTTTTTTTTTTTTTTTTGGAATAAGTGATTTTTAATCCTTCAACTTGTTTAGTTTCATGATACTTATAAAAAAAAATAATATTATTCCTCTGTAAAAGCGAAATCTTAATTGTACGGAGTTGCTTGATCGAAAGTTGATTGTAATATAATGGTCTGATAAAAATAATGTTCGAAAGTCGCTCAATCATTTTGTCTGTTCTATCTGTTATATTTCGTATTAAGAATTCGTTCCGAAAAAATTAAGTTTTCTTTTTTTTTTTTTTTTTCATTTGAAGTATCTTGCTACAATTAAGAAGGATTGCTAGTTTTTGTATCCGACGCTTGGCGCATCAACTCGTTGATTGGCTTAAAAACCCGGTTACTGGGTTAGTGGGTCCTCCCGTTGAGTATTGCCTCGCAACTCCAAGGTGCGGGCCGATGGTTTGCCGTCAGCCATGTGACGTTGGCAAGGTGTTATGTTTGGAACATCTCAAGCAACGCTTACTGTTGTGTCGGCGATACCACATGATAAATTATGGGAGTTTTGATGGAACGCCGGATGCTATCATTGCCTTCGTCGAGTTGTAGATGCGACATTAATATGCAGCGATATTTAATTGTGCGGAAGATTACGGGCATAAGAAGTGGAATGAATATTTAAAGAAAGTTATTGGCAAACTGCTGCGTCGTAGTCGGCGAGGATATCTGTTGTGGGAACATAAGCTGAGCTTAGTGAAGACGAGGGAGGTGAAAATTATGTCTGTTGATTTCAATAAAGTGTCGATTGATACCATACTTGTTGTTTTTATTGTTTGTCTATTTATTGTTTGCATTGTTATTATTCTGTTTGTTTTCCTTTTGCTCTTTAATAAAACTATGGTTTTTGATTTTGCTTTACGTGTTTGGGTGTCTCTATGCTTCTGGTTATTTCCTTTTCGGTTTTGTCTTGTGTGACGAGCGGGTTTTGCTCGCTCATCTTACCATCATTTTCCCGTAGAAGGAATATCACTATAAAAATATTCTAGACAGAATTTCGAAAATAATAGATAGGACTATTCTTCATAAACAATTAACGCGCGGCGATATCTAAATCGCAACAGCTATTCTTAACGACATCGACCATTAACAGACGATTAGACTCACTCAAACGTATACGAATAAATGAACGTTCAGTGATAACAACTTATCTTTCAAGGAAGGAAATATAATTTCTATTCAACTTTTTTTTCAGCGGATGCAAACGGCTAAAAAGAAGCCAAATTTTACCCTCTCTATTCCTCTTTTTTTTTATTTCCCCTCAATCAAAAACGGTATATAAGCCGGCGAATTTTGTTAGTTCTTCGGATAGTTCCTCAAGTTAAACGTCCAGTAACTCTTACGAGTCCAAAAACGTCCTGAACACGAGAATTATCCCCGACGGGTCCAATAAGGGTCCGACCTGAAGACGACCCTTCCAACCCCATCAATAACCTCTGAGAGTAGTGCGGTGAAAAACCGAAGTTATACTTCAGGTCCAGATACCCGCTTACACGAAGAATAAATACAACTAGAAAAGTGAGCATAAAAAAGAAAATTCATTATTTAATAGTATATCAGAAAGCCAAAGATCGAGCGGAAAGGACTTGTCCTTTCTGAGCTGCAGTTCCAAGGCAACTCGTTCCAAGGCAAGTATGATTATTCTGAACCTTACATCAAATCTTAATTACTCTTGAACGGACCTTTTTCTTCTTTATTATTTTAATAGTGATGTCGGAGACGCGTATTGTCGGGAACATTTAACGAACGTTACATTTGACGGTCAGATAAAACACATTTTTTTTTTTTTTTTTTTTTTTTTTTTTTCTCCTCTCTTCCTTACAAGTCACCATCGGCACCGTTCTGGGATAAAATCTTCATAGAAACCCTCGTCCTCCCACTCCGCAATTTGTCGATGAAGGGCTACAAAGTCTATGAGCTCACGATCCTCCGGTCTCCTTACCCATTCAGAACTTGTAGGAAAAAGCAAATTGTAGATCTCCCGGGAGAACCACCTCAAAACGCTGAAGAAGAATTTTATTTTTGTTTATTGTTTCGAACCAAAGAAAGGGAACCAAAATGTACTATTTACCAATAAAGACAATAGATCATGATGCCTGTGGACACACGAAAAGAAAGAACAGCACAATCTATGACTGACCCGGGATTCGCTAAGACTGACTGAATCACAGTCAACAGAAATTACCACCATTCGAGGCGGTAAGTTTCTTCCAGGGGAGGGGAGATGTGACGAGCGGGTTTTGCTCGCTCATCTTACCATCATTTTCCCGTAGAAGGAATATCACTTTATAAAAATATTCTAGACAGAATTTCGAAAATAATAGATAGGACTATTCTTCATAAACAATTAACGCGCGGCGATATCTAAATCGCAACAGCTATTCTTAACGACATCGACCATTAACAGACGATTAGACTCACTCAAACGTATACGAATAAATGAACGTTCAGTGATAACAACTTATCTTTCAAGGAAGGAAATATAATTTCTATTCAACTTTTTTTTCAGCGGATGCAAACGGCTAAAAAGAAGCCAAATTTTACCCTCTCTATTCCTCTTTTTTTTTATTTCCCCTCAATCAAAAACGGTATATAAGCCGGCGAATTTTGTTAGTTCTTCGGATAGTTCCTCAAGTTAAACGTCCAGTAACTCTTACGAGTCCAAAAACGTCCTGAACACGAGAATTATCCCCGACGGGTCCAATAAGGGTCCGACCTGAAGACGACCCTTCCAACCCCATCAATAACCTCTGAGAGTAGTGCGGTGAAAAACCGAAGTTATACTTCAGGTCCAGATACCCGCTTACACGAAGAATAAATACAACTAGAAAAGTGAGCATAAAAAAGAAAATTCATTATTTAATAGTATATCAGAAAGCCAAAGATCGAGCGGAAAGGACTTGTCCTTTCTGAGCTGCAGTTCCAAGGCAACTCGTTCCAAGGCAAGTATGATTATTCTGAACCTTACATCAAATCTTAATTACTCTTGAACGGACCTTTTTCTTCTTTATTATTTTAATAGTGATGTCGGAGACGCGTATTGTCGGGATCATTTAACGAACGTTACATTTGACGGTCAGATAAAACACAGTTTTCCTTTTTTTTTATTATTACTATTATTATTTTATTTTTGACATGAAAACGCGTTGTTATTGCAGTGCCTTCGGTGGAGGATTTAATATGGGCGATTAAGAGTATAATTAGAAGAAAGAAAATCAAACCCAGTGCAAATAGAATAGAATATAAAAATAGGGGAATTCTGGATTTATATACTAAATTGCGAATTTTGAAAAGACTTCCTCTGGAGAAACCGTTCTCCTGGGAAGATCTAGACAACGAGATAGCGAAAGAGGCGTCCAGATATTTCGGGGTTAGTTTAGTCTCTCCAGCAAAAAGGGTTAAGCTGAAGTGCAATCACTGTGGGGTTCAACGGACACAGGAATTAGACCTAAATCCTACTGATCGGGAACTCCATAACTTGGTAAGAGCGGAAATTCCTCCAGAACCTCAGAACCTAAGCCCCCATGCGAAAGACGAAATAGATTCTTTACATTCAGCCCTGATGCAAGATTTAGCCAACATGGGTGAATTGTGGTTTTAGAAACCTTGTCAGAACCATTAACCACGAATGCAGAATTATAAACGCGAATAAGAGAATTTGATATGAATTTGTGGAAATGATTATAAACCCGAATATGGTAAATAGGAATGACTATTGGAAGAGAATTACAAAGGAAAATACCAATTGAAAAATGATTGTAACATTTGAAAAAAATGAACATTAATGTAAAATGTCGAATGCGAATATGAAAAACGAATGAAATTGCGACAAAGGCGGATGTTAAAATTAGATCCGGAAACGAAATAACTTTACGTCAAAAGCGAATATTGCAAATGTTAAATAGGAATTAGAACGAACGGATAAGAATGCGGACGTGAATGAATGAAACTACTACGTGTTCTAAAAGGAGCGCCAACAAATATAAAAATTCTAGTATTGGGGAATTCGAGTACTGGCACTATGCGAAACGCGAGTAAATGACATTCAGCTAAATTTTATATTTCACTTGAACGATATCTTGTAATGTATTATATCACATGTTTTTTCTTAAAAATAAAAGTCATCATAGATGACATTTTAAATTGAACTACGATTTGTTTTTTTTATCCACAAACAACACCCTTTTCATCCTTAAGAACGGTCTAAGGGTCCACTTGGGCAGAGTTTCCATTTAGGGTCCTTTCTCTGGACAAGGGAGTCGAAATCTACCAGCGATAAGAAGACGAGAAGTATAACCGACGTTGGATTTGATCAAGTTTTCCGAAATTATTATAATCATCGTTGGTCGATGGAAACTCGCTCGTTACACTTGGATTCTTGTATTGGTAAGTATTGTCGATTTATGGGGTTTTGTTATTGGTGGTATTTTTGCTGAATGTAAGTCAGATGTTTTGGACGTTCGTTCTTCAATGATTTGTTCCTGGCTCTTGTGTTTCGGTTTCTTTTCATGTACTATAGGGTTGATAGAGGTGAATTTTGTATTTCGTTTGGTTTGTAGTTTGTTTCTCGTTCCTCTGTTCTGTTCTTTTCCGAACGTTTCCATTTCTATATCCTCAGTCGTTGGTTGGTAAACTTCGAAGTATTTTTGCTTCTCTTCCTTTTTATTACCGAGTTCCAGGATGTTAAGTATGGCTCCGAGTTTAGAGAAAATTCCGGATCCGCATGACTGCTATAAGATTGCTGCTGCTGCTGGAATACCGATTACACCGGTGAGTGACTATTTTCCCATTCGAATTTTTCTTTTTCCACCTTTTGACGTAATTCTTTTGCTTCGTTTATTATTTTTGTGAGTTCTATATCTTTCGACAAATGTTCTTTTGTTTTCGCTGTTTCGTATACGTGGGTTTTCTCTATTTCTTCTATGATCTCTGTGAGATTTGAGTCTTAATGTCTCAACGTTTCATTCAGAATCTTGTTGATGTTGAGTTGATTTCGTTTCTTTATTGTTGTGTTTATTTCTGTAGTTCCCTCTTCTGAGGTTATCAGTATTGCTGTTTGAGATATTGCTTTGCATTTGTTTTCTAGCGTCAGAATTCCTTGTCCTGTAAGTGTAATTTGTTCCGTGCGTTTTCCTGAGCATTTTATGTCAACTGATTCTTGGCTCGCACAGGAGTATAATCAAGCGTTTTTGCTGTTTAAGCGTGCCCAGTAGATACTTTCGATTATGGCTGTTCTTATGTTGCAACGATAGAAGTTGTCAAAGCCAGGTCTTGCTATGATTTGGGCTTCGCAATTTGATTCTGATGTGACTGAAAGAATGGTGTTCATGTTATTGCAGATAAGTATTCGTTCCAGGTGTACACACTTCTCTATCTCTTCTGTTGTCATTGGAAAATAGAACGTAAAATCTTCAGACATGGCAAGGGACTCGAACTTTGGTTCTATGTACGCGAATCTTTTGGTTGTAACGTCTTGAATCGTTATGAAAATTTGGTTTCTGTACAGATTATATTCGTTGATTTTTACTAAGTTGAACTCCAAGATGCTGATTAATCTAGAGTTTGTCATATACATTGATGTTTTTGCGATATCCATTAGTTTTACCATTCCCATTTTGTTCAGTTGGGTGGTAGGTAGTTTCAGACCGGGGTTTGTCAACTGTATTTGTACTTGAAGTAACTTTTCTATTGACAGGAATTCAGGATGGATTCGATCTATTTTTGCAAGCAAAATGGCATCAGCTATTATAGTGACGTCTGTTACGTAGCTAGTTACGTATGCTTCCAGAAGAGATGCCATTATCGAGATCTCTAATTCTTTGGCCATTTCATTCACCGCTTGTTCTATAGTATTGAATTTGTCTTCGAATAGTTCTATTTTATCCTTTATCTCGCTTATTTTTTCGGAATGTAGTCTCAATTTTGTTTCTATTATGTCTGTTTGATTCATAAAAAGATCCAAGAATTTTTCCGTATCGTTCTTTGATGTTTCCAAGGATTGCGTTATCATTTCTATGTCGTATAGTGTTGCTGTGCCGTAGATTAGTTGATAGAAGTCTCCGATAAAGCCTAGTATTGCCCGTTTCTTCTTGCTTTTTCCTGTTATAATACCAGTTGCTTCTGTGTACTGTCGGTTTACTGATATCAATCGCATTTGTGTGTTTTCCAACAACCTTCGTACTTTGCAATTTTCTATTGCTTGACAGTGTTTTTCCATTTTATATAGGAGCTGGGGTAAGGAAGTGCTCCATTCGTTAAAATGCTGTAATCCTACATGGTTCATGATTCTCCATTTCGATGATGCTATGCGAACAACACTTTGTCTCTCGAAGTAAAGACCTGTAGTCTTAAATCCTTTGTATGTCCGTGCTTCGCGCCGCCGCCAGTATTCTGCGATAAATATTAGTTCGTAAGTTCTCTTGAATCAAGTGTAATCTTAGGGGATTCCATTTTTGGGAAATGTGCCCTTTTTACTCTAGCCATGGTTATCGTTCGTTCTGTTTTCTCGTCGTCAATTACAACTACACAATTCTTTTTGTATTTATTCTCACAACTTCGTAAGGTCCTCGGTATTCGTCGTCAAGTTTTGTATTTATTACTGGTTTTAGCTCGAAAACGTAGTCTCCTATTGTAAATTTTTGAATGTTCAGTTTTCGGTCGAAGTATCGTTTTGCCCTTATTTTTGAGTCCAAAAAATTGGCTGCAGCATCTTTTCGTAGGTCATCTAGTCGCGCTGATAATTCTTCAAAATATTCTTCATATGTTGTGGCGTCTTTGACTGGTGTGCTTGATGTGATTGACCTGCACTCTTTCCCGTAGACGAGCTCAAATGGCGTGTACAGCGTACTCTCGCTTTTAGGCGTGTTGAAAGCCCACATTGCGTACGTCAAATATTTTGTCCAATATTTCTTACGGCTGATAAAGAACTTCAGATACTCTGCTAGGGTTGCGTGGCTTCTTTCTATGGAAGCATTTCCATTGGCATAACATATTGAACAGAAAATTTGTTCGATTCCAAAAAGTTTTGTTAGTTCTTTATTTATTTCACTAGTGAAGTATTTCGCGTTGTCCGAAATTATGTACTTTGGTGCTCCCACTTGGCAAAATATTTTTTCAACAAGAGCGGTGGCGATGGTTTTCCCATCAATTCTTGGCAATGGGATGGCGAAGTTGTATTTTGTCAACATGCACATAGCTGTAAGGATGTACTGTGGTTTCAACTGAGGTTGATGCGGTGGTGTAATTGGGCCATAGATGTCGATTACTAACCTCTCGAAGCTGTCTTTCCCTCCTTCTATTAATACCATTGGCATTTTTGTTTTAACTCTCGTTAATTTCTTTTTCTGACAGTCTTCGCATGATCTTACGTTATCCTCAACTTGGCCTTTCATTCCAGCCCAGTAAAATTCTGATGCTAGCCTATCGTATGTCTTGGTCATTCTTTTGTGGCCATGAAAACCGCCGTGTATCTCTTTTATTATTTGCTGTCGTCTTTCTAATGGTGGTACTTGTATGCTCAAACTGCAGTATATAATTTTGACTGGTTGATCGTGAAAAGTCATTCTCAATTTGTCCATAAATTGTTCCCAATTTGCTGTGCTCATTATTTCTGTATCCAAATTGTTAGCGAATTTTCGGATCTCCAGCTTCTTGACCATGTTCTTGAGGGTTTGCAATATTAATTCAAAATTTCTGTTTAACGGTTGTTCTTCTTCTGTTTGTTTTATGACCATACCAAGTGAAAACAGATCTCCGTGTTTGGTTTTCAAGACCTCTCCGACATTATGCACCTTATCTGTTGTTTTAATCAGTCTGTCTTCTGTGACGAGCGAACTTCGAACGAACCAACGATGATCGATGTGATTCCTCAGATATGTTGCTCTCCGCTCTCTCGTACAGAAAGGACCCCAATAAGAACTTAGCTTAAAGTGGGCCCTTCAGGTTGTTTTAGGAAAATCAAGAAATGATAACGAAAATAGTTTATGTTTCAAATTCAGCAAGGCTGAAGTTACTATTATCAATATTTCTTATTAGTTGTACATTTTAATTCTACAATCTAGATGAAAATCTTACATAGATCCGCTCAATAAAAATAATTATTATATTCCAATTAATAACAACGAAAAGTCAACTTATAATTCTAAAGCGCCTCAGAACCATAGCTCTCCCATTTCAGCTAAATCATTCATTAAGGCAGAATGATTTTCTATCTCGATTTCACAATTCACCGAACTCTTATCATCTATCTTTGGGAGATCTCGCAACTCCCTATCTTTGTCTCCCTGATCTAATTTGAACTCCTGCCCTCTTTTACAGTATTTGCACGTCAAGGTTATTTGCTTCTTTAGAGTAGTTAAAGTTATACCGAAAAGTCTGGAAGCTTCTTCAGCGATCTTGTTGTCTATTTCTTCCCAGGAAGTTTGTACCTTCGGGTCCAAATCCTTTAATATGCGAATACGATTGTAAAGATCCGGAGCATCTCGCTTCTTGAAAATTACTCTACGAGCACTTGGTTTTATTCCCTTGTTTCTGGCGACACTCTTGGCCATCCACAATAACTCTTCTACTGAATTCACTATAAAACGTTTAACCGATCCAACATCATTATCTGAATAATATATGTAGCATTATAAACCCTTTTAAAATATTGAAATACTCGAATGGTAATTTGAATAGTTGTATTTAAAAGTCTTTTATTTCTAGAATTGAACATCAAACCTTGTTTATAACTAGTTGCTCATTCTCAGAGTAGTCCATCGTTATGATAACGTTCAGTTGAATCATAAAGATAGATATCAAGCAAATCCCAATCTCGATAGTTACCACTCTAGGTTAGTATGGAATCGACCTAGGTAGAGATAAATCTCTACCCTAGAGTGGCGATTCTGATAACCAGGAATTGCTCAATTTCTACAATAAGATATGGTTATATACATATATGTAATAAAATAATTTACTTGTATGTTAAGTTGTATGGAAATAGAACCTGGGCTAGGAACACAGTTCCAGTCTTCTTCTAAATTTCCAACAACAATGATGGGGTCGCAGAAGTCGTCGTCAGGTCAGACTTCTTTTAAGGGCCCGTCGGGGATAATTCTCGTGTCTAAAAGGACGTCTTTTGGGCTATTAGAGAGCTTTGGACGTATGACGGTAGAATTTCTCCGAAGTTATGGCAAGAAACCCGAGCTTATATACTACCGAAACTTGAAAAAAATAATAGTGGAGGGGTGAATTGAAGTCGATTTTCGGAACGTTTTTCGTTGCGTTTGTATCCGCTAAAAATTTAGATTATCCGTTAATTCGCAGTCTTGCGAAATCTTTTGTAATTATTACTTACTCGGGGTTATCTATATTTCCTCTATTACCTATTGTGATTGCGATTAGAATGCAGACTTATGCGCGATAATATTCAGTCATTATTTGATATTGATAATTGTCTCCTTTTTTTTTCTACAGGGTGCGCCATTTCTTATGTCGGCATGTAAACATTGAATAACTTGAAAAAAAAACAACCGATTTCTGTAAATGAGGTATTTTTATTTAGTTTGGTCCTTTACAATTTATTTAGACTAGTTTTTGAACACAACATCAATCAAGTGGCCGCCCTTATTGTTCACAGCAAAATATGCCCTTTTTGCGGCGTTTTCCATTACCTTTTCGAGCATCTCGGGTGGTATAGCAATGATTTCGGCACGAATATTTTCCTTAAGCTCTTCAATGGTCTGCGGCTTGCTGGCGTACACTTTACTTTTCAAATAACCCCACAAAAAGAAGTCTGGAGGGGTCAAATCTGGAGATCTGGGTGGCCATTCAATGTCGCCTCTTTTTGACATCAGACGTCCAGGGAATTTTCGTTGCAGAAACTGGATTGTTTGATTCGCAGTGTGGCAGGTCGCACCATCTTGTTGAAACCAGTAATCTTCAAGACCTTTTTCACGCATTTGTGGGCAGACATAGTGAGCCAACATCCACCGATATCGGTTTCCATCGATCGTTTGGTTCTCTTTGAAAAAATAAGGACCAATGATGGTTTTGGCGCAAACGCCGGCCCAAACAGTAACTTTTTGGTCATGCAATGGCGTTTCATGGATCTCGTGTGGATTCTGCGTTCCCCAAATGCGGCAATTTTGCTTATTAACGCCTCCAGAAAGTTTGAAATGTGCCTCGTCGGTCATTAAAATTCGCTTCCAAAAATCAGGTTCAGTATCAACTATTCGAGCGATTGTTTGTCCATATTCCAAGCGACGTGGATGATCTGTAGGCAATATTCTTTGTGTTAATTGCATTTTGTACGGAAACAAATGCAAATCATCTTTCAAAATGCGCCGTAGAGTGGTTCCACTGATGCCGAGATGCTGAGCGCGGTGACGATATGAAACTTTTGGGTTTTGGGCAACGCTCTCTCTGACAGCTTCAATCAGTTCATTTGAACGTCTTGGTCGTTGATGAACGGGTTGTTCGCGATCTTTCACTGTCCCGTGGTCACAAAAATTCGACACCAAACGACGAATAGTGTTGTCAGATGGTGCCTGTTTGCCAAGATATTTTCGACGATATGCTCGTTGAGTTAACACAACTGAACGACTATTTTCAATGTACAAAGTAACTATTTCAGCGCGTTCTTTTGGTGTGAAGCGATACATGGTTGAAATTGTACTGAATTGACGTTTCCAAAACAAGTGAAGTCAAGTAAATCGGTTGTCAAATGTTTAAGTTATTCAATGTTACAATACCGACATAAGAAATGGCGCACCCTGTATATTATAATTTATTATCGTAGACGAGTGGAAAAAACCCCGCTCGTCACAGTTCTTTCAAAAATCTTAGCATGTTCGTTAGTAGTGTGTTATTTTTTGTCGTTAAGGGGGTCTTCTACCTTGTGGCTTCGTTTTTGACACTGTTTTTTGAATATTAGTTATAGGAAAAATAAAAACGCAATCAAGGTGCGGTTTGTTGCAGTCAAATTGTTTATTTAAATACATTTAACACTAATTTTACTGAAAATTTGCTGTCTTCGATTTGACCGTGACTTGACCTTGAAATGACCTTTGCAAAAAATGCATACACAAATGCTTAACACGATTTAGCTCATGAAAATCGTCTGAAACAAAAAAACCAAAATGATTTAGTTTTTTTATACCCTTGGCTATCGTTTGACAGATGGAATTCACAAAATTTGAAAATTTCGCAGAACAGTCAACTTGAAAAAAAATCTAAAAAGCATCTGTCAAACGATAGCCACATGTTTTTCACAAATTTTGATGTATAATTTCAATTAATCAATCAATTAGTTTTCAAGATATCATGTCAACCAGTTACAAAAACGCAACTTTTGGGAATTCGCATTTAAAGATATTCATGTATTAATCTTGGACAAAAAGTTACTTACAATCAATCTGCAATGCCAGGGCCATAAAGTTCATCTTCTTGTTCGAAAAAAGATTCCCGTTCAGCAATTTGTTGTTCGCGTTGTTCGATCCGAGCCTTTTTTGCCGAATCGCTGACCCTTTGCTCCGAGCGCTTGATGCGGTTCTCGTCGAGCCGAGCGGCGCACATCTCTGCTGTCGGCCCCAAAGTGATTCCCATTGTGTCCATAGTCTCAAGTATTGTCTCGTATCCTTCATCGAAAATCATCACTGCCAGATAAGTAGCGATATCGATGACATTTTCCCCGGAATGTAAATGTTTCGGCACCAATAACCAAATACAACTATTGACGGACTCGTTGCTGTTTTGTGTGTGTGCGCCTAAACACCGTTGTAGCAAGTTGTCAGATGATAAGATTTCATAAATTGGCCTAATGATTTTCTGAACTGCGGGGTTGAGGGGAACCCTTTCATGCTTGAAAGTCTCCAGAGTCCTATTTACTTCAGCTTGACGCCACTTGCACCAGCTACTTTCTCCAGGGGGACATAATGTGTGATTTAGTTTATCATCGGACGAGCTGCAATGATAAAATGACGCCCAAATCGAGTCCTTCATTTTTTTCACGGAATCGGCATTTCTTCGGATTGCAAGACCGTAAAACTTCGCCAACTCCCCGATAACTTTATCTGTGAGTTTTCCTCTACCTTTGCCTCCAATACCTTTGTTATCTTTTTTAACATTCCTGAGCCTTGATCCCATTCGTTTTTCAACGTGGCCAACACATTCTTTTTTTTCCACGATATTTTCATCACCATAGGGATTTACAGAGGGAATTCCTTTGA
Organism: Platygaster robiniae; assembly: GCA_028476575.1. Taxonomy (NCBI): domain Eukaryota; kingdom Metazoa; phylum Arthropoda; class Insecta; order Hymenoptera; family Platygastridae; genus Platygaster; species Platygaster robiniae. The sequence goes on from CM052027.1 coordinate 2,133,474, forward strand.
AAGTTTTACTATCTCCATCACCAACGTATCGAACATACTTTACGCCTTATCTTTCCAATGATCGCATGAACATTTAGGTAATTCCGTCTATCTCCATTTTCCCTGCACTTCCTGAGTGATTTGCAGTGGTCTTTTTCATGATTCTCGTACCACAAATTAAATTCATCAATATTTGTTTCTTTTAATTTTTCTTGATTTTTACATGCTTGGCACAAACTGGATTTAACGATCGCATCTAAAACTTTGTGGCTGTAATTTCCGATCAAAGTAGAAATCCCGAATATGGAAGAGAATCCTCTTTTTTTCCATGTTCCGTCCCCCGAAACTGTTAAATGGTTTTCCACGTTGTTATGCTGCACATTCAAATCTTTTTCATCCTCTGCAGCTTTTTTCAGAACACTTTCGAAAACGGCGTTAGCATCGTTGCTTAAACTTTCGAGACATGCATAGTACGTTTTGTTCCCGATTCCACAGCTAATGTCCATCAACCCGCAGAATTTATTGAATCCTTCGAGACCGACATCAAGTAAGCGTAGCACAAAAATTAATCGGCGGTACACTTCGTAAGCCTTATTATTGATCTTTGGACATGAATCAATAGACTTCTCACTGCATTTGCATTTCATAACAATTGTAAATCCCGCACCGCTTTTACAACTTTGAGAAAACCAAATTGTTTCACGACAGTGTTTGCAAATCACAATGTTCGAAATCGCTGCAAAAACTGAAACAAATTCCAGAATGCAATACGCGAAATTCGGATCTATCGGAACTCTCGCGCACCGTTTTTTCTTTAGTTTCTGCGCTGACGTGCTTGCGAACGATGCATCGCGTTTTCAACGATAAGAAGAAGGACCAGTACGTTTTTTTTTTCGATCGGAGCGAGTGTTTTTGCCTTTAGCAGATTTTCGGTCCATCACGGAAAAATAATGAACACGAACTTAATTTTCGACGGATACAGTTTTGTAACAAGCGAGATGTTTCCGACGTTAAATTTTCTTTCAAACTGAATGGACCGAAAAATTTAACTTGCATAACAGAGATAACATAGATAAATATACATCAGGTATTCAATAGAACGTTAGATAACTTTAGAAAAACGTGATGGGCCAGCTTTTGGGTGGTCGCGAAGAGCGCTGCGATAAGAGCACGCGTAACTGTCTTCGACGGCTCGGAAAAACTCGAAATAATAAGATTTCAGTTATGTCCTTTTAAGGGTATATTCTTAACACCTTCTCAGTTGGAAAAGTAAGAAAAAAAAAAAAAACGAATTTTCTGAACCAACAAGGTAGAAGACCCCCTTAATTGAGGATCTAATACTTAAAAAACAACAACTAAATTTTGGTAACAAAATCCGTATTGCAACATTTTGAATGATGATAACAATGGGAAACATTTAAGCCATCATAGTTCACCTGAAACTGTTTTAACTCATCGATATAGAGTAAAATTTGAGACACAAGACCATACTGACATACAATGCTCTAATAATGCAAAAAATTTACTACGCTTGCATATGTACTTTCATATAGTGTAAACGTAAAAAATCATTTTCATTGCAAAATTTTTTCCCTTCCGCCATCTCGAGGACTCGAGAAGTCTTTGGAAAATAATCAATAAGAGCACTGAAAATCACACGCGTACGCTTCAACGAAAACTACAGGCAATACTGCATATGGATTCGATTTCTTGCATCTTTAATGAAATTACTGACATTCCAATTTTATAGATACTAAGCAATAAAGAACATTACTCGAATTTTTCCGTTTTATCATAGTTTTTCCATCGTGATGTAAAAGTCGAAAAATTTATTAACATAATGAAGAAAATGTAGTAGCACGTTTAATCATTTTTACCGGTTGCTCATACTTTCAAAGATTACTGTTTCATCAAATGGGTCGACAAATAAGAAAAATGCAGTATTCGTACCAAAAAAATTTATCCTGATAATTCTTACACAATAAATAATATTAATTAGGTCAGTGACACAGAGTGCTTAATATAAATGGTAATATCTCATTTGAGGCTTTCAATAGAAAGTACTATACTAACTTGGCACACTGGCAAAATGCTATTTAATGACATAACATTGTAATGGCATTCTAATAACATCTTGAAAACATTCGTTTCTCGAATGAAAATAAAAATTCATGTCAGTAAATCACAATCACGAATACTTTGAAGTGTTCATGCCGTATATCAATAATTTACCGTCAAAAAAACATACTTTCTTACTGTAGTTGCCTTTTTAGATAACTGTCCTACATTTCCCTCGTTAGCTCTAGCCGAGCTTCTATCTTGATGTTCTAATCTTTAATGGTTTTTTCGTATTAGATTTTCAGATTTTTTTCTATCTCATATTTTTTCCCCATTTTAACCCTAAATTTGTTGTTATCGTGTATATTAGAATAACCATCAAGTGATTGTTACATTTCGAACGGGTCCAGTTGTCAGGTCTTGGGTTTTTGAATCTAAAAGTGCCAACGGTGATGGTCCTAAAGCGAGTAAACCGATGGAGGACGTGAAGTCCACCGAAAATCCCTAGTAAACTCCGTGGACGCTGAGGTTGATTTAATTTCAAGATCGCGGATTCTTTCGAAACAACTTTTATTCAAATTTATAAGATGAATCTTATTCGCAAGCTCGAACAGGAATTAAACCAAAATTAACTTTAATATTCAACGCGCAATGTACGAAAATCCAATCGAATTCAGCCCAAAGCAATCTGAAGTTAACCGTACACTCTTTAAAACGTGAAAAAGCTCGAAAATAATCTAAAGTTAATCGAACGAAACTTGAATTTAAAACACGTGTTTGACCCACACGATTTACTATTGCTATCAACTTTTATGAGAAGTTAAAGTGTAGGGTATTTTCTATTTCTAGATTTCTTTTTTGGATTAGTTTCCTCTATTGGCAGTGACGGCAGGTGCGTCAACGTTTTTGACGAGTGCCCGTCGGGGAACAAAAACCGCGTGACGACAAGCATCTTTGAGAAATCAACTTGAAGTGACGACTCAGCGCCCAAATTGATTCTAATTCTTTCCCGACTGCACGCGTTTTTTATAGTCATACAAAATCAAAGGGAATCCCCTGAAAAAATGTTAAGGCAATGCTATTTCTTTTATTTAGCAAACATAACGCGAGCTCGCTATCTCCCATGAAATTTAAGATGCATGCGAGCCAATCTCTTGAGTTGAGAGCTACCACTTTTGCCAGTCAAAACAAACCATTTATTTTTATGACCTTAGCTCTTTCCACGTTTTTCCGGGATTTGGGGAGAGGGGGGTGGGGGGTATCTCGTTAGCGGCACATCGCGTTTTTCCAGGAAGTGAAATTTCTGTTTAAATAATATTCTGTTAAAAATCTGTTAAAATCCACTTTGTTAAAAAAAAGCAGAGTGTGTAGCGAAAAAAAAAAAATGATACACGACAAATATTTGAATTGAAAGTGACGGTTGGCGCCATCGTCCGACATCTTGCATTGTCAATTTTGTGAATCACAATTTTAAAAAGACCGTTCTTTTCAACAATTAAAAATTAACTCTGACAGCTCTGAGTGCTATGACCTTTTTGTTGTCGCTGCGAATTGATGCAAATATTATCATCACTGTTATGCATTCAAATGGGCACTTTTCCTTTTTGCACTGCATCCAAATAGGCACTTATTCCTTTTTGCACTGCATTTGTTTTTTTTTATCTAGTTGTATTTTTACTGGTCGTGAACACCGAAATGATTTCAAAAAAAGGAAAAAATTCCGCGTAAACGCATAGCAACCGAAGCGTTGCAACGAACGACCGTTAAAGTTCAAAATGGCGGCGTAAAATCCCCGTCTTACCCACGCGTGATATTCCGCGTATATATTTTTTGGAATTCCTCAATTTTCACAGGATCCGACGAGAAACGCGAGGAAACTCAGAAAAAGCGATTCAAGGTTTTGAATTCAGAAAAAAAACACGTCAAATCGGATATTTTCGAAAGAACAGCATACTTACGCGAGAGATGTTGGAACTATACGAGATATATATATATACCAGGTGTACTCCTAATTAATTTCCGGTTTTTTTGCAAATAAAACACCTAATTCCAAAAAAACCGTAACCTTTATTTTATTCAAAGTATTTTCCATCGCCTTCTACACATTTTTCCCACCTTTCTAGTAAATTGTGGATACCACGCCAGTAAAAATCATTGCCTTTGGAGGTGAACCACTCGGTGAGCCATTTTCGTACATTTTTGTACGAGTCGAAGCGCTGCTCAGAAAGGGCATGGCCCAACGAGGCAAAGAGCTGGTAGTCGGATGGCGCCAGGTCTGGTGAGTAAGCCGCATGATCAAGCACTTCCCATTTGAGCCTTTCCAGAGTGTCACGAACGACTTTCGACTTATGCGACGGCGCATTGTCGTGGAGCAAAATCACCTTCTTCTGTCGTTGTTGATATTCTGGTCGGTTTTCCACAATGGCTCGGCTCAAATCTTTCATTTGCTGTTTGTAGCGAACGGCATTCACAGTTTCACCAGGTTTCAGCAGTTCAAAGTATATAACACCGGACTGGTCCCACCACACACACAGCATGACCTTCCGACCGTAACGATTTGGCCGTGCCGTCGATGTCGATGCTTCACCTGGACTCACCCACGATTTGTTGCGATTAGGGTTCTCCAGGAAAATCCACTTCTCATCACCAGTAACTATACGATGCAGGAAAGACTTTCTTTTGTATCGTTGAAGCAGCATTTTACAGGTCACTTTTCGATTCTCCATTTGTCTCTCGGTCAGTTCATGGGGCACCCACTTTCCACACTTCTGAATTTTCCCCATGGCTCGCAGACGTTTGGAAATTGCTTGCTGTTGAACTCCCAACGCATCTGCAAGCTGTCGTTGCGTTTGCGTGTTGTCTTCATCTAATTATGCTTGCGATTCGGCGTCATCGAACGATTTTCGCTTGCCGGAGCGTGTGGCGTCGTTCAGGTCGAAATCTCCATTTTTGAACTGTCGAAACCACGTTTCACATGCTCGAAGTGTTAATGCACGATCACCATAAACTTCCACAAGCGCACAGTGGCTCTCGGACACTTTTTTCCCCTGATTGAACATGAAAAGCAATGCATGGCGCATATGCTCAAAATTCGGTACGAAATTCGACATTTTTGAAGCGCAATAAAAACTTACTGGAAGATTTTTTCGAGAAAATGTCAACGCAGTTCAAGCACTCGATATGACAACAAAATGACATATGGTATGTGTTACTAACAGCGGTACAAAACAGAACGCCATCCATTGAAAAAACCGGAAATTACTTAGGGGTACACCTGGTGTGTGTGTGTGTGTGTGTGTGTGTGTGCGCGTGTGTGTGTGTGCGCGCGCGCGCGCGCGCGCGTGCGTGTGCATGTGTGTGTGTGTGGAACTTTATGGCTGTTTATAGCATATGCTTCTGATTTAAAAAACAACTGACATAAATCACAAAACCTTAAACTATCAGGCAACTCAGGCAAACGACTTAAACGAGGCAAACAAAAAAACAGAAAAAAAAGGAAGGATAGAATCCTAAACATCCTAAGAAATACTTGGAAATCGACAGCTCATTAACACTTACAGTGATTTTAGCTTATTTACGTCGGGGCCTGAAGTTGCTAGGTCCGAGGATGAATGCAGAAAGTAAATGAGTCGATTACGCAACGCTGATGCTTATCATTCGTCAGTCTTGGATGCAATTAAAATCGCTTCTTCGATGACTCAGGAACTGCCGTTAGGTCGGTTTAGGAGCGCTGGACATCGTTGTTGACTGATCTCATCCCTCGTCGCCAATTTTATGTTAGTTTTTATGTGCCTCCTCATGAACCATATTAATCTGGGTCGTAAACATTTCGAAGATATAGATCCGTTACATATTTATCGAATACACGAAAATCATCTTAGCGAAGGCTCGATCGATTCGTGGGAAGCATTTAAGATTGATGATGATAAAGTGGTTACACAACAATGTTATTCTGCGTCATAAAACGGCATAATAACAACACTTAACATAATAATAACACTTCCTTCTTTCATTAGGTACATACTACTTACTCATTAAAAATCTAACGATCTTTGCTGTAGATTTCAGCACGTACTTTATGGCTGCCAGTATATGTAGGTGTGACGAGCAGACTCAGATTCAAGAAAACCCACGTTGACTTCCCAATCCCAAAAATGGGCCAACTCGTCCAGACCAGGACAGACACGGGAGGCTCCGCCCCGTGCAACCCTGAAGTTGGAGGTCTGAAAATTGTCTTGAGGATAGGGATAGTAAAACAGGCAGATTTCTTCAGCTAAAGTGCCAAATTGGCGTTATTATTTAGAAATATTCATTCGTTCCTTTACAATGTGATAATACATGATTTCATTCGCTTTTTGGTTCTGGCAATCTACTTTAATGGAGGTAACAACGGTGGAAGCGGCGTCGCAAACTCAAATATTATGTTATCAACTATTTCCTCTTCTATATTCTCCAGCGAGCTCTGTTTACTCTGTTGAATTCTAGCATTAAATTCCTCCCATTTCTCTGTGAAAGGCTCTAAGAATGGCAAGGTCAATGATTTGATTGTTGATTGTTTCGCTGGTGGGTCCCTCGAATATTGTCGCCTAGACCCGCAATCCTTGCATTTGATCCATAACCTTTTATCTGGAGGTTGTAAAATCTGTCCGAAAAGCTGCGTAGCGTATTCGGCTACTTTGAGTGATAGTTCCTCCTCGGAGAGGGGCTGTGTTAAGGGAGGCCTTTTTAAAATTTGTAATTGGACCCAAAGTCCATAAAGTCCTTTCCTTTTAAATGCGTTCTCATTCCCTGTGGGCCTTAGTCCATTCTTCCTAGCTTTATTACTTATTGATCTTTTAAAATCCCCAACGGTGGTCACTACGATAAAATTAAACTTGCGTAATCCTGAGGTTCGGGTTTTCCTTTATTCCGTTAAATTATTTCTGTTATCTGTTTTATTAAATTCTAGTCTCTGTATTTATGTTGCATGTTTAATTATATTTCAACATTGTAATTATTGGATTAAAATTGTGGACGCACAATCCCTCTGCATATCTCTCAACATGGCCTTTTCGAGGTGCCTTGGAACTAGAGCAGGATAGGGGAGAAGACCCTATCACTCTACTCGAGCCAAGTGAGTGAACGCAGTGGCATTGATTGTACCATATTAGGAAATTTGGATTGTTGATAATTACTTATTCGGTGGGCAAGCGATAGGCCGTCGTCAGGTCAGGCGAGAGGCTAGTAGCGATAGGCCGTCTGAGATTGGCGATGAACCGTTCTCAAGTTTGGCGAGAGGCTGAGGGAGCGAGCGAGAGGCCCTTTGAGATTGGCGATAAACCGTTCTCAAGTTGGCGAGAGGCAGTCAGAGTAATCCTTCTTCGGCGTTAGCGAGAGGCAGCTATGAGCTACTTGAGGCAATGCTTTCAGAAAGACGACTCTGAGCTATCCCGAATTGCAGGGGTTTTTATACCAAAAAAATGTCGACGTGTAAAAAAACTAAATGATATCTAAAGTATTTAGACGCCCCCTCTTCATTTCGCAATATCACTCATTTTTAGAAATGATATTTCGAAATGAGGCAATTACCTATCTGACTCGGCATTTTTCGAGGTATAATGCTTAATAGAGGTGATTATTCGAAAAAGCAGTTATTATCGTCTAATGTTCCTTCTCGCCTGTTGTAAAGGAATTCATTGAAACTAAGTTTTTAATGTCCTAATTATATTTCAAGAAAAGTATAGCATTTGTTAATCATTATTGTCCTTATCTCGTTAAGAAATGAATTGTGTTTAATTATGAAATTTCGTATGCTTTGAATTGTATGCCTTATCGTAGATAAGGCATGTCGTTATTCTTTTCAAGACTGGTTATTCTTCGACTTTTATATTTCCGATTTTTTTTTAGCATTGAGAAAAATAATTCACGTGAGGGTAATGACCCCGCGCTTGACAGTAGGTTTTATTTTTTTTTTAATTTTTAGGCCGAATCTTGGAAAAAATTACCCTCAATAATCTTTTTACTTCGATACGAGAGTTTATCATCTTTTCATAACAATGTTGGTTCCGATAATTTTATGGCGGATATGTATCTTATTCGAAGATAAGAACGATTCTTACAAAAAATGTACTCCTTTGAAGTTTGCACTCGAATTAAGGAAAAATTGCAAAACATATAGAGTTATCAATAGAGCTATGATAGTCTTAAAGTTTTTTTTGAATATTGGCAATATTTCTGTAAAAATAAGGAACGTCAAGTTTTAAAATAAAAATTCAGGCTGGCACCATGTTTTGCAACAAAAAAAGTGCCAAAATTTGCCGCAGTCGTGTAGCAAAAACAAAAAAAAATCGCCAAAATTCATTAGGCTTTTCTAATAGAAATTTAAAAATTATACAATTTTTTCATTTGATACTTATATAATTGAGTATATGGACTAGGGGTGTTCTACACCCTTCCCACTCCTACTCCCATCACGTGACTCCCCTCCATCCCAATGCCCCGCCTACCCCCTCCCATGCTTCGTCCACCCTCACCCCTCTCCTGATTAGTAGACTCTACCCCAGGGTTCATCCCCTCTCCCTTTAGCAGTACTCACACCCTTCTCCCCCACCTTCATGCCCCGTGGCCTTCCCCTTTCGCAGGTATTTCACCCCTTTTCGCGGTTTTCCACCTCACTTCGCAGATTTCCCACCCTTTTCGCTGTTTTCCACCCCTTTTCGTGAATTTCTCCCACCCTTTCCAAACGCTGTGTAACAAGATGGCGGACTGGATAATGATTAATTATTAAAGCTAATTAAAAAACAAGATGGTGGACTGGGTAATGACAAATTTGTTTCCTCGTTAATTCTTATAATAAATTATCACTTACCTTTGATGATGTATTTTCCTCGGTATAGAATCCTCCATCGATGAACTGACCTTGATAGTCTTTGAAACTGGCACACACACACACACACACATGCAAACATAAGTACATGCAATAGGATAGATAAAAATTTCAACATAGCTTTTTGTTCTTTTATGCAAGGGTTCCACCCAGCCCCTTGCTATGAGACTCAACCATTACATCAGTCTCCCCATATTTATTTGACATTTTTTTCTCCTCATTTTTACATCACAATGATCAGGTGCAAAATACAATTCTTTTTAAAAAAACTCGCAGGCGTTGTAGTTCCTCCCAAAAGACGAAAATTTACTGATTGATTAGACTTCACCGAGTCGTCAAGTTGTCTCGGAGAGTTTTGCAGATCCTCTCCGGCAGAAAAATCTCAAATTACGCATCCAGAGTAATGACGAATTTCAGACCAAATTTGGTAGTAACGTAACGAAGGGCGGTCACAGTGTAACTTTTATTCACTTTTAACTCGACAAGTTTACGCGTTGGAAAAAAACTCTCCGCGCGAGCCACTTGGTTAAGGTAAGAGAAGTCCATCTTGCTTGTCGAACAATTTTCGTCACACTGACGCTTCAGCACTCGGAGCCTGTATTTTCAGGTGTACGCAGTTTGTAACGGGGAGATTCCGCCCGCGTTACTCTAAATTTCCCCATCGCCGAAAATCACGAAACCATCGACGAAACCCGACGAAAAAGAGAAAACAAACCGCCGGCCAGCCGCGTCCACTGCCGGAGAGGGGAGGGGAAAGGGGCAAATGACGGTTTCCTGGGGGAGAGCGACAAATAATTAAAAAAAAACCAACTCCTACATAATATAGACGCGTTTATTAACCAATATAAATGATAATGATAAACAAAATTAACAAAACAGAAAATACAAAACGAGGTACAGAGATCAGAAAACAAATAAGGGGGGGGGCACGCCGCCCCCGCCCTCCAACATCCGCGACGCTCGACCCCGCTCGAAAATCACCCATCCATATCACGGAAAAACCCCCTTATTCACAAAAGAAAACCCGCTCAATCACGCGAACATAACCGTAAAACGAAAAATAAACCTTCCAGACTAACCATAACGGTCCCGCGCACTTTTCCCTCTTACTCACGACCTGGGGCTATCACCCCGCCGACGCCGTCGTCGCCGCAGCCGCCGCATGGTCCCCCGCGACGTCGTGGTGCCCTAGCCGCCGATCATCCTTAACCTCGTCCTCGACCTAGCCATCTCACCTTCCCAAATTTTCCTCTAGTCTCCAAGCTCTCTGATCCTTGCTCGCCGACTCCCTACTTTCCTTTTCCCGTTGACTTCGCAGTCGTCTCGCAATGAACTCCTCAACCGGAATGACGCCGCCGCGTCCGCGCGAGCGAGGGCCCTCTCATCCCCTCCTCGCCGGCCTGGGCCCTCATTGGCCGAGCGGCCACCACGCCACACCAAAACGACGCCAGCAACAGCGGCAACACCGCACTCAATCCCAACGGTTTTCGCCCTTCCCCCCAATTCCTAGAATCTCGGTATCCGATTCCCCGAATTACACCTATTTTAGTGGCCTAACTGCTAAGTGACGGTTGAATCTCGAAAATCATTCCCCCAATTCCAATAAAATATTCAACCGTCACAAGTTACATTATCACTGACGTCATTGCTACAAGTCTAAACATGTCTTCGGAATTCAAATATTAATTTCGAAACAGCGACTAATTCGTATAGTGTGTGCGCGACCTAGAAAATCATTCTATCATATCTATGATAACGTAGGCCTGAATGTTTAAATGGCACAGTTTGGCCATCTCATATGGGGGGAGGTGTATTTATTTTTTCGGCAAGTGTTATCAACGTACAGGGTGTTTCAAAATGAACTCCCCTATTTTTATTCGTGATTTCCAAGAAGGACACAGATTTACAACCAAACCGTAAAAAATATCTTTAATAAGAGGCTTTGGAGATTTATTACACTCACTTTGCAAATACAATATCTCGCAAATGACCACCTTTATCTGTAATGCAAAAATGTGCACGTTTTTCAGCGTTTTTCATTACATTTTGAAGTGTCTCGACAGAAATCGCCGCGATTTCACGTTCAATATTGGCCTTGAGTTCTTTTAGGGTCTTCGGACTATTGCTATAAACTTTCCCTTTCAAGTATCCCCACAGAAAAAAATCAGGAGCCGTTAAATCCGGAGATCTTGGTGGCCAGTCAAAATCGCCATTTTTGGAGATAACGCGATTGGGGAAGATTTTTCGCAGCAGCTTGATTGTTTCCCTTGCAGTGTGTGCTGTAGCGCCGTCTTATTGAAACCAGAAATCCTGTAGACCATCCTCGATTTGTGGTCGTAAAAATTTCTTTATCATGTCACGGTATCGAGCTCCATTGACAGTGACAGGTTTGCCTTTTTCATCTTCAAAGAAAAAGGGGCCAATGATTCGTTCTGCACACACACCACACCAAACAGTCACTTTTTGATCGTATAGCGGTACTTCCTCAAAAATTTGAGGGTTTTCTGTGCCGTAAATGCGAGAATTTTGTTTGTTGACAGCTCCATTAAGTAAAAAATGAGCCTCGTCAGTCATGATGAGTTGCTGCCAAAAACTGGAGTCAGTGTGGGCCATGTTTTTTGCGAATTTACCATAATCCAGACGTCGGGCGTGATCAGTGGGTTGCAATTTCTGAGTTAATTGGATTTTGTAGGGAAACAGCTTCAAATCCTCACGAATGATCCGTCGTACAGTCGCTTGAGACATGTCCAGTTCAGCAGAGCGGCGTCGCAAAGACGTTCTTGGGTTATTGGCGACACTTCGCTTTACCAACTCGACATTTTCATCCGAGCGCGCTCTGCGACTCTTATAGGCACAGGACACATCACCCACAGAACCGGTAGCACAAAATTTATCGTACAAACTTTTTATTGTTTTTTTGTCAGGCGCTGTTCTCCGGGCGTTCTTCTTTCGAAACGCACGCTGAGTCGCGACAATCGAGTGATTATTTTGGATATAAATTTCGACAATTTGAGCACGTTCGACTGGCGTGTACCGTACCATAGCGAAAAACTCCCAAGACTAACCTTTCTAACGAGCTATAACTTCGACCAATGCGACCTCTAGAAAAAAAGATATGAGGTATTAAAATAGGGGAGTTCATTTTGAAACACCCTGTACGTTCTTGAGCCGATTAGATACAAATTTTATGTTAAAAATTCTTTTCAAAGCATCAGAAACAAAAATGTCAATACATTCTCAAGGGATCACCTAATCTCCCCGGTAATTTCGACCGTAATTTCCTCCGGGCCCACTGCAGTTTGATCCACAGGGCTCTCAGCCTTCAGGCGTTTTATTGAGCGGTCAGAGCATTCACGCGCAAACCCTTGGTGCGGGCTATCCCGGCGATCTCTCAGTCTAGCGCTTAGGCCCCAGGAGCCACTGAGATTGAGCAAATAATAAAACAATTGAAATTCGTCCAGGACTGGCGCCCGGCGTTTCTACGTACTAGAAATGACAATGGAGATAAATTCTAATCTTACTAGTTTTGTGCTGGGATGAGCTTGATTTAATAATTTTGGCTCTAAAGAGCGGGAAACTGGAGTTGGCTCCGCAGAGCTGGATAAAATTTTCTCTGGTCTCGTTAGAACGGAAATAAAAAATAGGCTCCGTGGAGCTAAATAAAGTTTTCTTTAGGCTCATAAGAGCGAAAATACAAAATAGACTCCCAAGAGCGGAAATTAATTCCGCTCGAAAGAGCAGAGAGTCTTTTAAATTGGCTCGGAAGAGCTGACTGGTCAACTGACAGCTTTAACGTATTCCGGCCGGGTTTATATACAATTATGAGGGAATAGATTAGCGTCTAATTCACAGAATCTATTCCCCATAAAACTAATGATAATCTACATCAGATCTCAATCATAGAAAAAAATACCTGATATCGAAATTTTACGTACGTGCTAGCTCGCATGGCCCGAAAAATAACTCGTGTTTTTCCAGGGTCATCACACTACATAAATACTGTTACGTCGAATGCGCTCGGAGAGCTGCAAATTCAAATACTGCAATCTGATTCCTATTCTGTATCGGAATCCCCGGAACATTGCGTTTTTTGTCGACGAAGACGAACTCGTACCATTATGATTGTACTTGCACACACTGTTATGCACTAAAGCTCTAGCTGGCGAGTGTTCCAGATATAGTTTTTGCAGTTTGATCCAATTTGCTCGATATGGCTCTTAACGGTTGGAGCAAGCCCGCAACTGTCAAAGTAGGTTCCTTGATCGTTTTCTGTGACGTACATGGTGACCCAGTGATCTTCTGGTTTTCGGTGGCCATCAGTATTGACTACTATCGCCGCAGGTTTCATCCACACCTTCGGAATCCGATCCGCGGGATGAACACCAACTGTCCCGGTCATGTTTAAGCGGGACAAAGCTTGCAATATATCCAGGCTGTTCATCGGCTATTTTTCGAAATTTTGCTTCAAGCCAATTTTCAACCTGTAAGCATAGTTTAGTGCGCAAACCGACCCTTCGCGAAAAACGTGCAAATAACAATAGTTGTTGGACGGAGGTAAATTTTTAAATGCTGGACTCTCGTTCCAATCTTCCAAATTTATGATATCCCTTGCATTGATAGTCTCCAAAAATTTCATCTTATCCACACCTCTCGCGTAGATCTGATCAGTGTTTTTGATAATTTCTAGTAAATCAGAATAAAGTTGCTTTCCCAAGACGTTCCCCTCGAACCACTCGATTCGGTGATGATGCTTGGTGAGGTAATTGTTTTGCAGGCGCCATGGTTTTGATAATTCTTCGAAGGGGCAGGGGGGAGTGACGATAAATTGCCCAACAAAATTTTTTTTTAGAATTTACGGGGAAAACGACAGTCCTTTCGGTATAAACCGACCGTTCTCGTCGCAAAAAGCTTGAATATCGATGACGAGGTCCATTGTCTACGTTATTAGAAGCGTAACTGTAATGCGAATGAAGCGTTTCAATCTTTTATGGCTTTCGATGAGTGGGCGGTGGTGGGGAAATAAGTCATGCCGAATAATCGATCGTAACTTGTCGATTAGCATCGATCTCGATCACACTGTCACATTCCGCATAAACAATACAGTTTATCGCTGTAGCGAGGTTTTCTCTGAATCGAACCTCGATCCGTACACTACCGTGTTTAACCAGATTCCAATGGAAAGTATCGTTGGCGGAAAGGTCGGGTGTTAAATCGAAAGCGAATAAGCAATATCCGTTAGGGTACTCTGCGCGAGATAAGCATCGACGTAATGATTATTCGTGAAATCGGGTTGGAGCGGTTTTGAAGGAATTTGAACTCCGTCCACGTACAGTGACAAGTAGTTAATTTTATAATTTTGAAAATTGAATGCATTGTATGTACGATCTCCGTTGAATGCTTTATTTTCAACAAAACTTGGAAATACACATTTCGGTACCCGCCCTAAAAGAACGTTATCAATAGTTTCCCCCTGCACACAGCTGTGTATAGTTATAGATTTAACTTCAACACGCGTCATTGGATATTTTGCAGTCGTTTTAGCGAGCGCTCTAGCGTGTCCGAGGAGCACTCAAGGACTTATTATGACGTGTCTAACGAGTAAAGTAGCTTCTTTCATTTTTACTCTGTAAAAACCTGTAGAATCAATGAAAGAAAAAGAATCTCGCGACCTAACGAGTTATTTCCACACCGTTTATCAGATATTTTCTTGATTAAAAACGTCGCAATGCAAATGACCAATCATGTATACGGTTAAGTTTTTAAAATATTTTCGACGTTTCATTAAACCATTGTTACCCGTACCCGCATCATCCATCGAACCAGCTTTATCAGTCTCCCACAAAACGGTACCCAAGTGTGCTTTTTTCGCTGCCGGCTTGTAATTTAGCAGTGTTTCAATGTACGCTCGATAAGCGTACGAATTATTCGTAGGAGAAACTGGTTTTTGATTAAAAAAAACATCAACTCGGTTAAAGAGACTGTGCAAAAATTTGTGTGTCGCTCCTACTTTATCTACCTCTGTCGGGTCTTCCTTAATATCGTATTTTGTACAAGCTGAACTTTGAGGCTCAACATTGCATGAGCCAAATCTGTATACTCATCGCCCGAACCAGGGACAACGAATTGAATCGGGGAATCGTCAGTAAGAGAGGAAATTAGTTTGTACTTCACCAATTGATATTTTTCGATGGTTGTTTGCGTTGGAGGGAGTTGGAAAAGCTCGAGCTCCGATTTTATACGCTTGCACGAGTGAGCGTGTAGGAAAGCCATTATTAGGCGAAAATATCACTAATCGATCTTTTTTTCTTTTTATTACTTAATCTTTTCTTCAAAGTATTTTTGTTACTTGATTTTTTCTTTAAAGTGATTTTCTTCCTGATATTTCGTATTTTGCGACGACTTCGAGAATTGGTAATTTTTTTCCGCTTAGTCTTTTTATACCCTGAACCCTCTATTAATTTTTCAATTTTTACATCTGCTTAAGGTTTGAGGTTTCTCCCAGATTCTTAGAGTCGTGATTTTGGAGATTTGTGAAAAGGGAGACCATCGTTGGCTCCATCTGTAGCAATATTTAATCCTGCACTGAGGGCTTCTTTTCTAACAGCTCTAGCACCTCGTCTTATCAGAGGTAAGATTGTGCGAAATAATATACCTAGAAAAGATCCAATTCCATTTCCTCGTTGATACGCTGCTCCTACGTAAACTCGATCAATCCCTCGACCATAGCCAATCTGACTCTCGAAATGCTCGATATAATCGGTCATAATTAATTGATTCGTTTAATCGTATATAGATAGTATATATAAATATAAAGATAGTTTTTACTGTTAGAAATTACTCGTTGTTTAAAATCTTTCGTGTATATAATCAAGTATATACAGGGTGCGCCATTTCTTATGTCGGCATGTAAACATTGAATAACTTGAAAAAAAAACAACCGATTTCTGTAAATGAGGTATTTTTATTTAGTTTGGTCCTTTACAATTTATTTAGACTAGTTTTTGAACACAACATCAATCAAGTGGCCGCCCTTATTGTTCACAGCAAAATATGCCCTTTTTGCGGCGTTTTCCATTACCTTTTCGAGCATCTCGGGTGGTATAGCAATGATTTCGGCACGAATATTTTCCTTAAGCTCTTCAATGGTCTGCGGCTTGCTGGCGTACACTTTACTTTTCAAATAACCCCACAAAAAGAAGTCTGGAGGGGTCAAATCTGGAGATCTGGGTGGCCATTCAATGTCGCCTCTTTTTGACATCAGACGTCCAGGGAATTTTCGTTGCAGAAACTGGATTGTTTGATTCGCAGTGTGGCAGGTCGCACCATCTTGTTGAAACCAGTAATCTTCAAGACCTTTTTCACGCATTTGTGGGCAGACATAGTGAGCCAACATCCACCGATATCGGTTTCCATCGATCGTTTGGTTCTCTTTGAAAAAATAAGGACCAATGATGGTTTTGGCGCAAACGCCGGCCCAAACAGTAACTTTTTGGTCATGCAATGGCGTTTCATGGATCTCGTGTGGATTCTGCGTTCCCCAAATGCGGCAATTTTGCTTATTAACGCCTCCAGAAAGTTTGAAATGTGCCTCGTCGGTCATTAAAATTCGCTTCCAAAAATCAGGTTCAGTATCAACTATTCGAGCGATTGTTTGTCCATATTCCAAGCGACGTGGATGATCTGTAGGCAATATTCTTTGTGTTAATTGCATTTTGTACGGAAACAAATGCAAATCATCTTTCAAAATGCGCCGTAGAGTGGTTCCACTGATGCCGAGATGCTGAGCGCGGTGACGATATGAAACTTTTGGGTTTTGGGCAACGCTCTCTCTGACAGCTTCAATCAGTTCATTTGAACGTCTTGGTCGTTGATGAACGGGTTGTTCGCGATCTTTCACTGTCCCGTGGTCACAAAAATTCGACACCAAACGACGAATAGTGTTGTCAGATGGTGCCTGTTTGCCAAGATATTTTCGACGATATGCTCGTTGAGTTAACACAACTGAACGACTATTTTCAATGTACAAAGTAACTATTTCAGCGCGTTCTTTTGGTGTGAAGCGATACATGGTTGAAATTGTACTGAATTGACGTTTCCAAAACAAGTGAAGTCAAGTAAATCGGTTGTCAAATGTTTAAGTTATTCAATGTTACAATACCGACATAAGAAATGGCGCACCCTGTAGATAGTTTTTTGCTGTTAAAAATACTTGGATTTAATAAACTTTCGGGTATATGAATAGATGGTTTCATATGCTTATAAGTAATATTTTAGAGAATTTTTAGAACTTGGAAAGCATTTTCGGTTCAAACTATATTCTTTGATCCCATAAACCGTCTTTGTTACAAACAGGGTGTTGCCATGTAACGTTTCAAATTTTTTGTTCAGACCTGCGTCGCTAGCCTCCCGCGTTTTGATATTAAAGTCACTTAATCCTACCTCTTCGCTCGCGGAAGGATGTTTGGTTGTTTCGAAAGTTGAATCCGGGATAGTCAGTATGAATTTTTTAGGTAGGCAGCCTTCGGCTGTTTTGACTTGTCCTTGGTCCTCGAATAATTTTTGACGGTGTCCCCGTTCACGCGAACAAACCCATTTCGCCACGTTGGTTGTCATCGCGGTATGCACATCAATAGTTCTTGTCGTTTGAAACATAGAGTAAGGCAAGAGTTTATATAACCGGCGTCATAAATTTCAACTGCCTACGACAATAAAAAGGCGCGAGCGGTTCGTATCAACTTACGGTAGCGAACTATTCGCGATAGCGAACGAATAGTCCATGGATTCTGTTAAATCGAGATAATATGCATCTCGGTTACCATCAGTCACAGTATAATAATCTTTTTTTGATTATCTATGAATGTCAACAATGTCACTAATAGTACTGTCAGTATATTTACGCTTTGCCATTTAGATAATATTTCGCATAACCGGAGTATTCCGAGGCTCATATCTCCAGTCGCTTTGGGTCCATTCTGGAATTTGAAATACATTCAAAATTGGCGAGGTTGGAAATTGGAGTATGAACCGAAGTTTTGCATCAGCCTCGTCATTGTTTCTGCTCCGCTTATTTCTTTAACATTTCTTGTTGCTTGATTGAGAAGACGTTGGGTCATCAGGTGTTTCGGGTCGGCAATAGATCTAATCAGAAATGTCGATTGATCAGGGTCGTTATCATCGTTTTCCATAGCATCACTGCTTTTGTCGCTATCCGTTTCGTCGACAAATCGCGTTTCTCGACCGCGAGACTGCGTAACTTGACTAAAACGTTCATCACTATCTCCAGACTCACTAGTTCCCAAATTTAAAGTATTTTTCTCGAATAAGGGAGTCTCCGGTTCGTCTTCCTCTACTGATGCTGAGCTGTTCCTCGGTGAAATAGTCTCGGATTTTCGGTTGTTTTCCTCCGCTTGTATCTCCACGTCGTCTACAAAAGCTTGCGTTTCTGGAAAATTCTCCTCTTCGCTTTCGCTGTTGCTGTATATCTCTACCTCGCCTTAGTGTCTGATCTTTATTTTCTTGCCGCCACACTTCCTCCCGGTCGCTTCGAAATCGACTTTCTTCGTTTTCATTTTCACTAGTACTTGAATGTTCACTGCTCGACATCTACAACTCAACTGTGATGTTCAATGAACCGCATTCTCTTTTGTACTCTCTTCGTCCAAAACAACAAAATGGGTAAGCTCGTGTATGAATGAAACCTCGTTTATTCCCTGCAGCGGTGGCGGTGTCCTTTCTTTCGGTCATGGTAATCGATCGTACGATCATGATAATGCCGACCATGTGTAAAATTTTGGACTACCGCTCACAAATTTGGAAACAAATTTTCCTTGACCTAGTTCGTCCGTTAAATCCCCAAAAAAATTTCCAAGTTGTGGCTTCTATTCGTTTGGGATTCCGCGGTCGACGTAAATTACGCTGTCTGAGTCACAATACAGTGCTCGTTTTTTAAATTTTTTTAAATAACCGTACAACTTTAACTGAGCTTGCGCTGTTGTATAGCTCGCAATAACGGCGTTGGTTAATGGTGATGGTTGCACGGCTTCGTCCCGGATTATATGTGATATGTAGGGAGTGTTATGATTTACAGAAATAATTTTAGTGATCTCTGTGACGGGGCTTGTCAATAACGTTACTTCTATCTGCGCAAGTCATCTAGAGCCTTGTTAATTTTTATCTCCTGCATTTTCCTGTGAAGCGCTTGAGAATAATGAAAGTAGAATTTCTCCTTTGCTACTTTACCAAAGACTCTTACCACCGCGTTCCCGATGGCTGTTTCAAAGTCGGTCATAATAGATTTGACTTTGATTTGCTTAAATGTATCTTGGACTTTTCTAAAAATTCTCTCGTACGCTTCGGTTGTCTTGCGGGACATTGAGACCCAAGCCAAAGGGTGATCTTAAAATCACATTCATTGGAATGTTACTTGACTAGCAATGTCCTACGCGTGATGTTGTAGATAGTAACAAAAGCACTTTCATGAAATAGTAGTTCTTAGGTAGTACAGTTTTAACAATCGTCATTCTTTTCCAACGATTTAAAATCGTATGTAAACAAATAGTACTCCAAACATTGTAGCTGTTAATTAAATTAATTGCAGCTATACGTTTTTCGCATTTTTTAACAGTATTTATTTTGCAAATAAATTCACATTGTCCAAGATACTGAGTAACATGTTTAAAATTGACGTAAGTCCTGTATCTTGTAATAATCAAACACTGAATAAGAATATCTACCTTCTTGTCTTTCTAGGCCATGACGACCAAAAATTGATTACTTTTTGATTTTTCGGTCATACGTTCGCGCAGTACAATTTTAAAAATAGCGTCGCTTTTCAGTTTCGCAGCTACTCGATGTGTAATTTGTTCACTGCTAATAATTCCTGCCATGTTCTCACTGTTAAATATTATGGACTCTACATTCTCACTCTCTCCTACAATGGGACAAACGATTATTTTTTTCCCCCTTGGTAGGTTATCTTTTGGGTTTTAAGGTGAGTTGCAAGGTCGGACATACTTTTTATGCCAACAAATTTTGCCTTTTGGAAAATAGACATCCAATGCTGCATCAAACTTCACGTTTCTGAACTCGAGTTGTTCAGCAGGATGCCCATTTAGGAACCTTCATGGTTGTGAAAAAAAAATCTTCATCAATTTAAATATCATTCATATGTGGTACATCGTAAACGTTAAAATCGGTAAAGACACCGAGTTAATGAGGAGTTTTGCGCTCGCTCTTGATCGGCGTGGTGAGGGTAGGGAGATTTGAAGTTTCTTAGATTTTGAAGAAATTTTTATGTACTTTAATTTTCAATATTGTCTAGTTTGTCATCATTTTTCTTTTTCATTTTTAAGGCTCTGCGCGATAAGCCTACCCAGGTAGATTGAAATTTAAGAGAAAAAAAAGAGGAGTAAGGCTTTAAAATTCGAAGTAACAGAACAAAATAATATGAAAAACATATGCCAATGTAAAAAACTGTATATTCATAACAAAAATTATGGAAAAATTTTTTTTTCTTTTCTTAACAATGGAGAAACATCAATCGGTTTACTTATAACGATCTATCACCCATGTCTCGTTTTGGAATACTTTTGTCTCCAAAAGTATCCTGCGAGACTTAAGGAGACTAATAGTCGCCGACTAGAATACTTTTTTTGATCATGTACATTTGTTGTACGTCTATTGAGGGGGACGTAAACAACGATCGTGCAAGAAATAATAATTCGGAAATTCACTTTTAATGACTCATTAAAAGTCGTTTATTCTATCAACAAAATATATTTACAACGTGGTCAGGCAAGTCGGTCAAGACAGCAATCGACAACAGGATGGTAATCACATCCCTTATCCTTGTATTCGAAATCAAAACAGAGGCAATTCCTGGAGAGAACAATACAGGGGAGAGGCCAGGGTCGGAATTGTCAGAAGTCATATCAGAGTGAGAAAAAAGTTCTGTACCATATCCGTTATAGAAAATTAGACCGTAGTGTAAGGAAAAGCAACCTCCTAATCTAGACAAAGTGATGGCTTGTTTCCCATTTTTGATAAGGGAATCTCTGCCCCCTCCAGTGGACACCAGATCATACTTCGCTTGAAGCATGGTGAGGATTGCCTTCCCATCTGAGCTCATATTTTGCATTATCTTCTTCAGATTTGTTCCACGATGGATGAAGACCTGTAAGATGTACATAAGGTCTTGAGCAAAGCCCATGTCTCCAGTGTACGTAAGCTCACCAGTGGTCTTGCTAAATGTGATGACATTGGTTGATTTTTGAAAGAAGTCCAATATCATTGCCAATGGGTCGAATCCGATGTATTCAATCGATCCGATGATGGCTGTCATGAAATTCGGATCGTATACAATCTCATTTACAGCCTTAACAATGTATCGTGAGAAATTATACACGTCTCCAATTTTGGCAAGTATGGCTAAATCTCTTGCATACTTTGCCAAGTGTTTCGGGATCTTCTTTCCGGGCAATTTGTTCTTTTCCAGGGCTGCAACTAACTCATCAAGAGAGAGGACAGTATCCGATTTATTGGCACTCATCAAGATCAGGGGTTCTGTTATATCTCCGTTCGAGAGGTCAATAAAGCACTTAAGGAGTCCAGGATCGTCTCTAGCGTTGTTCAAAACCGAACCATAAGTTACTGAAAAGAGTCCGAAAGGTTAACTGTCAGTTACACTAAGGGGCACGAAATTTGAAATGGTTTTCCTCGAAGAATTAAGGCCGTTCCTAAGCTAGGCATATGCATATTGTGCTGACTTGTCTTTCTTGACGAAAATCTTCTTGTTGGCCTCCGAAACCAAGGAAATCGAAGCTGAAGAAAGTTGGGCATCAGTCCAGGTGGAAATGGTTACTGCATCAGTTCCGCTCATGATGCCAGGTTTAGAGGATCTTCTGGTTTATTCTAGGATCTCAGATCTTTCTTCAAAGTCGTCTAGACTTACAGTCTGTCAAGTTAAAGCGTGGTTGGCTTTTTTTGTGAAAAAATTTATTTTATTCATCCTATTTTCGTACAAATACATTCGTTAGGATTTTTCGCAAGATGCTTACATATTAATACTTGGTCCAATCACCACCGGAGTCAATGATGGCTTGGCACCTCCGAGGCATGCTTTCCACCAGGTTTTCCGCGTACTCCCTTGGCAGAGACCTCCAAATTCGACGAATTTCCTGACTCAGCTGCTTCAAAGTCTGTACCTTTTTCCCTCGAAGCTTCAGCTTGATGAATGCCCACACATTTTCGATTGGGTTGGCGTCCGGTGATTGTGAGGGCCAATCCAACGTCACGACTCCAGCTTGCTCCTTCCAACTCGTGCACAGCTTGCTGCGATGTTTAGGATCGTTATCCTCTTGCAGTATCCAGGTCTTGTTTTTACCGATGAACATCGACTTGGCAGATGGTAACAGAGCCTTCTTGTAAATTTCTACCATTTTCTCCGCGTTCAGGTTGTAGGTGAACAGGTGCAACTTGCCAAACCCATGTTTTGAGAAGCAACCCCAAAGATGCACTTTCACCGGATGTTTCACAGTTCGCTGCACTAACCTGGAGGTTGAATTCGTCCAGGCATGTGATGATGTCACATAACCCCAAACTGAAGCCTCGTCGGTGAACACTACCTCGCCCCATTCTCGATCAACGTTTACCTTGGCCCAAGCGAGTCGCTTCTCCTTGTGATTTTCTCCAAGCAATGGTTTTTTCACTGTAGGGCGAAATTTGACGTCATTAGCACGAAGATGGGTTCGAATATCTTCGTGCGAGAGCTCGTGTCCCTTTTTCTTCAACTTCTCAGCTCCTTGTCGCAGTGTTAAAAGGGGATTCCGAGAAAACATGGACACTATCGGTTTTTTCGTTTTTTCTGACACTTTTCCTGTCGAGCCACGATTAGGGAAGTCATCCACATTTTTTGTTTGTTTATATCGTTGCACTCACTTCCCAACGAAAGACGATGATTTTCTCATGTACTTTGCAGCTTGGTTAAAGGACATTTTGGGCCCTTTAGGGTGAGTACAGAGAAACACAGCCTCGAAGCGCGCAGCGTATGCGGAATTCATTTTTTCTGACGTGACAACGAAATAGAAATGAGGAGCGAACTGAATATTCGATACAAAAGCATCCTAGAGGGAGCCCTCCTCAACATTTTGACACAAAAATTTTATCGATACACCTTACAGACTGCGAGTATAGCCAACCACGCTTTAACTTGACTGACTGTATATACGATTCCCTTCTTGAAGAGAAGGGAATTATAATTTGCCAATCGCGAATCATTATGAATCTTGAAGATTGTTCACGTTAATTGAAAAAAACAGATGATTTTCGAAGTATAAACTTCATGCTAGGGCGTGAGACGCACGCTTGTATGTCCGACTATCAATTGAATTAATGCTATTTTTGGAAAAATAAACAAAATTATCCACCGCGCTCGTTTTATAAATAATCTCTTAAGCAGTAGGTTTTCGAATGATAATTTGCAAAAATCAGGAAGATTCCGTAAGTAACTGAAATAGAAAAATGGTCGAGTTTGGTTGGATACTGACTCCACCATGAAAGATCCAATCAGAATGAGAATTGTTATTTGCCAATCACAAATTATCATGTATGTTGAAAATTGTTTCATTAATTGAACAAACAAGTAAATTTAAAAGTACAAACCCAAAGATAAGGCATCCAGACGCTCGCTTGTGCGTCCAACTATCGATTTTTTTTCCATCCATTTTCTCGAAAATAGAAAAAATTAATTACTGACTCTTATCTAAATAATCACTTAGGAAGTAGGTTTTCAAATACTAATTTGTAAAAATCAGGAAGATTCTTTATGTTATTAAAATGGAAGAAAGTTCGAGTTTGATCGGATATGACTCAACCATAAAAGATATAATCAGAATAAGGATTGTATTTACTTATCAGAAATCATTAGGTATGTTGAAGTTTGTTAACGTGAATTGATGAAAAAAGTAATTTTGAAAGTACACACTTAAGGGGACCGTCTTATAGTTTCGCTCAAAATCATCACTAAACTTTCTCCATGGATTGGTAAAAAAATGAAATTTGACACACGTATAGTTCTTTATTATAATAGTACAAAAAATTTTATTTTGTGTGAAAATCTTGTTGGTTTTCATTTTGCAGGTGCCTAAAGTTGAGATTCCGCTGCGCGTAGTGGTAAACGGTGTGCAATGTACAGCTGATTTGAAGGCAACTATAACAAAAAAGTTTAATAAAAAAGTTAGATAATTACGTTCTCTTGTTAATAAAATAAATTAAAAAAACAATTTTTTTTTTTTTTTCAAATTTATACCAGAAAATCTGAAGTTAGTTTTTTTTACTCTTTTTTTTATAAATTAACATATTAAAAAAATTTTTTTTTGCAAAAAGAAAAACGTCAATGGCAGCATTAAAGTGTTTCGTATTATTATTTCAATACTTTATATAAATCGGTCGACTCGTTCTCGCGTAATCCTGCACACCGTTTTAAAAACACGAATGTTGGGAAAGCGCGTATAAAGAAAAGTATGAAAAAAAATGTTGTGTACAATAACTCACGTATAGTTTCTGCTAATCAGCCATCCCAGCTTCGTACAGTATTCCCTCCGTCTCCTTGTACATTGAATTTTCTTGGATTTTTTTCATCCTTGCGATTGTTCGGGCCACTTTGGTTGCGTTTTCCGCGCAGCGCGCTTGCTCGCGAAGGCGCCTACTGTCCCGTTGTTTGGCGAGCGACTTGCATGCTCCACCGATTGTTATATCCAGGAGATTCATCATTTGTTAGATAGCCGAGAAGCCTTCATTGAACACGGATGAAGCGATGTACGTTGCGATCGAAATTGTTTTGGCCCCGCAATGTAAGTGTTTTGGCGCTAATCGCCAAACAAGCGCATTCAAACTCTCGTTCGAATTTTGCGAAAAACAGCCTAAGCATCGTTCGAGTAAATCGTTTTGGGACAAATTTTTGTAAATTGGCAGCAAGTGTTTTTGCACATCGGGATGAAGTGGTGGAGGGTGTTTAAACTTGTTCGCTTGGCCAGCTGCTTGTGCGACTTGCCACTCACACCAACTGTCGGACCCAGCAGGGCAGAATTCATGTTTGGGTTGTTTGTCCGTTGAGCACATGTGGTAATACGTTGCCCATATCGCTTTCCGCATATTTTCAACAGAGTCACCGTTT
Source organism: Platygaster robiniae (assembly GCA_028476575.1). NCBI lineage: Eukaryota > Metazoa > Arthropoda > Insecta > Hymenoptera > Platygastridae > Platygaster > Platygaster robiniae. Next base: position 2,158,547 of record CM052027.1, read on the forward strand.
CTCCTAATCGCAAGTCCATAATAACTTGTCAATTTGTTGATAAGATTGTCTGTCAATTTGCCCTTGCCACCCATTTTTTCTTTTTTTTTCGCATTGCGCAGCCGCCTTCCCATGCGTTTCGCGACGTGATTAATATCCTCTCTCTTCTTCACGATAAAATCTGGACCGTACGGTTGTTTATCAAGAATGGACGCAAAAGTTTTGGAGTCGCCGTCGCCAATGTTATGTCGGTACCAGACACCAAATTTTTCTTCGGATTCACAGAACATTTGGAGAATACTATCTACTTCCATTTTGCCCGCAGAACCTTTGTGATCCGCATCACATTCATTTTCATGAGTAAGATACCATTCTTCAAATTCATCTGAATTTAATTTTCCGCGGAACAGAGTGCAAATGTTGCAGTAAGAACTTTTGACAACACAATCAATAACTTTACCAGTGTAGTTACCAATGAGAGTTGGTATGCCGAAAAGCGAGTTGAAACCCCGTTTTTTCCACGAGCCGTCTCCGGAAACAGTGAGCTCGTTCTCTGGCAGGCCTTGACATTTATTCTCTTCCTTTTCTTCGTTTGCAGCTTTTTGAATCAAGTTGTAAAAGATCACTTTTGATGCACTATAAATGTGTTCTATAACTGCACAGTAAGCCGACTTGCTCAGTCCTTTTCCAATATCCATTAGGCCGGCAAATAAATTCAAACCTTCGTAAGCGACACCCAACATTCGCATCACGAACACGATTCTTCGATTCACTTCGTATCCACCTCCAGTTAGTATTGGACATGACGGAATGTCATGAGTACCACATTTGCACTTGAGCACGATTTTAAATCCGAACCCACGATTATCACGTTCTTCAAAAGTTACAGTTTTTCGACAAGAACGGCACACCATTCGTTCCGAAATCGCGTTGAAAGTCGTCGCGAACTGAATAATTCGATAGTAATGAGCGAGGAAAACTGGGATTTCGTTACTACTCGAGGTAAGCTTTTTTTTTGAACTGCTTGGACGAACTGGGTCATTTTCAACATTGGACGTTTTTCTTTGTATGTTCTTTCTTTTTCGCGGTCGAGAACTGCGAAAAGTATCCGATCGACTACCTTTCGAAGGCATTTTTTGTACGTGCGTGCTTCTGAATCCTTCGAAACTCGGCACCGAACTGACACAAAATCTACGAAGTTCTCTTAAAAACGAGTTTCGTCCCACGCACACAAATAGTCCTGCTTTTAAATAAAACCGGTAATTTAGTTTCGAAAGAACTTTTCGGAGGAGCGATTTCAATAGCTTGAGCGCGCCAGGTACCTGTTACGCGCCAGATAGAGATTCCGTGTCGCGCGAGATGAACATAGCTCGGTATACGTCAATTTTTGAAATATCGGCCTAGAACTTCACAGACGCATTTTTCAATATGTTTACAATGAATTTATGAAAAAAAAAAAATCGATTTTTTGAAACCAAACTATAGGACGGTCCCCTTAATAATAAGGCGTCCAGACGCTCGCTTGTACGTCCAAAAATCGATGTATTTTCAGCAATTTTCTAAAAAATAGAAAAACTTATTTACTGACTTCTTTTCTTAAAAAAGCTCTTATGGAGTAGGTTGTCAAATGATATTTTGTAAAAATCAGAAAAATTCCGTAAATTACTGAATTGGAAAAATGTCTGAGATTGGTCGGATACTGACTTAATCCTTTCAGGGGCACATTTTTCTGTTGATTTTATTCTTGCTAATAATAGTTACTAGGGGGTTTTCCGGGTCGCTGATCACGATTCTGCCATCGGAATTTCAAAATTCAAAATGGCGGATCCAAGATGGCGGCTATATTAGTGAAAATTCTCAGTTTTCTCGCAATCGCTCCGGAACTTGATATGTGGGAATTTTCGGACTCGGTGATTACGAATCTGGTGTCAGAATTGCAAAATTCAAAATGGAAAATTAAAAATTATAGTGATGTGAGTGTAAATCGAAAGTGTGTTAGCAATTGCTACGAAGTTTTTGGTATACCGGGATTTTCGGGATTGCTGATTGCGATTGTAATATCAGTATCACAAAATTATTCTCCCTCTCAGCATAACCCAGAACTAACGATGTGGACGTGGGGAGCTACTGGTTCCTTTTGTTTGTTTTTTTCATTTTTATTAAAAAAAATTTTTTTTTTCGTTTTCATTTATTTTTATCTGTTGAATTTTTGTTTTAGGATTGAAAATCATAACAACGTGAACAGACATTGCTTTTACTCAATTGAAATTCGGAAAATAATTGAGTGAACCCTCAGTTAACATTAGTAACCTGAAATCGATGATGTAGACATGAGGAAAAAGTTGTTCGATTTTATTACGCTAGTGAAATTTTTTTGTCTACAGGGTGCGCCATTTCTTATGTCGGTATTGTAACATTGAATAACTTAAACATTTGACAACCGATTTACTTGACTTCACTTGTTTTGGAAACGTCAATTCAGTACAATTTCAACCATGTATCGCTTCACACCAAAAGAACGCGCTGAAATAGTTACTTTGTACATTGAAAATAGTCGTTCAGTTGTGTTAACTCAACGAGCATATCGTCGAAAATATCTTGGCAAACAGGCACCATCTGACAACACTATTCGTCGTTTGGTGTCGAATTTTTGTGACCACGGGACAGTGAAAGATCGCGAACAACCCGTTCATCAACGACCAAGACGTTCAAATGAACTGATTGAAGCTGTCAGAGAGAGCGTTGCCCAAAACCCAAAAGTTTCATATCGTCACCGCGCTCAGCATCTCGGCATCAGTGGAACCACTCTACGGCGCATTTTGAAAGATGATTTGCATTTGTTTCCGTACAAAATGCAATTAACACAAAGAATATTGCCTACAGATCATCCACGTCGCTTGGAATATGGACAAACAATCGCTCGAATAGTTGATACTGAACCTGATTTTTGGAAGCGAATTTTAATGACCGACGAGGCACATTTCAAACTTTCTGGAGGCGTTAATAAGCAAAATTGCCGCATTTGGGGAACGCAGAATCCACACGAGATCCATGAAACGCCATTGCATGACCAAAAAGTTACTGTTTGGGCCGGCGTTTGCGCCAAAACCATCATTGGTCCTTATTTTTTCAAAGAGAACCAAACGATCGATGGAAACCGATATCGGTGGATGTTGGCTCACTATGTCTGCCCACAAATGCGTGAAAAAGGTCTTGAAGATTACTGGTTTCAACAAGATGGTGCGACCTGCCACACTGCGAATCAAACAATCCAGTTTCTGCAACGAAAATTCCCTGGACGTCTGATGTCAAAAAGAGGCGACATTGAATGGCCACCCAGATCTCCAGATTTGACCCCTCCAGACTTCTTTTTGTGGGGTTATTTGAAAAGTAAAGTGTACGCCAGCAAGCCGCAGACCATTGAAGAGCTTAAGGAAAATATTCGTGCCGAAATCATTGCTATACCACCCGAGATGCTCGAAAAGGTAATGGAAAACGCCGCAAAAAGGGCATATTTTGCTGTGAACAATAAAGGCGGCCACTTGATTGATGTTGTGTTCAAAAACTAGTCTAAATAAATTGTAAAGGACCAAACTAAATAAAAATACCTCATTTACAGAAATCGGTTGTTTTTTTTTCAAGTTATTCAATGTTTACATGCCGACATAAGAAATGGCGCACCCTGTACTTTAGACATCAGTACGGTATTTTTTGGCCTTTTTTGGATAGTTTTTGATTTTTTTTTTTGTTTTCTTTTTTAGAAAAGAATTGTAGTCCTGAACATTTTTTGACTACACATAAATTAAAATCTACTTTGCGTTGTGAAACTTTTCAAAGCAGTTGTTTCCTTTACCAATGCACAACGGAACATTGCATGTAGTGCAGTAATAAACTGATCGCTTTTGGAGTTCTTTGGTACTGCAGTGGAAACATCTTCTACGACTTTCATAAACACCTGGCAAGTGAGGTACCTTTGCTGTTCTTATAACTTCACTGACTTTTGGTTTCTTTGTTTTCAAAGGAGAAGGCATGACCGGTCTTCCCCTTTTTGCACGGTTTGTGACTCCGATCATATGATCAACTACTGACAGTCGAAAGTCTTTCAGTAGCAAGGTCTTTTCTGGAAAAAGCAGATTGTGAAGAATGAAAGAATTTACTACAGTTACATCTACAAAATGCCAGAAGATCCGATGCCACCACTTTCTACTTTTTCGACTGATTTCATAGACTGATTTCAACATGTCAGCTTTGTCTACGCATCCCATGTAGCTGTTACAATCTTTTGCTATTTTTGGGCAAGTCACTTCCTTCAAAGAACCGTCTTTTTGTCTTCTTGTGACTTGTGACATGATTGATGGGTCGTGGTAGTTAGAAAGAAAATTGACTGGTTTCTTTTCAATCCATTTCAGCCATCGAACTCCTGTATATGAAGTTCAAAATTCACTTTCCCCAGGAGACATGTTTTTTTCTGAACTTTGTATTTTTGGTAAGTCTTTTCTGTCTTTCCTAACTGTACCACATGCTAAAATCCCATCAGCTAGCAAACTTGACATCAAATTCACGGTGGTAAAGAAATTGTCAAAAAATATTCGGTAGTTTTTGTTCACTAAAGCACGGCTCAAACCTTTAACTACTCCTTCACCCAAAAAACTCTCTGCTTTATTTCCGACTTTTCCCGTGTAGATCTGAAATTCACAAACGTACCCATTTTCATCAGCTCTGACCCAAATTTTATAACCTCTTTTTATAGGCTTCATTGGCATATACTGTTTCATGGAACTTCTGCCTTTGAACTTAATCATGCTTTCATCAATTGATTGATTTATAGTCGGATTGTAAAAATGCGTGTAGGTTTCAGAAAGGATGTTCAAAACCGGCGTAATCTTATACAGTTTATCATACCCAGTCTCATTTCTTTTGGGTTCTTTTGTGCCATCATTCAAGTGCAGGTGAGACAATAAAAAAGAAAACCTCTTGACACTCATGATACCACTGATGTAAGGATCATGTATTTGCAAGTTTGTTGACCAGTAATCGCGATAAGATGGCAATCTTTTCAAACCCATCATTATATTTATTCCTAAAAACTATTTCACCTCTTTACTAGTTATGACTTCATGAACTATTCTTTTTTGCTCACAATAGAGATTTGATTGTTGAACGATCAATTCAATATTTTGTTCCGAAAACAAATGAAAACATGAAAATATCACCTGGTGTTTTTACATGGGCTAGAAAATTTTTCGGGCCTATTTGTTGTGTGCATTCTTGATTGAGAAAAGACCTTCTTTTCTTTTCCCAAATCCTATCCATTTCTGCAGCACGGGCACTGAGAGGTTTATCGTCATCACCATCAAAGCTACTGTTTGAATCGTAACCCAAGATCATGGTTTCGCTATTACATTCATGTGAAACGTCTTTTGTGATGGAACCTTCATCTTCGCTATTTTCAATATCGTCCCCCGATTCACAATCACTTGGAATTTCCGTCTCTTCAAAAACTTCCTGTCGATTATTCATTTTTATTAATAAATAAAAATGACGGAGTTATTCAACTTCTCTTCTGGCCAATTACGATGTTTTGCACCAAAAAATTTTGAGCTGTCTCATTTGTACGCTGCCTCAACGCTCTTCGTTTTTGAAATGCATCAGGCATCGATTTTCTTTCCGCTACAGGGTTGTCAGATGATCTCGAACGAAAATCGCCAATACGTGGCGCTGAAGTCGCCCAAATCGCCATGTTACGCTGATATATCGCTTTTTTGAAACAAATCTAAAAAAAAAAGGTCATTAATTTTGTCAACCACGCATCAATTGAAAGTTCGACAATAGAAATGTGTTATACTACAGGCCTGATGCAAAATTTCATGGAAATAGCCGTGAAATTTGAAATCGCCCAATCGGCGATTATCGCCAACGAAGATTTTTCATCGCCAAAATCTGTCGAAAAATCGCCCAATCGGCTACAAATCGCCGCATCAGGTAACCCTGTTCGCTATGGTGAAAACAGATCAGATAAAGATAAGGTAAAAAAATGGTCTTGGGTCATGCTGAATAAGTCTGGGTAAACAGTAGTGAAATGAATGATTATTTTTCACCTTTTCCGGCGGAATTTTCGAATGAATTGCTTAGATAAAAATAGTGTCTTTCAAAACACAAATTTATGTCGACATCCTATTTTTTGAAGCAAATTTCAAAGCCAACGTTTGGGTTTATTGATGACTATTTTTCACGTATCATCGTTCAATTTGTGTCTTGAAAGACATCCTTTTTTTTTCAAGCATTTCATTCGAAAATTCCGTTGGAAAAGGTAGAAAACAATCATTCATTTCACTACTGTTTACCTAGACTTAATCAGCCTGACTCGAGACCATTTTTCTACCTTATTTTTATCTGATCCGTTTTCACCATAGCGGAAAGAAAGCCGATGCACTTCAAAAGCAAAGAGCATTGAGGCAGCGTGCAAGTGAGACAGCTCAAAATTTTTTTGGGGCAAAACATCGTAATTGGCCCGCACAAAAGTTGAATAACTCCGCTATTTTTGCGAATTTTGAAAAATGGCAAAGGACTTTTAAATATGAAATTGATACTTTTTTCAAAGAAAGTATCCATTTTTGTCATTTAAAAAAACAAGCGTACTGAAAAATTTGTCAAAATATGTTATTAGATAACAAGTCAAATATTTCAGAAAAAAATTTCGAAGCTCTATGACATTAGGTTTGAGTATAGCCGAGTTTATTCTGAAAAAATTGAGTTTTATAGATTTTAATTGTTTATAACTATGTGTTGATAAACAAATTTACACATTTTGTTAAATTTATTACAAATCATTGATCCCTAAGAATCTGAAAATGAAGATGAAAATACTGGAAACTGTAGACTGTACTCAAAATTCGGAAAAAAAAAGAGAAGACCAGGTTGTACATATATGGGGCGTTCCATACCAAGTCGGCCGCGGTCGTACCTTGATGTTTCCGATTTGTTTCAAATTTTAGGGGTGGGTTGGTTAGTATAAAAAACGTATACTCCCAAATTTTCAGATTTTTCGACGCATTTTTACGTTAGTTATAAGCAAAACAATAAAAAATGTCAGATTTCTTCATGTTCAATTCTTTCAGAGATAAAAAATCAGAAAATTATGAAAAAAATCACATAAGTATATCTTCGAACGGTCTAATTAAAAAAAAATTTCTCAAAATTTAATAACAAAAAAATTTTTTTTTATAAACAAATTCATTTCCTGAAAAAACGTCATTTTTTAGAAATCTGAAAAAATTCACAAATGCAGCCTCATGTCTTGCGCGCATTTTGAGCGCTTGAGAAAGTGGTAGACTCAAAAACTGTTGAAGTTATGATTATTTTTGTGAAGTCTTGCGCGGTACATCTTTCACCCTGGTCAGTAGCGACGAACGTGCTCAAAAGCACGCTGACTACTTTATGTTTAAAAAAAACTTACAAACTCTTTTGATACATTTAAATCACCTTCTAATTACTTTTCTCGAAAAAAAAACAAAGAAATTTTCTGTATTCAATTTTCGCGGAAAATAATTATGTTGTTGAGGGTATCGATGTTCATTTCGAAATCAGTGTCAATGGCTATTAAAAAGTGAAGAATATAACTATTGGTATAATTTTATTGTAAACCATAATCTACAAATCTTTTACTCAAAATTTTACAAATGTTGTCACTTAAAATAGTTTTCAGATGTTTCATTTGTTCAACGAATTGTACTTACTTGTACAGTTTAACTTTTTTTGATAGTAAACTAGCTGAAAAGGATTTGATTTCAAGAGTACTGTCATTAATAGGTAAAACAGAGTGAATAGTAAAAGTTCCTTTTATGGTTTTACATTTTTCATGCCTTATCTTCAAAAACTCATCTGTACGCTCGTAATCGCTTGTAGAACAGAAAAATACATTCAAGTTTTTCAAATTTTCTACGGCCCAAGCATGAAGTTGATGAGCAGTTAAAATTTCGTTTTTTGTGCCACTTTGCAAACAAAAGCGTCTTGCAATCCGTTTTAAAGTGCCTCCAACGCCATCACATGCTCCCTTCCCGTGAGCTGTCGCGAAGAAATGCCATTCAGCCGCGACTCCGAAATCTTCCAAGTGACATAAAATGTTGATGAAATTTTTCCTATTTTTGTATTGCTGAGGTGCTCCATCAGAAAAATATATTATCTTGTTAACAACTGAAAATTTGAATTTCAAGAACTCGATTAACTTTTCTTGAAACATGTGAACTGCAATTGTGTCATGGTTAAGGCAATCCGATATTCCAACATGAGAAACATGTTCCACTTGATTCGTCTCTTCATTTTTGTAATATATGACAAATGGGTGAACCGTGGCTTGATTGTTGTTCCAATGGAATCCTTGCACGGCCTCTTGAACAACGAAAGCAAAGTTTTCCGCAAAATCCAAAGTGACAACGAAATCGCCCGTTTGTAAATTTTCTTTTGTTCTTATAAAAAACTGACTCTGCTGTGAGGCAATAAAATCGTGATAGAGTAATTGGGTCAATTTATCTATCAACGTTGAAATGAATTCCTCCATACTTTCGGTCACAGTTTTCAGAGAGCACCTAATGTGAAACGAGTTGAATATAGTAAAATATTGGAATTTCCCTCGTTTTAATGTTAAATTGTATCTTATCGATAGTAAGAATCGAAAGAAAGCACATTTTAGGATGTTTAGAACAGTAGATTTCTACAGTCAATAGCGTTTTTCAATACCGTTTTTCACACAGAAAATTTTGAGAAATCCCTAATCAGAGTTTAGTAGAAACTAGCAATTATGAACAGCAAAATCAGATAAAGATTTGAATTGCAAATAAGTGGAAAAATGCTACTGATGTGACTTTCTCATCCTATTTTTATCGCTTTAGTATAATGTTATTTCAAATTTTAGGAATTTCATTTTAGCACTGTCATGAGTCAAAATTTAGTGTTAGGAATACAGCGAGAATTCAACAAAATGCATTAAAATATTTTTTAATAATATGCACTTCTACTATATCATTAAAATAATACCTATCTGTCGATATCCATTGTTTGTAATCAATGCTCTCGACTAAATGATTAGCAAACGTATTCCTGAGTTTTTCCTCAAGTTCATTTTTTCTGGGACACGAATAACATTCGTAACATTTGCTATTTGGAATGAGACAAATCATATTTTGGAGAAGCCTTTTATATGAACCTTTTCCTGTTATTAGAAAATCCCAAGTTTTTGTCAAATGAGGTAACTCGGAACCTGCAATCGGATAATTTATTCTCTTGAGCTTACAGTATTGTTTGTGAATTTTTATTACAAATGAATGAAAATTTATTAAAAAAATTTTATGTACCTTCAATCATGAGCTTGACATTTTGATGGATAATACACACACAAACCGTATGTGTTCCACTGGCCCCTGCTAAAACACATTCATTCGGACGAAGTGCAGCAAATGTCGAAAATCCAACTTGGCAATTCGGATATTCGAGTTTGAAAGACTGATAAAGTTCTTTCGAATTGCAGTAAACAAGTCTCTTTTGAACTCTCACTTTTTCCCCAATATCGTTTTTGAAAGTGACATAATCTTTCATTCCCGGCAACTGCCTCGAATTTTCGTCGTTACGGTAAAAAGTCATTATTAAATCACTTGTTTCCTCAGACAGCTTTCGACCATGTTTCGAGTCAGGTGTTGATGAAACACCTCTTTCTTCTTTCAATTTTCTAGCCATATTTGCCATATGCTTAGAGCAATTGAATTGTCGCGTTATTTGCCCGATGCTCATAGACGATGGCAGTAAACTCAAGACACGAAATTTATCATCTGTGTAATGATATTAGATTACTAATGATATTTTATTACTGTCAATGATAATCATTTTTAATTTGCCGAGATGTATCTTCAGCACTGATTTTCTGTCTTAATAAAGACATAAGTTCATCGTGAGCAACAGCTTTTTTGTCATCTGAAGTAAATATTTTAATCCGTGAAATTTCCTCGAATTTTCTTTTTATGCTTTTTTGTGCTGATTCCACTTTATCAACAACATATTTTTCAGAGCGTATTCTGTGAACACATGTAAGAATATGGTCAAAATAGCTATTTTCGAGCCTGGGAGCAAAAAGTCGATTTTGGTGAAGACGATGTTCTTAACGCGAGGCAAAGCCGAGCCGTTCAAGCGTCTGATTCTACATCGACGATCGCTCACAGGCGCTATTTTTTTTCATAATTTTCTGATTTTTTATCTCTGAAAGAATTAAACATGAAGAAATCTGACATTTTTTATTGTTTCGCTCATAACTAACGTAAAAATGCGTCGAAAAATCTGAAAATTTGGGAGTATTCGTTTTTTATACTAACCAACCCACCCCTAAAATTTGAAACAAATCGGAAACATCAAGGTACGACCGCGGCCGACTTGGTATGGAACGCCCCATATGTACCACTGCCCCTGAAAGGGTTAACTATGAAAGATACAATTAGAATAAGGATTGAAATTTTCCAATCACAAATCATTATGTATGTTGAAGTTTGTTAACGTAAATTAATGAAAAAAGTTAATTTGAAAGTATAAACTCAATAATAAGGCGTCTAGACGCTTGCTTGTACGTCCAACTATCGATTCATTTCCAGCCATTTTCTCAAAAATAGGGAAAATTAATTACTGACATCTTTGTCGAATAATCTCTTAAGGAGTAGGTGTTCAAATGATATTTTGTAATAATCAGGAAGATTCCGTAAGTAACTGAAATAGAAAAAATGGTAGAGTTTGGTCGGATACTGACTTTATCATAAAACATACAATTAGAATCAGGATTGTAATTTGTTAATCACAAACCATTATGTATGTTGAAGTTTGTTTACGTTAATGGAACAGAAAAGTAAATTTGAAAGTATAAACTTAATCATAAGGCGTTCAGACGCTTGCTTGTATGTCCAACTATAGATTTATTTTCAGCTATTTTCGAGAAAATAAAAAAAATTCATTACTCACTTCTTCTTTTAAATTATCTTTTACGGAGTAGGTTTTCAAATGATAATTTGTGAAAATCAGGAAGATTTCTAAGTTACTGTAATGGAAAAATGGTCGAGTTGGGTCGGATACTGACTTAAAATGGAAGGTACAATTAGAATCAGGATTGTAATTTGCCAATCACAAACCATTATGTATGTTGAAGTTCGTTTATGTTAATTAAACAAAAAAGTATATTTGGAAGTATAAAATTATTAATAAGGCGTCTAGATGCTCGCTTGTACGTCCAACTAGCGATTTATTTTTAGCACCTACCTAAAAAACGAAAAAAGTTTATCACTTACTTCTTTTTTTTATTAATCACTTAGGGAGTAGGTTTTCGAATGATAATTTACAAAAATCAGGAGGATTCCCAAGTTACATACTTAAATGGAAAAATGGCCGAGTTAGGTCGGATACTATCTTTAACATGAAAGTTACAATTAAAATCAGGATTGTAATTTGCGTTTTACAAACCATTACGTATGTTGAAGTTTGTTTACGTTGATTGAACAGAAAAGTAAATTTGAAAGTATAAACTTGATGATAAGGCGTCCAGACGCTCGTTTGTACGTCCAACTATAGATTTATTTTCAGCAATTTTCTAAAAAATAGAAGAAATTAATTACTGACATCTTTGTCAAATAATTTCGTAGGGAGTAGGTTTTCAAATAATAATTTGTAAAAATCAGGAAGATTCCGTAAGTTATTAAAATGGAAAAATGATCGAGTTTGGTCGGATACTGACTTTATCATGGAAGATACAATGAGAATAAGGATTGTAATTTGCCAATCACAAATTATTATGTATGTTGAAGTTTGTTTTCGTTAATTGATTAACCAAGTTGATTTAAAAGTTTCAATTTTTTATAAGGCGTCGAGATGCTCGCTTGTACGTCCAATTATCGACTTATTTTAACCAATTTTCAGAAAAATAAAAAAAATTTATTACCTTTCTCAATAATCTCTTGAGGAAGAGATTTACAAATTATGTATTGTAAAAATAAAAAAGAGTCCGTAAGTAATTACTGAAATGAAAAAATGGTCGAGTTTTGTCAGATACTGACTTACTAATGAAAGATACAATTAGAATAAGGATTGTAATTTACCAATCACAAATCTCCATGTATGTTGGAGTTTGTTTGTGTCAATTGAAGAAACAAGTAAATTTGAATGCATAAACTTAATGATATAAGTTATAAATTATATTTGAGATACATTTAAGTAACATGAAATTTTTCGGTGCCATTTGTAGTTTGTACGTATTATGAATTTGTAGTTGAACTTTTAAGTGCTTTCAAGCTGGTTGAAGCTGCAGAGTTATGGCCTACACGTTTACTTTCTCCTCGCTTAAAAAAATTTGTACTGAAAAATATTTTCAATTTTATACGACAATGAGTTTTTTGTTCACTGGTTCTTAGCCCCATCTGGCCGCTTAAAGGACATGCGACCAAGGGAAGAGAATCCTAGCCTCGGCGACGGTTCGAACCTGGAAGTCGCGTGTTACATGTGCGACCTCTTGACCTCCACGTGGTGGCGGCTGGGTCACGCTAAGAAAGAGCTCTCGCTTGACACCGATACTGTTAAAGGGACGCGTCCCCAGAGCCATGCCTAATCAATGCATGGACTCATACCCAGATCGGTGTCAGAGTAATGAAACTAGCTGGTTTCGTCTAACTCATCGGGGTGCATCCCGGGTGTTGGTATACACATTTGCCTTCGCCCATGAGGATAGACCCAGTCAACGCGACTACCGGTAGGTGGGCGCGATGGCGATCGTACCGGAGCGCCTTTCTGCCGATACGACACTCTCATAATACTGGGGCCGCTACGTAGGGTGATATACCCAATGGGCCAGGCGCGCCCTGCGTAGCTCACTTGAATGTGACGGTTGTTGCTCTCGGGCAACTCAGAACTTCCTTCTTAGCCCCATCTATGGCGTGGGAGAATCAGTAGTCTTCTTCGGTCTTCTTTACCTTTAATTTTTTAATTGCCACCAACTCAAAAGCCTTTTCTAACTATTACACTGGAGGATATTTGAACCCGTTCCGGAAAAATGAAAATTTCGATGTACTTGATTTTCTTTAAAAAAATCGGCACCTCAACGGAAACATTATTTAATTCAAAATTGGCAACATCGACAGCATCGATTTATAATCGACAATATCGATCAATCAGCAACATCGATTAATAATCGGTCGCACCGAAAACTGATTAAAACATTGATTTTCATCGATGTTTTCAAAATCGATTTTTAGTGAACTGATTGCGTGGGTGTACTGCCAAAAACATTTGATAAAATCAGATAAAATATCAAATTTTGAAATATGATTTCGATTTGTTGCATCTTTCAAGGACAAACTTCAAAGGTAAGTGAAAACGTGCTAAAATTTTTCATACTGATCCCCAGTGGCTTTTGCATTACGTAATTACATTTTCCATAGTGTTTGATTTTATTGAGAGACCCTAACAATTCACGACCTTTTTTCAATATTTTTTCAACAATTCGACGATTTGGCGGTAAATAAAAATTCGACAATAGACGCGAACGGAAAATTTTAGACGGTTATGACAATTTCAAAAGACGCTCCCAAAACAATGACCTTGATTGAAAATAGCTAGCTTCAGGCAAATTTGCAATATGTTGAAACCCTAAAAATGTTAAAATTTTTTGAAACATGAGAATCTTATACTATGTTTGGAGAAGTTGAAAAATATATGATACGTTTTTGGGTAACAATTTATCATTTAGTAATATAAAATTTTCCGTAACCTTGAAAAATTTACGATTAGTTATAACTGTAAAAATGTCAAAATTTTATTAAGTATGAAAATCTTGTGTAACGTTTTAAAAAGTTGGAAAATTCAACTGCACATTTTTTTTCGTAAAACCTTTTCATTAAGTGATGGAAAAAAATTTGTCGCCCTAAGGAAAATTTGCGATCCTTTCAAAGTATGAATATTTGAATTTAATAAATGAAAATTATTCATGCCATTTGAAAAAGGTCAAAAATTTGACATGCAAACTTTTTTGGGTTGAAACTTATCATTTAGTAAAAGAAAAAATTTTCTAAACCTCGTATGAAATTAAAGATATAGATGTGACGAGCGAGACTCGGAATATAAAATTAAATTATTATTATTTATATATTTTTTTTGTGTTGTTAGGCAGTACGCCTAGGAATAATCATATTCCTTGATCTCGTCGAAACGGGAAAGGACCCTCTGTAGACAACGGCCTACAGTGACCCTTTATCCGACTTTTGAAAGGGAGTCGGGAGAATTGTTTAAAGGTTAAATAAAGACACTTCAAATTTCTATTCAAAGTCACAAGGTGACATTATTATTATACCTTCCTTCCTTTTTACAATTATGATTTCTTAATCTAAAAGCTGTTGTCTTATTTCTTCCCTTATCTCTAATAGTTCCCTTTTGTGTGACTCTGGCATGCCCGAGAATGTATTGGAAAATTCCCTTCCTCTAAGGGTTCATGAGAGCTAGAGGTTGCTTCTATGTCTGATACTACACGCTCTTGTTGCTCTAGTCCTGATAAATATTCCTCGAAAATCCCTGCCCTTACTTCTAAATCATCTTTCATCGCTTGGAAAAATTCCCCATCGGCAATTGTGGCCTCTTCTAATTCTTCTATAGGAGTATTTTCCTTTAAAAAGTTCTCTCTTGCTTCTTGAATCTTTTCTTTTGTCCAAAAGGGACGGGGTTGTCTCAACTGCTTTATTTTGAACTTCTGAAAAGCCTTTCTACCTAAATCTTAGTACTTATAATCCAAATCTAGGTTCTTTTGGAATTTGAAATAATTTGGGTGAGAAGATTTGATTTGAAGGGACTCTCGCTTTCTTATTCTTTTATTGGCCTCGCACCCTCGTACATAAGTCCGGAAATCCTTGGAACTCACTACCGAGAAGAATGATGGAAAATTGTCTTTAATATTTGATGACCTAGTTAAACCGTATCGATTAATAGTTGTTAAATGCTTAAAACATTCTAGTCACTTTCTTTCTATTTTGTAAAAATCTTTATATGGTAAAATGTTATTTTAAATTCTTATTTGAGTTTGTATTTATTTCATTTCCCAAATACTTGTTGATTACGCTTTTTCATGCTAAAAACCTCGCTTCCTTGGTTCGGAGTCATTTGGAAGCTATATGAGGATGAAGTTGTGAGACTTCATCACCAAACCAGGGGTGCGAAATATAACATGAAATAGACGTTTGTACAAGCAATTGGTTTTATCGTTAATGCCTACTTAAGAAACTTTTCATTAGCTTAAAACTGGATTTTCACAAAAAAAAGGTGGTGGTTTTACTTTTATTGAAAGTAGGTCTCTTTTTAGCTTTTGTGGAGAGCTGGTTTTTTAGCTTTTGTGGAGAGCTGGTTTGAATCGTTCGGATCAGATCGGATACGATTGACTTCCAGTGAAAAGTCCGGGGTTTATATACCATTCTAAGAGGATGTAAACGGATCTTTTTTCGTTCGTTTGTATCCGGTAGTCATTAGATAAAAAAAATAAGAATCATCGTAGCACGAAAAATAAGCAAATTGAGTTGATAAGGAGTTAAGAAATCGTTTACTCTTTCTAAAAATAGCGAATAGAAAAATGATCGGAGAATTCATTATTGAAATGATTTTATTCTTCATTCAGAAGATAGGAATAAAGCATTACTCTTATCTTGCACGAGCGTTAGCTCTAGTGTCGGTGAACTCGTTGATAATCGCGCGCTATCTAATTATTAGAAAATAGCTTTGCGAATCTCAGCAAGTAAAACATTCCTTTTACTTTTGAAATAATTTTCCAAGACGAGGGGAAATCCCTCGCTCTTTACATAGAAAAAACTCAAAATTTCGAACAACCTATTGAAAATTAAAAATTTGATTGCTTTGTTAATTTTCAAGTCGTGACGATACAATAAAACTTATAATTCTGAATAATTTATTTATAAATCCAAAAAGGTCGCAATTTTCGACTTTCTGAATTCCAACATTTAGATAATAAAAATTATTAATGTTACGTATTTATTTAGTCTTCTTGATCAATATAAATTGCACAAAATAAATACAGTGAAAACCTCTCCTTAAATTCAGATATAAATAATAATTATTTTATGTAGAAAAATTATGAGAACTGAGAAATAATAACAATATCGACACAAAGAAATGCATAAAAGTGATTCAAATGACAAAAAAATGGAACGAATTTCAGTAACTAAATAAAAATATATAAAAATTATCAAAAATGAACTTACTGAAATTGAAGAGACTTGAAAGACTTTTTTTCTTTTTAATTCCTAAAGTCAAACAAATCTCATAATTTTGAATATTCTACCTCGAAAAATTTTCTCGTTAGCAAAATCGTCATAAATGTTTCGTTGGAATAAAAATGAAAATCGTCGCTTGAAAAATTGTCCAAGTTAGAAATGCTTATTGCGGCGTATGAAAAATGTGAGAAAATTCGAAATATATCTTTACTGGATGTCTTTTTTATATTGCACTGCATAATATTTCATCAACGTTTGCATTGTTATACTGAATTTATATATCCAATCAATAATATTAATGATATTATACAAAAACATTCGGATCGAAGAATAACATGAAGCAGTAAGTTATGAAAAGTCGTGTTTATTTATATATTATAAGTTGTTATGTATTCAGGTGTCTCCAGGGGGGCGGAGACTCTCGATGAGAGAGGGAGTGGCAAATGAAAACAGGCGAATTTATAAACAAGTTCCTGTTTATTGATACAATCGTTTTGTCTTGTTTCTTGTTACACAGGGGGGGGGGGGGGGATTTTCACCCGAACAGTTTCGAGGGCTCCGGGAGTGGTAGCAAAGCGTAGCCGGTCCTCAGAGGTGCTGGTAAGAAGGGCAGTGCAGAATTCTCAGGTTCCTCCAATAATCTGGCCTCGGTCCGGGGCGAAGGTGGAGGAGACGAAGCTATCGACGCGGCGAGTAGTTGTTTCCTCCTGGCATGACGTGCGGCCGCGGCCCGTATTCGATCCAGCCCCCGACGCTGATGTAGGTCTCTAGGCAAGGTTGGGGGACGGTAGTTTGTCTGGAAGGTGACCGGCGGGTCTCTTAGGACTGTTCGGACCTGGACCTCGGGTTGAGATGGCGACTCTGGCTCGGACGGTGATGTTGGCTGTGATGGCCCATCCGGATGTTGTATCCCGTTGAGAAACAGGGAGATACGCTCATCCAGAGATTGAGGGTGCTCCACAGAACAAGGGCCCGCTGGGGTGGGCCGGGAGGATTGGCGAACTCCCGCAAGGATACGTGCCAGGTGTTGTTGGACTCCCGTGGGCAGCGTATCGGAAACCCGGTCTTCCAGGATTCGGGGACCCTCTTGAGTGAGGTCTATGACGAGGGGGTGTGAGGTCGGTGTAGGTCGCTCGTTGTTATGGGTCCTCCTTCCGGGCCTTCTAGTGGGAGCTTGGGGTCGGTTGGGTTGGCTCTTGAGAGGCTGAGGGGGAACCGTAACGATGGTTTTCACCACCGTGATTTCTGGAGATTTCTCGCGTTCCGGTCCTGGTTCTTTCGGTGTACTCTTGGCGCTCCTCAGAAATCCGTGGATCTTCCAGTGGCAATTTTTACAGCGAGTGCGATAACGACGCGTTCCCTGGTCCGTTTCCCTTCCAGATGTCTTTGAAAAGTTGAATGCGATCCCACAGTGCCCACATTGGATGCTAACCCAGCCGGAACCAATGTCCCAGATACGACTGATTCCTCCTCTTTGAAAATTTCGGGGATAGATGGTCGACACTTTTCAGAATGAACATGGTTCTTTATCAGGTCTTGTGACAAGTTTTACAATTCGGAAACATTTTTGTGCACTCACGACTCCAACGAGTTAGAAATCAAATTAAAAATCAATTTTCATGTCTTGCGACAAGTTTTAAAATCCGGAGAAATATTTAAATCACGCTTTTAGCGAGTTAGAAATAAAAGTTCAAAGCCAATTATCATGTCTTGCGACAAGTTTTAAAATCAGGAGAAATATTTTAATCACGCTTTTAGCGAGTTAAAAAAAAAATTCAAAGCCAATTATCATGTCTTGAGACAAGTTTTAAAATCCGGAGAAATATTTTAATCACGCTTTTAGCGAGTTAGAAAAAAAAGTTCAAAGCCAATTATCATGTCTTGAGACAAGTTTTAAAATCAGGAGAAATATTTTAATCACGCTTTTAGCGAGTTAGAAATAAAATTAATTATTTAAACCGAAATATTTCGTTGCGGAAGCGAAAAATAAGCTAAATTATTCAACTGAAATTTCACGCTGCGAAAGCGAAAAATAGAAAACGAAACAGAAACAAAGTTGCTACGAAAGCAACTATACTAAAATAAGAACTGTAAATCAAAATCAAAGTTTCTACGAAAGCAACTAAAATAAAAATAAAAATTGTAAACCAGAATCAAAGTTGACCAAAATACAAATTTACACAAAGATCAAATTCTAGATTGGCTATTGTGCTTACTTTTCGTACCCTGGTGTTATTCCAAAAAACACAAGTTCTCGTTCTGGTGAAAGGTGGTTTTCGAAAACGCGCAGATTGTATCAAAATTCCCTTGAAGGGCGTTTCCGGATTTCTGACCCGACTCCAAAATCTGAACTTTCCAAAATTTCAACTGAACTGTCCAAAATTCGAACTGAACTCCTCCTACGATCTATGACGCGGCGGTTTTTATACTGACTTTCAATTTGAAATTTCGTGTGCCCAAAAGGCCCGATAAAACCCAGCATGAGGTACCCTTGACCAAAATTACGTAAAAATGATTCTTTCTTTACTTTGAATAAAAAATTGATTGGTATCTATTATCTTCTCCTACGAATTTATTTTGCTTGTTCCTATGTTGTATTTGTGAACGAAAATCATTGTCGATCAAAGGCACTCACTGGAAGTAACTTACTTGTTCTTCGTTATTCTTTTGTTTCACATATTTTCCTAGTTTTTATTTGCAATTACGAAATCTTTTCATCGAATTTGTTTTTTTTGAGTTATAGAATCTGATCGTCGCGTGGATTAATGCTATTGTGTTCTAATTTCACCGAGTTTTTACTCATTTGAAAAGATATGGTACTCGAGAAATATACAATGTCCAAGATTTTATAATGATATAAAAGTTTTGCAGATCGTTCATTTTGATCGTTCTATGTTCGATCGACGTGACGATTATTTCAATCTTGATATTTCCTAAGTTCACTGAGTTGGAAGTTTTTCTATCTGTCGAAAATTATTGGAGTGAAACTAAACGACAATCCGAACCTTGAAAATGTTAGATATAATCAGTGTGGCTATTTCTCAAGGAAAAAAAAGAATGTTCAATAACTAAATTTATGATACTGAAAAATTTATTTTGAGGGCCCGAATTTAATAAATTGAGAAAAAAAATATTTTATGCCGAACATATATATATATATTCCCAGTATATAACAAAGTAAATATATTGTGAATATATTTTTTGATGATTATAAATTATTCATTCAAAAAATTACCATACCATTATAATCAAACAATTATCCATAAAATATAATGAGATGATTATTTAATTAATAATCGCATTACCCTAGTCCCTTGCTATAACAAGTACTTTTTTCTCTTTCTATTCTGATCCACTAGCATCAGAAAAAAGACAAAAAATGCTTGTTATAGCAAATGACTAGGGTATTGTATTCGATAATTATAAGAATTTAATTAGAACTTATGATTTATTAAAAACTTAGCATTTTTCTTGACTTCAAAATTTTTCTGAAAGTATAAAGTTACAATGATTGTTGGGACTTACAATTTTTTTAAAAGGTAGAATTTAGGCGGGCTAAGGTTGTGTAAAATAAAAAAATATTTCATGTATAAGAAATAATTTAAAAATACTGCCTGAAGAAATTAAAAATAAGTTTTCAACAAGAAAAATGAAAGATGCATCTACAAGATTGCAATATTAAAATCAACAACTTAAAAAAACAATGCCTAAAATTTTTTTCAATTCTTCCCAAAAAATTAAAGTCTTTGAAACGAATACAGTTCTTAAGCTGATTTTGTTGTGATAGTTTTTTGATAACAATTCGAAAGTGGTAAGAATTATAGAAAAATCATAAGCTGGGCAAATTTGAATAAAAAATGAAAAGTTTTTAAAATCATAATGATACCAATGTTTGAGGAAATTTGCTCGAATCAAAAATCATTAAAAAAAACTAGATCAAATAATCGTCGAAATTCGGAAAACTGTTATTACTTGAACAAGAAATGAAATCAAAGCGAAGTTTTTTTCTCCGCCACAAATTTTCAAATACCTATGATAAAAGTTCACATTTGTGTGTTTCTAGAGAGATTCTAAAAATATTAGAAAAACAATCCAAAAATCGAATTCTGGAACTAATACAATAACTTGAAAATAAATTCTAATGCAAATTACATCATTAAACAGTTTTTCTACATCTTTCAAGAAATGCTCAAATTCATGGAAAATTTTTATCGTTATTGGAGTAATGTTTTCTAAAGTTATGAATGTAACAAAAGTGGTTCTATGTTTTTGTAGAGAAAATAAATTTACACAACGATAATCTAGAAAAACAGCTTCATCTTTGAAATACACATTACTGTATTTGACTAAGAGTATTTTTTAAGGAAGATACTAAGAAGCCTTGGAAACACTTATCTATGAGAAATTTGTGACACCGTTTTGATGATATCTAATCGGAAAGTTTTAAGAGAAAAAAAAGATGTGTCATATTGCAATAGGTATTCAAAGTTAGAAGCCTTTGAAACGAAATATCATTTCTATACATGACAAATAATTTTCCAGTTTTAAAAGTATCTTAGATCCGTGCAAATTTCTTTTACACTTTTGATTATCATACGACTTTAACTCCTTTGCCATTTCAGGAAATTTCTTATTTTGTTGATCTTCGAAAAATTGAGATTCTTTTGCAAATGGTTTATTTAAGAAAATTTTATTCGTTTGTGCCGTACGAAAAATGAATTTTTCACAAATCATAATTCCAAGTCAGTTCGGATAGGTACCTATGCTTCTACCAATGTGAAGTTATAAGATTTTTTGTTCAAAAAGGCATTTTTAGAGCAAAATGAGCAATAATATAAATTTTTAAAATTCGGTTTTAAGTCAAATATTACTTTGATGCATCGTTGTGTGACATCATCTGTGATAAAACAAGTTTGCATTTAAATATATATTTGGAATATTCGCAAATTTCAAGCTGATCCATTATCTAAGAAACATGTAGTGTCTATAGAAGTATTTGCATCAATTTTTTGTAATATATCGCAAACTATTTTACCAGGGTTGACAATCAGTA
Source organism: Platygaster robiniae (assembly GCA_028476575.1). Taxonomy (NCBI): domain Eukaryota; kingdom Metazoa; phylum Arthropoda; class Insecta; order Hymenoptera; family Platygastridae; genus Platygaster; species Platygaster robiniae. The sequence continues at coordinate 2,179,862 of CM052027.1, forward strand.
TTTTGATATAGTTTTAAGTCAGTGTATTGGCTCCAGGACTTCATGTTTCTGTATGGATAAGCGCTCAGATTAACTTTTTATATTGATTTTACTTGTCAACAATTAAAAGCCAGAATCGTGAAAGAAAATATAGGTTTTTACTTTCGGAGAGATATTATCATATCAAGATTTGTGAAATGATGTAATGAAAAGTAAGATTAAAAAAAACAGTTGCATGGAGCCTGCTGTACAAGAAAATATTCCTTGCCCTAAAAAAAGTTTCAATAAATGAATCAGTTTTTTACAATATTCTGGAACCCGGAATAACATTTCAGATACTTTTTTGTACAGCATATCGTACGTTTTCACATACTTTTATATATTTTAAGTAGGATAAGATGATTTGTTTGTTTTAGTTAAGCAAAGCAAATCACCTTGATACATCTATGAAAAAATTCACACGTACTATTTACGATTTTGTTAAAAACAACACAATGTCTAAACTTTGTGTTTCTAGTTACTACTAAAACTAGTCCTGCATCCCTTCAATCCATTTAACAATCAGGTAACAACACTGCTCTTACAATATAGATATTTTCGTCAGGTCATTTATTTGTGACGAAACAATTCAAAAAGTGAAAAACTAACGTAATTAATGGTTTTTTTTCCTTAATTAAAGAGAAGCAAATCACAGTGTCATCACTAACATTTGTAATCTCTGATCAAAAACATCAAAAATAGCAACATTCTTAAACAATCTTAATTTACAACAATTTCTGAGCAAGACAAGGTATTTTAGTGATATTATACAGCATATTCTGTTGTATGTCGAACACACATCCCAAAACCACGAAACAAATTTGCAAGAGAGCCCACCGAATCATTTCATGAAATAATTTGGTATAACCTTAAATGCCTTTTTAATAACTTGGCCACTGTCAATATAGGCATACTCCAAACTAACCATTTATACATGAACAGGACTGTTCAAATATTGCAAATATACGCCAAAACATAGCGAACACTTTTTCGTGGGTATTTATATTCTACCGACATACATATTCTAAAATCTACTTGAGGAAGCTCATCAATTTTGAAAATTTAATGAATATATGTTTAAATTATACTCTTATGATGAAATATATGCGAAATTTCTAATTATTGCATTCATTACAATCGTTACAACTTTAAATTACGTTATGGTTTTTCATCGTTACATTGAGTCGGGAACGGACGTACACACGAATTTCTGGCCTGGTTAAACCAGATACTTAATAGTTTTTTTTTAAGAAAGTGGTCGGACGACCGATTTACATTACATGTACTCATAATGGCAGTTTTGGGTTCCTTTAATTAGAGTACATATAACTGTTTTTGCGATATTATTGATATGTCATTGAGGTAGGAGTAGAATTGTAACTTGTAGATTTAGAAAACAGAGTGCATTTCATTCGAAATATGTATGACCAACGAATCTTGTAATTGTGAAAAACCAGCGTAACTGCAAATTTTCACGTTTCTCTAACAGACCGCACAATCAAACAAAGAGAAAAATCGGTTCAGTTACTTGAACTGATTTTTTTCAATTGGGTGACGAACAAGTTTGCGTCAAGGAAATTTTCCTTTGCTCCAACTGAAAAATTCTGTCTCCATAGCTGCTTATGAAAAATTCATTTTACTCGACGCAAGCATGGAAATTGGCGGCTTTCGTAACCTATAGACCATCACGAAAGTGCCCACATGCTGCCCACAAACATCTGACAGTCACGAAAGTAGGTTTACCCTTGTGTTGTTTACTTTCGTGCTCCCAGCTGTTTGTGGGCTCGTGGGCACTTTCGCGAGTCTAGGCTCAAGCTGCCAAAATTCCATGCTCTCATCGAGTAAAATACAGTATGCGCCAGGGGACGGACCTCATGATGCAAACTCCGGCTGATTTTAGCAGCACTCATCTGCAATCACTCGGTTTCGTCCCCTGGTACGTAATGTACTATCATGTGACAAAAAACAATGTTAAAAATGGTGCAAGAGATACATTCAGCTGTAAAAACTGTAAATATGAATTTTGAAAAGTGAAACCTGAAAAAGCAGCGATAGTCATTTTAATGAATAAACTGTAACGAGCGAGCTGTCAATCACCAACGATGATAAAGAAACTGTGGAAATTTGGGCGAGTCCAACGTTGTTTTTCGTTCTTCGTTTCTTCTTATCGTTGTTTAACTTCAGGCTCACTAGTCCAGAGAGGACCCTAGTGGGGACTCCGCCCAAAAGGACCCTTGAAGGGACTTCTAAGAACTAAGAATGATCAAAGATAATAATAAAAACATATGAATATAATTTTACAACATTTCATTTATTATTTCCACCATTATTTTTATTACATGTGTTCTACAATTCTCCAAGTTCCATAAATTGTATCCAAATCTTCATTCACACTTAAAACCATATTTCTCCCATCTCAGCTAATTCTTCTATTAACGCTTCTGAAGGATTTGTTTTCTGGGGAGGCGCTTCTACCTTTTTGGTCGTGTTGAGCTCCTTAAGGCTAGATGGTTCTATGAGGTTAGTTAATCTATCTAAATCCTGGTCGATCGGGCTTATTCTTAACTCGTTGGTCTGTTGATGACCACAACGCCCGCAGCTCGTGATTACTTTCCTTTTTGGAGTCACTAACAAAATCCCGAACTATCGCGAGGGTTCTTTTGCTATTTCGTTGTCTAAATCCTCCCACGTGAAGGGAGCTTTGGGGTTTAATCTTTTGAGTATCCTCAATCGATTATATAATTCCAATATCCCTTTTTGTTTAAAGATGTATTTCTTCTCACTGGGTTTCACCCTCTTTTGCTTAATTACACTCTTAATTGACCATATTAATTCTTCCACCAAAGGCACTGCAAGGGAACGAAAAGGAGATAAATTATATTAAGTTTATGTTAAATATTCCTATCCTTTTCTCTGAAATATTTTCTTTCTATTATTCAATCTATTTTATTTCTACAACATCGACTCAAATCACTTCTATTAAATTTTAATCCAAATTCGCTCGTATAATAGTGTAAGTATTTGATTTTTAGCAAGTTTCACAATAACAATTGGAAGGTCTTAAATCGAGTTGCCATGGGAACTGTAGCTCAAAAGGGATAAATCCCTTTCGCTCGATTCTTAACCTTGACTGTTAAAATATTTGATTTGCTTACTCTTTGAAATAATATAATCCTCGTGTAGATGGGTTTATAGGCCTGGAGTACAACTCCGGCGTTTATCTATGTACACTCGGTGATCGATGAGGCTGTAAGAGTCGTCGTGAGGTCGGACTCTTATTTGGGCCCGGGGAAGAGAATTCTTTCGTTAAGGGCTTCCTTTCTGGGCTCTTTAGGGAGCTTTGGAGGATTGCTAACTTGAATTTCTTCAACGTTCTAACAAAATTCACGAGCTTATATACGCTTCTTGGCAAAAAGTGGGATTTTGTTAGAAATAGAGAAGAGGCAAAAACGGGTTCCGTTTTGGCTGTCGATTTATTTGTGTTCTTATTATCAAAAAATATAATGATTTGCTTGAAAGAAATAAATGTTATCACGGGCCGATTTTAGCCCGTTCGCATCCGTTCATTATTCGATTCGTTAGATATCGAAAAATGTGTGGAGCAATCGGTTGCTAGATGTCGGTGATTGTGATAGCGCCGCGCTATCTTAATGTTCGCTAAGATAATTCATGAAGAAAAAATGAAATATCCAATGTCTTCTAAATTCTTTATAGAAACTAAACTCATTCTTTTTTGATATAATATTATGAATGGTGTTTTATAAATTTAGACGAGTTATTAGACCTCGCTCGTCACAAAACAGTGTTAACTTTTGTTAGCGAATAAAAATTTGAATAGTACTCCTGACAATTCAATCATCACTGGAACTATCAATGTTATTCCTGTTAAATATTAATTCAGTTAGATCAATTGAAAATGCCAATTTTTGAAGATGGCCACAGATAAATAAAAAAAATTGAGAATATTATTATTCTTTTTTAAAAAAACGGTGCGTGCGTTACAGAGATGTAACGAGCGAGCCTCTATCAACCAACGATGGTAAAGGAGAATTGGTAGATTCCAACGTTGCTTTATTTCCCGTCCTCTACTTGTCGCCGGTTAGACCTAGGCCCACCTGTCCAGAGAAGGACCCTAGTGGAGACTCTGCCCAAAAGGACCCGGATTCCAAGAATGTTTTAAAGGCAATAAATGACAATATAAAAGGTCCAGTTTAAAGTAGTAATACGATATTTATCAATTCTAATATTGTTCCCTACAATCCCGTTCTACAATATTTGAGAATTCGTGTATTCGCTTATTTATTTACTCATTAATTCCTCTTGACATCTCATTCGCATTTATAACTATTCACTCAGTTGATATTTAATATGTAAATTCATTCGCTTTGTTCAACATTTCTAGTCATTCGATTCTTCAATATTCGCACTTGTACTATTCAATTCTTTTCCGATGTCCGCATTTATATTTTATATTCTCTCTTCAACATTTGCACTTATATTTATTCGCATTATTTCAATTGTACTCGATTCCAAAGTTCACATTCGTATTTGTTCACTTACATTCATCCACTTCATTATGATTGATTCCGACATCGCTTCTTCAAAACCAAAGTTTCCACATATCCTCCAAATCTGACATTAATGTGCCCGCAGTGTTCGTCTCACCGACTCCTGTTCCTATTTCACTGACGATAGTTTCACCCAGAGTTTCCAATTGGTCCTTCTGTTCCGTCAACTCATTCAACTCCCTGTCGATCGGATTCAAGTTTATTTTATTAACCTGACTATGCCCGTAGTATTCACAAATCGTCGTAATCCGTTTTGCCGGGGTCACCACGGTAATTCCTAATATACGCGATGCCTCTTTAGCTAACTTGTCGTCGATTTCCTCCCATGAAGTTGTGGCCCTTGGATTCAGGCCCTTTAGTATTCTCAAACGACTGTATAGATTCAATATTCCCTTCTGTTTGAAAACGTATTTTTTTTCACTGGGTTTTATTTTCTTCTTTTTGATCAAACCTTTAATCTTCCAAATAAGCTCTTCTACCAAAGGCACTGTAAATGAAAAGGAACTATTTCATATTTTAAACTTAATATCGTCATCCTTTCGTTTTCTATACGAAAAAGTCTATAATTTTGCACAGTTTTCTATACCATTAATCAGGAATGCATTCTATTAATTATCTATGTCTTTAATTTTAATGCCATGCTTTAAATCCTCATTCTGTCTATGCAATCGAATTTTCTCTCTTAGTCAAACGTTCTACTATTTCAAACTCTATTTAATTTTCATTATCTATTAGTTGTTATATTCATTATGGTTCTATTCAATATTTATTCTATTGTTTCATTCAATTTTTTCCTCTAGTGAATCCAACATCACTATCGTTCCTCTAAACAAGGATAATTCATAAGCAAAGTTACAAAAGTAATTGACTTGCCTTGAGACGAGTTGCCCAGGATACTAAAGCTCGAAAGGAGTAAATCTCTTTCGCTCGAATCTCAACTAGTCAGTATTTTGTAATGAAAAGAAAAGCTAACCAATATTCTTGAATCTCAATTAGTCATTTCCTTACTTGAAATTGTGTAAATTTGTCCCCGCGTAATCGACGTACGGACCTAGAGCACGCCCTGGTTTTTTTCTCGTCTTTATGCACTTGGCAATCGATGGAGCTGTCTAAAATCGTCGTGATGTTGGATTCTAGTATGGGCTCGGTTAAATAATTCTTCTAGTTCAGGGTTTATTTTTGGGCTCTATAGGGAGCTATTGGAGGAGACTACTTCAAATTTCTTCGGCGTACTGACAAAATGCGCGGGTTAATATACTCTTTTCGGCTAAGGGGAAATAATGAAAATTGAAAAGAGGAGGCAAAAACAGGTTCCCCTTTGGTATCTATGATTGGAAAAAATTTCGATATCATATTTTTTGAAATAAAATTGAGTTCCGTTTTGGCCGGTGATTTATTGAAATCATCCGATATCATATTCGAAAAAGGAAAATTCAAAGATAGTAGAAAGAATGTAAAATTTATCGTGAAGCAATTGTAAATTGCCGTGATTATGATAACGTTGCGCGTTATTGTTCGAGAAAGAATATTTTTTTCTTTTTTTTTTTTTTTTTTTTTTTTTATTTCGGAATTGAAAGTTCAAATAAAATTCTTAATATTTCTTAAAAATAACGTTTACTAAAGTAAAAAAAAATAAATATATTTTTTTTGATTAGATGAAAGTCAGACGAGTGGTTAAACCCTGCTCGTCACAGAGATGAAAAAAGAATCCTAAACAGGTCATGTACACAAAAGTCATTAGGTTCGTTAACGCAGCTTGGTTCGAAACAAAACATTATTGTAAAAAAAATAATCTTCGTACAAACCTTGTGATTTTTTTTTCTTTTACCAAATAATTAATAACTTCTCACGCCAAATCACACTTTTGATGTAGTTTGAGGAGAAAGACATCTTTGTGTCACATTAGCATGTGACAGAAAGACGTAGTTCTACGCAACGGCACACTTCTGTGTGTTTTTACTTTTTTCAATGAACAGTATTTAAAGTTATACTTTTGTAGTTCATTGTTCCAATTTTTATTGCCTGAAATACCACGTTCAAAAATTCGTTATAGAAAATTTTGCAACAGGTGTTTGAGATGAGCCTGATTTTAGTTAAAAGTATGTTCGCGGAGAGGGGCAAATTGAATGCGAGCATCGCACTCGATGAGTTAAGGTCAGTCGCGTAGAAGCTTGTCGCCGCGACGTGGTTAATTTTGTGAGTCAGTTATCGGCGTAGTATTTCACACGATAAATTCACATGTTTTTTCGGGATTATGAACTTTGTTTAAATAAAGTATTGTGATAAATAAATAGTAAAAGGAGAAGTGAACTCAATCTTTTATTGGAAAGTTCCCGCATGGTTTGGCAGTAATTTTGGCAACTATCCATGTCAGCTTCAGGATTCAATCGCTGGTCCACTTGATTCCAACTTGGGTCAAATAGCCACCTGCTAATTTACATGTTTTTTTTTGTCTCAACTTGACCTAACTTATAATATAAAGCCTAAAATTGAATAAATAAACCATAACCCACCTATTTTTGATTACATATAATGTGTAAACTTGAATTGTTAAAGATCAGCAACCATATACGATTTAACATTAAGCAATTAACATGACACATCATATGATTAATGAGTGTCAAACCACACCTCTAGTGTGAGGAAGGTCCTGCATTGACCTCGTCCACAAGAGTAGACCATGAAGAAGATGCTGCTCCAAACGCATTCTTCATTCCAAAGACTCAGGCATAAAGGCCTTGGGACATGCTCAGCACTCGAATGTTGACCATGTATCCGAGTGTCTCTTCTTCAGTGTAATAATTAATGTTGTATTGGACATCTGCATATCTTTGAATCTAATCGATGGATGTCTTCTTCTTCTTTTTGAGTTGATCACTCTATCAAACTTGTATTGATGAAGACAGAATGTGTTGTACATTGCATTAAGCACGTCTTCCTGGATGACCAGCGATGGGACAGGTATTGGAGAACCGTTACTACATAAGCAGAAGTCAGCTGGTATGCCATCAACAAGGCTGCTTGGCTTTATGAAAGTTTCACCACCAAACTTCTTTAGCGAAATGGCCAGTGAAATTTTCCTGGTGAAATATGAACATATCCGAATTAAGGTCACATCATCAAAGGAAGTTGGCGTGCTAGATTTAATCTTGTATATTGGCTCAACAAGAGCCAGGAAATCTTTTGCCTTTTGCTGTGATTTCCCTTTGATCTTTGTTAGGTTCCCACCTCCAATGAAGGAGAAAGATGCCAATGTTATGATGTATCTTTTTTGATCTTCAGAACTAGGATGGTTTTCTTGAGCCCTCTTCTTCAATATTGCTAATGTCATTGCAGGATTGAAACCTTGGTATATTCAAATGTGATTGCCAAATTTGAGAATAGACCCTCATCAGAATACCACTGATTGATCTCTTGTTTGGCCACATCAATAATTGCTTGTGAAACCATCTTTATGGTTCTTGGTGTCTTGCTATTCTTTAGATAAATAGAAACTCATCCAGAGCTCTATTGAGTGTGTAGTGCAATTTCAAATTCATATATTTGGAGGACTATGTGTCGATACCATGTAAATCAGCGGGTGACTATTTGACCCAAGTTGGAATCGATTGCCAAAATTACTGCCAAACCATGCGGGAACTTTCCAATAAAAGATCGAGTCCACTTCTCCTATTACTATTTATTTATCACAATACTTTATTTAAACAAAGTGCAAACTCCCGAAAAAACATGAGAATTTATCGTGTGAAATACTACGCCAATAACTGACTCACAAAATTAACTACGTCGCGGCGACAAGCTTTTAAGCCTGGTCTACAATAGCCGCGTTCAGCGCTCCGCAACGTTGCCGCGTCGCGTTTAAAGAGAGCTGCGAGTCGAGTGGTGTCTACAATCGCCGCGTTTGGCGCTGTTGCGAGAACCAATCAGAGCTCTCCGTGAAATAAACAGATCGTGAGAGACATAACCAAAAATAAAATAGTTTTTCGTACATTTTTGACGCATAAAAATGAATAGTATTCACATGGGGTTCCAAGTTTTAAGTTTAATTTTGAACATTGCTGCTGTTGGTGCTCTGCTGCAGTGTACTGAACATAACAGAAGAAGATGGTGGGTCCGACCTGTCAATAGAAGTAGAGATCGAAATGGGCATTACAACAATCTTTTTAAATACATTAAAAATCACGACCATGAAGAGTTTTTTGAGTTTACTCGAATGACGCCCGATCGATTTGAAATCTTGGTTGACCTTGCATCTCCTTTTCTTGTCACACCGAGTAGGAGGAAAGCTCTTCCAATTGAATTAAAGGTTGCATTAACTGTTTCGTAAGTACAATTAAAAGAATAATTTTTAATAAGAAAAATTCTTGTTCATTCAATTATTTAAAAATGTTTGAATTTTAAAGTTATGAAATAATGTTTTAAATGTTATATTACATGACATTCATTTCTTTATCATTTAGTTACCTCGCTCATGGTGGTGCTGTTCGTGCAGTCATGGAATTTTCGTATCGGGCGATCTACGGCACACAAAATTATACCAAAAGTATGTTCTGCCATTTGGCAAGCTTTGCAGCCAACGTATTTGCCAGAATTGACGAGAGAAAGATATGAAAAAATTGCTGACGATTTTATGAGCTACTGGCAATTTCCTAATTGCATCGGCTCGATTGATGGCAAGCATGTCAGAATACAAGCACCACCGAATACTGGATCACAGTATTACAATTACAAAGACTTTTTTAGCATTGTTTTAATGGCAGCGTGTGACGCCCAATACCGATTCACGTGGGTCGACATTGGCCAATTTGGTAAGGGCGAATTTGTATTATCAATTTTCAATAAATCATTTACAAAATAATATATCTTCTTTCTCTTGAATCATTTTGAAAATTTGGAAATCGTAGATATATACAATTCTTACATATTTTGAAAGTTACAAATTAATTTTTAAATTTTGTAAAAATTTTTTTTCCAGGATCCATTAGTGACTCCGGCGTCTTCAGCCGATCAGATTTCGGGCCCCTTTTGGAGGATGGTAATGTTGATTTACCTCTCCCAAAAATTTTTCCTGCAACATCCACAAAAATAAGTTTCGCTTTCGTTGGGGATGAAGCTTTCCCCTTGAAACCAAATCTTCTACGACCATATTCACGAAAAGACTTAGGCGATGCTGAAAGGATTTTTAACTATCGCTTGTCAAGAGCGCGCAGAGTCATCGAAAATACTTTCAGTATCTTGACAACCCGCTGGCAAATATTGAAAGGGACTATATGTTGTGCACCTGAAAATGCAACTGCATTGGTTCAAGCGCTTGTGTGCTTGCACAACTTTATTATGACAACCGAAAATGATGAACCTCAAAACGAGAGACTGTACTGCCCATCAGGAATGACTGATTATGAAGATGAGCAACATGATCACGTTGATGAACTGTGGCGATCACTTGCTAAAGCAAATGGCAATAATTTTACTCGTATTGGAAGGGTTAGGGCGAATAATGCAACAAGAAGAGCGGCGATACAGCGAAATATTCTAAGAGATTATTTTGTTAGTCCCGTAGGAGAAGCACAAGCTCCATGGCAGTATCGTTTTGCATTTAGAGGCCTTGTATTGCGTGAATAAGTGTACCAGTAACATTTTTAGTTATTATATTACTTGTGACATTTATTCTACTTCATCAGATTTACTTCATTTATTCTACTTCACTGTAAAACTCTTCGAAATAAGTAAGTTGATAAAGTTTACTTTTGTGAAAAGTGTTGCCAAGTGAGTGTAAAAATAATATTGTAACTCAAAAAATGAAATCAAATTAATCACATACACTCATATCTCTAAATGTTTACTTTATTGTGCAAAAATCTATTACATTTTTTTAACAAAATTTCTTTGCATGTACGTACAACTGCACCCTACTTTTCATCAGAAGTAATGGCTACTTTTTTACCTTCTTTGTACATGCGACAAACTAACATTATGTCACTCATACACGCTAGTCTGTCGCATTCTGGTACTTGATCAAAAGCAAAAGCAAGGCATTGATTCGCATTTGAACTGGCTGCTGGAGCAGAGTTCGAGGCACTCGCTTGCAGATTTAATTGTATCGAGTCTGCGACGGCTTTGGCACTATTTGTCAATTGAGTTATATTTTCATTGAGATAGTCATTTCTCTTCCTCTTGTAAGGTCTGTAATGTTCGGGAACTAATAGTTGCTTCCACGAAGACAACGCTTTTTCGCGAATTGTCGGAGTTGAAGATCTCTCACTTGATGGTGATAAGCAGGATACGATGGCGCTGTCATCAGTGTCTAGAGTAGACGGAGCTGAAAAGAAACAATTTCAATTTGAATTTGAAAATTCATTTGTGGGTTTCTCAGAGAATAAAAAAAAGTAAAGCAACGAAACAAATTTGATACTTGTTTATACGAAGAAATATAAGAAATCATTATAAAACTACGCTACCAAAAATTTATTCGATATATATTCAGAATTGTAGAGATTGATCGAGAACTGTAGACATTTTTAAAATGAGTTTCGAGTTTTTATAAAATTTCATTGGTTTCATAAGCTGTAATGTTCCGAAATTTCTGATAATTTGCTCATTAACATTATAATTATAATTTACTCATTATATAGCATGTTCTTACAAGTAATATCAAAGTAGATTCCTCCAGAATCCAGTGTCGTGGGCGAACAGGAATCAATCAAACTCCCACCGTCCATGACCTGGTTCAGGCCCTCTTTCAGACATTCTATAGTTATTAGTTGGGGCTGCTATGACGTTTCAAATGCTGCCTTCATGGACTCAGAGCCTTGAGGCAAACTCATATTGGAATATGTTCTAGAAAATGATAGAGACAACATTACTCATGAACTGGTATCAGCTTAAAAAGAAAAATGTAACTTGAGAAAATGAAAAATTGTTTTATTTTTATACATGAAAAATATTGATGAATAATACAGCTATAATTATTCAGGAAATGAATAATATAAATGGAATAAAATCCAAAAAGAAAGATTATGAAATACAAAAATTAGTAAGTAATACAACCTACATTAGTCATTATCGAGTATCAGCTTCAAAAAAAAAATTAACATGAAAATGTATGAAAAATTCAAAAATGAATAAATAAAAAAAAATTAATAATAGAGCGACGTAAATTCATACAGTGATATTAGCTTCAACAAAAAATGTAATATTAGTATAACAGATTTTTTGGAGGAATTTTTTAAAAACAATATATACCAATATCACTCCCAAAATTCATAAACTTACGTTGACTTCAAAAGGATTTATTATTAAAAAAATAGATACAAAACTATTCTGAAGATATAAAAGCACGAAAAATCAATAAAGAATAAAGCATATATCTACATATCATGAAAAGATAGCTCAAAAATACTTATTAAAAGAAATTTCATTTTGTATACTCTGAAATAAGAAAACTTAAAATATTGTATAATACAGCCAAAGTTACTCGTTAACATATATCAGCATCAAAAAAAAGTATTACTAATTGAAATTTATAAAAATTTATAATCAATTCAAAAATTATCAGTATCAATGCAGGCAAAATTAATAAACTGATGTTAGCTTCAAAATTGAAGTAATATAATTTAAGGTAGTTGTTTACTGTCTTCCACTTATATGTTCGACTAGAAACGTCAGATCGGGGTAGAATTCCCAGTCACAGACATGAACCATGGTGTCATCAAGGCCAGCTCCTGATGGTAGCTTCGCTTTCATTTTTTTGTGCTCCTTGACAAAATTGTCGCGCAAATTTTTAAATTTTTCGGAAGCTTCTTCGCCTGCAAGTTGGTAACAAATGATTTCAATTTTTTGCTTAACATAAACAAATTGCATAATCGAAGCCATGCCCGGAAAGCCATTTTCGAACACATGTTAATTTTTATATCTAACACTTCATCTATCAGTTAATAATTAAGTTCCATTAATTGACGAAGGTTTTCACAATACATTGTTTTTTATCTTACCAGAACACGGAGGCATTAAATTTTTTCCAATGGTACCCCAAGCCAAATTTTTGGCTCAAACATCTTTAAACATTCTACTTTTTTTAGAATATAGTCCAGGTTGGAGTTTTACGTAAGAAATTAATTGCTTCGTTGTTGAAGTACACCATTTGTACTTTTCCATTGCGATTGCACGACCGAATTGCACGAAATAAATAATAAACTCGAATGAACTGCATTGAACAACAAACAACTGTCAGAAATTGTCGCCATCAGTCGCAAAATCACGCGGTATGGCGAGGTCTGCTCTGATTGGTCCGTATGATCAGCGCCACTGAACGCGGCGCGGAAAGTTGACTTGAAACGAACTTTCCGCGTTTGGGACGTTGCGGAGCGCTGAACGCGGCTATTGTAGACCAGGCTTTATGCGACTGTCCTTAACTTATCTAGTGCGCGGCTCGCATTCAATTTCCCTCTCTCCGCGCACATACTTATAATTGAAATCAAACTCATCTCAAACAACAGGTAAAAACGATAAAATAATCACAATTCGCTGAAAAAAGTTTAAGAGTTTGAAAAATACATATTTTAACAAAACTCGCAGTACATTAATGAATGATTACTTTTGTTGCGCAGATAATACTTCAAAAAAGATAGGCGTAATATTAGATGTATTGTTTTGTCATTCACATACTCTGATGTAAGGAATGTAGTAAAATAAAAAAATAAAAAAGCTTAGTGTTATACGCTAAGTAATATGTCGATTCGTTATTCTAGCACGTGTGTAATAGTTATAAACAATACAAAATTGTATAAACTCCTTTCAAATCGAACTGACTTGAGAAATTGTCTATCAACCTTCGCTATTAATGGTGGGTATATTTGTTTTTGATACGGCTCAAGACATCACAATCGTATCAAAAATGATTTTTAATAGTACATGTAAAGTTTAAAAGAAACATCATCGAATTTTGAAAAAGCGTTTCAAATACTTTAAATCTCGTTAACCATCAAGCCTATGGCATAAAATTCTTTGATTTTACAAAGTGCATTATGGAAATAATTCAAATGTATAAGATTTACGAATCATTTTTTCATGGATCATCTTAATCTCATTATTTCAGTGAAAATCTATCATAATACTAGAATATTTATTCAACTTTATGAAATCTAAAAACACACAAGATATTCAGTAATACGAATATTTGTAGTAACTCTCCGCTTTTTCAAAACAAATACAAGTTATCTTAGTCTTTCGGAGCCGAATTCTCAAATTAACGACTTCTATTTTAAAGTTTCCTGTTATTCAATTATTACATGGAAATGGACGTGTTTTTGAATTATATAACCGGAACACAATTCCTGATGAAGGCCTCAGACGAAAGTCGAAAGCTAGAGGAATGCATTTATTGAATACACTCAGAAAAAAATCGAGTTGTTCTTGTCGGGGTTGACTCAACTCGGTCGCTCACATTCTTCTAGAAGAAATTATGGGCCGAGTTATCTCAACTCTGTAAACAGAGTTCATTTCAATCTATTCGTCCTAACTAGGTGACTGTGTTAAGACCACTCGATTTTTTTCTTAATATAAAAGGAGGCTTTGAATAAGAAGTCGCTTATTTGAGAATTATAGTAACACAGTAATGCACTACCTATAATGAAAGGGGTGCTAATTTCTGTTGAAGTAATTGCAATAGTAAAAATAGCAAAATTTTAGATTTTACAGCATTAAATTCTGGAAAATTGTAAAGAAATATAATTTACCAATAGATATTTATTCAAACCTATACAATTCTACTGCATTTCAATATAAGACATCATAAAAACACAAAATGCAAATTATACTAGAAATCGGTTTATCATGTGCCTAATGAATATCTATATCAATATTAATGAAAATGCAATGAACCTGTAAAAAGACGTAATGCATTAATATAAAATCATCTGTTTGATCCAGTTATTTTACTGAAATATACTGAACTTCACATCCTTAAGAGTCTTAGTTACAAAAATTTATATATAAATCTGTTGAAATAGTAGTGTTATGAACCAACAGACGCATGGCTAACATGGGAATAAGTGCGAAAGTAAAAAACCACGTATGACAAAATGAATATGAACTCACATGTTTGTCAAATACATGATGAATGTAAATGTCGGCGAAAAATGCCATGGCCCAAGGAAATTTACCCGTACACCGGAAAACATTTTGGCCACACCGTTGGCCGTTGTGTTGCCTATCTTTTGCCTTCCGCCGTGTTCAATTCCATCCAGAATAAACGTCGCCGAACACGCGTGCCGTAGGACATTTTTTTCGTTTTATAGATACCAGATTGCATTGACCGCCTGCCACGCGGTCAATGGCCGACTCGCGTAATAATCGCCATTGTACAATGTTTTCCGTCCCTCCATCGTGAAAATACGTTAACCGCGAATTGTCCGGTAACAAATATAAAACGTTTACCAAATATTTCAAACTTATCAGAACTTTTTGTCAAGGATTAGACCGATTGTTATGTAGCCGACGCAGTAGCCGATGTACACGCGCTACTGCGTCCCGAGAACTAAATCGCGGTCGATACGAATCAGCTCTGACGGGCACGCTTGTGGCGCCTCGTATGTTTATGCGGCCGTTTTTGGTAGCGATTGATAGACAATATGGCGGAAGTTCCTTATGGCGGTTCTTTAGTTTGAATTCCAATAATGATTGACTTGATCGATTGGAATAATTTAGATTTTGGAACTGGTTTCTTCGGAATCTTGAGCATCCTCGATGGTGGCATTCGAAGCCTCACGAGTGGTGATAAATTTTCTTTAGGTGGAGGGACAAAGCACTGCGGCATGCGCCCACTAGCGTATATGTTCCTGGGCCGATGTGCTCACAAAAAAAAGATTTGCTACGGTGCTACGTTTCGAAATTTATTCCACGTCGTCATTTCCAAAAGAATTGATATATTGTCGGCGACACATAGCCAATCGCTTAAACGTCAGTTTTTCGACGCGTTTAGCTCGAAGCGGACATACGTAGAAACGAATGTACCCCAGGGCATATATTATGACAAGTCGAAAACTCCATAGTTAATAAGGGGCTGGAGTGCCTGGTGGGCAGGTTCCGGAAAATTCCATAGAACCATATAAGAAGTAAGAATCATCCTTACTACGAAGCTATATGTACATATATATATATTACATTTGCTACAGAGATGAACGACCCACAAGCAGATCCTCCTTACGATGTGGTGGGCTGGAGTCACTGGGGGGACCTTTGGCGAAGCGTTTGTAATATACCTTCATATGAATCGTTCGTACATATATGCTCGATGTACGTACATATATATATTATTATTTTTTTATTAATTTTTTTGTTTATTACATACTATTTAATAACATGATTATATGTTCCCTCCTTACTTACCAATTCTTATTATACATTTTTTATAACGTAACCTATAAACCAAGCGGCATCTTCCTTGAGTGCAGATTTACTCAATCTAGGTTTCGAGGTACAGTTGGAATTATAAGGTCGATTGAGGCAGGAGTGTATTCCAAAACAGGCAGTTTAGCTCCGGAAATAAGGGTAGGGCGATATGGAGAGGGTTTTCAGCAGGGCCTTACTTTGTGTTTAATAACTTTGTCGCCTATTATCTGGGATTTCAATTTGGAAATGGGTAAGTATACTCTGATTTTAGAGAGAGGTTTTCTGGATTTTGATGGAATTTTATCAACAGGAGCTGGGTGGATTTCTCCTTTGTAGGCAGAGTGAAAGTAAATAAAAAAAAATTCTATTTTTATGTAAATTCGACGAGTATGGTGCCATACACATGATACGTAACGCGTTTGTAGGAGATTTCACTTCACCCCTTCCCCTTCGTCACGCATTTCACCATAAGAGCTAACATGGTTAGTCACAATCAAGCTAATCCCCCCCTTCCTCCAAAGAGCGTGACGTATTATGTGCACGACCACGGAGGAAGTTTTGTTATTATTTATCTAATAATAATCTTCCAGTAAATTCTATAATGCTTACCCAGTAAACGACTTAGGTGGCTGCGACGTAACTGGTACTTCGCCGATGTACGTTGTGGTTTCGTCGCGGCGACTTTACAGCGGTGACGTCGCAGTTACGTAGCCAGTTTGTTTCGGCTACGTCATCATGAATCATCGCAGTTACGTTGCCGCTACGTAACTGCATCGTACATGCAACGTAAATGGTGACGTAGCTGTCACGTTGCCAACACGTCGCAATGACGTAATAGGGAAAATATTTTCAACCGAAATTTTTCATTTATTAATGTTTTTTATAAATTTTGACGTCATTATAATGATAACAGCGAGCTCATAGCGTTTTTTTTGCTGCGTACAAGCTTGCTGTTATCGAATCAACTGTAAATTATTCAAAATGCTGAAAAACATTGAAAAACCTGAAAAACGTGAAAAAATTCCTGCAATATCTGCCTCGATTTGTAATATAAATCTGCTCGAGTTGTAGCTTAGAATATGTCATGTAAATGTTTTTATCATGAAATCCGCGAGATTTTCATGCACCGTCAAAATCACGTCAATCACTCCGCACAATCACTTCCAAAACACAAATGATCAGTTCAATACAATTGATCTTTTAGAAGTTTAGCAGTTTTTGAGAAAATTTGATTTTTTAGCGGGTTAGTATTATCACTCAAGTAAGCACGAGATAGCACGTCGTCTGTGTGTAATAAGAGAAAATCTCATTTAGTATGCCGCGACTTGTTTTTCATCGCAAGTCTCTTGTCGATTTTTGATTGAAAATCATGAAGTTAATGATTGATAAAATACATTTTTTTCATACAAACTAAGCGCTAATTAGGGGAGTCCAGGGGGAGCTCAATTATTTTTCACTAAAAAATACTATCATAAATTGAATTTTTCGTACGAATGTGTATTCATTTTTTTCTACGAATGTCTTTTTTAAAAAAATTCTTGGTATTTTGCAATAAATCGGCTGTTTTGGAGGGATTAAAAACTTTTTAGTTCAGCATTTTGAGGCTTTCTGTAGGTAAAGTTGGATTTTTCATCTCGAATTACTTTATTGTCGAGTTTTAAGATTATCGATTTCAGATCTTCTATTTTGAGAATTTTATAGTACGAAGAAAATAGAATTCAACTGTATAAAAACTACAATCATATTTAATTTTAGAAAAATGTTTGATTGGAATCAACATTTTAGTATACAAATTCCAGAGTATATTTAAAATTTTCTTATTCATGATCTATCCAAGAGAATCATTCTCGAAATTCAAATTTATTCAAGTCATAAAATTCAATATCTTACTCTCGAAAATCAAAAAATTTCAAATTCAATTCCCGGCCTCAACACTCTCAATATCTGATACTAGCTAATTCTTGATTTGTTTGGTTAAAAATCTCACAACATTCATATTTCAACGATAAAATCTCACAACATCCATATTTGAACGATAAAATTCCCGAACTTGCCATTTCCTTAATAAAATTCAAAACACCATCAAATTCACTTCAATTGAAGGACATATTCCAGTAAAAGATATATTTTTTTTAAATTCCATATCTTGGTTGCATGTAATATGGAATATGCATCTCTGTAATGTATTGAAATCTTCAACAGGTGTTTCCCATTCTTGGAAACTCTCTACAGGTTAGAGAGGGAGTTGTCAATGAAAAATCGATGGATAAGCTGGTATGGATTTTCCTTTTATTTTTCTTATTTTATAAATCACCGATGTAATAATTAATTTTGTTCCAATAACAATTGGGTAATTCAATAACAAAACAATTAAGTACAATTTGCACGTTGAAATCATGTGGAGAATTCCCTTGAATCCCAGGTTGTCATCCTGGAAGATCGCCAGGGTCTCTGCCGAGGTGGTCTCCTGCAATCCCGTGAAGGGCTTGGTATCGCTAGCTCCTCATCCGGGTCCCGGAGAAGTTCCGTCTCCGTTCTAGGCGGGAGTGGTGGTGAAGAGGTATTCGAGCTCAGAAGTTCCGCAATCCTGTCATCCAAGGAAGGCCTTTGCGGAATGCGCGGGCGTAGCGGGGTAGGGGCCGTTGCTGCGACAATGCTTGGCCTGGTGGTCGGGTGACTACGCTTCGCCAGGGCTTGTTGGAACTCTGGTGGAAGCGTCTCGAAGATCGTCGGAGCAACCGGAATTTCACGAAAGGCGTCTCCGGTGATATCTATAAGTCGGACTACTTCCTGTGATCTTCTGGACCCCGGGCGCTCTCGGCTTCTTTTCGGCGGCTCTGCGGGAGTTCGAACAACGGGTTTTACGACCCCCACTGGTTTCTCCGACTCATTCTGGGACGTCCAGATCAGTTCACCAGGAAGAGAGATTCCCCAGGCTGGGTGTGGGTTGGTTCCAAATGTCCTCGGGCGGGGTTCTGCATTCAGGGGTTCCGACTTCGGTCCGTGGGGCAACGGGATTTCTCCCTCTGGGATTTCCGGTGTTATTCGTCAAATTTCTTGGAGATCTATGCCCTCCTGCCGGGTCATTAGGGCCTCTCTGATAGCCGCAGGAGATGTGGCGTGAGTCTCCTTGATCCCTGGGATATGCCCGGTAAGGATCCGGAGGGTGGCCCACAAATCGGGACGCCCTTTTTGGGTGAACTTTGAAAGCCCGTCCCTGGGGTGCAAATCGAGGAAACAAGCCTGATTCCGGGCGTTCTAAGTTTTGGAGACCTGTCCTGACACTAAAGAGATGAGGGAGCAGAGAAAGGAATAAGGATCATATCAGATGAATGGGGACGCGATTAAACTCTGAATTAGATTGAGAAAAAAAAAAGAAAGGATTGTTAATCGGTTTGAAAACCGAATTACAACTAAGAATTATGACTAATTTTATAAGATGCAATCTAGTTTGACAACTGAATTGCACTATCAACAAAAACAATTCTGACTATTTCAACAAGATAACTGAATAACATCTAGAAATAAAAATGAAATATAATCCGGTCTGGCAACCGAATTACGACAAACAATTTCAACCAATTAATAGGATGCAATCCAGTTAAACAACTGAATTTCACTAACATATAAAATAAAATAAAATGGAATTCGGTTTGACAACCGAATTTCAACAAACAATTTTAATTATTTCAATAAGATAACTGAATCGCACCTGGAAATAAAAATGAAATCAAATATAATCCGGTTTGGCAACTGAATTACAACGAACAATTTCAAATAATTAATGGGATGCAATTCAGTTTGACAACTGAATTGTACCTAACTAGCAAAATCACATAAAATAAGATTTGGTTTGACAGCCTAATCTCAACAAACAATCTGAATTTTTTTGAAAAGATGCGACCTAGTTTGACAGCTGAATTGCACCAAACTATTAAAATAAAATGAAAGAAGATTCGGTTTGACAACCAAATCTCAACAAACAAACTGAATTATTTCAATAAGTTTTTCAATAAGGAAGGTTATAGAGAAAAAAAGTAAAAGATATTGAACTTACTTCTATGATTTTTTTCTATGTGGAGCGAGATGTTTGATGCTGATTATGAAACCGCAAGGTCAAAAATTGAACTGCCCCGTGTTTTTGTAGTGCTGAAAATTTTCTGGTGATACGAAAGGGGTGGACTCGGTCGGACTGGGATCGCGACGGAAGACTAACTTTGTTCGAATACAAGATCGAGATTAATTGTTTCCGTTATTATAACCAGACTACGCGACTACTCAAAAATCGAGGTTATTATATACCTAAAAGAGAAAATCATCCCATGATAAGAATAAAATTGATAAAACGCCGCATGAAGTGGCCTTGATATTAAAGCACGTCAAATAGATCATTGTTTTGTCATGTGACACGCGAAGGACCCCGATAGGGGAGAACCCAACGTTGTCCCACGATGTTCAAAAAAGGACCAATGTAGAACTACAGCTCAACTTGACCCTTGAGTGTAGGGTGGTTGGTCGAACAAGACTTGAGGGTTATACAATGAAAACAACAAAGCATTTAATGCTCTGGAATGCTGATATTCAGCATTATTATTAATCAAACAAAATAATACAATCTATCAAACATATTCAACGTTATTAAGGGGTTACATACATTGCGGTCCGGAAAAAGTGGGGAAAGTTTGAATTTTTTTAAAGACATGTAGCAATAACTTTATTGTGCGAAAGTTCTTATTATCTAATACTACAGTCATTGACGAAAATAAAAAGCATTTGTTTATAAAAAAATATTAACAATTGGCGAAGTTATGGCGATTTCCCCGAGACCCTTTTTTTTGAAGAGGCTTGCGGTGGACGCGATTGAAGCCCACCAGGTCAACTGAAATAAAAAAATAAAAAATATTTCATTAGTATAGGATTATATCTTCTTAGTGAACGATCAATATGATGAATATTTTGATTTTTGTGAAAATGGGAACGTGTTTTCCAAAAAACCCATTTTTCGAGTCCTAAAATTTGCATAAAAAAATTCATATCTGCAAAACAAAAGTTTATACATAAAAAGTCGATCGTTCACTAAGAGGCGACATCAATTACGAACAATTAAAAAAAAAATTATGAAAATCGGTTGAATACTTTTTTCGCAATCGCGTCCACCGCAAAAGCATTTTTGGAAAAACATGTTTTGGAGATAATCGCGTTTCAAGTTTCAAGTATAGTTTACGTTAACATTTAAGTAAACTAGTTAAACTTACAAATCATCGTCGATTCCGGGACCATATAATGTTTCATTTGCACTTGATCCCGCCTCCAAAACATCAATCTGGTGCTGTCTGCTAGTCATTCGTCCCTCTCTCGTCGCTCCGTGCGCCCGCAGCTCGGCCGTCGAAATGCGCCTCTCGTTCTGCTCCGCGACGTACTGATGGGAGTTGTTGCCACAGGGTACCCCCATTGCCTCGAAAATCTTCAATATGGATGCTTGCCCCTCGTTGAAAATGCAGGCTGATGTATAAGCTGCAATTCTCACTGGCACTGCGCCTCCTGGAAGGTGTTTTGGACACAGTTTCCAGACCAGTTGGTTGTAGCTTTCATTGTTGTTCTGTGTGAATCCACCGAGGCATCTTTCCAGCAATTCGTCTTTAGATAAGTCTTCGTAAATCGGCTTTATTACCTTCAAAACATCATCAGGCAGGGGTTTGTACGAGTGGACGAATCCGGGGATTTGATTTTTCTTTTTCAAGGTCTTGTTGGGAAGCGCGGCATAGGCTCTCTGCCACTCGCACCATGACTCATTACCAGATGGACATTTCTCGTGTTGAGGCTTAGTATTCGTTGAACCGTAGTGGTAAAATGTTGCCCAAATATCATTTTTCATTTTCTTCACTGAATCAGAATTCCGACGAATCGCTAAGCCGTAGTAAACGGTCAATTTGTCTATGATTTTTCCACTTAATTTTCCCCTACCACCCAGACTTTTATTATTTTTTTTAGCGTTTCTCAGTCGTGTCCCCATTCGTTTCTGTACGTGTCCGATGCATTCCTTCTTCTGGACGACAAGGTCCTTGTATGGCGCTGCATTTTTGATAGAGGAAAAGGTTTTAGAGTCACCGTCGCCAACGTAATTGACGTACTTCACCCCATGCAGTTTTTGCATGGGGTGAAGTCGCAAAAAAATTCCAAAAACCTGAATTCTTCCAGAGGTTTTTCGTCATCTGCTTCTTGGGCTTCTTCCTCCTGGTTGGCGAATTCGCCTTATATTTTTTCACCCTCGACTACCTCTCGCTCATAATCAGCAGAAACACGCTTTTCTGTTCTGTTGCAATATTTTTGCCAAATTTCCGGTGTAACTGTGGCCAGTGACTCTTTCCAAGCGTGAACCACGGCGGCATCAGAATAATCGTGCTTTGCTCCAACGATGCTGTCAAGTTTACATTTGACTATGCCCTACAACATTTTAATAGGGTTGTAGAAACAATGGTGGTAATCTTAAAACATTGTACGGACCTGCTCCTTCGACGATTTGATCAAGCAAGTACACTCGGGTCCCGCCATGAAATCGTATTGAAATTCATTCATTTCTGTAAAATTTCTATATCAACAAACGTGTTCTTTGAAATTCATAAACATGTACGTTAAATTCCTAATACAAATATAATTATTCAATAGGCATAAGTCATTAACTTAATTGAATTTTTTTTACTTATACGTGTTAATTATATTCATAAACAAAACAGTGTTTATTGGACGTTCTAAACTTATGCATTATACCTTTAAGTGCATATTATCTAAAAAGTAATAACATTGTTCACATGTGAACAATGTGACATCGGCTCAGTTGTCGAAAATTTTTAAGGAGTTCTTTCGTAATTTTCAAAGCCTGTAGTAAGATAGAATAAAGATAATACTCAAATTGTTGATGTATTTTTTTTTTGTGAAAGTTTAAACAAAATATGCATAGAATATTATTTAAATTTTATAAACCAGTATATAGATAATAATATACTTGTATATGAATATTCTTTGTAAAAGTTTTTAAAATCCACAAACTGGTTTATTAAAGTTAAGAAACGTTCATGAAATTTTGTGAACCCGTTTATTAGAAGTTAAACATGCGTTTATGTAAAAAAATTTCAACACAAGTTTATTCAAGTCAATACGAAAATTTCCAACAATGCATTGCGGAGTAATGTTGTTTGAAAGGCATTTGCATGATAATAATTACTATAAAAAAACTGAAAAAACTTATTAGTGTACCTTATACCATGAACGAAAACTCTGCAAAGTTCTGTGCTATTAAATATTCTGAGAATTTTGAAGTTCTGATGTCTATTCAATAGAGGTGTGCGAAAAGACCAATTTTTCCAGCCGGGACGGGACAAGAAATTTCTCGATGTAACGGGATGGGATCCCGAAATTCAGGATTTCCCGAAAAGTTCAGGTTATACCAGAAATTTCGAGAAATCCCGTGTTCGTATTGGTATTTTTTTTATTTTCCTAGTTTTTATTATTATTTATATATTTATTTATTATACAGTGCAGGGCATGCGCCCTCTATTATATATATATACATATATGTATACATATATAATCAATAATATTGTTTCTTAAGCGTACGAATCGAATAGACAAACAATGTAAAATCTCAAATAAACAGTCCGCGTTATATAAATCGGACAAAATCCTTATGAAAATATTCCCGTAACGACTTCAGACTTCAGTCTCTTCTTGAATTTGTAAGTAGAGGGCTCAAAAAAGTCTACCGTATCCGCGACCCTATTCCCCTCGATACATATTCGGTTTGTCGCGTTATTACGAGCATAGCCAGTCCTACAGTATCGAACATGAAAAACATCACACCTTGGCATCAATCCCATCCTCAGTAATTTCAGACCAATCAATTAACGAAGCTCAAAACTACTTGCATGTCCATCCAAAACATTGTATAATAAAAATAAATCACTCATGGATCGCCGAAATTGAAGAGATGCAATTCCATACCTACTATCGATTTCGCTATAATCGTGCTGGTCAAAAAACATCGGAAGACCACCCTTCGCAGCCAACACTCGCAAAAATTCATGCTGAATTTTCTTAACAGAATGTATATCCAAGGAGTTATACGGTGACCAGATTGGTTCCGCATACTCAAGCATAGGTCGAACTAACCTCACGTACAACAGTCTATATGTACCCGGATCTCTAAAATTTAAACAGAATCTTTTCAAAAAACCCAGCATACGGTAGGTCCTCAGGGCAACATCAGTCATATGCGGTGTGAAAGATAACGTCGACTAAATAATATACCGAAATCCACACCCTCAAAACGGAAACAATCTCCAAACCATCAATAATGCAAGGGCATATCACGGGATTAATACCCCTAGTAAACCTGGGAACTTTACATTTATCTACATTGAAAGGCAGTCCATCAACTATTGACCAATTCACAACCTTATCCAGGTCCCCCTGTAACTTTCTAGCATCCTCAAGTGATTCTATCCGCAAATAAAACTTCGCATCATCAGCAAACAAGAGAAAGCGGCAGTATTCAAGCTTCTCACCCAAATCGTGATTAAAAACTAGAAACAACAGAGGACCCAGATGTACCGAGTACCGAGATGGCTGCCGAGTGTACTAGTCGCGTAATTCGTTGTCTCGTGTAATGTCGGAAATAAACTTTGGACCTGCACAGTAAATCGGACTAATAATTGCTGCAAGTATCAATAAGTTCATGTGCGTATTGTGGACATTGCGGGATTGAAAGTGATTAGTGTTTTGGCCTGAAATTTCACGTAGTACTGTCGTTATTACACTAACCTAAAATTCCGGTGAGGTACAATTAATCAGTGAGACCGCGTCAATTCGTTATTTAATCACAATGCCGCCACCTATGGATTTTCAATCGGACAATGTAAACAAATGTCGTGCTTGTGATAAGATCCTTGGCCATGCAGCTAAGAAACAACACTGTCCATATTATGCGTCTATATATCACTAATCGTGTGCCAGATAACAAAAACTTTTGCCAAATGGTGGATTGCTTGCTGCCTTATTACATGCCCAGAGCCAACCTTGGATAACGCATCTATCACGGCCTCGTTCTTGAATGCTGCCCTCGATGCATTGTTTACGAAAATTAAATCTGAGATCCCAAACATTGTCACCGAATCAATGAATGAACTCAAAAAACAGGTCACTGTTATCGGCGATGCGGTTGATAAACATGAAGAACGTATCAAAATTCTCGAAACACGGCAATCGGCTCAATTTACTGGGACGACTCGAGCGAACTATGAGGATATCCGCCGTGAAATGGCTGAGCGCTCTCATCGTGCCAGGAATGTGATTATTTTCAATTTTCCGCAGCATGATAATCCAAGTGACGACTTGAAAGGCATCAATCGACTCCTGGCTACTTTATCATCACCTTTAGAGGCTCGTTTTTATTATCGTCTCGGAGAATCACTTGTTGACGTTCCTCGACCGTTGAAAATTATCTTTCACTCAGAAAATGATGCTCGTTCTCTGTTTCAAAATAAAAAATTCCTGGCGTCGCATAACATTACAGCTAAATCAGATCAAACACCGATTCAACGGGGGTATTTACGCGGGCTACGTTCGGAATTTGATACTAGCATCAGAAACGGTGAAAGAAACCTTACTATTAGGTATATTCGTGGTATTCCAATGATTGTCGAAACGGAAAACGCCATGGCACGGGATGCGTCAATCGGAACAAAAAAAATGTGACAGTGAAAAAGTAACTCTTTATGTGCATAATGTCAGAGGATTGAGAACGTAGTTGTCTGATTTACAGAGAACTTAACCCCTCATGGCATTTCATTACAATATTATTATTCTTACTGAAACTTGGTTATGTAGTGGTATCAGGGACAGTCAACTAGGACTCAGTCTATTGTCTATCTCAGTCATTGTCTATCTTAGTCATCATCTATCGTTGTGATAGATCACGAACGACAAGTGTATGTGACAGGGGCGGCGGTGTACTTATTGCTGTACAAAAAATTCTTCATTCATCACTCGTCGTGGTTCAAGGTTTAACACTAGAGCAACTATACGTCGAGCACCATGAATACAAGAAGTAATCTGTTCTTTTTTCAGCTATTTTATCAATTAGTGATTCTTTGTGCCGGTCACATACCGTCCAATCTTTTATCAGAAATTCAGTGATCGAGTCAAAGACAATTTTGCGAAGGTTCCTTTTTTTGAATTCATATTTAACAGTTCCTGTTAAATTTTCCGCCAGTCTTTCAACAACTGTCATAAAATTCGAGCTATGGATATCTTCAGTACATTGGTTGCATTTCTCCAAATTGTCTACTGTGGCTGACTTGACATTGTCGATGTAATCCATGCACCCTTTTCGAAGAAACTCAGGACGAAATTTCCCTATCGGCTCATCAGATACGGTGTACCATACTTCATAGTCAAACGCATCTGCTTCTTCCTCCACTATAATTTCGGTATGATCGAATTGCTGAAGAAAATCAGAGACATTGAAGACCCTTCACCCGTTTCTTTCTCCGTCATGCAATTTGACCCTCTCAGCTTGATATTACATATCTCTCTTATCAAAATTGCAATGACTGTATATGTCCTGTCATTATAGAAGGGATTAATTTACCACCCTAGAGTCCAATCATGGATTATGGGCAATATAGTGAGACAGTTTGTGATCTACAAACTCGGTATGAACAACATGATTTTATTCTAGCTGGCGACTACAATTTGCCGGGAATTGACTAAACTAATAATTACCAGGGTTCTATATTCAGTAATGTAAATTCTACTAGTTCATTCGTTAGTAATAATGCGGCGAATATAATCATGGCTGTCACGGAATACTTGTTTCTTAGTCAGATAAATTCAGTTAAGAATAGTAAGGGAGAACTCTTAGATTTGTTGTTATCGAATTCTCGTGATTTTACACAGGAGAGTGCTATTGAACCTATTGTGCCCATTGATGTGTATCACCCTGCCCTGTATTTTTGTTTTAAACCTTATACATCTAGTAATACTCAAAGACATACTAGGACTGTATATAACTTTCGAAAGGCTGATTATCCGGCAATCAACATTAAACTGAACCTAGTGGGTTGGGTGAAACTTTTTTCTGATATTAACATCGAAACTTCGGTGAGGGTTTTTTATGATATATTGGACTCTATTATTGAGGAGTCGGTTCCGAAGAGGGTTATCGAAGGGCGGGGGGGGGGGGAGGATCTTTTTCCTCCATGATTCAGTTCGGAATGGAGGGGTTTGATTTATTAGAAGAAGGTTGCTCATCTCAACTTTAAGAGTATGCGGACAGGCCATAATCATAGGATTTTTTCGGATATTCATATGCGGTGTAAGAGGCTCGCTACTGCTTTGCATAGGAAATATATGAATGATATTGAGGATTTTATTAAATCCAATATTAAAACCTTTTGAAATTGTGTCAATTCTTTAAAGAAAGAGAGTGATTTACCCGACATTTTAAGGTACGGTTCAGTGGTAGCCTCTGAATTGGCGGATGAAGTCGAATTACGTGCGCGATATTTTGGCAGTGTTTATACTGAACCTTTGCAAGTAGATGCGGATTTCTCTTCGATAGATGCGGTTGATTTGAATTTGTTCCAGTTGGGTTTGGCAGAAGTTTATGACGGTATATCAGGTTTGGGAGCTACCACTGGACCAGGGCCGGATAGTATTCCGAATCTGTTCCTCAAGGGTGGCCAGTACTCGATAACAATACCATTATATAGTAGATACTTTAAAATAAATCATTGTCCGAGGGTTCGGTATCACTGAGTTGGAAGATGAGCAAGATTACGCCTGTACATAAAGGGGGGGTTGAATCTGACATTGTGAATTATCGACCGATTTCTGCGTTTGATTCAATACCGAAGCTTTTTGAGAAGTTAGTCCGTAATCATTTAACGAGGCACTTTGGTAATGTGATTGTAGATCAACAGCACGGTACCATGGGTGGTAGATCTACTTTGACGAATTTGACTGTTTTTGGGGACTATTTATCACGATCGCTTGATTCCGGGTACCAGGTCGATGTTATTTACACTGACTACTCCAAGTCGTTTGATCGTGTGAATCATTCTCTATCTGTGAATAAACTGAGGTATTATGGTCTTAGTGGTCCGATTCTTTCAGGGATTGAATCATATTTATCAGGAAGAACACAAACTGTGGTGATACGACGTTATGAACATCCTAAAGACATTCCAAGATTAAAGGAATGAACAATGTGTAAGCATTTTCCAAAATTGAAATAATCTAGTGAAATCCCAAATTTTTCTAATTTAGAAATTCTTTTGATTCTTCGAAAACACTTAAAATTGTCGCAAAATTCAATACGATGTCGACGTTATTTCTGAAAACTATTTAAATACAAACGTTTCTCCAGAAAAGTCATTTCAATTGATTTTTTATACTACACGCACACAGCAGTTTCACCGGGATTGAACAAACTATAAAATTACAATGTGAAAAACATACAATATCATCACAAAAGTTGCACTGGGATGAAAAAAATTTTTTATCACAACCAGAAAAACTATTTTTAATATTCACTGTATACTTAATAGTATATCACGAAATTGCATAGAAACACCGACTTTTGAGAAAAAATTTAAAATTGCGAAGAAATCATTTAATTTTTTCTCTATAGCGAAGATGACAAAATTGACAACAGTCGATTGGTAATATAAATATGAACGCAGCAATATCACTGGTATTTTTCAAAACAGTTGCGCAATTACGAGTATTTACTATTTTGATTATGCATATAGTACTTTTGAGTAACTTCGTTAATATTTCAAAAAAGTTTCCCAAAAAAAGTTTGAACGAGATAAAAAATAAACAAGTATGGGTAACCTACAATTCTTTGCGCAACTGTTCTTTATTATCATGCATAAGTTTGCGTTCCGTCAGTGCTAATTTTCTGCAGCTATCCTTGGTGACGTTTTCGGTTGTGGGTCCGATGTCACGTTCGTTCCTTTTGAATAGCTTGTCATGGATCGGTGGCAAATCCATGGAAGTGATGAATTTATTCATGGCAGTGCAGCCGATGCCCGCCTGTGTTGCTCCTGAAAAACCAAATTTATGATAACACTCATTCAAAATTAATGTATGCGTTATTCTACCGAAGATATACACCCGAACATTTTTTTTTGTGTTTTTTAGTCGGAAATATTGGACACTCGATTTTTTTTTGGACGAAATATGAAAAAATAATTTTTTATGATTTTAAAGTTTTGACGCTCGGAAAAAGTTCTTTGAAAAGACATGGTATTGATTGTAAAGAAAAATCATTCTAAGCGTCAAAACTCTAAGAAATCATGAAAAAATGGTTTTCCATATTTCATCCAAAAAAAAAAAACACGTTCCGAATATTTTCGACCGAGAAAGACACAAAAAATATTCCGCGAAAAAAAATTTTTAAGTGTAAATCTTCGATGGAATGATCCATATTCATAAGCTGGATTTTCAAATTCCGTTAAAGAGTATTACGAAATTTTAAAACAGTACATGTGATCATTTATTATGATTTTTATTTATTTCTTTACACACCAACAGTTGCATGTGAAAAATAATGTATGATTCAGAATAACTTTTATGATGTTTTTGCATCATTTCATAGATAGTTCAGTTTCATATGAAAAGTTCAGAATTTCAATACAATATTCTTAGAACTTTTTCAAATACGCAATTCAAATCACACTGAAAATAGATTTTTGTTAACAGTTGCTAGGTTGTTTTTATTTATATTTTATTTTGGAAAAAATAATTTGTTTTAGCAAATTAACTTGGGTTTTTATGATAAATATTTTTGTTACCAAGTGCCATTTTTGTATTGATGTCAGCAACATAAGAACCTGGCGACGACCCTGGTTGTTTCGGACCTGTCATGTCTTCTTTGATCTTTTCGCAATTACGGCACTTTACGAGAAAAGTGGAATGAAGACCTCGAATCGTTTCCTTGACAGTGTCTTGTAAAGATAGAACGGAGTCATATTCATCACATATCAACTTTTTGCCTGGATCACAAATGTCGACAATTCGTGACGAGACGGTGTTTATTTTCGAATTTTGCTCGCAGATTATTTTGCGCTTTTTCCTTACAGCGAGTATTGCGTGTCCCCGTCAATAAATTTTTTTCCCTTTGAGCGTATTTTTTTTACTCGACGCGAGCATGGAAAATGGCGGCTTTCGTAGCCTCTGAGCCATCGCGAAAATGTCCGCATGCAGCCCACTAACAAGTGACGATCGCTTAAGTTTACGTAACCGTCTTAAGTTCATTTTAGCACCTACTTTCACGTACCAAGGGGCGAAAATTTTCGCATAAGTACGCGAAGGTAGGTACGAAAATGAATTTTGACAGATACGTAAACTTGAGCGATCGTCACTTGTTACTGGGCGCATGGACACATTTGCGATGACTTATCGGCTACAAAAGCCGCCAAAATTCCATGCTCTTGTCGAGTAAAATACGGTATGCACAAGGGGACGGACCTCGTGATGCAAACTCGGGCTAATTTTAGCAGCACTCGTCTGCAATCACTCGGTTTCGTCCCCTGGTACGTTATGTACTATTCCTCCATCGCCCCTCATAACGCACTATGTCATCAGACATTTCGAAACCGTTTTGACTTTTTGTTTACTTTTTCATATCGCAATAACTGAGGTTATGTTACTTGTAGGGGAGAGTGGGGCGAATCGTTACGCTTTTTTGCAAGCCTAACATTTGTTATTTGGAAAAAAAATTTTTATTTATGTTATATATCGTTTTGAAGCCTGTTCTTTCGCCCAAATTTTGATTATAAATACTAAGGTGAAGAATGAACACGAAAAAAGTTATGTAGATATTACTGAAGTGTCCGAAAAATGGCATTTTCAAAAGTGCGGGGCGAATCGTTACACTCTTTTTTTTCAAGTTTTGAGGTGCTGAAATAGAAATATGTATAAACGAATGATATTTCAATTGTGTTACTTTATTTGTAATAGGAATAAGAATACATGTTTGATGGTTTAAATTGAAAACAAAGTTGATTTTTAATCGGAATCTGACTCAACATCAGCATAATCAATCGCAGCAATGGCGTTTTGACGCTGGCTCGAGCGTTTCGGTGCTGCCTCAGATGACTTAGCTACTTCTTTTGTCTTCTTTTTCTTATCATCTTTCTTCATTTGTCC
The DNA here is from genome assembly GCA_028476575.1 of Platygaster robiniae. NCBI lineage: Eukaryota > Metazoa > Arthropoda > Insecta > Hymenoptera > Platygastridae > Platygaster > Platygaster robiniae. Next base: position 2,211,049 of record CM052027.1, read on the forward strand.
AGCCAGTTTTTTGCTGTAGCCTGCACCTTCTTCGTTACAGCTTCTTCTTTTTTCTTGGCTGCGGCTGCTTTTTTGTTTTCGGTCGCTGTTTTCTTGGCTTCTTGAGAAAAATGCTCGGATTCAACTTCGTTGAATGATTCGTCTGATGTCAAAATGGAAGTTTTTCCTCGCTTTCTGCCGCGTTTGGTTTCAGTACGAGCTGGCGCCTTTGGATGTGGTGGAATATCCAGTAAAGAATTTTGTAAGGAGTCTGTAGGTGTTGAAGTGTTCCATTCATGACTTTCCTCATCACGGCTTCCGATTGACTGATTAACAGGAAGTTCATTGTCAGCACCGATGTCAATTTGTGATGCATTCGAAGGGTCATACTCTCTGTCTGTTGTTTTACTTGGTGCGAAGTCGATTTCTTGAAAAATCTGTCTGTCGAATGGACAAATTCCACTTGCACGGAAACCAGATTTTATATTGATTTTAGTTGCGCCAATTTCGAGTGCACGTGCAAAAACGGGTGGCAAATCATAGATGTTCATAGTCCGCCCAGGATGTTGTCGAATCCATTCCTTGCACAATGTGTTAGCCGCTGGTTTGAAAGCTTTAAAGACACTTACATTGAGTGGTTGTAGTCGATGACTACAATGCGGCGGGAAAGAGAGCACATGGATACCATTCTCGCGGCAAAATTGCAGCACGTCATAATTGCGATGAGAGACATGATTGTCCAATAGGAGTAAAATTGGATTATCCTCCGAACATTTAGTGAATTGTTGGAACTTCTTTATAAAATCAAGAAAATTTTCAGAATTCACAAAGCCTGAAGGGCTAGCCCCACCCCAGCAACCAACTGGGCCGCCATTCAAAAAGTGCTCTTGAAATCGTACTCTTGGAAAAACCAGATACGGTGGTGCCTTCATTCCATTCGCATTTATGGCTAATGCCATTGAAACAAGCGTACCGCGTTCAGCTGATGTAATTTGGCCCACTTGTCTACGACCACAGCGACTAATGACACGATCAGGCTTATAAACTGTTGTGAGACCGGTTTCGTCTATATTCCAAATGTTGTATGGCGCAAAATCCACTTTCTGAGCCACTTGTTCGTAAAGATTGAAAAAAGCTTCCACGTTTGCTTTGTTAAAAGCAGATGCACGCGCCAAACTTGTGGCTTCAGGTGTACGCATCGACAATTTTGGATGGCGGCGTAAAAATCCCCGGAACCATTCGACTCCAGCTATACCATTAGATGCCCAAGTTGATGGATATCGTATACGCAAGCGGTCGGCGATTTGGAAAGCCATCTCTCGTGCCTGAATCGATGTAATGCCAAAATAGATATCGGAAGCATGTAGCATATAATCTTCCATGGCTGCTTCTACTTCGGGTGAAAAAATCTGAAAAAAGCACACAAAGAATGTTTAATTAGATTAGATTACGATCTTAAAGGTCGGGTCTAGACGGAAAAGTATTTCTTTGAACAGGATTTGTGCCTCATTATCTTTGGAAAAAGCAGACAAAATAAAATTCTCGACAGTCAGAAACAATTAATCACTCGAAATGACATTCGTAAATCACGTACCATGACTACAACAAGATTAGTCAAGAATACGAGAGAGACGAAAGTCATGGGATGCCAAATTAGTTATGATACATGATTTACGAGTGTCATTTGAAATGATCAATATTCTCTCAATAATATGAAATCTACTTTTTATTCGAAAAGGTGTTTCATAAAGATCTTACTGTTTGGCCACCTCGGCTCTTCATTTCAATTGCAGAAAACGTTCGTTGCTCATGCGCTGATGAAGTTGACGGTGTTGGCTGAACTACCGATGAAGTCGATGCTACCGCATCAGCAACTGTCGAAGTCGAAGGTGTTGGTTCAGCTGATGTTGTAACTGTTGTTGTTGAAGTCGACTGGGTTGACACAATTGTGGTTTGCTGAGGTACATCATCCACTTCCAACAATTTTTTTCTTGCAGAATTGCGGCGTTGCAAAGTCATGATGCCCACATTGAATTCCCTGGCAGCCGCACGAAGAGACATTCCAAGAGAAACAGCTTCAGAAGCACGATTGATAGTGTCGGTGTGAGGTTTTTCTGTCTTTCGAACATATTTTCTAACCATTTTCACAAAAATAAAATCTCTGTAGACACAAAACGAAACAAAAATATACGAAAACAATGAAAAGTTGTAATAACATGATGAAAAATATAAACAAATTACTAAAATTATGCAAAAAATATCATGACGAACAACACAGATGATTTTTTCACAAACACAAACAATAACGCAGTCTTGAATATTACGTGAGACGCTTTGATGCATAAAAATGACTGTCACGATTCACCCTGTATGAAATGTAACGATTCGCCCCACTGTGACATTTTTGCTATTGAATAGCTTAACAAAGACCCGGTAACAATATTTGCAATTTTCTTTTTTTGCTCGAAAGGCAACGAAATAAAAGTAAAAAAAACATATACTTTTGATTGATCACAAGATAATTTAGCACTGAAAATTGAAAGTTTGTAGACATCCAAATATAAATCTCACAAGTCATAAAACACGTCTTACCCTGCCAAGCGTCAGCACTCTACTGAAAATTGGAATGTCACCTAACCAAATGATCGGCTGAAGATAACGAACATTTAGCTATATGACATTTGATATATGGTGGTGCCATTTTTAAGATATCGCTATGTAACGATTCGCCCCATGTAACGATTCGCCCCACTCTCCCCTAAACACGAAAATAATATAAATGGCATATTTATGGTTTACTATGGTAGGTCGGGTGAGCTGTTTCTTTCTGATAAAAAAAGATGACATGCTGCGACGTTGCCACACTGAAGGCAACGCCAAATACTGAAGTTTGCTCAGAACGTCATTTATAATGCGCCAACTTCAGCCATGACGGTAATACCTTAAAATAATTATTCACCAAAACTTGCGCGAATGACATTCCGGCATGAAACTACACTGTGAAAAAAGTTTTTATATTTCCCATAACGTAGTGTAGTAAATTTCCTATACCTCGAAATTTTCTATACTGCAATAGTACTTCTACTTGACCGTCGAACTCATACTACTCTTTTCATAAATTCTTTCTATGTCTGGTACACTCGGAGAAAAATCCGCTTACTTATTATAAACAAGGAAAAATAATTATATAATAAAATGAACAAGAATAAAAAAACGTAAACACAATGCCAAAACAACTGGTTTTAGGAAATTTTTAACAGAGAAGTCTTCAGGAAATGAAAATCGAGATTTGAAAACCTAGTGAAGGATCCCATGGTATTTTCGGCGCGTGTGCATGTGACTGCATTCACATTTATTCGTTGTGGTCCCCTAAAAAAATTCAGGAAGCCCGCTTGAGCCAAGCAGGCTACCAAGTTCTCAAGGTAAAAATCAAATTTTCAGCACCGTGTTGTCTTAACTTGGAAGTCATTTCTCTCAAGCCGGTAACTTGCTTGGCTTAAATCGGTATTTGCTCAAGCCGGAGTTTTGCTTGGCGCAAGCAAATTTTTCTGTGAGTGTATGTGAAAGATGAATATAGTAATTTTTCTATGGAACAATATTATTTTCACCTTCACACTGTCCCATAAAAATCTTACCCAAGCACAAAAAATTTTCATTTATTTTTAACTATATAGTACCCTCGCTAGGAACCAAGGGACCGTATAGTTGATGCGTGGGTTTAAGTGAAAAGGCGGCCAGGGGATCTAAGGATAAGCTCGGTATCGGGTGAACTAGCATCCCTATAAACGGGCTCAGCGTATGAATGGAGGGCAATCCCTGTAACGAGCGGGGTACAATTGCAAAGCGGAATCAGCGACGTCGAAGCCCAAGAAAAGATGAAATTCCAGAATTTGAAGTCCGACTCGTACAGAGAGGACCTCAGTAAGCGACAGCCTAAAGAGACCCTCGAACCCAAATTTTGAAGGGATTCGGGTAGTTGTTTTAAGGATTATTCAAAAAGAAAAATAGCATGAATTACCAAAAAATCGTATTTATTAAGTCCAGACATATTCAAAAATTCAATACAATCCCGAGTCGCGATTTCAAATCCGTATTCGATTAGTAATTCCGATATTCTATTTATTCATCTGGCTCCGACGATAACCAACGCTTATATTATCCAACTGGCAAATTTGATGATTATGATTTCTAATTCCGTATCAATTATGTCCCTCATTCAAATCTATCCTTTCTATTCTATTTATTAACAGTTGTCCCACTTATCAAATCAATTATCCGGATTTATATTCATTTATCAAGTCCCCATTAAATTTCTAACAATCTCAAATTATTTGCCTATCTTACGATCTCTCTTGTCAATTGATTACCTTCACTGCTTCAAGCTGGGGTGCTCTGGAACTATCGCTGGATGAGACGTAAATCTCATCACCCAGTTAAAGAGTAAAAAATAAAAACTTGAAAGTGAGAATCATAAGATAGTTTTGGAAGTGTAGAAAATTTATGTACTTTATCTTTGAATCCTATGCGCTGACAAGCGTGGGGTGCTAAAGAGCGTGTTTTGCTAAAGAGCGTGGTTTCACTAAAGAGCGTGGTTTTGCTAAAGAGCGTGGTTTGCTAAAGAGCATGGTTTGCTAAAGAGCGTTGGCTTTGAAATGCGAAGCTTAGACCAAATGTTCGAGCTTATATACTCGAACTTTGCGACGTGTCGCCCAAAAATTGTGCTCATATAAGGAAAAAGAATAGCCTCGTCAACGAAACGTGGAACAAGTCATGTTTCATTCATTTACCGAATCGAAATCGTTTGCTAATGTGGGTCGTTTAGATTGTGTGGATGGAGCTATTATTTCTTAATTGGATCGTAATCCACGTCTATTTCTTTTCGATTTGAATTTTTATTTAAAAAAAATTAAAAAGAGTGGACATAAGTTCGCTCTTTACAATCCCTATAAACGGGAGCGCTCTGGACGGAGGTGTATGGATACCGGGTGGACCCAAAGTGAACCACACCATTCGAAGTCTGGGAATGGGAGAGAACGGCTCATCCGGCAGACATCAAGGGTGTTGAAGCTGGTGGAGCGACCATCAGCTAAAGTTAAAGTGGTTCCCCGACCTTAGAGTGGTGATCTTTTTGGTCGGGTGCCCGTTCTCTGGGGGCCTACAGAGGCGGGCTTTTACACCCAATACTAGTCGTTGGAATAATGTGCCGAGAGGTGAATGGCTCCTGGGTGAGGAGTCTTCTAACGGTTCCTGCAGGACACCGGGCGACCTCCTGCAGTAGCTGTCGAGGCTCTTGAGACTCGGCGGCAAGCCTAGCTCACGTACGGGGGAGCGTAAGTGGTCCTTAATGCACCCTAAATACTCGTGGGATCGAAATGAAAAACCACAGTATTAACAAAGAGCGGCAGGGGCAGAAACCAGCTGCGGGAGATACCACCTCGACGTCCGGGGACATCCCAATAGATGTCGAGGGAAGGAGGACGAAGTTCACCTAGGGACGGGAGAGGTAGTCTTTCAGACCGCTTCAAGAAACTAGGTGGGTTGTGGAAGAGAATCGGGGTTCATGGTCAATGCCACAGCTGAGATCCTCCAATTAAACCTGCACCATAGCAAAGGCGCCTCGACGCTTCTAGCCAGGTGCATGCAGAAGGTGCAGGCAAATGCAGCTTTAGGGCTGCTACAAGAACCGTGGTGTTATAGGGGCCTCAACTCCACGGGGACAGTACACACATGCGGGGAAGTTGAAAATCCCAGGGCATGCGTGGTAGTAAGGGGAGTCGATGCGGCTCCTATGCAGGAGTTCTCCACCAGGGACCTAGTAGTTGTCAGGTTAGGGGAGAATAAAGGAAGGGGACAAAACGGAGGGTGGCTTGTTATAGCATCTGCCTATTTTGCCTACGATAGAGAGGCACCTCCGGAAGAGGTGCGAAGGTTAGTGAGGTACTGCAAGGGGAGTGGACTCGACCTGATTGTCGGATGCAATGCGAACGCGCACAGTAGTGTGTGTGGTTGGACCGATGACATTCAGAGGGGGGGAAGAGCTCCTAGAGTACCTTTTGGGAGAGGACCTCGAGGTGTTGAATGAGGGCACAGAACCTACATTCGTCACCGTCAATAGGCAAGAGGTACTGGACATGACTATCTATAGTTCGAGAGTCAGAGAAAGGGTGGGGGCATGGAGGTTGTCGGACGAACCCCACCCTTTCTGACAACAGGCTTATTCGGGCCACTCTGAAGGAAGTGGCGCCGAGTATCGCATGTAAAGGGAATCCTAGAAATATGGACCGGGGAGAGGGGGTTCAGAGAAGAATTTCGGTCGCGTATGAAGGATTTCAAGAAAAAATATGGTAGTCCGAAAGACCTTGACTCAACTGAGGAGGGGATCATGACGGCTATCATGGAGGCATACGAGAACAACTGTCCCCTGAAGAGAGCGAGCACCGGACTAAACGTTGGACTGAACGGCTCTCGGAGGGAAGGAGGGAGGCTCGTAGACTCTTTAACAGAGCTAAGAAGGCGGGCACACCGGAAGACTGGGGGGGGGGGGTGTCAAGTGAGTCAGAGACGCTACAGGTGGATGGTGGAGGAAGCTGTGCTCAGAAGCGAGCACAATTTCGGACACGGCGAGAATGGCCAGGATTTTGGCTGGGACCAGGAGGGTGATCTGCTTTATCTGAAGACAGATGGCGGGAGATACACCCGGACCCCAGAGGAGACCATGAGGCTGCTGTTGAGGGGCAATTTTCCGGACTTCTCAGAATCGGACATGGCGGGGTTTAGTACCCGCCGGGGAAGAGGCGAGAAGTGCTGGAGCCTAGCAGCCAAGGTGGTTAAGGCGGAGCGTGTCAGGGAGGCTGTAGGGTCTTCTGAGCCGTACAAGGCCCCGGGCCCTGATAGGCTGAATCCGGTGACCTTAGGGAGAGCTTGGATGAAGTGCTGGGGCAACTGGTCGGGCTTTTCAGAGGTTGCTTGGCAGTGGGACACACTTCAGAGGCATGAAGAAGGGCTAGGGTTGTTTTTATACCTAAGCCAGGGAGGAGGGGGTAGGCAAAGGTAAAGGATTTCAGGCCGATTAGTCTGACATCCTTTTTGCTCATGGCCCTAGAGAGACTGGTAGACAGGTTTTTGAGGGCGGGCCCACTGATGGATTTACCATTCCATTGGAGCAGCACGCGGATCGGACAGGACGATCGGTGGATACCGCACTTCTATCGTCGGTTAGCTTCGTGGAGGAGCAACTGAGATGGAAGAGCGTGTGCATAGGGGCCTTTCTGGACATTGAGAGAGCGTACAATCGCACCACACGGAGGGCCATACGGAGGGTTGCTGAGGAGCACGGTGTTCCGGAGCCGGTTATCCAATGGATAATGTCGACTCTGGAGGGAAGGATTCTCAGTACTGAATGGCAAGGCTGCCACGTAAAGGGCTGCCCACAGGACGGGGTACTTTCTCCGCTACTGTGGAGCCTGGTGGTGGACAGTCTCTTGAGGCTGTTGAACAGGGAAGGCGTGCGGGCCGTTGGCTATGCGGATGATGTCTGCATTTCGGCCAGGGGTGTGCATGAGGAAACTCTCAGGGAGATGATCCAGAGAGCGTTGAATAGGGCGGTTAGATGGCGTGAGGGTTATGGACTCAACATCCAGCCGGACAAGACCTCGGTCGTCATTTTAACCAGGAGGTACAAGTTAAGGTCACTGTTGGACATGATGGCTGGAGGTAGGCAGGTGCCGTATGTCCAGGAGGTGAAGTATCTGGGCGTAATTCTGGATAGGAAGCTAGACTGGAACAGGCATCTGCAGGTGAAGTGCCAGAAGGCAATAGTAACCTTCTGGCAGTGCAAGGTGGCTTTGGGGGCAAAATGGGGCTTGGGTCCACGTCAGTTGATATGGATCTACAGGTCAATCGTCGTCCCTAGGCTGATACATGCTGCGGTTGTGTGGTGGGAACGGACTGCACTGAAGTCTGTTCAGGGGAAGCTGGACAGGGTGCATGCGGTCTTTCTTAGGGGAATATGCTGTGTAAGGAGAAGCACTCCCATCGCAGCGATCAGGGCTCTGTCAGGGGTTCCGTCATTTGTGGTGGAGAGTTAGGCCACCGCATTGAGGACGGCATACAGGCTCAGTGGAGAGAGAGCTTTATACATGTGGAGCTGTGGAAAAGCTGTCCTGCGGAGCTGAAGTATGCTCCACAGGACAGAATGAAGGCTCAACTGACTAGAGAGGTCAGCTATCGAACGCTGATCCCTAGCCGGGAAGAGTGGCATCGGGGACTCGGTCCGAGGCACGGGGACATATGGTTCACGGACGGATCGAAAACCAGGGAAGGCGTGGGGGCAGATGTTTGTGGAAGGAAAGCTGTAACGAATATGTCTTCAGGCTGGATGGATACAACATCGTCTTCCAGGCTGAAATTGAGGCTATCCGGTAGTGCACAAGAATACTGTCACGGAGGTCGGATTCGGATGGAGACGTCTGGATCTGCAGCGACAGTCAGGCCGCTCTGAGGGCATTGGACGGAGGCATAGTCTCTTCCAGGCTAGTTGAGCGGACGAAAGAAGTGCTCCAGGAGGTAGCTGAGAGGAGAAGACTTAGACTCACCTGGATTCCGGAACATGCTGGATGGAGGGGTAACGAGAGGGCGGATAGGCTTGCAAAGGAGGGGGCTGGGTTAATTGGTCCCCAGGAGCAAGTGGTAGGAATGCCGTATAGAGAGGGGATGAACCTAATTGCGGCATGGGTTCGGGACCGACAGGTCAAAGAGTGGAGGCGAGAACCCGGCTGCCGTACGAGCAAGGCCCTCGTGGGTGAATCCGTGGGGGTCTGGTCGGGGGCGCTGCTGAGCTTAACCAGGCCTAGGTCGAGGATCGCAGTAGAAATACTGACAGGCCATGGCAATCTGAATAAATAGATACATGACGGGGAAGATATCCTCTCCGGAATGTAGGAGACGTCAGAAAGTGCAGGAGGATTCCCAGCACTTTCTGTGTGAGTGTGAGGCACTGGCGTACCAGAGGTACGCATTGCTAGGGGGGTGGTCTTAAAACCTCAGGAAATCAGGAGGATGGATGTCAACCAGATACTAAGCTTTTGCGAGGTATCTGGTTATAGGCAACGGCCCTGAGGAGGCAGCGGGGATAGAGTACAGGGGCCTAATGGCTAGGTGCTCTGAACCACGAGATAGTGGCCTGCTAAAGACCTAATAATAATAATAATAATAATAATAATAATAACTATATAGTAAAAAAGCTGGTAAATTTTCCCATGCTCGCTGTAGAAAATTTCCGAAAATCTGCATTTTCTATACTTTATTCGACACTTTTCTACGACCATTGCTTATTTACTATATTTTGCTGATGCATTTTTTCAATGTTTCGTATGGTAAAAATTAATATACACCCGTCTGTCCATAAGGGATACAGCTCGGGACAGTGTATCTCTAAACGAAACGACACTTTTTCTCCGGTGTAGCCAAGATGATTAATGACTTTGAGCTCAACCAGCCGTATCGTGCGACCGTACCTTTTCATACAGCACTGAAATTTCCACTCAAAATCGGCATAGGACATTACGTTGCCGGCCTCGATACCCGAGACAAACGAAAGAACTGTTGGAGACGCATACTTTTTTCTTCACGGTGAATCAGATATCTGCCCGAGTCTCCCTTAAAGTAGTCTCCCTTAAGGACGGACGAGTGTATTAATTTTACTACACGAAAAAAAAATTTCGGGTCAAATTTCCATAAAAATCTGAAATGATAGGACGAGGGTTGAATTTCGATTTTTGTCCCTAGCTCGCTGTAGGTAATACGAAATTTTATTCCTTCGTGCTATTAGAAAATGTAATAAGTCCAATATTTATGGGAAAAAAGTAATTTAGCATCATTTCATATTTAAATGCCTACTATTCACGGTAAGCCCACGATATGTTCTCAGACGTTCGGTAAAAAATGACGAGTCGAAAGTCACGTGATACTCAAAAGTCAAGCGCCAGTATCTGGGGCCGCATCTGCGACGAGGAATGTCGCTGACTCGGGATTAAAGGAAAAAAAATTCGTACCTACGAATGGATGATTCTCAGGTCAAAAATTAATAAAAATACACTATACCCCTAGTAATCAATGCGCGTTACAACGAGGGTTGAAAGGGGGGGCGGGAGCCTTAATATTTTTGCTTCATTTTAAATTCCCCACATTTCAAAATCTCATGCTCGAATGAGGTAAAAATACTATACTGAAGTATGGTGAATACTATTTATATACAGTAAAGCTACTATACACTGGTATAGGAAAATTACTATCCCTGAAATGGGTTAATTGCTTCCAATATCGGTATTATGAAAATACCATAAATTTTTTTTACAGTGTATTAATAACATTCAAAATACTGTGTAACACTGGGCACCTTTAAGCTCAGTTGCTCACGGCTGATACGATATCAGTCACTGTGAATCGACCTTTACCTTTGATCTAATATGGGACTTTTCTTAGTGACGGTTAGGTGTAAATATGAATTCCACGAAACATCCAAGATGGAAAATAATCTAACATACTTCAGTATGTTGTATCACAATGTATGTATACTGATAATAAACATTTTGAAATTTATAAGGAAAATCTTTTTAGAGTATTACAATATGCGTTTTTCGTCGGAAACAATTACAACTTCTCCACTGTCAGCATTTAAATTCATTGTAGCCCCGGCAGCAGCCAAAGTACCCAAGAAAACCAAGCATTAGTTTTTTCGTTTTTTTCTGGTTTTTTCAATAAACAAAATCACAAGGTGGGACACAACAGCACACAACATTCAACGACTTCACTTTAATCTTGAATCAATGTAAACTTGATTGTTATGTAAATAAAGAACAGCGACCGGCAAACGAACAACGGAGCAACTACACACGCGCGACACGATGCTTAACACGCGCATTCTGATATTAACTGACATATACCATACACTGATCCACTTCGAATTTCGATGCGCGCCTTTTACAAATTCTATTCAACAGCAAGTAAACAATGCAGCTCAATGACAAAGTTTCTTTTGGAATGAAATTGGAACAAAAATATTCTAGAGAGCGCCCAGGCAAAAATCATTGTTGCTTATAGTAAATTATTCTCTCCTGCACAACAGATTGTCATTCGATGCGTTGTATTCTCTCAATCAGTTAAAATTGCTTACAAATTGAGGAATTTCCCTACTGTCGAATGTAAAATCTCTATAACTTAATGCGAATAAAACGAATCGCATGCTAAATACTCCTATTTACTGTTCATGCAAGTGAGTTACAAGAGAAAAAATTAGAGCGTGTTGAATCAACACGCGTTAGAAGTAAAACTTCACATGCTGCTTTCTTTAAGGTTCCGGATGCATAGATTTTTATTCCTCAAATCTTTTTTAGTTCTAACAGATCCCTCAACTTTTCTGTGTAGTATTTTCTCGTAATTAAGTGTTTCCCCATTTTGTGACTCTCTGACATTTCGTGAATTTGTGACATTTTTTGATTTTGTGAAATTCTGCGACATTTCATGGTTTTGTGACATTTTGTGCTTTTGTGACATTTAGTGAATTTTACTCAACTGTGTACAGTGTGGATCGCTATTATGAATCCGCGAGCGTTTCGTTAGTATAAAAGAAAGAAGATAGCATCAGTCTCTTTCTAGCTCAGTGAAGGCACTAGTTCACTCGGGGACCTGCTCAATTTTAAAAAAATAGTCTGTCGCCGAAAAATTCGCATTCAACAATAATTATAATTTTGATAACTCGGTGATAAAATGTTTGCTTTACTAATTTACTAATTAAAATCTAATAATTTTGTATACAAAGTTATTATTCTTAATTTTTGTGTTTCTTTAGAACTGTTGTGGTGGCGCAAGTGAGCGTAGAAAAAAATTTTCAAAATTATTTTCAATAATTCGTATCTGTGATCGTTCAACTTCCAATCATATAAATGATTTTCTAAGTTCGACTTAGCTGGAAAAATTTCTGGTGGAATTTTCTGAATGGATCTAGAAATCAATGCATTCATTTTTTTTTTTTAATTGACACTGGTATTGCGAGAAGTAACATGTAAAAATGGATTCTACAATTTTTCACACGACAATGACGTCTCCTGTTGTACAAGTCAAGCCTCCCCTGTCTCTCAAAATTTGCAATTCGAATTCGAAAATTCTGCCAGTATCTATTGTATGCAAATACCACACGAAAATTTTAATAAATTTATTTATTTATTTTTATTTATATAAACGAAAAAAAGGCCAATAGACACAAAGTATTTACATATAATAATAGGAAAAATAAGCGCCACACGCAGGACACGTTATACACTGTGTGTGAGTATAAAATAACTCAAATGAAATCTCCAAGATACGTTTCGTTTGCACCCCTTTTGAAAATCGATATAGGATTCATAAATTCATCCAGGTGCAAATTATTTCCTAATTTAGACAGTCTAGAGACAGGCGAAAATTGACCATAAGTTGTCCTGCTAAATGGAACAATAAACAAACATCTAGGCCGCAGTTGATAGCCAACATCGAGCAAGGAAAACCTACCCTTTAATTCCGGGCAATCTATCCGGTTTGATATTATTCCATGTAGCACACAAACATCCGCGTAACCCCTATGTGATCTTAAAGAGCTAATATTACATTTAATAGCTATTTCACTGTAGTCATGAGACATTCTTGGGTTCTGAAGACCCGCCTTAACTGCCAAAAATGATAAAAATCTGTGTCTTATACGCTCTAATCTTTTATTTTATTTTCAAAAAACGGTGACCAAACAGACGAGGCGTACATAAGTATCGGCTCAACAAGAGAGTTATACAATGTTAAATTTTTTTTTAATTGTTTTTTTAACGACAAAGCCAGCAATGTACGCCATGACGTCGTTGATGTATTAACGATGGCTTGCGTTGCACAAAAGATATGACTTATAACTTCTAAGACATCCTCATCGCGGGAGTGACATCCGTTGGAGGAGGTTTTCCATCGCCAATATTCCCTCACAGAACCCTTGTTTTCTCCTTCAAAGCCTGGGTTATAAGAGGGCTGCATTTCCTCAGCAAGTTGGATTTCGATTCGACCCTCGAGTTGAGTGGAAGTTCCTTTGAGTTTTTTCTGCTAATGCACCGGCCCGACCGCTCACCTGAGCCTTGTCTGCTAGTGCATCGGCCTGACCGCTCACTTTTTTTTTGTACCCCTGCCCGAGCCCGGCGGCCCGACCTGACGACGGCCTCAGTCTGCTCCTTGCTCAACCCCTGTCAAAAGTGACAGTACCTAACCTGCGAGGACTGTGTCCAAGTCCTGGCCGCCTGACACCAGAGGTTTGAAGAGTCAATACAAAAGAAATTCATTAATATTTCTAAATTAAAAACTTTAATTGGTTTTGTGCAATATCATTTTATTTATTTTTTTTTTTTTAATCAATTATGAATTCACGGGATATATTAGGAAATCAATTGTAGAAGGTTAGGGTTTAAAACACTCAAAAATAGGGAATCAGTTGTGGAAATCAATTTATAAGAATTCGGGAATAGGATAAATAGTACAAAGGAAATATGTTGATTCGCAGTGTCAACGGTGAAGGAATTATTGGAAGCTCTTCGGAGCCTTTGCAGAAACAAGAACATTAAACCAACAGCAAGAGTTTCAAGATTTAAACAAAAGAAAGATTACGCACTCTTTTTACGCCTACAAATATTGAGAGATCTTGACCCTTGACCTCCAATGACATTGGACTATTTAGACCGAAGAGTAGCTAGAATCATTTCGAGAGAAAACGGGATCGTTCCGATTCCCCCAATGAAAATTATTGAGTCGACCCGTTTATATTGTAAACGCAAGCAAACTTTAACTCTCAACTCATGTCCATCTGTCAGTAGCGTTAACTCGCATTGTGAAAAGCCTGCAATTGTCTCAGATGTTATTTTAGAAAGCAGTGAGATTTCCTGTGATAAAAATTTTCAAGAACAATTTTTAAACACCACAAAATTTGCTGAAAGCTTCCTTGCAGACAAGAAAAACCCGACAGTGTTACCAGAATTCGAAATGTTAAATAACAGTAGTCAAGTAGAATTGTCAGAGCCAAAGTAAGGATTTTTTTTTTTCTATAATATCCATATGGAAATTATTACCTTTTCCGCGCCAAAATCGCGAAGTATGATGCATCGAATGCAAGTATGAACAAGAAAGAAACTAATTTTGTATCAGTTACAATTCAATTTTGAATTATTATAATAAACCAGCATAAACGTAATTGTGTGTTGAGAGTTTGATTTCATTATATTTCGAAACATTTTCCCCTGGTCCCAGATTAAACAACGGGGTTTTTCAGGGTCAATTAAAGCGGTCGCTTTAATTGGTCCTGTCTGTACGAGCAACTCAGCTCTTCACAAAATTGATGTTAAAAACAACTTTATGGATCAATGATGGCACATGAACAAAACAACTATCACCTTCTGCTGCTTTCTCTATGGTTGCCCGGATCGCAAGGCTCTGTTGAATTCCGCAAATCAGACCAAGACCTGAAGGGATCACGTTGAGTAATTATTTATTTTCAAAAGTGAAATTTCAGAAATTTCAAAATTGAAATTGGAAACTATACATCTAGGTTTGAAACTAACTTAACATTTTCCAATCATAACTGAATAATTTTCGAGCGACTTTCTTTATCTTTACTGAATATTCTACTGTATTGCACTTCCCCTCGTCACTATCAGTATTGTCACTATTGTCACGTGCATGATCTGTACTCTTGCAATGAAGAGATAATTAATCCTCTTTGGTATTGTTTGCAATCATTTTGTCATCACTTTTGTCGTCAGTTTCGTTTACATTTTCAGCTGTTATTTTTTCTTTAGAGATAACAAGGTTGACATAAAACAGGAAGAGAGAGAATAGGTAATTGCGGTGGTGATGCTTGAGGGTTTTAAACATATCGGTTAAATTATCGATGAATTTCGCATTCGCTTCATCACCATAGAGATCGCTGCCGAAATCACCCACTTTAAATAAAACGTTCCTGCCTTCCAGTATGTCCCAGAAGTGTCGGGGTATTAGGAAAAATACTCCGTGGAAGAACAGGGCCAGCGGAATCCATCCGTAGAACGGGTGGCGCTCAATATTGTCCTGGGATTTATCGTAACTTGATATACCTGTGAGAAATTTACAAAAAAAACGGCGTTAATAAATATAAAAATTGCCATGAAAGGTCATTTATTCCTATGCATGTATACAGAGAAATCTTTAATCATTGTTATTAACTATTGTTAACAATACCAAAGTCGAAACTTATACAATTTTATAAAAATATTCAGATGTATCAAATTGGTATTTTTTCATTACCTGGTTGGATTAAAGCATCCCCACAATTTTCTCTATCTCGTACTAATGAAAACGTGGATTGCTTCAAGCCTAGAATAAAGTAAAAATCTTTTAATTAAGAAAAAACTTTGAGAACTGTGATAATGAATCTGTATTTTACTGACTATGTTCATTCATGTATCTGCTTCCGCAATCTGCAACAGAAAAATAAAAACCATCATAAGTTTTGACAAACACACGTGTGTGTCGGTGGAAATTTGTTCTTTTTTCTTTTCACAAAAAATTTTTTTTATTTTTCACAATAAAATCGTGGACAACGAAATTGGATCAAATCCAATATGCTCCACAAAGCTGATTATTGTCTTCATCTAAACAGAGTCAATAATGATGTCATTGACAGCCTTGATGAGGAAATGTGAAAAGTCGAGAACATTCCTAAGCTTGGCCATTCTGGCGAAAGAAAAAATTGACCACACATTTGCGTAGTCAAACCCGATCAGAGTATATTTTCAAAACTGAGTATTAGGTTTAAGTGTTCACTGTGTTTCTAACCCTTTAAGTTACCGTGGGTGGAATTTAACCACACAATTCTTCAGGTTTTATGTGAAGTACGATATTTTAATTTTTTTAATATTAATTTTGATTTGATTCCAAATCATATAAATTGGTCACAAGGTTTGTTTCTGCGATTCAAACTCAACAGATATTATGTTTTTATTTGTTAACTTTTCTTATTAGTATTCATCTCTGCACTTTTCTAATTTTTTTGTGTAAATATGGTGTTTTGAGGACGCTCGCCAAGATTTTGAAATTCTTAGATTCTGCTTCGTGAAAAAACTCTTTTTTTTTTTACATAAAAAGCAAAATTGTTTTCTCTTCTACCAACATAAGAACGAAATGATTGCACTGCTTCAAAGTTTGGCAATATGCGAACAATCGATTATAATTTTGAAGAACATATTTGCCCTTTTTTCAGATTCTTTGAGAGTAGCTCTATAATTTACGTGAATTTGAAAAATTTAATGTAATGAATTATGTTTAAAAAATTATATTTTAAAAATCATTCATACAAGTCACATCCTCAAAACACCACATGTCGATAACATTCCTTGTAAAACCTCTCCAACATACATCCCAATACCACGTACACTCCATATCTTCCCCTCATTCATTCCCTCCTCTCGTCTCTCAGCTCCCTCTTTGTCTTTCTCCACTCCTGCATCCTACGACCGGTCCGATCTCGGTCCTTTTTTCTTCTCCCCGGGATCCTTGTCTCTCTCGAGGCGTTTCTCCGGTCTGTGGTGGCCCGCTACCTGTGGAAAAAGTGAATGTCTTCAGGCCTGGTTGGGGGGGGGGGGGTTGGGTCGAGGCTTTTTTTTTCTTGTCCCTTTTTATCTTCCTTAACTATTCGTCCCTGTATTTCTTTTCGAATTCCCTCATATACCCACATATTACTTTATCTATTCTCCCTTTCAGTACTTCTTCTACTCTCTCTTCGTTTCTTTCTCCCCCATTTTCCACCCATCTTTTTCTCACTTCTTTTCCCCACCATCCATTTTTAAGTTCCTCCCTTATTTCTTTGCATTCCATTATATGTGTTATATCTTCCTCTTCCCTCTTACATCCCCTATATTTGTTCTCTTTATATTCCTTATTTCCTCCTACTCCTATATTTCCGCATCTTATCCTTGCCCATTGTTCTTTATCCCATGACTTATCTTCTCCTTTCTCCCAGTAATCTGCTCCTTCCTCTCTTGGTTTTATGCTTCTGTATATACTGTTATACTTCAATTTTTCTATCGCTTCTTCGTCCTTTTCTTTTTATTCTTTTTCTTTTTTTCCCTTGCTTCGATCCATTTTGTCTTCAGTTCGTCCCTGTTTCCCTCGTCCATAACCTATTTGATTGTGTTTTCATCTTTCGTCTCTTCCAACGCCTTCTTCCATTCTTTTCCCCACTCTGTTTGTCTTGTTTGTCCAGTCCCGCAGCCTCTTATGTCTTCGTTAAGACAAATTTTGGCCGATCTCTCTTCTTTCTGTTTTGCTATTTCCATAAATTATTTGCCTGCTCTTTCTCTTGTCTCCAGTATTATTCTTTTTTCCCTGCCAGTGTATAAGTTCTGAGTCCCATGACTATTTCTATGTATTTTCCCTGTTTTCTCCATGTCCTTTCTTCTTTTCCATCCCCATATTTCTACCCCGTAAACACCTCCCGTTTTCCCTTATATTTGAAGTATGTATAGCCTCCTTTTCAGATTTTTTATTCCCTCTCTTTTCATGACTCCCCATGCCATGTTTTGTGCTTCCTCTTCCTAGTTTTTGGTTGTGAAATAGTATCCTAAGTACATAAAGTCGTTGACGACTTCTATTTTCTTGCCTTTTTATTTCCAGTTTTCTTCCTTTTTGTTTCTTCCTCCTTTTCTAAAGATCATAATCTTTGTCTTTTTTACGTTCACATTGATTTTGGTTCTTGTATCATATCCTTCCAGGACTTTTATCATTTCCCTTAACCCTTCTACGTCCAATGAATGCTACATACAGTTTCCCCCTCTTTTCTCTTAGCCTTCTTCCGATTATTGATTTTAGTATAAGTATCTGGTCTCTCGTTCCTCTTTTATTCCTGAAACCTTCTTGACTTTCTTTCGTTCATAATCTGCGTAATTATTTTATATCACGTGTTTAGCAGTGATATGCCTCTGTAATTCTTTGTCTCATCCTCGTCTCCTCCCTTGTTTATTAGGAGAATTCTGACTGTTCGCAATCTTTTTGGTATTGATTTTTAAACTTCCCCAATTCTTTGTATTATTTCTTTTACTTCGGTTTTCCATTCTTTTGGTAAGGCTCTTGGAAATTCTCCTGCTATTACGTCTCTTCCCGCTGCTTTCCCTTTCCACAGTTTTTTTAATGCCCGTTCTACTTCTTCTGTATCCATTTCTTAGTTCCATGTTTTTTCATTTTTCTGCTTGGTGTCATGCGTTTTTCTGTCCTCTTCCTAGTAAATGCTTGAAATGTTCTGCCCATTCGTCCTTTTTTATTTTTCCCCATTCCAGTTTCTCCTTACCTCTAAAATTTTTGATTTCTTTCCGAAAGTTTTATTTCTATACATTTCTTATATTTAGTCTTGCAGTCTTCGTCCCACCAGGTTACTTCTCTGTTTCTTCTTTCTCTTCCTCTTCCTTCTACTACCATTCCCAGTTCGTAAGGTGATTCCCATATTTTATCCATCAGTGTTCGCCATCTTTCCTTTGTCTCTCCTTTTTGTTCTTCGTTCGTTATTTCTGTCTGTGTTTTTTTTTTTTTTTTCATTTTTCCATCATCATTGTTTGGAATTGTTCTATTTTATCCATTTTAATTACGGTTCCTTGTTTCTTTCGGTCTTTACCGGTTTTGTACTTCCTTTTTCCCCTCTCCATCACCTTCGATCCTTATTTCTATCGGCAAGGAGTCTGATTCTGTATTACTCTTCATTCCTTTATTACGCTTGTCTCGACCTTTCTCGTTGTCATGTTCAGATCTATTACTAAACCTTTTCCTTCCATGCATGTCAGGTTTCCCTCCCAATCTCCTTTCTTTCTCCCATTCATGATCGTTATTCCCTCTTCTGTACAAAAATGTAATAGTTTTTCCCCTTCTCTGTTCACTTTCTGTCTTTCGATATCCTATATTCTTCCTCTTCATGGTCAACGACTCTTTCTCTGATTCTCGCGTTCCAGTCTCCCATTATTAAAACTTGTCCCCCTTCTCCACTCTCTCTTCAATCTGTTTTCGTATTTTCTTCTTCACTGTCTACTCCCTCGTTATTGTATACCGTTATTCTTCTACATTCCCCATTCACGCTTCTCATCCCTTTTATAATGAGCCCGTATTCCCATTTTCCTATCTCCATATCGTCCATTTCGTTTTTCCTTACCCCTATAATTGTACCCCCTTTCGCCTTCCCTTTTTTTGCTGTTCTTGATTGCCTCTTTTCAAGGTCCCTATCATTTCGTACACGTTTTTCTCTTCAACCCACTTATCTTCCCACATTCCTCTGTCCTTGCCCATTCCTGTTTCTCTCTCCCTTCCCCTATCCCACTCTCACTACTCTCACCTTCTCTTTCCTCTTTTCCCTCCCTTCCCCCGCCTTCTATTTCTTCTCCCTTCCTCCCCCTTTTCCCTTTCTCCCTACCTTCACCCTTTTTCCACCTATCTTTATTTTCAGTTTTTTCTCCCTCTCCCGTACTCTCCTCCCGGTCTTCTTCGATATTTTCCTCCGTTTTCTCCTTTGTACTTCCCTGGGTTCTGATCTCTGTTTCCGGTTAGTCCTTGAAAAAACCGCTCTCTCACTTCTTGCGGTTGCCATTCTTAGTTTCTTTACGTGCTCCTTTCCCACTGTTCTTTTTTGTCTCCCTGGCACCACCAGTCCATTTCTCCTCTTTCTCTGTCCTCCCTTTGAGGTCCTTCTCTTTCGTCCCGTCTTGGTAGCTCCCTCCTCCTATTTCCCTTCCCCAACCTTGTGTACATCCCACTCTATTCTTTTTATTTTCTCTCTCTCTTCTCTGTCTTTCCAACTTGTTCAGCGCTTCCTATTCTTCCTTGTGTCCATATTTCTCTTGCATTTCTGTCTTCATTCAGTTTTCTTCGATGGTACATGTCTTTTCTTGGGTTTTCTCTTTCTTCTTTCCTTACTAGTTCGCCTTGTCTATCGTCTCTTTCCCACCATTCATCTCCACTCCTTATTTTTCCGTATTTCACTTTCGTCTCTCATCCCTTTTCTCTCTCTGCGTCTGCGATTCTTCCCAGGGTTTTTTTTGTATGTCTCTCTCTCAGAATGTCATATTGTCCTTGTTACAAAAAATCGACGCGGAACGCCTTGCAGGGCGTCATTGTTAGTTGCCACTGGTTGCCGCCAAATCACGGCAATTAGGCTCCTAGCACGTGTTCTTGTACTTTGTTCTACTTCTTGTAAATTTATCCCCTTAAGTAAGTACTCACTGGCGTTTTAACAAAATTTGACTAATATTCATCCGAAAAAAAGTAAATAATATAAGCAAAAAAAAAAAGTGTAGAAAAATAATTTTCATACATGTTACTTCAAATTGTTTTTCGATAACCGAATCCTAACTATGAATCTTATTATTAAGTTAAAAAATGAAATATAATTTTTTACCAGTGAAAGCACAAGGCACATTCATTTTAATTTTGTACATTCAGTTTCAAAAAAAAATTTTGGATAAAAACTAGTTTTTTGGCAAAAAAAATAACTTTTTAATTATTAACAGGGCATGGGATTGAAAAATTTGCTTTTTTCTGCCTTAAGATATCGAATAAATTAGAAGTGTAAAATTATGTGATTTTGTAAAATCTGGACCCTCAGACTCCCCTGAAAACGAGTCCTCTGATTCGTCATAGTCTGAATCTACTCCGCAGTGGTATGACACCAGACCTTTTACGGAAAGCAGTGATTCAAATTATTATCTGGTTATTGTTATTCACCCCGAGTCTAACCTCGGATTGAGAATTATGATTCATTATTCATACACTTATTTACGTCTGAAAAAGTATTCTAAAACAACTGTCCAAAGATCCCTTTTTATTAGTGTCTATCTGTCTGCTGCCATTATGCCTCGTTTTACTTCGAATCTTTCTATCTCCGGAACCGCACCCCAGATGGCCCTGGTTCCCCGGTAGCCCCCAGACCGATCTCCTCATGGTCCCGATTCTCTGTCATCTGTTTTGGAATTTTGAATCTGTATTAGTCCTGATTCAGTCATTAATTTTGTACTGCTTGCTTTACGATACATGTGGATCCCCACAGCACCGGATAATATTCAATGATTCTCCGACAATAATATTGAGCACTTGCTGTCCCCATATTACTACTACTGGGACTACAACTACTTTTGAGTTCTTTTAGTATGTCTGAGAATTGGACGTTTTCTTTAGAGTTCTGTTTTTGGAAATTGTTGGTGATGGATTAGGTTGAGGTGTTTGAGTTTGATGTAGGTTTCATTTTGTGATTTTTGAGGGAATTATTTATTTTTGTTTGTTTGGAGTTTTTCGGCAAAGGATACTCCTTTCTCAACGAATTTTCCTAGAAGGCTGTCTTTTCTATTTGTGGCTTGAACTTTTTGTTTTTCTTTGGGTTTTTCAGCCTTCATTTTTGCTGGGCACCATTTAGACGAGGCGGGTTGCCCTCTTTGCCTGCAAAGTACGCAGAACAAAGAATCTTCTGTACCCTTCCCCCTCTCGATGTAGCTTGTGGCTCTCGCCGCACTTCACACAGCGAGTGGGCATCCCACAGTTATGGTGTGAGTGGCCTAAACGTTGGCATCTCAGGCATTGAAGGGTCCTAACCCTCCTCAGCGAGTCTCAGGAGACCCTAACATGCTCCAGCTATCTAAAGGCCGTGAGTTCTCTAGTATTGGAATCAGGGGATACCCTCACCACGAACATTGGTAGTACTTTTCCCTCTATTATGGACCTATTGGTTTTTAAACGGTTTACATTGTCTATTTCTACGTTATTGAATTTGTGATTTTTAGGAGCACTTTTCACGTCCTCAGATTCGAAGGAACCATCCAGTCCTTTTAGGACAAAGTTTTTGGCCTTCACCTCTTTTGGAATAAAGGTGTACGAAATTGAGTCTGTTTTTTTTAATATGACTTTGACTTTTTTGAAATCGGTGATGTTTTGCGTTAAAAGCGTGGTATTGCCGTTACGATTATTTGACAGTTTAAAATCGTTTACCTTCAATTTTAACAGTAAGTTTTTCGTGTCTCTTATGTCCTGTGTGAGGACGATTCTCGGTGGTTCTGGCGGATTTCGTCTGTTGTTATCTTGTAGGGGGTTCCGGTGCCCCTTGTTGTTTCTGGATACACTGGTTTCTGTTTCGTTTTTTTCTGTAGCTTGGGTTTCTGCCATTTTTCGAGCTTTTTTTTCCGGAGTACTAGTTTAAATTCCTCTTCTTGAGTTGGGTTTTCAATTATGTCCGTTGTGACGTCCATTAATTCGGACTGGTTTTTGTGTTGGATTTCATTTTCCAAATTTTCCTGATCACTCACTTTTTTCATTGCTTCCACTTGTGATTGGAATTCCATAAGCTTTTCATTCATTTTTTCCAGTTGTTTTTTAAGAGATTTGTTCTCTTTTCTGATGGTTTCGGTCTCTTTTTTATTAACTTCCAATTCTTCTTTGCACGATTTGGGAGTTTTTGACTCTTTTTTTTGTTTTGTGGTTTCGTTTTCTATGTTGTCCATATTCTCGTTATTTTACGAGTCTGCGTCAGATGATTCTATGAGGATCTCTTTTAGGTGATTTTCTTTGGCTTTTTAAGCTTGCTCAGCTTTTTTTTCTTTTCTTTCTGCTTTCATGGATTCGGCTATGTCCTCGGTTATCGATTTGATTTTTTTGTTTAGTGTACCTTTTTGATAAGTAACACCATTTTTAGTTCTTATTTTTGCTTTTATTGTGTTTTTTTCGCTAGGTTTCTTTTCCTTGTCGGCGGGATTTGAGTCTTGATTATTGTTGTAGTTGGCAATCATAGATGCTACGTCATATTTCTGGATTTCTTTTTCTTCATCATATGTTTTTTTGTAGTCAAATCTTCCTCCTAATACTCTTGACGGGATCTTTTGCTTTTCATTAGAGATTTTAAGCTGTTGGTGTTGCACTGTATGGGTATGAACTGAGTCACTATGTTCGTTTGAAGTTTTTTCAGCTCTCATAAAAAAAGTTAATACACTTCACTTTCACTCTGAGGAAATGGTGGGTTTTCCCGTGTACACTTTCAGGCACACGATGGTGGTTACCGTTTTTCAGTCCTGTTGGTGGATTTGGTGTTTTTGGCGACCGTATGGTTGTTTTGCGCGTACTTCACACTCTTTGATTTGGGTGTTAAACCCCAACTTATTGAGTTTTTCGCACTGCACAAGAGTTCTGTTTCACTGTTTTTGATGTTATCCGTGATGGTTCTGCGTGATTTTCTTTATTTGCACTTTTGGCGAAATCACGTACCGCGGCGCGTGTAGGACGCGGCGTGGTCGCCGTCTCTTACTCATTCGGTTTTTCGGTTTTTATTGAAGTATTATTGTATTTATTTACTATGTAATTGATTCCCCATTGTAATGGGTTCAATTCGAGAAACTTTTAACACTTTAGCCCGGCTTCTTCGCACTTTTTCGTGACTTTGATTGTTGTTTAAGCGTGACGTGTGGAGGCAGTAGGCGTGGTTTTCGCTACGCGGTTGCC
This sequence comes from Platygaster robiniae, assembly GCA_028476575.1. NCBI lineage: Eukaryota > Metazoa > Arthropoda > Insecta > Hymenoptera > Platygastridae > Platygaster > Platygaster robiniae. The sequence continues at coordinate 2,234,572 of CM052027.1, forward strand.
GGAGCTCGCTCGGGCGTGACTTGCTTACTCCGCTGCTCGTGTTAAACTGATCTTGGAAGACAATTTTTTCCAATTTTTCCGAGTTTTTAGGGATATTAAACTTGAAAAAATTTCGAAAATGAAAATTTTTTTTCTCATACCCTCTTAGGCATCTTGGAGGACAATTGTTTCGAATTTTTCCGAATTTTTCCGAATTTTTCCGAATTTTAGGGATAATGGACTCAGAAAGTATTAAAAGCAATGCGCGAGCGACTAAACTCTTGGTACTTGGATATTTTTACAAGTCCAAAAGCAATGCGTGAGCGGTGAAACTCCGAGTACGCTGGAGACTAAGTACATAAGTCCGCGGACTTAAAAAGCAATGCGCGAGCGACTGAACGCTCGGTTACTACAGTGATCAAGTACATAAGTCCACGGACTTAAAAAGCCATGCGCGAGCGACTAGACTATGGGTACTTGAAAATTTTTACAAGTCCAAAAGCAATGTGCGAGCGGCGAAACTCCGAGTACGCTAAAGACTATGTGACGAGCGAGATCGGGAACAATACTATAATTATTATCTATTATATTATATTTTTATCTTGTTAGGCTATGTGCCTAGGAATAATTATTCCTTATTCTCGTCGACACAGAAAAGGACCCTCCATAGACAACGGCCTATGGTGACCCTTGTTCGACTTTTCAAGGGAGTCGAGGGAATTGTTTTAAGGGTTAAATAACAACAACTTTAATACAATTAAATGTCATTGTGTGACATTATTATATCTTTAATAAGTACATGTAAAATTATATTCAAGTACAATAACCTAATCTTGGTCGCGTATCTCTTTCCCTATAGTGCGTAATTCTTCAATCGCTGACTCTGGCAAGTCAGTATCATCATAGTTATTTCCTAGAAAATCGTAGAATTATTGGTTTGCTATTCCCGCCCCTTTTGGGCCCGAAAGAGTGTTATTTATTTCCCTATTTGCGGGAGTATCGTTGAGAGAATAACGTTGCGACGTTTTACAATTCTTGCATGAAAATTTTAGTTGTTTTGTAGGAACTACCAAAATTATTCCATATTTTTTAGAAGCCCTTTTCGCTATTAAATCATCAACTTCCTCTAAATTGATATTTTTTCCTGGAGAGCAAGTTTTCAAAACTTGTAGACGATGAAACAAATTGATTATCCCTTTTCTTCTAAAAACAGACCTTTTAGCACTTGGTTTGACCCTATGATGTCTGATTGTACTTTTGATATTCCAAATCAAATTCTCGGCGGTGGGCACTAAGGAGAGAAATTATCGCAAGGTTTAAAAGAGAGGAAGAGAGAGAGAGATACATATACATTTTAAACACCCTAACCATAAGAATCCTAATTGGCAAACTCGACCATTATAAAATGTAATATAAAGTTATTTGATTTATCTGGGATGGTGGTTATAATTTGAGGTCCTTTTGTCCTTCTGCCATAATTAGTCAAGCTGCGTTCGGAACTTACGCTGCCGGGACAAGGTCTCGACACTTGAATAAATAATGGATGAAAGTACAAAATGGATTTTATCAAATATAACAAGGATGATATGCAGTTTCTTACTTTCAAAAAGTTCACAAAGATTATCCTTCTATCGATGGTTGGGCACCTCAAGCACAGCTTGGGTTTTAATTGGTCCGATCGATATTAGGCAAGGTATATGGCTGTCTAGGCTGTCGTGAGGTCAAGCCTTTGGGCCGGGGAAGTATTCTTTCGCTTTATGGTGAACTACTTTTCGGGGCTTCTCCTAGGAGAAGAAAGCAGTTCGAAAGCTCGAGAACGACTTCGATTCTGATAAAAAATACGCGGGTTTATATACGATTCGGAAAGGAAATAAACGGACCCTTTTTGGTCCGTTTACATCCGGTTATCGCTAGATAGAAAAAGTGCAAAATCATTATCTATTCGAAAATAGTTTTTATCGTAGAGTCATTATTCTCATGCGCCAATATTATCAAAGTTGAATGATCGAAAGAATCGTCATTCGTAAAATAGCTTTATCAAAAGTTAAATAATTGAAGGAAATGTTATTCAAAATAAAAAAGGAGGTGATTTCATTTCTCGTGCTGAAAGTTAAGAGATAATACAAAATTGCGCTTAGAAAAATTGATTCTCTATTACATTTCATGAACATTAGTTTTCAGCGTCGGCGAAATCATTACGGTTTAGATAGCGCCGCGCATTATCATTAATGCAAAAAAAAATGACTCTCTTGTAGAATTTCATGAAACGGATATATTTTTTTTTTCAAAGTAAAATTTCAGACGAGGGGAAAAACCCCGCTCGTCACAACTAAGTAAATAAGTCCGCGGACTGAAGGGGGCCTCCTCATGGATTTCCCGGAAAAAAAGATTCACTTTCAATTTTTTTTTTGGTCAAGAAAGAAAAGTTATACATCCATGAATTTTCACATTTATTTAAAGGTACATCTAAACAATATTGGAAAAAAAAAAAATTAAGTAAAAATTCCCCAAAATGGCGGCGTTATTCATGGCGGACTGGGATGCTTCATGACTGGAAAAGTAAAACGGCGGGCAGCATAGCTTCCATAATTTACATTCGAAATCAATATATTTATTTTTGTTTTATTCAGCACACTTGTTTCTTCTATATGAACCACTAAAATGTCAAAGATAATTGAATTTTCATTGTTTTAATCGGTTCTTTTTGGTTCTTGTCAAAATTTTCTATGTTTATTAGTAAAATTGTTACGAAAAAATAATAAAAAACTTGTCAAATTATTGAAATCTTTAGTTCATATAGAAAAAAGGTTCATTCTCTTTAAAACAAATTTTATTTGAGGTCAATCGGTTAAAAACTTTTTGTGTAATCCTGCCCGCCAATTTAAAAAAATGTTTTCGAGAAACCGCGCTTTAAAGTTTTTGAAAGAAAAAAAGTACAGTATCAAAACTTACAGAGGTCAACTCCTAATCTGCTATCCCCGGTTCATAAAGCAAGCCTTCAGCTTCCTCAAAAAACTCGCTCCGTCTCCGTTCTGCGCGCTCAATACGTGTGGAGTCCACTTGCTCGGCAAAGATCTTGCATTGTTGCCCGATTTTCAACTGAAGAAGCCCCATCATCGATAAAACTGCTGCATATCCATCGTTGAAAATTCCCGCAGCTACATAGGCGGCAATTTGAACTATTTTTTGCCCGAAGTTCATATGCTTTGGGGCCATTCTCCAAACTGTACTATTGAACGACTCATTTGAATTCTGAGTGTGACCACCCAAACACCTGTGTAGAAGATCATCTCTCGTAAGTTCTTCGTATATAGGACGAACATGTTTTTCAACGTCTTCCCGAATGATACGAGGGGGATGACGGTACGTTTTCAACCTCCTAGCCGCCTCTGCTTTTCGCCATTCACACCAGCTGTCGGAACCGGCAGGACAATGTTCATGATTCGGTGCATCATCCGTCGAACAATAATGTAGTAAAGTTGCCATAATTGCATTTTTCTATCCTTGAACAGAGTCAGTATTTCTCCTAATGGCCAAACCGTAAAATATTGTGAGTTTTTTTATAAGTGCATCCGTTAGTTTTCCTTTTCCTCCGAGTTTTTCTTTTTTCTTGACATTTCGTAAGCACGTTCCCATCCGTTTTTGTACATGCCCAACACACTATATTCGATATAATATATCGTATTATGTATTTCACATAATCGATCAGATATTCTGGTACTCCCTTTGCCGCCATCGCGACAGGTATCGCATTATGCGACACACTGTCAAACGCCTTCGTTACGTCGACCATCGCCACGTATATTGGAATGCCAGTTCCTCTGTGCCTTCTTAACAAGTAATCCAACAGGAAAACATTATCAGCGCACCCATCAACGGGCCTAAATGCCTTCTGTCCCCCATGAATCTCCAGGCGGCCAAGTCTACAAGCCAACACTTTATGGTACCACCTCAGTAGTACTTAAGAAACCGTTATAGGCCTAAACTCCGCCGGGTTCAGGGGCACCTCGGCCTTGGGGATACATATTGTTCTCGCCTCAAGCAAGCGCTCCGGCACTGCCCGACAGTACAGAAAAACATTAAAGATCTTCACCAAGACGTTTACGTCCACGCCCCGAAGCCTCTTTGACGTAAGCCCACCAGGGCCAGGCGCCGTGTTCATGTCCACCCTGCATCTGAGCACTTAATCCGAAGTTATTGGGAGTACAGTGTCCATACATCTCTTCCCTCTCCGGGCCATTGAGGGGCAAGCCGAGGACCTAACCATCATAAGGTTCTCCCAATATAGGATCATCTCGACAGGTGGAATGTCAACACCCCGATCCGAAGTACCACCGAGGACCATGGAAACAGCCTTGGATCTGTTCCACCTCCACATTCGTTGGACCTCCTTATATCGTTTCCTACGCAATCTCCGTCGTCAGATATTCTCCTCGGCCAGGGATGGGGGATTTCGGCAACGGATCTGGAGCGACTATAGCTTGTTCCCCACCCGGGAAAATGCTACAAATTTCGAGCTCTTATTGGCCGAGCCGCTCTTATGCTCTTTACTAATGTAAGAGAGAGATAAGCAGCTTTCGCTTCCTCTGCGCCGCGTTGCCCCTTGTAATTTGAAGAGCGTGAAATTTTACATTATTTGGATGGCCGTGGATGACCGGGAGAAAAAATTTTGTTTGAGGAAAACGAAAGTTTTATGATTTTGGTGTTGGACCTTTTTCGAGATCGCTAGATTTAGAATAGGGAGTATTCGCTATTGCTGTATTTTATCCAAAATTATGTTTTATTATTCAACAAAAAGTCCAAAAATTTTATGCGGATTTTTGAAATCTAAAATTAAAGAGTCTATTATTTATTTAAAAAGTGACGAACCAAAAACGTCTTCTGCAAGATCAACTCGTTATGATGGTTTAAATATATATACATAGTGCATAATTTATGAATAAAATAAAATTTTTCATAAATTGTAAAAAAAACTTTCCATGCATTATAGAATGTGAATATCCTAAGAACAGGTGAAAATTGCTTTTTATTTGTGTATGGAACTCTACATGCGCAGGTTATTTTTTACATTTATGGAATTTCTCGGAAAAGTCTCACATATACTAATATAGAAAAATTTTCATAGCAATGTTTTTATTATTTCGATGCAATGCAGAAAAGTTCCTACATTGTTAAAATAAATTCCTTCCTTTTCCGTAAAAGTAATTCTAGTTTTCAACCTAAATTATGTATGGGATTTTCCTCATTAACGAATTTATTTAATATTTTGATAACATGTGGGCCTCCATTCCTTCTCGTAAAGATGACAGTTTTTGTTTCCTAATTCAAGAAAACTTACGAATTAGATTCCCTCGATTTCACATTTGAACGCACAAGCCGAAAGATCGTTTTCCATGGTAACAAAAGTGAAAAATAAATACATAAGTAGGATGGGTATTGCACTTTTGAATTAAATTTGTACGGTCAAGTTTTCTATGCTTATGTCAAAGGGCAAGTGCAATAACTTCCCTGTCAATGAACGGCATTTCAACTATATGAGAAAATTGAGAGAAAAAAAACAGGTAAAAAGTGCAGTCACTAAAAAGTAAAACAGCAGCCTAAGTTTAGATTATCAATTCAATAAAATAGCTCCCTTCCATAACAGCTTTTTCCGAAACGTACTGTTGATAGCATAATTTATAATAATCTCTCATGAACTCACATGACAATAATTATGTATAATATCAGGTATTGTCTATAATATCAATCATTATCTATAATAATATCAAGTAACAGATCCGCAATTCATGAAGTTATTTTATTAAGTTTCCAAGATTTCTTATGTGATTTGAACATTTCTGATTTTCAGTGATTATTTTTTATTATACACACCTACATTTTCAAGGTGATTCTGCAAGATTTCAATCATTTTCGACATACAAACTTGAATTTTTATTATTTTCTATGATCTATCTTTATGATTTTAAAAACAATTCAATATCATTATTCGTGAAAGTCAATATCAACGATTCCTTCAATATTTGACGACTTGCAGCAAAGCAGTTATTTATAATCCGAGCAACAGTTTTTGATTTTAATTTCTATTTTCTTTAATTTTCCATTCCAAGTTTTTTTAAGTTTTGTACTTTTTTATATATCATTTTTATAGTTTTCGAGTTTAAATGATTTTTCATGACTTTCCAGCATTTTCGAAATGATTTATCGAAATTCCAATGATTTCTGACGTAACACTTTCAAATTACAAGAATTTTACATAACGAATCACTATCAACTTTTTAAAAATAATTTACTGTCATTATCCATGATGCCTTAAGTCCATGATTTCCTTCACTTTAATTGCTTGCAATCTACAGGTATTAACAGTAGTATCGCAGTTTCTCATGGTTCTTGGCGGTTTAACGGAATTTTATGATTCTTCAAGATTCAATGTTCTATACTAATGTTTCTCATTATTAACAATTACTTTAACTTATTTAAGTAGTCAGTTCTTCACTATACGAGGGGGGACCCAAAAGTAACGGGAATTGTGTTACAACTTTTTTATTGACAAATTTTTTCACACACAATTTTTATCACCTTCAAAGTAACCCCCATTGAGTGTAATACACTTGTTCAATCTTTTTTTCCAGTGTTCAAAACAGTTCTGAAATTCATTTTTTTCAATGTTTCTTAAACGTTCCAGCGATTTTTGTTTCACCTCTTCTACAGTCCCAAAACGATTTCCTTTCATGTCCCTTTTGAGTCTAGGGAACAAAAAAAAGTCACAGGGGGCAAGGTCCGGTGAATAGGGGGGGTGAACAATCGGTGTCATGCCGTTTTTGGTCAAAAATTTCTTCACGGACAGCGCTGTGTGGGCAGGTGCATTGTCGTGGTGGAAGAACCAATCTCCTGTGTGCCAAAGATCCGCTCTTTTCTTCCGGATGTTCTCCCTCAACCTTTTCAAAACCTCCAAGTAGAAGTGAGGGGCAGCCAGCAATAACTCGCCGAGCGCCCGACGTCAAAAATATATCAGTCCTTACGGCCCTCATCGGGTATGAAAAAAAAAAGTTTTTGTTTCTTCGAAAAAAAAAATACTATATCATAAAACTTACGAAAGTACGTATTTTTTTCCTTCAAACATTTTTTCTGGGAACAAAATTTTCTATAATAAATTAATAAAAACAAGGTTTTTTCGATTCTAGAAAATCAATGTTTTTTTAAACTTATTTCATCAAAAAACAGTGTTAAAATGAAAATTTTACATCGGGCTTCAACATAGATATGTATGAGACTTTGCCGATCCAGACGAAAGCTAATTACAAGCAAAAATATTCACATGATCATGTTTATTTAATTATAAACTATACCGTCAAAATAACGTGTTTTCCATTTTTCGGTAAGGGAGGAAGTTTTTTAATTTTCAAGTGTCATCAAACTTCCCGTGAGAAAGTTGTCACAAATTGTATGAACCAGTTTTTGTGAAAGTTTCATGTCATAAAAATCAAAAGTTTTCGAGTTTCTAATTTATTAAACAAAGCGCTCCGCGTGTTCAGAACGATGCGCTGATGAATTGTATACAATTAACTTATGTATTTCCTAAGCGTTAGATCAATAAGTAAGTACAACAGAAATATCTTATGTTTGATTGTTATTCATTCCAATAACACCTTTGAAAATTTATGATTACACAACTATTTTTACAACACTTTGACACTAGAATTTTAAGTTTATACATTTCGAACGAGACAGAACACTTTTTTCATTATGATATTGTATGCTTTTACAAATGGTCATTTCAAACCATGCTTTTTTGAATAAGATTGCAGTAGTTATTATTGAAAATAAGCAATTATTTATTATTATTGTAAAAATAATAAATTACTTATTTTGAACATGTAACGCTTCTATGGATCAACGGCTTTGGTAGTATAAATAAAATGTGAGTTCCAATCTACAACACTTAGTTTTTATTATTTCGAAATTTCACTTACATCTATAGTATACATTTCTGGGTGCAAACTTAACTATTTTCACTTATATTTGGACGAAATTTTAGATTTGACTTTAACACTTCGATGCATTACATTGTAAAATTACTTGATAAGTTTACGCTATTTTGTCTGAAGCAATGTCAAATTTTTCCAATATTTCATTGTAAAATGATTTTCCTTTTGGACTCAGGTAGCGAAAAAGAGTTTGTAAATCTTTTTTTTTTTTCATTACTTATACCAGTGATTTTCGACAAGGGGCAACTTTGAAGATCATCGAAGGAAATAGAATTGTTTACTTTGTAAATACTTGGTTTTCCATCATATTTTTGGAACACATCAATATTGCCGTTGGGAAAATAATCGATTTTCACAGCCTTACTAACAAAAAAATCTTTCGGTTTCGCAACTTTCTCTTTCAATAGAGGTTCAAAATCTTTCACAGAAATGTCTTTTAACTGAATAACTTTGAATGCAGGCTTTTCCGAATTTTCAATTAACTGAATATAATCGTATTCCGTTTCAATAACTTCAGCTCGTTTTTTCGCCTGACTATACACGGCAAAATTTCTGTCGCATTGACAATAAGAGTGTCCTCTCACGGGATACAAATGCTGAATTTCGACTTGAAGTATATTCGATAATGAGGACAGGAAACTAACCATTTGATAATTTTTATTTTGACCCCCACATGAGTCGGAAAATAAGCAAATCTTGTTGAACATTCGTGATTCAAATTCTTTTGTTATTGCGTGTAGCAAAAAATTGCAAACCGTATTTGCGCCTTTTTTCAAAAACCCTTCTAAAAAAGTATACATGTAGCTATCTCTTTTCTCTCCAAAAACATGTACATTAAAAACATTGAACCATAGTAAACGACGGTAATATTGTTCATTTACAGGCAGTTTGGGTAAAGGGAGATTAGCACCAAAATCAAATTCACAGCATAAAACACTATTTTTTTGGGCTAACATGGACTTTTTCAAATTACTGTACAGTTTTACTTCACTTTTATGTAGCTCGTAGTCTTCTCTCATTTCCGGTTTTTTTTCATTTTCAAAACAAAAATTGCAAACATCTGTTCGTGGATTGCTGAATGAGAATGGAACATTGTAATTGAAATATTGCTTATAAGTGGACAATGCCAATGGAATGTTTCTATCTCCTGTGATCGCTGAATAATAATCAACAAATAATTCATAAAGTATTTCAAAAGTGAGATCTGGATAATCAAAATACTTCAATTGCGAATTGGTATAATGAGAAGTTGAGTGGGGTAACGTTTCACAATGTTGAATTATTAGTATTTTTACCGTTTCGGTCAATCGAATATCGCGATTCTTATATTTGCCACGTTCATCTTGCAAACCACCACTTTCTAAAATTTTTTTTTGCACTGTTGCAAATCTTCCCTTAGTAATATTTAACAATTTACATAAAAATTGCTGGCACATAATTTTATTTCTTACATTAGAATGAAAATTGTACTCCCAAAGAACAACTTTGCTGTTGCTCTGAGCTGATAGCTCCTTTTTCCTCATACATCCAGCTAAAGAAACATTTTGAGCTAAGTAATCTCCATACTGGTAAAATTTGTTGTGACATTCTTCTTGTTCTTCGACCGGGATATCTTAAAAACAATTTTTTTGGCAGCATGCAGTGACGGTAGTAAAATTTTTTGCTTCAATTTTTTTTCCCGAAACATTACTGTATTCTCGACCCTATAACAACAGTATCCTTTGATTAGGTTTTCATATAAACTACAAAATTGTAAATAAAAAAAGTTGGGAATTTTGTTCGACATTATTTAACTGCTGACAAGAAATATTTATTGGACATTTTCTGAATGCAAAGTCAAAAAAAGAAATAAATCCAAAATCTTTTAGTTAAAAACGAGAAACTCACACTAATTTTCTTCGAAAATAAAACCTTGGAAATTAAAAGTTTGGTAACCAGAATTACAGAATTTGACAAAATAAAAAAGCAGTTAACATGTTAATGCTAATAACTATACATTTTGCGTGATTATTTTTTAAATTAGCAAAAACGTTCAAGAATTTGATTAAAATAATATATAATAATATCGTTTTGGTTCGAAATGTGTTGTATTTTTTGAAAATTATAACATTCTAATGAGGAGTATTGAAAATCTAGGAAATTAGGAAAAATTCATGTTTAATTCTCTGCGAGAAAAAACTTGAAGCACATACTTGAAACGATGAGAGAAAGCAAACGTAAAAATATTTTCGTAAATATTAACGTACCGAATTTCTTGCTTCTTTATTGATTGTCCTTACCCATGCTTCAGGATTTTGCTTACGTTTACGACTGATTTGTAAATACTTGTCACACATTATTTCACGCAAAAAAATATACTGCAAGTTGCATGAGGAAAAACTTCTGAATCGGGTGAAAAGCGAAATAGAACTGAATAGACATTAACTACAGTTTTCGGAATGCATTTTTTGGAGAGATTTCTAACTTGGCTTATCTTTTAAGGTAAAGCAAGTTTTCTTGTTTTTCTAAGCCAACAATAGTCTGGAATTTTAATGATGCTGCATGGAGCATCGAATCAATGTTATCCCACGTTCGGCACCGGTAAGAATAGTCAGTGCATCATTCTGAACACGCGGAGCGCTTTGTTTAATAAATTAGAAACTCGAAAACTTTTGATTTTTATGACCTGAAACTTTCACAAAAACTGGTTCATACAATTTGTGACAACTTTCTCACGGGAAGTTTGATGACACTTGAAAATTAAAAAACTTCCTCCCTTACCGAAAAATGGAAAACACGTTATTTTGACGGTATAGTTTATAATTAAATAAACATGATCATGTGAATATTTTTGCTTGTAATTAGCTTTCGTCTGGATCGGCAAAGTCTCATACATATCTATGTTGAAGCCCGATGTAAAATTTTCATTTTAACACTGTTTTTTGATGAAATAAGTTTAAAAAAACATTGATTTTGTAGAATCGAAAAAACCTTGTTTTTATTAATTTATTATAGAAAATTTTGTTCCCAGAAAAAATGTTTGAAGGAAAAAAATACGTACTTTCGTAAGTTTTATGATATAGTATTTTTTTTTTCGAAGAAACAAAAACTTTTTTTTTTCATACCCGATGAGGGCCGTAAGGACTGATATATTTTTGACGTCGGGCGCTCGGCGAGTTATTGCTGGCTGCCCCTCAAGTGTTGGTTGACCGTTTGGCCTGGAGGAACAAATTCTGCGTGCACAATACCTCTGCAATCGAAGAAACAAATGAGCAATGTCTTGATGTTGGACTTCACTTGGCGTGCCTTTTTTGGACGAGGCGAGAGAGGTGTCTTCCATTGGCTTGATTGCTGCTTTGTTTCGGGGTCGTAGCCATAGCACCATGATTCATCGCCAGTTATAACCTTGAGGAAAAAATCTGGGTCTTCATCCAACTGATTTTGCAGCTCAAGACAGGCCTGAAGTCGACGCTCCTTTTGATCGTCGGAGAGAAGGCGAGGAACAAATTTGGCTGCAATCCTCCTCATGCCCAAATCTTCAGTTGAAATCCTCTGAATTGAACTCCATGACAATCCAGACATCTCACAAAGTTGATCGATGGTTCGGCGACGGTCTTCATGAACAAGAGTGTTGATTTTTTCAATGTTTTCGTCCGTTTTTGAAGTCGAGGGGCGCCCAGAACGAGGTTGGTCTTCTATTGACATCTCTCCATTCTTGAAACGCGAAATCCAGTCGTACACACGCGTTTTACTCAAAGCATTATCCCCATAAGCTGTTTTCAGCATCACAAGGGTTTCCGCGGGTGTTTTTCCTAACAAAAAACAAAATTTTACAGCCGCGCGTTGCTCTCCGCATTCAGCCATTTCACGTTTTTGCCGAAACGGAAAAAGTCGTTTCACTAGAAAAATTCTTACGGACGAACGAATGCACTCACAACAAATGAACTTTGCACACTGACTTGGGAGAGTAGCAGCTTGGAAGAGAACCAGTGGAGAACCCGATCCCCCCCTCCGCGGTCCCCCCACCACCTAATTCCCGTTACTTTTGGGTCCCCCCTCGTATATGTCAACTTTATGTCAACTTCATGCACACATTGCGTGAACAGTTTATGTAAATATGTATTTGTTTGTTAATAAGTGTAGTGTAGGGAGTAATGGTTAAGGAACAGCCAAAAATCGCATGATATACTATATGCATGACCACGGAATGAAATAAATACAAATCATGTTTTGAATATTTATAGAAAAAAAATAAAAAAGCATACTTGTTTCCCAAAAATTTTGCGGAGTTTAAGCCTAGCAGCGGGTAGTGGAATGACTTTTTCGAATTCAATATCACATGAAATCAGTTCGCCTAACGTCTCCCAGTCAGAAATTCCACTCTCTAGTAATAAATATAAACATGTCATAAAAAAATGAAAAATTAAACATAATACATGAACATTTTTTGATTCTTCATTTTAATTGATATTCCGACATTACCAAAACAAAAAATTGAACATAACCCGTATTGATATGGGAATGTGCTGGACAACGATATAATGAAAGTAACTTACTTGTCAAAGTTTCTTGAACATCTCCGAGTCCACAAGTCTGCAATTCATAGCTGAAGTCCATTTTGAACAATTATGAACAATAACTAATTCACAAATTGTTAAAAAACTCCATACAAAAATACACTGTTGCAGTGCCAGTGCGTGGCAAGAAGAAACAAAAGACGATCGCTATTCGCAACAGTAACGTAATTCGCGCGCGGTTATAAAATATCGAATTTAGGAGAAAGAAACATTTCTTAACTGTTAAGAAACGTTTAGTTGAGAGAAATAAGGTTTTGTAGGGAGAAATGAATAATTTTATTTGCAATAAATGATTTTATTGTGGTCTTGACATGATTTTATTTGTACGAAAAATCAGTTTACTACAATTTAATGAGCTTCGATTTGAGTCAAGTTTCTATAATTATGATTTGAATAACGGATCAATTCCTACCTGTAAAACTGCGATTTTTTTGAGACAACTGAATCACTGCAAATAAATCAATTAACTCCTACAAATACTCAGATGGATATACTTTTTAAAGCCAAATAAATAATAGATTCTACTCTAAAATATTCTTTTGAGTTTAATAAACGCAGCATATACTAAAACAAATAAGTTCCTTTATTTGCTGGAAATAATCTTTTCTCTCAGTGTCGTAGAAAGTCTAACAACTGAAATTGTTGCAATTTAAACTTATTTTTTTTTTTTCGTTGATATGTGTGGAGTCAAAGTAAGTGTGCAATTTTTCTTAATAGATTGATTGCACAGACTGTAAAATTTCAAAAAATGCCGATATTACTAGTCAGCATGAGTATCAGAAATAGAATATCAACCATACGAATCAGTAAAATTATCTGATAGTTACATGTATTTAAATGTGCATATATCGATGTATGTGGTACGCAATTATTTATAAGTTATATTTTATTATATATTTGAAACAGTAATGTTTGGACACCTGTGAGCAGAATTTTGATTTATTATTTATGTATAATAATTATTCAATTAAACTTTATTTTTACTACGATGCTGATCATTTCATTCTTATTGTAAGTAGATAAACGTGATTTATATCAAAAAATTATCACTAACATCAGTTTATTTTGACAGATCAAAATTATTGGATATTTTACTCATTATGAATATACCAAACATTTTCGTTTCGAACATGTAAGATAGGGTGATATTTGACTAATCATACAACTATAATTCATATAAAAAAATTCAAGCAATTTGTGCAAATCATAATCATCATCATGAAATTTACATGTACACATAAATTATATGCGTGCAACACAGAATGTCACTGAATTCATAGATATGAGTTCGTAGCTATTATTCTAAAAAGAATTGCAAAATTTGCATACTTGTGTGTAGAAATAGGAATAACACTAGCTTACAGCGAAATGTAGCCACATCAAATTTCAATGGTTTTCTTAGTAAAATGACTCGCTGAATCCGAAAACGCAGTCCGAAAAATTCCCCGCAGGACGGATTTCGCGGTATTGCGAAAAAACTGTTTTTCGCATATAGAGAAAAAGTGTCTTCGGTCAATCGCAAATATCTCCGGTTCTACTTGAAAGTTTTTGATAATTTTTATATCAAAATGTAGGTAATTTAATAACCTATAAATTATTTTCCTGAAGTTTTACCGTCACATTCACGGTTTGGTTGCTATTCCGACATTTGTATATAATTTTTTGTCATTTTTGTTAATTTTTTGAAAAAAATTCAACTTTGAGCGAAAATTAAGCCGAAAAAAAAATTTTTTTTATCACTTCAATGAATTGATGTTGAAGCCCAATCGATGACAAAAAAAAAGAGTGGTCAGTTATCAAAATCAATGGGAAAATATAGAAGTTATAGGTGTTTTTCCGAAAAAAGGCAAAAAGTCCATTTTTCTCAACTTAATAGCATTGTCAATTTTTATCGATATTAAGTCACAAAAAATGAAAATTTAAAAATGAGTCAAGTCCGATCGTCTTTGTCGCTTGTGCATGTCTTCGCTTTCTCGAATCAAAAACCAGCAATAATCGCCCATCATTGTTTCATCCCAAAATCCTTGGTATCGTCTTTCCATGTTTTTCATTTGCTGATGGAAGCGTTCGCCATGTTCATCGCTTTCGTCGCCAAGATTTTTCGGGAAAAAATCCAAATGCGAATGTAAAAAATGAATTTTGAGAGACATATTCACACCCATCACCGAAAAAAAGTGAGAAATAATTAGCATAATTTAATAGTATAGAAATGTAAATTTATATTAAAAACATACCTTTTTTCTTATAATTCACTAGCAAATCTTGGATGATTTTCTTGTAGTTCCGACTTCTTGAGTTACCCAAAAAGCCATCGACGACAGAACGAAACGAATTCCATGCTTTCGCCTCGTCTCCTGTCAATGTTAAAACAAAATTGGAATCGCTGAGAATTTTTTTTATCTGAGGTCCCACGAATACGCCTTCTTTTATCTTAGCATCAGATAAATTCGGGAACACGGATTTCAAATAATGAAAAGAATGACCGTCTTTTCGCAAAGCTTTGACGAAATTCTTGAAGAGTCCAAGTTTAATATGTAATGGTGGAAGTAGAATCTTGTCTTTCTTTACTAGAAGATCGAATTTCACATTTTCCTGACCTATGGTGTAATTGATTCGATTCGGCCAGTCTTTTTTCACATAGTGTTCATCTCTCGCTCTGCTGTCCCACTTACACAAAAAACAGCAGTATTTTGTGTAGCCTTGCTGCAAACCAGTTACCATGGCAACAACTTTGAGGTCAGCACAAATTTTCCACTCGTGATCTTTGTACTTAATCAAGTCCAGTAACATTGCCATAGATTGATATGATTCTTTCATGTTGACAGCATGGGCTACAGGAAGTGAAGGCTTCATGTTTCCTTGATGAATCAAAACTGCTTTTAAGCTTAATTTGCTGCTGTCAATGAACAAACGCCATTCGATTGGATCGTAATTTACACCAAATTCAACAAACAAACCAGTGATATCATGACAATAACAAACATTCTTTTCCCTCGAATAGTATTGGGCAAATCGTATATGCCGATCTCTATAGTACGTCACCTTCACGCCCGAATCCAGTAAGTTCCGTTCTTGCAAACGTGATGCCAAAATCTCCGAATGATATTTCGTCAGATCTAAGTCTCTTATCAAATCATTAAGAGCGAATTGTGTAAAAGGCTTTGAAACTTTCATAGACTCTGTGTCAGTCGAATTGGATTCACTTTCTTCTGATGATGGTGTGTCGATTTTTCTTCTCTTCTTAGGGCTTACTGGATACGAAACGTCAGTGGAATGCGGAACTGGTTTTGTTAACGATGGTACATGCGGATATACAATTTTGCGATGACGTCCGTGTAGTTTTATGTTACATAAGCAGAAGTAACAGTCAACCTCGTGATTCGTTGGCTGTCGCCAAATTGCAGGCACATCGAATGACAAGTAGCGACTACGAAAAAGAAATCATATGAACGTGGTAGTATATTAAAGGGTTAAAATCAGAAACAGAATAGATGAATATATATTTATACGTACTTGTCACCTGCCATCCACAAAACCAAATTTGTTCTGCATGTGTTGCACATAGAACTCGGTGTCCATGCTTTATCAATATTTTCAGGTGAAACTGTGAAATACAAACTGTACGCATTTTGTAATGCATCCGTGAAATTCCGTGGTTTCGCGAAAATATATTCTGCACAAGCATAGCAGAACTTATTCGGATCATTTTTGCACTTGAATCTACGTTTCTGGACACTCATCCTTCAAATTTCGATTCAATTTTCCGTGCCTAAGGTACCTTTCTGGGTCAAGCCAGCGCACCAATCAGAGCGCAGTAGGTTTTCCCGCGGGTTTTCCCCGGATCAACCAAGCGCACAAATCATAGTGCACCGCGGGCTCCGCCACGGAGCGAGCCAGCGCACCAATCAGGGTGCACCGTGGGTCTACTTGACCTACGTGTAACACGCTTATGATGATAACCATTGTGCACTTTTGATAATATTTTCAAAAGTGCACTTTTGATCAATTTTAAAGTGTCCTTTCGATTATTATGCGCTTTTGATACGCAGCCATTTTTAAAATGATATTTTATTTGATAAATAATAAATACGTAAATGTAATTAAAAATTCATATGTACTATCAAGGTATTTTCATCGTTTTGAACGAGTAGATCCCCAGAAATAGTCTCTTACTAATACAATTTTAAACTATATTATATGAATTACTTTCTCATAAAATTTTATAGGAAACCAGGAACAGTAAATTACGAATCTAAGGAAAATGGACTTTTTACCTTTTTTCAGAAAAACACCTATAACTTCTATATTTTCCCATTGATTTTGATAACTGACCACTCTTTTTTTTTGTCATCGATTGAGCTTCAACATCCATTCATTGAAGTGATAAAAAAAATTTTTTTTTCGGCTTAATTTTCGCTCAAAGTTGAATTTTTTTCAAAAAATTAACAAAAATGACAAAAAATTATATACAAATGTCGGAATAGCAACCAAACCGTGAATGTGACGGTAAAACTTCAGGAAAATAATTTATAGGTTATTAAATTACCTACATTTTGATATAAAAATTATCAAAAACGTTCAAGTAGAACCGGAGATATTTGCGATTGACTGAAGACACTTTCTCTATATGCGAAAAACAGTTTTTTCGCAATACCGCGAAATCCGTCCTACGGAGAATTTTTTGGACTGCGTTTTCGGATTCAGCGAGTCATTTTACTACGGAAACCATTGAAACATGTAGAGGATACAAAAATTTTTCAAAATTTGTAAACTAGTGTAATAGAAATTATCCTGCATTATATGAAAATATTGAGAATATGAAAAAAAATTTTTCTAGTGTATGTAACATTCACATGTATTTGTAGATTATACATTATATTTTTTATTTGAATTCATTATTATGATTCGCAATTCCAGAAAACGTTTTTGGTTCGTAATTTTTTGAATAAATAATTGGCTCTTTACTTTTGAATTTCAGATAAAAAAAACAGCATTTAAAAATGAATGTAATATTTTAATAAGCAGCCTCAAATTTTGGAAAATGCGAATCGAAAAACATAACTATATTCTGCGAAAAGAAATTGTGACACAAAATCAATTGCGAATGCTCTCTGTTCTAAATCTACCGATCTCGAAAAAGGTCCAACGCCAAATCATAAAACTTTCGTTTTCCTCAAACAAAATTTTTTCTCCCGGTCATCCACGGTCATCCAAATAATGTAAAATTTCACGCTCTTCAAATTACAACGGGCAACACGGCGCAGAGGAAGCGAAAGCTACTCTGTTATGTATTGAATCACAACAGATGTAATGGAAAATCCGAGACTCACAAAAATGCGCGGGCGTTATCAATTAGAGGAACAGATGGTAATTTTTAAAAGGTTTATTTCAATCTCAGATACACACGTTCCGAATCGTACATGGAGAGGTTTCTTAGTATAAATTAACAGATATTCAAACTCGTTCGACGTAAATATAAATTATAACTAAATGGAAACTTTTCCTATAATTTCGTCTGAAGTATTCCGTATTTACCGTGTCCTCCAGAAGAACAATGTCCTCCTCACTAACACGATGACGTTCTTGAGGCGCTTGTTCCACGCCGTGGTTCGAGGCACATATTCAGGAACCGAGCTTAGTGTTGAGTGTACAGTTGATTCTTTGGCTTTACAATTGACCGGAGTTGACAGAGAGATTGGGAGAGTGAAAAACTGAGAGCTACTGACCGTGAGAAAACTGAGGAACCGGGCGACACGAGCAGAACGGGGATTTATACCCGTCTTTTCTTTAGGTGGGAGGCAACACGTAAGTCGTTGAGAAACAAAAAACAGGATAATTGGCTAATATTCCCCGAGATTTTGAGAACTAGTTTCAAATGCCTAGAGGAAATGAAAATGAAATGAGCGCAATTGTTTTTACAAAGAGAAATGGATTTCAAAGTACTAACATTCGGTGGAGTTATCAATCCCATGATTATTCGAAGTAAATACCTATTCGTATCGTTTACCTTATTGCGAGAAATATTTCGGAAAGACAAATGAAATGAAAATGAGTTCGATAAGGCCCTGAAAAATTTCAGAAATGATGTCCGGATGAAATCGAAAAGGAATGAATGCCGAATGGCCTTTGGATTTGTGCTATTATTTCTAAAATAAAATAGATTTCAGGCCAGCTATCTTACTTCGTTATATAGCAAAAACAGATAGCAGAATGCTCATTTAATAATTTCGAAGAAAAGAAAATTAATCGGGAATCCTAAATTACCGGATCTTCATAACGACTTTTGATGATAAAAAAAAAGACAAATGTGTTCTGAATGTGTTTTTGCCAGCAAGGAAAAAACTTGAAAAATAGTGTGAGTAATATACATATTGCTATTAAATGCAATATATAGCAACTCATCTCTCTCTTACATTAGCAAGGAGCATAATAGTGGCTCGGCCAATAAGAGCTCGAAATTTGTAGCTTTTTCCTGGGTAGGGAACAAGCTATAGTCGCTCCAGATCCGTTGTCAAAATTCCCCATCCCTGTTCTCGTCCCTTCCTTTTGCGCGGAACCTTGTCCTTGACATCTCAGAAACCGGGAGTATCTTCTGTATGTACCCATCAATCTGGCTAAGTACATCGTCCACCCTCCGGCCTAATAGTCCATCACATATTCCATCCAAAGCTTCGTCACTTCTCGGTAATGCCTTTAGGTAATCCTCAATCGCTTTCCTGATAGACCTTTTCTGACCTTCCTCTAATGTATGTTGTGCATCTGCCATCAATTCCTTCTCCACTGATTCGTTATTCCTAGTCTTGATTACTTGTTGCCTAAGATCCTCCTTGTATGTCTCAACCATCTCTTTGTATTGCACTTCCTTCCTTTGGCCTTTGATCATGTCAATCGTCCTGTTCGGAAACGCCTTCTGAAGCTCTATGTTCATGAATCTCGGAGGTCTCTCTGACACCATCAACTCCGCTTCCTTTTTCGCTATCATTTGGGACTCCTCTTTAGACCACCTCGATTTCTTCTGCTCAACTCTATGGCCCGCATCATACCATTCCGTATGTGCTTTCTTTTGATGTTGACTACGTCCTATGGTAGTCGCAAAAGACCTCGAGCAGCCGGGGTATATATATTCAAAGACCGGCTTCCCTCCATCGGTTAGCATGACACCATTTTCTGACATTGTAGTGTGGTGGTCAGCGGACCACACCCGATTTTCCATCTGAGGCTGGTTTTTATTATCCATACCAATGTTGAAAAGCATCGAGTGGGATGGTAACCCCCAGGAGCTTACCGTCCGCCAATCGGTCTTGCCCAGAGACCGGGACCCCGCCTTTCTGCGACGGATCGGATTTTGAGGCAGAGGGAACTCTGTTGCCCCCAGCAAAAGACCAGGTAGCAATCTTCAAGTTTTTCGGTTACCGGTTAAAGTCAACTCCCACACCAGGCATTACTGCGACGAGTGAACCGTTGCCCAGAAATCTGGGATAGGAACTAATCGTCACAGTTTTAAGGGTTAACGTAGTGTGGTAGTGCAGGCTATAACTCCCCCGTGCCAATCGCCTGTAACAGCCATCACCAAAAGCAATGCGCGAGCGACAAAACGAAAAAAAAAACACAAGTGCCCCTCGCCTGCCAGAGCAAATCACCAAAAGCAATGCGCGAGCGACAAAACGACAAAACACAAGAGAGTCATAGTTACTCCCGCCGTTTACCCGCGCTTTTTTGAATTTCTTCACGTTGACATTCAGAGCACTGGGCAGAAATCACATTGCATCAACACCCGCAAGGGCCATCGCAATGCTTTGTTTTAATTAGACAGTCGGATTCTCCTTGTCCGTGCCAGTTCTGAGCTGAGCGTTAAATGGCGGCCGAAGAGGATATCGCGCCGCGACGCGCGTCTCCCCGCGAAGGGAAGCTAAAGCGCCGCCGCACGCGAGCCTCGCGGCAAGGAAGCTCCGCGGGAGGCCAAGGCACGGGACCGAGCTCGAAGCGTGAGACAAGCCAAGCGCACTCGCCCAGGCCCGGCACGTCAGCCGACTCCCGTTTCACGACCAAGCCAGACAACGTCCCGCTCCTCAGATCCAATCCTTATCCCGAAGTTACGGATCCAATTTGCCGACTTCCCTTATCCATATTATTCTATCAACTAGAGGCTTTTCACCTTGGAAACCTGCTGCGGATATGGATACGAACCGGCGCGACACCTCCACACGTGGCCTTCTCTCAGATTTTCAAGGTCCGAGGGAAAAATCCGGACACCGCCACAACTGCGGTGCTCTTCGCTTTCCAAACCTATCTCCCTGTTAGAGGTTTCCAGGGTTCCCGAAATCTTATGCAGAAAAGAAAACTCTTCCCGGATCTCCCGTCGGCGTCTCTGAGTCATGTTGGGTTACCTCGACGAACACTCTTACAAGATCCCGAGTTTTATTTGGTTCCGCGGCCGGGTTCCGGAATAGGAACTGGATTCTACTACAATTACGAACTAAAAAAGATGATTTTTGCGCCATCTCGGTTATAAACCTGGAAACCTTAGGACATGTCACGATTTTCTTGATCGACTTCTCAATTTTTCATTGTGACATGTTTGTTTGTGTGTATTTATGTGTATTTTTATTACCGTGTCGGTAATATAAACACCTAAATTTGATGACAGCGACATCTCGTTTCTAAACCAATCCCTTAATTTTGACGAGAAACGTTCCCATTGGAGTGTAATAGCCCTGGTCCTAGCTGCGGTTTTTGCTGCGGTCCTTGCTACGGCGCCGGCGGGGCATGCGATCGTTGCCTCGGTGACGGAAGCGCCGGCCACGCTTCACTCGACCGTCTCGTGTGTCTAACACAAAGCTTGAGTTTTCATTTCCCTTAGGTGAATAAATCAGACTGATATAACGCATTCAATTTTTTTAAATTACTATCACAATCGCAATTAGATAGACTGCCATGCAGAGTTATTGCACTTCGAATAGAATTTTTTTGCTACGATGACATTGAAATTAGCTGAGTCACCTGTCATCATAAGTTACTCTTTCACTACTTTGTGATCAATATTTGAAAGAATAACAACATGCTGCAGTTATTTTACCTGATAATCTGAATTTTCCGTTTGCACCTAATTCAATCAATGAGAACATTTTGACGCATATAATAAAAGTACAATTATACTACTCTTCAGGTTTTTGGTATTGATACTTTTTATACATTACTGGTACTGCACAAAGTAACTAGTTCCTCCAACTGATACCTGTACCTGCTGTCCAACATACGGACAATTATTCATTTATCCAATCAAGCCCCAAATATTAAGCGTTAAATAATGCAAAAAACGATTTATAATTTATTTAACGATATGACACTTTGTTCAGAAACAACTACAAATAACTACATATGTAAAGTAGAGCAACTCCTTTCAAATGTCAGAGATGATCCACCTTGTTGAGTGGACTTGATGATAAATTTGAAATCGGTCGACCCAACCTTTTGTGATACGCGTATCGTTTGTATAAAAGATGAAATCAAACATAAGTTACATCGGTAGAATATATTGTTGTTTGTTCCTCCGAGAATGTAGAATATCACGGTCTCTTGCGTAAAATCCGATACCAAGAATAATCGAATACAGTATACAGGGTTTTTGACTTTAAACAATCATTTTATTGCTTATACGCTGAAAAGTATACTAACGACAGATGGAAAGTTTGGTTACAAGTAATTTATGAACTTAAAAGTGACATGTGAGAATATTAATTGTTAGTAGAACCGGATATTCATAATGTTCGTTTGCTGTATAGTATCTGCAATGTACACGTTTTAGTAACCGAAAACAATGTTGTATTTGCTCTTCGATATCCTTTAGTTTCGAAACCGAAGTATATTTTGTATTAAATCATAACATTACCTTTGCAGCATGAAAACAACAGTAATTTTCACTCCTTTATTCATCCAAATTCCAAATATCTCCCTTGTCTTTGGAACCAAAACCGAATATTCCTAATAAGAAGAGTTGACTCAGTGCCATGAATACCTAAGTGGAAGTTACTTTTGCTATGGCATACATACAACCTAATCTGCTATTCATCATGTCTGTGAGATAGCCCTTATGTCCCCAATCATATCAACAATACCGCTAACCTGCCAAACGTCTACAGTAAAAGCCGTAATGGAGCCCTCGTCGTACTTGGGTCATAATCACTGGCTCTATATTCTACAAGATCACACCATTTTAACTTGCTTCGGTAAAAAGAAGAACAAAGAAGACATCACTGATGTCATACTTCAGGATACGGATATTATTTCCATGGACAAAATACGCAAAGGATACACCGACACATTTACACTTGAACTTGAAGATAATGCTTCCATGAATATCTCATATTTTGTACCAGTTGTTGACATTGTCAGTCAAGAATGTTGTATAGATGTTTCAGAAAAGAGGAACACTTTGAGAATTTGAAATCAATTCATTTTTCGAGTATTTGATCTAGAATATGCAGAAAGAAAATGAAACGAATTTAACAAAATATTTGCTAAACAACTTGAAAATCCTCTGTTAGAAGCACGGGTGCATTGGATGTGTGAAATGTCAGGAATTATTGTTATATTATTGCTATTATTATTTTTCTATTGTTGCGGATGCTGTGACATTTTTTGTAAAATTTTTACTTGGTGGAGAAGACGAAACCAACGCAAAGATAATGATGAGAATGTTGTTAAGATTTCGTTAATTGTTGCTGTGATTCTCGTCATCGCGACCATGAAAGCATAAGTGGAGATAACTCTTTTGTAGCTTTACCAAAGTGCGAAAATTTGCAGTTTCATAGTATTCGCGAAAAAGATAAGCGAGAATTCGAGGACTGACGGTCTGTAGGTACTCTAGCTCTAGACCGGTTTCGCCGCGTAAACGTAGTAGTCCGACGCTTCGTAAAATTTTGATTGAAAACAGCATTTCAATTTTAAAGGGGGGAGGTGTTGGAAACCCATTATGAAATAATACTTGACTTTATTCTATCACACGTATTATCTTTTTCTATGCCAAGTTTCGTTGCTACTGCGTCAGTTTAGATTTTTAACAAAATAATTAAAAAATATTTGAATAAAAATTACACGAAATCACTAAGTTTTTAACTAACGAAAACAATGAAAACACTAGGTATCATAATATCTGTAATGAGATTCAATGACTTTAAATTGAGATGGGCTCAAAATATTAAGACTCGCGATGCGGCTACGAGTTTCTTTATTTCGATCGACAATGAATTGAAATGGAGACGAATGGGCACAGAAAACAAATTGAACTGAACTGGCTCGAGCCCGCCGGTCGACGCCGCTGAGGCCGAAACGGCCCCACCCCGGCCCAACTCCCACCCCCACCGCACCCACCTACTCGGTCCAGCAGGCACAGAGCGTGAGAGAAAAGGGAAGCCGGCCCGGCGATAGCGAGGAACAATGACCCGAGCGCCACGGCCGGCCGAACCGCTCCCACAACGACCCAAAGACTCAAACAATATCGTTACTCATAGTTGAAAAAAAAGGGTTAATAGATAATTGTTTTCAACATGAAGAAAACTGTGAAAAAAATGGATCATTGGAATCACTTTGTAATTTAGGTTTTGAAAAATTTTCAAATTCCAAGAGTATACCAGGATAAAATTGTTCAGGTAAAAAAGTAGGATGAAAATATCAAAATAATCTTCTGGGTAAATTTCATAATGAGTAATAACGTCGGAACAATAACCCAACTGAAATGATTACGATATTATTTTAAAAATTAAAACGCATGTGAGTAAAGTCTACAAAAATTTCCAAATCAAAGACGTATTTGAATTTTCATTGAAAAAATTGTAACACTGAGGTACTTCATAACGCCGTGAAGAAAATGTGATGTTTTCGCTGCTTGATTAGTCGAAAATCTCATTATATCTACACGTTCTTAGGAAAAATGGAGTTTTCAAGTATCATATACAGAAAAACTTAGTCAAAAAAGTTATTACGAAACCGGCCCTCAGTTTGCCTTGCAAATGCTTGATACTATTCGTAAAAAAATATTCTTTAGAATCGTTTAGTAATATATATATATATATTTGAAACCAAGATAAAGAGTTTCATGACATTCGAAAAAGTAAATAAAAATTGTGTATTTACCACGTAAGCGAAGACTTAGTTTTGGCGATGAATGGCTGATGACAAATGATCGTCGATTTGCGTTCGATCGAAGAACATTAAACAACAAGTGCATAAAAACTTATTCAGATTTTCCGGATCGTTACATTCAAAATTGTTTAAAATCGTTAAAATTGTTAAAAACAATGAGTTACAATAAAATAATGTTGACAATAATATTTCGGATCTGATGTTTTTGTTTTGAATTTTTTTTTGTTTTCGCAGTTGCTCTTTCTTTGGCAGCTTCCAACACAAATCGTATAGAATCAATGGATCGTACGATCCAAAACATTGTGAATTCGAGGCAAGGCTCAGTCACTTATTTCGACTCGATGTAAAAGCGACTGAGCGCCAAAAACTTTGAGGAGTTAAATGCTCTTGCGGTTCAATTGGGGATTCCGGCTTTCAAGCAGTTATTTGCAAGAAATTTTTCACGTAACAAAAAACTGTACAAAAAATCACTTTTAATTTATTTGACGCAAGTACCCGTTTGGCAGACTTACACTTTCACTATTATTCCAATTCCTGTTCTTATAATCCGTATTAATGATATCGCGAATAATGTAACCGAAAAATATCGCGAATGCTTGCTGAATCAGACACGAATTTCGACGTATGTCAAAAGTAATCATAATTTTGAAATCGATTTGAAAATGATTAAAAAACTGAGATTCTTACGCATGCATTTACAATGGATTTAATGTAAGGTTTCCGGAACATCACTTTCGATTTGCCTGACGAAAGTATCCGTCAATTGGACTTTCACTTTCACTATTATTCCAATTCCTGTTCTTATAATCCGTATTAATGATATCGCGAATAATGTAACCGAAAAATATCGCGAATGCTTGCTGAATCAGACACGAATTTCGACGTATGTCAAAAGTAATCATAATTTTGAAATCGATTTGAAAATGATTAAAAAACTGAGATTCTTACGCATGCATTTACAATGGATTTAATGTAAGGTTTCCGGAACATCACTTTCGATTTGCCTGACGAAAGTATCCGTCAATTGGACTTTCACTTTCACTATTATTCAAATTCCTTTTCATATCACTGTATTCATGAAATCGCGACTTTTGTAACCGAAAAATATCACGAAAGCTAAATCAGACATGAGTTCTGAAATATGTCTAATGCGATCATAATTCTGTTGACACATCTGTGGCTTCCCACCATAACCGATAAAGTCACTCCTGTTCTAAGGCTCATTGTACATGATATTCTGATAAAATTTTAAACGTTATGGCATGTGCGACTTTTCAGTAATGCTGGGAAGCCAGAGATATATTTACTTGAAAATTATTTTCGAGGTCAATTCAAAAATGATTCGTTATCCCAGATCATTATTTATGTAGTCACAATGTATTGAATATTAGTTTCTTTAAAAAAATCACTTTTGAAGACTCTGATGCAAGTACCTGTCACGAGCCAACTCGGTGACGGAGAGGACCGAGAAGTGAGATATGAAATCTCCCGCTCGACCCTCGAACCTACGTTGTGTATTTGCCGCTGAAAAGAGATAGTTGAATACAATAAAACAACAAGTCCATTTTAGAAAAGAATAGAGTAACATATATTCAATATTAAATGAAAATTACAAAGATAGGAAAGAGTAGAGTTATTTCGTTCGATTCATAATTCACCCTCAGACAAGGTTATAATCGTAGAAACAACAAAATCAAATCAGTAAACCACACCATTAAATGAAACCGCAAAATAATTTTGTTTATCTCGTAAGCTCTAAACAGCCTCAACTCATGGCTCAGAACAAAGTCAATAGTGGTAAATCGAAATCGAACGCGTCTAAAATATTATCATCTATAATGCGAGGGAAAGATTGCGCGAGAGGTATTGGATCAGAGGTCCCCAGGGTTGACTTCTCTACAGGTGCGATGGAAGCGGGTGTGGGTAGTATTTCAGGCAAAGGAAACCATGAAATTTTTGAGGTGGATACATTC
This sequence comes from Platygaster robiniae, assembly GCA_028476575.1. Lineage (NCBI taxonomy): Eukaryota > Metazoa > Arthropoda > Insecta > Hymenoptera > Platygastridae > Platygaster > Platygaster robiniae. The sequence goes on from CM052027.1 coordinate 2,261,206, forward strand.
ACTGACGAGACAATGCGTTGCCGATCAGATAACGCTTCTCGGCGAGTCTTTGAACCCAGGGGCGTATCCCTGGAGTATTTCTTGATGAATCCGTAGGAGGCGAATTTAATAGTTACTGCATGTGGATGAGAGCCGAAAGGGTTCTCGCCAAATATTCTTACTATTTCTTGTCTGACCCACTTCTGAGGGTCGTCTATTACCGTCTCGTTATTTGGGAGTTTGCGAATTGCGCGGTATTTGATCCAAACGCTTAATATGCCCTTTTCTATGAATTTCTTTTTGCTCGCTCCTAATCGCAAGCCATGCAGCCTTGCCGTCTCCGAGCACTGCCTCAGAATTTCGCCGACAGTCGAGACCACTAAACAACAAATTAACCTTCAGGTTCGAATTGCAAAACTCGAATATTAACCCCAAAGCGCGCCTCAAATAATTCCAAAACGTCGTATTCAATATTTCTCGAAAAATATAACCCTTCTATATGAGAACTCAAATGATTTCTTACTCGTGTTTCTTTTTCCTTCAGCAAATCTTGCGAACGTCTTTATCCGCTACCCTCGAAGGGCTAAGCGCAGAAACCTGAGGCTCCAGAGTTCGGGAGAAATTGCGGGCGAATTGCTTAGGTGCCAATTTTCTTTTTCTAAATACCAGAATGGTTTATATGCCGGTGATTAACACCGCGTCACCGCCTTGATATCTTGGAGTTGAAGTTAACCGAAAATCGCCTATGGGCTGGTGATTTACACCGCGTCGACGACTTCAGAGAAACTGCAAAGTATAGAAGATCGCGTGGCATTTTATACCCTAAATTTCGGAAGGAGGAATCATTGAAGCGTGTTCAAATCGGCAGCAGTTTTTATCTCTTGATTCGTGAATCGAGTGTGTCACGTATTCAATATTTGAAAGATTAGAAAAATGTATCATAGATCGCGACGTATCGTCTGTCGATCTCATGGCGCAAGATCAAATAGTTTCTAAGCGAGCAGTTTCGAAAGTTATCTCTAAAATGACTTGTCCGGTTCATCTCGATTTTTGCTCGCTAGTTATTTTTACGACAGAAAATATAAGTAAATGATCTCTAATTAAATTTCAGGCAACCAATTAATTTATATAATTACGAGCAGGTATAAGTACCTCGCTCTTCACATACCCGTCAATCAGAATTTTTATTTATTTACCATTTATATTTGATACGTTTACTACAGAGATCGCAAAAGACATGATCGAATGATATTCTGTAAGTTGAATCAGATAAGAGAATATCATAGTCGAAAGCAATCATTCATCAAGGTTTTCAACTGATTTCAATAAATTTTTGATACTGTTCGGTATAGTAAATGATTTCAATGATATATTAAGAACCATATAAGTATAATGTACCTGTTTTCAACATTGTCCCTTGTCCTGTTGGAAGAGTTGAGGTGGAAAGCGTACTTGTCTATGAGCACCCGTTTATCGGAATCAAATGAACTGAAACGTTTTTGTCTTTTGAATGATATTTTTTCTGGATTCTGTACGTTTTCGAGATTTGCTTTTTCTGATTCTAGATTAGTCATTTTAAAATCAACTGCTGCTACCGATTGATAATCTAAGCAGAAATCATTCACGGTAAGGTCTATTCCGAGGCTTCATAAAAGCTGAGCCGAAGCCCCTATTTTACCGTAGATGAGTTAATTGGTGGGAGCCGGAGGTAAGATTTTCATAGGTTAGTAACTAATGAATTCAGTATATAACTGTTTTCGTTGGTCAAGTACGAATAAGAAGTTTTTTATTCGTTCCCTAATGATGAAAATTTTTACCTTCTGATCCTACCATTGGTAACTTATCTGTGGGAAAATGGGTGTTTCGGCTCAGTTCTAGAAAGTCTAGGAACAGGCCATACCATGAAAGTTAAGTTCTTTCTTCTGCTTAGATTATCATTCGGTAGCAGCGGTTGATGTTGAAATTTTTTCTCGGAAAATAATTTAACAACATAACATTAACATGTTAAAATAATTTCTCGGATACTTGCGTTAACTTCGTGAAAAGCTCTTGCAGACTTGTTTACGGGGTTATTAGGAATCGATTTTATGCATTTAGATCTATAGCAAAAAAAAAAATTTTTTTTGTCGCACAATGTAACATGTTAACCCCGACGTGAGTAAAAGTACACATTTATCATGCGCAGTTAAATTTTCATTGTGTACCCATATACTTTCTTCATTGACAATATCACCTTTTCGTGTAAACGATGTCGCTCACCTTGAGATCTAACATGATGTGTAAATATATGTATGATTAAATAGAGGAATTTTCAAAATGCGTTAGACGTGAAATAGCTATTTGTTTGTCAAGGCGTGAAAGTAGGCGATTTCCGAGCTCCGTAGGCTCGTGCCGCCATCCTCACCCTGCTCGGAAATTGCCTGTTTCACGCCTCGACAAACACAGAACTTTTCACGGCGGGTCTGGTGAGTCCAATATTCAGCGGGGACGAAGAGATCGCGAGAAAAATACACCCGCGAGTCGAGTATACTGTGAACAGCGACTTTGGTGCCCTCCGCGCATGCACGCAGTGTTATCGTATATTACTTTTTGAAAATATTTTTAATTGCATTCATTTAAAAAGTTTTCAAATTTATAAGGATATGAATTTTCACAAAAATGCATAAATACAAGGATAAATTGGAAAGTTCTTCCTGTTTATTGATAATATTATTTCTCTATTACATTTAAGTCAATGTAATAGGATATCAAAAAATACAGAAAATTAGAGAATATTCAACAGATGGAACTTAAGATTTCCACTATAACGATGGAAGTACAATTTCTTATAAACTATACTTTCACACTTAAATAGCTATTAGTGGTTCATGAATTTTTTTCATTTTGTTTCCCTTTCTGTGCTTTCATCGGCACTGCCCATTTGAATAAAAGTAATCTCACAATTGGTAATATTGAATATCGAGGAAGCAATTTTATTTTGAGATAGATTGTTCGTCGTTGACAGGTTTATTTCTTTAGTAGTCTCCTCATTTGCAGCATTGGAATTTTGTATACAAATTGGTATTTCTTCTGGAATTATATTTTGTTCAACAATGTCGCTTGAAACTACCTGTCTTTGTTCGAGCATCACATTTTCGTCAGTTGACTCAGGTGCGTTTGTTGCAGTGGCTTGTCGTGGAGGGCTCGCTGTCATTTTCAATTTTTTGTAGACCTGTTTTTTCTTGAATGGGCTGGAGATCAGAACCTGAGGCTTCAAAGTTGATTGCGTTGGAAATCAAACTGCCAATTTTCCTTTTGTTCTGAACGGAATCTTGTATGTATCCTGAAAAATAAAATAATAATAATAAAATTATACAATTCGCAAAAGTGTGATTTGTGAAATACCTTCTGCAACTTAGTTAGACTTCCAGACCCCATGCTTTTTGAGAGTTGACATGTCTGTTTCGTTGTCGGCCAAAATTGTCGTGGAACTTCTCCGAAAACTGTGCCCTGTGTACCTGTTTGAATCTTCTAGGCCAAGAAAAAGAGCAAGTTCCTTGGGAGTTTTCGCAAATTTGTGGCTTCCAATAACTTAACGGGTACATTTACCGTTCTGGTAATTCAAGAAGTATCTGTCTGTCGGAACGTCAGCTGGTCTCAGTTTTTCCTACCTTTTTACGAATTCTGTCAGATTTCCTTCTATGGTGAAAGTTTTCGGTTCATGGGTTTTCGTATCTGGGATTTTGACAATTATAAAATTGTCCACACTAGTTACATTTTCCTTTTTCAAGTTGAGAAGTTCGTCGTTTCTTGTTGCTCCATGGATTCCAAATATGGCGATTGCCTGAAAACAATCCCTTTTTGTATCTCGAACATCTAAACACGCATTTTAGTTGTCATTTGATTAAATGTGGTCTAATTTTTGATGTTTATAGACTTGATGTTTTTCATGTATTTTCTATATATATTTTGTTATTGTTATGTTTTACGTGAAATTTTTGAAGTATTTTTGTCTAAATATGCATTAATAATCAGTGTACGTCAATTTTATGTGCATATAAATTTTATTTGTTCGGTTATGTTTTCTTAATATGCACTTTTTTGTCTCTTTTTACCTTTGATGCGAGGTATTGATTGTCAGGAGCTTCTTCAAAAAATCGTTTCAAATGTTCTGGGGAGAAAACGAGAGATTTCTTGCTCCGGAATCCGTCGGCTTGTTTCTTCAAAAAAGCGATCAATTTTGAATACTGAGCGATGTTAAAATTGCGTTGATTTTGAATCATTGATCAAAGCATAGAGTAGTTACTCCATAAAGTTGATGGTAGGTAATTTTGCGACAGCACACCAAAATATGCTAAAAGTACATTTTCCGAAACAGACATGGCATTGTTCGATTTCTGCCATGACTGGAAATTCTTGTAGCACTTTTCGTATCTGTATTTCGATTTGTCAGGCAATAGATTTAACTGCACTTTTTCCGCTGATTCTACGATTTCGGGTGGGGTACAGATCATATTCGCCGTTGTTTCTTCGTTCTCTTTCGACAGGCACAACTCCGACTCCTCCATTCCATACGTTTTTTTGATTTTTAGCACTTTTTAATAACGCACACGCGCGACCGGGACCGAATACACTGTTGATTGTTGTTGATTGTGAACAGCTGTTTGCAGCTGTTGACAGCAATGTTACGAATCGTAACTTACAATGACTTTCAAAAACAATATGGCTGACGAAAGTGCGGAAAAGTGTGATGTTTTATCTACTAGCTTGAAATGAGAGCCGAGTCTAACCGGAAATAGCCGAACCGAGTCGAGTCGAGACGAGCTCAGGAATCCGCCATTTTCGCGGCTCTTCGGAGCCAATGAAAATTGGACTTTCACCAGACGTGCCGTGAAAAATACTTTATTGGGAATTGAATATATTTGCAATTTCGCAAAATACAGACTTTTGTTTCAGTTTAATGACATAGACGAACTATGCTTTTATACAATTTAACTTTATTATTTATGTTGATTCCTGGTATACATTTTCAGGAATGTTTTATTGATAATGCAACATATTTTGCTTAGGTATGCCGAATGCAAAGAATGTGGGGCGAAGGCTATAACCATGGGCATTGACGATAAACCCTAATACCAATGAGCTCTCCGAGCATAATCATGAGCCAAACATGAAAGAGTGTCATATATTGTTGCTCGAAAGTGACCTAGTCAAAGCGTGTTCGACTTCATTGGGGAAGCCAAAAGCTGTATGAAAAGAAGTGTCGAGCAAACCAGAGTACTATTTTAATTTCATTTTTTTTTTTTGAACTAGTAATAGATTTCTTCAAATTCTTCTTCATTACATGCACAAAGTTTACATTATTAGAGTGTCATTTTATTTTATTGTAATACATTTTTCCTATATTATCTCTGACTTCATTTTCATTCAATTCAATAAACCGTTACCGAAGGCGAATTTTCGCGTTATCGTTTTACTCTATATATCATTTCGGTAATTTTTCTTAGAAAGATATAATTACGTTTTTTTTAATTTGTAACAGCTTAATGTAACGAGCGGACCTGACTCAAAGTCCTCGCTGGTTCGACTCTGTCCTTGAGCAACCTTCAGTGATTCCCCGGAGACAGTTCCACATCGATACTCGAGATAGGATCAATGCGAAACGACAGCTTCGCTTGACCCTAGGGTTTTAGAATGTCCAAAAGGGTTTGAGGGTATCAAGAAAGACTCAAGGTTACAATTTAATTGTCCTCTGGGCTATATTTATTTTACCAAACACTCAATACAAGAAAACAATTTATAACGCACGTGAATTGGTTCTGGCAATTAAATTGATTCTGGCAACGCGAGTGACAGAGGGCCAAATTCTTCGGCGATGTCCTCAATATCCAAATTATCTAATATTGCATCACTTATTTCCATCGTTCCATCTAACAGTTTATCAAAAAAATTCCAATCGTTCGTCTCAGTGGATCTTGTCGTTCTCGGTGGTGGAGAGTCTCTAATATATGTCTGTTCCTTCTTACAGACCCCACATTTAATCTTAATCTTCTTGTCAGGCAATTGTAAAGGAAGCCCAAAAAGTTTCCTAGCGTAATCGGTAACTCTTTCGTTTCATTCTCCATTAGAAAGCGGCTGGCTAGTTGGGAGACCTCGCAATACTTAAAATCTAACTCAGATCCCGAACGCGTTTTTCCTTCGGAACGCGTTTTCCCCACTCGATGGTTTCAATCCTAATTTCTTAGCATCTCTTGCCCATTGGTCCCATATTTCTCCTACGGTGACCACTAAATTAATTTGAACATGTTAACTTTAACTTTAATTTTTTTTATAGATTAAAATGTTGGTTATTTCCTAACAAAAATGTAAATGTTTTAAACAATCTAAAGGTTTAAACCGGAATATATTCGTCAAATGCTTAAGATTGCTTTTAGGTTGCATCGATTTCTACATAGAATACATCAAGTTTATTGAGTTGCCCTGGATCTGGAGCTGGATAGAGAAGGTAACCCTATCACTCAATATGAACCTGATGGATACTTAGAGTGATCGTGCACATAGCAATTTTTGGTAATAGAGAAAGTAAACCCATTACTGCCCAAAAGTTGGAAAAAATTTCCTCAACTTTGCCAATTTATTTATAGTAGTTAAACATGTCGCATGTGTTTGAAATTCAACTCACTTACGTTTTCAAGACCGCTCTACACGATTAAGTTGTCAAAATAATGGCTAGTTTCACAGGAAAATAAATATGGCGGCTTTTTTTTATAAAAACACGAAAAAATTGAGTAAAAAAAATTTTCGATGATGCATTCCACTTCGAAAAAAATTTTCCAGATCAGAAATTCGGTGCACAACAGTGCATAAACTTAAGAAACCTTCGAAAAATGTAAAAGTACAACCTTGAAATTAGGGAAGGATACCTAAAAATGACGAATTTGTTGATAAAAATTTTTAAATTTATACCATCCAGTTACAGCAATGAATTAGACCTTTACCCAAATGACATATATATGTTTTTCATGGTTTTTTGGGCCACTGTTTACAAATCTGGTCTTGAAATTGCAAAATTTATTTGTTTTAACATTTGTTTAAACAAATTGTTCGTGAAAAAAATATTTTTTGGAAGATGTATATTGTTTCCATGGTTTTTGAACCCACTCAAAACGAATCTGGCATCAGATTTGCGAAATTCATGTGTGCAAACAATTTGTTAAACAATATTTTAACAAATTGTTGCAATAACTAATTTTTACAAGATGCATATGCCTTCCATGGTTTTTGTTCTTGCTGATCATGAATGTGGCCACGAAATCTCAAAATGAGTTTGTTTAAACTATTTTTTTAAACAAGTGATTCCGAAGAATTAGATACATAGTTTAAAAGATGCATATATTTGTAATGGTTTTCGGGCCCACTGAGTACGAATCTGGTATCAGATTTGCATAATCCATACAGTACATGATATTGATAAGTTTTCAAGTCTTTGAATTCTACATACCTTAATAATTTACATGGCTTGAAATGCCTCAAACGTATCTCGATTTGCCATTCTAAAGATGTTACCAATTCTCACCACGGGGAGGTTGACGATTTGAGTCTTTTTTTTGTGTTTTGTGTTTCTAATCCTAATTTTTTTTTCTTAATTTTTTTATTATTATTTAAATATTTTAAATTTATCATTTTTAGGTTTTTTTTTTTTCATTTTCAATGTTTCTCTGTCCTTTCTCAACTACCTTTTAGAATTATTTGATAACATGGAGATCAAAGCAGGCTTTACACAAGGCTACATTGCACGTTTTGCAGTATCTGGTAGTTCTAGTAACGCATATATTTTAAGAGCAAGTCACCATTTTTTTGTGAGCCACAATGTGAATTTTTTTTTTTTGTTTGTTCTTTCTGATCTTGCAGAATCTAAGTAATGCTGAGCGATTGTCATCGCATAATCTTTCATGCTTGACTTTGATTTTTTGTCATCCATAACTGAATTTGACAGAACACAAGCGTTCGTGATTGCACTTTGAATCAATCTTTCAAAAATAACCCATGTCCATTTTTTCGACCGGAATGATGGCAACAAGTAATTGCAATGACCATCATGGACATCTACTCCCCTCATGTATTTATTGTAATTGTGAAAAGCACATGGAAATGGAATTTCTACTTTTGACTTCTATTCTGAACTATATCGTTGTGAAGGTTTCAGCGGTGTAACACCAGCAGCTGTAGATATCATTGATACAACCTTTGAGTCCATGATGGAGATGTAATTGATACCACTGTTTACATCATGTTTCACTGCTATTGTCCCCTTCGAAGCCTTCTTATCAACGACATTCTTTTCTTTGATCCTATTTTCTCGAATCGTACCAGTCGATTTTAACCCCAGTTTCTTCAATTGAAGAACCAAATCCAAGTTTGTAAAATAATTATCAAAATAAATATGATACGAAGTTCGATCTCGAATTCTGGCTGTGAAAAGAAGAGGTTTCAATAAATTCATAACGACTCGAGTTCCCAAAGCACAATCACTTAGTTTTTCTTCGCCAGTGTCACCATTTTTTCCACAATATAAATCGCAATTCAATAAAAATCCAACTGATGTACACAATCCTCAAAGTTTGATTCCAAATCGAATTGGCTTGCCTCTTATAAACTGTTTGAGTGAAGTTTTCGCATAGGACTTCACCATCATTTCATCAACACTCAGTTCAGCTGTGAAAAATCCATATTTCATTGAATTTTTACAAAACTCATTTATAAGGTAACGAACTCGCCAACCTCTATCATTTTGATTTGAATCCTCTGGTCTCGAATATTTTATTTTCGATTTAATTTCTTCAAATTTATTGCGAGACATTGAGGAACTGATAACTAGGCAAGATAAATAAGGGTCATTTGACCAGTAATCTCTTTGTGCTTTTCTTTTGTTAAAAGCTGATAGAATCGAAATTCCAATGAAAGTATCGAGATCAGATAAAGTGATACTACAACTATTTAGATTCGTAGCTTCAATCATATAGTTTTTCATGTTGATAGAAAAAAAAGTTTCAAACAGTTGAACGGAGGAACTCTCACGAATGGTTTTTTTTTGTGAAACGGTCAATAGACATTCATTTGTGACCTGGTCGTTGTATTTTTTTTCACTATCCACCCATTTGAAAATATGATCATTTTCAATTCTTATTTGTTTTTCGTCATGATTGTCGTATATTTTTTCAAAGGGGACAATTTCGCACGTGTCATCAACACTATCATCATCAGATGAAGATGAGTTACCTGAGTCACCAGAGTCATGAAGATCGGGGATGCAAATCAAGTCATCAAGTTCACCTTGACCACTATGATATTCTGACTCAATCTCAGAATTTTTACACCTCTTTCTTTTCTTCACCGCTGGTGCCGTTTTCACTTTTTCCGAAAGATCAGTGTCTCTAGGACTCTCTGGACTCCTTATGATTTCGGTGATCTAAAAGATTTTGTTAGATGCGTGCTATGCGGAAAAAAGGCAATAGGAAGAGAGGGAACACGAAGAATTTTGTCTGGAAAACGCTGAATAGAAAAGCCCTGTCATAGATTAGTCATATCTCTTCCAGTTCGGGTTATACTTGTTCACAATCCGCCAAATCTGCCCAATTTCTAAGAATGTTCTATTGAAGATTTTTAAACCAAAGATAAGGTACATCATTCCTCGAGATACTTAGGAAACCTGAACAAACACTCACAGCTAAATGATTACTTTCTTGAAATTTCCGATTGTCATATCAAATCTCTCATCATCGATTTAGACATTTTGATAGCGAATGCAAAGGCAGCCATTCCGAACATCTTGGTACATACTTTTCCGGATAGATTCGAAATAATTTGTTAAAAAAAATAGTTTAAACAAACTCATTTTGAGATTTCGTGGCCACATTCATGATCAGCAAGAACAAAAACCATGGAAGGCATATGCATCTTGCAAAAATTAGTTGTTGCAACAATTTGTTAAAATATTGTTTAACAAATTGTTTGCACACATGAATTTCGCAAATCTGATGCCAGATTCGTTTTGAGTGGGTTCAAAAACCATGAAAACAATATACATCTTCCAAAAAATATTTTTTTCACGAATAATTTGTTTAAACAAATGTTAAAACAAATAAATTTTGCAATTTCAAGACCAGATTTGTAAACAGAGGCCCAAAAAACCATGAAAAACATATATATGTCATTTGGGTAAAGGTCTAATTCATTGCTGTCACTGGAGGGTATAAATTTAAAAAATTTTATCAACAAATTCGCCATTTTTAGGTATCCTTTCCTAATTTCAAAGTTGTACTTTTACATTTTTCGAAGGTTTCTGAAGTTTATGCACTGTTGTGCACCGAAGTTCTGATCTGGAAAATTTTTTTCGAAGTGGAATGCATCATCGAAAATTTTTTTCACTCAATTTTTTCGTGTTTTTATAAAAAAAAGCCGCCATATTTATTTTCCTGTGAAACTAGTCATTATTTTGACAACTTAATCGTGTAGAGCGGTCTTGAAAACGAAAGTGAGTTGAATTTCAAACACATGCGACATGTTCAACTACTATAAATAAATTGGCAAAGTTGAGGAAATTTTTTCCAACTTTTGGGCAGTAATGGGTTAAGAAGCATTACTTTTGATCGGAGGGCGAGCGTGAGGCCGTCGTCAGATCAGGCGTGAGGCTCGTGGGCGTGAGGTCGAGACAGAGTAGGACGTGAGGCCTTAAATAAGGCGTGAGGTCGAAGCTCCGATCGGCGTGAGGCCTAAAAGGTAATAGGCATCTCCTTGAAAACAATTGCATGAGGCCTAGAAGAAGGCGTGAGGCAAGAGAATTCTCAGAGACGAATCTGCTGTTACCTCGTTTCGCAGGGGTATATATACCCAAAAAATGTTGACGTGATTTTAGAATATCTGGATTAATCAGGAATATTGCGAAATCAACTGTTCATTTCTTATTAGGCAATATCATCTATTCATTATTGTAAAAAGAAGTTATTTACTGGTTTCCCCGAGTCATTATTCTTTCTTTCAAAGCATCAACATTATTGTTAAATGGTTTTATTTTCGAAGCATATTGCGAAATCAAATGTTCGTAAAGAAAAAGAATCATTTATCGATTTCGCAATATTTCAATTTTTATAAAAGATTTGTCTTATCGGAAATGACTGAATAGAGTAAATTATTGTTGTCATAAAAGCGGAAATCGCATTTTATTTTATCTTTTATTCTTAAATTATTTTTCTAAAAATATCTTCGTGACATTATAGGATCGTTCAGTTGAAAGGTATGCAATTCTAAATTTCTATATTCATATCGCTGATAAAACTTGAGCGCGTAATTATTATTTCATGTTATCTTCTAACGATTTCTTGAAAATAATGTCGTTTGTTCGATATCTGTGTTTTCTGAATTTTTCGAAAAGAAAAGACGAGTGAGTAATAAGCTCGCTCGTCACATTAATATTGTCCTTTTTTTCTCAATTAATTTTGTCCATATTTTTTTCCAATTCGCATATGGAACTATAATTACAGTCGACTGTGTGTAAACTTAATCAATGCTTATTCATTTAATTGTACTGGTATGTACATAGTTTATTTTTTTTGGATCTAAAAAATATTTTGCGAGTCTTTAAAAATCAATGTTATGTCATTCGATATCATTGATTGTAATTCAATATGACGTTATTCATGTTTTGTTGGTTTCATTAAACGGGGAATGCTGGTACAGAAAGTTGAATATCAAAAACTGTATAATGTAATAGATATAGTGAGGCGCTGAAACACGTTGGGCCCTCAGACGTTCAGCACACTATGCGGCGCATTATGGCTAACGGAATTGAGCGCCTCAATCGTAGAATCACCTTAGACCATATAGCACATGGACTGAGCTTCCCGTATCTTACACTATTGCTGAGAGTGAAGCCAACATGTGGTAGCTAAGTTTGCGCGCTGGTCGGACCAGGGAAGTAATTAGGTAGCATATCGCCCCACGCACACAGGGCCGAATTTCAAAAAATTTTTCATTACTCATAAAAAAATTGTTTGTAAGCATGGAATGTCTTACGATTGTCAGAAATACGTAAAATATGATGACAAACAAGGATAAATGAAACGAGTAAATAAATAATTGTACTTTTAAAAGTGTATTTATTAGAGCACAGTGAGTGGCAATAACATTTAGAATTTTACACCTACTGGTTCATTTGTAAAATAAACTTGGATTGAATTCTTCTAACGTATTTAGAAACATTGCTTTTTTTTTCCAATTCGTGATGTAAACGTATTGTTACATACATTTTCACAATGAATTTCAACAAAATATTGTAATGTTCTGGTTGCTCTTTGAAATGGTTATTTGAGAAAAATTCATGGTCCATTTGAAGCAACTGTTGGAACAACCCTTTTGCAAAATCTGGCTGGTAAATATTTTCTCCTGAACCACGAATCACCCTTTCAATAATTAATGCAAATTGAGTCATTTCTTCTGATGGATGATGAAGGAATCCCCGATTTTTGATACTAATAAGATCAGAGGATCCTGGCGTTCCCTGGATTGCATCAATGCATAAAAAGCATGAAGTTTTTATACATGTCACCTTGAATTTTCTAATGATGAAACCGCAGATGTGCTTAACAACTTCCTGAGTGTATTCAGAGGGGATTTCAGCATCGAATATAAAACATTCGTCATTCCAGTCTTGGGCTGGTTCTTCGTCAGTATTTTCATCATCTGATTTTTTTGATGTACTAGATACAGTCAAGAGTGGTAAAAAATCAGGCGAACAATTTCCTGTTTCTACTTTTACAATTAAAGTGTGAGTCAAGAGTCTTCGAATAGCCAATTGAATCTGGTATGCAGTGGGATTATTACAGATACCGCCTCTCATCCTGACTGCCGAGAAAAATGATTCTAGTGCATCTTGTAGCAACTTGTACGTAAGCAAGTATTGGAAATCGTAATTTGTCTTTAGATAATCATATAAAGGAAATATATTCGTGAGACATGTGAAAAATCCAAGAAAACCGCATTTGCGATCAGAATCAATTATTGATGTTCCATCGTGAGTTTTCAATGATAATATGTAATTTTGAATTTCAGTGGCTCTTTCCAATAATTTTGACTTTGTTGATTCTGTCAGCGGTATTCTATATCTTTGTTTGAATTCATTGTTACAATGTTTGCGGCAATTCAAAATGTCAAAAGCATCATTGAAAATGCTGCAGAAATTCGCCGTTCCCTCAACATCACCTGAAGCAAGCTCCAAATTTTTTAAAATAATTAATGCGTCAGCTACGGATTGACTAAAAGTTTGAGCGGCTAACCGTACATTCATTTTATTTTCGTAGAAGTTTACGTGTCTGTCTGAAATTTTTGTTGCTGCATTTAATCCTTGTACTTTTTGAATATCATTTAATAACACAATGTCCGACCATTTTACATGACCTTCTGTCCCATCTATCAAAAGCTGTTTGTCACCAAGTGCATTTCGAACATTTTTGAGCATGTGAGAGGGGTCTGGAAAAATCCATATAGGTTCATTCGTGACTGGATGTAGAAAGTACGGTTTGTAATCAGGAGAAGTGCAATCTGGATTAGCCCCCAAAGTTTTGATCATTGTGTTATTGCTTATTTCGCCATCGTAGGTTATAGAGTGGACATGGACATCATATTCAGCCAAAAGTTGAAGGAGGGTTGAAACTATGTTTGCTTTATCCTTGCCATTCAACGTGCCAGTGAGGAAGTAAGCGACGGGTACTTTCCAATTGTCATTTAAGGTGACAAGCATGAAAACGTAGGCTTGAGTTGCCATTGCATTGCTTTCATCGCCCATTTTCTTTCCTGTTGAGGGATCAATGCCAATATCGACACCTCCATAAACTTGTCCATGTTTCAGTTCTTGGCAACGCTTTATGCTCATGGAGTCGATGATCAAATTGCACACTAGTTTGCGACCTTTCTTTTCTTCGCATTTTTGGAGAGTTTCCAAGACTTCTTTATTATATCCTGGGCGGCTGTTCGTTGTACACAACCATTTTCGTGTTGTCGCAGGGTGAGGAAGCATTCTAATGAGGTATGACAGAAAAAGAAAAAAATATTTATTTTAAAAATAATATTTTTTATTAATAATAGGATTGATACTTCGCGCAGTTTTTACAATACCATCATAAAAAGAATTCTATCATAATTATTTGGGAGAACAGACTTGGTAATGTAATGAATAAAATGTAGTTTAACTACATTTTCTCACTAAGTGAGAGAGCACCGGCGTAACAATCGTTGAAAAATGTTTCACAAACAGATTTCTCACGCTTTTTACTATTTTGAAATTGTACAAAGCGCTTTCTTTAGTAATTTAAGTCATTTCATGACTATGATGAACAATGAAATAGTACATCTGAATATAAAGTTTGTACAAAACTCATGCAAACTAAATGCAAACATGTTCCCACAAAGTTTGCATGAATTTTAATCGTTTACTTGTTCACACATATGTGCAAGCCACTTTTTCTAGCGCTGCACGATTAATAAGCATGATATTTCTTGAACTCTCAAAACTATTGAAATAGAATTTTACTCTAAAAACACTTTTATATAATTGTAAAGCAATGCCCTATACACACCAACATAGTTTCAGCTACTTCTTCGTCGATAAGATGATTATCTTGTAGGTGTTTCACAGTGTCTTGTAACTGCAGCAATTTTTTGTTTTTTCGTCGAACACGTTGCTGCAAAATTTTTTTCTGCGACCGCAATTTCGTTATCGTTTTATTGGCCATTTCCATGCACTTTTTTGCTCTTCTCGGTGTTGATGAATGTGGAGATTGTACATCTCCTGGGTAACGCGGTGTTCGATTCCAAGATGTTTGACGAGTTCCAAGATAGGATTTGTCTTGACTTTTGTTGATTGAATGTGTGTCTTGTGAAGGTGTTGTGACATGCGACTCGATATTTTGAGATTCTGGTTCGGCAGGTTCTAGTTCGGCAAGTTCTTGTTCGACAGGCTCTGGTTTGGCAGGTTTCAGTTTGACAGGTTCTACTTTGGCAAGTTCTGGTTCAGCGGATTCAGATACAGTGACTCTATCATTCGAAGTGCCATCGATTTGCCTAGAAAAAATTTTGTGCTCATCATTTTATTTTATCAATAGTATACTGTACAATCAGCATGTATGTAGGGTATGTATGTGGACTGTACATAATTTGTGATATAAATTTGTAAAGCAATAATATTAACATATTTATATACATTACAAAACATATAGTCATATATGTAAGTGAATTCATGAATTAACATATTTATTACAATATACAGTAATATTTCGTTTCATACTTATATTAATTTGTATATGTAACGTAAATGCAATATTTATTCATTCATAACCAATTATTTTTATTATAAATTTTTAAAAAATAAAAAAGAAAGCTTAATTGCATATTTTGACTTATTCATAAGTAAAAATTCTCTGTAAAAAAAACTAACTAATTACAAAATATACAAACCCTGATTGTGGTAGAAGCAGAGTTGGTACAGCAGTTTTTTTCAATGTTGATCGTTTATATGTTTGTGGAAGATGGGAAAAAAAGTGAGCTTCAAAATGACGCTCGCATAATCTTGCTTATCTGAAACAGTGCTTCGATCACAGGCTTGCAACCATGCCTTCCGTCGTTCGTCTTTAGGAAACCTGAAATTACAAAATAATTGTTGTTTTGAACATTTACACTTGAACAAAAGAGTATCATGAATGTAATATAAATTTTTGCGTTAAAATATTGCAACTATTATGGAAAAGATGAATTTCAAAAAGCGTGTTAAAATTTCACACTTATTCTTACATGAAATATATTTTCAACCATAAATGTAATATAACATGAACATTAAACTCATGTCAGCTACGAAAATGAATTGAATATTATAGCACAATTTAAAAATCATTTTTACCTAAAAAATGCCACTTGCAAGGTACTTTGCCGTCTGCACAGTACGCAGGATAAAGTTCCAGACTGACGATGCTGAGTTTGCTCATGTAGTTCTGAAGCATGCTTATTCAGTTCCCGGGGTTGCTGCAGGTTTCGAGTTTCACAAGGTCCTTGAAAGTTTTGAAGATTTTGTGCCTCCTGTGTAGTATGAGGTTTCTAAGATCCTTGAGATGCAGCTGTATGCGAAATACGCAACCGTTTACGAAATAAACTGATTTCTGTAGGAAAAAAAAAATGTTACATTCTTGATGAGAATATTTGAAGAAATGAGGGGAAAAAAAATTTCCCTACATTAAACATTTCATTATTTCGTTACATTGAACAGATATCAAGGTCTTAATTTCGTTAAATTATATAATTAAATAAAATAATGTCAATGACATTAATTTTGACATAGTAGATACCATTTGTTCAAAAATGAATTGTAATTTTCAGACTTTGGACTATTGAGTTCTAATCTGACATTGAAATTGTTATTGAAGACACCAAAAGAACTTCATATTTTTACATCCATTAATTATTATTTTTCACCAACATTCATTATTACTTATTTTTGTAATTATTTATAATTATTGAAAATTAATAATGTAAAATGCATAATAATTAAAACGGGAACCATCTGAAACAGACATCTATATTTTTCCTATTTGCATGCTGCTCGCTTTGCAGCTGCTTAATACAATATAATCATATATAGTAATATAATAAGTTGCATACCTTTTTATCTTTCCCTACTTTGCAGGTGTTTTCCATGAATCCTCGTAAAAGTGAGAATATTTATAGAAATATTATTATGCAATAACGGAAATAATAGCTATTTTCTTTATAATATGAAAATTTCAATATAATTTTTCTACATTTTAAATTAAAATTTCCTTTCTTCTTATCATTTTTTGATTTTATTTCAATTTATAAGTTTAAATAAAAATTTAGAATTTTAATTTAGAAGATATCTATTTCAATTCAAAAAAATTCGACACTTTTTGCAACTCGCAATTCGACAAATTCGCAACGAGCTTGCGAATTTCTTCATTTACTCACAGTGAATTTTTAACTACTTAAACTGAAGAGTATGACAGCTGTTTGTCAAAAGAAATGTCAAAAAAAAAAAAACAAAAAAAAAAATGTAAATCCTAAAGAACCAAAAATAAAATTTTTCACTCATCGAGAAATGAAATAGAAGGCACAGCCTGGTCGCAGAGTTTTCTTTTTTTGCCAGTTCCATTTTGACAGAAATTGGAGGCTTGAAAATGTTTGCTGCGCAAACGGTGGTACTTGAATTTGCTGTTTACAGATTCAGCACTCAGACCAAAAAAATCAAGCCAAGTAGTCAGTTTTTCTGGGTGTTGAGGAAATCTAAAAATAATGAATACTTTAATTACCATTTACAAAACACATTCATCAACAATCAAAATAAATTTTTTTTTTTTGTATGAAATATCCTCTGTCACATTCTTTTGGGCACCACAGATGAAACAATAATTTGTTTTATCGCGCGATTCCGACATCGCAGATACCTTTCCACATACGTTTTAATGTAATGGTTATTAACATAACGGAAAAGAACACCTATAAAAATGAACGTAAACAAAGCGCTTCGGATACTGACAGCTACTGGCACTATTATGATTATTCGACCAGCGCCCAAACTTAGCCACTGCATGTTGGCTTCAATTTTTTCGGCCGATGCTCAGTCCATGTGCTATATGGTCTAAGAGAATCACCTTGCCGCGTGAACTCGGCAAGCCTAGTAGGCAAGGGAGGGGATGACGCGTTGCTACGGGGCAAAGTTAATCGGACGAGAAATTTTGCAACTGCCGTCATACCGGTACTACTCATCGGATCAAGATGATTTTTTTTTTTTCAGAAATCCTTATGAGACCCTACCGCTTCCAAAAATCTAATTTCATTTATTATTATAAGGTTTTTTCATCGTTTAACAGTCACCAACCTTTTGTCAACCTAATATTGGAATTTCGGTTGTAGTTTTCAAAATTTGAGGTTTTAAATCTAATTTTATGTTATTTATTAAAAACATATTAAAATTTTACATCGATTGGTTAATTTCAACCGATATGACGAGTATGAATGAACAAAGTTTCGCTCCGGCGCCCGACGATTTTTATGCACGCGCCAATAATGAACTCTTTTGCATTAAATACCTGTATCGTTTTTCTAAAATAAAAAGTCCAAGTGCAATGTTTATGAATTCTTAAATGCTTTGTTCAAAAGTATGCATTGCTCATTTTTGTATGAGGTTTAACTTTAATTGGATCAACATGCCGAAAGATACAGGTTAGGCAATGAAATAAAAAGTAAAAATCAATACAATAGTTTTATATTTTATATGCAAATATATATATAAGATATAAGATATAAATATATCTTTATACAAATATATCCAGATATATTTGTTATAAAGATGTATTTGAAAAGGTGAAATAGTGAAATAGTGGTCTGCATGTGAAATAGTTGCCTGGAAATGAAAATAGTGGTGTCGTATTCCCTGATTTTCTTTGTCATTTTCGCGGTTCATGTGTAAAAGGTACACGCGGTGTCCTAACTAATTAACAATTGATGTTAATCAGATTTTTTTTCAATTTCCGCAAATTAATTATCTTCGAGGTGATCTACATGAAAAAAAAATTATACAATATTTAATACCATATCACAATAAAGCGAAAAATAAAATGTAGGACATAGAGTAAAACTTATATAATATATTATAACAATTGTGTTATACATTTTAAGTCCAAATAAACTATCCGTAGATTTATTCACCTGGAGAACAATTATTGAATTTGGCGTCATTTTTGGTCCTAGAGGTAGCATAACCCCTTAACAAAAAAAATGTCAAGATCTTGTTTCTGTAGTATACTCTTTTGATCTTGCTGTTTAGCAACTATACGTCTATCATAAGTAATAAAGTATTTTCATTCGATTCAGAATATTCCAGTGATGTCTTTTTTGATGTCACAAAAAACAACGGCAGCATATACGGAAGTTTTCGGTGTTTTCGAATTGAACCTTCCTTATTTCGTGAATGTCCGCAGCGTCATGAGCGACTTCGAGCGTGCCATCGGCAACGCTGCGAAAATAATTTTTCCGGGGGTAGAATTGCGGCAATGCTGTTACCACTATGTGAAGGTAGAAATAAACTCTGGTACGGCGAACCTGTAGCTTTACTTCTATAAATTTCTCATGTCAATGGAAATCAATTAAATTTACCAAGTAATGCACTCTCTTAATCTAAAACAGTGAAAATTCACTGTTTTGCAGTGCATATTCACTGTCTAGCAGTGAAAAGTCTTTCACCATGAAAACAGTGCATATGCACTATTTCACCAGTGAATATTCGCTCTTAGAACAGTGAAATTATATATTTCACTGGTGAATTAGTGGAATTTCACTAACCCACCGGTGCATATTCACTGTTTTCAAGTTAAGAGAGCAAAAAATGCACAGATGTAGCGAGATCAAGATGGATTTTCCCTCTTAAAACCTCTTTGTTCAACGCTAGTGATGGAACGTGATTATTTTCAAAAATGCAGGCAATTCAAGAGCGTTACAAAAAGGATGGTCTTGAAAAGGCCTTGAACGATTTGTGGACAATGGGGGATCTTGATGTAAGTGAATAGTTGATTTATGTTTTTATTGCTGAGAACGTACTTTAGATTGTTGAATTGCAAAATTCGTACAATTTTTAGAACATGAGCTTAATGCAACAAGCGCATGGATTCTTTGTCAAACGGCTACCTGTGGCCGTACCATTAGTGCCAGGTGACATGATTCGTGATGCGTGTGGCGTCATCGCCACGTACGCAGAGACGTACATTTTCAATGTAGTAAACATACCCTCCTCGGACATTTTGCGAAAAATTGCAAAATGAACCAAAGACATTTACAATACGTTGAATGGTATAATGGTATAATAATATAATGTTTTAGCCATATAATGGCTAAAACAATGGCAGGCCAGTGAACTGTCGTGTTTTGATCACATTGATCGAATGGACAATGTGTCCGAAGCGATGCATTCTTTGTGCAGAGACGTGTTCGGCAAGAACCCAACAACTAGGTTATTCGTTAGTAAGTTTGCAACCGAAAAAAAACCAAAAGCGGTTAAAAATATGCGTTCACCGGCTGAATTTTCATCTATGAAAGGGTTTTTTTTTTGAGAAATTTGAACTAAACGGTAATCGACGCTCAGGCAGCTATGAGCGGATAGCTTTCGGAAAAACCACAAAATACAATAACGAATGAGAAAAACGAGTGACTTATTCAAAATTAGGAAAGAAGCGGCGGTTGAGTTCGTTTGCAAGAGTAGGAGTGTTGCTTCGTGCCTCGGAAGTAATAAAACGTGTTTCTCGTATATAGTGAAGTAAAAAATTGATACATTATTAACTTGTTCTTATTTATAAGGAATCGACGACGTGAAAGAAATTGACGTCGAAAATGAATCAGGGGCTGAAAACCTGGAAAATTTGTACACGATAGACTCAGGGGTTCCCGGTTCACCTGAAAACTCGTTGGAAGAGGAAGTTGAGGAGGTAAATAAACTGCCCTCCTCGCTAATCATCGATGATTTTCTTGAGTACGATGATGAAGCGGCTGAGGAGTCAGGTTTGAAGATGTTATGTTTTATTTTTTGTTTTATGTTTCTGAGATTTCATGTTTCTAATTGAAAATTGCAATCTTTTTTTTTATCTAAGTTCATATTTTACTTTCTATTTGTCATGCAATTAATCAATAACAAATAAATGACAAAAAGCAAAAAAAGGGCGCAGAGCCAGGAGAGACAATACAATGCTGCAGTCATGAAAGAGGGTCCTGGAGACTGTGCGATTTCCACAAAAAATTTGTAAAATAAATGAAAGAGGGATTGTTGGCAGTTGTAGTTTTTGAGGAAGCCAAAACTCTGGAGCTCATGGATGACATGGGAAAGCGTGAGTAATATGCAGTAATATACTTATACCAGTTTTTAAACTATTTGACAAGCGTCTCAGATTGCGAAACACGTTATGTGTGATGGCCAAATGAGGGGGTTCACGCAGTATTGCAGCGAACCCGGTCCAATTCCATTTATTTGACATTGTTCCTTGTAGTTTCAGTGATGCAATCGATTGCACTGGAATTGATATACACATTGAGTGTATTGAAAAGTAGCGTTTGTATTTCCATTATTCTTTGCACTTAAACATTTCAGATCGATTTTCCAGAATTTACAATTGTGCAGGCAATGTACAGTTTCGTAAAGGAGAAAAATTCCCTCACCGAGGGAAAAGGGCGTTTTCATTTAGTAAACTTGTGGAGCCAACTGCCGAAATTCGAAAGTGTCCTTCGAGAAACAACTGAATTGAAAAAAGAACTCGAATGGTTGACGAAAATGTCATCTTCGTTTAATAAATCACCCGGAATTTTTTATTTACAGTATTAAGATAATTGAAATCTTAGTAGCTCTATCTTGTACTTCGAACTTTATACTTGATGTGTGCACCCTTCCATCTCAAATTGGAAGCACGAAATTGAGCCGTAGAGAGTGTTTTTAGTCAGTAGTATCGTAAGAGGAGTCCGACACCACCACTAGGAGCAGCCAATGTCTGTTACTCATGGTGTGCGCATTACGCGAAAAACGAAATAAAGAAAGAAAAAAAAACATTGCTTTCGATGTATGTTGACAATATTTAAACATATGAAATCTATTTTACCGATGTAAAATAGATTTCATACAGACGCGAAAAAAACGTTTGAGCCAATAGGAAACAATTGAGAAAAGGACAGAAGTATCCTATAGAATCATTCTGTCTCTTTTCACAGTGATCTCGATGCGCAGAACGACAAAAGCGGTCCAGTAGTATAGGTCGAAGGTTCAAAACATTGTCTACAAAATCAAGAGCCTCTGCATTGCATGAAACGCTTTAAGTCACGAATGTCGTAGAATTTTCGAGAATTCGCATGAAACGGTCAATCAAACCACTGCTGATTTGACCGAACCCGTGTGATATTTGCTTCCACGTCAAGCAAATTGTCCAAAACTTGCAGATTGAGTCACGTGCTTGCTTTTTCTGCTTCGGTTCTCGGACGAGCTTCAAAAATTCCGATAATTTCACAATCGGAATTTTCCTTGGTTGCTGTTTTGGCCGTTGTAAAATTTTGTCCTTTCACGGCTCTGGTAGTTGCTCTTTTTTTCTTTGTCATCGTTTTGGATGCAGCAGCAGCTTTCCGTTCGAGGGACTTTTTCTTTTGAAACGCTTTGTGGTCCTTTTGGACTTTTTCCTTTTGCTATTGGACTGTCCAAAATACATTAAAAACAGGTTATACATTAAAAAAACTCAAGTCAAGAAACCCTTGAAAAATGATGAAAAAGGAAATATACAAACAAATGAAGATGCATTACATGGAAACAAAGCAAAAGAAAAGTCTACGCAATTTTGCAAAATGACGGGACAAACAAGAAAACGAATAAAAATGTTAACGAATCTAAAGATAAAAATCAACTTCAAAGCTACGATGAATCAACAGACTTCGACGCCTCAGCTTTAAACAATATACCATTATCAAAAAATGAATCTGAACATTTTAAACAATAAAATTGAAAAATTAATAAAGATGTACTATGCGAAAATAAAAAGAGGAAGAAGCTCAAGAGTAGTTCAGAGATAAGTAAAACAAAAAATACAATTCAACACGTAAAGAAAATTCGGTATATTCGATGAAGAAGCAGATTCTGGTAAAGATTTATCAGACAGCCGAATGGAAACAACAGATTTTGAAGTGGAACCGCAAACGCTTGAGAAAAAGAATAAATCATTGACCTTAAAAAACATCGATGTAAATTCAATAACTCCGCTGCAATCAAGCAAAGATAATGGACAACCATTATTAGAAGAAATGGATACCATAATAACAGGAAAGACATGTGAAAATATCACAAAAATTTCAATGGACTTCCAAAAAGGCAAAATTTGTAATACAATAACACCAGAAAATATTATTCAACTTGGTTGGAAAGAGGATTTACCTATGGGATCAGGATTGTACAAATTGGGCAACACCTGATATTTAAATAGCACATTCCAAGCACTTTTTCATATTCCAGCTTTTGCTATGTGGCTTTTGGACATTAAAAGTTGTATTGATAAAAATATCGAAACAGAACACGAATGTTTTATCTGTACTATTGCAGATACATTACGCATCTCTCACAGAAAAACAGGTGAAGCTTTTAAACCAGATGAAATTTTAAACGAACTAAATAAATATTGTCCAGGAATGATTCCCAGTGAACAACAGGATGCTAATGAAATTTTGGCACACATAATTGAAAAAATGGCTTCATCTTGTAAAGAACGACATCAAACATCTTTGTATATAAATTTTATTGACTTTGTTATGTATTAGATACATAACGGATGTCTCTCATGGAGACCCTCAAGTATTTGAGGGGGAAGTAGTCAATGAGAAAACTAAGATCCTTTGTGGCTGGTTAATTTATTTGATTTGTCAGGACGATTTTCCACATAATTTTAGTTATACAATATAAATTAAGCCCTACTCCCGACAAGGTCCTCGTAGCTAGGGGGTGGTCCGATGTCGGCTCCTTCTTGGAGCAGCAGGGGTGTTCTCGGGGCGTCGTCCTCGTTTAATAACCGGGCCTCTGTGTGCGGGGAGGGGCACGGGGACTCCGAGCTAGACGACAGAATTCGGCGTCGGTTCCTTCTAGCCGCCGGGCGACCCGAAGAACCTGGTTGTTAGGAGTCCTGAGTCAAATCTACGAGCGGTGGAGGTTGTCCTCTCGGTCTTGTCCCAATAATTCGACGTCGGCGCTCCTCCCGGGCTCTGCGGAGAGTATCTCGGAGGGCCCGCGCAAGGGAAAGGGGGATGGTGATGGCGCGAGGGGCGGGAGATGTAGTAGCCGGGGGAGGGCCTTCCTGGAGACCTGGTACCAGTGCTGCTAAGGTGACGGGTTCAGCGAATCGGTCCCCCAATTCCGCTATGCGGTCATCTAACATAGATGCCCGGTTCGATAGAGGGGAGCTTCCTGCCCTTGTTTCTGTACGGGTTCCGGGGTTAGTGGCACCCTGAGGTTCCACGGGGGCGGATGATGGTATGGCGGCTAACTGGGACTGTTCCTGTCGTGGCGGAGCAAACCTTCGAGGGAAATTCCCAGGGGCTCTCCTCAACCGTTTTATTACGTAGGGGATAGCATCCCTGAGGTTGCGGGGATAAGAGTTAACTCCCGGGATCCGACCACTGTGGAATTTGAGCTCTACCCAAACATCAGGATGTCCTCTTGCCTCGAAGTGTTGGAATCCTGCCCGAATGCACAACCCTAGTCTACGGGCTTTCTCCCGGGCTTGATTGAGGTTGGCGAAAGGAAAATTTACCACTACAACGGGGAAATTGGGATGAGGCTACGAAAGCCGTATTCAAGGAATAGGAATATGTGACTACGGAAGTCGAATGAAATAAATCTGTATAAAGGTTTAGACTACGGGATAAAGTTTCGGTTACGAAAGTTGTATTGAAATAAATCGGAATCAAGTTTCGACTAAAATAAATCTGAATAAAGTTTCGACTACGAAAATCTGAATAAAATAAATCTGAATAAAGTTTCGACTACGAAAGTTGTAATAAAATAAATCTGAATAAAATAAATCTGAATAAAGTTTCGACTACGAAAGTCGTAATGAAATAAATCTGAATAAAGTTTCGACTACGAAAATCTGAATAAAATAAATCTGAATAAAGTTTCGACTACGAAAGTCGTAATAAAATAAATCTGAATAAAATAAATCTGAATAAAGTTTCGACTACGAAAGTCGTAATAAAATAAATCTGAATAAAATAAATTTGAATAAAGTTTCGACTACGAAAGTCGTAATAAAATAAATCTGAATAAAATAAATCTGAATAAAGTTTCGACTACGAAAGTCGTAATAAAATAAATCTGAATAAAATAAATTTGAATAAAGTTTCGACTACGAAAGTCGTAATAAAATAAATCTGAATAAAATAAATCTGAATAAAGTTTCGACTACGAAAGTCGTAATAAAATAAATCTGAATAAAATAAATCTGAATAAAGTTTCGACTACGAAAGTCGTAATAAAATAAATCTGAATAAAGTTTCGACTACGAAAATCTGAATAAAATAAATCTGAATAAAGTTTCGACCACGGAAGTCGTAATAAAATAAATCTGAATAAAATAAATCTGAATAAAGTTTCGACTACGAAAGTCGTAATAAAATAAATCTGAATAAAATAAATCTGAATAAAGTTTCGACTACGAAAGTCGTAATAAAATAAATCTGAATAAAATAAATTTGAATAAAGTTTCGACTACGAAAGTCGTAATAAAATAAATCTGAATAAAATAAATCTGAATAAAGTTTCGACTACGAAAGTCGTAATAAAATAAATCTGAATAAAATAAATTTGAATAAAGTTTCGACTACGAAAGTCGTAATAAAATAAATCTGAATAAAATAAATCTGAATAAAGTTTCGACTACGAAAGTCGTAATAAAATAAATCTGAATAAAATAAATCTGAATAAAGTTTCGACTACGAAAGTCGTAATAAAATAAATCTGAATAAAGTTTCGACTACGAAAATCTGAATAAAATAAATCTGAATAAAGTTTCGACCACGGAAGTCGTAATAAAATAAATCTGAATAAAATAAATCTGAATAAAGTTTCGACTACGAAAGTCGTGAAAAAAAAATAAATCTGAATAAAATAAATCTGAATAAACTAAATCTGAATAAACTAAATCTGAATAAAGTTTCGACTACGAAAGTCGTCACTACAGAAACGGGATTGGGAACAGAGATCAGAACTTACTGGTTGTCGGAACTATAAAAACCCACTGACTTTAGATCGAAATTTGCAGGGGTTTATATACTCGAAAACTTGGTGAGGTCGGAGACTAGTTTAGATAAATTTTGCAAGAAAATAAAACTGATATCTCGGGAAATGATTTGATAAGTTTTGTAAGAAAAAATGAAACTGATATACGAAATTAAGATAGGTTTTTGCAAGAAAGAAAATAAAACTGATATCTCGGGAAATGATTTGCAAAAATTAATATATTCTATTACGATAAGTTTTGAAAAAAAAAAAAAAAATGAAACTGATGTCTGGAACTAATATACGAAATTAAGATAAGTTTTGCAAGAAAGAAAATAAAACTGATATCTCGGGAAATGATTTGATAAGTTTTGTAAGAAATATGAAACTGATATCTAGAAACTAATATACGAAATTAAGATAAGTTTTGCAAGAAAGAAAATGAACTGAAATTTCGGAATGAAAAAAAAAACTTAAGGGGGTCCTAATTAAGACAAAAATGTTAACTTGTAGGTTTCTTGCACTAAAAAAAAGAAAATATATATTGTCAATATTCTCAACATATAATAACTTATTTTTCAATATTAAAATCAGAACTGAAATGCAATGCAAAAAATGCAGTTCAAAATTCATCACAATAGCAAACTTAAATCAACTTCAGTTATCGACTCTTGATATAAATGCAGTAGAAGAAGCAAATAAAAAATATTTTGAACTAGAAAATAGAGATGAAAAGGATTACACTTGTGGAGAATGCAAAATGAAAGGTCTAACTATATTTTAGATGTACTTGGAAAAATCACCAAAAATCTTGTGTCTTTCACTCAACAGATTTGATAACTCAGGAAACAAAATTAACAAAGACATTAAATTTGAAATGAATATAAATATTACCGTTAAAACTTCAGAAAAAGAAGAAATATTCCAGTATTAAATAATTTCTGCAGTTATTCATAAAGAGAATCTTCAATTGATGGTCATTACACTGCTATCGCTCAAACAGCACCGATAAAATATTACACGTTTAATGATGAAATAGTTTCAAGAACAAACCCTAAAAATTTTAACAGTTCACAAGTTTACATTTCATTTTACGAATTGAATCCAGATCAGACTCAAAGAATTGAAAATAAAAAGACAAACATAAATGGCCTACTTACGGAACGTATTATTAAAAAATCAAAAGAACATGAAATTAAATCAACCAGCAGAAAAATCAAGAGCAACTTTAGAATTTCCAAACAGGATGTTCTACAAGAAAATACCAATGTTGTTTATCTCTTGGCAAATGACGGTTCATTTAACACAAACACAATCCAATACTTAATAGAAATGAAATCGATTAAAATTGATAAAGAAGCTTTTTCCACTAAAACATGAAATAATTTTAAATAAGAAAGCAGAATTATATTATCTTGGACTAGTTGTCAAACAATCAGAAAAAAAACAACCAACTTATTGGGAAGTCAATCATGCGATTGAAATTTTAAAAGAAAAAGAATAGAACTGGAAATCAAGGAATTCGTAATTACAAAGGATACAGAAATTATGAATGCAGCGGTGTGCAACAATTTATTTCAAAAATGAGACTACTTTTCTTGAATGAAGGAATCAGCATCATCTTATGGAAGCAAATTTTCAAAGTTCCACCATTAGAAAAAAGGCAACAAACAATAAAGAAGTTCATGGAAGTATTAATGGTCATAAAGGCATGGCAAAAACATATGACAAACTATCTGCAGAATTCTATTGGCGTGGTATGAAAGAACAAGTTGAGGATTTTGTTCGATCATGTAAAGAATGTCAAATCAAAAAATTGACAAGCGTTAAAACAAAAATGCCAATGGTTTTAACGGAAGGTGGAAACGATAGTTTTGGGAGACTTGCAATTGATAATGGACGAATCACTCGATCCCACCAACAACAGGCAAAATCACAATATGTTTTGACAGCAATGTGTATGCTTAAAAAATACAGTTTTGCGATACCAGTTTCGAAAATTGATAGTAAAGCGATTGCAACTGCTTTGACTGAAAAGATTTTCTTGCAAGTGAGCACACCAAAATATATAATTTCTGACAATGCAAAATATTTCACAAGTGCTACAAATTCGGAGTTGGCTAAAATATTTGAAATTGAACAAATTTTTTGCTCTATATATTACGCTCATGGAAATTCATCGGTGGAAAAAAGTCATGCTTCACTTGCAGAATACTTGAAATTCTTAACCTTCAGAGTAAAAAAATGAACAAAAT
The DNA here is from genome assembly GCA_028476575.1 of Platygaster robiniae. NCBI lineage: Eukaryota > Metazoa > Arthropoda > Insecta > Hymenoptera > Platygastridae > Platygaster > Platygaster robiniae. The sequence continues at coordinate 2,289,256 of CM052027.1, forward strand.
ATCTAACTTATGCAATGTGGGCTTTTAATACTGCTAAACACGAAAGCACATTATATACTCCATTTGAACTAGTTTATGGAAAGAAATGGAGAACAATGACGTCAACTCCATCAATTAAAGACGCTACAACGTATGATGAATATTTTAAGAAACTATCAGCCAGATTACATAATTTGAGAGCAGATGCAGCAGCTAATCTTTTGGATTCACAAATTAGAGCAAAACGATACTTTGATAAAAAATTAAATATTTAAAATTTTACAGTTGGTGATTTTATTTTTGAACTGAAACCAATCAAAAATACGAAATTTGATGATGAATACCGAGGACCTTTTGAAGTGATAAAAATTAATAATGAAAAAAATTGTGAACAACAGAACAATACTAATGGCTAGAGTAAAAATATTTTCAAATATTATAAAAAGAATTAGTATAAGATAAGTATATAATTATAAAAATGAAATTGGGAACAATTAAACCTTGTGTAAAGGAACTTTAATGATAATTTACATAATTTTTTTTTCTCTCTCTTTTTGTCTCCGAAACATCACAATAAACTATTAATTAAAAAAAAATAATAATAATAAGAAACCATTAGCGAATAAAAGAATACAAAAGAAAATACAAATTAATACAATGAAAAATAATTTATTAAAGAAAACAATGAATTCAACTTACCAATCTCTCAATCCCAACTTTCTTCGAAGTCATCCGGAGAAACAAGCCTCCAACACGACTCCAATTCCTCGATTTTTTCTTCCACGACTTCTTCCGAATTTTGAGCAATACTCCGATCATCCTCTTCATCAAAATCCGGATCAGACCTCGTATTTCTGATATAATTATTCTTTGGATGTCCTTTTTTCATCATTATTCCATAATAATTTTTATGTATCTTCTCCAAGGTTTCCATAAACGTCTTATGATCCTTGGGTTTCCGAAATATTTTTTAATCGCTTTTGCCCTTCGTCTTCCTCAACAATCTTAAAGCGAAAAACGAAACTTTCCGTTTGATATTTTTGCACAAAAGCGATTAAAGAGACATCCATAAAATTCTTTACCTGCTTGTTTTTTGAAAAATGATATTTTTCACAGTAGATACGGTTCTTAAAGAGGAAGGAATGTCACGTCCCGAGTGCGTGGCGAAGAAATTAAAATGTATTTATATAAAAAAAAAAATAATGTTCCTTATAAAACAAGACCTAGCTTAAAGTTAAATTCAAAGGAAAAATTAAAGTTGGTAAAAATATGAATCATTCTATTTTTCAAGTTTTATATCTTGATTGAGGTTGTAACGAAATTCTTACTCAAATCATATAAACTCACTCAAAACAAAATTAAAAAAAAAAGTCACTAATCCGATTTCAATCAAATTTGTTCAACAATATTTAATGATGTTCAATGATGTTCATTCAGGTTCAAGAATCCCTTTTATAACAAATCAAATCAGAATTCATCATGTTGTCAGAATAAAGACAAATCACATACCAACAAATGTCCGTCCTGCGTCACATCCGAATAAATCAAATATATATATATATAATTATCACAAACTCGTATCAAAAAAAAATAATCCCATCAAGATAACATTCCTCAATCATCAAAATATCAAATCCATGACCATCGCAATAATTACACATCAACTATGCCCCGCCTTAATCATCAATGGCAAGAAATACAATGGCACAAAATTAATATATATATATATATATATATATATATATATATATATATATATATATACATATAGCTAAAAAAAATCAACCAAAGTGGTTGGAATTGTAACATGAACAACAAAAAAATATACCGAAACATAAGATGGTCAAAAAAAAAAAAAATATAACAGTAGAAAATAATTCCCCAAATCGCGTCACCGCAGAATTTCCACTTTCCCGATGTCGTAAACGATCAAGGTCAGCAAGGAAACGTAGACAAGGACATCAATCAACGCCTTCCTCATGTAAAATCCCATCGAAATTAGACCTCCAAATCAATATCAGTACTTCATTCAAGATAAATCCCTCCACAAAAAATCCGCCACATCAAAATCCTCCCACGGAAAAACCAAAAGGACGCCTCCGATAATCTCCAAATCAAAATGGCGCCGGGGACTGAAAATTTTAATAAAAAAAATCAACTCACTCCACGATCTCCCTTTCCGATTTCCATAAAAAAAAAACATCTCACTGACATGGTGGTTTCCCGCTACCGTTCCTCGAAATTGCAATGACAATCTCACTAATCCAATAAACAATATCAGCAAATTAATCGCACGAACATGAGTAATTGTGTCGTGACTTGTTGATTGTACAAGAACGAGAAAGAAGAATGGCCAAAACGAACGACGCAGCAAATTCACAACAGCCTCAGCAGCCCTGCCCAAAAATACCAGCCCTGCGTACGCTCTGTCCAGAACAGTGAAGGACCGAGTCCTTCATCCAAAATATAATCACAACTAATATCCTACAAATCGCTTCCTTCTACAAGCTAGGTCTTGTTTTCACCGTCCGGTATTATCCAATTTTATTACACTAGTTTACAAGCATATTGCCCACGATATCTCATTATGATTTTCCTTTTTACTTCGGCCTTATAAATACGAAAATTACATTCAAACATTTTATTATGGTAGCGTTTTGAAGATATCAATTTTTGAAACTTTTTTTTTACATTGTCAGAGCTGTTATGACGTTATGAAGTATATTTGGAGTTCTAACCAACGAGTTTGCCTAAAAAAGCACTCAAATTCAAATGTATTATATTCTTTACAACTTTTATTAACAAAATTTGTAGATCGCTTCAGTATTTCAAAAGCCAGCAAAATAAATAATTTGAAAAATTCGGATTTTTTAGCGAATATCGAGGTTCCTAATTCACATACCGTCCTGTGTGGAATACAAATCACGGATATAGGTTTGTTTTAATTTTTTTAACGAAACAATGGTACTTTTCTGAAAAAATGAGCTACTATTGATCAATATCCATGGATAAATGATGGAATAATGAATTTTCGGATTAAAAGACTTATATGCAGATTTTAACGATTTCAATGTTTTTTGCTCCTTTTATTGTATGACTTGGAATTAAAAATTGAGAACTCTTGAATTCTTTCGCAATTATAAAAATAAGTCAAAACAATCGTGGCTCTTTCGTCGCTTTTTGTTGTTTCTGTAGTCAGTTTCTCGAACGAGAGACCAAATGTAGTCGCCCATCATGGCCGCATCCCAGAAGCCGTGATACCGCCGATGCATAATTTTCATTTGTTGGTGGAAACTTTCCCCATGCTCATCACTTACGTCACCCAAATTATCCGGGAAAAATTTCAAATGTGAGTAAAGAAAATGGATTTTCAAGCTCATGTGCACGTCTGTCAAAAAAAAAGAATAAGAATCTAAAATGCACTTTACAACAATAAAATCAAACGAAGTAATACATTCCATAAAGCGAAACGTACTCATTGCTTCGTAGTTTTTCAGCAAATCATCAATAATATTCTTGTAGTTCGGACTTCTATTATTTCCAAGAAAATTGGTGACGACCAGTTTAAAAGAATTCCACGCTGCAGCTTCAACAGGTGACAAAAGTGTTGGAAATTTTTCGTCTTTCAGTAACTTTTTGATCTCTGGGCCTTCGAAGACGCCTTCTTTGATCCTGGCATACGAAAGATGCGTGAAAATTGATCGCAAATAAGCAAAAGCTTCCCCTTCTTTATCCAGTTTTTTAGCAAAGTTTTTAATAAGTCCTAGTTTAATGTGCAGCGGAAGAAGAATGATGTTCTCTCTTTTTACGATTGGATTGTATTTGATATTGGCTTCGCCAATGATGATATTAGTTCTTGCTGGCCATTCCTTCTTTTTGTAATGTAGAACATCTGCGCGGCTATCCCACAAGCAAAGAAAACAGCAATATTTAGTATAGCCTCCTTGCATCCCACACAACATAGCGACAACTTTTAAGTCACAGCAAATTTTCCATTCATATTTTTTGTAATTGATGCACTCCAGCAATTTGACCATTGTTTCGTATGTTTCTTTAGTGTTAACAGAATGTGCTATTGGAATCAATGGCTTTTTATTCCCATTAAGCAAAAGAACTGCCTTCAAACTTTCTTTGCTACTGTCGATAAATAACCGCCACTCGCTTGAATTATGAGCTTCTTTAAGCTCTTCAAATAAACTCGAAACGTCGTTGCAGAAGCAAATTTGGTCTTTTTTCGTGAAATACTTAGCGTAAGACACGTGACGGTTTCTGTAAATCGTAGTCTTTACACCCGGAGCCAAAAAGCCATATTGTTTCATGCGAGATGCCAATAACTCTGATTTTTCGTTCGTGAGGTCTAAGTCTCGCGCCAAGTCGTTCAGTTTTGGTTGAGATAAAAGCGATTCTTGCTCTATCTCTGATTCCCAGTCATCCCAGTCACTTCCAGAAAAATTAGGGGTATCTTCTGACAACCGAATAAGGGTACACTGGATATGGTACATCACTCGAATGAGGAGTGGGAAAAATCACTGATGTCACTTGGGCGTAGTTCCATTTCAAACTTTTTCCAAAGCCAGTTTTTTTGCTGAGGCAATAGTAGCAATCAGTAGCATGACAAAATGGCTTTCTCCAAATCATTGGCGTGTCGAATTTCATGTATCGGCTACAGTAAAAACATATCATTGTTCATACAGAACGAAAAAATTTATGAAAAAAAGACAAATCAATACCTGTCGCCAGCAGCCCATTTGCTGAGACTTGATTGGCATAGAACACACAGAGACTTTGGTGCCCATGAATCAGTGACATTTGGTGACATTCCAAAGTAATGCTGATAACTTTTCTGTAGTGCATCAGTAAAATTTCTAATTTTTTTTTTAACCATAAATTTTCCGCACACATTGCAGAAATCGTTCGTTTTGTTTACGCAATTAAACTCTCGACTTCTCTTACTCATCATGCGAAGGTTAAATATAAAAATATCGTTTCATTTACACTACTTCCCGAAGAAAAGAACACCAATCGAAATAGCTTCAACTTATTTTTTTGCAAATCACATTGACTTTCGATACTGACATGTTTTGGAAATTGACACATTTTAACACTATAAGAAACAAATAAAAGTTGAATTTAACCGAAATCCGAAGTTAGGCTTTCCAATACAATTATTTATATCTCTGGTATGTATTTATGGATTTTTTATTAATAATAGCTCAATTTTTTGATAAAAGTATCAGCGTCTAATAAGATTCTTGAAAAATGACTAATATTTGCCATTTCTACTCTACCTAGGACAATATGTGAACTGGAGACCTCGAAAATTACCAAAAAACTTGAATTTTCTCACTTGTTTCGATCGCTAGCATCTGAAATGCCGAAACAATCTGGAAACTTTGTTAATAAAAGTTGAAGCAGATATAATAACTCCCAATTTGAGTGCTTGATGAGATGAATCGGTCAATGAAAACTCCAAGTATAATAAAAACGCTGAAACAACTCTAAGAATGCATAAAAAAATTTTTGAAAATTGATATTTTCAAAACGCTGTCATAAAGAAAGGTTTGATAGTTCTTTTCATGCTTAGTTAACTTAAATACATAGAAAAAACATTACGAGATATCGTGGGCAGAAAAAAAAATTTTTTTTGTAAACTAGTGTTATGTGTGATTATGTGCGATTAGTATATTATTATACAACCCTCACACTCGTGCAACATCCCGAGTCGAAATTTGACGTTTAGAAATGGATTGGATCGGATTTGAGCGATTTTAAACGGCGATAATCGGCCATAACCCGTAGAGATATCTTGAGATATCACGGCTGGAGATACCTTGAAATCTACCGTTTTTCAATAAAACTTTTTGAATTTGACTAACAATGATTTGATCAGCATGAAAATGACTCGTTTAGGTTATTTTTTGCGTTTAAAAATAAATGACAAATTATAGGTATAGCAGTATTATACGCATTATACGAGCTGGTACTCTAGACGTCACGGGTTCGATTCCTACCAAAGTCAGGATTATGAAGTTTAATAAATATAGTGGGCCCTTTCCATTTCAAATGGACCGGTCCATTCGGGACCTAATTTTAGATTCCAACGAAACTTTATTATGTTGCTTTTTGGTCCATTTAATGAGGCCCGAGTTACATCTTTTGCTAAAAAAAATTTTTTTTTGATTTTACAGCCACTTTCATTTTGGGAGTAAATATCGATATTTTTCGCCTAGAGCAATCACTTTTTTCTTGGATGCCTATAACTTTCTCAAAAATTGACGGATTTTGAAGGTTGAACCCTTAAAATGTTCGTAATTACTTACACATTCAAGATATTATAACAACAATTATTCTCATGTTATGAACAAATTACTATTAAACAATAAACAAAAAGTTTGATTTTTTTTGAAAATTAAAAATCTGAAAATGCGTTTTTTTTTTTTCAAAATTTTTGTCAATAAAGTAGACCGTTTGTACTTTCATATGCTAAAATCCCCATCAGCCAAAATTTTTTGTATAAGAGCTATGATTTTTTCAAGAAATAGGCGTTTTTTCCTCATACTTTACACTTTACACTACGTATAGTACGGTAGAAAAACCGGTAACTGCTTTTTTTTTCACGAGCAGCACGGTAAAATGTACGTTTATTTCGGAAATTATCATGTATTTTCAGTAAGATGTAACCAATCGTTGTCTGAAAATTTACTGAAAACCCACTATGTCCTAGCTTTCTAGTGCATTGCACGGTAAATATTAACGAAAATTTCTATCGGTGTGGCTGTTCGGCACTTAGCCAGAAAAGAGTTCGAAGTAACCAGTTTTATGTTAAAACATTTTGAGACGATAAGAAAAGTGTATTTTGAGAATATGAATCTAATAAAAAATTTGCGTGATTTGTTTATTGCTATGTCGATAAATAAATAATAATAAAAGAAATTTTTCGAGATCGGATTTCATCGGCATAACAATTCTGAGTATTCGTAGAGCAAATTGTGGCAATCCGTAGATTCTTGGTAAGATATAGATACTCGTGTGATTGTAAACCTTGGCTTCGCCTCGGTCTACAAACTTCACACTGGTGAATTGAAAATTTAAGTCCTTGTTATGTTACGTTATATACTATTTTTGAGTCAAAAAAATGGAACACGTGTCTCATCAAATCGACCAATAAACAATGTATTAAAGTTTCGTTAGAATCTAAAATCATGCCACGAATCGACTGGTTGATTTGAAATGGAAAGGGCCTGAAATCACTTTCGCATTAGTTTTAAATTGATAAAAATCACTGTTTAAAGGTGAAAACTTATGACCAAAGATAATTTGACACTCAATTCAACTGAATCGATTGGTCATATGAGGCAGCATTCAATTAATAAGGAAAAAAAACGCCTATTTCTTGAAAAAATCATAGCTCTTATACAAAAAATTTCGGCTGATGGGGATTTTAGCATATGAAAGTACAAACGGTCTACTTTATTGACAAAAATTTTGAAAAAAAAAAACGCATTTTGAGATTTTTAATTTTCAAAAAAAATCAAACTTTTTGTTTATTGTTTAATAGTAATTTGTTCATAACATGAGAATAATTGTTGTTATAATATCTTGAATGTGTAAGTAATTACGAACATTTTAAGGGTTCAACCTTCAAAATCCGTCAATTTTTGAGAAAGTTATAGGCATCCAAGAAAAAAGTGATTGCTCTAGGCGAAAAATATCGATATTTACTCCCAAAATGAAAGTGGCTGTAAAATCAAAAAAAAATTTTTTTTAGCAAAAGATGTAACTCGGGCCTCATTAAATGGACCAAAAAGCAACATAATAAAGTTTCGCTGGAACCTAAAATTAGGTCCCGAATGGACCGGTCGATTTGAAATGGAAAGGACAGTGTATAAATACTTCACGTGTGGTAATATTTCAAATTGCATAACATATAATAGTATTAGTGAATTTAAAAATTTGACTGTTTTTCCCGTAATGGAAGTTTTCACCGCATCCGTTCAAAAACCGCTTAAACTACGTCTGAAATTTAGACGAATTTTGAAGGGCAAAACGGAAAATATGGAAATAAGAACCCGTTTGGCCGCCCAAAGTTCGACTAAATAGGTCGTATTTAGAACGGATTACGGTAGACATTCGCCGTTCTCGTACGTTCAAAAAACGTTCAAAATTTCGACTCGCGATGTGTTCGCGTCCAAGCTATGTACGATATTTTACATTACGAGTACGTTAAAGAAGTTTGCGTACCGTATCACAGTACTTAAAGTCCACTTTACAGTGCAGAGTAATATTAAAAAAAAATTATTCCTGTATTTATTGATGTTTCCATTTGAAATTTGAAAATCTTTCAATTTTCTCATACTCTTGAATTCCGGAAAGTATGATGAAAAAAATACAACCCACCGTCTGCTACATAATGTATCCCAATCTACAGCAAAATCATGTTCGCGAAAATACACTGAACCCTATAAACCCGCTCTTACATCGTAATTTTGTACAAAAAATTACCGGAATGATGAAATTTTCGAAAATTCCAAGAATGATTTAATCTTTCTTAATTTCTAGGATTTGCATAACATTTTCAATCGTTGAATTTGTAAAAAAATTTTACTTTTACATCACTCTGCACTGTAAGGTAGACTGTACGTATCATTTCACGGTACGCAAACGTCTTTACCGTACTCGTGATAGAAAGCATCGTATATCACTCGACTGTAAACTCATTTTCCCATTCGTGCCACTATGGTCCTCGGATGATGAAAAATACTATTATTTTGTTACTGTTCAGAGTTTCTTTGAACTTTAACATATACATATAAGGAATTGACGGAAATTTTGGAATCCGTGAATAAAATTTTGTACTATGACAAGATCACATTGATTTAATAAGATCGTATTTGATGCATTTAGATCTACCATTGGACTACAGCAATTCACCGATCACGTATTCAACATGTCAGACATGGAGGATTCTGATAACGACACTAACAGCGAGAGAAATTCTGTGGCAAGTGATGCCGAATCCGAAGTCGGTGACGGTATTGAGAACATTTCAGAAGAGCCAAGTTCTAGCGAAGGTGAAGTTATGGATGTTGAATCTGAGGATGAAACATACAGCGAAGGAGGTTCCGAAGGAGGAGTCGGTGATGGTGTCAACCACATACTACAAGAGCCAAGTTCTAGCGAAGATGAAGGTATAGACGTTCCGTCAGGGAATGAAATGGGCGAAGAAGATGATGGCCGTGAATGGCAAGATCCTGTGCTCCCCGAAGATGAACATGACCGCGATGCCCGGTTCTTTACTTTCAATCTCATGAACCCCGGAAATGTGATTCAACAAGAAGAAATTACCATTCGAGATGACTTTCTCGTCGAGGTAACTCAGAATCTTGTTGGAAAAGAGACGTATTCAGCACTCATAAGACGGCTACAATGGCTTCGGACAAAATCAGGTGATATTTCGATCCCGACGAACATGGTCTCTTTTTGGCGCTGTTTGGAACGCGATGAGAACAACATACACTATCATCTTTATTGCGATATATGCTTGAAATGTGTCGGTGAAGGGAGCAGGGTGACAATGGAATGCAGTCGTGGCCATTGTGGCCCTCGGAAGAAACGCCAACCACTCGCTACGTACGTCCACTTAGGTATTGCGGCGCAACTGCGTGGTATTCTCCAACAACCAAACATGGCACAGGATTTGAGGTACCGTTTCACCAAAATCAAGAGAGATCCGAACAATAAAGAAGATATCACTGACGGTGAAGCCTACATAGAACTGTGTGAGGAAGGTGGTTTTTTGCACGTTCCGGACCCGGAAAACCTCGAAAGTGATATTAATCGTTCTTTTACTTTGTGGGTTGACCACGTTTCCCTATTGAAATCTCCAGATGCTAAAGCTTGTCCTATTCTGCTTTCGATTAATGAACTGTCTCCACACGCTCGAAAACGGCATACCATTTTAGCAGGCCTGTGGACAGGTAATAGTAAGGCGCCAATTCATCTTATTATGGAACCTGTAGTACAGGAGTTACTCCATATCCACCGAGTTGGAATCACGTGGAGGCCTTTGGGGAACGTGGAAGTTGTGAGTCGTTTCGCGGTTTTAATTGTTTGCGCGGACAGCGAAGATCGGTACCCTCTACTTCGCATGATGCGGCACAATGCTCGTGTTGGTGGTTGTAGTTTTTGCGACGCTAATACGGTAGCTGTTGTAGTCCCGCGTCGCCGAGGGCAGGATGAGGTACAAACAAAGCGAATTTACCCTCCCGGCATCGGAAACCTACGGACGGACGTCTTATTGCGAGCCAACATGGAAGAAGCAGCGGAGACGCAAACTACGGTAAACGGCGTTGTAGGAATTTCGCCACTTTACTTGCTTCCCGAATTCCGTTTTGATCGTGGAGTTATTGTCGAATCTTTCCATAATGTCTACGAAGGTGTAGTCAAACAACTTTTTAAGATGATGATGGAAAACAATAATATTCCTTGGTTTATCGAAGGAACCCGACCCGGCAATCTGGCGGTGTTTAGCGCAAGAGCAAAGTCCATGAAGCTGCCATCCAGAGCGAGTCGTCGCTTCCGAGAACTTGAAACCTGGGGCCACTGGAAAGGCACTGAATGGAGAAATTTTCTCCTTTTTTTTTGCTGTCCCCTGTTTCGATGGAATTTTTCGGCCTTGGTATGTACGTCTGTGGTCCAAGTTAGCTAATTCTATTTTCATTTTAAATAACGAAAGCATATCCGAACAAGATCTTGATCATGCGGAAATGTTCATAAATGAATTCATTACCGAATTTCATCGAAGCTTCGGGCTAACGCACATGTCATACAATGTCCATTTAATTCAACATTTACCAAGAGCTGTGAGGCATTTTGGTCCAATGTGGGCAAATTCTGGAGCGATATACGAGGCATGGCACAGACGAATGGTTGCTTATGTGACGGCACCAACAGCAAGAGCCACCCAGATTGTTAACAGGTTTCTTCTGTCGAAGTTTATCGAAGCTGAAATGAATGATCCTACCATATCACAAATCACCAAAAATGAAATTTGGCGTTTGACTCGTTTCGCAAAATGGGACGTTCCACCTCCAGTCGCAACAGGTAGATACATGGTAGGTATTGTGAATGTTGGAGATTTTCTTGCTACGGAAGAAGAAATGATGATTCTACAAGAAGCTGGCATCAACGTTCCAGATAATACGATTATCACTCACTTTTCAAAAGCACCTTTCCATGGAACCGAATATCGGACACACGTCAATCAAGGCAATGTGTCTTTCTGTAATCACATTGTTTTTGCGGAGATAGGATACTGCACAGTGTACGATATAGTATCATTCGAATCGAATGGATAGACAGTCAAAGGCATTCTTGCACTCATTTTGAGTCCTCGAAATGTAGCTGGAGACAGAAATATTATTCGTACAAATTACATGCAGAGAGTTCTGCCAAGTCAACAACAAGTTTTTGTTTCGTATGAAAACATTATTTCACCTGGTTTCATTGCAACAGTTGCGTAGCGGACGTGGGCGATGCGACTTCCGAATTGCTGGGAAACTGATTGACGACCTTACTACACATGTACAACTGTGCAAATGCATACAAACAAATGAAGGAAAAACTTGAATAATTAACGGATTCATAAAAAAACTCTAGCTTTTGGAAGGTTACGTAACCCACGAACGTCTGCCATGCTGAATGCTGTATTTCAGTGAGATGAATGCGTGGTAAAATATAAGAACTTTTTAATTAATTGGTACAACTCTTTTCTCATCCACACAAGTACTCTTTTCTCATACATGCAAGGAAGTCCATACAATGTTTCTATCTCGAGGTACGCATTCAAAATCGCTTCGGTTAATGACATTTTTGACTTTGCGTGTTTTCATCTTCGATTTTTGTTAAAAAGAATTTTTCATGCTTCAGCCCCAAAAAGCGTAATTTTTGTACGTGTGCGTAACGCAAAATCACGATTTTTGAGCCTTCAGCATGAAAAATTATATTCGCACCTGTGAGCAATCGTCGATTTAAGTTCAGAAGATTTTACAGCTCGGCTTCGTCTCGCCAAAATCGATTTCTCGCTCACACGTACGAAAATAGCTATTATGACATTGAAATGACTAGCTTCAAAGTGATACAATTCCAGAACGTAAAATGCCTTTGATTGAGCCACGGTATTAATGATATTCGGTTTCGTAGGTGATAGTCTCGAAGTTTGTAATCAGCGTATTATTTTCAGAGTTAATGCCAGCTTCAAAGCAAAGTTCATGTCTCTTTCACCAGCAAGGGTATCGCCAAACATGTATCAGTCCTTCTATATCTCTTCATTTAGCAACTTTTGGTACATGATTTCAGTTAGCATCATGCGCTCAATTTTTGAATTCGAGTCATTTGTGATATGGTGGGGTCGTTATTATGTAACAGATCAACTTTGGCGTAAGAAATCGGTATACCAAATGTGTATGCGCTGCATAATGTATGGCCATGCGCTTGTGCACAGCCTCAGAAGCAGCTCAAGAATTTACGTTTACCTGAACCAAATGTTTCACCAATGTTGCGAGATGTTACAATAAGTCAAAATTGTTTGTCATGTAGGTCGCTCGAATGTTTTGATCTTATACACTAATGAACTCATTCTATCGAATTTTTGCACAAGCAGTACTTCCGAGGAAACACTTTTGCTGTTGAAAATGAATCTGCGTCATCTGATTCGCACTATAGACAAATATTCGCTCATGAAGTCTACCCAGAAAACCAGTTCCGCCCGTGCGACGACGCGGTGAGATCCCACGAAGCGAAAAAGTGACTCATTAAAACCCCCCAATGTCCCGGCGGTAGACCGCAGGGACATCGCTTGATGGGAAGTAACATAGATGTGAAATCAGGGGACATGGGGGGTTTTCATGCGTCATTATTTCGCTTCGTCGGACGTCGCACGGACGGAACTAGTTTGTTGTGTAGCGTGCCGACGCGTATAAACTAAAAAATGAAAGCTTTGCTTTGGTCCACTCCTAATTTTTCTACTATCTCAAATTATTTTCATTTTATCATTCCTTGCAATATTGAAATCCATAAACTCTTGGAGACACGCAAGTCCCAAATGATTCTATTTTTCTTATTTATAAAATATGCAGAGATGTTGGTAAATTAAAAAATTTTTTTTAACTTCCGAATTCTCTTTATTTCTTCGTCTCAGTCCTTCGATAGGACAATGAGGTCGTTTTTCACCATGATCATAAAGTATGACTGTTGCATAAATCTTTAGCAGACGATGTAGAAGGGTTCGACAATTTGAACTCAAAATCGGAACTTTGGAAGCAGTGAAAGTAGTTAAGCGCCTACAAAACTATTTACAGAATTTATTATATTTCTCGTAGACGGGCATACCCTTATAACGTAAGTATAGTTTTTGATGCGTTAGATCTCGGAACTAGTTAGTTTTTGATAAGTCAAACTGCACCAGATAAACTAAGCTATATTATATTTGACGGGCAACTTGCAAATTCTACTTGTTTCAGTTTTTCGCGAGTGAAACTTGTATGTAACTAGTTAATAGTACCCCAGTAGCAAGTTTTCTACTAGTAATAGCGAGTGCTGGCAAGTTACTTGTAGGTCTTTAATTTAACTTGATTGTTCCTCGACAAAAAGTAGGAGACATTGAAACCGAAAAAGTTTTTTTCCGACGTTTGTGTTTGGAGTTCAAAACCTGTAAGAATGATAAGTTGTACCTTTTTGTTGCTCTTCGAGCTGGAAAGAGAGTCTTTACTGCTTACCAAGTTGTACACAACCTAAAAATGAAATCACCGTACCCTAATCATCGTAAAAAATAATCAATAATAACGAACTGTCTTATCTTGATAAACAGATGATATGAGGTCAAATTTAACATTTAATAACCTGCTCTGATTGGCTGAGTCAAATTTAAGTCGAATGCAGTGTAATATTGTCTGATTATCACGTAAATTGTATTGTATTATTTTAAAGATTGAGTATGTATTCGGATATAAGGAGTACTGGCTCGGAGGAGAATTCATATGATTAATATATCAAAAAAATGATTGATCATTTCTCTTTCGTCCAACTTCTATAAGGCTCTGCAGAAACATTGAGCTGTTCATATGTACAGTATGCCGAAAATTATTATGAGAGAAAAAAAAATGAAGGGAACGAAGTTATTCTGTGTCAACGTCCGGTTATAAAAAGTGCGATATATTTTTGAAATGTATTTAACATACACACATACAAATACATATATACATGTATACAATAACTGTGTGCATCTTTCATCCTTTAACAATAATTAACAAGGGGCCTCAAAATAATTTACGAGCAACATTTCTGTTGCTCAATTCTTCTTCTACCATGACATCGTTTTCGCAATCATTGTCAGAATCGCTCTGCGTGGATATGCCACTTACGTCGCTTTCTGATTGTTCATGCCTTCTAAAGTCCTCTGCTTCTTGGTCAGCTTCTTGGTCAGCCGAATTTTTGGCATGATAATTCAGCCAGTGCGTCCAGTACTGTTCTGGGTCAGTACTACTGCTCTCATCGTCGTCGTTCCTTGACACACGAGCTTTTCCACCATGACGTTTTTTCTTCCAAGTTTCTCTTGGTTTCTTTTTTCCTTCCGAATCAGTTCTGTATCTCTTTCTGTTCAGGTACTGGCGAACTGTCGTGGTTACGTACTTTGTGTCAACTTTAACTTCACTTGGAACTTCGACAGCGCAATCCTTTCCATCCTTAGTTTTTAATTTTTGGAATACTTCGAAAGAGCCTGCGAAAAAAATTGCTACTGAAATTTTGTTAAGTCGCTTTTACATGGCTGCGGTGACGGTATGAATGTGCGGTACCGCAGATTTTCTCCGTCACGGCAGCAGCAGCCGCTCCGTGATAGGCGATCGATCGACGACCTCGAGTATTCCAACTCCACTGAACCCTCTACTCTATATATATATATATATACGTAAACAAAATTAAAATTACTTTTGTAGATGTCGGCAATTGTGCTCTCGATTCAATTCGAAAAAGTTCTGATTGAGTTTTATACTTGACACGCAGTAGAACTCACGTCGAACTCTTTTCATGTCAGCGTCAGTCAGAATGATGTAGTCTTCTATGTTGTTCGGTTTCTGCACGTACATCTTCTTCTGGGCTTTACTGTCCCACAAGGCGTCCGTGATCGCGATTATTCGGGCATTTATACTTCGGGCATCACGAGCATTTTGAAAGTCTTTGATCTTGAAGAAAGTTCTCGAATTTTTACCAATTTCGATGGTTTTTTCCGACGTACTGTCCTGCAAAAAGAAAATAAAGTTTTGCGCGACTTACGCGAGGAACCTTTTTCTTTTGACGTACAACTACGTATTTCCTAGTGCTTTTGGGTGATAGAGGGGTACGTAAATATTACGAAAACATGTCACGAAGAGGGAGTTGGTGGAGGGGGGGGGAGTCCAGGATATCACGAAATGAGGGGGGGGGGGGCGGGTCCTGAATGCCACGAAAATATGTCACGACATTATTCCAAACGCAATAGAAAAGCGACTCATCGAAATGTTGGTTACGCACTTTTGATTCCTTACCCTTCAAATATAGGGGGGCTAAGTTATATATAACTAAAAGTTATATATAACTACGAATATAACTACGAAAGGACTAACTACCATGAAGGTTATCAAATTACTGAACACAATGACGCTTCGTCTTGCGATTTGTTATTGCTTGCCGTATTCGAGGAAGTTTGCAAGTCAGCAGTTGTTTTTTCCAATTTGCTGATGGCCTGATTTTTTGCAAGTAGCAACTCTTGCATCAATCTCTTCTCCGCTACCAAAGTTTTATTTTCTTCCAGCAATCGTTTATTTTCTTCATTTAACTGTTTGTTTTCATTTCGGAGATTCTGGTTCTCCCTTTTCAAATATTCATCCGCATTTGTCTCATTCTCGTCATTAGACCAATCAATTTCTGGTTCCTCCGCCAACTCGAGGGCACTTGAGTTGTTCGTATCGTTCTACATGAAAAAAAAATTCATGATTTCCCGTAAAAGGCACGACACACAGAGGATTTTTTTTTAATAAATAAAAAGTGAAAGGTATCAATAGGATTATGTCGAACAGTAACGCATATTATATTCGAAGCTGCACAGAGGTAATTGCAAAATTTCAGTCTTTTTTACCATTTTGACGTAGAACTACGTCTTTCCCGGCGCTTTTGGGTACTTGGGGAAGTTATTCAAATGTCACGAAAATATGTCACGAAATGGGCGTTGCTAAAGGGGGTTGGCTACGGGGGTCTCGGATGTCACGAAAAGAGAGTAGCTGGGAGGGGGGGGTATAGGATGTCACGGAAATATGTCACGAAAAGTAGGTAGCTATAGGGGTATAGGATGTCACGAAAATATGTCACGAAAAGAGGGTGGCTAAGGGGGGGGGGGTATAGGATGTCACGGAAATATGTTACGAAAAGGGGGTACCTAAGGGGGGATTCATGATGTCACGAAAATATGTCACGAAAAGTGGATAGCTAAGGGGGGTCCAGAATGTCACGAAAAGGGGCTAGCTGGGGGGGGGGGGGTATAGGATGTCAAGGAAATATGTCACGAAAAGTAGGTAGCTATAGGGGGGGGGGGGGGTATGGGATGTCACGAAAAGGGGTAGCTAAGAGGGAGGTATAGGATGTCACGGAAATATGTTACGAAAAGGGGGTACCTAAGGGGGGATTCATGATGTCACGAAAAGTGGATAGCTAAGGGGGATCCAGAATGTCACGAAAAGGGGCTAGCTGGGGGGGGGGTATAGGATGTCAAGGAAATATGTCACGAAAAGTAGGTAGCTATAGGGGGGGGGTATGGGATGTCACGAAAAGGGGGAGGTATAGGATGTCACGGAAATATGTCACGAAAAGGAGGTAGCTAGAGGGGGGTATGGAATGTCACAAAAATAAGTCACGAAAAGAGGGTAGCCAGAGGGGGGAATAGGATGTCACGAAAAGGAGGTAGCTAGAGGGGGGGGGAATGGGATGTCACGAAAATATGTCACGAAAAGGGGGTAGCTAAGGGGGGGTCTAGGATGTCACGAAAAGGAGGTAGCTAGAGGGGGGTATGGAATGTCACAAAAATATGTCACGAAAAGAGTATAGCTGAGGGGGGGGGGTATAGGATGTCACGGAAATATGTCACGAAAAGTAGGTAGCTAAGGGGGTCCAGGATGTCAAGAAAATATGTCACGAAAAGAGTGTAGCTAAGGGGGGGTCCAGGATGTCACGAAATGGGGGCTGACTAAAGGGGAGTAGGTAGGGAGTCTCGGATGTCACGAAAATATGTCACGAAATGAGGGTAGTTAAAAGGTGTCCAGGATGTCACGATTATATGTCACGAAAAGGGCGTGGCTCAAGGGGGGTGGCTGGGGGGTCTCGGATATCACGAAAATACTTCACGAAATGAGCGTAGCCAGGTGAGGTCCAGGATGTCACGAAAATACTTTACTAAATGATTTTCTAATTATAAATTTACAAAATAAAAATCAGAGATGAAACTCGACATTTCATTTATTTGAATTTTTGGAGTTCGTGGAATGCTTACATACAAAGATAAATAATTAATTATTTGATAAATAAATGATAAATCATTGCATAAATAAATGAGAAAATGATATGATACAAACAATAAAAAACAGTAAATAAGATAAACAAAACAGATAACAGATAAAAAAAATAATAAATTTGACGTAGAAATAAAAATAAATTATTTAATCAAGTAAAAAAATATATTTCAAAAGACGTAGTTCTACGTAACAGCACCCTATCGCGTGCTATTCTATTTTCATCCATAATTGCAAGATCTTTTAGTTTTCGAATAAAAGGATATTGACAGCCATAAATAGGGTACCAAAAATATCTTGAGTGCATCATGGTTATAGTTATCGATCGTTCACGGTTTATATTTGTGAATATAAACATTTTACACTTCCTCCACAATTTATTGTTGAGTGACCGCCAAAGATCGAAAATAAATGAAAAGCGGTTTCTCTACTATAATTTTCCACCTACCGCAACAGATGTGTACTCCTCATCAGTTGCATGTATGTCCACAGCAACATCAACCTTCTCTGAAATTGATGTCGATGGAGCGAGAATTTGCTTTCCTACTTCACTCTGTGGAATCAGAAAAATCGTTTGTAAGATCAATCCATCGTACGTAAATCTTGAGGTGATAACATATTACTACTTTCAACTTCTAAAAAATGAGTATGCAACTAGCGAATACGTATTATCGTATACAACTTACAAGCACATCACTGCGATTTTTTATCCTTGCAGCCTTGACAGCCTCTAACATTTTTTGGTCTCCCGATTGCTCGATCGCCTTTCGAATCTCCGGTTTTTTCTGTAAGTGACAATAAGGATGTGAATCTGTTGTAAACAGCTTAACACATCTGCGAGCAATAGTAAAAAAACCTTGTTTTCTTTCGCATTTCTTCTTTCTTCCGCGACACCGGTTCTCTCCTTTCTCCTTTTATTCGGAGAGAATGTGAGCTTCGCAAGAGATCTAATCCTTCGTTTCTGCTTAACATCACCTACAGATCAAAAACTTCACCTCAACGAATGTTAGTTTGCGTTTAAAAATTTTTTCTCAACCTTATAGTTTCCTTGAAAAAAAGTAAAAACTGATGATTTTTCAATCGAAAAATCCATGTTTTTTAAAATGTACATCGCCGCTGAACATTCATTTTTCAACGTATCAACATAACTTTTGTATACTTTTGTTCAGGAAGGTCTAGCGTTGAATACAGTATTAAAAAATTGAAAAAAAAAAACATAATAATTGGATGTTTTTTTAATCTGAGTGAAAAACCATGTTTTTCGACGTTCGCGTTGAAAATGTATCGAGGGAATTTTCGATTCCAACGGGGCTTTTATGCTTATTATAATCTTAAGTGTAATGTCGAACTTTTTGGAAAGTTTCAGCTCTCTAAAATTGTTATAAAAAAACATCCAGCGAGTTAAACACAAACGCGCAGCGCGATGTGATTGAATTTTACGCGCGCGAGCTCGGTACATACCGTACTGGCGTAATTATTACGATTACTTAACCAGTGTTTGCGAAAATGAAATAATTTCTACGTAGTTTCCTTCGAGACACTCTAGTGATGCTCACAAATCGAATTAATGCTCGAAAATACTAATTTGTTCGTCAAAATTTTAATGAAAAAAAAACCGTGTTCTTAGGCTTTTCCTATAAAATAGTTTTCAAAATTCTTGATTTTAAAGATATTGAATATGCAACTTTGTTCATTAACCTTTCAGCAAGTTTTCTGAAAATTTTCAAAAGTTTTCGTTAAATACTCAATATTTGACGGCAATAAAATTTTTTTGTCGAAACGCGTCGCCGTCAGTTCAAATTTCGAGCGATTCGAGTATTGCTAGCGGGTTTAAGAAAGGACATAATGTTCTTTTCTAAATTTCTCTGTAAGTTTTATTATTAAATAAATAATATATAAGCAGAATAAAAATTGGAATACATCTATTTAATCATTTGTGGTTTTTTTACGTTTTATTTCAAACTTTATACATAAAACGTAAAAAAACCACAAATGATTACATAGATGTATTCCAATGTTTATTCTGCTTATATATTATTTATTTAATAATAAAACTTACAGAGAAATTTAGAAAAGAACATTATGTCCTTTCTTAAACCCGCTAGCAATACTCGAATCGCTCGAAATTTGAACTGACGGCGACGCGTTTCGACAAACAAATTTTATTGCCGTCAAATATTGAGTATTTAACGAAAACTTTTGAAAATTTTCAGAAAACTTGCTGAAAGGTTAATGAACAAAGTTGCATATTCAATATCTTTAAAATCAAGAATTTTGAAAACTATTTTATAGGAAAAGCCTAAGAACACGGTTTTTTTTTCATTAAAATTTTGACGAACAAATTAGTATTTTCGAGCATTAATTCGATTTGTGAGCATCACTAGAGTGTCTCGAAGGAAACTACGTAGAAATTATTTCATTTTCGCAAACACTGGTTAAGTAATCGTAATAATTACGCCAGTACGGTATGTACCGAGCTCGCGCGCGTAAAATTCAATCACATCGCGCTGCGCGTTTGTGTTTAACTCGCTGGATGTTTTTTTATAACAATTTTAGAGAGCTGAAACTTTCCAAAAAGTTCGACATTACACTTAAGATTATAATAAGCATAAAAGCCCCGTTGGAATCGAAAATTCCCTCGATACATTTTCAACGCGAACGTCGAAAAACATGGTTTTTCACTCAGATTAAAAAAACATCCAATTATTATGTTTTTTTTTTTCAATTTTTTAATACTGTATTCAACGCTAGACCTTCCTGAACAAAAGTATACAAAAGTTATGTTGATACGTTGAAAAATGAATGTTCAGCGGCGATGTACATTTTAAAAAACATGGATTTTTCGATTGAAAAATCATCAGTTTTTACTTTTTTTCAAGGAAACTATAAGGTTGAGAAAAAATTTTTAAACGCAAACTAACATTCATTTTTCGAAAGCTATCGAGCAGTATTTTTCATTTTTCCAAATTCGGACTTTGGTTTTTTACTCGCGACGTCGTAGCGTGGACAATACATTTACCCGGTTTCGCGCGCTCGGCGAGTTCTACGATCCGGACGCTCAATTCTTTTGGTATTGTCGATCAAGAAAATTTTCTTTATATAATAACTTATGTAATAAAATGTCGAGAGTGTATGAATTTTTAAATATAAGTAGCGATATGGCAGGTTGGAAATTGGTACCTCTTTCGTTGTCATTTCGTCGAGGTTTTACTGCCTTCATATCTGTGTATGTAACTGAAAAACACCGAAATAAATGTAAATTATAAACTAAACAATGAATTCTACAAATTATCGATTCCCATACGTTTCAGTCAATTCCAAAAAAATGCCTGTATATTATCACGGATCCCACACATTCCCATGAAATAAAAACTTAGAATCTGCAGATATTCTGAATTTAGATTACATTAAGCTGAAAATATTGACGTTATCCAGATTGAATTTCAAAATTAGCGATAATCGAAAGCTTAACAATTTTATATTTCAGAGCTTGTGTTAGCATTTGAATTTGTCTATTCACCGTACTAAAAATTTTTTTTCATTTTCATTATGGTAGATTGAAAAAAGAATAAGAGTATTTTTCTATAAATGATATATATCCGTTCGAGAAAACTGGCAACATCGCGACTCGACTCTCGTTGAAACACTCGAACGCTCCCCCCACCTCAAGGGGAGGACAGCATTGGATTTCCGCGTTCCCCGAGTCTCGGTGTTGCCAAGCGCTTCATTTCGCAGCTCGAGTGTCAAAAAATTATT
Organism: Platygaster robiniae; assembly: GCA_028476575.1. Classification (NCBI taxonomy): domain Eukaryota; kingdom Metazoa; phylum Arthropoda; class Insecta; order Hymenoptera; family Platygastridae; genus Platygaster; species Platygaster robiniae. The sequence continues at coordinate 2,310,585 of CM052027.1, forward strand.
AACTTCCCTACTAAACAACTCGTAAATTGAAAACAACGATCGATCTAAATTTGAATATATTTACTTTGAATAACAGTTTTTCGTCTAGGTCGTAGAAGCAGTTTGTTTCATACACAAGATTTGGGATCATTTTTGTACAAATTTACTATACCGTTCATGTAAGAAAGTACTAGACTTTAGAGTTAAAAATATCAGTTAAACAAGAAAGTCCTGATGGTTTACTTAGGATAAAAAGAATACTTGGAAGCAATATTTCCCCCAAGTTTGGATTTAAATTGCTCATCTTTCATTTTTTTTTTTTTAATGTCGATGCTTTGACATTTTTGGGAAATGATCAAAAGAATTGCTATTAAAATCTCAATAATATTCATATTTCATCAAAAGCAATGTTTCCTCCGAGTTTGGATTTGTAATTACTCATCATTCAATTATTTTAGAAATATAGAAATAACGAAATTTCAGGAAAACGATCTCAAAAATTCCAAAAAAACTGTCAAAACCACAAAAATAATTATATATGTGTCGTGGGATGAGAAAACGCAGCTACTAATTACTGTTCGTGCTATACTGTTTATGATACCTAAATTTCGCGATTTTAAGGTAATGTAGTTACCGTCATTGGAAAACAAATTGTCAGTTTGTACGCGTTGCTGGATTTTGTATTTTAGTTATATAAGAAAACTAATGAATTTTTGTAGTATATACATGAATTTCAGTTATAACGGGAATATACACAAATTTATCTTGTTTGTTTTTTGTCTGTTTTATGTCGTAGGTCTTTTAATTTAATTGGTTTTAGAATACTCATTTCTTTTCTTTTAGTTTTTAACGGCATCATAAATTCCTAAATTATCATCGATTTTCCAAAAACAAAAGAATCCCATTCAATTTGCACCAGCATTTCAATTTTTCACAACATATGAGGGCGTCCCTGCAAGAACCGCCGGAGCGTGCGGCCAGTAGGCAGAGGTAGGGGTGACGCACGAAGAACGTGGCACAAAAGGGACAGCGGATTAAACTTCAACGCAACAATAAATTCGTCATTTTTCAGTTAATAATGATCGAATCGAGTTTATTTTTGCGTAGAAATTTTCTCCAGGCTTTAGCGCTTCTAACGAATATACATAATATGAGTCTTTAATTTTCTTTTGTCCGAGAATGAACGATGCATGAGTTTTATATTCAAAAATTGATTTTCCACTAATGAATTGGTCTAAACGACCAATGTTTTTTTTTTTGTTTATAAAAATGAGTGCCAAATTGAGATATTATTTCTAAATATTCGCTGCACTAACAAAGATTAATGAAAATTAAAGACTCTAAGACTAAAGACAATTACAGAATTTTTGGAAAATGATCCCTTAAATATAATTATATAAAATCAAAAGCGATATTTTTTCCAAGTTAAGATTTTTAATGTATCATCATTCAATTATTTTAGAAATATCGAAATTTCGAAATTTTTGGAAAATGATTACAAAAATTTCACAAATCTCTTAAAACTGCAAAAAAGTAAATAAAATTAAAAGCAATATTTCCACCAAATTCTAGATTCAATAATTAAAGAATCATTGCTTGAATATGACGAATATTATGCATCAATTACTCTTTACATTATTCGAGAAACAACTGGCCGTAAATTTATAATACAGAGCGAAATGTACGAAATGTACTATTTTAGAGAGTTAAGGGTTTTATTGCATACGGAGGATTTTTTCATAAACTGGGATGAAAATTGTATATTTATGTCCCCAAATGAGTTGCGAAATTTCAAACGAAATATTGTATCGCCAGAAATCACTTAAATGATACCTATGTTTTTCGAAATATTGAGATGAGGTGATTATTCAGGTCCATAAAATGCAAAGATATTAATTAGAGTAATGCTGTTCTACTTACCAAACTATTCGAAGACTCACGCACGAGATCCCTGCACGATTCACTGCACGACCACGATAATAATTTTTACGACTTGTTCAATTAATAACAATATATTAATGATATATAAGTGAAACAGCGCGGCAATGTTGATATTTATACTCTGACAGCTGACTGCGCCAACAGAGAAATCAGGCTTGCCAGCTTAACATGTTATAGATGGCGCATACTCTCGGCCCCTATCTTTCATATCGACACCATTTCATTTTCGTGAAAACTTATTTTTTCCGAAATTATTTATTTCCTATTCTAAAATTCAACAAAAGCTATCAACGCAAATAACAGACAATACTGTGCTCGCGGAAATCATTTATTCGATAAAAAATAAGGTTTTTCCCCCAAAAATCGCTTGGTCATCGCCTGGTCATCGCTGGTCATCACTTTGGTCATCGAAAGTGATGATCAGCGGTAACCAGCTGCTTTTCTAGGGGCACGTTTTAATATTATATACATCAGAACGTCACGCAATAAAGGCAGCAAAAATTTTAAACTTCAAACATAGGCAATTATGATCCCTACAAAATTTCAAATTACGACCCAAAAATAAATTACTCGATTCCCTATTACCAATTTGGAATCCAGAAACTCGACGAAAAACAAACAAAAATATTCGATTCCAATTTCCCTTAATCTTGGAAAGTTTAGCGAATAATTAATAAATAACATAGATAATAAAAAAAAAGTATACAACTCAATTTAAATGAACAAAAGGTAAATTTCTTGTCTTGTTGAATATTTTATAATAAAGATAATTTATGAATACCACATTTGCACAATTAATAAATCTCAAATAAATCCCTAACCTTGAAAAAATTCACCTCTCTACATCAAAGATCCAGTATCAACAGTAATACTTAAGTTCAATGTCAAACGACATCATCACAAATAGAACAAATGCAGTGAGAAAATGAAGGAGTTTCTTTTAAGGAAAATTTCTCAGCTTTCATCAAGATAATTATGAACAATTGGTTACAACTACGCCATTTTTTGCGAGTTCCAGTAAATGTCAAATATAGGTTAGGTTCCGGCTCGACGACTGCCAACAGCTAGGCCCCGATCACCCCAACAACTTCCAAAAAAATTCTCCCGAGAACCGCAGCCCAATGAATCAAAACACCACAGTTCGTGAAAAATATAAAATTCGGGCGCTTTTGGCTATGCCGTCTATGCCGTTAAATTTTATACTAAGCGAATGCGCCGAACTGACAGAACAATAAACTGAAAATTCACGAAAATTAGCGAAAACTTGCGAGGGCGAAAGGAATAATCAAGACGATTGAACATTTTTATCACTGGTTCGGCGAACAATGGTTTTTAGTGTGCTGCCTGAGTGAAATTCGCGATTGCTACGTCCGCTTGACTTCAAGCTGAAACCGCGATTGACCAGGGTCCACAGACTAGAAAACATCAGTTTTTTTATGCTGATGTCATCTTCTCCCACTTTTCACCCAGTTCTACCTCCACTTTTCACACTCACACCCCACTCTAGGCCCACTCAGGTATGGAGAAGGTACCTTAGGGACCCAACTTATCTTATCCAATCAATTTGAACTCCTCCATGTCAAATCTTGAATTCTAACTCGATGACTTTAAATACTTTTCATGTCGGCCATTTGTTCTTTTATGGAAAATATTAAAAGTCATAGAGTTTGAATTCAAGACTTGACTTTCTTATAATTTATTGTTTGCTGTGTTATGTGTGCAGAAAAAAGAAGAAATTGACCCACTCTGTCTGCTTGCTCCAAGAAAGTTCAAAGAATTTAGTTACCATCATCATGACATGCAGAAGTTCGAATTGTTTGCATAAGATAAGTTGGGTCACCAAGGTACCTTATCTATACCTGAGTGAGCCTAGAGTGGGGTGTGAGTTTGGAAAGTGGAGGTGGAACTGGGCGGAAAGTGGGAGAAAATGACATCAGCACAAAAAAACTGATGGATTCTAATCGGTGGATCCTAAGACTGACCCGTTTCTGGAATTTCACGATTCAATGTTGATCTGTTATCTGAATACGTGGCAAAATGTTGGAGTTTACTGAAACTCAATGAATTAGAATTAAACTGCAATTAACAAATTATAATCAACGTCAAGATCAAATCGTATGCAAAAAAAAAAATATTCGCTAATAATGATAACTTCGGAACTTGAAGGGATTATATTTTTAATTTTTTTCATTGAGGATTTCAATTAAAAAACGGTAGTATCGCATGTGTTTTACAGTCTCAAACTAGCAATTACGTAATGTTGTATTCGTAAGATGTATGAATCTTACAGAAATGCTTGAAATTAAAAACTAAGAATTACAAATTTGTACGCACCAATATCCTTTGTGAACCGCCCTTTCCTTTTTGTAAATATACCGATCTTCATGAGCCCGCAAATGTGTGTAGTAATGGCTCCTTCGATGATTTTATTTTCAACGGAGGATCCTCGTCACTCATTTTTCAGGTCAAAACTCGACCGATAGAAAACGCGAAAAAACAAAAAAAGTAGCTGGATAAAATTGAATATGATGGATAAAATGTAATGATCTTGAAATTGATTTGAATGAAGAAATAAATAATAGAAAGACATGGAAAAAAGGTCAATAATCTTGCGAAGTATGTAATGGACTTGTGAACAACGGCGTGTGTAAGATAAGACTGAGTAATGTGTGGAATGACTGGAATGCAGTGGAATGAGAAGCGTCAAGTCACTGTGTGTCGCCAGATCAGTTTTTTCGTATCCCGCGAGGTGTCGCTCAAAATCCAGCTGAAAACCGCCAGATTCAAGTAAGAAGCGTGATAATCGTTTTTATCGCGGCTAAAAATTCAAATATCAATGTAAGGTGTAAAAATATCGTTCAATGGGAGCATCCACTATGAAAAAATGCATTTTGCATCGATAAAACTTAAAATTCATAAAAAGTAGTTTCCATTTATCTCGACTGCGCCACTTCTTGTTATTCCACAATTTGTTATTCCAAAATTCAAAGTTTCATAGACTTTCCGTATTTAAATGGATTTTTCAGAAAAAAATATTCAAATGAGTTTCTAGTACTATTAGTATTTGACATATTTCTTTCTGAATTAAGTTACATTTGATGAACTTTTCTGTATAATCATTGACTTTTATATATATTCCAAAAATTTGTCTGCCGAGGATGCAAGGTTCCTAGTAATATATATAATCGGCATTTCGTGCCGTCTTGTAACGATTTTATTTCCATTTCAAACACCTTGAAACCAAGTATTCAAGAAATGAGGCAGCTTAGTAAATACATGAAAATGTTACAAAGTAATGTTGATTAATTTACATAGAATGATGTGTATGTATGGAGGTGTAACGGAAAGTGAAGGGAAAGCATGAAATCATAAAAATCTATATGAAAGATGTAAAAATATTATACCCCTACAATACAACTACAGAATGCTACATACTTATGAAAATATTCAAAAATTCGCTCAATAGATAAAATGATATGAAAATGTATATAGAATGATGAAAATACGAATAAACAGATACTAATTTTTTCAAAATAAGAAAAATTTTGAATCTTTCTCATATCTCGTGATAGAAATCTACATGGTCACACATATGTATAAATAAAAAAAAATTTTTAAAAGATATTAATTCTGCAAACATGGGCAAATCACGAAAATAAACAAAACTATATGAAATACCAGAAGTCTCTGAAGATACTGTTTTGTCAGAAAATTAATACAAATACTTATAATCTCTCAAGTTATGTAAGTACAGAACAATTCCGGGAAAAACACTAAAAGTACCGGAAAACTGAAATGTTGAAGGTATTATGAGCACGTATACAAAAAAGTTAGGGACTCTAGTAATAGGTAATAGGTGCACGCTTATAAGGTGCACCTTATTAAAACCTTATAAGAAACTGAGATTTTTCATAAAGAATCAATCGAAAAAATTATACGTTTTTTTTTTTAAAGATTTTATCAAATATACATTCTCATATGAAATTTCAGTTACATATAAGCTTTTTATACACTCACCTTATAAGAAATTTAATTCTCATAAAAAATTTTATTTTCTTATAAGGTTTTTATAAGGTAAAAAATTACTAGTGGATTATTTCTGGACAAAAATTGAATTCTATTCGTTTATAAAGATTTTATTTTAAAAAATTAAGTGAATCGTATTTTCGTGCTTAATTCGAGAAGAAATAAGGGAATTTTTCGAAAACTTTTTCAAGCTTCAAGTTGGATATTTAGAATCGTGTTTTAATTTACAAAACGAATTTATGCTACTTAGTTTTTGTCAAAAATATTTACAAACATCATTTTCGTATAGCTATCATTGCTTAATTTGACATTTAGCAACATTAAATACTGCTCACGCAGTTGATGTTATGTTGTGTATAGAGTATGTATATTATAGAACATGGCAATTTCCAGATAAAATAAATGCGTAATTTTGATATTTTTAGTAGGATGGCAGATGGCTTACACGACTTGGAGCAATGTTCACAGTATTTTACTATTCACAAGACCTTCAAAACTATTATGATACTGTTTTCAGGAAAATCCATGAAAAAAGAGCAACCTCAAAAAGTACTAGAAATTTATTAAAATACAATATGAAATCTTGAAACACTTCGCGCGTTGTAAGAATATGAAACAAATAAGCAGTTCATATGATTTCTATAAGTATATATTGACAAATGTATTTTTTTCTCAAAAATCTATAAAATTCATAGAAATTCATGACTTGGAAGCTTAGAAACCATAAAATTTGACATTTGTATGACCACACGATATTCTTATGAATAAATATTGATACATCAGTAAGTTTGTCTGCACGATTTTCGTCATGCACACCATGTTTTCCAGGGTGAAATAAATCAGGAAATCAGAAAATGTCAATTTTCAGTAGAGTATTAAATTATTGAGTGATACACTGGCATTAACAGAAAGCTCTTTATTTTTTACTCGGGATTCATGCTTTTCAACTTAATAAGAGCAGAGAAAACTTTTTTAATGTATACTGTTTTCCCACAAAATTTTTGTTTTTTTTTTTGGCACACCATGCCATAAAGAAGATGAAAATCGGATAATTAGATCAGCCAGAATGAATTTTACAAAAAAAAGTGACAAAAGTCTTTGATCATTAATATTATAAACAAGAAAAATTTTTCAACGAAATTACTTTGGATTTGTGTCAGGAATGTGAAACACTGTCGTAAAAAACCATTTTCAAGTAGATTTGAATTTTCATCCAATTCGGATGATCCGTTTAGGGAATTCTGACTCATGTGTTGACCTGGAAATAAGAAAACATCATATAATTGTATTTGCAAATTTAAATGAAATTGTAAAGTCGTTTTATGGAATACTAAAAATTTTACAAAATCTTATTTAGTAAATCAACGAGACTAGTGTATCTTTCATTTCATAGTACATAAAAAGACATGAATAATTACCTACAATTTTTTGTTTAGGCAATATTTTGAGAACGGTATAAATTTTGCCTTGCGAATGCACAACATTATGAATTTTTTGCAAGTAGACAATGTTCATAATTCCTTCAGAGTTTGGAGTTATCTGACAAAGATGTACACAAATAAATTAATTTTTACTGTCTATATGAATCTTGAATAATTATCTAAGCAAGAATTAATGCAATTATATCAATAAAAGTCGAATTACCGAAAAAAAATCAGTGGAAACTATAAATCGAATCAATTTAATGCCCCTGTGAGTTGATGTCAATACATACATATGCGTACGTCTGTAACACATAAAATCTAGGGTGGATGTGTATTGCACTATGAATAATTGACGATTAAAGGTTTTAAGTTTTAATCAATAGAATTCAGTGAAAATGAAAAATTTTTGAATAGCAATCTTGGAAAAAAATCAAACGTTTAGGGAAAGTTTATTATTCATACAATCGAAAAAGTATTTTGATGTAATTATTTTTTTTAGATTGATTTATAGAATTTGATGTTCTCAAGAATAAAAATCCTACAAATCAATGAGTTAATTAAAATAAAGTATTTTGAAGATTCCTCAGATTTCATTAATTGCATGTTTCCTATGAAAATGTGTCATTTTTGTTACAGTTTTATGAATCTTCAGTATTTTTATATATTTCTAGAAATTTGATGCTGTAGTATTAAATTTTTCACCAATTTTTTGATTTTTTATTGATTTTCAAATGGTTTTCGTTTGGTTTCTTCTTTTTTGTATTTTCTTAGTTTGTATAAAATTAGATGAAATTTCTAGTATATATTTGTAGAATTATATTCTTTAGAATTCAAAGTTTTTTACATTTTTTAGAAAATTACGTTCACATAGTTTTTGACTATTTTCAAAGATTTCTAGTATTTCCCGCTTTTTTAAGGGGGGAAGTCTATGTAAACAGGTCCAAAAAATCGAAAAAAATTTTTTTGCTGAATATGATAGATAAAAGGCCTATGATGAGATAAAATTAAGAATTTCGCCTCAAAACCTTTTTTTTCATTGACTAATGGTTTAAGAGGCGACGCGCTTAGGACCGTCTCGTGGCATGCGAGACGGTAGGTAGCGCGGTATCTCAGGTAGCTGCATTCTTTGCATTCTGTGATGTCATTTATTGTCGTTTTTCGTGGTATCACATATTTATATTTCTGGAAATGGCTCCGTGAACAATTTTTCACGAAAGATAAGTTTGGTGCGTAGCTACTACTTCCTTTTTAAGTATCTCGATTTTCAGTTCTTCTCAAACACTCGAGTTGTACCATACGTTTTCAGAACAATATTGAAAGTGAAAAAATGCCCGGAAAATGGAAAGGATCGCGAAATTCTTCTTTTAGACGGTCGAAACCTAAAAAAAGAGGCTTCGCAAAGCGGAAATCGAGTGATAATGATAGTGCAAGTAAAAGAAAACTGTTGGGTTCGCGAAACAGTGATATTCCGGTGAATTCTTCGCACGGTTATCGTTCCATCGAGTTCTTCACTGTTTTCTCTGCTTTATCGCAATTATTGATATGTCGAGTGTGTCAAAAAAACGTGGAATTCATGGAAACAGGGCAACGTGGTCTCGGATTCAAGCTGATCGTTTCGTGTGTTTGCGGTCAAAGAATTATACACTCAGGTCCACTAATCAAGAATGGCTACGAAATCAATCGAAGGATAGTATTCGCTATGCGTCTTCTAGGAGTTGGCCGTGATGGGATCAATTTATTTTGTAACTTGATGGATGTATGCGCAGGATTATCTCAATGTGCGTACAATAATATCGTGGGACGACTTCATGAGGCTGCCAAGACTGTGTTCGATTTGTGTTGCCAAAAAGCTGTACGAGAAGAGATCAAAGAAAATATTCAACACGACCGGGGGTTTTTAAACTTGAAAGTATCTGGTGATGGCTCTTGGAAAAAGCGTGGTTTCAAATCATTATACGGCGTGACGACACTAATTGCTTATTACAGTGGTAAAGTGATTGATCTAGTAGTGAAAAGTAGTTATTGTCATGGATGTGCTCGATGGAAAAACCAGGAAGAAACCGAGGAATATCGCGTATGGTACGAAGAACACGAAGAAGAATGTACGAAGAATCATGAAGGATCCGCGGGAGCAATGGAAGTTAATTCGGTCAAGGAGATGTTTGGAAATTCGGAAAAAAAACATGGAGTATTTTACGGGAACTATATAGGGGATGGCGATTCAAAAACTTTAAAGCGATCCTCGATTTGAATCCTTATGGGAATCGATGACAAGTCGTAAAAAGTGAGTGCGTCAATCATGTTGAAAAAAGAATGGGATCTCGTCTTCGAAATGCAAAAAAAATTCACAAACTCGGTGGAAGAGGCAAGTTGACAGAAGGCCTAATAAAAAAATTAACTACATATTACGGCTTAGCTATTCGAAGAAATATTGACAACACTGAAGATATGAAAAGAGAAATAATGGCCACGTATCATCATTACATTTCAACGGATGATGAACCACAACATCAATTTTGTCCCCCGGGAGAGAGCAGTTGGTGCAAGTGGCGAAAAGATGAAGCCTCTGGAGAAAGTCAAAATCGCTGAAATCACCCCCCACCACTTCACCCTGACGTACAAAATTTTATACGACCAATTTTCGAGGACCTATCACAAGAAAGTTTATTACAAAGATGCTTAGGTGGTCACACACAAAATGCAAATGAGAGTTTCAACTCAACCATTTGGCGTTTGGCACCTAAGAGTCAACACGCAGGACTCAAGATCGTCGAAATCGCATCTTTCCTGGCTGCCAGCATTTTCAATGAGGGATTTCATTCTGTTCTCCAAGCAATGATGCACATGGACTTGATTATCGGAACGACAGTGATGAAATATGCGACCGCCGTCGACGAGCATCGAATACAGCGGCAGGGGCGGCGCAGTTTTTCACAAACTAAAGAGGCCCGGAAAGCACGAAGCAAGGAAATCGCTGACCAACATGAGTTTTTCGAGGAAGCCGAAGGACTACTGTATGGCCCGGGCATCGCAGATTGATTGGTAAATAACTCAAAACCTCAATTATTTATAGGGATACAAACAAACGCGTTTTTCTCGAAATCTTTTTTTAAGTCAAATTGAAAATCGGTGGGCGGGATTGCTTAAAAACTAATCGATGAATTTTCATGAAATTTTCTGAGTTAGTTTAAAACCCTTTTTATCGCGCGCTGATTGAAATGAACAGTTAAAATTGTTGCAAAAATCAACTTTTTTTTATACAAAACTAGGAAAAAAAATCAGCTGAAATCGAAAATTTTCATTTTTAGCCTGGAATTTTTGGAAAAAATTGTAAATGGGTAAAATGAACCCATTCAGGGCGCAATTACATTCATTAACTAACGTTTGGCAAAATATTATGTGTTTCAGATGAACGAAACCAACGTTATCACGCCCACCGTTTCGAAAGTCACTTCAGACCACTGATGAGTCACGGTGCAATAACTCCGCCATTTTTCAATTTTTTTTTATGAAAAAATTACCAAATATATTTGAGGAATAGTCAATAAACATCATTAAATTTTATGAACATCAGCCATCTTCTTCTTATTGAAAAAAAAATACAAATATCGGCAGTTTTTCGGCCGTTTACATAGACTTCCCCCCTTAAAGCATTTTTGTAACTGTGAAAGATTTTTTATTTTTTTTTTTTTTGTATGATTCATAATATTTTTGTAGATATATATAGATGTTTTGAATAAAAATGTCGATCGATTTTCAGTAATTTGTATACAATTCTAGGAAAATTCCAGAAAAATACCTTCTATTTTTATTTTTAGTGTTTTACAGTTTTTTAGCGTTTTTGTGTGTTTTTTTTTAATACAATGATGGTTTCCATACTATTTTTATTTTTCCTTTATTTTTACAGTGATAAAAGCAGTTCAGTTAATTTTTTTTTTCATAGTAAGTCATTTTTGCTCTTAGAAAAAAGTAAAGTGCTCTTTTCACGTGAGAAAAAAATTGAGTTTTTCTTATATTAATATTTTTATTATATGAATTTCTATTATATAAATATTTCTAATATGACAGCATATTGTTATACAATATATTAAGGATATATTTGTTGATAGTCTCATGAAACACTAATTAGAAATATTCTAGAAATATTCTTAGAGAGCATTTCAAGCATATTTTTCAAAAATACCTTAGCAACTGAGTAGTGAGTGTAAAATGGTAATTAATTTTTTTAGAATTTCTCAAATTTTTTACGAAGAAACCACAAGCGACTTCAAAACCATATTTCAATGACGTGATAAAGGAGTTGAACGAGGTTATCGAACGTCTCAATAAAGAAACCGGTTGTGATCAAATCAAATTTTCAAATTTTTGCCAATAAACGAATGGACACATATATATACTCTTCATCAACGGTCATATCGATATTATCGATAAATGCCCCAAATTTTCAATAACTATCGATAATCTATTTTCCCGATATTTGTCACCAATGATTTAGATCCTTATTACCAGCTGATCAACCCGATCATTTCTCCGCGCGAAATATACAATTCACATTTTTCTGACATATTCTTTTTAATGTAATTTCAGTGATTACAATAATTATTGTAATAACTAATAATATTCATTTTACTGATAGTATTCATATTGTACTGATAGTAATCACTAATAATAATTATTGTAATAATGAAAGATTCATATAAAACTTGAACTCTCACGATGTGATTTCGGTACCATAATTATTTAAAAGAATACATAATGGAATTTTAGAAATTGAATTCCGCGCGAAGAAATGGTCTGGATGATCGGCTGGTAGAATCGGAATCCATCCTGCCCATTGTAATAGTTTGTGATTCATGAATTACAAGATTTCCCATTGGGGGATCAAGTAGTACTATATTCCTGTTAAAGAAGAGATTTTGATGACCATTTGAAAAGTCAAAAGTGTTGATTAGTACAATTCGTCCATTATTATAACTGTGTATCTTTATTTTGATATTCGTGTGAAATAACGGGACTTGAAATGATCAACACCGACTCTGATTATTAACTGTCTGTGTGTATTCTTTACATATCATATCATACATACATAAACATATATACATGAGTTTCTGAAATACCAAAATGGCGGTAATATTTGAATCGTTCGGTTTGAGATGTAACAATCTCCCACCCATATTGAAAAACAGTATAAATTGATAATGAAATTTGAATCGAATCGTGTAATATGTATACCAATTACTTTCAAATATAATGTTTGAAATTTAATGTCACTTTTATAATGCACACGAAAATTGATGTTGATAATTATTCTCTATTTTTTTGGCTCGAATGATAGAAGTCTATGGAAAGAACAAAGTTGATATAAGTTTCTTTGTTAAGTATTTAAATTATAAAATATAGTTATCTCGAAGATATGCTGCTAGCTGACGTTGCCGGGTAGGACGACATGAGGGTGGAACATTTCTTGGTTCTTCCATGTCAACTGCCATTTGTTCATCAGTATCACTTGGAATTTGTGGCTCGTTCCGTTCGATCTCAGGAACTGTTACCAAATCACCAAGGTCGAATTGTTCGGCTGGTTCTTTCTCAACGTTTGACTCGTGATTGTCAGTAATTTGAGCAAAAGACATCGCTGTTTGTAGAGGTTGAACTTGAGAGGCGCGTAGCTGGTCTATGTGGCGCTTGATGGTATATCCATCATCGAATTTGACCTTGTAGTGGAGTTGGCGGTATTTTTCAATGATGGTTCCTGTTTTCCACATGTTTTTGTTGTTACAGTAGTAACGTGCTTGTACGAGTTCCCCCACTCTTAATTGACGTGCTGTTTTCGGTGGAATTGGATTCTTCTGAAATTTTGTAGGTTTCAGGGCGTCCAATTGAATTCTAATGCAACGACATAGGTATAACTCTGCGGCAGATTTCCCGTTGTTGAGAGGCGTTGCTCGATAACGAAAAAGTATTTTGCGGACTTTTTCACGCATTAGTGTAGGATCGTGATTCATAGCGGCGAGTCGATTTTTCAACGTTTGTACGTTCCGCTCGGCGAGTCCATTCGTCGCTGGATGACCTGGTGCAGTGAATTTCATGAATATTCTTGACTTTTTGCCGAAATTTCGGAATTCTTCGCTTGTGAAAATCGTGGAATTGTCTAGTACCATCACTTCTGGAAATTCGTGACGTACAAAAATGTCTCTCAGTAACGAAATGTTGATGTTGATGTAGTAGACCTAGAAGTAAAGGCTATAGGGCTTTCTAGGCCATCCACTATGTGGGAGAGGACTCCCCCGATTCCCACAGGGCTAGCATCACATGCAAGTTGAACTGGTAAAGCGGGGTTGAATGGTATCAAAATCCGGTCGCTTGAAATCTCCTTTTTGAGTTCGATGAAGGACACTTGGCATTGAGGGGTTCATTTGAATCTTGAGTCCTTTTTTAGGAGTTGGCGAAGCGATGCTGTAATTGTAGATGCGTTTGGAATGAATTTCGCATAGTACGTCGTCAACCCTAGAAAACTTCTGATGTCATCTGTTGATTCAGGTCTTGGCATTTTTATGATTGCCTCAACTTTTGCTAGTGATTTCGAAATTTTGTTTCCTTCTACATATAACATATCCCAAAAATTCTTAGCGTCTTTGAATAAGTTCGCACTTGTCTTTATCCACGTGCAAGTCATATTTTCTTAGTTGATTAAGGCCTCTTCGTAGATTTTCTTGGCATTCGATCTTGGTCCTGCCTCGTATAATAATGTCGTCGACATAAGCCTCGGTTCCTGGAATTTCTCGTAGAATTTGGCCGAGAATCCTGTTGAATTCAGATGGAGCCGTTTTGATTCCAAAAGAAAGTCGATTGACTTTATAGGTTTCTCGATGTGTTGACATGGTTTGAATTCTGCTCGATTCTTCATCTACAGAAATGTGTAAGTATGCCTTGTAAAGATCCAATTTGCAGTAGTATTTTGCGTCTCTCAGGTTGTTAAGTATATCTTCAATTTTCCGAATAGGATAGTGTGCTCCGATGAGTCGTACATTCACACTGATTTTGTAGTCGACGCAGTCGTACTTGACCATTTGATTTCGGTATCACGACGAGAGGTGCGCCCCAGTCACTAGTTGGCACTTGGGTGATGATTTGTGCATCCTCGAGGGCCAGCAGTTCCCGCTCGACTTGGTCCGCCGAAGCATATGAAACTTCTCTCTCTGTGAAAAATCGGCTTGGCTCCCTCGCGTAATTTTAGCGAAACTTTGAAGTTAGGGACACAGCCAATTTTCGCTTCGAAAATATCTGCAAACTCTGAGAAGATCTCGTTATCATTGATACTTTGAATCGATAAACCTGGATTTGTGCCCGTTTTCTTTTGATCTATGGTGCATAATTCGATATTGAAGCGCCGAATCCATATTCTGCCGAGAAGTGCGGAATATTTGTCTGGAACAATGTAGATTTCTTCTTGTCCTGTAACGCCGTTGCATTCGACGTTGACTTTAATTTTTCCGTCCGGAGTAAACATATCCTAGGTGTATGATTGAAATTCAACCGATGTCGGCATCAAGGGTACCTTGAGGTTCAGTTTTTCGAATTGAGTCCGGGGTAAAAAGGTGTAGCCTAATCCAGAATCCACATCGAATTTTGTTGGTATTCCTTCAATTTTCACAGTGATGTGGAAGCGTTCGCTGTCTTCGATGTATGTTGATTTTGGTGCGCTTTTTCGATGTGAAATGTACCAAAGTCCCTAGCTTCAGGTGTTCTGGTGATTTGATGGGTCACTCAATCATTTGTATTTTTCTTCTGCAGTAGAGTGCGAATACAGACCTTGTCAACGTGTCCAGTGTTATTGCACTTTGAACATCTGAGTTTTTTCGCGTCAACTGTACACTCGTTAGCTCTATGATTGTTTCTGCCACAACGGAGGTACATTTCGTCAAAACCTAACAACTTCAAGTCAATTTTTGGCTTCTGTTGGAAACGAGGCTTCAAAAATTGTTGATGTTGGTTCGTTTTCCCTCGTTTTTTATCGGAATTTTTCTTCTTGTCGATCCTGTTGATTTTGGTTGATGCAGCTGTTATGAACGTAGAGGAAGTTGAAAATTTTTAAGACAATTCTTTTGAGTTGAGTTAAGATGCTTCTAGCGTGATTGCTTTGTCAACAATGTCGTTGAATCCGGAAAGTTCGCCTTGCAGTAATTTTTCTCTGATTGTATTTTCCCGTAGTCCTCGTATGAATTGAGCTCTGAGAAAAATATCAGCGATTGATGTTTTACAAGTGCATAGAAATTCGCAGTCTCCAATTTCTGCTCTTAGCCCTGCAACAAATTCTGCGATTGTCTCCTGTTCAGACTGGTATCTGGAAAAAATTGATGTTGAGCAACAAGAACGTTCTTTTTCGGTGACAGATGTTTTTCTAGCATTTCTATTAATTCGTCATTGCTTTTTTTTCCCGGTGGGGTCGGGGCTGTTAATGCCGAAATCGTATTGAAATTTTTCGCACCAAACGAATTTAGCAATAATTTTTCACAATATTCCTTATTACTCATAATTCCTTTCATTTCAATGTAATTTTCAAATCTTAGCTTATAATTTCGGAAACTTTCCTTTTTCGCATAAAAATTTTCGAAATTCGGTATTAAAATTGACTTTTCAGACCTTGAAGTTGTTTCTTCTTTCGCCGTATTCACAAATTCTTGTTGCTGTGTAAAAAGTTTTGATAGCAACTCCCGTTGTAGTTTCATGAATTGGTGAAATTAATTTGCGTTCATGATGAATCAGATGATTTGAATTTTCCCGCTTACGGTCGTCGATATATTGATGTTCGATGGGTTGATCGTCGACAGTCGGTGTATTCGAAGTCGATGGATCGATCGTGATATATCGATTTATTCCGGGAAAAAGGGTTATGTTTTATGTCTAATCAAAAAAATGCTTTTCCCCATAGATAACTTAAATTCTCGATACAATCCTCGTTTACTATTGATTTTTGAAATTTTTACTGTTGAAAATGTGGGTTGATCTCACCTTAATCGTTACAATTGGATTTTTGATAAGATGACACGTCATAGAGGTTACGTGTACGAAGGTTGTCACCGCACGCTTCGCATTATATTTCGATGATTCCGTGGTGATTCCTTTTCCTGACTCCTGTCAGAAGCGTTCCGCGAGTAACTTTTTTTACCACTTCAATTGCTTCAATATTAAACTTTTGATAAGATGTCACGTCAGCACGTAATTGGGGCTACGCGTTCGAAGATTGTTACCGCTCGCTTCGCGTTGTATTTTGATAATTTTATGGCGGTTTTTTCTCCTGGCGCCTTATCAGGGCGTTCTCCAGTTTTTTTTTTTTCACCTCGTTGCCAATTTGTTGTATCTTTATTTTGATATTCGTGTGAAATAACGGGACTTGAAATGATTAACACCGACTCTGATTATCAACTGTCTGTGCGTATTCTTAACATATCATATCATACATACATAAACATATATACATAAGTTTCTGAAATACCAAAATGGCGGTAATATTTGAATCGTTCGGTTTGAGATGTAACAATAACTTGCGAGTCTTCCATGTAAATTTTCACAGTGTTATCTTATTTTCCAGAAACAATGATTACATGGGCCGAGACATGGTCTGCACTAGAAATTGTGGGCCTCGTAGTATGGATGATTTTTGGAGTTTCGGTGGGGATTTTTTTATATCCTTACATAATAACGACATTTGGTCGTCGTTGGAAGGGATCAAACGAATCCTCAATATACACAAATCATCTGATTAATGTATTAAAAAACTTTTTTTTTCTAACCATAACCCTAAAATTTTTTTTTTTTTTTTTTTTTAAGTAATTCTTTCGAATCTTAAACGATACCGGCAAATAAATTTTAGAAAAATACATATAAGGTGAAATTTAATAATAGAGAAAATTCAAATGAACCGTTGAATGCAAAAATACCTTATTTATCTATACGATTTTCTATTTCCATCGTGTAAATGATCAGACAGTGATTCGGATGAGGAAGAGGACAAAGAAAGAAAGCTCAGTTTCCAGACGTATAGTATTCACTCAAAACATTATTTGTCATACGTATATGTATTCACCTGACACATTCTCATGTTTTAAGTGAATCATTGTAAGATTTCAAATGTTAAATGACAATCTGAAGAATTGTTAATTTTGGAAAAAAATATTTATCATATAAAAAAATGTACTGTGGAGTGAGTAGAGTCGAAAAGAAAATTTTTTTACTGCATTACAGAACTGACGATGCCGCTCGCAGCTTGAAATTGTCATACATCGCAGGAGTGGTCTCTTAGTTCAAATCAGATAAAGATACGAAAAGTATTTAACAACTAAAAATTAGGAGTATTTCATTAAAAAATGATAAATAAACTTTTTTAATACCAGAGAAAAGGTTTTTTGTTATCATTTTTACCTTGATCATCGTATATATATTATATCGTATTTGATGCGACATGAAAAAACTTTTTTTAGTTCAAATGTAAGTAATTCTGTCAGTTATCTGACAGTAATATTGCTCTCACATATTGAGAGCAATATCATCTCACATTTAATCGTATCATCAAATATTCTTCGAATTATTATTAGACTATTAATTTGTAAATAATAATAATATCATATTATATTTTCTTTTTTTGATATTGCTTTTGAGTAAAGCATTGATTCTATTTATTTTGAAAAAATCGAGGTCGGAAATATCTGTGATTATGTTGAAATATTTAATAATCGGTAAGGACCCTTCAAAAACAGTTATATTAGAAAATTTCACCTTTTTTCTATAATGCGAAGAGTTGAACGCATTTTCGGAAAAAATCTATATCCATACATACTGTCCTACAACCATCGTTCTTTTTCTAAACTACTCAATCATTCACAAATACAGAAACTTTCTACAAATTCCGAAGTTTTTCTAAAAATCGGAAATTTTATCTTGATTTCTAAACATTCATACATATAGAACATCGCCAAATTCATATAGAAAATAAATGTAAGCCATCAAATTCTAGATTTCATTCTGCGCAATCTCTATATAAAAATTTGGAACCTATTTTCAAATTTCATAAATACTAGAAATACAAGAAATATAAAAATTAAAAGTTACGTAGTAATTACATAAGGATAATTTTCTTTATGGTTCAAGGAAATTTAAATTCAGAAACAAGTGCTTTAGAATAATAGAGGTATAGAAAATGGTTAAAACATTAGAAAATTCTTAGAATTGTGCGAATAGTAAAAAAAGTGAAAAAATAAAACACTTTAAATCTTCATGAATGTTGTACCTTAAAAAATTATTTCATATTACCATAACCATAAGAGTTTTGAAGAATACAGCATTGAAATCTGATAATTTACACACGCACACACACACACACACACACACACACACACACACACACACACACACACACACACACACACACACACACAAAGGGTTCGGAAAGTTACTTGCAAAAATATAACGCGCTACGTTACCGTTACAAAGGTGAAGAAAATAATTCGTTACGTTATCGTTGCTTAAAAAGAAATAGTAACTCGTTACCGTTACCACTTAAAAAAAGTAACGTCCCGTTACTTTCACGTTACTTTTTGGAATAAATAGCATGTAAATAACATGAGATTGAAAACAAGGGCCGAAATAGTACATTTCGTATCAAGGAGCAGAAACGAGTGTTTTTACGAGTGCGAAGTTTTGCGAGCGAGCGTAGCGAGTGAACAAATCGCACGAGTAAAACGTGAGTTTTGATGCTCCTTGACACGAGAGATATTTTTCACGCTCGCAGCAAGGAAATAACTTAGTCTTTTGTTTACTGCTGTGTCGTGAAAAGACGAGTTTCTCTGCCGCTCGACCTTCGAGCGGCATAGAAAACGGCGAGAAGGCGCGCGGTGAGAACGAGTTTTTCACGGGACAATAGTAAACACAAGAGTAAGTTATTTCCGTGCTGCGAGCGTAAAAAATACAATTTAAACGTACTTGTGCTTTTGTTCTATAAAAATTGTTTATTTCAGATATAATAAAAAATAATTATCTGAACTATTCACCCTGAGAAAAAAATCAATCAGCTTGTTCAAATTTTTATGCTTTTCAAGTTTACGAAATTTCTGGATCTGACATTTGATTCAATGTTAGCCACAAGAAAACATTTGCAAATTTAATAGATTTCTGATAGAATCTAAGTACCTAACCAGAATTTCAGAATTTTAAAATCTTTTTGTACTTTCAGAGTGAATAAAATGTTGCAGGATTTCCCAGAATTTCGATAAATTTCTACTTTATTTCTGTACATTGATGTATAGATTTCAACAATTTCATCCTCTAGAATTAAAAGTTTATTGAATTTTTTAGTATTTGAGAGAATTTTTCAGCGAAAAATTCCTAAGAAAATTTTCATTTCATTTAATATTTTCTAAACTTTTTCAATTTTCCTACCTTTTGGGGAATTGTTCAGTATTTTTGAAACCATTCGTATTTTTCAGTATGATATAATATTGCAGAATTTTACAGTATTTTTAGATAATTTTAGTATTTTTATAATAATAATTATTCTATACATTTCAAAAGTGTCGAACTGTAGAATTTGAATATTATGAAACATAACGTGTTTTACAGGATTTTCCACAAAACAGTGTCTCGATAGATTTTTACTTATTCAAGTACTTTTTGTATTTCTTTAGTTTTTCTATGATTCCAAGGATCGTTTATTATTTTTATATATTGCCGTTTGAATTTCCGGAATTTTAAAGATTTTCAATGTTTTATATATTTGCACGTATTTTTCCGAACGTATTTTCTTTCTGCATTTTTGAGCATTTGAAGAATGTTGTGGAATTTTTAGTTTTTTTAAAGTTATATGTTTTAATTTCCAGAATGAAATAACATTGGAGGTTCGAAATTTCTGGAGTATATTTCTATCGATTTTGCAGAAAACAGTTTCTTCATATATTTAGAGGGCCCTAAATATTTTTTGTATTTTTCACTGAGTTATAAAATTAAATAATTTTCTAATCTTCTTATAGACTTCTATTAACATAAATATTTTAGAGTATAAAGCTCAAGAAATTGAAGTTTTTTGATTCCTTGAATTACATCAATTTTTTGAAAATCAAGTAACTCAAAACTTTATACAATCTAGTATTTTTCGTATTTTTCGTATTTTTCGTATTTTTTTTTATTCACTTATTTTTTTTTTTTTTTGTATTTATTTTTATTCACTAAAATTTTCTAGCAGGATCTCTAAATCTTTTAAATCCTGCTATAGATTTTGCGATTTATAAATTTGAAGAATTTTTTATAATATTATATAATATATTATCTTCTTTCGAAAATTTCTTAAATTCAACGCTTTTAGTCGTGAATGTTTTTAATAAAAAACAAAAAAGCCTATTCTTCGTCAAAAGTTTTGCACAAATTACTATTATTCCACATAGTTTCATTAAAAATTATGATTATAGAATTTTATATCTCAAAATAAAGATGTCAAGAATTACTAAGATTTCAGTTTCAGAAAATTTTTTAAAAAGTTCCAAATTGTGCTCAAAACTTAAAAGATCAGATAAAAGTAACGTCAAATAACGGGATTTTCGTTACTTTTTACCTAAATAAAGTGACTCGTTTCAGTGATCATCGTCACTGGTTAATTAATATAACGCGTTACGTTACCGTTACATTAAAAAATCTAACGTTTTAGAGTAACGCGTTACTTCCAAATTCTGTGTGTATATATATATATATAAAATACGGTTTTTTTTTCTTTTCTTACATTCAAAACTATATAAATTTTTTAACTCTTAAAAATTTGATTGTCGGAAGTAATTTCTAGTTAAATCCATATTCAAGTAACATTTAACTAGAATTTTATTCAGAAAGTTCTCGAATTTCTTTAATTCCAGATCAACAGTTCCACATTTTTCGGATTTCTCCTTCACAATACCTTTGTTTACAAAAATAGACTTTAAACGTTGGTTTGTATAGACTGTGAGATAAATGAACACGAGCAGGCTAACGAGTCACGCGTCCAAGAGATCCATATTGAGGAATTTTTCCCGCCAAATTTCCAAGCAAGTCTCAGCCTAACGTTAATAAAAATTGTTCAATTTTATCAATTTTGTTAATTTACACTTTCCTAAAATAATAATGCTCGATGGATACAAATTAAACCAAAGGAAAAACTTTAATTACAAATTTCGACACAGAGTAATATGATGAATCCTAACCAACTTGGGAATCTTCCAAGTAAATATTGAGAGTGCTTATTTTTCAGAAAAAAATGACTAAACCAGACATAATTGTGACCATCGTGGCATTAGTAGTTTGTGCGGTTTCGATAAGCGTTTCTATTTATTATATGAGAAAAGCGGCATTATGTCGTCGGACTGAACCAAATGAAACGACAACTGATACAGATATTGTGAGTAATGTATTTAAAATACGTTCTTTGTTTTTATTTTCTTATCAACTTTTTGATAAAATATTTTTCACAGTTTAGAAGCGACGAATCACGCACACAGAGAAACGCCTTGTCCATGAGTGAACGTCGTCTAGTCACGTGGGCTCACGGACAAAGCGTTTCTCGGCGTGCGTATCTTGTTCCTGAACCAACAATCCTGATCTCGAAGTATGATAAAAAATTATTACTGACATAATTTGTTTTTTTATTCTTCAACTAACCTTTTTGAATCTTTAACACACCGAAAAATAAATTATAGGCAAATGCATGTAAGGTTTAAGTCAGTAATACTCATATTTGGTTGGATTATTTTTTCCCAGTTGATGGTGACATTCCGAGATGAAGAAAGTTCAGATTCAGATGAAAACGTACCTGAGGATCCATCCATATAAGATCCTACTTCCCCAGATTCAGAGAGTGATTCGTCTGAGGAAGAGGACGAAAAAAGGAATTTAATAAGACTAGCCACTGTTCACTCGTGGAGCAATTAGCTCGGTTGCCAAACGTACAGGCATAATAACGTGACACGTAAGTTTAATGAATGACAATCTGATATGTTGTCAATTTTCAAAAAAAAAATTTGTTAAAAAAAAAAAAAAAAAAAAAACAATGTATAGTAGAGTCAATTGTCAGAAAGAAAATTCTTTTACTGTTTACAGAACCCAGTGGCGGATCCAGAGACGATTCTTGGGGGGGGGGGGATTGAATTTATCCTTCGATTTGGGGTTCAAACTTATTATTGCGAGAGAAATACAGCACAAATTAAATTATGAAACAAAAATTATCAATTCCAATTTTTAGGTAAACAAAGTGGTTATATTCGAAAAGTCAACCATATGCATGCATTACAGAGTGGCTCATTTTATTAGAAATTCAAACGAAAAAATGCTTTAACATTGCGTGTTTCATAACGCAAAACGATGGCTGCCAAGTTTTGTGAATCTTTCAATGACTTCTTCGGCGTTGATTTCGATGTCATGATGCGTATGAAGCAACGCTAATCCAACTAGTCTTTCTTGAAGCATGGTCGTCCTAAGCCATGTTTTGATGCGGCGAAGATAAGAGAAAGAACGTTCAGAGCTCGCGTTTGTTACGGGAAGTGTACAGAATACTCGGAGATAGGTGTGGATTGTTGGGAATATGTCGACATCACATTTTCTTAATGTTTCCAGTGCAGAAGTTGGAATTTCGCTGCCTTCAATTTTTTGTTGCTGCTGCCAGTGACATTGCCAGTAGCTCAATTCACCTTTGAATTTCAATTTTTGTACGCTTTTGTCATCATCCAGAAGATTCCCGAATCTTTCTATCAAGCATCCGATTAGATCATCGATTTCGTTTTCTTTTAAAAGACTTGCTTTTTCTGGGAGCAACACACTCAATTGGTAACCATCCAAAACTTCTTGTGAAAAACGAGCTTCCAAATCTTCTTTGATGGTATCCAGCTGAGGTATGTAGACAGAGACCCTGTAGTAATCTTCGCAAGTTTTCACGTCGTAATTTTCGCGTTTCGTTTGTCGACCACATGTTCTCGGTTTCGCTTCGTCAACATCGAGTTTTTTCGCCATTTTCTTGGCATCTGAATAAATCAGTCGGAATATTTCATCAACTTTTTCCCTCTTTTTTTCCAACGTGGCAAACAACGTCTTAATCATTTTTGATGCCTTCGCCAAATCAATTGCTTCCTTCTGAAGAACTACGCTGAGCGAATGGGTGAGCGATAGAATGTCGCTGAGACAGAAGAGCCCGACGATAAATTCGAACTTGCACAAAGCCGATATGAGAATTGTTGCTTTGCCTGCTGTTTCTCTGTTCTTCCACCCACTGATTTTTGACAGAACTTCGATGATCAACGGTAACTTCGCAACAAATTGAAGGACAGCATCGTGTCTCTCTACCCATCTTGTTTCACACAACTGGACAATTTTTTCACCAAGTATTTTTGCTAATACAATCACACGTTTTAGAAATGAGTTCTTAAAGAATTTGTCGACTTCTCGTATGGCACTGGCAACGTTTTCGATTAATCGTACTTTCACTGACTTTGAAATAGTGTTGTCAAGTTTGTGCGAGAAACACGGAGTCATGACAGCATTTTTTGCTTCTCTCCGAATTTCGTTGACTGCTCCGATATCTGACAGCATGACCGCACATCCATCAGTCCCTATCGAAGCGCATTTCTCCATTCGGAGATTCATTTTCTTCATGTCTCCAAGAACAAGCCCCCCGATGGCAGATCCAGTTAGAGACAATTCTTCATCGGTTCGGTCATTTTTTCCAGCAGTCCTGTAAGACATTAATCCATCTTCATCCTCGCTTTCTTCTGATTCTGTGCCCTCCGCGAGAGTATTCTTCGAAAGTTGACCGAATGCGTCCAAAAAAGATACAAAGTCTTCTCGTATTCATGCTTCGCCAGGAGGAAAATCGACGTATCTGAGTACAACGCTAATCTGTAACGAGAAACATTATTCTTCTGTAAATTTTTGTTTATTTTCTTGGGAACGATCACTATCCGATAGTTCAGACAATAGGCATCAATTATTATATTTTTACGGAAATTCTACTTTTGCGAAATAATTGGCAGGATTAAAGTATTACCTGAGCTTTTCCCGACAGATCTGGAGATTCATCGAAAACAATCGTGTAAAACTCAGCACGAGCCACTCGTTGCAAAATTTTGTCCAGTATCTCTGCCCTGCAGCATTCAATTAGTTGGTTCTGAATCGTTTTACTGGTATAGGTCGCTCTTGAAGATGTGCTCCCAAGGTGATGCTCCAGAGTTGTGTCACCTGAATCGATTCTGAATCTCAGCAAAGCCCTGAAATTCCCTTCGTTTTGCACGGGCGTTTTATTTTTTCGAATATCTCCGTCATCTCTATGCCTACGAAGTGAAATGTTCTACTTTCCGCAAAAAATGACCGTTTTCACAATGGGGATGAGTCGTTTTCTGTTCTCTTGCGTTTGCAAAAGATGGTTTTCGTCGAGAAGATTACGGACGCTTCGTTGTGGATTGTGATAGTCTCTCACGAAGTCCTTCCCAGTTGTCATTGCATTCTTATGGTACATATTTTGAAAATGAATTTCTAACACACTCTTGATCCCAACCAAATTTTTGATATCAGTCAACGGCTGCGTGACAAGTACCCCAAGCGGAGTATTCCCCCGATAACCTCCTTGATTTCGAGGCGTAAACCATGGACAATATTTGCAAAATAGCCCTTTCCCCACGTCAGATAGTACGGGTCACTCTGCATGAGAATCCAAGTGTTTGGAAGAGTCGTAGTGTTTTATTTCTTTGCCAGAAATAACTCTCGACGAAAATGGGAATGTATAATTTTTTGGAGGAGTCCAAGGATTTTCAAGTAAAATTTGTTTCACGTGATCGTCAATTTTTTGTCCCACGAAATTACCAACATCATTGGAAATGTTTACAGCAATGGTAGAAACTTGCGCAATGTCGGAGTTTTTGGACGAAGACGGTGTTTCGCTGCCCGAATTGTCAATGCCTTCATCATGTTTAGGTGGACTGTGCGTCACTGCACGAGGAACCTCGTTTTCTTCTCGATGTACTGTCGCAACATCTTCATCTAGTTTTCTTTTTTTTGCAGGTGCAAAGTAGGCCGAGATGGACTTTTGTCGAGATGACTGTAAGATAGGAATTATAAAAATTGAAAATTATTTAAATATTTTAAAATTACAAAATATTATAAATACCATTAAAATTTACGAGGGTATAACAGAATTTTCTACCAAAAAAATGCTTTATTTGGAAATTTACGAAAAATCCTCAAATGTACCCGGACACCATTTTTTATCCTAGGGATGCCCCTCAAGGTTTCCACAAAAGGTTTCCACAAAAATTCCACTTAAATGAAAATTATTCATATCTGAGAATTTTTTTTTGAACAAACAGTTTCTAAACTGAAGATAATGTGGAAGTGTTTTTTTAGTATCAAACAAGAGCCAACTGAATTAAGAAGAAAAATACCAATATTGTATCTTACTGAAAATAATAATATACTTGTCGCTTTTTATGCTCCCAAAAATGCCAGGAAAAACTTTCACTAATCATATTCTCCAAGTATTCAAATCCTTGGTAGTAAATTTAATATGAAATGACATTCACATTTTTTTAAAGTGAAGCTGCTAAGAAAAACTGCACAGCATTCGAAAATAGTAGTTTACGGGTAAGTTTGCGAAAGTTGACGATTTCTAAGGCATGAAAAGTTGGCTGCCCTTGGCGCATGGGCGCGTGTCAGTTTTGAAAATGCCTTGTTCTTTCCATTCCACGGATTGTCTATAGCAACTTAAGTTTGTCCTTTCTCGATTATTATTGTATTCGCTGAACTGAATGTCATTTTGCACCTTCCATTCAAAGAATTACTTAGAAAAGAAAGATTTTCAATATCGAGTTGTTTAACAATGAATCCTAATTCTCTGTTGTCTGCAATAACCATTAAATTGTTCTTTTTAATATCGAAATATGATCTTGATTCCAATTTTGAAGTTTTGCATTCTACTGTATGTTGATTTTCCTCCCCTAATACCCGAGTAATTTCAGAAATGTCATTTTCAAATTTGGTCAAATCTTCCCTCAGAATTTGGTTGTCGCCAATGAAAATATCTTCCTGAATATTTTCAATTAGGTCGGCATAATGTTGTAGGGTGAAAAATCCAACTATACCTTTCGGATTGTTGTAGATATCTAGAATTTTCGCAATGGAACATTCTGTGTTCGAAAATTTCATTGATTTTTTAGAAAGAGATATGGCAATATCGAAGCCATCGAAATCGTTTGTTGTAGAAACTTTGTTTATCGACCATAGGATTTGCGTCCAACTGTTGTAGTCGTTTGAAAATCTAGCTGGAATTTTTTCGACAACAGCTGCACAAACTTCCTTCGATACACGGCAAGCATTGGGCTATATCCCTTCGGTCGATTTACGTTTCAGTCGTTCTGGAAGAATTAATAAAAAGGAGATGTAATTTATTAACTATGTACCTGTAAGTACTAACTTCTAACGTAATATTATTATTGAAATTTATTTCATAGTAAACTTTAAACGAATCTTTAAAATAGTTTTTGTTTGGATAGTCTAGTATCGACTTCATAATTAATCAAATACAAATATTAGGTATACATTCATAAATTATTCGGTAAGACCCTGAAACCCGCAAAATTTCATTAGTTGGTATATAAATTTGAATGTTCGTGATGAACTTAAACTATAGTGTTTTGCTGACAGATCGACTCCAGACCTTGGTAACGCCTTCAGAAAATACATTGTATTAGGTTATCGAAAGACTTTTATAGGCTATTTTAATGTAGAAAATAATGAATCGTTGGGTTTAAAGGTATATGTTTTCGGTAATTACAGTTATAGAAGTCGAAAAAAATTTTTTTCTTTACATTTTCGTCGTTTGAAGAGAATCGCGAAATTTGTAAGTAGCGGAAGCGGTTATTCCGATTATATCGAATATTAGAAAGCATCCATATTTCGATCAATTCTCGGAAATCATAATGAACGTTTTTCAAATTATCAGCTATGTATGACTAAAAGACATGACGTAATGATTTTTCAACTGTGGTATGAAACGAAAATATAATCATTCAAAGTGTGTAATAAAGTTGATCTTGTTTAACGTACAAAAGGGGCAAAACTCAATTGTAAATTAACAGTTAAACTATATAAATAATTTATTGACGAGACTTACGTCGTAACGAAGAACTGTCCGAGCTCACGTTCGCGTCTGTTGGAGCCCTTGCTGTCGATGGGGACGACTCTGCGGCCTCACTTTGCGAAAATGCTTCGTCGGTATCCACATGTTCGTCCGCAGGTACAGGCGTATTGGACGGACTTATTTCTAGGGAAGCAAAATTAACACATCGCATTCAATTTGAAATTTGAAGATTGTTCATTACGTTGGTATCGTGGTTTTTAATGGGTGACTCTTGATTAATGGAATTTTCACGAATCCACTATGCAAGCTGAATGTAAAGCAATAGTATCATGATTGACATTGGGACAACGTCAAAAATTTTTACTGATTATTGCTAAACGTAAGACTGGATTGAACGAGGATACTACCGAGTAATAGGTCTTCAATAATGAAGTTTGGGTGGAAATTCTTTCAAAACATTCGTAATGTTTTCCGAGAATTGCAAAACGTTTTACCGACGGAAGCCGCATTATTCGTTTTTGGTGATATAGCCCAAAGAGAATTCTGCTTCACATTCACGAAAAACATTTAGAAGGTTTTACAAAAAATCCCGAATTTTACTTGGCGAGAAAGGTATACACACTATTGACGAGAAACGACAAATAACTATCATAAAATCTAAAGTAAATGAGCCAAGTTAAAACGGCAAATGAATTAACCAAACTCCTTTGAAAATATACTGTTGTGTTGCATAAAATTTTAACTAACGACACTCACGGCTCGATAAAGATCCGTCTGAGCTCACGTTTGCGTCTGTTGGAGCCCTTGTTGCCGATGGGGACGACTCTGCGGCCTCACTTTGCGAAAATGCTTCGTCGGTATCCACGTGTTCGTCCGCAGGTACAGGCGTATTGGACGGACTTGTTTCTAGGGAAGCAAAATTAACACATCGCATTCAATTTGAAATTTGTAGATTGTTCAGTAACTAGTCGAGGTCATTTGTATCTTGGTCCAGGTAATTTGCCTACGTCATAGAACCAAGCGGAAAAACTATATAGAACGTCAAGTTTGTTCGCAGGGATCGTGAACTTGTGAAATAATGGAAGTTTGTCGGAATATAAATAGCTTTCTTCGAATATTAACTGTCAGCAGAACAAGCGGAACCGTCAAAATATTCTCGAGTCCACGAAAAACATTACAAATGTTTTCCAACCATCATAAGTGCTGGGACTGATGGTAGCGGTGGGACGATTTTTTAACAAGCCCTCCCAGCAGAAAAATGATGTTCTCAAGTGCAAGAAAAACAATACCAATGTCGCCAATGATCGTGAATTGTGGGACCGATAGTAGCGGTGGGTAGTTCTTAACAAGTAGGTAGGTAGTTCTTAACAAGCCATCGGTCCGGCAAAATGTTCTTGAGTCCACGAAAAACAATATGAATGTTCTCCAACGATCGTAAGTGGTGGGACTGGTGGTAGCGGTGGGACGAGTTTTCAACAAGCCCTCCAAGCAGCAAAATATTCTCGAGTCCGCGAAAAACAATATGAATGTTTTCAAACGATCTTGAATGGTGGGACTGGTTGTAGCGGTGGGACAGATTTCAAATAAGGTCTCGAAATGAAAGAAATTGAACGAGACTCAGTTTAATACGTTGCACATGTCTTCCAATGATGGTAAGTGGTGGGACTGGTGGTAGCGGTGGGACGAGTTTTCAACAAGCCCTCCAAGCAGCAAAATATTCTCGAGTCCGCGAGAAACCATATGAATGTTTTCAAACGATCCTGAATGGTGGGACTGGTGGTAGCGGTAGGACAGATTTCTAATAAGGTCTCGAAATGAAAAATATTGAACTAGACTCAGTTTAATACGTTGCACATTGCAATACGAATTGCGTTAACATTGTTCTAAGACTTACACCTTTCATAGATGATAGTTCATCTATGAGACTAGGGTATTATTGAGTACATTATTGCCCCTTAAATATGCTGCTCACCTTTTGTATTATATTTTTTCTTCTTTCGCTGGCTTCTATGCAGGTTTCGCACTTGCCAATGTTGAAAATCTAAAACACGAAATAGAGTTGACAGTATCCTAACCTCAAAACTGACATGTGTGTCTTATTTTTCGGATTTGGCAAAATGGTGTATCTTTCACAAATTTCACTTATGTTTTATTTTTGGGAAAAGATTGTAGTATATGGCTTAGCCACATCAAATATTGTTTACAGTTGTGCAAAATTATATAATGAACAGCTATTACGTAATATAATATAAATGACAAAATTTGTTGGTTGCATTTAAAATTTAACAATGTAATGTATCTCATATAATAATGTTGTACCTGATCGAATTGGTGGGCAGGAGTCGAAAATATTCGTTAAATAAAGAGACTTATGTTGTTGTTCCGGAGCGTGACTTTGACAGAGTTTATTATTATACTTCAACAACACTAATACACACAAATACAAAAGTAAACAGCAGATCGTAGAAGAACAGAACTACACGTACACTACTAGCGCTGGCGCGAAAATTGAAATGCTCAAAATGCTAACTGTCAACAGTACCATTATTCGAAAATATCTCAAGTTTACTCACATTTCGGAGTTTTGCTGTATTTCATCATGTTCAGGTTTTGTTAAATGCGTGTAAAATCAGGGAGGTGAGCGGAGTGGCTGGCTGGGAAGGTTACCCGTGTATGGTTTAACCAAAAGTGAAAGGGGGTATTTCTGCAGTAGGAGCTAAAGGGACCGCATACGCACACCGCTGCAGAGTACTGAATCGTCTGAACCGTCTCTTACTCCCACCTACCACTAACGCTTAAAAGTGTCATGGCGTTTTGTTGCATGTTCGGGCCCTAGCTGTCGCCTCTTGGGTAAAATTATATAATATTCTTCTCAAATACGTGTGAATAATGGAGGATATATTGACCGCCGAAGTGAATAGAAGATGATCTACTTCGGTGGTGCTAAACGTAGTCCGGCAGAGCACAGTGATTGTCAACCTTACATGTACAGTGTGTACCAAAGTCCCCGCGCGAAAAAGAAATCCAGTATTCCTTATTGAATTTCGAGTGGAAAAATCCTTTACCACTTTTCATTGAACTCAAAATTGAAAAAGTTATTAAAGTTTGAAATTTAAACAGTAAATGCGTTCTCACGGTGAGTGGGGGTAGACTTCACGAACAAAACTTTTCCTAAATTTTCCTCATATTTTTCCGAGTCAAAAAATCCTTTTCCACTTTTCCCAAAACTCAAAATTGAAAAAGATACTCGGGTCACAAGTTTCAACCAATCAGATTTATTATTTGCTCATGTTCGATTATCTTTATCGATTTTGAGTTTTGGGAAAAGTGGAAAAGGACTTTTTGACTCGGAAAAATATGAAGAAAATTTATGAAAAGTTATGTTAGTGAAGTATACCCCCACTCACCGTGAAAGCGTATTTATTGTTTAAATTTCAAACTATAATAACTTTTTCAATTTTGAGTTTTATGAAAAGTGGTAAATCATTTTTTGACTCGAAATTCAATAAGGAATACTGGGTTTCTTTTTTGCGCGGGGACTTTGGTACACCCTGTATTTATGTTAATTCAAATTATATATTGTTTTGTTTACAATTTTATGTATGTTTCCTATATCTAATTCTAACGTATAAATTTGTTATTGTATTTTTCTTAAATTGATATATATTTTTACAAAACTATATATGTTTCGTAATATGTGATTTCAACAAGTCATATAATTAAAAGAGATAATTTTTAATTTTCGCAATGATCTTTTTAAGTAACTAATGAAATAATTGATGTTATAGAAAGTAGCTTTACACTTGGGAGCATTGGATGTCGACTGAATAGCGGCATTTTCAGCTCGTTCGAAAATGAGTCAGTCATTTTTATATCGCAATGATACTTTTAAACAGACGTATGTAAATGGGTAATTACGTATACTCCATTGATCGGAATGTGTACTCGCTTATTCAATGAATTACATGCGGTAAAAATAATACTGATGAATTTATTAGTAACACAAAAGAAAATTATTAATATAAACTAAAATTCAATTGTTTATGAAGCCATCAACGGTAATTAGAAATCATGTTAATTGTATTTAACAAAGTTTCGTACAATTTTTTTGGTTCAAGACTTTATTTAAAATCTGTCCCACCGCTACCACCAGTCCCACCACTTAGGATCGTTGGAAGACATGTACAACGTATTAAACTGAGTCTCGCTCAATTTCTTTCATTTCGAGACCTTATTTGAAATCTGTCCCACCGCTTCCACCAGTCCCACCACTTACGATCGTCGAAGAACATTGGTTTTGTTTTTCGTAGACTCGAGAATATTTTGCTGCTTGGAGGGCTTGTTAAAAAATCGTTCCACCGCTTCCACCAGTCCCACCAGTACGATCCTAAAAAACATGAAACGTGTTTTTAAAGAACTGTGGAATATTTAACGTATCACAGAACTTACTAAAAACAGGTCCCACCGGTTCCACCAGTCCCACCACTACGATTCTGAAAAATATAAAAAACGTTTTCAAGTAACTCTTGCTGAAAAACATGAAACTTGTTTTTCAGCAACTCTCGACTATTTTTCTCGTCCCACGGAACTTACTCGAAACAGGTCCCACCGATTTCAGAGCGATCGAATTATATCTCATGCCGCAAAGATCTAGTGAATTCCGAAAAAACACCTATATGCCATGATGGTCACTCTAAACGTTCCATAAGTATGCGCCTTTATGAACATAAACTCTTGCTGTCTCGTGCTGTCAGAGTCTTCATAGCGACCGCGTGTTATTTTCGTTTGGAATTTTTTCGGAAATGTTAAAAATTAAGAACAAAATTATGAGTGATTCGAGTGAAAGTGAAATTGACGAACATAATGAAAATGAAATTGAAGACGAGGAAAAGAAGAATTAACGACGATCCTACAAGCCGAATTCTTTTCTTGCTTTTCCCTTGACCGCGAGGAGAATAACAAGAACAATTCAATTTTTGTTCCACGAAGAAGGGCAGGTTCCATCGGAAGTCAATTTCACCCGTAACGATGTGGAAATTCTTCAAAGGGAATGGGTAAAACCAAGAACTATTCCAGGCGCACCAGTTCGGGTTTCGTCATACCTGAGGCCCGAATTGGCCCGCGATATTTTGGGCATATTCGAAGGATGCAAAGTCGACAACATTGGACCGTGGGTTCTTAGTCCAGTGTGGTGTTTCCTTTTCTTCCTCCTGACCGGCATCGAAAAACGGTACGATTGTTTTTTTGAATTATATTTTCTATATAATGCGATGTTTCAATATACAACCTAACCTTAAAATTACTGTCATAAATAATAGAAAACATATTTCATGTCTTTGAGGAATTTCTTAAAATACAATCATACCTCAAAAACATCTATCGTGTTTTCAAGAGGTTCCACTTGTAGTTTGAAATCATTGAAAACATACTGCTTGTTTTTAGAGAATTTAAAATGACTGAAACCAACGGAAACAAAATCAATGAATTTATTCCAAAAATAAATAAGTCACTTTAATTACACGTATCAACTCGTTTTAAGGTGTCTAGAGAACGGTTTAACAAAAAACACTTCATATTATGTTCAAAAAAATCTATACATTGAGTTCGAAATTGTAAAAAACAACCATCTTGTTTTCCATGAAATAGTATAGTTAAAATTCACTCGAAACATATTTAATGTTTTTGAAGAACCAATCGTGGTATTGTGAAATCATGGAAAGCAACTGAAATGTTTTGTATGAAATAATGTTGTTAGTATTTGTTTTTGAATCAAAATGATTAGGTCGATCTTACGTAAAATCTAGTTGATGAAGATTACAAAAAGAATATTTCAAATTATGAAAATATGTTATTTGTCAATGATATTCTACGTAGAAAGTCATTTTTCTTTGTATAGCATGACCTTAAAAAAACAGTAATAAACAATATAAAACATATTTCATGTCTTTAAGGAATTTTGTAAAATACAATTATCTCTCAAAAACGTCTTTCGTGTTTTCAAGAGGTTCCACTTATAGTTTAAATTCATGGAAAACATGGTGACTGTTTTTAGAGAATTTAAAATGACTGAAACCAACGGAAACAAAATCAATGATTTTATTCCAAAAATAAATAAGTCACTTTAATTACACGTATTAACTCGTTTTAAGGTGTCTAGAGAACGGTTTAACAGAAAACACTTCATATTCTCTTCGAAAGAATCTCTACATTGAGTTATTTGATTAAGAAATTCTAAAAAACTTGTATCAAACACTAAAAATCAATCACTACAAACAATTGAGAAATGCTAGAAAACAACTTTCTTGCTTACTATAAAATAGTAGAGTTCAGAAAATTCACTAAAAACATGTTGAATGATTTTTTAAGAACCGTAAGTGAATTAGTAAAATTGGATATACCAACGCAGGTGTTTGATATACTTACTTCATCAAATTATTTACATTATTCCAATTATTACAATTATTTACAGCAAAAAAAGAATTCCCAAATACGAACAATCGAAGAATAATTTGATTGTGTTGGATTCCCAGGTGGGAAAGAAACCCGGTAGACTTGACACGACTTATTTATTGAAATTACTTCCTAACTTTACAAAATCTTGAGCCTTTCTCTGCGCGCTCCGTACGTGGTACCCTTTTTATAGCTAACTAGAGTACTGATAAAATATCCGATAGTCGAAAGATAATATCCGAATACACATCTATGTCATTCTTATTATATCCATCAAACAGAAAAACGGTAAATGCTTATTGACAGAAGATCCGATGCACTTAGATAGTTAAATCGTATTGTATGACCACGATAAACGAATACAATACTTTTTGACTATCATGATATTATAAAAGTGAGTTCTCAGAAAAGCAAAGTCCCAAATATTCGAGTGGGCGCACAGACAAATAAAAATAGAAAATGTATTGATAAGAATAATATGATTATCTGGTACGTTATACAACAATTGACGGAATGTTTATCGACAAAGAAACTATCAGTTATGTTCTCAATTACATCCTCAAAGATACCCCACATCAAGTGACGAAGAAGATGATTGATCAATATTACAAATACTTCTATGGTGCTAACAAAAAAAGTGTACAGTCCGATAAGACAAATAAACGTCGTACTGCCGAGGAGAGTCGCTTTCTGGTTGCCGACGTTCGGAAATATTCCAAAGTTTATCGTACAAGTGGATGGGAAAAAGCAATCAAATTACATTTTCTCCTTCAAAGGTTATTAACTTATTTTCTAATTCTTATTATCTGTAAGAGCCAAATTCAAATGTATACCCATTAACTTTATACTTGAATTCTTCATAATAGTTTTCCCAATTCTCCGCTTCCACAACCGATCGACATCAAATTTTTCATCTACGACATGAGGGGTCGCAAAGAAACACTCACCGTCGAAGAACTTGACACATTTACTCGGGCAGACACCGCTTTGTTTCTTGCAGTCGAAGGAAAAAAAGGCGTCAAAGAGTACCTTATGTAAGGACCCACGAATGCAAACGTTCTTTGTTATATGAACGATTCGTATCAGTATGAACAATGTATTTATTTGAACCAAAATATAGGCAAGATGGTGATTCGACGTACCACCTGCTGCCAGTGGAGA
This sequence comes from Platygaster robiniae, assembly GCA_028476575.1. Lineage (NCBI taxonomy): Eukaryota > Metazoa > Arthropoda > Insecta > Hymenoptera > Platygastridae > Platygaster > Platygaster robiniae. Next base: position 2,345,694 of record CM052027.1, read on the forward strand.
CTGTACCTCCCGACGCACCGTTCCCCCGAATCACTCAGTTGTTGTCATTACGGCCGCCCCGATTAGGAAATCTTCCATTCGATCGGTTCAAAGGTTCAGGAGTTGCGAAGGAACTTAACACAAGTTTGAGAATCAAAATGAATAAGGAAAAAACGAAAACAAAAACCAAAAGGTATTTGATATCAAAAATAATTTTCTTTAAATGTTTTGTTATAAAAATTTATTTTCAGGCAATACGACATTAAGAAATACGACATAATGATATGCATTGAAAATGATTATTAACGAAATTTTAGGAAGAGAAGATCGTCTGCTGAATCTGAAAACGATATTCCACAACCAAAGAAAGCACGCACTCCGAAAATTATTGGTGATAAATTAACCAGTGTCAAGGTTGTTTTGCGTGACATTTCTAAAACGTGGCGAAAAAATGTGAATGCAAAAGAAAATGAACAACCAAATCGTCCAACAAGCCGAATGGAAGGTGGCACGCACAAGAATTCATCAAAAACACTCAGGTTCCTCATTGCCCCTTATTCTTATGTTACACAACGTGACAAGTTACGGATTGTTTTTGTAATTGTATACTTATGCATGTAAAAAATTCTTATAGTTAAGATAATGAAACCTCCAGGCGTGAAACCCACTCTGACGGATCGGGTAAAACGAAAATGCTTCCCCAAAAAAAGATCGAGTTTCCATCCTCAAATCATAAGGAAGTGTGACGACACGTAAGCTGTTTCGACAGGGTGATACGCCCACGAGCTTCAACGCTTCTAGCGGATTCGTCACGAGTACTCCGGCAACCTTCAGCGCGAAAACGAGGTAGGTGAAAAATATAAAAGCTTATTGTTGGAATACGATAATATAATTTAAATTAATTTTTCATGATTACGTTTTCGGTCAACAGCAAAAAACGGCCAAAGTTATTCAAGGATGACTCCGATTTACGCAAATCATCGAATGAACATCATCGCTCACGATCGCAGAACGAAACCTCACCAGAAAAAGATGTACCCCTGAGTTCCACTCATGCAAGGTACTTTGTCACTCAATTCATGTAAAACAATGACGAATCTTTTAAAGAATCTTTACTATTGGTTGCAAATTTATATACATGATGGTGTTTTCTTCACACAGCCAACGCACTCAGGGAACCCCTTCTCCTACGAAATCCATCGGTGAAAAGAGCTCGCTATCGCAGAACGAAATCTCGCAAGAAAAAGATGTATCCCGAAGTTCCACTCATGCAAGGTACTTTGTCGCTCAATTCATGTAAAACAATGACGAATCTTTTAAAGGATCTTTACTATTGGTTGCAAATTTATATACATGATTGTGTTTTCTTCACACAGCCCACGCACTCAGGGAACCCCTTCTCCTACGAAATCCATCGGTGAAAAGAGCTCGCTGTCGCAGAACGAAACCTCGCAAGAAAAAGATGTATCCCGAAGTTCCACTCATGCAAGGTACTTTGTCGCTCAATTCATGTAAAACAATGACGAATCTTTTAAAGAATCTTTACTATTGGTTGCAAATTTATATACATGATGGTGTTTTCTTCACACAGCCCACGCACTCAGGGAACGTCGTCGCCTGTTAAATCCATGGTGGAGGGAATATCACAATCACAGAATCAAACCTCACCAAAAAAAGATGGTGTATCGCAAAGTTCCACTCCTGCAAGGTACTTCACCGCTCAATTCATATAAAACAATAATGAATCTTTTGATTCATTATTGTTTTACATATCGGCTTTGCCTCGGGCTGCAATTTTTTGTTTCGCCAAAAAAGGCAATTTCCAAAATTAACAAGCGCCAATGCGCCAGGGGCAGCCAACTGTTCATGCTTTAGGAATTGTTAAATTTCGCAAACTGACGCGTATATTATTTTTTCTAGACTTTTTGTTCGAAAATTGGTCATTGAGGTTTTTTTTGCGGCGAAAATAGTTGTCGTTTCTCAGGCAAATGACGCATCACACGAAGTGGAATTTGAAAAAGAGAGAGACCGCGGGAGTAAGAGGTTCAATGGCGGCGGACAGGTGGCGTTAGTTTGTCAGTTTCTACATGTTTACAAGTGTTCGTCGTGTTTTTTTCCGTGTGTTTCCGTGTTTTTTCGACAGCATTCTTGTTTTCTGGACGCATTCTTGTTTTTTGAAGGTAAATTACAGGGTTATATTGTGAAACTTTGCGAAAGTGAATCAGTGGAATGCGCATTCGTCATTGCCTGAGAAACGACAATTTTCGTCGCAAAAAATTGCCTCAAAATGGGCAATTTTCGTGAAAATTCTAGAAAAAAGTTTTCTGAATTTTTGCACCTTATTCGATTTTTTTTTTCAAAATTCTCATTCTATATTGAGATTCCTGAAGTTTTTTACGGAACACCAAGTTAAAACACGGGTTCTATATGCAAAATTGGCTACTACTATTGTTGAATAAGCAAACCTAACCTCAATTTTTATGTAAACACTCGTTTGTATAATGTCAGTAAAATTTCACCACGCACAAAAATGAACAGTAAAATCGAAACAACATCGATACTTACCATTTTAGATATTCAAAATTGGGCACTTTATTTTCCAGAATAAGGTACCATATAACTTCACAGAAATTGACAGAAAATGAAATAGGTAACTTGGGCAACAAGTGTTACTATATAGATGATTCCGCTCAGCTGGGCATAGCGTGATTCTATTGGACAGTCAAGTTGAGGCGTTTTTGGCGAGATAAACGGATTTAAATGAAACGTCGATATGCGTTGAGTGTTTTCATACTCAATAGTACCAATTGTACTCAAGACTTCGACTCTTTCTCAATTCAGAATTTAGTACTTCCGCTGTGAGTCGCCCAGAAAAGGGTTAAATAAGTTTAGACAGGTCATATAATGCAATTTATGATAGTATCTTGTTGTGATTTCCATAGCGTATTTGGTGAGAAGAGTGTCACTGTTGTATTTTCATTTTTTTATTGCAGAGAATATTTTTCTAGCAAACAAGTGAAATTTTCAGGTTCTGCGGTTCCAAGGGGGGGGGGGGGAATTTGCCTAATTTCAAACCCCTCCCCCCCCGTGGATCCGCCACTGCAGAACCGATAATGCCGCTGGCGACTTGACATCCTCGACCATCAGAAAACTGGTCTCTAAATTCAAAACAGATAACGATGCAAAAATTATTCAACAACAAGAAACTAGGAATATGCCATTTTGAAATTGACGAATCAACTTTTTTATTATTAGAAGAAAAATTAATTGTAGTGTTTATTTTCGCCTTGATATTCGTATATGTTTCGTAACTGAACCGACATAAAATATTTTTAGATTAAAGATTTAAATATCTAATTATTAATTTCAATAATAAAATCATTTTTTTTTATTCTTTTAATTCTATCTTTAGTTGTTTAGTAAATATTTATTTCGGAAACAGAAGATCAAGTAAAAAATTCCAATTCATCAATAAATGATTTCTTGGGGTGCATGTTTTTCGATTTGAATATATTAATATTTACCTCAAAAGAATAAAGTTATCTTGAAATCATTCATGCAAGAAATTCACTTGCTCTCGAACAATATTCCTGGAAAATTATTTATAAATTTCTTGATTTATTAGTATGCAAATGAGGTTCTGTTGGGATTTTGTAACAGAATACAGTTATTCTGTCAGTTATCTGACAATAAGGAAATCTGAAAAAAACGCATTTGAAAGAAAGAAAAAAAAAAATAATAACTTCTGGAATTCAATAATTCTTTGAAAAATTAAAAAAAAATGATAATTTTTGAGAATAAAAAGTTCCAATATATACATCTTCTCTTATGACTCTATGCAAAGAAATTTTTTATAATTTAAACATTTAATTTAAAAATTTTTTCAAATTACCTAAATTATTAATTGATTTATATTATTATTCGATTAATCAATGCAATGATGAAATAAAAATTTAAATAAATAAATTATTTTTAATAATTTTTTAATTTTATCTTTAGTTGTTCACTGAATATTCGGAAATAGAAGATTAAATAAAAAATTACAATTTATCAATAAATGATTTCTGGGGGTTCGTTTTTCGATTTAAACATATCAATATTTACCTCAATTGGATTTATTTTTGCAAAAAATTCACTTGCACTCGAGCAATATTCCTGACATATTATTTATAAATTTCTTGATTTATTAGTATTTAAATTTGGTCCTGTTGGGACTTTGTAATAGAATACGGTTATTCTGTCAGTTATCTGACAATAAGGAAATCTGAAAAAAAAACGCATTTTGAAGAAAGAAACGAAAAAAAAAAAACTTCCGGAATTAAATAATTCTTCGAAAAATTAAGAAAAAAAAAACAATATTCGAGAATAAACAGCTGTAGTACATAAAAATTCTTTTATGACCGTATGCAAAGAAATTTTTCTAAAAATGAAACATTCAATTAAAAAATTTCTTTTAAAACCCTAATTATTTAGTTATTTATAATATTATATAATTAATCAATTGAATGATGGAATAAAAATTTAAATGAATAAATGATTACGAATCATTTTTTTATTATATCTTTAGTTGCTGAGTAAATATTCATTTCGAAAACAGGAGATCAAATAAAAAATTCCAATTTATTAATAAATGATTTCTGGAGGTATCTGATTTTCGATTTAAACACATTTAAATCCACCCCGAAAGGATGAAAACAACTTAAAATTATTTATGCGAAAAATTCACTTGCAATCAAACAATACTCCTGACATAAAATTTATAACTTTCTTCATTTATTACTATTTAATTAAGATTCTATTGGGAATTTATAACAGAAGACGGTCATTCTGTCAGTTATCCGACAATAAGGAAATCTGAAAAAAAAAAACCCTTTTAAAGAAAAATATGAAAAAAAAACTTCCGGCATTGAATAATTCTTTGAAAAATTTTAAAAAAATTGATAATTTTTGAGAACATAAAGTTCTAATATATAGAAATTCTTTTATGACCGTACGCAAACAAATTTTTTTATGATTTAAACATTTGGAACTCTTTCATAACTTGTTAAAAGTAGCACTTTTTCTAGAAATTCGTCAACTTAAAAACATTTCAAGATATTCGTTATAAAAGTTAATTTACATTTATTCATGCTATAATTCGTGTTATAATTAATCATTATTCCTCAATCTGGAAGAAAACTGTAACATTTGGTTTATTTGATTTTTAAAAAAAGAATTATCACGTATTCATGAAAAGAAGTTTAAAAATTTAGTAATAAGAAAAAACAGTTTCGAAGGTGTTTCATTTCTGTAAAATTTTTAAATTTAGAATTCTTAATGAAACGTGTTAAAAAAAAACACAGTATTATTGACTACGCATCACAAATTTATTGCAAAAAACTGTAATTTAATTGCACAATTCGCTCGCTTATCCGACAGTAAATATTACGGTAAATACAGTTTGCTTGGGTCACGAAATTCTTGAAATAACAGTATCGTTTAGTATTTCAACCGCACGTAAAATACTTGAAAATGGAGAAAAAAAATAGACTCTGCTGGCTCAATTTGACTGTTTGATCGAGCGTACAAAGTCTCTTATTAACATGGAAACGTTGTTTGAGCTTCTGTCACAAATAGCAAACATCATACGATTGATAACCAATATTTTGTTGCTTTATAAAGGATTTCATCTTAAACAAACACCGACTAGACACCGGAATAATAAATTTATGAGAACTGCAATTTCTAAGATTAAGAAAACAAATATTGCAAAATTTCGATTTTGCTAAGAAATATTATTTACTTACATTAAATTATACAGTTGACGCTAACTGTCTTTCTTTTTCAACGAAAAAAAGAGATGAACATTTATTTTCAGTTTACTGATGAAAAAATTTTTTTTTCTTAATTTATTTCGTATCACAAATCGTGACGTATTTGACAAAATTACAAAAACGTTTGTTTTGTGTCATTTATGTAAACCTATAAGGTACATAATTCGTGTCTTTGTTCCTAACGATGAGTAATTACGTTATTTTTTTATTGTATCCCAATTCTATGGCTTAAGAATACAAGTGTAATGGAACGATGCTTCCGCGACAAGGTCAGCGATGTTTAGTCACAGTCGCGGAGCTTGTATTATGAAAAAGAAATTAAAAAAAAAAAAAATTTGGCAGCAAAGGTACAAACTTGAAGTTATCGGAGCATGAAACAAACTATAATTTATTTTCTTAAGGTAGTACCAGCACTTGTGTAATTTTCTATAAATATTACTATGAATTCGATATTTATGAGTTTTATCTTTTTTTTACATTGAAAGCCTCTAGAATATGAATAATTTTTGAGGTATAAATAAATATCTGTTCATTCATTTATTCAAAATATCGATTCAATATCAAAACTTTGAAAACTTTTTACAGTCAGATTTTATTATATTTATTTTCGTGTATGATTTTGCATCATCAACATTTGGTCATTATTTCATGTGGCTCTGGCGACTGTGATTCATCAAACGTTTTGTTCATCGCAGAAGCGTTCCTTATAAAGATGCCAAGAAGAAGGTTCCCTTATAAAATTATTATACCTACAATTTTTTTCACTCCTTGTTGTAACTAGTGACGTTATTTCAGATTTTTCTTTATTGAAGTGAAACTTCTAATGGCTCGTTAAGAGTCAAATCCGTTCGAGAGTGTAACAAAGCTGGGTTCACTTTCGTGTGCTGTCGGGATCGTTCGTGATTGCTCGACATGGCGCGCACGCCGGGCAATGAAAACTGAGAAAATACATTTAAAATCATAATTCTTGCATAAATTTTAGGGAAATAGTATACATGAAATCTGCATTTTTGTTGTACCTTTCTTGATCTATTGTATAATAATTTAAATAAAAAAAATTATTTATTTTTCAATAGTAAATAGTAAAAAATTATTATGAAAACATTATTTCCAGATAAATGAAATTCAATATTTCATGTTTTTTTAAAAATGTAGTTATCATTATGAAATAAAAATAAATATAAAATGCTCATTCAAAGATAAATTTCAGAAAAACTGTCATAAAACCTACATTTTTAGTTCTAAATTTTGATCGATTTTATAATAATGAATTTTATAAAAATGAATTGCTTTACATAAATTAAAAAAAGAGAAAAGTAAAACTTTGTCGTTAAATTTTAAATTTTTGATTTTAATTTTAATTTAATCAGTTTTTTCTAAGCTACAGTTTTGAACGCACTTCATGCTTCTTTTTTAATGGGTTTTTCGGGTGTTTTTCTCATAAAATTGATTCTTCTTCTTTGTTTAATTCAACTTGCGGTAGTTCGCCATAAGAAGTTTCACTCCTCTCGCGAGTTTTTTTTGGGTCTCTCTTGTCTATTTCTTATAACCACAAAATGTTGGTTCCAGGGTGTTTTGTATCATTCAGCAATGCTAACAAGATCTAAAATATCCTCTTTTGAAACTATGCAACTCAATGCCAGTAGCCTAATTTTGATTTCATATCACCTGTTTCTCAAAACACCCTGCACCCTGAAGTCACAAATATTTCCCTTAATGATAGTATCTCCTTTTTCCATAAATAAATTCAATAAAATACATAGAATAATATACGACGGTACAAAATCAACACATACACGCACGCACTCTAAAATATCGAACCGCGAGCCTGCGGCTACAAAAGTTCCCTTCGGCGGCGACTGATTGCTGTATTTTAACTCACTGACTCGCGGTCGTCGTTAATTTACGCTATACAATGTAACGGCTTACGAGGTGAAAATAAATCGATGACTTTTCGAATGAGCAAATCACGCTTTCGCAACCGAGTATTCAATAACGCTCCGCAGAAATGAAAACGAAGGGAAAAAAAAGCTGATAAAGAGAAGAGTCGTGCGGGCGATCGAGATAAATATCGAAACGAAACGCTGGAGAAAGTAACTTCATAAAGAATATACATTGTTCGTCAAGTCGTGGAAAAATAATAGCCAATAATTATCAATTTGTCTAGGAACGCTCAATGGCCTTTTTATCCTTGCACCGAGGACCGAAAAACATGCTTTGAAAGCATGAAAATCGATGTTGCATCCTCGAGAAAATGTCGCGAAAAATACGTATACATTGAAAAATCATAAAGAAAAATTTGTACTTGGAAATAAGACAGTTTTAATTTTTTTTATCGAATTTGATTGTTCTTCTTCTTATGGAAAAATTATGAAAATTATTGTAGGTTTTTCGTGTGATTGCTTTTTAATGCTTACAAAGCATGTTTTTCCTCTCAGTGGATGGAATAAAGTTCTTAAGAGTAGGTTTGAGGCAGTTTAGTTGGCAAGAGCACGAAGAGTCAGTCGTTTGCAAGGGATTTCGGCGATATTATCAGAGGACTGAATTTATTTTTATGAAAACTTATGTTGATGGGAAATGTGAGATTTCCTATCATGGCAGTTCAATTTCTCAAATCAGATTGTCTTTCAGAATAGCTTCAATCAATATTTCAATTTTTTTATTTATACACTCGTTCCTCGCAGGAGCGAGCTGTTCGGGACCGAGAAAATAAAACGAACGAGCACGCGAGGGGCTCCTACTCTCGAATGGACTGCGCAAAGCGATATGCGCGAGAGTCAGTCGGAGCCAGACAGTCAAACGCGTCGGACTATAAAAAAGCTGAAGAAAACCTATAGCTTGCGGTTGAGAAGGAGTTCCCGCCCCTTCGCTGCAGGCCGTAGGTGGGAGTAAGGGGTTCTCGATCTTTTCACTTCCACGAGCTCTTTCGATTCGAGGCTCGTTCCTGTGAAGCTCGCTCTTGCGAGGAACAAGTGTATGTAGATTTATTTTTATCTAAAAAAGACAACCTATTGACAAATTTTTAGATATATAAGTCCGTGTAATCCGTTCACGCTTAGAGGAATGAATTTTTTTGAGGCAAGATATTCTGACTGACTTTTCTTTTTAACATTCAGTTCCCTGACTCGCCTCTGACAATTAACACGAGGAAAAGTGATCAAGTAGTTTTCACACAGGTAAAAAACAAGCAAATTATACATATCTAGTATTTTGTAAATTTCAAATTCGGATAAATTTCTTCCATTTTTATCGATTTTTGAAAAGATATATATTTTTTGATGCTATTATGCAGATGGTTCCATATATATTTAGTAATTTAAAAGTTATTCAATAAAACAATATCTACATAAATTTTCATTATTTGATCGACTTGTCGCGTTCTAAATATTTTTAATTTTTCGAATAGTATTGAAAGTGAGTAAGATGCCTTAATTTTTTATAGAATTCGATGCTTCGAAATTTTAAATTCCAGAGATACTCAGTATTTCAATACATTTTTTAGAAAACACTATCTTTATGAATTTCAAGTAGTTTACGAATTTTTCTAACTTGAAGTACATTTTGTATTTTTTTAAAGTATCATAAAAATATTTTTATTAATAACATCAATTTTCGTAAGTATAATATCTATATTTTATTTCAGCATTTTTGAAAATTATATAAGTTTTAGCCTCCTCAATTTTTTTCAGCATTTATAAAGTTTCGTAGTATTTCCTTGTATTATTTAATATTTTGACATTTTTCCTGCATTGCTTTGTAAATTTTGAGTGTATAATGCCCTGATTTTTCAATTTCATAGACACCTAGTAATTCGAGCAATTTTTATGAACACAGTTTTTCAGCAGATTTCTTGTGTTTCGAAGAAATTCGGTTATTTCAGTTTTATTCATATTTTCAAAAATTGATTAAATATGAAAATTTTTCTGACATTTTCGTAGATTCCGACATAAGTTCACAGAGGTACATGCTTCAGAATTCAAGATATCTTTAATATTTCATAATTTTTTATCTGATGAGATGATACGTACATGGATTTGAAATCATTCGTTAATTTTTTGTATTTCTAGCAACGTTAAAATTTTGAATATTACCCAAAAATGATATGTTTTTTATGTTCGATATGCACATCTTGTATTTTGTAATATTTATAATATTGATTCTTGGAGTTAGATGCTTTAGAATCGAAAACTTCAGAGATCGTAAGTGTTTTAATAAATTTACCATTAAAAAACTAAATGCTAGGGGTTTAAAGTAGTTCACGAATCTCTTCAAGTTTTTGTTTCAGAAGAAAACAATAATACTCTGAGTATTTTCCTTCTCGATACGGATACACTCATTGTTCAATCGTACAAGCATGCATCGTACAAGCAAACCAAGCGAAAGAGCGTGTGAATTTTCAGGGAACGAGAGCCCCTCTCTCCCACCAATGGCCTGTGGCGAGCGGGCGGGAACTTCTGTTCCCCACTTTTCCCTTCTTCCGCGCGTCCCGCGACTGCAAAGCTATGGCTTTCTTATATTCCGACGCATTCGACTGTCTAGCTCCGACTGACTCTCGCGCATCTTGCTTTGCGCAGTCGTTCGCGAGTGGGAGTCCCTCGTCACGCACCCCAAGACAATGAAAGTCACGGTCCTGAGCTGCTTGTACGATTTAGCAACGAGTGTATATCCACAGGAGGCTTGAGTGCTTATAATTTCCATCAAATAAAAAAATTTCCTCATACTCCAAAAGAATAATTCTAATTATTCTCTACACTTTATATGAATTAACAATAATTAAAACCCTGTTTTTTTAAATTTGCAGAAGGAAACTCACTTTTCCCCGAGAATCGTCATCCATGTATCCTAAACTAGACCTCGAGCTCTCAAAGCGCAAGGAACTTCATGAGAGCATCGTAAATGAGCTTCGGGTTTATCGTCCCGTCCGCGGTATATCTCACCCCACGCAGTGACCCATCGTCATGACTGACGACCCCATACTCCCCAACGATGAAGCCATCTGGCGTCCTCTCTTCGACCCTATACTTCCGGTAGTTTCGGCCTTCCTCCACATAGCTGACCTTCCGGTTGTCTTGTCCTAAACGTGGAGTTTCCGTAAAAGTTTGCTGTGGTCCATGCACATTTCCATTGCTGCCAACACTTACAGCTTCGTCCACCTCGTAGTTTTGTTCCTCCGGTTCCGGTGATGGCTGCACAGGTCGTCCATTGGAATCGTAGACTCGACTTGGCTCGGAGTAAACCTTCGCTGGCTCCCCATAAACCTTTTCCGGCTCCCCGTAGACCTTGACCGGTTCCCCATAGACCTTGGCCGGCTCTCCATAGACCTTGGCAGGTTCTCCATAGACCTTGGCAGGTTCCCCGAAAACCTTGGCAGGTTCGCTGTAGATTTTCTCGGGTTTTCCGTAGACCTTGGCAGGCTCACTGTAGATCCTGGGCTTGGCGTGGGTTGATGTTGGGAGGTTGGGGTGATAGGCCTTGGCAGGGTCGGTGAGACCTTGAGATCAGTACGAAAGTCAATAATGGATGTAGGGTAATATGAGAAAAAGTGACGGAGGTGACTGTCTATAAAAGGCCTTCACTAACCATTTTTATCAGCATAGGACTCCCCGTCGTCATAGTGCCTACCAGCCTTTCGTCCTCGATGGACTCTGGCCTCGACGACCTCGGGAGGTTCTTGGTGCGTTTCCTGGGGCTCGTTGTTCAGCTCAGGAAGCTCGTAACTTCGTTCGACGGGCTCGGTGTTGCTGCTGCTCGCTGCGGAATCTACAGGGGCTTCTTGCGCCCGCGGAAAATCAGTGGATCGCGGGGTTGCAGCGTGCCAGCTGGTGTTTGGGGCGCCTTCCTCAACCGAGAATTCGCTTCGGTTCGACTCGGAGACGATGTTCGCCGCCTCCTCGGTGACGAGTTGCGCCGGTTGTGGGGTGAAACGCGACGTTGGCGACGGGGTCGTACTGACGATCGTGCTCATCAACATCGACTTGGACGTCGACATCGACACCACTGAATGTGGCACCACTCGATTCAACGGCACCACGCGTTCGTTGTCGTGGTGCTCGACACGTACCCTGTACGGTGTTGCTTCTACCGTCGACGTCACGCTTACGCCGATCACCTTGGTGGTAGAAATGAATTAGTTTTACTTTAGAAACTATTTTGAGTTTTTTTTGGACCACAGAAGTCCATATATGGCTGGGTATGACGAACTTGAAACCGAATAAGCCAATTTTCAGGGTCATTAGGGTGTTACTTTTTTTGGTAATGTTGGAATTTTTCCATTTCAGGCTTTTGCATTATTCAGGATACTGTGAAAAAAGTTTCTGTAAAGTTTAAAGCAAATCGGACAAAGCCACAAAGCGACTGAAGTTATAAATGGGAATAAAGTGTAATTTTTCATATATTTTGCTTAAATATTCACAACTCTTGCAAAAATAATGATTTATGCTCGAAACTTTGCAGAGTATAAGTACATCATGTAACGTTCAAAACCTAATTTTTCTGGATTTTTATGTCGCTGTTATCTATATTTTGCAAGCAATGGAAAGTATGTACACTCGTTGCTGAATCGAACAAGCAGTTCGGGACCGTGGCCTTTTTTACGGTGCAATGCTTGAAGGACTCCCACTCTCGAGCAAACTGCGCAAAGCAAGATGCGCGAGAGTCAGTCGCAGCTCGACCGTCGAACGCGTCGGAATATAAGAAAGCTACAGTTTTTAGGTTGCGGGACGCGTGATGAGAGGGAGAAAGGAGTTCTCGCCTGTTCCCGCCCATCGACACAGGCCAAGGGTGGGAGCGAGCGGTAATCGTTCCCTCAAAAAAGCCCATTCGCGTGGCTTGCTTGTTCGATTTAACAACGAGTGTACATGTTTTCCTTACATTCATGAATTTCTTAATGTATTTCATTTACATATTTGAAACTTATACAAAACTTCTTGTCTACTTTTCAAATTTGGGAGGAAAAAAATAGTCACCAAGTCAAACATGACAACAAATACTGAGAGAGCAAATTGTGGCGCTCAGAATGAAAGTGAGATGTATATTTTAATTATTTCGAGCAAACGGAAAATCGTTTCTTTATTTTGTTTTCAGCGCGAGAGAAACTTTTGGCCTGAAAATGAAATTTTGCATCTTGAGAGCATAAGGCAAATTTCAAGCAGTTGTTTTGTTGGAATAATGAATTTGTTAACAATAAGTAATTTGTTTGAACTTCTTCGAACAAATACTTGCAAAATTAAAATTTTGTAAGTTCTATATGCTTTCTATGGATTTCTTGATTTCTGAATATTAGTTCAGTGTAAAATTTTGAGAATTACCTCTTATAACTATTTGTTTGAACAATATATTAATAAACATTGAGTTTTTCAAAATGAATTTCAACACACGTATTTAAGATAGTTGACCACGAATGCAGCATCAGATTTGAAAAATATACATGGTTAAATTTTCCCGTAAACAAATAATCGCATAATTTAGGTTTTTGTAAGATGCATATTTTTTCTATGGTTTTCTGGGTTCGCCGGTCATATTTCTACCTACAGATTTACAAAATTAATGAGTTTAAACCGTTTTTTTTTTTGTATCTGAAAATCTTAGGTTTTTTGCAGGATGCATATAATTTTCATAGTTGTTTGGTACCCTAATTACGAATCTGGCATGAGATTTAAAAGAATTAAATATTTATCAGCAAATTCTCGCAAATTCGAATTTTTTGTAAGATTCATATGCTTTTTGTGGTTTTCTGGATTGCTAATTATGAATTAGGTGTTAGATTTACAGAAATCATATTTCTATTACAAGTTCGTTCATGCGAAATTATAAAAATTGGAAAAAAATTGTTTCATTTCAAAAATAGTGTAAATACGTAAAATCATGAAAATATGAGCATGCTGTGCGATACCTCAAAATGAAAGATATAATTTGAAATATCTTAAATATATTTGATGACATTCAGAAAACAGGTCTACTTCATTTTGTCCAATAAAAAAGACTTCAAGTATAGATGTGTAGGAAACAAAATATGCTATACCCTTTGGTTTATGGTGCGAGAGTTAGTTTTGTTGTTAAGGTATTCTTGGGGAACAGGAGTCTCTTTTCTCCACGGTGTAGAATCTAGGTTAGGCCGAGTAGTCATAGATTTGCGGCTGACTGGATATACTAAAACAAAAATTTAGCACTTCTGCTTTATCTCAAACTACAAATTCAAATTAATATATCATGACCTTCAGCAATTTCATTGCGCAACATTAATTTTACACTTTACCTTACAGTATCAAGTTTTTAGAATAATTTATATTTTACACTCGTTCCTCGCAGGAGTGAACTTCGCAGGAACGAGCCTTGAGTCGTAAGAGCGCGTAGAAATGAAAAGAACGAGAACCCTTTACTCCCACCCATGGCCTGCGGCGATGGGGCGGGATTTCCTTCTCCCGCGCGTCCCGCGATCGCAAGCTATGGGTTTTCTTATAGTCCGACGCGTTCGACTGTCTGGCTCCGACTGACTCTCGCGCATATCGCTTAGCGCAGTCCATTCGAGAGTGGGAGCCCTTCGCTCGCTTGTACTCAGTTCTTTTCATTTTCTCGGTCCCGAGCAGCTCGCTCCTGCGAGGAACGAGTGTATCTCCAAGAATTTGACTCTAATTAAAAAGTGTTTGAAAAGCTCCAGCTCTTTTTCGTTATTTAGCAATTTTATAATTTTTACTAGACAATTACCATTTTTCTCATTGTATAAATGCGTTATTCCCTCCAAGTTCTGGGGTCTTGCGGAAACTGTCCGGCTCCCAGGGGCCCGAGAAATCCGAAAAATGGCGGCCTCATCCTGCCTGGACTCGGCTGGAAGACTGTCGTCAATAACTGGGGTAGTTGCTGTGGGTCGTCGAAGACTTGGTCGTTTTCTGTACAATCGGGGCGCCATTGCCCCGTTTATAAAAACCGAAAGGAACTCAGGACCTGCCAGAATGTCACTCTTTTTTGTCGGTGCAGCGTCACTCTGCTTCAACAGCAACGAAAAATGCATCAGTACCTGAAACAACAAATAGGAGGAAAAAAAGTTTTAGTTGAAGAAGTGTACTACTGATCGTGTAACTCTTTCTTCTGTTTTGACTTCAAATAGACTTGTGAGGTCTGCCACAAAAAAAAAAAAAAAAAAAAAAAAATTGAGGAGGATAAAACTAAGCCTAGGAGAAGATTTTTCAAAATATTTGATTTTAATTTTTCTAGGTCGTTATGAATAATGTTGGGACTTATTCATTCGATTTTCAGAAGTGTCTTGCCTAGACAAAATGATCCGACCCTGACGACATTTTTTTTCATCATGCCTACATCCTTTTCATTTTTCAAGCAAATAATTCCTTATGTCCTTCAAAATTTTTCTTTTCCCTGGAACTTTACAACGATGTAGTGATTATAAAAAAATCTTCTTGAAACGAAAGTTATAAACAAAAGTCTGAACTGGGTCCCCCAGACGACATTCCCTATTATGCGTCAAGTTTCTGTGATTCTAAATTTGCAGATAAAAATGCAGTTTAGAGATCTGAATGGTTTGTCCTACTGGAAAATTCTTTGAAGGCTGATTTATAAATACATAATTAATTAGATTTTAAATGGATAGGTAATTAAATTAGTGACGTAAGTTCAAAAGTTTTTTTTTCAGTCGGACATAATATTTGTATTCCTAATTCGTTTTTCGATTGGAAAACCAAGGGGAAATAAATCAGAATTCACTCAGCAAAATCATAAACGAAAAAATAATAATATCGTATTATTCAATAAAATCCAAGGTACATTCATTATTTGATTTTATTTAATCCATTAGAACAGCTTTACGCTAACAACATAACTAATACCATTTACAAATTCCGCAAATATAATCACAGTTTCCACGTTCACAATGTTCTACAGCTTCACAATATATTTTGCACGCAAAATCAGAGTCCGCGATATGACATGCTTGGAATTCTCGTTCTTCAGGAGAATAGGAGGGGGAACCCGTAAAAAGATACTATAGTTCACTCGGATAATAATATCAATTTTTTATTGTCGTATCTGTTTTTTCAGACATACATGAACAAAGTATGAACGAACATGAGTTTGTTATATATCAAATTGGTCCAAAGAAAGTAGATTAAAAGAGTTTCGTCGACGTAGATTTCATTTCTTGAAAATGAGTACTTATTTATTAAATATTTTTAAGACCTTGAGTCCTGAAGCATCAAATTTCTGGATTCTAGATAAAAATCAAGAAAAGTATTGGAAAATTCCAAAAATAACGTAGGAACCTCATGCAAAAACGAGACACTACTTTTGCCTGTACAAATTTTTCAGTATTTTTTACTTTTTTATTATTTTAAGTCTTTTTCATATTTTTATTTATTTTTGAAATACGCACTGTTTGCTTCTATCTTTATAGATTTTCAATTTTTTTGTGGTTTGCTGTATAAATTGCATGAAAATATAACTACTGTATCATAAAAAAGCTATTGAAATCGATGACCTTTATTTTGAGTTAATGACATCGTGATTTGGAACATTATACCAACTATGTACTCATTTTTATGCTTTTTAGAAAAAAAAAGAAATGATTAAGGTGAATGCCTTAATTTAAAGTCATTGAAATTTAAATATTTCGGATTCTATTGATGATAAATATGTTTGAGTCACTCAAAAATTTTTCAGAAAGTTTTCTGAAATTGAGAAAAATTATTTGAAGTTTATGAAACTTTGAAAATTCCGTAACAAATCAGAAACAGTTAAATAATCTAAAAGGAATCAAAATCTGTTTTTTTTTTGTATGTATATCATCGATTTCTGTAAAATGTTCAATAATTATTTAGTTCTTTGATAATTTTGGAAAAATTCAAAATATATAGAAAATATACAAGACGTCAAATGGAACCTGACAAATTTTAAAAATGAGTCAAATTCAAGAAAAAGTCGATGAATTTTTTGAAAATTAGAGAATAGGGGTCTATGATATGAAGATAGAAGAAATTTCCGTGAAATTACAGAAACTGTGTAATTTAAAAAATATTTTCAAAATGAAATTACAGTATGCTGTGCAATGATGGTCGATTATTTAGAAAATTTTAATCGAGAGTAAAAATATTGATAATTTCGGTATATTTAGTAACTTCCAAAATATAAAAGATTGAAGAGTTTACAATATTTGTAAAATATAGAGTATTTCAAGAATTGTTGATAAATTTTCTAGATTGTGGAAAAATGTAAACATAGCTACCATTTTACGTTAGAAAAATTTAAAAAGTATCTAAAAACTTTTCGTAGTTCCATGACATTCGATTTTCTTGAAAATTTTAATAATTATATAAAAACATGAAATAGTACAAGAAATCGGACACTTGAGAAATGTAGAACACGTAAGGGGGCCCTTTCCTCTAGAGCACGAAAAATGCAGCGCTTTTTCAGATTTTTTTTACTACAGAAAGAAAAATCACATACCTATGAAAATTAACATACATTTAAAACTGTTCTCACACTTTGATGATAAAAAAATTCAAGTCAAAATCTTTCAAAATGGCGAGGCAATGTCTGGCCGACTAGTACGTTTCTCTTTTGGAGTTGCCGGATCGCGAGCATGATACCCTCCGTAATTTTGTACTAAAACAGAAGAAACATTTTTTACCCAGTACTTTTATTTATTCTATATACTGTGATGTCTGACGCACAAACCGTCAAAAATTTTTTACAATTTTCCCCTTCGTAGGTGCACTAATAACACCAAAAACATTCTTCAATACTTTTCCTACACTTTCAATGTTACGTAACAAACGATTATGAAAATCATAACTGATAATGATGCGAATCGGGAGATAAGTTGATAAGTGCAAGAGGAATTCGCGTGGGCATGGCCCCAGGGAATGCGATTTCGAGCGTTCGAGGGTTCAGTGATCCGTGCGTGGATCGTCTACAGAAACAATGTGCAGGTGCGCCAAAGACGACTCGTGTCATCGCCATGGAATTGCAGCTTTGAGTAGGCGATGTCGTTCCTTATCACCAGATAATTTTATTTTTCAATATGTATGGCAAAATTACGAAGAAAAGAAAAGAAAAGTGAATCGAAACAGGTCATGCATCCCAGACTATTCGCCCCCTCATGCTTCGAATCCTCGGAAATCTCGCAACATTTTTCACCTCCTTTTTTTTACGACCCTCGAGGCGAGAAATCGCAACAAGCCAAAAGTTTTTTGTAAAAATAACCACGAAAATTACTCAAGTTTTGTGGCATTCTATATTTTTATTTGTAAAAATTTTTTTTTATTATTATTACTGAATGTTAAATTTTAACTTTTTTCGTTGACTATTAATAACTTTCCGTAGGTATAATATTTTCAATAAAAATTATTTATTCACTGCGAATGTTAGAAGCACATTCAAACACAATAAATTAGTCATAAACATAAATATTGTACAAATTTTTTACGGTAAAATCATTTTTTTCCTTAACAAACTCGGAAAACGCCAAATTATATACAGAAGACATAAATATCTACCATCGTAAGTGAGCGAGTCGAGCGAGACAAAAACTTGGAATTAAAATCGTAACACGACTCTTAGATTTCAAGATGGAATACGACCACATCTGTACGAGAAATTGTTAAAGATGCATTCTATGCATCCCGGGGGCCGGAATCACAGGAAAAAAAACCTTGCAAAAACATAAGCTCCTTTCCATTGGATCAGTATTGATTTACAATGGCAACTGTCTCAGGAAAAATGACAAATTCTTCAGCGCTTTTACACCTAACCTAACAATATTTTTAAATCATATTCTAGTAATAGGTATTTTTCGCTCAAAACTCCGGAAATATTTCGTTTGTATCATACTTTTCACGTACTTGTTACAATATAAACATTTTTGTATATATAATTTTCTGAAATTACACAATATCGGTAGGAGTTTGAATTGTTTTGTTGATTTGACAAAGTAATTTGAATTTTCGCGATGCATATACTTACAGGTACAATATTTTCTCTTAGTGGATGAAATATTTTACTATACGAACTGAATAATAAACGATATAAAAGGTAAAATTCATTAGCTGGTGTTTCACTTTAGACAGATATCAAATATTGCGTTCTGGTATAGTGAAACAAAAATTTATCATCAATTTAAAAATTAATCGAATGTTGTTCATCCTAAATTTTCTAAAATTATGTTGTCAAAAGTATGATACGCATTTTAATTTACACAAAAAAAATATTTTACCATACAATATTGTAAGAAGTATAGTAAAAATGACAAAATTTGCACTTATATCGGAAAACCGAAAATATTTTTCTAAACTCACAAAAAAGTTAGTAAAAATGCTGAATAATCGTAAATATTTGTCCAAATTTTACATTAAAAAAATTGTCTTGTATCATACAGAATAAAATATCGGATGATCGGAAAATCTGAAATTTTCAATGTTCAATATAATCTAGAAATTTTTTTATTATGATTTTTTTCGCCGTCGACAGTCATGAGGAATATCTCGTTTTAAATTTGAGGAATATTTTTTTATGTCATATGTGTTAATGTAGACCTTCATTTTTGTTTCAATCTTCATTCAAGATTAAAACAATCGATGGATGTAATTTTTTGAAATATACTTCTTGAAATGATGGCTCCTTGTTGATCGATTCTTTAGTGGAAATTGGAATTAAAAATTGGAGCGTTTTAGATTTTGAATATTATCAAGAAATACCGACAATCCCACATCTCGAAACTGAAGTGCCATGTTCAAACAGGAAACAGCCTGTAACTCTTAATTAATAACTCATCAAACAAATTATTCGGATAGTTAATCTCGCGGTTTCTGAATCATCGTGATTCGCGAAACGATGAAAAATCGATTAAACGTAAATTATCGCGTCGTTAATGTTTTACGGAGGGGGGGGGGGTGAATAAGCAAGGCACTCAATCAGCAATAGCGTCGGTTTATTAATTGAAGCGGGCTATTAATAACGCGCTTTGATATTTATCTAGTTGCCACATCGAGCTTGTCGCATGCACAATCAAATCGGCTTTTCGGCCGCGGTTTTTTTCCGATTGGCCTTGAATGCGGCCGACGCTCGAGATTGGCGATTAAGATACATCGATATTAATGGATGCCGAGACTGCGAAAAATGCGTCTACGCAGTTTTTCGGCCGTGCTTTGCATTTTGATGGTTTTGGGCTTTGGGAGGGCGTTGATTTCGATACGATTTTTGGAGTACGTGAGAAAATGGTCAAGATTTTTCGAACCCGATCACTGGAATATTAACTGATTTTTTCATGATACATCGAATGAATCACTTAAACTATTTGAGGCAGTAGTCTGAAAAAGTTTTCTCTCGATAGTTTGAGATCGTCCGTTTTTGATTGATTTTAGTTTAATTTTTAATTTTTATTCTTTCTATTTTGGAGAAATTCATGATACATTACATACTTTTATAAAATTGGAACATAGGATTGTTACATACTGTAAAATTTATTTCCAGACACTGCAAAAAAACGTATATAAGACATGTCTCCATAGAAGACACGAGAACGCGAAATCCATGTCTTCAGTCATTAAGTGTCTTACTTTTATGTGTCAAAAAGATGTGTTTCGAAGACATCTTTGAACGTCAAAAAATGGCGTCAAAAAGTGTCTCGTGGCAAGACACCATTTTTTGCAGTGTATAAATCGTTAATCTTCAAAGAAAAAAAAAAAGGAATGTATTTTGGGTTTCACTTCAAAATAAGTTCTGCTAATAGACAACAATTTTTATTTCCGATAAAACTCTGAAATAAATTTATCACACACACGAGTTCAAGGGATTGCAAATGGCAAGTATCTTTATAATTGCGACGATACCAAAATCTGCTTGCCCATTGTCTTCGACAAAGCTAATGCGCTACAAATTACTCCTTTCGAAAATATCGAATTCGGGAGCTTTTTGTAATTTGACAAATCACTTGCTCACTTTGATAACTTTTGAAATACGAGTTCAATGGACCGCAAATGACAGGTATCTTTATAATGGCGCCGATAATGAAATCTGCTTGCCTATTGTTTTCGACAAAGCTAGCACATGATAAATTACTCCATTCGAAAATATCGAATTTGGGAACTTTTTGTATTTTGACAAATCACGTGCTAACTTTGATAACTTTTGAAATACGAGTTCAAAGGACCGCAAATGACAGGTATCTTTATAATGGTGACGATAAAAATATCTGTTTGTCCATAGTCTTCGACAAAGCTAATGTGGGACGAATTACTCCATTCGAAAATATCGAATTTGGGAGCTTCATGAATTTTGACAACCTGCTAACTTTGATAACTTTTGAAATACAAGTTCAAAGGCCTGCAAATGACAGGTATCTTTATTATGGCGACGATACCAAAATCTGCTTGCCCATTGTCTTCGACAAAGCTAATGTGGGACGAATTACTCCATTCGAAAATATCGAATTTGGGAGCTTCATGAATTTTGACAAAGCACTTGCTCACTTTGATAACTTTTGAAATACGAGTTCAATGGACCGCAAATGACAGGTATCTTTATAATGGCGCCGATAATGAAATCTGCTTGCCTATTGTTTTCGACAAAGCTAGCACATGATAAATTACTCCATTCGAAAATATCGAATTTGGGAACTTTTTGTATTTTGACAAATCACGTGCTAACTTTGATAACTTTTGAAATACGAGTTCAAAGGACCGCAAATGACAGGTATCTTTATAATGGTGACGATAAAAATATCTGTTTGTCCATAGTCTTCGACAAAGCTAATGTGGGACGAATTACTCCATTCGAAAATATCGAATTTGGGAGCTTCATGAATTTTGACAACCTGCTAACTTTGATAACTTTTGAAATACAAGTTCAAAGGCCTGCAAATGACAGGTATCTTTATTATGGCGACGATACCAAAATCTGCTTGCCCATTGTCTTCGACAAAGCTAATGTGGGACGAATTACTCCATTCGAAAATATCGAATTTGGGAGCTTCATGAATTTTGACAAAGCACTTGCTCACTTTGATAACTTTTGAAATACGAGTTCAATGGACCGCAAATGACAGGTATCTTTATAATGGCGCCGATAATGAAATCTGCTTGCCTATTGTTTTCGACAAAGCTAGCACATGATAAATTACTCCATTCGAAAATATCGAATTTGGGAACTTTTTGTATTTTGACAAATCACGTGCTAACTTTGATAACTTTTGAAATACGAGTTCAAAGGACCGCAAATGACAGGTATCTTTATAATGGTGACGATAAAAATATCTGTTTGTCAATAGTCTTCGACAAAGCTAATGTGGGACGAATTACTCCATTCGAAAATATCGAATTTGGGAGCTTCATGAATTTTGACAAAGCACTTGCTCACTTTGATAACTTTTGAAATACGAGTTCAAAGGCCTGCAAATGACAGGTATCTTTATAATGGCGACGATACCAAAATCTGTTTGTCCATTGTCTTCGACAAAGCTAATGTGGGACGGATTACTCCATTCGAAAATATCAAATTTGGGAGCTTCATGAATTTTGACAACCTGCTAACTTTGATAACTTTTGAAATACAAGTTCAAAGGCCTGCAAATGACAGGTATCTTTATAATGGCGACGATAACAAAATCTGTTTGCCCATTGTTTCCGACAAAGCTAATGCACGAACAAACAATTTCGATAAGATATTTTTTTTTCAATAAAAAGCAGACTTCGCCAGTGCGAAGCTATTCTTGTTATTCGACATGCAACCGATATCTATCTACGTTGTCAATACGACTGAATAACTGCTGTAAACTCTGTAAGCATCTGTAAGATTTTATGATCTTTCTTTCATGAATTTTATAAACATTTGTTGGTGCCCTGTGTAAATAATTTCATGAAGACATTATATTTGATTTTTGTTAATCAATTATAGTTCGTCGGAGACCCTAAAATATAGTTTTACAGTAATAAAAACCTGTTGTGCCCCTCCAGGACATAACAAGATGATGGGTAATGTAAAATTTTGTATCAATTTATAATGGCTACTCAATAATTTTTTTTTCTAATGCTATGTTTTAAACCTTTATTTTTGGATACCGAGAAACAAATTTTCAAAGTCCTGAAGTTTAAAGAGTAAAGATGATTTTAAGGATTTTTTTCATTTCACGGGTCATAAACTAATGTTGTACCTTGTATCATCTTTGTTTTCTCAAATAAATTTTGTCTTGACTCCGTGGGAAAAATTCTTATTTCCTCTATGCTATCTACCCATAAAATATTCATTTACTCACGTTGAACAATAAAACATCCTTGACTAGTGCAGACAATTGATTCTTATTCATATGACTGTAGAAATCAGATTAAACTGATTGAGCTCACGTTTCAACCTTCATAATCGGTGAAAAAAAATGATCCACGCCAGTAAAAAAAATATTTTTACTTCGTTTATACTCTAAATGTGATATTTTACGAAGTAATTTAAGATAAAAATCGACAATATGGACAATTGGCATAAAACTGTTAAACTCAACAACATAAAATGAAAGATCACATGATGATTTTTTTTCTCAATCATAACAGTATCATAAAAAACACCCTCAGCCAGAGGATTTTTAATTTGACATGAAAGGGCACTCAAATTTTACAGCAGTCAATATATATTTGGATTGTACGACACACTGTCCAATCCATTTTGTCTAACAGCGCTATGTATAACTTCCAAATAACAATTGTTTATGATAATATTTTCCAGAAATTTAAATATTTCACGTTTTCTGTTACTTTCAATGTATAATGTATCGATGAATATTGATTAGAGCAGAATATTGTCATAGAAATTTATGTGCAAGCTCAAGTTTTGACTTCTAAAAATATACAACCTTCTGACTCTCATATATCTAGAATTCAACACTCTAGGATTAAATACTTCATTTGTAACACATTTATTTATTTTTAAGTTATTTGTCAGACGATATTTATATAAGTTCTGAATGTTAAAATAAAAACTTAGCAGGATTTCCGAGACTCTTGACGGATACTCGTATTCTCAACATTTCGAATAGATATTTTCTAGAATTTGAATATCTAAAATTCAAGGTTCACTATATTCTTAGCACTTTAAACAATTTTCCAAAAAACGTCGTTTCTGAAAGAGATTTTCAGCAATTTTGGTATATTTTTTATGTTTTTCTAATTTGACAAGTTGGGAGATTTTCTTGCATTTCTATGGATTTTCACATGCATATGTAGAACTGTTTAATGTCTCATATACATACATATACTTACTTATTTTCGAGTTCTGTAAAAAATCAGTATCTACTTACATTTACAGTATTTCATTAATAACTGCTAATATTTTAAATACTATTTTTTTTTACTAAATTATTGATATTGATCAGAATTTTCTAGGTGTTGAATATTGACCCAGCAATTTGAAATATTTATCAGTCGATCCCTAGAATTCGATGATAAATTTTTATATTTTTAAATTTTTCTAGCCCTCGATCTTGCATTTCAAAGATTCTTAAAATTCTGTAAAATTTTTCAGGAAACAGTATCCATACAGCTCTCAAGTATTTCAAAATTTTCGTAGACTTCTGGTATGTTTTATTCTTTATCTGAAAAATAATGAATTTCGTTGAATTATCGAGTATTTAGATTAATTCCTACATAAATGCTCAGAATTATGTGCCCTTAGGCTCACACGTTTTGCAGATTTTCATATTCTCATAAATTTTTCTAAAAATCATACTGACATTGAAACCCAATATTTTTGGGAATACTGTTATTTTGAGTCTTTGACATATTTTTTCGCATTTTTAAAAAACTTGGAGTTTTCAAATATATTTCTAGATAAAACATATTTTTATAGATTATTCCTGTGTAAATTTCAAGAATTAAATGCCTTACACTTCAGAGTATAACAGATTCTCAATATTTCAAGTAATTTTTCGGAACACAGTTGTTTCTTTCATTTCGCGTGTTACAAAGAATTTTCATTATTTCAGTATATTTTATACTTTTCGTATACCTTAGGGTGTCACTTCATTTGACGATGTCGGAATTTTTTCCATTCCGGAGCTTTAAATCAATTAAGATAATAAACAAATTTTTTTGTAAAGCTTGAAGCAAATCGGACATGATTAACATGTGCTACAAAACGACTTAAGTTTTAAACGGGATTTCGGATTTTCATGTAGTTTTGTATACATTTCGTTCAAAAATTCTTAAATCATGCAAAACTTATGATAAACGTTTGAAACTTGGCAGTGGTTAAGTGTATAATATTACCTTCAAGACCAAATTTTTCTAGATTTTTCTATCGCAGTTTTCTATGTTTTACAAGCACCGAAAAATGGCAAACATGTACCAGAAAAAACTGGCGGAAGAAGTGAAACTTCTTACGGCGAACTAGTGCAAGTTAAATTAAACGAAAAAGAAAGTTGGTTAAATTTTATGAGAAAAACACCTAAAGAAATCATTAAAAATAAAGCATGAACTGTAGCTGGGAACTGATGAAATTGAAATTCGAATTTCAAACGTGTAAAATTCAAATCTCAATTTCAAATTTAACGACAAAGTTTTACTTTTCTTCAACATTGCATGTATACCAAACGATTTGAGATCGTCTGAATATATGTGAAGCAATTAATTTCTGTAATAGTAATCATTGTAAAATAGATCAGATAGATAGAACTAAAAATGTAGATTCTATGAGCATTTTTCTAAAATTTATTTTAAAGTAAGCATTTTATTTTTTTTATCTTGCAACAGCAAGTAAATTTTTAAAAAACGCATGACATCATGAATTAAAGTTTCATTTATCTGAAAATAATGTTTTCGTCATACTTTTTTCTATTTATAATTGAATAACAAAATGAACTGAAGCTTGAAACCGATTTAATTGAAATTCGAATTTCAAACATGTAAAATTCAAATCTAAATTTCAAATTTAACGACAAAGTTTCACTTTTTTTCAACATTGCATGTATACCAAACGATTTGAGATCGTATGAATTTACGTGAAGCGAATAATTTCTGTAAAAGTAATCATTGTAAAATAGATCAAAAAGATATAACTAAAAATGTAGGTTTTATAACCATTCTTCTAAATTTCATCTTAGAATGAGAATTTTATATTTATTTTGATGCCACAATATGAACTAAATTTTTAAAAAAAGTATGAGATATTGAATTCCATTTCCCTTCATCCAAAAATAAAGTTTTTATAATACTTTTATACTATTCATAACTTGATAACAAATAATTAATTTAATTTTAATTATTATAAAATGGTTCAAACAAGATGCTACTAAAATGCAGGCTTCAAATTAACTATTCTCCTAAAATTGATTTAAGAATTATTATTTTTAATGTATTTCTTACTCAATATCAAGTTAATTATTGGAAACGTTTTGTTTAACATCCGCATTATTTTCCAATGACGCCCAAGTTGGAAAATTCTCGCACAACAATAGCGCTTGTAAGGCATTTTTGGGCATTGTTAAACAAAATAGAAAAATCTCCCACACAACAGTAACGCTGGAGAGGCAATTGTTGGGCATTATTATTAACAATTTTCATGTCGCGACTTTACTCCGAGCCAAATGTTTAATTGTCAATAATCTCTCCCAGCTGATCAGTTGTTCATTTCCTGCGCCCATGCGCGCCATGCCGAGCAATCACGAACGATCCCGACAGCACACGAAAGTGGACCCAGCTTTGTTACGCTCTCGAACGGAGTTTACTCCCAACGAGCCATTAGAAGTTTCACTTGAAAAAAAGCCCGCTTACGTTTAGCAAGTGCGTATGAGGATTCTTAAAAATATTGCAAATTAGTATAAAAAGCTCTGTAGCACGAATGACTCATAATTCAAGCTTGAGTATACCTCTCTTTTCTTAATACAGCACTGTTATCACAGAACTAAAAACCACTACTTCAAGTCCAAACACGTGCATGCAAAAAACGCTAATTAGTACTCACAGTCGGCTCGAAAAGTCGTTCAAAAACGAGAAAAATCCCAAACTCGATCTTATTCAAATGAGGCGAAAAATCAGCGCAGAGATACTATGTGGCCGCGGTTGCAGGGAAAATTTATCGTAGAGATAAAGCGCTTATCAGCGACCTTGGCTTATCAAGATCTCGCTGAGCGGTTGGTCCCATTCGACAGCAGTAAGGGAGGGGACGAAAATTGTTAGCAATTTTTTTGGATTGCAATTCTTTTTTTTCTCCTTTTTGTGACGTTTGTTGCGTACCCGGATGACGGTAAATCGCAGGATCCTCGGGATCATTGCGGCCTTCGCGTGTAAAAGTCACGAGACACTTCTTTAATGCGCGGATCGAGCAGTAAATGTCGCAGGAGCGTGTAAACATGTGACGTGCAATAACCGTGGACGTGGGTCGTAATAATCGATCGTCGTTCGATGATAAAAATTAGCTTGAGTAGAGCAGGAGGCAAGGGGTTGGATAAGACTTATATTTTCTGTTACATTTGTTTCTGGAATGATTCATCTCTTGATTTGGAAACAATCAAGTAGTGCAAACATGAGAAAATAATTCAAGATCTTGAAGAATTCTGGTAGTTAGGTAATACGTACATTATGTGACGTGACACTACAATGAGAAAAAAATATGGTAACTATCACAATACTGTATTTTACAGTTGAAGCAGTCTGAAACATTGAACTATTTGCTTGATGTTTATTGCAGTTTTTGTCACAACGTTGAAACGTTTCTCTTATGAGAAAATAAAATTTTTTACAAAAATTCATTTCTTATAAGGGATCGTGCATATATGACGTCACGTGATTTTTGGTCATTTTTGACCCCCCTTCGTCGCGCATTTCTCCATTAGAGCTAACCTGGTTAGCCACACTCAGGCTGACCCCCTCCCCTCCCCAAGAGCGTGACGTCATATATGCACAACCCATAAGAATGAATTCGATAAAATTAAATGAAAAAAAACGCATAAAATTTTTTAAATAAATTTTTTATGGTAAGTTCTAGTTTTTCACAAAGTTTTCATGAAGTCAATTGATAATAAATTGAATTCTCATAAATTTTTACAATGTGCACTTTAAAGTTAATTGAATTCTTATTTGAAATTTTTTTCTTAATATAAGATATATTTCGTCGTAAAATCTCGTACACATATTGCGCTTTTAAGTAACTTGAAAAAAAATACCATAATGTCATTCGTGCTAATCCAGATTTTAGGAAATACCATTCAGTTTTGCAGTATTCAGACCTGTACAGTTCTTTTTGCTATATTTTGGTGTACTTTCTAGTATATCATTTTGTAATTGAAACAATATTTTCATATTTCTATAACTGTATAATATTCTCAAAATTTATTGAGATTTCCTGGAATCATTCGAATTTTTTGGATTTTTTATAATTCTTTGCGAATCTTTCAATTTACTATGTTTTTCAGTTTTTTATACATTTCAAAAATATTAGATATTACTAATATTTTCGGAATCATAGACATTTTCTCTACGATCAACGTGCTATTATTCCTACAGTTTTGTAGGAATGTTACAATTTTTATAAAATTTTCCATAATTTACAAAATTTATCATCTTTTTTTTTAATTTTACTTATTTTAAAAATTTTCCGGAATCATACATGAGTAAATTTTATGAACGTTCCCTATAACTTTAAAATTTTTCCAAACTTCAAGTATGATTGGCAAACTCTTCAGTTTTTCATTTTTTTGAGTCTTTCATGATTTCCTGAATTTTTCGATTTCTATTGTGAAAAAAATATTAAATATTCATCATAAGCTACAGAACTTTCATATTTTTTTGCTATTCTCAAATTTTATAAGTATTCTCTGATATACAATTTTTTTCAGAGTTTCTCAAATCAACGACAACTATTCAAATATTCAATTTTTCATAATTTTCGATTTGAATTTTGGAAATCATTGATAATTTTTGTACGATAATTAAACATATGAATTTTCTTACAAAGTCATTCAACTTATTACAGTTCATGTAGTGAAATCAACTTTTCAGAATTCTTCTCAATTCACACAAATTATGATTCCTAATAAAAATCCTACTGATTTTCCGAAATTTTCAGTTTAATGATAGTCTCTGTATTACGCAAAGAAAAGACGATTGAATGCTATAACGATTTTTTCAACCCAACTAACATTACATTCTATAATTCTTGTAAATATAACTGTTGCTTTACCCAATTTCCTTATATTTTTGAAATAGTCCTATACTAATGTCCAATTTAAGTTTTTTACTGTCAATATATACTCGATCTCCATTTTTAGGAGAAGCTCGAGACTCGGAAACTCCATATTTACGAGCTCTACAAGAGTCCCCACTTCTAGCACTACCGCGTGTGTATGGGTACGTATGTGTGGCCAGTGGCGCAGAAAGATGCGCAAGATTTTGCCATATGAACTCCATATATTCGAGCTTTAGTTTTATTGAGATAACTTGTTGACGTTTTTGACTATTTTAAAAATATATATACTTGTTGTCCAAATGTTCCTACTAATCGTATAACTGCGTTTTTTTCGTGCGACGCAGTTTTTGTGTGAAGAATCATGGGAGAAGCTGGTTTAAATGTAAGTTTTTTTTGTGTGCATGTTAGAAGTCTCTATACTGTCATTTGCGAAAAAGCAATAAACACTATTTTGTATTTAATTTGAATCATGCGCCTAGCACAATGCAAAAAATATCAAAATAAAATTCCTCGAGAAGCGGCGGTCGTACGGAAATTTTGAATCACGTGCGCTCTGTCAAGCGAAAGGAGAGGGGGGCGTTAGGGGAAGAAAATTCTTGTCGTAAAAGTGGAGTTTCGAGCGCTCGTAAGTTCGGAGACTCGTAAAAGTGGAGATTGAGTGTACTAAAAATCAGAAAACAATAAAAATTCAACAAATTCCTGAATTTATTAGGCATCATTAGGAATGCGATGTATAAAAATTATAAAAATTGAGTAGAATACTGGAAAATACTACGAAAGTCAGTAAATACTACAAAATTTGTAATAAAAAAACCTAAAATAATATGAATCTTAGTAATTCAGGAATTATTTAAAGGTGTTGATTTCTTAAATATTAATGAAAACAACCGAAGTTATCAGAAAAAATGATACTAGTGCATCAGGTTCTGAGAATATATGTGTAATCTACCAGAGTAGGCACTGAAAAATTAAATAAAGTTTAAGTATCTTGTAACAATGAAACAGTACCAGAAGTGAAAAAATATTTTATATATTTAAATCTCATGATAATCTTGTTTTATAATTATATTTGTTTAGTATCTTCTAAATTTTTTTTATATTCCCTGTTGTAAAGCATAAAGTTTGAAATTTTAATTTTAAATTGTAAGAAAAACTAGATTATCATTATTCACTCATGAAACTTTTTTGAATTTCAAATTCATCATAGAATAAAAAATACTCAATATACAAGAAAAACGTGGAATAATAATAATTTATGTAGATAATATAACTTCAAATATCTTTTAAATTATTTATTCTTAATAAAACTCAGATAAAGCATCGAACGGTAGAAATGTAAATAAAAATCAATAAAAATGAAAGATAATCATGAAATTGTATAAAACCTGAAAAACTACAATGAATACTACACGTACTCGAAACTCATAAATAAGCAGTTATCTTTGGAAATGCTGTTTCTTAAAAAATTGTTGAAAATGTTCAAAATCTTATTAATTTAAAGTTAGAGGTCGTCAAATTCTAGAAACCTTTATGGAAATTTTGAAAATACTAGATATATATTATGTTGATACCTAGGAAATCCTACTTAAATTCGAACATTTAAAAATATGAGAAATGTGAAAAATACATACAAGGAATTAGTAAAATTCTAGAAATCCATGTATGAATTATTTCTGTGAACCAATCAAAAATTTTTAATTACGAAACCATCAATATAAAGGCATCAAATTGTAGATATGCAATCTAAAATCAAAAATTGCAAAAAAATTGTTCACATCTCAATTGTGCTTAAATTGTTCGATAGCTACCAGAAGTACATAAATAATTAAAAATTCATGTTTTTTTCTAAAATACTACTTCCTGAAAAGTTGTTAACAATAATGAATATTTTCACCTGCTTCGAATTTGATATACTCAAATTCGATTTGCAAAAAAAAATTAAGTTTCGAGAATCTATATATAAGAAATATATCTGGATTACAGAAAATTTAATAAATTCATGAAGACTGAAAAAATAGAAAATACACTAAATGATTGCAAAATTCGTGGGGTACTTTAAATCGGTAAACATGCTGTTTGCTCAAAAAAAAAAAAAAAATACTCATAGTCCGAAGAATTCAATATTGTCAAGCAAGAAATTTCGGAAATCTTTATAAGAATTTTTCTAAAATACTAAGTATTCATCAAAATCCAGAATCTTGCTATAATTTTTGAATTTGATATAATTTACATTAAACATGTATTTTTTTGTGTGTGCATGTTAAAAGTCTCTATAGTATCATTTGCCAAAAAAAAAAAAAAAACAAAGAACGATCGTTTGTATTTGATTTGAATCATCGCACAATGCGAAACTTAAAGAGAAAAGGGAGCAACCATAATGGGCGCGGCCATTTTCCTGATAGGTGCGGTCATGTTGAACGCTCACTTCAATCCTGTGATTCCCTGAAGTTGACCGAAGAATTTGAATTCGAATCTTTTGTCGAAAAAAATTTCATCACGATTTGGTTCATTTTAAATAATAATGCTTAATCTTTACCTCGGAATCTTCATTGTCTGTTATTTTTATTTTATGACATTGTACATAGAACTTGAAAGAGCTGAACAACACTCAAAAAATGTTAAAAAAATGGAAAACCCTGTTTTTTTTTTTTATATCACGTGGTAATTACGGTGTCATTACCACGTGAAAGTGGCTTAAAACATGTGCAAACGTCAAGGATTGAACTTAACCTAATAATTGACTTTTGTTTGCAAAGAAAATACAAGTTAAATCAACGCGCGTATCACGCTACAGTATCTAGTTAATATAAAAAACAGCGCTTCGAGTTGTGGCGATTGCACGGTAATTTCGAATCGCGCGCGCTCCGTCGAGCCAAGGAGTGGGGGTTAGGGGAAGAACATTCTGCTCGTAAGAGTGAAGAGTGATGTTTCGAGCGCTCGTAAGTTTGGAGTTCGAGTGTACGACCCTCGTACACGCAAACCATATACATGTACAAATCTTGTATGAAATCTCGAACCGCCATGTATCATATTCACCTGTCGCTCTTGGATCGCGAGCAAGTGACCCAAGCTCGTATTATCACGTCTCGAAGAATCTGCAAAAGAGCCCGATCAAGGTCGTAACGGGGCGCGGTAAGTCGTGCTCATATCTCCTATGCGGCCACATTACGCCATGAATTTTACAACGCAGCTCAGGCGTAAGTTTCGTAGTCGGAAAGTAGCTTGACCAGCGAGTAAATTGGCTGTTTATTGGCTCTTTTATCTTTCCTGCAATTTGTCCTTATCAGGTCGTCCTGGGAACGACGGTAATGATGCGAGCGAAATAAAAGTGAATGTTTCGATATGGGGTACACTTCGAGATTTTTTAGAAAGAGGTTAAGAGGGAGAGGAGGGGGGGGGGGGTTATATTGTTTTTGCAAACGATTCTTTGTCGATTTATGTGGATCTTCGAAGGCTGCTGGACTACGGAGATCGGGGTGATTCATGATACGGGCTCTTTTGGTAATTTATTTTGTTTATTTTGTGAATTTTGGATTCAAGTATTTTGATAAAAATTGTGTTGGTCAAATAATGATTTTTCAGGTTATTTTCGATAGGATTCGATCCTAACTGTTAAAATAAGGAACCCAGTTCAGAGTCATGATGACAAAAAAAATGTTGCTGGCAATCAACATTCTTGGGAAAATTTATAGCGTTAAAGTAAAAGTTTATTGAGGGCTTCATCCGTATTGAACAACGTAATGATTTATGACAGGTCGTACAATGAAATGAATAGCGGAACAATGACTTGCTTGAATTTTGTAAAATATCGTGGTAGAACTTGAGAGCGCTTTACATATTATAGAAAGTACGAAAAAATTGGAAAATAAGAGAGTTGAAAAATTTTGATTTATTTGTATAGAAGCTAGAATATAAATGACGGTTCTTCAAAAAAAGTTACTAGATTCAAACAGTATTTATACTACAAATTTAACAAGACTGTGAGAAATTTGTTAAATATACGTTATTAATACTAGGAATCAGAATGAAAAATGTAACTAAAACATAATTTTAAATGTTAGTTAAGTACATTTGAAAAACGAACTTTGACAAACTTTGCAAGACGAAGAAATGAAAATGAAAAAAATGTGTAAATCTTTTTAAAAAGGATATGTAAAGAGACACCAGTAGACGATTTCAAAATTGAAGAAAAAACTAATTTCTCAAACTCTTGTAATATTTTTTATTTCTAAATTGAGAAATTAATTGAAATTTTTTGCTATTTTCATAAATTGATAATAAAATGAAGGCTTTTATTTTTCAATTCTCTAGAATAAAACGGTTTTAGAATTTATTTTGTTTCTATAAATTTTCGATGAAATATTATTTACATGAGATTCAAAAATTTTTGCGATTTTTATATTTTTATCAGTATTCTAAATATTTCTCAGTATTTATGTTATTTCGCAGTATTTTTCGGTAAGTTTATAGTTTTTAAATAATGTCACGATATGAAAATTTTGAGAATTCCATGCTCGAAATTTAAAAGTTTTATAGATTTTTAGTATTTCAACCGATAATCCAGAACACAGCTCTTTCGTAGATTTTTCTTGTGTTTAAAAGAATTCTAGTAATTATAGTATTTTCTATATTTTTTCTATTGTTATTTATGCAATTCGAATAATTTTCAAACCCTTTCAGTAACTCCTACATATTTTCCAAAAATGATGCTTACAGGTTCAAGATTTCATGAATTTTCATTTTTCTTATTTTAGTAAACAAATCTACATTTCTTTTTAGTATTTCATCGATTTTTTGTGTGAGGTATTTTTCTTTTTCCAATATTATCGAAATTCAGTAGCACGTTCTAGGTCCTTAAAGAAGACATACTTTTTATGTTAATTCTATAAAGATATCTAGGATATAATGCTGAAAAATTTTCAATTTTTTGAAATTCCGAGTAATTTACAAGTTTTTTTATTGTT
The DNA here is from genome assembly GCA_028476575.1 of Platygaster robiniae. Taxonomy (NCBI): domain Eukaryota; kingdom Metazoa; phylum Arthropoda; class Insecta; order Hymenoptera; family Platygastridae; genus Platygaster; species Platygaster robiniae. The sequence goes on from CM052027.1 coordinate 2,379,616, forward strand.
TACTTTTTCAGTGTTTATAATTTTATTTATTATTAAAATTTTCTCCTTTCTTATGTGTGGATAGAATCAAATTCTTTAAAACGTGCAATCCTATTAGAGCATTGTATTCTGGAACACAGAGATGCATCAAAATTCTAGTAAAATCAATCAAATTCATGAATTTAGAAAAAAAAAAAATTAACCAAAAGTTTGAGAAATATGAAGTGAGTATAGCAATCAGTCTTTTCATTTCTTTTTTATGTATAAAATTCGGATGTTTTTCTTTCCTCATACCTTTAATTCATTCTCCTAGCCTCAAATACTAAACTCCCAACCTTATCAAATCATAGAAGTTGAATAGTCTGCATAAACTTGGGTTACACAATAACTATCCCTCATAAGAAACACGCTTACAGAAACGAAATCAGTAAATTCATCTCATAATTTTCTTTCTTACATTTCGTTCCGAAAAAATGCATTTTTTTCTCCCGAATTCAACTGATCATTAGGTTACGTAGAAAGGCTTTGATTTTTTCCACAGAAAATACCAAGATTACTAAATTTCGCACATAGCTTATTCATTAAAGGCGAAGTTAATTGAGTGATAATGAGCGGATGTTAATGACGTTACCGTTCAAATCTTGGATAATCAAACGCTTTCAAAACGCGATAATTTGTTAAGTTAAGCAATGCCTGAGCTTTTGGTAACCAAATGAACATTTTCTTCAGAAATTTTCCATCGTGGGGAAATATCTTTATTACCTTCAAATTACCAAGTGTAAAACTTTACGACCTACTATAAATATTAAACATAGAATTAATTTGATTACTGATTTTATTATCTAGATAACAGGATAAAAAAAATAACTATACCCAAATTGTTTACAACATCAAATCAGTCACAAATATGCAGTCGAATTTAAATGATCATAAACTGATTCTGCAATCAAGAACATTTTTTTAACGTTCCTCATAATGGAACACGTTTTTAATTCAGTACGTAATGTCACTTGTTAAGCGGAGTATTAATTCAAAAACTCCATAACGTATGATTATATTCCATGTCAATCACATCACTCCATCATAATGCAAATAAGGACTCCATTACTTTGTACATTCAAGTGAAAGACTGCAAAAATGATCACGAAAGTACCAATTTGGTGATTTGCATTTTGCATACGCTTAATCGTCGGTCAACAATAAAAAAAACTTAAAAAAAAAATGCATGAATGCATTGTAATTCTGATTGGAGAGAGTTTTTTTATTTATTCTGTTTTTTATGAGATACGGGAACGTGCGAATATTTTTTTGGATTCCTTAAGGGTGATAATTTATGGACTTAGATTAAAGGTATTTTTATTTTATCTTTGGTGGTTTTAAACTCTAACGAATTAAGGTTTTTTAAGGTATTTCAATTCACCGAGTTCATAACGAAATCATTAAGAAAATATTTAATTTTTCTAATTTCAAGCTCGTTTACATTAACAACCTATTCAATTAAAAAAAAAAAAAAATTACAAAATTGTTCAATGTGAGATATGATATATTTAGAGGATTTAGTTCGGTCTTAATCTGATGAAAAATTTATACCATATTCTGTTTCCTAACTTTGACTTATAAGAAAATATGTTGTGACGTTCGATGATTTTTTGTTGTTGGCAGTATTAGTTAAGTTCTTTTTGTTCGAGTGGGTTGGCGGCATTTTATAGAAGAGAAAATAAAGGCAAGATGGCGACAAAAGCCCAAACAAAGAAAATCATTGTCAATCATTATCCGTAGGGATGGGAATCGAACGAGACAATATCGATATTGACCTTTTCGATATATCGGATCCTGCGATATCTAATATCGATATATCGAAATAAAATATATCGATGTATAGAGTATATCGAAAGGATTTCGTGTTTTTTTTATTATTGCCTGTATTAGCAAAATCACATACAATAGAGAAAGATTTATTGAGGCATTTCAAATTGTGAACATAAATTTTTCAAGATCATAGAACAAAAGTGTTCGCAACTTTTAATTTTTGAATTATTGAAAATTTAAGTTTGAAATAATTAAAGTTGAAATCATCTCTCCAATCCATCTTTTTCCACTGAATTTCTTTTGACATTTGAGCTTTCGGTCGCTGTTGTTAGGTTCTTTGCAGAAAAAAGTGCAATATTTCACGAACAAAAAAACATCTTTCACACAGTATAAAATAACAATTCTTTTTTGTCACCCATGGAAAATGGAAAAATTCACGATAAATCCAACCATTTTCCGACCACCCTGTGAGGATCATCGATATTTTACCGACGATTTGTATGTCATTTTATAAATGTTCACTTGTCAAATTTACCAGGGCAGTAAAATATTTGGCGAAGTTCTAAGGTATAAACTCAAAACATACAATATGTATATGATGTCAATTATAATGGATACACAAAAACACAACTCCGTAAGTGGTCGGCATCGATCGACAAATGAGACTTTCTTTGTCTCTCACATAAGTGAAAGATAAAGAGACGTATAGTAAAATAGGTATAGTACGGTTTTCAAGAATTGTTATTATATGTAATAAAAAAACAGCAATAAAAAAACTGTTGATTGATATAGCTTCGCTTACATTTTATGACATCTTGTTAAATATGCATCTAAATATTACAGTAGCATGTAATATATATAATATTTTACATACATACACATAAATATCTTTCACTCAATATCGATATACCGATATATCGGATAAATCTCGATATTCCGATATATCGATACATATCGCCCATCTCTGATTATCCGACAAAATCATACAAATACAGTCCACAGAAACAAGGAATAATCAAAAAATAGTCAATCAAACAACAAAATATTTATTTCAAAAATAAAGAAAAACGAAAAATGCTGCGAATTCGTCTTGACGACTGACTAGCATTTTTAATACGGAAACGAAACGCGATATTTCAGGGCGCCGCGAGTTCTCCTCGACGTGTCACGCATTCATCTCGTCACTTTTTCCCAGCGCGTTTTTCCTCAAGAAACATGAGCGCACCGTCGTCTTTGAGGGACGCGCGCTCGTCCATGAATTATCGTCGAACAGGGAAGTCGAGAGAGGCATCTCGCAAAACGAGAAAATAAGCCAGATCCGCAAAAACGCTCAGTTTCGAGGCGAAACGAAACGCACGGTGTTGGAAATAAATGATATTCCGCGAGAACGGATCATCATTTTCGTGAGTAATTGTCGGGTAATGACCAAAAAATGACTCGAGAATTGATGGGTTTTTTAGGTAGGTCAGTGATGGATTTTGATGGTAACGTGTTGAGTAACGACGCCGAAAAGTGTGTCTGGTAATTGAAAAATTTTTTTATATGGAGACAGACAAATTTTTTTTTTTTTTTTTTATATATATATATATATATATATATATTCGATGTTAATTGTTTTTTTCAGGTGAAAATGAATTCATTCTTATGTCCCCGGAGGGTAACGTGAGTCATGATGATATCACAAAATTACTTCAGGGTGTTCAAATCATTACGATATCACAAAAATTTCAAGACGTATGAACCATTGCGACATTACGAAATACTCCAGGATGTATGAATCATTACAATATCATTAAATAATGCACGAATCATTGCCACATCACAATTTACTTCAGAATGTAAGAATCATTACGAAATCAAAAATTATTTACGAATATTTACGGCATTACAAAGTACTTCAGGATGCCGAAATCATTGTGATATCAATGATATCATAAATTACTTCAGGATATATAAATTATTACGATATCACAAAATTACTTCAAGATGTGTGAATTCATTGCGACATCGCAAATAACTTCAGGATGTAAGAATCATTACGAAATCAAAAATTATTTACGAATTATTACGGCATCACAAATTACTTCAGAATGCTGAAATCATTGTGATATCACAAAATTACTTCAAGATGTATGAATTCATTGCGACATCGCAAATAACTTCAGGATGTATGAATCATTACGATATCCCAAATAACTTGAAGACGTATGAACCATTGCGACATTACAAATGACTTCAGGATGTATGAATCATTACAATATCATCGAGTAATGTACGAATCATTGAGATATTACGATTCGATTGAGGATTTCAAAATCATTACAATATCAAAAATTATTTACGAATTATTCTGGCATCATAAATAACTTCAGAATGTATAAATCATTACGATATCATTATATAATGCACGAATCATTGCGTCATCACAATTTACTTCAGGATGTAAGAATCAGTACGACATCAAAAATTATTTACGAATTGTTACGGCATCACAAATTACTTCAGGATGCTGAAATCATTGTGATATCACAAAATTACTTCAAGATGTATGAATTCATTGCGACATCGCAAATAACTTCAGGATGCATGAATCATTACGATATCTCAAATAACTTGAAGACGTATGAACCATTGCGACATTACAAATGACTTCAGGATGTATGAATCATTACAATATCATCAAGTAATGTACGAATCATTGAGATATCACGATTTCATTGAGGATTCCAAAATCATTACAGTATCAAAAATTATTTACGAATTATTCCGGCATCATAAATTACTTTAGGATGTATAAATCATTACGATATCACAAAATTACTTCAAGATGTATGAATGATTACGATCTCATTGAAATATGTACGAATCGTTGCGACATCACAAATTACTAAAGGATGAACTATGAATCTTCACAATGCCACAAAATTATGAACGAATCATTGCGGTATCAAAAAAATGACTTCAGGATGCATGAATCATTGGGGTTTCACAAATTGCTTAAGGATGACAAATTGTTGCAATATCACAAATTATTTCAGTATGTATGAATCATTAGGATTTCATTGAATTATTTACGTATCATTGTAACATCACAACCTTTTTCAGGATGTATGCGTCATTACAATATCTAAAAATTATGTAGGAATCATTGCAACATCATAAATTACTTCAGGATGTAAATCATCACGAATCATAAAAATATCATGAAAAACTTCAGGATGTACGAACCATTACAATACTACTAAATCCCTTCAGGATGTACGAATCATTGCGACATCACAAATTACTGAAAGAAGCTTAAATCATTACCATATCACAAATAACGTCAGGATGTATACATCATTACGATATCATAAAATTATGAACGAATTATTGTAATATCTCAACTCACTTCAGGATGTATGGAAAATTACGTAGTCATAAAGTTGTGTTGGAATCATTGCAACATTACAAATTAGTTCAGGATATATAAATCATTCCGATATCACAAAATTGTGAACGAATCATCGCGACATCACAAATAACTTCAAGATGTATAAATCATTACGATACTACAAATAAATTCAGAATGTATAAATTATCACGTTATCAAAAATTATTTTAGGATGTACAAATCATTCTGACATCACAAATAACTTGAAGATGTACGATTCATTACGATATCACAAAATCGTTATGAATCATTGGGACATCACAAATAACTTCAGGATGTATGAATCATTTACAAATGCAAAATTACTGGAAATATGAATCATTGCGATGAGTCACCGACATATGAATCATCGGTAAATTTAGTTTGGAGTTTTCAATTAGTTCCTACTCTACAGAACATACATTGTGATTCGTTCATCCCTCACATTTTCGTCTGGTAATTAAATATTCCTATAAACTTATAACAAAATAAGAGAAAACTATGGTTCACACAATAATTGTAGTAAATTGTAATCAACCTCATAAATCTCAGCTTCATCCAATTCCTTTTACTACATTTTCAAAATTTGTAAGTATATTTTTGGTGAAAGGTGAACGAGGGAACTTTCCTAGATAGCAGAACTACTTTGAAAACATAATTTGTGATCACGCAAAAATATTATGATTAATACCTTATATTGCAATTAACTGTTATAACCTGAGTCGGAAACCAGGGTGAAAATTTTTATATGCATGCCTTATCAGTTACCATTTATGCGTAATATTCGGCGCAAGTGCCCCGAGTGGGTGCTCCTTATCTCTACCAAGTTTGTTTCTTTATTGCCCTGCGGGGGCCCGGCTGAATTTATGATTTTGTTGATATTGAATAAACACTGCTGATTTTATCACAGAGTTACGCTAGATTACAAAATTTTTTAGAATGTTTTGAGTAGGTCTTGCTTGGAAATATATAATGTTAGAGTAAAATAATTTTTAATGAAGCATCTGCGAATTCACAAAATTGTGTAAAGATATCAATAATGATATAAAAAAACACTGTTTACAATTTGTGTGCACTTGAAATCCTAATTTTGCTAGCCGTATAAAAATTTGAAGTTTGTTCTAATTCTTGTAAAAATCGCAATAATAACTGTCCGATTCAGATTCGATTCGTTGATTATTACAAAACTTTGAAAGAAGCGACTTGGACAAAATAAATACATTGCGATAGGATTAGTTTGAAAGATAGTCGTGTTTCTTTTCGCGAGCGTCCGCCATCTTGCCCGTTGCCGGGCCAGCCTGGGTTGGCAGGCTTGCCAAAAATGGGAACTTGTCAGGGACGTACGAAGGGAAAAGACTTTAAGGGTTCCGGGGACCCGAAATATGAAACGAAACAAAATGAGTAGAACGAAAATGAAAATTGAATACCATTCGAGCAGGAAACCCACATTTCTAATAAATATGGGTGGTATTGCTGACATTGATCGAGAAATTGACTGTATCGAATTCCGTGACACATCCGGCACGTTCGGTCTATCTTATTGAATATTTATGGAATCTGATAAGTTTTTGCGGATTACGCGTCGGGTCGGCAAAAAAAGGCCCGGTTATGTGGATCCAAACACGATGGAATGCGCGATAACGTCAATAAATATCACAGCTGACCCAAATTAACGACTTCTTTAACGCCGGCGAGCAGGAAAAAAAATGTGGCGTCTAGTCGTGAAAATTTTTGTGATTCCAGAGAATTTCGGGAATTTCGTGCGCGTTTGAGACGATAATTTAAAGGGTTGAAAAAAGAAGAAATATCGTTCTTTTGGATTAATATTTCTCGGAGGATAAATTATGAAAACTATAAAAGGTTAGCTCCGTGGGAAAAAGTTCAAAATTACGAGTCTATGTGAGGATGTGTTCCAACAATGAAAAATGCGTCGGAACTGTTTGGAATTTTTGCATAATGTGAAAAAACCTAAAGAGATCATTCGAGAATGACGACGATTTGATGCAAGAGTCGGAGTTTTTTATTCTAAATTTTTCATATTTAACATTAGATTGAATTTGTTTGAATTTGATTTATTTATCCTCATTGAAAGGAAAAGAAATTAAATTTAATTTTTTAATTCATTTTGAATCAATTATTTGAACCTAAATAATGAAAATTTAGTTATATTTCACTAAGATCAATATACAACGAATGAGTCATATAATAATTGAATTTCGCTATATTTTAATTTCATCATGATCAATTCGTGTAAATAGAGCTTAATACAATATTTAAATATTATATTCAGTTTATTTTAATCATGCTCATTCAATTCAATTCATATTATTTATATTTTATTGAATCATATTTAAATCATTATAAATAAATTTCAGTGCGAAATAATTTTAATTTAAGAAATTGGAATGCTTAAAATATTTTTGTGACAAAATAAATAGAATATCTGTAAGCTTCTGGAAGAATTTTCATGAAAGCATTTCTTGTAATGAAAACATTGTGTCTTACATTTCCATATGCAACAGATTCTGCACCCAAGCGAAATAATACATTTCTCAATCCGAAACCAAATGCAGTGGTAACAAAATATGCGACAATTTCTCACGGATTATTAATTATAGCAGGATTTGATTTATGCACATGATTTTAAAATAAACGTGATATAGTTTATGAATCCAGATTGAATATTCAACGCAGAAACGAGAAAGAAATTCATGAAACTCGGCGTTCGGTTATCCTGACGCTTCAGTTTGAACGTCTTTTTTTTTTTAACGAAGAATGACAGAGTATTCCATAGTGCAAAAAATTATTTTCTGTATCTTTCGCTGTGACACATTCGATCTGGAATTATGCTCTCATATCGAATTCTGGGCATTTATATGAATATGATTCGATGGACGTTGAAAAAGGAAAAATTAAGTGAACAATAAACCGAATTTGGACTGTATGAGTGATATGTTTATAGATCGTTAGTATTTTAACCTAACCTCATTCAAGAATAATCCGAGTTTGAAGTGCAAATAAATAACCGAAATGAATCGAAACAAGCCAGTGTCATATCCAACAAAACTAGCTGTGGCTATCTCAGCTGTATCAAAACGCATAATTCATCGTCAACGGAAAAAACCAGTTTGGAATTAACGCAAAACGATTTATTGGCGGGGGAAAATCGCGAGTAGTCGGCAAAAAGTGGGTGCAACGCTGACAGATCGTTCGCGGTGAGATTGCGCGCGCGCGGGAAGCAATTGCGCGCGCGTTTCATGAAAAGTGAGTGGAGAGCGAGGTTAGAGTGCCAGGGGAATAAGGGCCACCCGGGACGGGCGGCATTGAACGGCCTTCGGGCGGCCGCGGGAAGGTGCTACTTTTTTTTTATTACTCACGGCACTGGTATACCAGGTTATTGATAGCACTGCAAATGACAATTGATCGATGTTTGTCTCTGTTTTGATGCGCTCTCTCAATTTGGATTTGTAGAAAACTAATGACGGCACCTAGCAACACTAATGAAAAGATGTTTGTTTGTTTGTTTTTTCCTTATTATCTTCAGGAGTCATTAACAATTCACCTTTTATTTTTATAAATTACATAACGATTATTCTTTATATTAATAGAATCGAATCTGCAGGGCTATGAATTTTTCTCCTACTCAGTAAACCAGACCTGGGATTGCGGATTTATCCCACGACCTGGAATCCAGACACTTTGGCAAAACTTGGTCATGATTTGTTCAAGTGCATAAGTTTAAAATCAAAGCCCAAAAACTCCTTCAAAATTTCATCACAACTGTCTCAATTTTAACCCCAGATAGGCGGGCATCGAATGAAATTGTCATGGACAAAAAGTGCATCTGTCAGAAATGTTTGGAAGTAGTCACAAGTTGAAATGCGTTTTACGCAGGGTTTGGAAGTAACGCGTTACTCTAAAACGTCAATTTTTTCACTGTAACGATAAAGTAACGCGTTTCATAAATTAACTGGTAACGGTAACGGTAACGAGTCACTTTTTTCGGCAACAAGTTTATAAGTGCTTTTATCTGTCCCATTAAGTTTCAAGCACAATTCACAAGTTTTTGAAAAATGTTCTGTACCTCAGATCTTAGCAACTTTGAACTTCCTCATTTTAACATATGAAATTCTTTATTAATAATTTTTGATGAAACTAAATTAAATAATCGTAGTTTGTGCAAAACTCTTGACGAAGAATAGGCTTTTTTATTTTTTATTAAAAACCTCTACAACTCAAAGCGTTAAATTTTAGAAATTCGCATGAAAAAATATAAAAAATTCTTGAAATTTATAAATCGCAAAATCAATAGCAGGATTTGTAAGGTTTAGAGATCGTGCTAGAAAATTTTAGAGGATAATAAAGAATTCAGTTACTTATTTTCAAAACTTTATGCAATTCAAGGAATCAAAAAACTTCAATTTTTTTGAGCTTTCAATTCTGAATAATTAATGTTTGTAGAAGTCTATAAGGAGATAAGAACAATTTTATAATGAATAATTGTGTGAGAAATACAACAAATATTGATGGCCCTTTAAAAATATAAATAAATGGTTTTCTGTAAAATCGATCGAAATTTTCTCCAGAAATTTCGAACCTCTGGTTTGATATAATTCTAGAAATTTTCAAAAAAAACCTTAAAAAAAAACTAAAAATTTCACAACATTCTTTCAATACTTAAAAATGCAGAAAGAAAATACGTTGGGAAAAATACGTGCAAATGTATAAAACATTGAAGGGCTTTCAAATTCCAGAAATTCATACAGCAAAATATAAAAATAATAAACCATCCTTAGAATCATAGAAAAACTAAAGAAATACAAAAGTACTCGAATATGTACAAATCTATCGAGACACTGTTTTGTGGAAAATCCTGTAAAACACGTTATGTTACATTATATTAAAATTCTAGAGTTCGAAATTTTTGAAATGTATAGAACAATTATTATGATAAAAATACTAAAATTATGTATAAATACTAGGAAATTCTGCAATATTCCATCATACCGAAAAATACGAATGATTTCAAAAATACTGAACAATCCTTCAAATCGTAGAAAAATTAAAAAGTTTAAAAAAAATCAAATAAGATGAAAATCTTATTAGAAATTTTTCGCCGAAAAATTCTCTCAAATACCAATAATTCAATAAACTTTTAATTCTAGAGCGTAAAATTCCTAAAATCTATATATCAATGTACCGAAAAATAGTAAAATTTACAAAAATTCTGGCAAATTCTGCAACATTTCATACACTCTGAAAAGTACAAAAAGATTTCAAAATTCTGAAAATCTGGGTATTAGGTAATCAGATTCTTTCAAAAATCTATTAAAATTTGCAAATGTTTTCTTGTGGCTAACATTGAATTAGATGTCATTTTCAGAAATTTCGTATACTTGAAAAGCATACAAAAATTTGAACAAGCTGATTGATTTTTTCTCAGGGTGAAAAGTTCAGATTAACATTTTTCATTATATCTGAAATGAACGATTTCTATATAACAAAACCACAAGTACGTTAAATTTGCATTTTTCAGCTTTAGTTTTTCGATTTTTGTTATTCACATTCAATTTCTTCCAAAAAGTAACGTGAAAGTGACGGGACGTTACTTTTTTCAAGAGATAACGGTAACGAATTACTTTTTTTACCTTTGTAACGGTAACGTAACGCGATGCATTTTTTGAAGTAACTTTCCAAACCATAGTTTTACGCAATTTCACATTGCACATTTCCGACTGTTAAGTTTTAATTAAATTAATTTTTTTCGAATCAAATTATATTTAATAAATTTAAAAAAATTAATTGAATTTTAATTGAATTTATTTTGAATTAAATCATCTATTTAATTTTTATTTAAGTGCAAAAGTAACAAAGCAGCGTACGTAAAAACGGAGGAGTTGAAAAATGTAAGTAATCTTCTGCAAAACTTTAATTAATGTCTTCGTTGCGTTTCATGATGTTTTGAAAAATTCCGCGGCTTCGACATGCGATAAATTTGAGAAACCCTGTTTGAAAGACTTTCGCAGAACGCAGAAACATGAATAGTGTATTGAAAAATGCGAAACATCGGCACCTGAAGGCCATAAAATAATAATGTTAATGATAATCATAATAATCATAATAATCATAATAATAGTCAGTTGAATTTCCCTACCGAAAAAAGGAAATTATGTCTTTTTAGAATTTTTTAAAAAAAACTTTTTCAAAAGTTGTGATTTGACATAGTCCGATTTGAACATCATTACTTTTCAGGACATAATTTACCGTCCTTGAAAAGAGAAATGAGAAAAAAGAGATATTTGACGTTTATTGATTGCAAAAAATAAGGATGTTAATCTTCGAATAGTTATAGGTCTCCTGAAAAGGACCAGAATCAGGGTCGAAAACTCGAGTGAAAAAGCAATGAATAAATGAATTGCAAGAAAAAAGAATAATGTTTTGATCGGATTGATGAGAAAAAATAATATGATGATAATAATAATAATAATAATAATAATAATAGTGCCAAGGATGGCCAAGAAAAACAATAAATTGAATACTATGTGTACTATTATACGAATATGCCCATACTTACTTACATAAGAAATTCAATCAACAATGTTATACTAACAAAAATTTGAATAAACGAACAAGATCAAACCCTCATCTGATTTTGCGATTCTCAATTCAATCATTGGACAAGCTTTTACAAAAAAACATGAATGATCTTGAGCTAGAATTGGTAAAATCTTGGTCATGTTCAACAATAAAAAATACAGTCATGATCTTGAGCTTCAATCGATAAAATCTTGATCGCAAATCTTGTTCAAGACTTATACCATATCTTGATCCAGAATTGATACTAAAAACGGTCACAAATATGAACAAAATTTGCCCAAAGTTTCTTTAAGTAACTTGATCCAATTCTGCGCAAATCTTTATACCTGGTAGTTTACTGGGTACTCGCATCAAATTTCAAAAATGTTGAATTTTTTCCTCGTCTTTTCCACGCAAAAAAAGAAATCTTGTCCCTCTTTCCTTTTTTCTCACATTCGTTCTCGATAGTTGCCCATTCTCGAGCGACTACTACTACTGCTTCTCAAACTTTTCTTTTTTGTACTCCCTGGAGACATTCTACATCATCGAAATAATTTCCCTATGAACCCCTGAATTCGCATAAAATGACAGTTATCGCAGCGCACGTGGCGCTGGGGGCTCGTTTGCGTTTTAGTTATTAGCACCGGCGTGTATTTGCATAGGATTTTATTACGAGGATGGCAGGGACGACACTCCGGTTTTAATTAGCCAAGGAGGCAATTTCAATGACGAAATAAAGAGGCCGAGATACGCGGAGAATCCCAGGTCCCAGGTATTGCAGTGATTTTTTTTTTCACTTTTCTTCAAATTCGTGTATATTTGTATACCATTCCAAGACTGACTTGCCATATTTCTACGCCATCACTCCTTCGATCTGTCTGTTTGAAAAAAGTCAAAAGTGAAAGCTTGAAAATCGATTTCTTCAAAGAATTATACGGGTCTCAACCCAGTCTCAACGGTTTGTCGAGCTTTCCATTTTCACCCAGGAAACGAACAATTTTCCATCATGATTTCTGATTCCCAGTTCGCAAAACTTACTGGACATAAAGACAAGCAAGTTTCACGCCCGGCGGCCCACAAATCACGCTTTTTAACGACCCTGTCGATTTTTATCCCGATGCCACCGACCCGATTCCAGGCGCGACTTTTTTCTCCCCTTTCTCAAGCTCGCGATTTGCCCTTTCGCCGGCAACTTTTCCCGAGCACGAGCATCATCTTTCTTTGTAAGGATGCTGCGGCTTGCGTAGGTAAGTTTCGCGACCTTCCGTGCGCCGCTGCGCCATAAACTTGGCCGACCACCCGGGCATTTGTCAACTCTTTGCGATGTACGAGTGCGTTTCACTCGCCGTAACAAACCGTTCGCCATCTCTTCTTGTTCCATATTGATTTCTTCGCGTACCTCCGAGAATCGCGAGCTTTTATGGCTCTTTTTGAGGGCTTGCCCTCAATTTACGATCATTTGAAATTTTCTTTCGCCATTTGTACGCTCGTCCAATGACTAGTCACTTTGCAGAAAAATCCCTGAAGAATGATTCACGTAATAAAATTTGTATGGTTGCATAAGTATGAGTCATTATATTCGAAATCAATTCCTCTCGGACTTCTTGAATGAATTTAGGAATCGTAATGACCCCATTAATAATGCGTGGTGTTCTGCGGACCATTTTTCTCTTATCTTCAGAAACGGAGTTATTAGATGTCATTGGGATTGTTCTCCTAATGATTCGAAACTGATAATTATGTTTCGAAACGTGGATTATTGGGATTAACACTCGACTCGGCTGAAGAAATCCAATTGGTCCGACCATTTGGAATTGCCAATTGGTCCGACCAATTGGCAAACTTAATGCTCTGTCCGATTGGCAATCATAATCGTCGGGCCAATTGGCGATTCCAAATGGTCTGACCAATTGGCAAAATGCCAATTTGCCAATTCGTTTTGCCATAAATCTGAATTTTGATTATTATAGATTAGTTATGTAATCATTTCATTTTTTCACTCTCGGTGAAATTGGGAGAATTCTGCCCAAATTCACAAAAAATGCGTGGAACGACATCGCCAGGGGGCACACACTCCATAAGGAAAAAGTGGCCTAAAAAGTGGGGCGACGGGGCGGGAGGGATCCTTAGTAAAATATATCTATATATATGTGGATATATATGGATGTAAACTCGTATTTTTTTTAGGTTAGTTTCGGACAAAAATTTTACCCACAGTGTGTGTGTGCCCCCTGGACATCGCGTTCCCGCAGAGACGAATAATTCTGCATTATACTTAATGTATCATTCCTAAACTTGTAAAATGAGAAAAAAAATTGACTTCCATCTCGTGGATCTCGCAGTAACTACTGGTACGGCGCGGAATATTCAAACTTGAGGGCGACATATTTAAAAATCCGGCGCCATACCAGTAGTTACTGCGAAATCCATGAGATGGAAGTCAATTTTTTTTTGCTCATTTTACAAGTTTAGCACTGATACATTAAGTATCACGCAGAATTATTCGTATCTGCGGAAACGCGATGTCGTTCCACAAATTTTTTATGAATTTGGGCAGAATTATCCCAATTCCACCGAGATTGAAAAAATTTAATAATTGCATAATCAATCTATAATAATCAAAATTCTCATTTATGGCGAAACGAATTGGCAAATTGGCATTTTGCCAACTGGTCCGACCATTTGGAATTGCCAATTGGCCCGTCGATTATGATTGCCAATCGGACAGAACGTTAAGATTGCCAATTGGTCGGACCATCGTCGGGACAATTGACGATTCCAAATGGTCGGACCAATTGGATTTTTTCATTCAAGTGATTAGGTGACCTAGTTAAAAGATACTAATACTTTATCCTAAAACTGGGCTGTAACAAATATTAACTTGCGGTTTGTGTTATAAGAAACGATTCCGAGATATAAAGGAGGACGTTATCTGAAGAAAGAAAAAGAGATGAAGGAACCGATTTTTCGCTGCTTTGGGCAGACCGGCCCAGACAATTGTAGAGAGATATCGTGAAAAACCCGTTTGTAGTACGTTTTGAGTTTAAAAGTTGTAAATTGTAAAATTAAAGAAAATCTCAACTGATCTCAACATCGAAGTCATTCTACCATTGGAGGAATCCATCTTTTTTTTTTATTATTGATTTTTTATTTTGCTGTTAAATTAGGGGTGACCTCATTTTCCTATGAAACTTTTTTTCAATCTTAATTCCATCCACATTTTATAACTTTAAATGTAAACTTAATATAATTGAATTATTTTTGGTTGATTTATTTCAAGAAAAAGAAATTTTTCAATCTAATTTTATTTCACTTTTCTCTGTTTTTGAATCATAATTGGCATAAATTGTTAGACATTCATTTTTCTTCACAGAACATGGTTTTTCATTACTTAAAACAATTCAGAGATTTTTTGTGTGCATAATTATCATAGCAGATGGCAATAAGACAAGGTATAGACACTTCATCCAGAAGGTAGAACGCTTATGTACAGTTTCAAGAGCTGGCATTTACACTCAGTTATGTGAAAGGCATATTGACCAGCCGTGATACTCCTAAGTCGCCGAGAGCAGCACTACTCAATCAACATTATACAACCGATTCACACCGAAGTCAATTATTGATCAATGTTTATCGACTCGCCATGAAAACAACTTAAGTCATCTACTGTAACAAAACATTTTATTAAAAAAACAAAAATAGTCTCGCAAGTTGAGTTCCTCTCCAGTTTTGTCGTATTAAAAAGAAAATGCGTTTATTGTATGAGTGATGGAAATTCTTTGAACTACAAGTTTATTTTTAGAAGCGTATTTAATAACAATATTATCTTCGAACATTTTTATTAGATTACTATTAAAGAAATGAAAATTTGCAATATTTTTAATGATAATTTAATTTCATACATTTTTTTTTCAGGAGGACGGAAATTTCCGGATGGGGAACTATTGTTTAGTGAGTTACAAACTGATGATTTCCAGGCAGTCGTTGACATTCTTAAAAATCTGCGAAGATTTGGGAGCAGATTGCTAAGTGCAATCATTGCCTACAGAATATTGTTAACAATACCAATAACAGTTACATCTACCGAAAGATCTGTTTCAAAAAACTGGTAGAAAAATACTCAAGACCAACGACAAAGCACGGAAAGCAGGCATGCTTCAATGATATGGGGGTATTGTTTAAATATTGCATAAAAATACGTTTTTTTTTTACGGTCGCACAGTGGTCCATAAATTAAAAAAAATGGTCAACATGTTAAAGCATTGTTGAATTCTCGTGAAAATTTGCACTCGGATGAGCAGATTGAGGCAAAATTTATTTGTAAATAATTTTAAATGTCTCTGATGCAAAATCAAGTACTAAAATTCAAAAATATTCTTCAAAAATATCAAAAATGGAGTAAACATCGTGAAATTTTCTCAAAATATGCAGTTTGAACGGAATAACTATAATATAAACGTTAAAAAGCTGGTTTTTCAAATAATAGCGGTCGACAATCATTGATATAAATAGTAATTTTCAATTAAAAAAATACCGGACGATATTTACTGGAGAATCCAATTACTAAGCTGTAGTGAAAATCATTGATATGTATTATACACTGGATAGCTGACGCTATTGAAAAGAGGCAATCTGAGATAGCCCGAATTGAAGCGCGCCATGACAGTGTACTTTTGTCCGCACATGCGTACAAAACAGCAATTTGAGCGCACAAATTCAAATAGCTTATATTGTATTTACATGAAGAAGACATAATGATATTCATATTTTGTTGATAATACTTTTTTTATAAAGATTTTATAAAGTGACTGATGCAAACTTTATTGGACATTGCTCTTCTTGTAAAGTCGCTTTATAAAAATAGTGTAATTTCATAATAAATACTGATATTTTATGAGGGGTTTTATAAAAAGTTTATAAAAAAGAGGCTTACAAAAAGTTTACGAAAACTGAAATTACTAGGTTTATGTAATTTTATTGTACAATGAAAACATTTTTTACATATATAAGAACTAAGACGTACCTATAAATTATTTTGTATGTCTATATGTATTTAATAATATAATACATTTATACTAGCCTTATTAACAAAATGACTTTGGCATAAAATGAAGTTTGTGAATGTAATATATATTAATTATCCAATTTGGAATAAAAACGAAAAATTATTATATTACAGTAAATGTATATAATATAAACGAAAAAAAGTAAATTATCATTATCTAATTATTATAATTATATTATATGTATATACAATTGTTCGTTATTAATTATGTTTTCATATGTCTAGAGTTTTCATAATTATAATTTAAATATTATTTATTAATTAAATATATAAATTATACATTGAATTTTTTTTCAATATTATGTATTAAATAAATAATATAAATTATATATTAAATATTATATATTGTATACTTGTAATATTAAATCAGAATTAGAATTTGAATATAAACGAAAAACAGTTAATTATTACTGCCTTATTACTATAATTATATTATCAGTATATATGATTGTTCGTTATAAATTACGTTTTCATATGTTTAGAGTTTTCATGATCATAATATAAATATTATAAATTAAATAAATATATAAGTTATATGTTAAAAAAATAATATCAATTATTTATTAAATATTATCTATCGTGTATTTACAATATTAAATTATAATTATAATTTAAATATAAACGAGAAAAAGTTAATTATTACTGTGTAATTATTATAATTATATTATCAGTATATATAATTGTTTGTTATTAATCAAGTTTTCATATGTTTAGAGTTTTCATTATTATAATTTAAATATCAGTTATTGAATAAATATATAAATTATAAATTAAATATTTTAAATATTAACGAAAAAAAGTGAATTATTATTATCTTATCATTATAATTATATTGTCAGTATATACAATTGTTGGTTATTAATTATGTTTTCATATGCTTAGAGTTTTCATTATTATAATTGAAATATTTTATATATTATATATTGTATATTTATAAGATGAAATAATAATTTAAATATAAACGAAAAAAATGTAAATTATTATATAATCATAAAAATTTTATTTTCAGTATATATAATTGTTCGTTACTAATTATGATTTTATGTGTTTAGAGTTATCATGATTATAATTAAAATATTATATATTAAAAAAATATATAAATTATATATAACATTCTTCTAAATATTATATATTTAATAAATAATATAAATTATATACTAAACATTATATATTCTATATTTATAATATTAAATTATAATCATAATTTTAATACAAACGAAAAAAAGGAAATTATGATTGTTTAATTATTATAATTATATCATCAGTATATATAATTGTTCGTTATTAATAATGTTTTCATACATTTATTTTATTCACATATTTTTTATATTGCGCATATATTTATATACACTTATGGATGCGCATAACCATTTTTTATGTATAAACGTAACCTTGTCCCTGGCGGAAAAGGGAGGACGAAAGATAGTCCTCCTTATAGTCCTTCTATAGTCCTCTGAAATAGACTATTTTTTTAAGTCTGGTTCTAACAAAATACTGTCATTTCAATATTAAAAAACTATTTCCATGTGTGAATAATTACCCGCTTTGCAAAATTAAAGTAACGAAAATTCATATTTCCATCCCATTATTATTAATTATTCATTCAATAAAACACAGTCAAAAGTTTCACTGTCAATCCTGTTTCGTCTGCTCGAATGCGCTGAAGCGCGGGAAATTCACAAATAAAAACGTTTCGATTTTGTTGACTTATTTATATACGGGCAACATTTTGAAATAAAAATGTTAAATAAAAGTAAAATATAATATGATATGATATAACATAATATAATATAATATTATATGATATAATATCATAATATTATATCATAACACATCATTTTGTATTACATTATATATTATGTCTCATAGTATTATATCATATTTAAATATATCGGACTTCTACGAATTATACTTTATTATATTACTTTACATAATGATATATACTTTTATATTTTATTACATGTAATTACATTATAAAATAATATATAATTTTATATATCGTATTCACGTTGTAATTTGCTCCTTTTAATTTTTTATAATACAGTCGGGAACAAAAATGATCATTTGGAGCCAAAAATTCTTTGATTTTCATATGGACTTTATTTATTCCATTTTCTTCTCATTATCAATATTTCGACCCCATATATTGGGTCCTCGTCAGGATCTTCAATAACAAATATTCCAATAAGCTTACAATTCATCAGATCAAACTATCAATACAACGTTATTCAACTTACACATCTTCTATTTCCTTTTCCAATGAAAAAAACCATTTATAATTGGCGTGAGTCTGGTGATGGCACCATCGTTAAATCTTCTACGATCGGGATATAATTGCAAAGTATTATTTAATATGTGTAAAAATTCCTTATGTATGTACAGAAAACTTGTATCGTCTGTGGACTACAAAACTATAGAGCGCATTACATTACAGAAGCTGTAAATACCTCAAGAAAGATAAGATTCCTATGAATAAAATCAAAACATATCGATAATTTAAAATTTTCTTCGATTTGAAAGCATTCCTAAATATGAAAGCATTCCCAATATGAGGGATATTTGGGAATGCTTTCAAATTGAAGAAAATTTTAAATTATCGATATGTTTTGATTTTAATAATAGGAATCTCATCTTTCTTGAGGTATTTATAGCTTCTGTAATGTAATGCGCTCTATAGTTTTGTAGTCCACAGACGATACAAGTTTTCTGTACATACAGAAGGAATTTTTACACATATTAAATAATACTTTGCAATTATATCCCGATCGTAGAAGATTTAACGATGGTGCCATTACCAGACTCACGCCAATTATAAATGGTTTTTTTCATTGGAAAAGGAAATAGAAGATGTGTAAGTTGAATAACGTTGTATTGATAGTTTGATTTAATGAATTGTAAGCTTATTGGAATATTTGTTATTGAAGATCCTGACGAGGACCCAATATATGGGGTCGAAATATTGATAATGAGAAGAAAATGGAAGAAATAAAGTCCATATGAAAATCAAAGAATTTTTGGCTCCAAATGATAATTTTTGTTCCCGTTTATATATCGTAATATTATATTGTCTTACGCCATATTTTTTATAATATATTGTTATATATACTATTTTAAAGGATCGATGAATAATAGAAACTTGTAGATAAGCATGATATATATAGTTATAAATTTATGGTCATATAATCTAATTGTAGCACACATTATAAGTATATTTCAAATTTCCCGGGTATTTTTCGATTGTCCCAGCAGGCCCAGCAGCTGGCTCATCACGTATGATCACATAAATCACATAGTCCTCCCACAGTCCTTCCTTTTCCGCCAGGGTGTGTTCTTAAAAAATGTTTTCAATAAGAAACTTCAAGATAGTTGTAGCATTCGCTTAGAAAATATTAGTGTTATCAACAAAATATTAATACTATCATGTCTTCTTTGATGTAAATACAATAGAAGCTATTTGAATCGGGGCGCTCACATTGCTGTCTTGTACGCATGCGCGGACAAAAGTACACTGTCATGGCGCGCTTCAATTCGGGTCATCCCCACC